>CM072895.1:1688462-3153462 GCA_037013685.1 Acridotheres tristis
AAAAATTGGAAATCCAGCTCTGGGTTTTCATTTAAAAATCAAAAATCCCGCTCTGATTTTTCCTTTAAAAGTTGGAAATCCAGCTCTGGTTTTGCCTTTAAAAATTGGAAATCCAGAGCTGTTTTTTCCTTGAAAAATTAAAAATTCAGCTCTGTTTTTTTTTTTCCCTCTAAAAATCGGAAAATCAGCTCTGGCTTTTCCTTTAAAAATCGGAAATCCAACTCTGTTTTTTTCTTTTAGCAATCAGAAATCCAACTCTGGTTTTTCCTCTAAAAATCAAAAATCCAGCTCTGATTTTTCCTATAAAAATTGGAAATCCAGCTCTGATTTTTCCTTTAAAAATCGGAAATCCAGCTCTGATTTTTCCTTTAAAAATTGGAAATTCAGCTCTGGTTTTTCCTTGAAAAATCAAAAATCCATCTCTGATTTTTCCTATAAAAATTGGAAATCCAGCTCTGATTTTTCCTTTAAAAATTGGAAATTCAGCTCTGGGTTTTCCTTTAAAAATCAAAAATCCCGCTCTGATTTTTTTCTACAAAAATCAGAAATCCAGCTCTGGTTTTTCATTTAAAAATCAAAAATCCATCTCTGATTTTTCCTATAAAAATTGGAAATCCAGCTCTGATTTTTCCCATAAAAATCAAAAATCCAGCTCTGATTTTTTTCCTTTAAAAAATCAAAAATCCAACTTTTTTTTCCCCCCTTTTGGTGGCCATTAAAACCTTCACCGTGTGAGCTCCGGGCTCTTTATTTTATTAAAAACGAGGTTTAGGAAGTGCCAGAAATGTTGGGAAAATTGGGAAATTTCCCTGGAGACTCCGAGGATTCGGTGAGAAAAGAGCAGGGAGGGCACAAATCTCAGCAGGAATTTTCCAACGGTTCATTCCAGAACCTTCCACAAATCAACCCTCAGCAGAATAATTCTCATTTTGTATTTTTATTTCTTTATTTCGGGTTTAGAGCATCAGCTTTTGGGGGAATTAATTGGGGAAATCAATTGGGGAAATTCAATTTTTGGTGAAATTCATTTTTGGTTCTTTTGTGTTTCTTTTTGGATGATAATTCCAAATATCTGGATGAGAATTCCAAACTTTTGGATGAAAATTCCAAATTTTTGGACGATCATTCCAAACTTTTGGATGAAAATTCCAAATTTTTGGATGATCATTCCACATTTTTGGGTGACAATTCCAAACTTCTGGATGAAAATTCCAAATTTTTGGATGAAAATTCCAAACTTTTGGATGAAAATTCCAAATTTTTGGATGATCATTCCAAACTTTTGGATGAAAATTCCAAATTTTTGGATGATAATTCCAAATTTTTGGATGATCATTCCAAACTTTTGGGTGATAATTCCAAATTTTTGGATTATAATTTCAAACTTTTGGACGATAATTCCAAATTTTTGGACGAAAATTCCAAACTTTTGGGTGATCATTCCAAACTTTTGGATGAAAATTCCAAACTTTTGGATGATAATTCCAAATTTTCGAATCCCCCAAGGAAGCGTTTGTGAACAAACCCGGCTGGGCAGTTTTTGTTTGGATATTTCTGTGTATCTAATAAATATTTCTCTATATCTAATAAATATTTCTCTATATCTCATAAATGTTTCAGTGTATCTAATAAAAAATTTTCTGTATCTAATAAACATTTCTGTGTATCTAATGAAATTTCAGTGTATCTAATGAAATTTCTGTGTATCTAATAAATATTTCTCTATATCTAATAAATATTTCTCTATATCTAATAAACATTTCAGTGTATCTAATACAATTTCAGTGTATATAATAAAAATTTCTGTGTATCTAATAAATATTTCTCTATATCTAATAAACATTTCTCTATATCTAATAAAATTCCTGTGTATCTAATAAATATTTCAGTGTATTAATGCTCCTTTCCATGTTTTTTTTAGGGATCCAGGATTTCCCAGAAAACATCAAGTGCTGTAAATGTTTAACCATAATCGAGGCCAGCGTCAATCCCGTGTCCAAGTGAGTACCAGCAGCTGCTCTGCCTCATCCCAAGGCCGGGGAATTAATTTTTATTTTTTATTTTTTATTTTTTTATTATTTTTATTTTTTATTTCTCGGAAACCCAGCCTGAGCGCTGTCCTCGTGCCCGTCAGGCTGGGCAGTGAGGCCCCACATCTGTCCCTATTCCTTATTCCTTATTTATTCCTCATTTATTCCTCATTTATTCCTCATTTATTCCTCATTCCTTATTTCTTATTCCTTATTCCTCATCCCTTATTCCTTATTTATTCCTTATTCCTTATTCCTCATTTTTTCCTTATTCCTTATTCCTTATTTATTCCTTATTCCTTATTTATTCCTTATTCCTTATTCCTTATTTTTCCTTATTCCTTATTCCTTATTTATTCATTATTCCTCATCCCTTATTCCTTATTTTTTCCTTATTCCTCATCCCTTATTCCTTATTTATTCCTTTTTGCTTATTCTTTGCTTTTTCCTTATTCCTCATTCCTTATTCCTCATCCCTTATTCCTTATTTTTCCTTATTCCTTATTCCTTATTTATTCCTCATTTATTCCTCATTTATTCCTCATTTATTCCTCATTTATTCCTCATTCCTTATTTCTTATTCCTCATCCCTTATTCCTTATTTATTCCTTATTCCTTATTTATTCCTTATTCCTTATTCCTTATTTATTCATTATTCCTCATCCCTTATTCCTTATTTCTTCCTTATTCCTCATTCCTTATTTTTCCTTATTCCTTGTTTTTTCCGTATTCCTCATCCCTTATTCCTTATTTATTCCTTTTTCCTTATTCTTTGCTTTTTCCTTATTCCTCATCCCTTATTCCTTATTTATTCCTTATTCCATGTTTTTTCCTTATTCCTTATTTATTCCTCGTCCCTTATTCCTTATTTTTCCTTATTCCTTATTCCTCATCCCTTATTCCTTATTTTTTCCTTATTTATTCCTTATTCCTTGTTTTTCCTTATTCCTTGTTTTTTCTTTATTCCTTATTTATTCCTCATCCCTCATTCCTCATCCGTCATTCCTTATTCCTTATATTTTCCTTATTCCTTATTTCTTATTCCTCATTCCTTATTCCTCCTTCCTCATTCCTTATTTATTCCTCATTCCTTATTCCTTATTCCTTATTCCTTATTCCTTATTCCTCATTCCATATTCCTCTTCCTTATCCCTCATCCCTTGTTCCTTATTTTTTCCTTATTCTTTCCCAAATCGTGCAAAAATAGCCACAAACGATGCGCTGTAAATCCGGGATTTCCAAAGTGGAGTGAAGGGGAGAAAGGGAGGGAAAAAAAAAAAAAAAGAGAGAGGAAGGAAAAATGAGAGGAAAAAAGATGGAGAAGGAGAAGGAAGAAAAGATTGAAGAGAAAAAAGGAAAAGAAAAAGAAAAGAGGGAAGGAGGAAAGGAAAAGAAAGGAAAGGAAAGGAAAGGAAAGGAAAGGAAAGGAAAGGAAAGGAAAGGAAAGGAAAGGAAAGGAAAGGAAAGGAAAGGAAAGGAAAGGAAAGGAAAGGAAAGGAAAGGAAAGGAAAGGAAAGGAAAGGAAAGGAAAGGAAAGGAAAGGAAAGGAAAGGAAAGGGAAAAGAAAAGGAAAAGGAAAGGGAAAGGGAAAGGAAAAGGAAAGGAAAAGGAAAAGGAAAGGAAAAGGAAAGGAAAGGAAAGGAAAAGGAAAAGGAAAAGGAAAAGGAAAGGAAAGGAAAGGAAAGGAAAGGAAAGGAAAGGAAAAGGAAAGGAAAAGGAAAAGGAAAAGAAAAAGAAAGGAAAAGGAAAAGGAAAGGAAAGGAAAAGGAAAAGGAAAAGAAAAAGAAAGGAAAAGGTAAAGGAAAAGGAAAAGGAAAGGAAAAGGAAAAGGAAAAGGAAAGGAAAAGGAAAAGGAAAGGAAAGGAAAGGAAAGGAAAGGAAAAGAAAAGGAAAAGGAAAGGAAAAGAAAAGGAAAAGGAAAAGAAAAAGAAAGGAAAAGGAAAAGGAAAGGAAAGGAAAAGGAAAAGGAAAGGAAAAGGAAAGGAAAAGAAAAGGAAAAGGAAAGAAAAGGAAAAGGAAAAGGAAAAGGAAAGAAAAGGAAAAGGAAAAGAAAAGGAAAAGGAAAAGGCAGAAACCTCGGTGGAAATTGAGGAGAATTTGGGTAGAAGAAATAGGTGAGAGAGGGAAAATCAGCTCCAAACATTCATTGTCATTTCCTCCATGGCAGCTCGGGGTGAGCACTCAGGGTGGCTCCGGGGATTTTATTTTTATTTTTATTTTTATTTTTATTTTTATTTTTATTTTTATTTTTATTTTTATTTTTATTTTTATTTTTATTTTTATTTTTATTTTAGGCTGCCAGATGGTTTCACACAACTTCTCAACCTGACCCAGCTCTATCTCAACGATGCCTTTTTGGAATTTCTCCCGGCTAACTTTGGAAGGTGAGAGTGAATCACCACTGCACGTTCCCGTTTGAACCCGGCCGGGGAAATGAAATCATTCAAAAATAAAAAAAAAAATAAAATAAAATTTTTGATTTTTCAGCCCAAAGAGGGGTGGGGAGAGAGAGGGTTGGGATTGGGGATTTTGGGGAGAAACGAGGAGCAGGTTCCTGGGAAATCATCAAAAGGTGAAGAAAGGACAAGAAAAAACAAGAAAAGACAAGAAAAAACAAGAAAAGACAAGAAAAAACAAGAAAAAAAACCAAGAAAAATAAGAAAAAACAAGAAAAAACAAGAAAAAACAATAAAAGATAAGAAAAGTCAATAAAATAAAAGGTGCTGAGCGCACCTTAACTCAGAGAACTTTTCTTTAAATGCATCGACCTGTTGAATATTCATGAACCTTCATGAATTATTCAAAATCATCCCCCCCAGCCTGTAAATAAAATTTTATTTAATTTTTTTTTTGGTGGCTCCATCCTTGGCAAACTCCCTGATCAATAAATTCCTTCCCTGGAGTTCTGGTGTTCTTCATCCAGATTGGAAAATCCAAGAATGTGAAAAAATTTCCTGATTATTTTTTTATCATTCTCTCAGTCCCGTGAACAAAAAGCTTTTTAAAATCACCGCGTGATAGTCCAAAAAAAAATATTTCTCACACTAAAAATATATTTATCACACTAAAAATATATTTATCAAAATAAAAATATATTTATCAAAATAAAAATATATTAATCAAAATAAAAATGTATTTCTCACACTGCTGTTTCTAAGTGCTGTTAATAGCAGAACTAAAAGAAATTTTATTAATTCAGCCAAGTTTTCCAGCATTGTGCACATAGCATTGATTTGAATATTTGCAAAAAGCAAAAATAGAATGTAATATAATGTAATGTAATGTAATATAATGTAATGTAATATAATGTAATGTAATATAATTTAATGTAATATAATATAATATAATGTAATATAATGTAATGTAATGTAATATAATATAATGTGATATAATGTGATATAATGTGATATAATATAATATGTAATATAATGTAATATAATATAATGTAATATAATGTAATGTAATATAATATAATATAATATAATGTAATATAATATAATATAATATAATATAATATAATATGTAATATGTAATAATATATAGTACATCATATAATAATAATATTATATCATTTATAATATTATAAAATTATTCTATTCTATTCTATTACATTATATTACATTACATCACGTATTTTAATTATATATATTTTATTACATTCTATTATATTACATTACATTCTATTACATTCTATTATATTACATTATATTCTATTACATTATATTACATATTATATTATATCACATTATATCATATTATATTGTATTATATTATATTATATTATATTATATTATATTATATTATATTATATTATATTATATTATATTATATTATATTATATTATATTATATTATATTATATTATATTATATTATATCATATTATATTATATTATATTACATTATATTAAATTATATCATATTATATTACATTCTATTACATTCTATTAAATTATATCATATTATATTACATTATATCACATTATATCACATTATATCACATTATATCACATTATATTATATTATATTATATTATGTTATATTATATTATATTATATTATATTATATTATATTATATTATATTATATTATATTATATTATATTATATTATATTATATTATATTATATTATATTATATTATATTATATTATATTATATTACATTACATTACATTACATTATATTACATTACATTACATTATATCATATTATTTTGTTTAGGTTTTTCCCCCAAATTTTCCTGTGTTTGTCTTGCTGGAGTCACGAATAAAATAAATTTTAAATCGCTGGGGGGAAAAAAAAACAAACTGATAAATGTCAGAGCTCTTCGGGTGATGTTACATTGAAATTATTTTAATTCTTATTTTTTTTGTGCCAGATCCAGCCCCACAAGAACTGGACATCGGATTATTCCGCATTAAAAAAAATAAATAAAAATAAATTCTTAAAATGAAAATAAATAATTTTTGGTGATTTTTTTGAATGCATTTATTCTTTTCTCTCCTCTTTCCAGACTTGTCAAATTGCGAATTTTGGAATTAAGAGAAAACCACTTGAAAACTCTACCAAAGTAAGTGCTGGGCTCTTTATTCACATTTATTCACGTTTATTCACAATATTCACGTTTATTCACATTTATTCACATTTATTCACGTTTATTCACAATATTCACATTTATTCACATTTATTCACATTTATTCACCATATTCACATTTATTCACAATATTCACATTTATTCACATTTATTCACAATATTCACGTTTATTCACATTTATTCACATTTATTCACAATATTCACGTTTATTCACATTTATTCACATTTATTCACAATATTCACGTTTATTCACAATATTCACATTTATTCACATTTATTCACGTTTATTCACGTTTATTCACATTTATTCACAATATTCACGTTTATTCACAATATTCACATTTATTCACGTTTATTCACATTTATTCACAATATTCACGTTTATTCACAATATTCACATTTATTCACAATTATTCACAATATTCACGTTTATTCACATTTATTCACAATATTCACATTTATTCACAATATTCACATTTATTCACGTTTATTCACATTTATTCACGTTTATTCACATTTATTCACAATATTCACGTTTATTCACAATATTCACATTTATTCACGTTTATTCACGTTTATTCACATTTATTCACAATATTCACATTTATTCACGTTTATTCACAATATTCACATTTATTCACATTTATTCACATTTATTCACATTTATTCACGTTTATTCACATTTATTCACAATATTCACATTTATTCACATTTATTCACATTTATTCACATTTATTCACATTTATTCACGTTTATTCACGTTTATTCACGTTTATACACGTTTATTCACAATATTCACGATTATTCACAATAATTATGAGTATAATTTATTAGTTATTACGTTATTAATTATAAATATAATTTATAATTATAAATATAGTTATTAAATATTATTTATTGTTTATTTTTTATTCACATTTATTCACAATATTCACATTTAGTCACATTTATTCACGTTTATTCAGTTTATTCAGTTTATTCAGTTTATAGTTTATCATATTCACATTTATTCACATTTATTCACATTTATTCACAATATTTACATTTATTCACAATATTCACATTTATTCACCTGCAACTCCCAAAAGTGCCAAATATTTGGATATTTCTGTGATGAGCATTTTAATTTCTTTTTAAATTTTTTTTTTTGCATTTATAAAATAAATTCTGCTGAAAATTTTTACCAAAAAAAAAAAAAAACCACCAAAACAAAACAAAAACAAAACAAAACAAAAAAAACCCAAAAAACCAAAAAAAACCCAAAACAAAACAAAAAATTAAAAAAAAAAACAAAAAAAACCCAATTAATGATTCCATGATCTCAGGGAGGACAAACAATGGTTGATCCCAAAAGCCAACATTTGACATTTTAATTTAAATTAATTAATATTTTATTTTAAATATCTGATATTTTAAGAGAAATCTCCAATATTTTAAGATGAATTTTTAATAATTGAGTCCCTTCCGCTCAGGATTATTTAAGTGAGGCTTAAGTGGACAAAAATCATCAAAAAAGCAGATTTTATTTTTAATTTTTTTAATTTTTCCCGATCTCTTCCACGCTGCAGAAAAGATGAGAATGTTCAGAAAATATCGTGAAAAAATTTCTAAAATATTTAGGAAAAAAAATCACATTTTAAGGAAAAATTCAGCATTTTGGTATCGAGAGGAGTGGAATGTGTTTTGTGCTCGAAATTTGCTTTTTTTAAAAAAAAAATCAGGATATTCCTGAATATTCCTGATTGCTCTAAGGAATCCAAAAGGAAAAAAATAAAATAAAAAAAAAAAATCAGGGATATTCCTGAATATTCCTGATTGTTCGAAGGAATCCAAAAGGAAAAAATTAAAATTAAAAACAAAAATCAGGATATTCCTGAATATTCCTGATTGCTCTAATGAATCCAAAAGGAAAAAATTAAAATTAAAAAAAAAAAATCAGGGATATTCCTGAATATTCCTGATTGCTTTCAGGAGTTCAGAAAGAAAAAATAAAATTAAAATCAGGATATTTTTGAATATTCCTGATTGCTCGAAGGGATCCAAAAGGAAAAAATTAAAATTAAAAAATTAGGAATGTTCCTGAATATTCCTGATTGCTCAAAGGAATCCAAAAGGAAAAAAATAAAATTTTTTTTAAAAATCAGGGATATTCCTGAATATTCCTGATTGCTCTAATGAATCCAAAAGGAAAAAATTAAAATTAAAAAATCAGGATATTCCTGAATATTCCTGATTGCTCTAATGAATCCAAAAGGAAAAAATTAAAATTAAAAAATCAGGATATTCCTGAATATTCCTGATTGCTCTAATGAATCCAAAAGGAAAAAAATAAAATTAAAAAATTAGGAATATTCCTGAATATTCCTGATTGCTCTAATGAATCCAAAAGGAAAAAAATAAAATTAAAAAATTAGGAATATTCCTGAATATTCCTGATTGCACTAAGGAATACAAAAGGAAAAAATTAAAATTAAAAAAAAAAAAAAAAATCAGGATATTCCTGAATATTCCTGATTGCTTTCAGGAGTTCAGAAGAAAAAAAAAAAAATAACAATTTTAAAAATTTGCAAATTTACAATTTTTTGGGTTTTCTGCAGCCAAGACTTTGCTCCAAAGGGAGAAAGGAAATGAAAAATGCAGAAATTCTATTTCTGGGGAATTTATTTCCTATTTCTATGGAGTTTATTTCCTGTTCCTGGAGAGTTTAATTTCTGATTTTTTGGGGTTTAATTCCTGATTTTTTTGAGTTTAATTCCTGATTTTTTAAAATTTTTTTTTAGTTTAATTCCTGATTTTTTTGGAGTTTAATTCCTGATTTTTTAAAAAAAATTTTTTTTTTTTTTTTTTAGTTTAATTCCTGGGTTTTTGGAGTTTAATTTTTTTTTTTTTTTTTTTGGAGTTTAATTCCTGGTTTTCTTGGAGATAAATTCCGGATTTTTTGGAGTTTAATTCCTGATATTTTTTTTTTTTTTTTAAGTTTAATTCCTGGGTTTTTGGAGTTTAATTCCTGGTTTTTTAGAGTTTAGTTCTGCTTTTCTTGGAGTTTAATTCCTGGTTTTTTAGAGTTTAGTTCTGCTTTTCTTGGAGTTTAATTCCTGGTTTTTTAGAGTTTAGTTCTGCTTTTCTTGGAGTTTAATTCCTGGTTTTTTGGAGTTTAATTCCTGATTTTTTTGGAGTTTAATTCAGCTTTTCTTGGAGTTTTTTTCCTGATTTTTTTTGAGTTTAATTCCTGATTTTTTTTGGAGTTTAATTCCTGGTTTTCTTGGAGTTTAATTCTTTTTTTTCTTTGAGTTTTTTTCCTGATTTTTTTTGAGTTTAATTCCTGATTTTTTTTTTTAGTTTAATTCCTGGGTTTTTGGAGTTTAATTCTTTCTTTATTTATTTATTTATTTATTATTTTGGAGTTTAATTCCTGATTTTTATTTTTTTTTTAAGTTTAATTCCTGATTTTTTGGAGTTTATTTCCTGATTTTTTTGGAGTTTAATTCCTGATTTTCCTGGAGTTTAATTCCTGATTTTTTTGGAGTTTAATTCCTGATTTTTTTTTTAGTTTAATTCCTGGGTTTTTGGAGTTTAATTCTTTTTTATTTATTTATTTATTTTTTATTTTGGAGTTTAATTCCTGATTTTTATTTTATTCTTTTAAGTTTAATTCCTGATTTTTTGGAGTTTATTTCCTGATTTTCTTGGAGTTTAATTCCTGATTTTCCTGGAGTTTAATTCCTGATTTTTTTGGAGTTTAATTCCTGATTTTTTTTGGAGTTTAATTCCTGTTTTTTTGGAGTTTAATTCCTGATTTTTTTTTTAGTTTAATTCCTGGGTTTTTGGAGTTTAATTCTTTTATTTATTTATTTATTTATTTTTTATTTTGGAGTTTAATTCCTGATTTTTATTTTTTTTTTTTAAGTTTAATTCCTGATTTTTTGGAGTTTAATTCCTGATTTTTTTGGAGTTTAATTCCTGATTTTTTTGGAGTTTAATTCCTGTTTTTCTTGGAGTTTATTCCCTTTTTTTTTAACCGAGGAAAAACGGGATTTGCCGGCAATAAAACCACAGCGGCGCTCCCAGGTTGAAATGCCGGAGCGGGGCTCGGATAATTTCATTTTTTTTTTTAATAATAATAAAAATAATTATGTACTAATTAGAGAGATAAAATGGATTTGATAATTTAGACGACACTAATTAAGGTTATGCAAATTTTGTGATGAGGATCTGATTGCCTCAGGAGGCCTCGGCAGTTCGTGTCAAATAATTTAATTATTTTTATCTTTATTTTTTATTTTTTATTTTAATTACACACCCCCCAAACCCAGGGCGGGGTTTGGTTCGTTTTGGTCCTTTTGGGTTTAAGGAGAATTTCTGCACTTGGGATAAAATCCTGCTCCGGTTTTATCCATGGAAACAAAAGCAAAAATTCGATTTATTGGTTTTGAATTTGATTCAATCTGAACCTCAGAGCAGGGGGAACCTGGCTTTTAGTGGTTTATTAAAAAAAAAAAAAACACAACAAATGCAGAAATCGCCCTCCAAAAAAAACCCCAAATTTTCTGTTATAATTCATTTAATCATTTATTGATTTAACATGGGGCGTTTTCCCTGAGCAAATACACAAAAATTATTTATAGAATATCTATTTTTATATGTATAAATACATGTATTCTAATATATTAATATATAGTTATATTTTGTTATATTATGTTATGTTATATTATATTATACAATATGTTATATTAATATTATGTATTATATATTATATATTATTTATATACTATATATTATTTATAGAATATTTTATCTATATAAAAACATATATTCTAATATATGAATATATAGTTATATTGTATTATATTATATTAATTACATTATATTATATTAAATTACATTATATTATATTGCATTATATTTTATTTTATTATATTACATTATATTACATTATATTACATTATATTACATTACATTTCATTACATTATATTACATTATATTACATTATATTATATTATATTATGTTATATTATGTTATATTATATTATATTATATTATGTTATATTATGTTATATTATATTATATTATATTATGTTATATTATGTTATATTATATTATATTATATTATATTATATTATATTATATTATATTATATTAAACACATCATTAAAATTTGCATCAGCGCCAAGCTGGTGCAATTTTTATTTTTTAATTTTTTTCTTAATTTTTTTTTTTTTTTTTACCATCAGATTATCAATGCAGCTTTATTTTCATCCCACCAAAAAAAATCGGACTTTTTTTTTTTTTTTTTTTTTTTAGCCCAAAAAAAATCTGATTTGAAGTTTTTTTCCTGCTCTGTTTCAGGTCGATGCACAAACTGACTCAGCTGGAGAGGCTGGACCTGGGCAATAACGAATTCTCCGAGCTGGTAAAAAATCCTCCCACTTCAATTCCCCAATTTTTATGGAAAAAAAAAAAAAAAAAAAGGAGATTTTTGGATGCTCTGCCCGTGGGGGAATTCAACTTTTCACTGGAAAGGTTTTTGTGGGATTTTGGGCAAAGGAAATATTTCCCTCCAAGCCAAAAAATCAGCCTGGAGTTCTGTAATTCCACAATTCCCTGTTCATTCCACGAGGGTTTTTTCCAAAAAAAAAAAAAAAAAAAATCAAAATTAATTTCCCCCAAGATTTAAATCCTTTGAGAATTTTCTCTTCCCAGCACAGGAGATGCTGTCCCATGGAAAAACAGGCTGGGGGATTACAATCCTACAAAATAATATTTCCTGCAGCTTTAGTTCGAACTGAAATAATTCCATTTTAAACAAAACCCTGAAATGGCACCCGGGGCCAAAAAATCCGCAGCAAAATCTCTGCATCTGTTCCAGGCTGCTCGTTTATTCCATGCAGGGAAAAAAAATTAAAAAAAAAAAAAAAAAAAGAGGATTTCGCTCCAATTTCTGATTAAAATATTCAGGGTGGATAAACGGAGAGGAATTTTCGGGAGCGCCGCTCGGAATTTTAATTTTAATTAATTAATTTGAATTTAAATCCTCCCCTGAATCCAGAGTGTCCCCTCTGGGGGGAGGAGTGGATTGGATTTGGAAAGAATTGGAGAATATTCCATAAATTCCATGAAATCCATCAATTCCATCAATTCCATAAGTCCCAAAAATTCCGTAAATCCCGAAAATTCCATAAATTCCCACGAGGGACAGATCAGGACAGGGCTGGTCCCATCCCCCTGTCAGGGCCACAATTCCCAATTTAACTCATTTTCCAGGCAGCTGCTCCAAAAATGTCAAAAAATGCCCCAAAATGTCCCAAAAAATGTCCCAAAATGTAACAAAAAATGTCCCAAAATGTCCAAAAAAATGCCCAAAAATGTCCCAAAATGTCCAAAACATTTGGGCAATTCCCTGAATAAAAGCCTTGAAGGTTTGGTCAGGGAGCTGGACTGGGTGGTCACTGTAAAACCCTTCTGGTTCTCTTCTCTCCTGTTCCTCTTCCTGTTCTATTCTATTTTCTTCTATTCTGTTATTTTCCTGTTCCTATTTCTATTTATTTCTTTTCTTGTTCCTGTTCCTATTCCTATTCCTGTTCCTTTTCCTGCTCCTATTCTATTCCTGTTGCCATTCTATTCCATTTTATTCTATTCTGTTCTTTTCCTCTTCCTATTCCAGTTTCTATTCCTGTTCCTATTCCTATCACTACTCCTGTTCCTATTCTTGTTCCTATTCGTTTTCTGTCCTATTCCTATTCCTGTTCCTGTTCCTATTCCTGCTCCTATTCCTGTTCCTATTCCTATCTCTACTCCTGTTCCTATTCTTGTTCCTATTCGTTTTTTGTCCTATTCCTATTCCTGTTCCTGTTCCTATTCCTGTTCCTATTCCTATCCCTACTCCTGTTCTTATTCTTGTTCCTATTCGTTTTCTGTCCTATTCTTATTTCTATTCCTATTCCTATCGCTGTGCCTATTCCTATTCCTATTCCTATTCCTATTCCTGTTCCTATTCCTATTCTCATTCCTATTCCTATTGCTGTGCCTATTCCCATCCCTATCCCTATTCTTTTTCTGTTGCTATTCTATTGTTGTTCTATTATATTTTATTCTCTTCTGTTCTATTCCTATTCCTATTCTTATTCTTGTTCCTATTCCTATTCCCGTTCCTATTCCTGTTCCCATTCGTTTTCTGTCCTATTCTTATCCTTATTCCTGTTCCTATTCCTATTCCTATTCCTGTTCCTATTCCTATTCCTATTCTTGTTCCTATTCCTATTCCCGTTCCTATTCTTGTTCCCATTCGTTTTCTGTCCTATTCTTATCCCTATTCCTATTCCTATTCCTATCCCTATTCCTATTCCTGTTCCTGTTCCTATTCTTATTCTTGTTCCTATTCCCGTTCCTATTCTTGTTCCCATTCGTTTTCTGCCCTATTCTTATCCCTATTCCTATTCCTATCCCTATTCCTATTCCTGTTCCAATTGTGTCCTATTCCTATTCTTATTCCTATTCCCAATCCTATTCCCATCCCTATCCCTATTCTATTCCTGTTGCTATTCTATTGTTGTTCTGTTTTATTTTATTCTACTCCTATTCCCATTCCCATTCCCATTCCCATTCTACTCTATTGCAATTGCAGCAACTTCTAAGAAAATGAGAATATTCCCCAAACAAAC
This sequence comes from Acridotheres tristis, assembly GCA_037013685.1. NCBI lineage: Eukaryota > Metazoa > Chordata > Aves > Passeriformes > Sturnidae > Acridotheres > Acridotheres tristis. The sequence continues at coordinate 1,702,743 of CM072895.1, forward strand.
CCAAACCCAAAGCATTTCTAACAGAGAAAATGAGGTTTTAATGGCACTTTAATCCCGGCCCATCCACGAGATCTCCTCTGGATCATGGTGTGCCATCACGTGGGAAATTCCGTGATGGGAAATTCCAACACCCTGGGAAATTCCAGCGCAAGGAATTCCCCGTCAGAGCCGTGCTCCGTGCGGGCCTTGCACAAAGGTGCCTGTTAATGAGAGGGATTGAAGAGCAAATTAAAGCTGAGAGGGGAAATGATGATTCTCCATAATGACCTCAGCCCGTGAGCGCTCCAGAGGGATAAAGAAACATTCATCAGCACAAATGGGAACAAATGGCGTCAAATGGCCATTAATCAAGTGAGCCTGGAAATGAGAAGTGGTCTTAATCATTGGAGGACGGCAGGATTTCCATGGAATTCACGGAGGCAAAATAAATCATCCTTAAAAATGCTCACCGCTAGTTTTGAAATAGGAACTCGTTGTGTGGAGATGTGGAAAACAAGGAATGAGTTCTGCTCATCTGATGAGGCACCAGGAGCTTCTCCCAGGTTCCCTGGGCAAGTGGAAAAATCAGATTTTTCCTGGGAATGGCAACATTCCAAAGCAGACCACGTGGGACGGCTCGAGGTCTCTCTTGGGGTCTGCAGGTCCATTGGTTTCTGCCTGTGCTGGAATAATTCCAGGGCAATTGTACCGCTTCCAAATGCTGGACTCTGATTTGGAATGGAATATTATTTCCTGGAATATTTCCTGGAATGTTTAATAGCAGGTTCTGGCAGGCTTTGGGAAAAAAAAAAAAATCTCTACAAGTTGAGAGGGCAAAAGCAAATTCCGAGAGATGTTTTGCTGTGGAAAGTGTTTTGTGGGAAAGGAAAACACTGCTGAGGAAAGCTGGGAATATCTGTGAGCTGGATTTGGCATTCTGGAATTTCTCAGCTGGAAGGAGTGAGCAGTGATTTGGGGAATTGCCTTTTTTTTAGCTCCTCTCGCCCATACCCTGAAGGGTTAAAGGGAATAAAAGAGAATTAAAGTTGAATTTTGCAATTCCAGGTTTTACCAGTGCCCATTCTCCGCCAAGTGCACACACCAAATCACCCCAAGGCTGTGTCCTTTGGGCTCTTTTTTTTTTTTTTTTTTACAAAAAGTTCTCAAATTTTACAAGTTCTGACAAAAAGTGGTTAAATTGCTCACAGGGAACGTTCCCCTCCTGTCCTCAAACACCTGGAAGGCTCAGGTGGGTCATAAAAAAAACCCAAGGGAAGTGAAAAGGGGAAGCTTTATTTTTTTTTTTTAAGAAAACATCGATTTTTATTTAACAAAAGACACGTTGCCTTATTTAGCTGCCCATAATTATTTCTTCTTTTCCTCAGCCTGAGGTTCTTGAACAAATCCAGAACCTAAAGGAGCTGTGGATGGACAATAATTCCTTACAAGTTCTACCTGGGGTATGGACATTTCTTTTAGGGAATTGTTGGGTGATTCGGTGACCTGTTTTACCTGCCGGGCAACACCTGCACGTGCATTGCCTTGGGCGGGTGCAGAGAGTCGCCAATTAGCTGATTGATTGATTAATTAATTAATTATAAAAGTTAGGGGGATGGTTCAACACAGAAAAGCTGCACCTGCCCGGTGGGAGGTGGGAATTGGGAACATCCCTTGGATCCGGATCCAGAGGGAGAAATAATTGAACTGCGTGCCCAGGAACGCCAAATTCCCGCAGATTTGATTAATTTAGCAGATTTGATTAATTTGGAGCGCATTAATTAACTTGGGGGGGGAGGGGTTAATTTTGCTCCTTTGAGGCTGAGCCCACCTTGGGGAGAACAACGACCCGAAGGGTGCAGAGAAAACCCCGGATCAGCTGGGTCTGTGTGTCTGTCTGTAATTAACTGTAATTAACGCTCTAATTAACAGCTCAATAACTCTGTCTCACGTGCTATTAAGTCTATAGGGAAGTTAAAACAGCTCGTGTACCTGGATGTGTCCAAAAACAGGATCGAGACAGTGGACCTGGACATCTCGGGCTGTGAGGGGCTGGAGGATCTCCTCCTCTCCTCCAACATGCTGCAGCAGCTGCCCGACTCCATAGGTGAGCATCCCTCTCCATTCTATAGATATTTAAAAGTTTTTTTAATTTTTTTTCAAATTTTTAAATTTTTTTCAAATTTTTAATTTTTTTTTTTTTTTTTTTTTTTTGAAATATGGGATTTTTCTAGTCACGGAGCGTTTCCTGCCTCCTTTGGGATTGAATGGTAGGAAATGCTGCCAGATTCCATAGGTGAGCATTCCTTTCCATTCTATAGATATTGAAATTTTTTAAAATTTTTTAAATTTTTTTTTTTTTTTTTTTTACTTTTTTTTTTTATTTTATTTTTTTTAATTTGGAGTTATATATGGGATTTTTCTAATCACGGAGCATTTCCTGCCATTCAATCCCAAAGGAGGCAGGAAATGCTGCCAGATTCCATAGGTGAGGATTCCTTTCTATTCTATAGATATTTAATTTTTTTTTCTTGGTTTTTTTCTTTTTTTTAATTTTTTTTTTTTTTTGGAATTATGGGATTTTTCTAATCACGGAGCATTTCCTGCCATTCAATCCCAAAGGAGGCAGGAAATGCTGTCTGGCCATTATTCCCATTTTGTAAATCCAGGAGCAGAATATTCCCTGGTTGGAAGGATTTGACCCACCTGATTTGCTTTTTAAAGGAAAAGAAGCCAAAAAAGGAAAGAATTAATTTAATTTAAATGTAAAAATCAGCCCGAGAGCCATGACGGGATTGCTGCTCATTCCCAAGGGAAAAAGGAAACAAAAAGGAAATCATTCAAAATATGAATTTTCCTTTTATTTATTTAAATATTTTTATTAATTTTTTTTTTTTTTTTTAATGCACGGAATCCCTGGATTATTTAGGATCTGATGTCGGGACATCCCTCTGCCCGTGGGACATTTCCTTACAGTCCTGAGCCCTTTTCCCTTTGAACGTGGAACTGGAAAATTCCTCCATTTTACATCGATTTACTCAAAATGCAACGTGGATTGCTAATTAACGCTGCTAATTAGTGACACCCTTACTGGGTGTCTTCCCTTCTTATTTTCCATCTTGTTCTTCTACTTCTCCCCGGCAATCCCAGGATTTTTATTCCGTTTATTTTTATTTTATTTTTATTTTATTTATTTTTATACCCAGATTGGGTTTTTTGGTTTTTTTTTTTTTTTTTTTAGAGGGCATTTAGCAGGAATAAATCCATTTAGGAAGGATATTTCCTAAAATAAATCCAGAGCAGGGTTACAAATCGGTGCCTCTGGGATTCCAGGAAATCCTCGGGGGAATTTTTTTTATCCATCTTTTTTTTTTTTTTCCTGCAGGGTTGTTGAAGAGACTGACAACTCTGAAAGTGGATGACAACCAGCTCACAATCCTGCCCAATGCCATTGGAAAGTGAGTCCAAGATTCGTCATTTTTAATTCAAATATTTTTCCCTCCTCTGCTGGAGGAGTGTGGGTTTTCAACTATTTAAAAAAAAAAAAAAAAAAAAAAAAAAAAAAACACAAATATACCGAATTACGAAAAAAATTTCCAACCCCCGGCTCGTGACATTTAAATTTGCAGCAGCAATTTTAAACCTGGGGATTTTTCAGTGCAAGGGTGGGGGGAAAAAGGTAAAATATATCAAATATATTCTGTTTTCCAAGAGAAGAACCAAAGATTTCGGTGTGAATGGATTTGGATGAGCAGAGCAGCTAAAAGTAGAAGAATTTTGGGGGGAAAAAAAAAAAAATCCATCTGTTCCCATGGCAACAGCCAGGGAAGGATCTGGCTGTGACCTCACAAGGATGGAGAGTTCCTAAAATATTTGAATCGTTTCAAATATTCAGATTTGAGTGTTTGACAGAAACCTCAGAAAGAAAGTGCAGTGGTTTTGCTTTATTAATTTGGAATTTTTTTTGTTAATTTGAATTTTTGTTGTTAATTTTTTTGTTAATTTGAATTTTTTTTGGTGAGACAGGATTGTAGGCTTCACTTTAAATGGTACAAAGAGAAACTTCCTTGTTAGAAACTATGAGAAAAAAACTTAGAATAAAACTTGAGACTATTTTTTTTTCTCTCATACACTTTTTTTTTTTTTACACTGAAAACGCACAGAAAATAATTTAGTCAGTTTACTGCTTTTAAAATAGTCTTTCACCAATTTATTTGGAAGAGGAGACTTTTTCCTTCTCTTTATGGGATTTTTTTAAGAGCAAGTTTCCTTGTGGCTTTGATGTTACAGTGATCAGCTGCTCGGGAGAATGGAATTTAAATTACTACGTAAAAATCCTTTTCTTCAACTAGCATTTTTTTTTTTTCTCGTAATTATTCTATTCTTGGCGCTCTTTAAGGATGAAAATTTTGGGGAAAACTTTGACAAACGCGGGAATCCAGGAGGATTCCAGGGGCTGGGATCCTGGCGAGCACCGGGGATGCTCCCGTGGCTCTGCCTCCTTCATTTTGGGGCTTCCCAAAATCCTCCCGAATGATCCCAACCCCTCCCTGCATCCCAGGCTGCTCCAATAATCTGCCTGTTTCAATAAAAATTGGTTTTTTTGGGAACAAGGATTCGTGGTTGTCACCTATTCCATCCTCGGGGTGCTTCAGGTTTGTGGGATTTTCATGGGGAGCATCAAAAGCTGCTGATGGGAATCGCTGAAGGACAAATCTTTGCTCCCCAAATCTCTGGGGAGCAGCAAATTCTCGCCCAAGTGAAAGCTCAGAAGGCTCCAAGATCTCTTGGGTGCTGCAAAAAGGCGGATTTAAATCCAGCTGCAGCAATTTGGGGAGTCGTGTTCTAAAACTTTTTAATTTTTTTTTTTTTTTTTATTTATTGAATTTGCTCCAGTTGAAGAGAAATCCCTTTTTTTTTAAACCCAGCATCTCCTCGGTGTTTGTCGCGGAGCCTTAATGACGTTTCCAAAGGCACAGCCGCTGCTCCGAGCTGCCGTCACCTGCCACCTCCACATTTTTTCACTTCTGCGGTGAAAAATTCCCCCTGTCCTTTAACGAGGGCAGAGTCTCCCGCAGCACCACGAGCTCGGCTCTGACTCATCCCTTTGCACCGATCCCTGCCGCTTCCCTTTCTCCCGAATTCCAGCGGCGGAGCGCGGGAGCGGAGCCTGTTCTTGTCACACAGGGCTTGGCAAGGCGGAGGAGGGAACGTTCCCTCTGGGATTCCTCCACCACGGCACTTCCATGCCGACTCCGCGCTCTGCTGGGGAGCTCCGCCCTCATTTTTGGGGCGTTTCTGTTCAAAGGGTGAAGCCGTGGTGGCTCTCAGAGCGCACAATGGGCCTGGCTTAGTCAAATGTTCCCCACAAAATCAGGGATTCCCGTTCAGTCACCGAGATGTTCCCTGTGGGATCTGCCTGGGTGGGTGGGGAGGTGCCAGGAGGAATTCGGGACGCCACAGCTGGGCCTGGGGCAGTGCTTGGTGCTGGGGGCGTGTTTGGGGCACGGCTCCATGCCAGGGCAGATTGGTATTCCCAGGTTTTAGCGGGATCTGGAGTGGAAGAGCCAGAGGGAATGGCTTGGAGGAGGAGGAGGAGGAGGAGGAGGACCTGGCACAGGTGGAGCTGTGGCTGCCCCATCCCTGCAAGTGTCCAAGGCTTGGAGAACCCTGGGACAGTGGGAGGTGTCCCTGCCCATGGCCCTGGAGGAGATTTAGGGTCCCTCCCAACCCAAACCTGGGTCGGTGTCTTGGTTTGAGAGACAGGTGTCTGCTGAGAAATGCAGGAGCCTCTTTTTTGAAAAGGAGAATGTAAATCCCCTCCCTCCATATTATTCTGATTTTGAAGTTAAGGGGCTCTCAGGCAAAGAAATGGGAACAGGAATAACAGTTCTTTACTGAAATTAAAACAGCAATGCAGTATTGCAGAGAACAAACCCAGAGCAGGGGCAGAGGGAGAATCCAAGGTGCCCCGTCAGTCAGTCAGGGTTGGTGCAGTCCCATTCCATGGTGGCTGATCCTCCTGCAGTGACAGATGTGGTTCTGCTGGAGCAGGGCTCCTGCACAAGGTGCACTTTTCCTCCAGAGCTCCAGGGATGATGTGCAAGGCTCTGGTTTTCCTCTGGGATCCAGTGGGAAAAGGCTGCTCTGCTGTTCCAAATCTCACCTTTGATCTGGGTAGGAAATGCTCGGCTCCTGCCCTGGCTGGAGCATCTCCCCATGGGATGATGGAATTTGATCAGCCCTGCCCTGGGACTGCACGGCCATGGACAGGAGAGATCTCCTGGAGGGAGGATGGGCTGTGGGGAAGAGAAAGAACACTGCAACAGCTGGGTGAACAGCTGGAACAGGAACAGCAGAGATCCCCACAGGGATCAGGATCACTGCCACAGCTGGGTGAACAGCTGGAACAGGAACAGCAGAGATCCCCACAGAGATCAGGATCACTGCCACAGCTGGGTGAACAGCTGGAACAGGAACAGCAGAGATCCCCACAGAGATCAGGATCACTGCCACAGCTGGGTGAACAGCTGGAACATGAACAGCAGAGATCCCCACAGAGATCAGGATCACTGCCACAGCTGGGTGAACAGCTGGAACAGGAACAGCAGAGATCCCCACAGAGATCAGGATCACTGCCACAGCTGGGTGAACAGCTGGAACAGGAACAGCAGAGATCCCCACAGAGATCAGGATCACTGCCACAGCTGGGTGAACAGCTGGAACAGGAACAGCAGAGATCCCCACAGGGATCAGGATCACTGCCACAGCTGGGTGAACAGCTGGAACAGGAATAGCAGAGATCCCCACAGAGATCAGGATCACTGCCACAGCTGGGTGAACAGCTGGAACAGGAACAGCAGAGATCCCCCCAGAGATCAGGATCACTGCCACAGCTGGGTGAACAGCTGGAACAGGAACAGCAGAGATCCCCACAGGGATCAGGATCACTGCCACAGCTGGGTGAACAGCTGGGACAGAATCCAGACTGTGCTGGGCACACCCTGTGCTGGAACCCAGGACAGTTGGTTGCTGAAGCTCCCAGAGGTTTGGGGGTGTTTTTGGGGGTGTTCGTTGGATGCTCCAGTCCCTGCACAGCCTCTAACCAGAGGTTTCCCGTTCCAGCTTGTCCCTGCTGGAGGAATTCGACTGCAGCTGCAACGAGCTGGAGTCGCTGCCCTCCACCATCGGGTACCTGCACAACCTGCGCACCCTGGCCGTGGACGAGAACTTCCTCCCCGAGCTGCCCAGGGAGGTGAGAGCTCCTCCCACACCCAATTCCAGGCTGGAATATCCTGGGGGAGCCAGAATTCCATCCCTGCCCCCAATTCCAGGCTGGAATATCCTGGGGGAGCCAGAATTCCATCCCTGTCCCCATTTCCAGGCTGGAATATCCTGGGGGAGCCAGAATTCCATCCCTGTCCCCAATTCCTGGCTGGAATATCCTGGGGGATCCAGAATTCCATCCCTGTCCCCAATTCCAGGCTGGAATATCCTGGGGGAGCCAGAATTCCATCCCTGCTATCAATTCCTGGCTGGAATATCCTGGGGGAGCCAGAATTCCATCCCTGTCCCCAATTCCAGGCTGGAATATCCTGGGGGAGCCAGAATTCCATCCCTGCCCCCAGTTCCAGGCTGGAATATCCTGGGGGAGCCAGAATTCCATCCCTGCCCCCAATTCCAGGCTGGAATATCCTGGGGGAGCCAGAATTCCATCCCTGCCCCCAATTCTCAGCTGGAATATCCTGGGGGAGCCAAAATTCCATCCCTGTCCCCAATTCCAGGCTGGAATATCCTGGGGGAGCCAGAATTCCATCCCTGCCCCCACACACCGATCATCCAGTCAGGCAGTTGCATTGTCTCGGTGTGCAAGAGCAAATATTCCAAATATTCGGTGGTCAAAGGGAGCAGTAAATCCATGGGAAGTTGGGAATATCCCTGTGAGGAACCCCAGGCATTCCCTGAGGTTCCTGCCAATGGGAAAATGTCATTTTCTAATTGAATTCTGGATTTTCTGCTTTTTGTGCCTCTCAGGAAAACCCAATTTAGCCACCTCCTGAGATGAAAAATGATAACAAACTTTATTTTTTTATATTATTTATGTTTTTATTATTATTATTTACAAACTTCACCATTTTTCTATTTAAAACCCCATGCCCTCTAAACTGTGTTCCCACCTTTTTGGCTTTTCCATCCTTTCCCCCCGTTTTGGCTTTTCCATCCTTTCCCCCCATTTTGGCTTTTCCATCCTTTCCCCCCATTTTGGCTTTTCCATCCTTTTTCCCCCATTTTGGCTTTTCCATCCTTTTTCCCCCATTTTGGCTTTTCCATCCTTTTCCCCCATTTTGGCTTTTCCATCCTTTTTCCCCCATTTTGGCTTTTCCATCCTTTTTCCCCCATTTTGGCTTTTCCATCCTTTCCCCATTTTGGCTTTTCCATCCTTTTTCCCCCATTTTGGCTTTTCCATCCTTTTTCCCCCATTTTGGCTTTTCCATCCTTTTTCCCCCATTTTGGCTTTTCCATCCTTTTCCCCCATTTTGGCTTTTCCATCCTTTCCCCCATTTTGGCTTTTCCATCCTTTTTCCCCCATTTTGGCTTTTCCATCCTTTCCCCCATTTTGGCTTTTCCATCCTTTTCCCCCATTTTGGCTTTTCCATCCTTTTCCCCCATTTTGGCTTTTCCATCCTTTCCCCATTTTGGCTTTTCCATCCTTTTTCCCCCATTTTGGCTTTTCCATCCTTTCCCCATTTTGGCTTTTCCATCCTTTTCCCCCATTTTGGCTTTTCCATCCTTTTCCCCCTTTTTGGCTTTTCCATCCTTTTCCCCCATTTTGGCTTTTCCATCCTTTTCCCCCTTTTTGGCTTTTCCATCCTTTTCCCCCATTTTGGCTTTTCCATCCTTTTCCCCCTTTTTGGCTTTTCCATCCTTTTCCCCCGTTTTGGCTTTTCCATCCTTTTCCCCTATTTTGGCTTTTCCATCCTTTTCCCCCATTTTGGCTTTTCCATCCTTTCCCCCATTTTGGCTTTTCCATCCTTTTCCCCCATTTTGGCTTTTCCATCCTTTTCCCCCATTTTGGCTTTTCCATCCTTTTTCCCCCGTTTTGGCTTTTCCATCCTTTTCCCCCGTTTTGGCTTTTCCATCCTTTTCCCCCGTTTTGGCTTTTCCATCCTTTTCCCCCGTTTTGGCTTTTCCATCCTTTTCCCCCGTTTTGGCTTTTCCATCCTTTCCCCCCATTTTGGCTTTTCCATCCCCACAGATTGGGAGCTGTAAGAACGTGACTGTGATGTCCCTGCGCTCCAACAAACTGGAATTTCTTCCTGATGAGATTGGCCAAATGCAGAAGCTGAGGGTGTTAAATCTGAGTGATAACAGGTACAGCATTTTTTTTTTTCCAGCATATTTAATTTTTTTTCAGCATATTTAATTTTTTTTTCAATTTAAACTTTTTTTCTTTGTCAAGATACATGTCTCTAAAATGTATTTTAAAATACAAAGTTATCTTTAGAATTCTAGTTTTAATATAGTATCATTATAGTTTAATTTATTTAAACTAAAAGGAAATTTTTTTCTTAATCCTTCTGGTTTGGTCTCAGTTCATTTGACATCCAAAGGAAAACTTCAAGAAAATTGAATAAGGCCAAAATCTGGATCTTGGTTTGTTTTAAGAGCTTCAAACCCATTTTCTTCTTTTATCTCCTGCTGTTTCCATGAAAAAAAAAAAAAAAAGAGATATTGTCTATAGGTTTGTAATATTTAATGATTAAAAAGCTGATACTCAGGGAATCAGGAAACAGGGATTTGTTATTCTGCATCCACTGAAATCCAAAGAACATTTTTCATTTCCTTCAGCAGAGTTGTTTTTTTTTTTTTTGTCAATTCGTTTATCCTTGCTTGGATGAGAAATAAAATGTTTAAAATCTCCTGTGCTGCCACAGGCACGTGGAAAATCTGAATTTCCTTGGGATTGATCCGTGGGGATTTGCAGTATTTCCATTTCTCTCTCCAGGAATTACCATCCACACTCAGCAAAAAATTAGGGAAGGATTTTCCAGTTTCATTGCTGAGATTCAGGTCGAACATGAAATATAAATGATATAAACTCACTGAGAACCCCCCTGGAATATTATTTAAAATTCCTTAACTCAGTTCCATCAATTCCATTCCGTGGCACAAATTCCATCCTGGGTGGGCCTGTCCCAATTCCAGTGGATTTCCAGGAGGATGTTCCCAAGGCTGGTCCCTCCTCTGCCCCGTGGGGACACAAAGGAGGGGACAGGGGAGGGGCCACTGCTGATCCAGGATTTTTTGGGAATTAGGAATGCAGGGAGCCATCTCTGCCATGACCTTGAGTGGGGTCACTGCCTCCTTTTCCAACCTGGAAACCAGGAAAATGTTGGGAGGTATTTGGGGTTTTTTCCTTTTCTTTCTCCATTTCTTTCTTTCTTTCTCCATTTCTTTCTTTCTTTCTTTCTTTCTCCATTTCTTTCTTTCTTTCTTTCTTTCTCCATTTCTTTCTTTCTCCATTTCTTTCTTTCTCCATTTCTTTCTTTCTCCATTTCTTTCTCCATTTCTTTCTCCATTTCTTTCTCCATTTCTTTCTCCATTTCTTTCTCCATTTCTTTCTCCATTTCTTTCTCCATTTCTTTCTCCATTTCTTTCTCCATTTCTTTCTCCATTTCTTTCTCCATTTCTTTCTCCATTTCTTTCTCCATTTCTTTCTCCATTTCTTTCTCCATTTCTTTCTCCATTTCTTTCTCCATTTCTTTCTCCATTTCTTTCTCCATTTCTTTCTCCATTTCTTTCTCCATTTCTTTCTCCATTTCTTTCTCCATTTCTTTCTCCATTTCTTTCTCCATTTCTTTCTCCATTTCTTTCTCCATTTCTTTCTCCATTTCTTTCTCCATTTCTTTCTCCATTTCTTTCTCCATTTCTCCATTTCTTTCTTTCTTTCTGGATTTCTCCATTTCTTTCTCCATTTCTTTCCCCATTTTTTCCCCAGTGATTTTCCTGCTGATTCCAACACTGCTGTGTAGGGACTGACTCGGGTGGGGAGGCAGCTCGGGGCTTCCCAATTTCCTGGATTCCAGCAAAATTCCAGCTCCTGCCCCAGCTGAGAGAGGATTGGGATTTCCACTGGGGAGAAAAGGGATGATGGGAGCAGCGTGGCAGTGATGTGGGGTGGGATGTGCTGTTCGATGGGATGGGATGGGGTGTTCCATGGGGTTTTCCATGGGGTGGGATGTTCCATGGGGTGTTCCATGGGATGGGATGGGGTGTTTGTTCCATGGGATGGAGTGTGGTTTTCCATGGGGTTTTTCATGGGATGGAATGGGGTGTTCCAAGGACTGTTCCATGGGATAGGATGTGGTATTCCTTGGGGTGTTCCACGGGATGGAATGGGATGTTCCACAGGGTGGAATGTGGTGTTTGTTCCATGGGATGTTCCATGGGAGGGGATGGGGTTTTTCATGGGATGGAGTGTGGTGTTCCACAGGACAGAATGTGGTGTTCCATGGGGTGTTCCATGGGATGGAGTGTGGTGTTCCATGGAATGTTCCATGGGGTGTTCCATGGAATGTTCCATGGGGTGTTCCATGGGATGGAGTGTGGTGTTCCATGGGGTTTTCCATGGGATGGGATGTTCCATGGGATATTCCAGGGGGTGTTCCATGGGATAGGATGTGGTGTTGGTTCCATGGGATGGAATGTGTTGTTCCTTGGGATGGAGTGTGGTGTTTGTTCCATGGGGTGTTCCATGGGGTGTTCCATGGGATGGAGTGTGGTGTTCCATGGGATGGGATGTTGTATTTGTTCCATGGGGTTTTCCATGGGATGGAATGTGGTGTTTGTTCCATGGGGTGTTCCATGGGGTGTTCCATGGGGTGTTCCATGGGGTGACATGCAGTGTTCCATGGGTTTTTTCATGGGATGGAATGGGGTGTTTGTTTCATGGGATGTTCCATGGGATGGAGTGTGGTTTTCCATGGAATGTTCCATGGGGTGTTCCATGGAATGTTGTATTTGTTCCATGGGGTTTTTCGTGGGATGGAATGTGGTTTTCCACAGGACAGAATGTGGTGTTCCTTGGGGTGTTCCATGGGATGGGATGTGTTGTTCCTTGGGATGGAGTGTGGTGTTTGTTCCATGGGATGGAGTGTGGTGTTCCATGGGGTTTTTCATGGGATGGAATGTGGTGTTCCACAGGACAGAATGTGGTATTCCTTGGGACGTTCCATGGGATGCTCCACAGGGTGGAATGTGGTGTTTGTTCCATGGGATGTTCCATGGGATGTTCCATGGGGTGGGATGTGCTGTTGGTCCCATGGGATGTTCCATGGGGTGGGATGTGCTGTTGGTCCCATGGGATGTTCCATGGGGTGGGATGTGCTGTTGGTCCCATGGGATGCTCCATGGGATATTCCATGGGGTGGGATGTGCTGTTGGTCCCATGGGATATTCCATGGGGTGGGATGTGCTGTTGGTCCCATGGGATGTTCCATGGGATATTCCATGGGGTGGGATGTGCTGTTGGTCCCATGGGATGTTCCATGGGATATTCCATGGGGTGGGATGTGCTGTTGGTCCCATGGGATGTTCCATGGGATATTCCATGGGGTGGGATGTGCTGTTGGTCCCATGGGATGTTCCATGGGGTGGGATGTGCTGTTGGTCCCATGGGATGTTCCATGGGGTATTCCATGGGGTGGGATGTGCTGTTGGTCCCATGGGATGTTCCATGGGATATTCCATGGGGTGGGATGTGCTGTTGGTCCCATGGGATGTTCCATGGGATATTCCATGGGGTGGGATGTGCTGTTGGTCCCATGGGATGCTCCATGGGATGTTCCATGGGGTGGGATGTGCTGTTGGTCCCATGGGATGTTCCATGGGATGTTCCATGGGGTGGGATGTGCTGTTGGTCCCATGGGATGCTCCATGGGATGTTCCATGGGGTGGGATGTGCTGTTGGTCCCATGGGATGTTCCATGGGGTGGGATGTGCTGTTGGTCCCATGGGATGTTCCATGGGATATTCCATGGGGTGGGATGTGCTGTTGGTCCCATGGGATGTTCCATGGGATATTCCATGGGGTGGGATGTGCTGTTGGTCCCATGGGATGTTCCATGGGATATTCCATGGGGTGGGATGTGCTGTTGGTCCCATGGGATGTTCCATGGGATATTCCATGGGGTGGGATGTGCTGTTGGTCCCATGGGATGTTCCATGGGATATTCCATGGGGTGGGATGTGCTGTTGGTCCCATGGGTGGGACACCACAGCTGTGCCCTTCCCGCTCCCCCTCAGTGGGGTCTGGTGTCCCAAATCCCAGAGCAGCCCTCAAAGCTGCCTGAACTGCCCTGAAACCTGCAGGAATCGTCTCCTCTGCTTTGCTGGAGTGCTTTGGGAAGTGAATCTTTCCAAACCAGGTGTCTGGGATGGGATAATGGGATGATGGGATGGGATAATGGGATGATGGGATGGGATAATGGGATGGGGTTTAAGGTCTCTCCCAACCCAAACCATGCTGGATTCCATGATCCTATAAAAACACCCTGCTCAGAAGGAGTTATGGGAAAAACATCAATGAAGATTCCACAAATATCCTGCCATCCATTCCCACTCCCAGATCCCTTTTAGGAAATTGTGTTTAAATGTCTCATTAAAATACTGATTTTTTTTTTTCCCCCTGCTCCATTTAATTTTGTCATTTGGGTTCACTATGAATATTTATATTATTTTAATCTTTGGTCTGGCATTCCAACAAAAATGAATTTTCCATCATCTTGGAATATTTCTGTCCCAAACTTCCAGTGTCCAATAAAGGGAGTTCTGTGAGTGACACTGAGGTTCCTCTAAACCTCCCTGGGACCAAACATTTTTCTTTTTCCTCTATTTTATTTTTTATTAGTTTTATTGCACTATAACCAAAGGAAAATATCAGCCTCTCCTCAGTACCAGAGGATGTGATGTCAGCAGTTCTACTTTCCAAATAGAACTCTTAATGTGGAATATTAATCACAGTAATAATAATAATAATAATAATGATTATGATGATAATAATAGCAATAATAATAGGAACAACAATAATTATAGTAATAATAATAACAACAACAGGAATATTGATAAAATACTGTATTTCAGTAAAATTGATTTTTAAGAGGCAGTGAAATTTTAGTTATTTCAGTGTGATAAACACCCTGCTTTCAAATCTTTAAATAAATTCTTTTGGAAATGAAGGATTCACCTTGTCCCAATATTCTCCTTTACAGACTGAAGAATTTGCCCTTCACTTTCACCAAACTCAAAGAACTGGCAGCCTTGTGGCTCTCTGACAACCAGGTAATGCCTTTTAAAATATTCCCATTATATATATATAAAATACATATAATTTTTTTTAAAATTATACAAAATGTTCCCATTTTCCTTAGGAAACGGGCTGCCAATGGACCCTGTCACTCAATACAAGATTTAGAAAAAATTGGGAAGGGTTTTTGTTCCCAGCCCAGCTGTAGATTTCCATATCCAGCCATAAATCCTGCTGGGCGTCCTTTTTTTTTTTTTTTTCTTCCTTTACCACGGAAAAATCACCTTTGCAGGATTTCTTTGGCCAGGATCAGCTTCTGCCTCCTTAGCAAAGCAGTAAATAAAGGGCAGGAGCAGCACGGGAGTATTTTTTTTGAAGTAGAAATTGAAGATGTTTGTTCCCAAACTCGTTGTTATCCTGTTCCCACCCTTTGCTCCATCTGCTCCTCCATCCTTGGCTTCCTCCTCCCTTTTCCCATCCCTGCACATTTTAAACTCCTCTGCAGGCAGGGCGAGTTCAAACTGCTCAAAGATGCACTTGGGGTCTTGCTTTGGAGAAAATTCAATTTTTTTTGTGCCTTTGGAATCTTTCTTTGTTCCTCACAAACTCCGGTTTATAGCAGATATTCTTTGGGATTCTATTTTAAACCGAATTATGCAACAGGAACCCTGAGAAATGCAACGGTTCCAGCAGCAGCTGAGCCCTAAAAAAAAGTCTGAAATGTACATTTTAGTTTTAGAGCCGAGCCAAAAATGTGAAAGCTGAAAGGGGTGGGGGGGTAATAGAAAATTATTATTACATTTTAATGTGTTAAATGAGGATTCTGGGGTTATTTTTTTTTCCCCCCTCTGATTTCCATTTTCAAAAATGAACATTTCCAGGCACAGAACACCCCCAGCCCTTTAAATATACGAAATTTTCCAGCATTTTGACTTTCCTGTGGCATAGCAGGGGTTGATTTCCATCCCCTGGGCTGTGACATTCCCTCCTGGATCAGAGTGACTTTGGGTAGAGCAAAGCAAAGAGAAAAAAAATCCCCAGCACAGCAGGAATTCTCCGGGAATGCTCCGTGGGATTCTGCTGTGCGGGTTTCCTCCCAGGTGAACTGACAGCAGGAATTAACTCCCCATCATTAATTAACTCTTTGTTAGGGGTGTTTAATTGTGCAGGGCCAGGTCTGATCCCTTTTCCCTTGCAGCAGCCAGGCAGAATTCCCAATCCAGTTCTGCTGGGAATGACAGGAACTGCAGGAGTGAGGGTGGGGGCGTGGGCTGGGCTTGGCACCCCTCATTAGGGGTTTGTAATTATTTTATTCGGGTTTTTTTTAGAGCCAGGATGAATAGAAACACGATTGAGGTGATTCTCGTGTTCAGGCTTGGATGTTTATTGTATTTTATCAGAAATTACAGAAAGTGTGACAGCACCTCCAGCTCCTGGCTAGAAGTGGGAGAAATGGAACAGCTGAGGCTGCTTCAAGCCAAACAAACCAATAAAAGTTTAACACCTCCATTATTGATCCTTTTGACCCAATAATAGATTTTTATGACCTTTAGAGTGACATTGACCAACCAAAGGTCACTGCCCGAGTTCTGTGAGGAAGAAGATGAACAAAGAAAAAGACACCACCCCAAATTCTTTATCTTGTCCCCTAACTCCCACTATACATAAAAACCTTAAATTTAAAACCCTTCACCCAGTGAAAACACACACATTTAACCCACTCCACATTGGTGATTTCTAACTCATTATTCACATTTCCTAACTCATTGTTCACATTTCCTAACTCATTATTCACATTTCCAAGCCTTCTCCAAGGTTCCAGCTCCAGAGCAGTGTTTTCCAGGGGGGTTCTGTGCCTGGAATCACAGAAATCCCCAAACCTCCACATTCCTGAGATCCAGCAGTGAGGACAGGAACTCTCCACGGGGGAGTTTCCCTGCAGAGCTGCACCCTGTGCAATTCCCTGCCCAATTCCCGGGAATTCATGGGTTTTCTTCCCATTTTTTTGCAGTCCAAGGCTCTGATTCCCCTGCAGACCGAGGCACACCCCGAGACCAAGCAGCGAGTGCTCACCAATTACATGTTCCCCCAGCAGCCCCGCAGCGACGAAGGTAAAACCCCAGCAGCTCCTGCTGTGTCCCAGCGGGGACACACAGCAGGCTGAGAAAAAAAGGGGTAAAATTGGTTTATTGTACTCGATATCAAATTTATTGGAAGGTTTCAGTATTTGCTGGAAGGATTCGCCTTGGGCGGTGCCAGAGCCCGGCCAGGGCTGCACCCAAATCAAATCCAGGGTGGATTTTGGTCACGAGATCCAAATCAAACCCAAGGTGGATTTTGGTCACGAGATCCAAATCAAACCCAAGGTGGATTTTGGTCACGAGATCCAAATCAAATCCAAGGTGGATTTTGGTCACGAGATCCAAATCAAATCCAGGGTGGATCCTGATCACAAGTTTTTACATTTTAGTAATTTTGGTTCATCTACATGCCGGGGTCACTTTTAGTCGGGGTCACTTTTAGTCGGGGTCACTTTTAGTCGGGGTCACTTTTAGTCGGGGTCAATTTTATTGGGGTCAATTTTATTTGGGTGAATTCACATTGGGTTCCCCCCCACAGCCCCAGGCTGTGCAGTCTCAGCCCCTCTGCTTTTCCCCCTTTCCCTTCCCATTGTTTCTGATTTTTGGGTCCCAGTTGTCCTCGATTCTCCAGCTGGAAAGGAATTGTTTTGTCCCTGCCCTGAGAACAGAACTCACCAACACCTGACATGGAATTCCAGAGTCACACAGCGAGCAGCAGAGATTCTGGAAAACAGAAAATAGAATAAAACCCAAGGCACCAGGGGGAGGCAGGGAATTCCAGAGGGAAGGGAAGGTTCAGCCACGGCTCCAGTGACACCCCAAGGCCACGGGGACACCCCAAGGCCACGGGGACACCCCTGGTCTGACCCCATGGATGGATCCTGGTATTCCCAGCCTGGCAGATTGGCATCCCCTGATTTATATTTTCACGTTGACATTTCCTGATTTCCATTTTCACACTGACATCTCCTGATTTATATTTTCACACTGACATTTCCTGATATCCATTTTCACGTTGACATCTCCTGATATAAATCCTCAGATTGACATCTTCTGATTTCCATTTTCACACTGACACTTCCTGATTTATATTTTCGCACTGACATCCCCTGATATAAATCCTCAGAATGACATTTTCTGATTTCCATTTTCACAGACATCTCCTGATTTACACATTCACACTGACATTTTTCTGATTTATCATTTCAGACTGACATTTTTCTGATTCACCATTTCAGACTGACATTTTTCTGATTTATCATTTCACACTGACATTTTCTGATTCACCATTTCACACTGACATTTTTCTGATTCACCATTTCACACTGACATTTTCTGATTTATCATTTCACACTGACATTTTTCTGATTCACCATTTCACACTGACATTTTTCTGATTTATCATTTCACACTGACTTTTTTCTGATTTATCATTTCACACTGACATTTTTCTGATTTATCATTTCACACTGACATTTTCTGATTCACCATTTCACACTGACATTTTTCTGATTTATCATTTCACACTGACATTTTTCTGATTCACCATTTCACACTGATGTTTTCTGGATCCCTTTTTTATTTTCAGAGAGGTTTTTCAGGAGCAGTCTGAGCCCTGGGTGTGACAGGGAATTGTTGGCTCCAGGCAGGAGCTGGGAATGTCCCTCCCCATCGTGTGGTGGGGGCTCAGGACTCCCAAACTCTCCTGGATCGACGCTTTGCTCCACTAAATTCAGATTTTTCACACTCCCCCTTTGCTCCAGGGCTGCCCCAAAACCCTGGTGGTGTTTCCCAGCACTCCCATCCCATTTTTATTCCAAACTCTGGGATGGTTTCTCACTTTTTCAGGCACCCAGGAAGGAAAATTCTGTTTGGATCATTCCCATCTCCCTTCCCAATTCCCTGCAGATTTCCAGTCAGACAGTGACAGCTTTAACCCCACTCTGTGGGAGGAGCAGAGGCAGCAGAGGATGACTGTGGCCTTCGAGTTTGAAGACAAGAAGGAAGAGGAGGAAAATCCAGGGAAAGTCAAGGTAAGAGCTGCTGGATTTATTCTGGGACTCGTTTTTTATGGACAGGGTTCAAAACGTGTTGTTTGAACTGGGTTTGTGTTTTAATGGCAGATTCCTGCTCTGTCCAAAGGGAATTGAGACAGAATTACTGTCCAGCCTATTCTTTTTTTAATTATTATAATATATTTATATATATATATATATTTATTTTTTTTTTTACTCTATTTTATTTATTTTCATTTTTTATTATCCAACCAAACAAAATTCTTTCAGGAATATTTGAATCCCCACAGGGGATCTCATATTCCTCTCACAGCAGAAGTCAAGGAGGGCTTTGCAGTGGAGGGGGCATCACTTGTTTAAAAAAAAAAAAAAAAAAAAAGCTCAAAGCATGAATTTCCTCCCCCAGTTTTATGAAATTAATGTCATTGCAGAGTTCTCCATCAATCCTCAATCAGCTGCATTGTCAGGAGGATTTTTTTCAAACCTGTCAGCCTTTGCAGGGCATGGAAATGTCTTTTTCTTGGATAATATAAAGGAATTATCCCACACTTCAACCCTGCAAACCTCCAAAGTAAAATGCAGGGTCAGAGATAAAATCATCTGAGGAGATTTAAATCGGATTTTTACTTCTCGAATTAACAGTTCTCTTGTCAATAGCAATTGAACATTCCATTGAAAACTTGGTGGAATTTCTTGATTTTTCTTTCCAGTATTTTTCCCAGTCGGGAATTTCTCTCCAGCTCCCGTGCCCAGAGCTAATGGACTGTGCCAAAAGCACCTCACAATAAATAGATTAAAGTGGAATTTTACCCTGGATGAATTGCAGCTTTATGGGTCACGCAGGGAAAGTTTTCTGTTGTTCCACAACTTTTATCAGAATTTTCCCTGCGGGGATGGAGGTTTCAACATGAACATTTTTTAGCAGCTTCACCAGAGCTTTTAAGGGATGCATTCAAACAAATTTAAATCCTCAACAGGCAGCAGCCACCAGCACTGCAGCATTTCATAAGAGCAGAAGAAGTTTTCACTTTTTTATCTCTCATCAAACTGAACTTTCAGCCACACAGATGTTAAAACAGATTTGGTCACTGGGATTGTCCAATAGTTTTGGGGTTTTTTTTCCCATGGAGGATTTTGAACTTTGAAAATTCTCTCTTCTGGGGTCAGGCTGCTTGGGATGGGACTGGGAGGGAATCCGGATTTCCTGTGGGATGCTGAATGTGGGTCAGGGAGGGAGAGATCCACACCCGTGCTGTCCCCCACCACAGCAGTTGGATATTAAAGCTGCCAGGGAGGTGAAATTCCTGCTGAAATCTCTTTTTCTGGGGGGGTTGTCTGTCTGTCTGTGTGTCTGTCTGTCTGTGTGTCTGTCTGTCTGTCTGCAGCTCCTTCTCCCTGCCTGGAGTTCCTGGGGATTTGCACCCAGCGCCCCTTGGGGCCACCCCCAAACTCCATTTCATTGCACACGATTGAAGCACAGCTTTGGTGCTGCTCCCCAGGCTCCATTTCTCTCCTTCTGCTGGAATTCTTTATTAAATTCTTTATTAAAAGTGACATCCCCCTCATAGATGTCAACGCTTTCTCTTCTTCTGCTCCCTGATGTTTATTCTCTCCTGGTTCGGATCTGGATGCCAGCACTCGATGCAGTTTTATTTACCAAATCCATCATGCTTTTGGCCTCTGAAATATTCCTACAGACAGATCATTTCCAGCTGAATCCAAAAATCGCATTTTTTCCCCTGCTCGTTGGGAATTTAAATCCAGCGTCTCTGGCAGGGAGCTCTTAAACTCAGCTCACCTACACCACGAGGTAAAAGCTGCTGGGTGCTTGAATTCCAGATCCTTCACCACCGGCAGGAATTTGGAGTTTCCTGACACGCTCTGGGAAACTTGGGAAGTTCAGGTGTGGGGTTTTCCAGGAAATCTGTGGGTCTGGCAGTCAGGGAAAGCTCAGCCAGCCCTTGGGGACTCCCTGGAGAGCTCTGGGGGTGTTTTCCTGTGCCAGAAAAGAGGCGCAGACCCGGGTGAGTGTGAGCATCATCCATCTCCAGCAGCAAACGGCTCCCACAGGATCAGGTCCCGCTCCCGGCTGCCATCCACAATTCAGATTAATCGAGTCCACGGAGCGTGGCTGAATTAATTCAGCATTTCCAGCAGGGTTGGTGCGGAAAGCCTGATGGAATGTGTCAGATTCCCCACGCCCTGCCAGGGCGAGATGGGCTGGCAGGGATAAATTCCCGTCCTTTATTTTATGTCACTGGGATTGCATTTGATGCTGACAGGGAGGGGAGGAGCGAATTTCAGTCCTGAACTCCTCAAACAAATCACCCAAACCATGGGGAAAGTGCCTTCAGCCCCATAGCCAGGATTCCTCAGTTATAGCCAGGATTCCCCAGCCCCATAGCCAGGATTCCCCAGCCCCATAGCCAGGATTCCCCAGCCCCATAGCCAGGATTCCCCAGCCCCATAGCCAGGATTCCCCAGCCCCATAGCCAGGATTCCTCAGCCCCATAGCCAGGATTCCCCAGCCCCATAGCCAGGATTCCTCAGCCCCATAGCCAGGATTCCTCAGTTATAGCCAGGATTCCTCAGCCCCACAGCCAGGATTCCTCAGCCCCATAGCCAGGATTCCTCAGCCCCACAGCCAGGATTCCCCAGCTCCACAGCCAGGATTCCTCAGCCCCATAGCCAGGATTCCCCAGCCCCATAGCCAGGATTCCTCAGCCCCATAGCCAGGATTCCCCAGCCCCATAGCCAGGAATCCTCAGCCCCATAGCCAGGATTCCCCAGCCCCACAGCCAGGAATCCTCAGCCCCACAGCCAGGATTCCCCAGCCCCACAGCCAGGATTCCTCAGTTATAGCCAGGATTCCTCAGCCCCATACCACAATAACGATTATTCTGCTTCCATCCTTTATTTCTTCTCCCACTCCTGATTTTAACCCATCCATTCATTCAGGGCGAGATGGGCTGGCAGGGATAAATTCCCGTCTTTTATTTTATGTCTCTGGGATTGCATTTGATGCTGACAGGGAGGGGAGGAGCGAATTTCAGTCCTGAACTCCTCAAACAAATCACCCAAACCATGGGGAAAGTGCCTTCAGCCCCACAGCCAGGATTCCTCAGCCCCACAGCCAGGATTCCTCAGCCCCATAGCCAGGATTCCTCAGTTATAGCCAGGATTCCCCAGCCCCATAGCCAGGATTCCCCAGCCCCACAGCCAGGATTCCTCAGCCCCACAGCCAGGATTCCCCAGCCCCATAGCCAGGATTCCCCAGCCCCATAGCCAGGATTCCCCAGCCCCATAGCCAGGAATCCTCAGCCCCATAGCCAGGAATCCTCAGCCCCATAGCCAGGATTCCCCAGCCCCATAGCCAGGATTCCCCAGCCCCACAGCCAGGATTCCCCAGCCCCATAGCCAGGATTCCCCAGCCCCATAGCCAGGATTCCCCAGCCCCATAGCCAGGATTCCTCAGCCCCACAGCCAGGATTCCTCAGCCCCATAGCCAGGATTCCTCAGCCCCATAGCCAGGATTCCTCAGCCCCATACCACAATAACGATTATTCTGTTTCCATCCTTTATTTCTTCTCCCACTCCTGATTTTAACCCATCCATTCATTCAGGGCGAGATGGGCTGGCAGGGATAAATTCCCGTCTTTTATTTTATGTCACTGGGATTGCATTTGATGCTGACAGGGAGGGGAGGAGCGAATTTCAGTCCTGAACTCCCCAAACAAATCACCCAAACCACGGGGAAAGTGCCTTCAGCCCCATAGCCAGGATTCCTCAGCCCCATAGCCAGGATTCCTCAGCCCCATAGCCAGGATTCCTCAGCCCCACAGCCAGGATTCCCCAGCCCCATAGCCAGGATTCCTCAGCCCCATAGCCAGGATTCCTCAGTTATAGCCAGGATTCCCCAGCCCCACAGCCAGGATTCCTCAGTTATAGCCAGGATTCCTCAGCCCCATAGCACAATAACGATTATTCTGCTTCCATCCTTTATTTCTGCTCCCACTCCTGATTTTAACCCCTCCTTTCATTCAGGGCGAGTCACTGGGATTGCATTTGATGCTGACCAAGAGGGGAGGAGCAAATTTCAATCCTGCACTCCTCAAACTCTCCAAACAAATCACCCAAACCATGGAGAAAATGCTGTCAGCCCCATAGCCAGGATTCCTCAGCCCCATAGCCAGGATTCCTCAGCCCCATAGCCAGGATTCCTCAGCCCCACAGCCAGGATTCCTCAGCCCCATAGCCAGGATTCCTCAGCCCCACAGCCAGGATTCCCCAGCCCCATAGCCAGGATTCCTCAGTTATAGCCAGGATTCCTCAGTTATAGCCAGGATTCCTCAGCCCCATAGCACAATAACGATTATTCTGTTTCTATCCTTTATTTCTTCTCCCACCCCTGATTTTAACCCCTCCTTTCATTCAGGTCGAGATCAACCTGAAGCGTTACCCCACTCCCTACCCCGAGGATTTGAAGAACATGGTGAAATCTGTGCAGAGCCTGGTGAGCAAACCCAGCCTGGGAGTGCGCCCCGAGAATTCCACCCCAGCCACCAACAGTGACCCCACGGGCAAGGACAAGTACGAGCACAAGTGGCCCCTGACCCCCAAGGAGATCTCAGTGGAGGTACTGCAAAGGATTCTTCTCACTCCTCTCCCAAATTCCAGACTGGGGTTTGGTTTTTTTTTCAGGTTTTGAGCCCCTCAAAGGATGTTTTGATGCACTGTTAATCTCGGATCTGAGTGTTCCTTGTCTCACCCATCAGGTGTTATGTTGGATAAAATTTATATTGGGTTTTCATTCAGGTTTGGATTGGGGTGCTGAGTTTTGTCCAGTTGGAGATTGAGTTGCTGGTTTTTGTTGCTGTTTTTCCCCAATGCTGTTGAATTTTGGGGTTGAAATCTCCCTAGATGGGAATTTTGCTGTGGATTTATCCCAGCACTGTTAAATTTCAGTGCTGTGACGTTGGTGACAGGACGATGGGTCCAGGTTCCATTTCCATCCCATTTAATCTGCTGAAGATCTCTGAGCTCTGTCTGTGCCAGGAGGTGCCCCTGGCATTGCTGTTAGGAATCCAATTAACCCTTAATGAGTTAATGAAGGCAGCAGGAGAGCTCCTCCATCCAGCCCTGGATGCTCCCAGTGAGCTGCAGAATTGGGCACAGGGACAAATTCCACCCCAGGATTAACCCCCAAAAGGTGAATTCCTAAATCCTGCAGCCCTGCTGGAGCTTGGTCTCCTCTGCTCCACCAAAACTCGGTGCAGAAATGAGGGAAAAGCCTTCGAGGTCTCCAGGAATGCCACCATTCCTGAAAATCCTGGCAATTTAATGCTGAAAAGAAATAAATGAGGGAAAAGATTTTCCTTCTTTTTCACTCCTCTGTTACCTGATAAACTCTTTGTCCTTGAAATGCCCCTGGCTGTGGCCAGTCCTGTGTGCAGGAATTGTTCTCCCTCAATTTTCAATTGCCCTGTGCAGGAATTGTTCTCCCTCAATTTTCAATTGCTCTGTGCAGGAATTGTTCTCCCTCAATTTTCAATTGCTCTCCCCCAATTTTCCATGTCCTGGCCACAAATGTTCCACCTTCAGCTGTGGCTGCTCTCTCAGTGCTGTGTTTTAATTGCAATTAAAGGTTTTTATTCCTTAAAAAAATTAAACCCCCCAAAGTTTTCCCTTCGAGGTGGCTTCAGAAGACTTCAGCTCCAGGCACGATTTCAATTAGGACTAAAATATTGAAGTAAAATATTTAATTTCAGCTAAAATAATTAAATCACTCATGTTTTCATCTAAATCTGAAATCTTCAATTCCACCATTATTCCCTTTTTGCTCATTAAATTCTCACTGTGTAAATCTGGTCCTTGAACCAGCTGGTGACTCAGGCCACGAGCCTTGACATCCTGCTCTTGTTGCTGAATATATAGAATTTATTTTGCATTATCTGCCATTTCAACTTGAATATTCTCAACAGCTTTCTGTGGGTTTTAATTTTCCCTGGGTGTTTCCATCTGGAATTTGATCCCCATGGCCTGGCAGAGCTTTTAGGTGTTTGTTGTGGCCTCCAGAAATCAGTGGTGTGTTAATATTTGTTAAAATAATGCGAAATTTTTCCAAGGAAAACACGAAGTGAGCTGAGCCCCAGCGGGGTCAGAGGCAGGAGAGGAATCCCCAGGGAGTGGAAGGAAGGAGGAGATGAGAGAGCCACACCATCAGCTCTGCAATGCTGCAGGGGAGACATCCCTGCGCGTGTGGGGATACAGGAATGGCACAAAACTCTGCAGAAAAAGCTGAAGTGCCGCGGCCGGAGCCCAGGGTGGCTCCCGAAGTGCCACCGAACCACGGCACTGCAGTTCCCTCCCTCGTCCTCTGCCAAAGCAGGGCTGGCAGCTCCCCCCACGTGCCGGAGAAGACGAGATTTCATCCCCTGAGTTTTTTTTCAGATTTTCATTTCCCTGGGACAGAGCCAAGACTGTCACCACAGCTTTTCCGGCAGCTAAAGAAAAGGAAAAGGATGTTCAGGGATGTTCTCCTCCTCCCCAGACACCAGGAGGGGTTTTTAGCTCCCGTCAGGGTGGTGCAGATCCATCTCCCCCTCCTTGGCTTCCTGCACGAGCATAAAACACACGGGGAGTGCAGGCAGAGTGTGAATGGCTCTGTGAACAATACTGGCCTGATTTCACTTGGAACCCATGAAATAAAACTTAATTAAGCTCCGTTTGCCTCGCAGATAATTAGCAGACAAACTCAAGCCCCCAGTTAAAGTGCACTTTGAAATCGCAGGTGTGCTGTGATGTACTAAAGGCTGGAGGCAGTTCCTCATCCCAGGTAATTGAATTTCAGGTGCAGCGCTCGCTTTTCATCCTCAGATAAACTGGTTTCTGATCTCCTTTGGCTTTCCCTGCAATTAATGAGCACGTGTCTCTTCAGAAATTGTTTCTAAATAATGAAAGGCAGCATCTGGAATGAGGAGCTGAATGTCAAATCCATCCTTCACCTCCATTCACAACAAGCAAACAATGTCTTGATTAATCATCCATTAAAACAAACCTCTTCATCGCTCTAATTCTTTGGGAAAGACGTGAGTTTTGGCCACAGAGGAGTCACAGGGATTATTCAGGGAGTTGTGCTGCTTTTCCACCAGAAACAATGAGGAATATCAAGGTCAGCAGGTCAGGTCTTTACAGTTGCTGTTCTTGATGTGGTTGCAGTGAGAATATCCCACATTTCCTCTGCCTCATCCCTTCCCAGAGCCCTGGGCTGCTCCAAGCAGATTCCAGGAGTCTGGTCCTTCCAAAAATCCTGTCCCTCCTGATTATAATTTAATGTTCTTGTGTTCTCAGCCTGAATATTTGGTGATTTTTCTCTTGCCGGTTGTTTTAATGGTTTGGAGCAGGTATTTTCTCCTCAGCACAGTTCTCTGCCCTCTTCCTGCATCCTTCCCCAGCTAATCATGAGGAATTAATCCTGAGGAATAATCTCCAGGCACCAACTCAACACAATTGCATTTATCTCTTCCCTTTCTCCTTGCAATTTTCTTCCTCTTAGTGACCTTTTTGTTCTTCAGCTTGTAAGAAAACGATCCTCTTAAAGAGAGTGGGATTAAATTGAACATGATTTGGGGGTTTTTTACAGGGCATTTCAGATATTCAAGGCAGATTTACAAATGCCAGAGTAGTTCTTTCAAAAGTGCATTGGTTTTTGTTGGAATAGCTGGGTTGGGGGATGAAAAGAAAAGGAAAATACTATAAAATAGGGAACTTTGTGCACCCGAAGTTCACCATCTCGTCAAAAATGGAACTGCTGGGACTCCCTCTCCTCCAGCAAGGGGGGCACTTTAAGCTTAAAACTCCTGGAAGTTTCATGGCACAATATTGGGATTCCAGGTCCAAGATAAAGAAACCAAAGAATCCCCCAGGAAGCCCCTGCCTGAGCCTGAGAACAGCCCGAAATCACCTCTGGAAGGCGTGGGCAGGGAGGACAAAGCCCAAAGCTCAGAGGTACAGCCACACCTGGGCTGCCCAGGTGGAGAGCTTCACCCTCTGCACTGCCCACAGCAACGGGCTCCCACCAGTTTGTCCCACCAGTTTGTCCCACTGCACTGGGAGAGGGCTGTGGGGGTCACTGGGCACCTGTGGAGCACCAGGGAAATCCTCTGCATGGGGAAGGGGTCACTCCATGTGGGAATCACCATGGAACTGCCTGAACCATCAGCCCTGAGGGCCTCGGTTAAACTGAGGATGTCTCTTCTGGGAAGGTCCTGCCTCCAGCAGAACATCAAATGCAAAGGGTTTGGAAAAGCTCTGGTGTAAAAAGAATTAAATTCCCCAAGGATAAATCACATGGCAAACGATTCTGCAAATCTCTGTCACTACAAGGAGTAGTTAAGGGCAGTAAACCTCGGAGAGTTTCCTCCTTGTAAGTAAAAACAAGAAAACTTTTAAACCATCGCAGCAGGTTTGAAACCATCCTACATTCTAGCAATGTGGATTTGGTTTAAGTGGTTTCAGTGTAAATTGTTTCTCTGATTATCACAGCTCTCCCTCTTGCCTTCCCTCCCCAAAGTCCCTGGAGAACCTGTACCCCCTGTCAGGGTACAGAGATCCCCCTGTGCCACCCGCCCCTGCCTCCCCAGGACCCTCATCCTCCTCACCCCAGAGCACTCTGCAGGCATCACAAAGGCCCCAAAATTCCCACCGGTGCCTTCATTCCCTCCTAGCCACCCTAAATGTTCTAATTTGAATTTTCTCTTCCTAAGAATGAGTCCCGCTTTCCTCCCCCACTTTGGCTGGGGTTATTTTCAGCACACGTCCTGTTGAAGGGCCTGTGTGAAGGTCAGGTGTGCTGAACTCTCAGGCAGAAGTTTATTAAACCCAAATCATTTTAATTTAGCCACAAACTCCTTAGAGACAAAGCCATTTTAATTAAAGTACAGCTCCAGGGACAGCTGAATGTCTGCAAGGACTCACCAGAAATAACTGAGCGAGGAATCCTCCCTCCTGAAATACCAATTGTTTACACTCAGTTTGTGTTTATTTCTTTCTGCTGGCAGCATTTCTGGCGACCTCGACTTCATCAAAAATGTTTACACGGCTCTGATGTATCTTGCGAGTTCCATCTGCTTTGTCCACATTTCCAGAACGAGCACACCACCCTAATTTCGAGGAGGGTTTGTGCGGGATTAATTAATTAGAGCTTTCTGCTGCCAAATTCCTGCGCTGCCCCTCTGGTGGGTTTGGGGTGTCTGAATGACGGTGGGGAGAAGGCTGTGGAGAGGTTTGTGCGCTGCAGGTTGAGGTGTCGCTGCTCCCTGTGCTCACTGTGCCTTGTCGTGTCCCGCAGGATGCCTTTGGACACCCTGGCAGTGAGATGAGGATAGGGGAGCTCCGTCCTTCCATGCCCGAGACGCCGCTGTACCCCCCCAAACTCGTCCTGCTGGGTAAAGACAAGAAAGGTACCGAGGCTTCACAGCCTTTGGGGTGAAAGCGAGCGGTGGGGGTGCTGCGCTCTGCTTGTGAACCGTGGGCACTTGTGCACCTATCGACCCGACCCGACCCAGTACCAGCTTTGATTGAAAATGTGGGTTTTTTTCTGCTGTCGCCGCCCCCTGAAAGCGTTTGCTGTGTTTTGTTTCAGAGTCGACAGATGAGTCTGAAGCAGATAAGATCCATTGTCTGAATAACAGCGTTTCCTCAGGCACTTACTCAGACTATTCCCCTTCCCAGGCTTCCTCAGGGTCCTCCAACGCGCACGTAAAAATGGGCTCCCTGCAGACCACGGCTAAAGAAGCAGTGAATAACTCTTTGTGGGGGAACAGGTGTGACATCTTTCCTGACGCAGCTTCTGCTTCCCTTTTGTCCCGTCTGGGTCCTCAGAGCCACCCTGTTAGGGCGTTTGGGTTTTTAAAAAATCCGTGGTTTTTCTCCCGTGTTGGCTGAGCTGGCCGCTCTCCATATTCCACGATCCCACAGCTGCTGCTCCAGCTCTGTGCCATCCCCATTATTGCTGTCCCAGCTCCTTCTGCCCTGGACATCCAAAAAGGTTCTTGGAAAGCCATAACCTGCCCTGGGAACATTCCAGGATCAGCCTGTCCTGTCTGTGCCTGCCCTAAACCCCTTCCTCACATCGTTCCATCCACAGCTCTGCCTTCTTAAAGAGCTGGATGAGAACAGGCAAAATCTGCCTCTGGTGCCTCTGGTTAAAAAGCCGGGGGGGTGAAACCTTCTGCTGCGCTCATCCATTATTTTTACAGCGGGAAAATCTGTTCAGCAGGATTTCTGGGAACACAGCACGGAGCCAGCCAGGCCTTTGAGTGACTTCTTAGCTTGTCCGTGTGTGTCCTGCCGGAGCCTGCGCTCCGGGGCAGAAACCTGCTGCCACCATTCCCGTGCCAGCGGCTCCCAGCAGCCCGAGAGTAGCTCAGTGGGTGCTAGAAGCACCGAGGGGGGCAGGTTTGATTGCTGGACTCAGTGATCCCAGCGGGAATACCCAAACCCTCTGCAGTCTCCCAGCGCCACCCCGAAGCCAGAGCGCAGACGGGAGAAGGCACAACCGCGCGTCCCGACGGGGACGACGAGCGCAGAGGACATTTTATCTCGTTGCCTTCTCTTGTCTTTGCAGGCTGGCCCAGTCGTTCCCACAGCCCCTGGAGACCAAGCCATTGCTGAGCCAGCGGGAAGCGGCTCCGGCCGGGAACGTGCCGGCGCGCCCGGAGCGGCGCCCGCTGAGCGACGCCTTCGCCGACAGCTGGAACGACGGCTCCCACTACGACAACACGGGGTTCGTGGCCGAGGAGAGCGCGGCGGAGAACGCCAGCACCAACCCCCTGCTGAGCACCAAATCCAGGAGCTCCTCCGCGCACGGGCGCCGGCCGCTCATCCGGCAGGACAGGATCGTGGGGATCCCCCTGGAGCTGGAGCAGCCCGCGCTCAGAAACACACACGACTCCGAAGTGCCTCCTCCCAACCCTTGGCAAAATTGGACCAGAACCCCCAGTCCTTTTGAAGACAGGACAGCTTTTCCTTCCAAACTGGAAAGCACCCCCAACACCAGCCCTTTGCCCGAGCGGAAAGATCACGTCAAGGAGTCTCCCGAAATGACGAGCACTTTCACTCCAGGAATTCCGTGGGAATATCACGACTCCAACGCCAACAGGAGCCTCACAAACGTCTTTTCCCACGTGCACTGTCGCCCAGACCCTTCCAAAAACGTCATCTCCATCAGCAAGAGCACGGAGCGGCTCTCCCCGATGATGAGGGATTTAAAAACGAACAAGTTTAAGAAGTCGCAGAGCATCGACGAGATCGACATCGGTGCGTACAAGGTGTACAACATCCCCCTGGAAAACTATGCATCCGGGAACGACACCGTGGGCCCCCACGAGAGGGTGGACAAGCTGCTGGGCCCGGAGCACGGCGTGCTCAGCATGTCCCGCAGCCAGTCCGTGCCCATGCTGGACGACGAGCTGCTGACCTACGGCAGCGTCAAGGTGCAGCCGCAGCACAAGGCGTCGGTCACCAAGAAAGTTTATCAGTTCGACCAAAGCTTCAACCCCCAGGGCGCCGTGGAGCTGCCGGCCGACAAGCGGCTGCTGCCGCCCTTCCAGCTCAACGCCGAGTACCTGCCCCAGCCGGCCAAGAGCCTGCCCCAGGAGCTGGTGAGCCCACGGGGCTACCGCGGCTACGGGCCCGTGGAGCCCGTGTTCTCCTTCTCGCAGCCCTCGGTGGGCGAGGAGCCGGCGGCCGCCCCGTTCCCCGGCCCGGCCTCGCGGCCCGGCTTCCTGCGCAGGGCGGATTCTCTGGTCAGCTCGGCCGAGATGTCCGTGTTCCGCAGGGTGGGCGAGCCCCAGGAGCTGCCCCCGGCCGACAGGTACGGCCGGGCCCCGTTCCGCGGCGCCCCGGAGCGCCAGGGCAGCATGGCCGTGCCCGAGGCCCAGTTCCTCAAGCGCAACGGGCGCTACGAAGACGAGCACCCTTCCTACCAGGAAGTGAAAGCCCAGACCGGGAGCTTCCCGGTTAAAAACCTCACGCAAAGGAGGCCCCTGTCGGCACGAAGCTACAGCACAGAGAGCTACGGCACGGCCCAAACGCGGCCGGTCTCAGCGAGGCCCACCATGGCAGCTCTGCTGGAAAAGATTCCGTCAGACTATAACTTGGGTAACTATGGCGACAAGCCTTCCGATAGCAGTGATATAAAGCCGAGGCCTCCCCCTGGGAAGGGAAATGAGAGCTGTGCTAAAATGCCCGCTGACTGGAGACAACAGCTACTTAGACATATAGAAGCTAGAAGGTTAGACAGGGTATGTTTGGCATTTCTCTGCAATTAATGCCTTTAGTTGTGTGTTTCGCTCTGTCAAACGATTTGCACGTGCAGTGGTGACCACCAGAATTCCCAGGGGTGAAATTCCCGCCGTGGTGTCACAGAGGGACCGGCCCCGCCGAGGGCCCTGGGGCTGCTCGGCTGGAGCGAGGGATCCCAGAAAATCCAGAGGCTCCTCACTGACGATGCCCCTTGGGACGGTCACCGGGGTGGTGGCCCCGGGTCCTGGGTAAATCCAGAGGCTTCCCACTGGTGACATTCCTTGGGGCAGTCACTGGGGTTGGTGATTGTGAAACCTGGGTAAACCCAGAGGCTCTGCCCTGGCACTGGGGTGGTGGCTCCTGCAGCTCTGCCCAAAATTAGGAAGGACCCTGAGGTTCTCCCCTGCCCATGGAAGCGCTGCTGGAGCCTCCAGGTCAGTAACGACCAAGAGCTTGGAGAGGTGCTGGTCTTGACAGTAAAAGGGAGTAAAGGAAAAAGAGAACAAGTAATAAAATGTATTTTAGCTCTGGTGTCACTGTTAGCGCAGGGGGTTTTAAAGTGTCTATAACTGAGAAATATCCCTGGGTATCCACTGCCACTGCTGTAATGGGAATGTGGTCATTACTCCTTTTAGCTGTAGGAAGTTATGCTGATCTGCCTTCTATCCAAAGGGTACTTTAGTGCATGATTCAGTCATTACCTATTTAATGACCTAATCCACGAATCCGATTTACTCCGTGATCTGAAGTGGTTGTGACAAATTCCTGTGGTGAAATGCCTAAGAAGTCATTGCCAAACGTGTCCATATACTGCTTTACGCTGGAGCCTCCTGACTTTGGTGTCAATATTCTCCATACCATCCAGTCGCTCGGATGTGATGACATTAAATTATCCTTAAGGGTCAAATGGGGAAACTTTAAAAAGGGGCTCCGAGGCTGAAGCATTTTCCTCCCTCCCTCAGCTCTTCTCCTGGTGCTGTGTAAACCCACTGGAAACTGCCTCCTTCCCAGGGAAGCCAGTGCCACCTTCCTGGTGGCAGCAAGCCCTTGCCAGACGTCGTTGCTTTAAGGAATGTCTTTACACTTGGTTTACAAGGTGCACTGAAGGGTGCTTTAACCCCGGGCAGCTGACGCTGGTGGCTGTCCCTAATCCCTGCGAGGTGCTTCCTGCTGGGTGCAGAGCTCCGAGGAGCTGGGCTGGGCTGTCTGCTGGAGGAGGCTGCGCTGGTGGCAGCAGCCCCTGTCCCTCGGGTGGGCACAGGGCCCGTGTCCCGCGTGGGCAGCCGGGTTTTCAGGGAGCAGGGGCTGCTCCTCCATGCCAGGCGCTCCTCCGGCAGCGCAGCCCACCCCAAACCCGCCAAAATTTTGGCAAAGGCGAGACTGGTACCGCGTGAAGTCCAGATGCCACGTCCCCCCATGTGCTGTCAGCGTGGAAGTCCTCTCTGGTGCCCATTTTCTGTACGAGGAGCAATGTACTCGCTTTGTGTGACCAGTGCATGCCTGGAGGAGCTATTGATACTCGGTTACTGTTTGTTGGCTTAAACTAAAACTCTGTGAACTTAACCATGTATGTGTGAGACTTAATTCTGAGCATGTGTGTTCATATGTGTCCCGTGGTTGTTTCCTCTACTCAGAGCGCTGCTTACAAACACCACACAGTTAGCCTTGGCATGCTGCACTCTGGAGGGGTTTCAGCCATGCATGCCGGCCGAAGCATGACTTTAAACTTGCAGCCTAAATCTAAATTTGAAAACCAAATGCTTCAAGAGCTACCTCTACCGAAAGTAAGTATGGGCTAGCCAGCATTGCCGGCGTTCCCGGTTAATTAACGATCCTTGCTTCCTCCTGGTTTAGCTTCTGCCTTTTTCTCGCGCTTTGTGCCGTGCCCAGTCCACAAGGCAAGGCTGGCAGGGGCGCCGCTCTGCCCCGTGCTGCCCTTGCTTTCTGGATCCCGGAGCTCCCTGGCTGCCATTGCTGCTTCCCTGCTCTCCTCACACACGCCAGGGCTGCCACCTGCTCAGTGGGGATCGTGGTTTGCTCTTGGGACTGTTTGATCCTAGGGAAAAAAAAAAAAAAAAAAATGGGTGTGGAAATGTTAAACGGGCTCCAGGAGACAGGGATTTTAGTATTTGAGCATTAATTGGGTGTGCTGTAATTCCTGATGGGGTTTGAGCGTGTCACCACACCCAAACCCATTTTAAACTGTGAGAAACACCTAAAAAAAGAGAATATTCCCCTCATTTATTTAGTATTTGTCTTATATCTATTAGCAATATATTGTTGAACCAGCACAGACATACACAACTATGTAGTCCCATTTTAAACTTTGAGAAATACCTAAAACAATATTCTCCTCATTTATTTGCTGTTTATCATATATTTATTATCAATATATTGTTGAACCAGCACAGACATACAAAACTGTGTATTCCCATTTTAAACTTTGAGAAACACCTAAAACAATATTCTCCTCATTTATTTGCTGTTTATCATATATTTATTATCAATATATTCTTGAACCACCACAGACATACAAAAGTATGTATTCCCATTTTAAACTTTGAGAAACACCTAAAAAAAAATATTCCCCTCATTTATTTACTACTTGTCTTATATTTATTATCAATATATTGTTGACTAGCACAGACATACAAAACTGTGTATTCCCATTTTAAACTTTGAGAAATACCTAAAAAAATAATATTCTCCTCATTTATTAGCTGTTTATCTTATATTTATTATCAATATATTATTGACTAGCACAGACATACACAGCTATGTATTCCCATTTTAAACCTTGAGAAACGCCTAAAAAAAAAGAGAATATTCCCCTCATTTATTTACCGTTTATCTTATATTTATTATCAATATATTGTTGAACCAGCACAGACATACAATTGTATTCCCAGTGAATATTTGAAGGGAGAGGCAGCCAGGGCAAGGCAGAGAGGGCCATTCCTGCAGGATTCTCAGTGCCAGGGAGGGATGCTGAGACCTTTCCCTGCCCTGGCACAGGAGCTGAGAGGACAAATCAGCTCTGTGAGTAATTCCAGGGATCATCCGTGCTGGGCATTGCCAGGCTGGCAGAAATTCCCCAGAAGAAGGTTCCAAAGGTTCTGAAGCTCCAAGGATTTGAGGAGAGCAGGATGATTTAACAGCAGGAGCTGGCCCAGAGCTCGGCCCTGCTCCTCCTGCCCACCCACCCCACACATGCAGCAGCCGGAATTCCAGGAATCCAGGGGCAGGATGGCAGCACCCAGGGAGCAGTGCCAGCCCTTCCCCACCGTCCCTCCACCCTCTGTCACCTCCATGCCATGTCCCCCCCCCAGGCTCTGTCCTGCTCTCGGTCTGTGCTGCTCTGTTGTGGGGTGGGGGGCTCCCAGGGGATCCCCCCTGGATGTGTGTGCTGGGCAGGGACACCCCAGTGTTGTCTTTGCTTCCCAAGAATTCGTTTTTTGTCTGCTCGGGTACTTGTCACCAGTCCCTGGAAAAACCCGTTGGGCATCAAGCCCGAAGGAATGTGCTGGTTCCCTCGTTAGGAATGAGGAGTTTTATGGCACTTCCAGGATTTTAGGCTGATGGGGAATGTGGATATTAACGGTGGATGTCTGAGGAAATTCAGGAATCTGCTCTGTGATATATTTTGGGGTGTGTTCTGATGTGGGTTATTCTGCTTTTCTATTTTCACCAGCATTCCATTGCTCCATATCCATAGAAACTGTGATGCTGAACTGCACTGGGGGGGGTTGTTCTCTTGCTGTACTGTTTGGGGAAATTATCCTTGGGAAAGATTGCTGCAGGGGGAAATGACTGTTGGAAAAATACTGTGTATATTTAGTGTTGTTTAATTTTATTGCTTCACACCCTTCCACAGAATTTGCATTTCCTAAAGAATCCAGGCCACAGCAGTTCAATCCTTGCCTCTCCTCTTCCCTCCTTCCCGTGGCCTGGATTCAAGAGAGTAATGAGTGAGCTCTGGCTGTCAGGAAATCGACTTGAACAATGAATTATTTTGAAAATTCTCATTTCATCCATCTACTCCCTGTAGAAAAACGTGGGAATTGCTGCTTTTCCTCTTTTCCCCACATCTCATGGAAGTGGAGCTGGGTTGCAGCCTGTCCAATAATTCCTTCTGCTGCAGCAAATGCAACCCCAGGATTTCCCTGTTTCTGGAGGAAGCTGGGAGCACTCTCTGCATTCTCCCTTTTCCCTCTGGAGTGCAAAGTTCCCTCTGCAGATCCCCCAGCGCTCTCCAGAGGGATCCTTTCCACTTCTGGCTCCCAGTGAAAAGTTTCGAAAAGTTTGTGGTTTGGTGCAAGCCAAATTCCCAGAAAGGGAATTCCCACTTTTCCTTGGGAAGAACAGCGAGAGGGGAGCAGAGATTCCCTTTGGAATGAGCTGGGGAAGGCACCCAGAGGGCTCCATAAATCGATCCTTTGGGATGGGAGCAGATTGCCAGGACAGCTCTGGAGAGAACAGCTCGTTTTTCCATTTTAGAGGGGATAAAGAAAGTTCTGCAAGGAGATCCTGGGCTTTAAACAGGAGAAATGTTTTTTCTAGTGGTTTTTAATAGAAGGAAAATCACAAATTCCGTGATTTTCCTGGAAGATTTTTTGAATGATGAAAAGAATTATAATGGAAGTTTCCTTTCATTTTAAATAATCACGGTTGGGCTTTTTTCACTTCACCTCAGAGATGTGATTTAAATCATAATTTCCTTCTATTTACTTTTCAACTTCTGTTAAAAAAATAATTTTTAATGGAAAAATTCCCAGCTTTCACATTTCAAAGCAAATTTCATTAATTCTTCATCCATCTAGAGAAGTGTATTCAGATTTTTTTTAGAGGAAGCTGGAGAAGAAATTCCTGGAATGGCAGAGGGGAAGAATAGATCTTTTTTGTTCCTTTGCAGATTCCCATTAATCAATAATACAGCGTGCCAGGTGCTGTCAGTGGCAGGACAATGCTGGAATTTTGGGAAGTCTGACACCCCAAAAGGGGTTTGGAAAACTCCCAGTGATGATCAAGAAATGGAGAGACAGATGATGGAAACTGGGGATGAGGCAGGAAAAATCCTGAAAACAGGAGGGGGAGTGACAGGGGGAAAAAGAACACGGAACAGGAGCAAAAAGGGAATTGTGAACACCGAGGGAACTTTCCCTGTGTGTTGTGACAATTCCCCTTGAGGCAAACGTTGAATTCCAGGTCAATATTGTACAAAAAAATGTCCCTGGCACGAGCCAGGAGGTTCTGGGAGCCAGCACAACCTCGGCGCTGCCAGCAGGGAATGTTTGCTGCAGAAAACACAAACAGCTCCCTCTTCTCGTTGGAAATCCTTCCTAAAAAACCCTTCCTAAAAAAGTTCCTGCTGCTGGAATGAGCAATGAGGAACCCCCAACCCCAGAATTAACGCCAGGCTGCTTAAATATCACAGTTTTCCCCAAAATCCGTTTCTCTGAACCTAACGAGTCCCGCTCAGTGAATTTTCTCTCCTCTCTCACCATTCATTATTCTCATGATTTCTACCCCCGAACCTCCGGAGCTCTCCTGCTCGCAGGGAGCCCCACGGTGCAGGTGGAGCAGCGCTGCATTGCAGCCGTGCATTGCAGTGCTGCATTGTGGCCGTACATTGCGGCCGTGCATTGCAGTGCTGCATTGCGGCCGTGCATTGCAGCGCTGCATTGCGGCCGTGCGTTGCAGTGCTTCATTGCGGCCGTGCATTGCAGCGCTGCATTGCGGCCGTGCATTGCAGCGCTGCATTGCGGCCGTGCATTGCAGCGCTGCATTGCGGCCGTGCATTGCGGCGCTGCATTGCGGCCGTGCATTGCGGCGCTGCATTGCGGCCGTGCGTTGCAGTGCTGCATTGCGGCCGTGCATTGCAGTGCTGCATTGCGGCCGTGCATTGCAGCCGTGCATTGCAGCGCTGCATTGCGGCCGTGCATTGCAGCCGTGCATTGCAGCACTGCATTGCGGCCGTGCATTGCGGTGCCGCATTGCGGCCGTGCATTGCAGCGCCGCATTGCGGCCGTGCATTGCAGCCGTGCATTGCAGCGCTGCATTGCGGCCGTGCATTGCGGCGCTGCATTGCGGCCGTGCGTTGCGGTCGCTGCGTTGTTGTGACGTGAGCTTGCAAAGGTTTGTGCTGGTGACTTAAAGGCTGCCCTGCCTTTGTGAACAGAGCCCGTCGCAGCAGAGCAGCCTCCTGGACAACGGGCAGGACGAGGTGGCCGTGGGCAGCCCCTGGACCCCGTACCCGCTGGGCCGGCGGGACGTGCCCCCCGACACCGTCACCAAGAAGGTAAGGGGGTGCCAGGCTGTGCTGGTTTGGAGGAAAGGCAGGAGCTTCTCTTGGAATGGAGAATGTAAAGCCCCTCCTTCTAAGTTATGGTAGTTTTGAAATGAAGGGGTTCTCAGGGAATAGGAATAACAGTTCTTTACTAAAAATAAAAATACGGTGATACAAACCAACAAAAATAGTGACAGTCAGAATCCAACTCTGTCCCTTTGTCAGTCAGGGTTGGTGCAGTCCCATTCCATGGTGGCTGATCCTCCTGCAGGGACAGATGTGGTTCTGCTGGAGCAGGGCTCCTGCACAAGGTGCACTTTTCCTCCAGAGCTGCAGGGATGATGTGCAAGGCTCTGGTTTTCCTCTGGGATCCAGTGGGAAAAGGCTGCTCTGCTGTTCCAAATCTCCCCTTTGATCTGGGTAGGAAATGCTCGGCTCCTGCCCTGGCTGGAGCATCTCCCCATGGGATGATGGAATTTGATCAGCCCTGCCCTGGGACTGCACGGCCATGGACAGGAGAGATCTCCTGGAGGGAGGATGGGCTGTGGGGAAGAGAAAGAACACTGCAACAGCTGGGTGAACAGCTGGAACAGGAACAGCAGAGATCCCCACAGGGATCAGGATCACTGCCACAGCTGGGTGAACAGCTGGAACAGGAACAGCAGAGATCCCCACAGAGATCAGGATCACTGCCACAGCTGGGTGAACAGCTGGAACAGGAACAGCAGAGATCCCCACAGGGATCAGGATCACTGCCACAGCTGGGTGAACAGCTGGAACAGGAACAGCAGAGATCCCCCCAGAGATCAGGATCACTGCCACAGCTGGGTGAACAGCTGGAACAGAATCCAGACTGTGCTGGGCACATCCTGTGCTGGAACCTAAGACCCAGCCCCAGCCCAGCCCTGGGTGCAGCAGCCCAGCTTTGGGCAGCACCTATGGGTGTCATATTTTATCTTCTTTTTGCCAGGGTCAGGATTAAATGAGCAAGATGGAATTTCTTGTTGGGACTCAGATGTTTATTAGTTCTTGTCTATATTCCAAATTGGGAGTTCTGCAGCACTTCAAGCTAAAAAACTAAAAATAGTGCCATAGCTCTCTCTCTCTACAAGGCCTTTTAAGGATAAACTGCCCAATTAAGGAATGCCACCTAAATTATTTTTACTTTTAACCCAATAACCAACCACCCATGGCCCACAATGCAGACTTTTCTAGCCAATTACAAAATGCCACCCAAACCCATGAGGACGAAGGTGAAGAAGGTGAAGAAGTTCAAACCTCCACCCTAAAACATCCACCTTGCTTTATATATATTACTATATATATATTAGAATATAGAATAAATATTCTAATATTATATTCTAATATTATATTCTATAGAATGTATTTAGAATATATTATTATATTCTAAAACCTTAAACTGTATTTTTCACCCTGTGATATGACACACTTCTGTTCAAACTTCACACCCATGATCCCAGTTCCATCACTCAATTTTGGAAGTTTCTCCACGGCCTCAGGTCAGATGCAGGTTTCTCCTGGGGGTCAGTGCCTGTCAGCACAGAAAGTCTCAAATTCCCAGTGACCAGGGCTCCAACAGCTGGGGGTGTTTCAAGGCTGAAAGCAAGAATTGCTGTGAGTCCAGGGTGGTGTTTTCATGGTGCCCCTTTGTGTGCTCTGCTTCTGCTGTGGGCAGTGGGCACAGAGGGCTGGGCAGGGCTGCTCCTGTCCTGGAGAGTCTCATCCCTGGTTTTCATCCCAGGGATGTTCAGGTTATAAAAATTATGAGTGTTGGGATGGCTGGGGTGCTCCTGTCCTGATCCTGGAGAGTCTCATCCCTTATTTTCATCCCAGGGATGTTCAGGCCATAAAAATCACGAGTGTTGGGATGGTTGGGGTGCTCCTGTCCTGATCCTGGAGAGTCTCATC
The DNA here is from genome assembly GCA_037013685.1 of Acridotheres tristis. NCBI lineage: Eukaryota > Metazoa > Chordata > Aves > Passeriformes > Sturnidae > Acridotheres > Acridotheres tristis. The sequence goes on from CM072895.1 coordinate 1,741,641, forward strand.
CCTTATTTTCATCCCAGTGATGTTCAGGCCATAAAAATCACGAGTGTTGGGATGGTTGGGGTGCTCCTGCACTGGTCCTGGAGAGTCTCATCCTTTGTTTTCATCCCAGTGATGTTCAAGTTATAAAAATTACGAGTGTTGGGATGGCTGGGGTGCTCCTGTCCTGATCCTGGAGAATCTTATCCCAAGGTTTCATCCCAGGGATGTTCAGGCCATAAAAAACATGAGTGTTGGGATGGCTGGGGTGCTCCTGTCCTGGAGAGTCTCATCCCTTATTTTCATCCCAGGGATGTTCGGCCACAAAAATCACGAGTGTTAGGATGGCTGGGCTGCCTCTGTCCTGGAGAGTCTCATCCCAAGGTTTCATCCCAGGGATGTTCAGGCCATAAAAATCACGAGTGCTGGGATGGCTCCAGCCCAGCCCTGCACAGGCACAGCCCTTTCACTGATGAACTCTCTGGAAAAATGTCTCATTTCTGGTGGTGCTGTGCTGGTGGATATTGAATTCCAGTCCTTGGAGATTCCTGGCTGCCCCTCCCAGCCCCAGCTCTGGAGCTGCTGGGTTGGGCTGCTCTGACCATGGAGCTGGAGAATGGAGAATCCTCACCAAGTGTTGGAGCAGGAGCTGCAGGGATGAGCCAGGAAAATCTCAGGGCTCATGGTCAGATCCATCCCGAATTCCCAGCAGTGAGTGACACCGGGGGGAGTCACGGGTGCACGCTGGTACCTGCTGTGTGCAATGGTCCCAGGGAGCTCCCTGCTGCTCCAAGCTTTTCTCCAAGGCAGAAGGAGCAGGGAAATGCAGCCTGAGGTCCCGGAGTGCAGGAGAATTGCGGGAGGATGGCAAACAAAAGCCACTGCTCCCAGAGATGTGTCCAAGCAGAGGGGCGGGAGGAGGGGAAGGTGTGGGGTGGAGCTGGCCCTGACAGCCGAGCTGTTGGTCCTCTGATCTGCAAAATAAAACCGGGATGAGAAGTGTCAGGATCCTGCTTTTCCCAGCTCCGGAGGCTGTGGCGGGGCAGGGGCGCTCTGCAGCCGGCCCTGGGGGCCGCAGGGGCTGCCGGCGCTGACGGGACGCTCGCCCACAGGCAGGTAGCCACATCCAGACGCTGATGGGGTCGCAGAGCCTGCAGCACCGCAGCCGGGAGCAGCAGCAGTACGAGGGCAGCATGAACAAAGTCACCATCCAGCAGTACCAGCCCCCCCTGCCCATCCAGATCCCGGCGTCCCAGAGCTCCCGGGCCCCCCAGCCCCAGCGGTGCCTCATCCAGACCAAGGGCCAGCGCAGCACCGACGCCTACCAGGAGCAGGTGAGGCACGGGGACAGCTCCGCGACAGCCGCGTTCCCGCAGTGCCCGAATGTCACCAGGACACGGCACCTCGGGCAGGACTGGGGAGCCGGGCAGATCAGGGGAGCCGGGCTGGGAGAGCTCTGGTTGGACTGGAAGAGTTCTGGTTGGACTGGGAGAGCTCTGGTTGGGCTGGGAGAGCACTGGTTGGACTGGGAGAGCTCTGGATGGACTGGGAGAGCTCTGGTTGGACTGGGAGAGCTTTGGTTGAACTGGGAGAGCTCTGGTTGAACTGGGGGAGCTCTGGTTGGACTGGGAGCTCTGGTTGGATTGGGAGAGCTCTGGTTGGACTGGGAGCTTTGGTTGGATTGGGAGAGCTCTGGTTGAACTGGGGGAGCTCTGATTGGGCTGGGAGAGCTCTGGTTGGACTGGGAGAGCACTGGTTGGACTGGGAGAGTTCTGGATGGACTGGGAGAGCTCTGGTTGGACTGGGAGAGTTCTGTTTGACTGGGGGCTCTGGTTGGACTGGGAGCTCTGGTTGGACTGGGAGAGCACTGGTTGGACTGGGAGAGCTCGGGCAGGACTGGGAGCTTTGGTTGGACTGGGAGAGTTCTGGTTGGACTGGGAGAGCTCTGGTTGGACTGGGAGAGCTCTGGTTGGACTGGGAGAGCTTTGGTTGGACTGGGAGAGCTCTGGTTGGACTGGGAGAGCTTTGGTTGAACTGGGAGAGCTATGGCTGGACTGGGAGAGCTCTGGTTGAACTGGGGGAGCTCTGGTTGGATTGGGAGAGCTCTGGTTGGACTGGGAGAGCTTTGGTTGAACTGGGAGAGCTATGGCTGGACTGGGAGAGCTCTGGTTGGACTGGGGGAGCTCTGGTTGGACTGGGGGAGCTCTGGTTGGACAGGGAGAGCTATGGCTGGACTGGGAGAGCTCTGGTTGGACTGGGAGCTCTGGTTGGACTGGGAGAGCACGAGGTGCATCCCTAACCCCTGTTCCTGTGCTGGAGCCCCGGGAGCAGCTCCTGTCCCATGTCCCTGCTCACACCAGCTCAGGGCACGGCCAGGAATCTCTCAGAGCTCATTTTTATTTCACATCCAATTCCCCAACGCTCTTTGGAGCCTCCCTGACTGAAGGAGGGGGCTCAGCACAGATTCCTGTGGCAGGAGGGGTGGCAGCTCAGTGCAGGCTGGCACATCCCAGCGCTGCTCCAGAGATCCCAGAGGATTTTATCCCTTGGCTTTGTCCCAGGGCTGCTGGGAAAATAAAACTGCACCAGATGAAGCCTCACTGATGGGTTTATCCCAATGTTTAAGTGAAAAGCTTGGCCAGGGTGAACTTCTCTTCCACAAATCTAAAGAGTTTCTTCCTCCTTGGGAAGAGAACATTAAAATCCACGCAAAAATCTGTGAAGCACAGGGAATGTTGTGGTGTCAGTGCAGCGTGGGGAAATCCTGTTCTCCCAGCTCCCAGCAATGTCCCAGTGGCTTTTCCCACTCTGTGGAGCGTGGGGGCTCAGCCCATGCCGGGAAATGGGATGTGAGGGAAGGAGGTGCCGTGCTGGGGCAGGGCTCAGTGCTGACATCCATCCCTCTTTTCCCTGCCCAGTTTTGTGTGAGGATAGAGAAGAATCCCGGCCTGGGCTTTAGTATCAGTGGTGGAATCAGTGGACAAGGAAATCCATTCAAACCTTCTGACAAGGTAAGTTTGAAATTCCTCTCTCCCTGCTCCTTATCTGAGAGGTCACAGCAGAGGCAGAGAACACGAGGGGATGTTTGTGCCTCTCTGTTGGTGGAATTGAAAGATTTTTTTTCCTCTACATTTGGCTTTGGGGTTTTTTCTTTTTTTTTTTTTTTTTTTGGTTTGTTTTAGCAGATTGTTGTTTGCTTTTTCCCCCCAGTTAAAGAAGATGAGGGAATCAAGCATCAATCCCAATCAGGCCCATATTCCCTGGATAAGATAATTTTTTGGGGCTGTTTTCTGGAGAATTCTCTCTCTCACTTTTTAAGAGTCTCCTCAGACCTCAATTAAACTTTTACTAAATTAATCAGAGGGAACTCCAAAGTACAAGATCACCCCTGGAGGCTGAAATTCCAGGGTTCGTAGCTGCTGTGCCAAATAAAAGCAGCCTGGACACCCCTGGACCCTTGCAGACCCCATGGCAGCAGATTTCCCCTGTGCTGGGAGTTAAAACTGACACCTGGTGCTGCTCAGGGCTCATTTTGGGAATTGCACATTTGAGATCAATCCATTTGAAATGGAGGGAAGCCTCAAAAACTCCAGCGTGGGGTGAGCCCCAGCTCCCAGGGCTGTAGGATTGGACTCCTGCAGCCCTGGATTCGTGTTGGGTGCCCTGGATCTGTGTTGGGTGCCATGGATTCGTGTTGGGTGCCATGGATTCGTGTTGGGTGCCCTGGATTTGTGTTGGGTGCCATGGATTTGTGTTGGGTGCCCTGGATTCGTGTTGGGTGCCCTGGATTCGTGTTGGGTGCCCTGGATTCGTGTTGGGTGCCCTGGATTCGTGTTGGGTGCCCTGGAATTGTGTTGGGTGCCATGGATTCGTGTTGGGTGCCATGGATTTGTGTTGGGTGCCCTGGACTCGTGTTGGGTGCCCTGGATTTGTGTTGGGTGCCCTGGAATTGTGTTGGGTGCCCTGGATTCGTGTTGGGTGCCCTGGATTTGTGTTGGGTGCCATGGATTCGTGTTGGGTGCCCTGGATTTGTGTTGGGTGCCATGGATTCGTGTTGGGTGCCCTGGATTCGTGTTGGGTGCCCTGGAATTGTGTTGGGTGCCCTGGATTCGTGTTGGGTGCCCTGGATTCGTGTTGGGTGCCATGGAACTGACTGAGTTTGCTGGAAAAGGAGGCCTTGAACATTCCTGGAGTTGATGTTCTGGGATAATTCTGGATTCCTGTTGCAGGGACAGCGAGAACTTCCACAAATACGGAGAATGTTCGGCAAATCAATTTGGAAATTAATAAATTAATTAAAGCTGTGTCTCCCAGAGGAAGCAAAGATTGCTGTCCAGATTATGATACACGTGTTTCTAATAATTAACCCTTGCTCCATTTTAATTACCCCGCTGATAACGTGTCACTCTTACCCCGTTCACGCTGCACTTCCTTTGCCGTGTGGGATTTTAGTTTACAAATGCCCCACAATTATTCCCAGAGAGCTGCTCCAACCCCAAACTGCAAACAGAATAAAAGAGTTTGGTGTCAACCCAAACCTCCAGGGTACCCGGAGCCCTCAGTTAGGGAGGTTTTTTTTTTGATTTTTTTTTTGGTTTTTTGGTTTTTTTGGGTTTTTTTTTTGGGATGTAGTTGTTGGAGCAAGCATCCTAACCTGTGTTACTTCTGACTTATAGGGTATCTTTGTTACTAGGGTTCAGCCTGACGGCCCTGCCTCCAGCCTGCTCCAGCCCGGAGACAAAATCCTCCAGGTAGGGACCCCTTGGCATTCCTGGGGTCAAAAAAAAAAAAAAAAAACACCCCCAAAAAAATTCCTGGGGGTGGCGTTTGCAGCAGCACTGAGCTGCCAGCTCTGCTTTTAGGGGAATCGTTCCCACCCCAAAGCATTTCTTGCCGCGGGTTCCTGGTTTGGATTTTTTGGATGAATTGATGTTGAGCCACTCACACATTAAATAAATAAATAAATAAATAAATAAATAAATAAATAAATAAATAAATAAATAAATAAATAAAAGTTTAGGTTTCAGTATAAGTGAAGAAGGAAATAAATAAGTAAAATAAGTTTTAAGTGCTTTTAGTAAATGAAAGTCTCAAATACCAAAACAATAGTACAAAGGTAAAAATCATGGTCCTAAATATTTGTGTTTCTGTAAAGGAACTCCAAAAAGGTGGTTTTGAACATCATAAAGCTAGAGTAAAAATATTGCTTACATTTTTTAAAATAAAATAAAATAAAATAAAATAAAATAAAATAAACCATATATGTAGTTTATACATAGCCTGGAGTGCTAAAAAAACCTAAAATTCTAATAAGTTAAAAAATAAGAATCCAACTTTGTGTTTTAACTTGTTGAAAAATTTCTCTATAAAAACATACATTAACAAAAACTAGTGCATTTTACCATTGCTTTTTACTATTGCTTTTTGCTTTGTTTCTACTTCTATTTAGCACTTTATACCAAAACTTCACATCAACTTTATTACCTGTAACTTTTACTTTAAAAACTAATGCACTTCTACAGTAAACGACTTCAGAGCAGCTATTAGCTTAGCTCATTATAAAAAAAAAATAAAAATAATAAATTTTTTAAAAGTTAAGTGCCTAAGAGCTCCCAGAAATGTGACAAGTCCTGACAGGAGGGGACAGCCAGGGGGATTTGGGATTTGGGAACAGGGACAGGAGGAGAGGGAACGGCCCCAGGGTGACCAGGGGAGGGTCTGGTGGGGGAATTTTTCCCTCCAAGGGTGTCCCAACCCTGTGGATTTTTGGGGTACCAAGTTTTTCCTGCTGAGGTCTCACAGTTCCAAGTCATTCCCAGAGATGCTGAGCAGCCCTGGCTGTTCCCCCTTGGTCTCCTTCATTCCAGATTTCCCAGCCAGATCCTCCTCTCTGGAATTTGTTCCATGACCCTGGTTGTGCCTTTGGGGACAGGATCCATCTCCCAGCCCAGCCCTGAGCCCCTGCCCTGCCCCTCTGCACCTCCCAAATCCCTGGGCTCCCTCCCAGCCCTCAGAGCAGAATTCCAGGATTCCATTGACGCCTCGTTTTGCCGCAGCTCTCGGCGCGTTTGGAATTTTCCCCGCCTGGGGTTTGAATTCCTCTTTCTATTTCCACGAAATAGATTTTATTGTATCAAGGCTTTAAGCAGGTCCTGGTCAGACCCCGGAGTCCCAGCACGATTCCAGTGGGAATGAAACAATTCCCTGGAGCCCCCAGCCCTGCCCTGCAGCCACCCCACAGGGGACAAGAGAAATCTGTGCTTTGTGCCCATGAGAAATCCTTGCTTTCAATTGCCAAATATCCAATTTTTTCCCCCCAAAACCGAGCCACTAAAGCCTCTTCCCTTGTGTTTTCCCTGCTGCAGGCCAATGGACACAGCTTTGTACACCTGGAACACGAGAAGGCTGTGCTCCTACTGAAGAGTTTCCAGAACACAGTAGACTTAGTTATCCAACGTGAGCTTACTGTCTAAATATTTTTTTATAAATAGTAAATATGTCTAGCCAGATCTAATGTTCAAACAGATTTATACATAGGAAAAAAACAATTTTTTTTTTTTTTTTTTTTTTTTTTTTGCCAATTGCTGGACCAATGGCAAACAGTAGTGCCAAATGTATAATACTCTATGTTAGTACCAATCATCGGGAGAAAATATAAGAATTAACTCTATAAATATATGGTTCATGTGGCTCCGTATTAGTTTTACTTGTCAGCCCTCTGGCTGTGCATTGGTGCGTTTTTTTAACCAAGTTCCTTCTTAAAAGTCAATTTCATATGATTTCAAAACACAGAAGCACATACAAATCCGTTAGGAATTCTGCTGTCCATCAGAAACACTGCCTCAAAGTTGTATATGCCTTTATAAAGATGAAATATATTAACCTGTACTTCCCATGAAATATTTCTATCATGTCGCATACGAAAGTATAGAGAAGAAAAATATTTTCATAAACACCTCAAAGAAAGTATATATTAAATTAAATTTAATAATGTTCGTTTATTTTCAATGCAAAGATATTCTATGCCTTATGAAAATACCTGTACATATGCCGTGTGTATAGCTGGCTCCATAAGGGATCAGGAACAATTCACTACACAGGGTGAGAGACTTCTCCAATGGGAACTCTGGGACCTCGGGACAAGGAACCCACGTGGGAATGGGAGAGATCCCTCTGGAGTGGGAGAGATCCCTCTGGAGTGGGAGAATTCCTTCTGGAGTGGGAGAATTCCTTCTGGAATGGGTGAATTCTCATCTGGAATGGGAGAATTCCTTCTGGAGTGGGAGAATTCCTTCTGGAATGGGTGAATTCTCATCTGGAATGGGAGAATTCCTTCTGGAGTGGGAGAATTCCCTCTGGAGTGGGAGAATTCCTTCTGGAGTGGGAGAATTCCTTCTGGAATGGGTGAATTCTCATCTGGAATGGGTGAATTCCTTCTGGAGTGGGAGAATTCCCTCTGGAATGGGTGAATTCCCTCTGGAATGGGAGAATTCCCTCTGGAATGGGAGAATTCCCTCTGGAGTGGGAGAATTCCCTCTGGAATGGGAGAATTCCCTCTGGAATGGGTGAATTCCCTCTGGAATGGGAGAATTCCTTCTGGAATGGGAGAATTCCCATCTGGAGTGGGAGGATTCCCATCTGGAATGGGAGAATTCCCTCTGGAGTGGGAGAATTCCCTCTGGCATGGGTGAATTCCTTCTGGAGTGGGAGAATTCCCATCTGGAATGGGAGAATTCCCTCTGGAATGGGAGAATTCCCTCTGGAATGGGTGAATTCCCTCTGGAGTGGGAGAATTCCCATCTGGAATGGGTGAATTCCTTCTGGAATGGGAGAATTCCCTCTGGAGTGGGAGAATTCCCTCTGGAATGGGAGAATTCCCTCTGGAATGGGTGAATTCCCATCTGGAATGGGCGAATTCCTTCTGGAATGGGAGAATTCCCTCTGGAATGGGATAACTCCCTCTGGAATGGAATAACTCCCTCTGGAATGGGATAACTCCCTCTGGAATGGGATAACTCCCTCTGGAGTGGGAGAATTCCCTCTGGAATGGGATAACTCCCTCTGGAATGGGAGAATTCCCTCTGGAATGGGATAACTCCTTCTGGAGTGGGAGAATTCCCTCTGGAATGGGAGAATTCCCTCTGGAATGGAATAACTCCCTCTGGAATGGGATAACTCCCTCTGGAATGGGTGAACTCCCTTTGCTTTGGCTCTTCCCTCGATTCCATGTGCACACACTGCAGGAGAACACCGAGGACAGGCAGGTTTGGCTCACGGATGGAGGAAGGTTGTGATGGTGGCAGTAAAAACTCCTTTTGTTGCTGCTAATTTTACTCTTTAATTTCTCATTTCAGATTCCCCATTGACATTGTTGTGTATTTCCCACCCCCTGCTCCAGGCCCTGCTCGGGATATTCCCATGGGTGAGGTTTTTCTGGGATCCTCGACTGGGGTCCTGGAAAGGGATGGGTGCAGGTGACACATCCCAGGGACCCTGAGCCAGCCTGGGAGGAGAATTCCCAGCACAGGGACAACCCCTCATGTCCAAACCCTGGAGAATCCCAAAGCCCAAACTGTGCCCAAGCTGCTCCTTTGGGGGAGCTCCAGCCTGGTTATCCCTGACAGCAAAATGGGGAAACACAGGGAACTCCCCCTGCAGGTGTTCCCAGGGGATCCCAGTGCCCTGGAGCAATGGCCAGGGGCTGAGGGAACAGCTCAAGGGTCACCTGCACCATTCCCACCCAAAATCCCCCAGCCAAGGGTGCAGCCACAGGCTGGGGATGCTCCACTGCTCTGAAATTCCCAAATCTTCTCTCTCTGGGGAGCTGCACACCCAGAGGAGCCTCCAGGACCCTCCACCCAAAATAATTTCCCCTTTTCCCAGTGCCAGCTCACAGTTCCTGCCCAGGTGATGGCAAACCAGGAAAGTTCTCAGCCACGTTTCACGTTTTCCAAGGTATTTTTTAACACATCCACGTCTGCATCTGTGTGTGGTGACAGTGCCAGCCCTGGCAGGGGACAGGGGAGCAGGCAGGACAAGGCTGAGAGCAGAGCCAAGGAAATCCAGGGAAAATCTGAGTAGGAAATGTGCAGGAGGTTGGTTTGCTGTTGGTAGGGAGCACTTGGAGTGTAAAGGTGGCACAAAGGCTAAAATCCTTTCCAGGGCCTGAAGGGGCTCCAGGAGAGCTGGGGAGGGACTGGGGACAAGGCAGGGAGGGACAGCACACAGGGAATGGATTCCCAGAGAGAAGGGATGGATGGGATTTGGGAAGGAATTCCTGGCTGGGCTGGAATTCCCAGATTTGCTGTGGATGCCCCTGGATCCCTGGCAGTGCCCGAGGCCAGGCTGGACATTGGGACACCCTGGGACAGTGGGAGATGTCCCTGCCATGGCAGGGTGGCACTGGGGGGAGTCTGGGGTCCCTTCTGGGATGCTGTGACCCCTCTCTGCTGGATGTGAGCATTGAATTATCTGAGCAATCAGAAATGCTTCTGTACAGAAATCAGTAATCAGAAATAATCCTGTGCAGAAATCAGCAATCAGAAATGCCCCTGTACAGAAATCAGCAATCAGAAATAATCCTGTGCAGAAATCAGCAATCAGAAATGCTTCTGTACAGAAATCAGCAATCAGAAATAATCCTGTGCAGAAATCAGCAATCAGAAATGCCCCTGTACAGAAATCAGCAATTAGAAATAATCCTAGACAGAAATCAGCAATCAGAAATATTCCTGTGCTAAATCAGTAATCAGAAATAATCCAGTGCTAAATCAATAATCAGAAATGCTCCTGTGTGCACGGAGCTCGGGTGGGGAGGGAATTCAAGGACAGGGAATGCAAAAGCAGGGAAATGAGCCCCAGCCATGGGATCAGCTGAGAGCAGGGCTCAGGGTCCATGGGGGTGTTTATTCCCGGGAATTCCCATGGATGAGGGATGGGATGGGGGGGCTCTGTGACCCCCCCTGTCCCACAGCAGCAGGGCTGGGGACAGGTCCCAGCATGGCAGGATTTGGGAATAAACAGCCACGAGTTCCCACCTCGGCACGGCAGGAATTTCTTGCCCTGGAGGTGGCAGAGCCCTGAACCTGCCCAGAGCAGCTCGGGGTTCCCCCCTCCGGAGAGACCCCAACCCCACCCGGCCACATTCCCTGATCCCTCCTGGGCTGGGGGATGTCCCGAGCTCCCTCTGCCATTCTGGGAACTGGGGGGATGTCACCGATGGGATTCCCACAGGGAACTGGGGACGTTTGTGCAGCCGGAGCTCCCTGCCCATGTCCCATCCCTCCCCATCCCCTGGGCTGTTCTGGCAGCAGGGCAGCCCCATCCCGTGCCCATAAAACATTTTTTGGGCAGCAGGGCAGCCCCATCCCGCGCCCATAAAACATTTTTTGGGCAGCAGGGCAGCCCCATCCTGTTCCCATAAAACATTTTTTGGGGCAGCAGGGCAACCCCATCCTGTTCCCATTCAATTTTTGGGCAGCAGGGCAGCCCCATCCCGTGCCCATAAAACATTTTTTGGGGTAGCAGGGCAGCCCCATCCCGTGCCCATAAAACTTTTTGGGCAGCAGGGCAGCCCCATCCTGTTCCCATTCAATTTTTGGGCAGCAGGGCAGCCCCATTCTGTGCCCATAAAACTTTTCGGGCAGCAGGGCTGCCCCATCCTGTTCCCACAATTTTTGGGGTAGCAGGGCAGCCCCATCCCGTGCCCATAAAACATTTTTTGGGCAGCAGGGCAGCCTCATCCTGTTCCCACAATTTTTGGGGTAGCAGGGCACCCCCATCCTGTTCCCATAAAACATTTTTTGGGGCAGCAGGGCAACCCCATCCTGTTCCCATTCAATTTTTGGGCAGCAGGGCAGCCCCATCCTGTTCCCACAATTTTTGGGGTAGCAGGGCAGCCCCATCCTGTTCCCATAAAACATTTTTTGGGCAGCAGGGCAGCCCCATCCTGTTCCCATAAAACATTTTTTGGGGTAGCAGGGCAGCCCCATCCCGTGCCCACACAACTTTTTTTGGGGCAGCAGTTTGGACAGGACACGGATCCAGGGATCCATGAGGAGCTGGCCTGGCCCTGGAGCCACGGGCAGGCCCAGCTGTGGTGGCACCAGGAGCACAGGGCACCACCACCACCACCCAATCCCAAAAAAAGCACCATTTACAAAATCATGGAATTTCAAAACAAAAAAAAAAAAAATCAAAAAAAAAAAAAAAAAAAAAAAAAAAATCCAAAAAAAAAAAAAGGCTTTTTGCCAATGGGATTTAGTGGAAGTGACTGAATGGCAGGGTCAGGATTGCCGGGGTTCTGGGCACTCCTGTGGCACAGGAGGTGGCACTGGGACCTCTCTGTGTCCCCTCCCTCCCCTCCCTCCCCCTCCCCGGGCAGGGCACTCGCTCATCACTTCGGTTTTCTACCTGTGAGTACTGTATCCAGTTCAGAACCAACAGCTTCCTTTAGTAAAGATTTTACCATTTTATAAAAGACATGTTTAATTATGATGGAGATGGCTGTATTGTAATTAATATTTTGAGATAATTGTGATTTTGAGCTTAAATTATATACAGAAATGGTCATTTTTGTATGTGTTCAAAGATTGCTATATTCCAGATGACTGTACTTTTCAGTTGAATTCCAGTTATCCATGTAAATAAAGCTGAATGAGGAAATATTTACTACTTTATTAACATAGATTGTGAATGTACTTCATGGTTTTTGCAGTATAAAGACTTACTGAACTTGAAAGCTGCTTCATTTTATGTGCAAAAAGGTTACTTCAAAAAAAAAAAATTCTATTTTAAATCTATTGATTGAGTGCAATCAGCTCCTGTCCCTTGGCACATGCAGGTTTGTCCCCTCCCCGTGCCCTGGAGGGCCTGGCCCTTGAATTTTTGGGGTTTTTGGGGTTGCAGAGGGAGCCCAGGGACTGAACCGACGCTGTGCAGTGCAGCAGAGCCATTTTCGGCTTTGCTGTACCCACCTTTTTCAGTATTTCCAAAAAAAAAGAAAAAAAAATTGTTTTGAATAACATTAAAAAGTCTCTTTATTGTATAAATAATAAAAACGTCACCTTATTGTAAGGCTTTGGGGTGTTTTTTTTGTTTGTTTGTTTGTTTGTTTTTCCTGGTAAAAAGGTTTCAGAGGGTGGGGAAGGGGCTGGAAAATTGGACAACTCCCAACTGGGAATCCACTGGTCCAGCTGCAGCCACTGGGAGACCTCAAATATGGAAAGGGAGAGATGGAAATGGGGAAGGAAACTCAGGTTTGGTGGCTTTGGGGGTAAATGTGTGGAAGGATAAATGCAGAGAAGGATAAATGCGTGGAGAAATGGAGGAAAGAATAAAATGTGTGGAAAGAAAATGCATGGGAGAAATGGATGAAAGAATAAAATGTGTGGAAGGAAAATGCATGGGAGAAATGGATGAAATAATAAAATGTGTGGAAGGAAAATGCATGGAGAAATGGAGGAAAGAAATAAAATGTGTGGATGGATAAATGCATGGGAGAAATGGGGGAAGAATGTGTGGAAGGATAAATGCATGGAGAAATGGATGGAAGAATAAAATGTTTGGAAGGAAAATGCATGAGGAAATGGATGGAAGAATAAAATGTGTGGAAGGATAAATGCAGAGAAGGATAAATGCATGGAGAAATGGATGAAAGAATAAAATATTTGGAAGGAAAATGCATGGAGGAAATGGATGGAAGAATAAAATGTGTGTAAGGAAAATGCATGGAAGGAGTGGATAAAAGGACAAAATATGTGGAAGGATAAATGCATGGGAGAAATGGATGAAAGGACAAAATGTATAGAAGGTAAAAGAAAGGAGAAATGGATGAAAGAATGTGTGGAAGGAAAATGCATGGAGAAATGGATGAAAGAATAAAATATTTGGAAGGCAAAAGAATGGAGAAGTGGATGAAAGAATGTGTGGAAGGAAAATGCATGGGAGAAATGGATGAAAGAATAAAATATTTGGAAGGAAAATTCATGGAGAAATGGATGGAAGAATAAAATGTGTGGAAGGAAAATGCATGGAGAAATGGATGAAAACACAAATGCATAAGAACAAAATGCATGGAGAGAAAAGGGGGCAGGGGGTCAGGGCAGCAGCTCCACCTTCCAAGGAGCTGCAGAAATGGCTCTGGAGCTCCAGGTGTCCCCACACAGGCACTGCCACCCATTCCCCACAGCACAGACCCTCCCTCCCCATTCCCAGAGCCCCAGTCCCCTTTCCCAGACAGGTCAGTGCCCCCCATTTCTCCTTCCCAGAGGTTCTGGTCAGAGCTTTTTATTTCATCTGGACATGTTGAAAAGCTGGCAATTTTAGTGTGGAACTGTTTTAAATCCTGCTGTGTTATAGAACCTCCAGGGCTGTGTCCATGAGAGACCCTGAGGGAAATGGGAAGGGAATGGAGAATCCCTGAGGGAAATGGGAAGGGAATGGAGAATCCCTGAGGGAAATGGGAAGGGAATGGAGAATCCCTGAGGGAAATGGGAAGGGAATGGAGAATCCCTGAGGGAAATGGGAAGGGGCTGGAGAATCCCTGAGGGAAATGGGAAGGGAATGGAGAATCCCTGAGGGAAATGGGAAGGGAATGGAGAATCCCTGAGGGAAATGGGAAGGGGCTGGAGAATTCCTGAGGGAAATGGGAAGGGAATGGAGAATCCCTGAGGGAAATGGGAAGGGAATGGAGAATCCCTGAGGGAAATGGGAAGGGAATGGAGAATCCCTGAGGGAAATGGGAAGGAAATGGAGAATCCCTGAGGGAGCTGGGGGGGCTCAGCCTGGAGAAAAGGAGGCTCAGGGGGAATTTCTGGCTCTGCACAACTCCCTGACAGGAGGGGACAGCCGGGGGGATTTGGGATCTGGGAACAGGGACAGGAGGAGGCTCAGGGTGGATTTTGGGGAATTTCCCCGTGGAAACGGGGGTCAGGGATTGGGAGGTGCTGGAGCCCCACCCACAGCACTGTCACCATTAAGGTACCTCGGGCAGGACATCTGGAAGAGTTTTGAACAAGAGAAATTCTCGATGTTCCCATCCACACAGCTCAGTTACAGCTCCAAGGACACAAAGGAGACATCCAAGGGGAACATTTATTGTCTGGGGGCAGCACCAGCCCCACTCCCGCTCAGCTGAGCCCTGCACACCCCTGGGCACCTCTCACACCTCAAACACTCCACCCCACCCACACCAGGGGCAGCTCTGGTGAAACAAGATAAAAACAGGATTACAAAAACCCCAGAAACGTTCCCTTCTGCCTCTGACCCCAAAGCCTGATGGTGCCAACCCCCCAAAGCCCAGCTCAGCTGCAGGGAACACCCTGGCTGTGCTGAAGGAAGAATTTTCCTTGCTGTCCTGGATGACAAACGGTGTCAACAGAGTGTGGGATGCAGAAATCCCTGCAGGGGGCAGGGAATGTTGCACTGCTGGCTTCTTGGCCAGGCACAATCCCAGCAGCAGCAGAAGGATGGAGGCAGTGGAGCCCAGGGGGTGACAGGGGGGACCCGGCTGCTCCTGTGGGGCTGGAACACGGCTCTGCAGGCTCAGGAGGGGAGCCCAGGGCTCAGGAATGATGCCCAGGGCTCAGGAATGATGCCCAGGGCTCAGGAGGGGAGCCCAGGGCTCAGGAGGGGAGCCCAGGGCTCAGGAATGATGCCCAGGGCTCAGGAGGGGTGCCCAGGGCTCAGGAGGGGTGCCCAGGGCTCAGGAATGATGCCCAGGGCTCAGGAGGGGTGCCCAGGGCTCAGGAATGATGCCCAGGGCTCAGGAATGATGCCCAGGGCTCAGGAGGGGTGCCCAGGGCTCAGAGGCATGTCCAGGGCTCAGGAATGATGCCCAGGCTCGGGAAGGATGCCCAGGGCTCAGGAAGGATGCCCAGGGCTCAGGGGGCTCAGGAAGGATGCCTAGGGCTCAGGAGGGGTGCCCAGGCTCAGGGGGGATGCCCAGGGCTCAGGAGGGATGCCCAGGCTCAGGAATGATGCCCAGGGCTCAGGAGGGGATGCGACTCCTCAGGTACTCCAGCAGTGCAGCCGTGCCCTTGGCCAGGCCAGGTTCAGGAAGGGATGTCCGGGTTCAGGAGGGATGCCCAGGGCTCAGGAGGCTCAGGAAGGATGCTCAGGCTGAGGGGGGATGCCCAGGGCTCAGGAAGGATGCTCAGGCTGAGGGGGGATGCCCAGGGCTCAGGAAGGGTGCCCAGGGCTCAGGAATGATGCCCAGGGCTCAGGAAGGGTGCCCAGGGCTCAGGAATGATGCCCAGGGTTCAGGAAGGGTGCCCAGGGCTCAGGAATGATGCCCAGGGTTCAGGAAGGGTGCCCAGGGCTCAGGAATGATGCCCAGGGTTCAGGAAGGGTGCCCAGGGCTCAGGAATGATGCCCAGGGTTCAGGAAGGGTGCCCAGGCTCAGGAATGATGCCCAGGGCTCAGGAAGGGTGCCCAGGGCTCAGGAATGATGCCCAGGGCTCAGGAAGGGTGCCCAGGCTCAGGAGGGATGCCCAGGCTCAGGAGGGGATGCGACTCCTCAGGTACTCCAGCAGTGCAGCCGTGCCCTTGGCCAGGCCAGGTTCAGGAAGGGATGTCCGGGTTCAGGAGGGATGCCCAGGGCTCAGGGGGCTCAGGAATGATGCCCAGGCTCAGGAATGATGCCCAGGGTTCAGGAAGGGTGCCCAGGCTCAGGAATGATGCCCAGGCTCAGGAATGATGCCCAGGGCTCAGGAAGGGTGCCCAGGGCTCAGGAAGGGTGCCCAGGGCTCAGGAATGATGCCCAGGGTTCAGGAAGGGTGCCCAGGGCTCAGGAAGGGTGCCCAGGGCTCAGGAATGATGCCCAGGGTTCAGGAAGGGTGCCCAGGGCTCAGGAATGATGCCCAGGGTTCAGGAAGGGTGCCCAGGCTCAGGAATGATGCCCAGGCTCAGGAGGGGATGCGACTCCTCAGGTACTCCAGCAGTGCAGCCGTGCCCTTGGCCAGCACGGCGGCGCGGGGCGTGCGGAACGGGTTCCCCTCCAGCAGCAGGCTCCTGCGAACAGCGACCAGGCACTGCCATCAAAACTCCTCCTTCTCACCCTCCTCCACTGCACACACAGCTCTGAGGCCTTTGAAATTCCTGGGTAATTCCTCTTCTGTCCCGCTAAAGGAGTTTGGGATTCTGCTTTTCTCGCTCTGAGTTTTGACACAGATGGATTTTAATTTATGCTGAGAAATCAGTGGGGGTGTAGCACGCACACCCCACTCCTGCAGCAGGAGCAAGGAGAGAACTTCTGGAATGCAGGAGCAGAATTCCAGAGTGGCTCAGGCTGGGAGGGAGCAGCTGGTCCAACCTCCCTGCTCAACAGGGGGTGCACCAGCAGCGTGACTGGGAGCACAAAACGTCACCCCCAAGGCTCCAGCACGAGCTTCACACAACCCACAGACCCTCAACACCAGCTCTGAGTGATGAAACAACTCCCCCAGCTCTCTGCAATGCTGAGAAATTAGGGAAGAGATGATGGAAGAGACTGCCCTGTTCTACAGAGGGTCAGAGAGACTCTTCTTAGACAAACCCCAAACCCAACGGGTGCTTTTCCCTCTGGCAAACATTCCCTGAAGAACTCAGAACAGAAAATCGTGTTTGTAACTCACACACACCTGAGGTTCTCACAGTTGCCCAGCTCTGGGGGCACCTGCAGGAGGTCATTGTTCTGCAGATCCAGAGTTCCCAGCTTGTCCAAACCCTTCAGCTGCACGGGGTCGATGGATCCCACCTGGTTGTTGCTGAGCAGGATGGTCTCCAGGGCTGGGAGGTGATACAGGACACTGGGAAACACCTTAAATCTTCAGGAAGACAAAGGGAGGGATAGTCAGACACAGGGGCATTCAAAAGAGGAGCATTCATGGCAGCTCCCAGCTCCTTGTTCTCACATCACAGGAAAACTGTGTCAAATTCAGCCCAGCTCTTTTTATTATTGTATTAAAAAAAAAAAAAATTAAAGAGTTGCTCACCTATTAAAAGCAAGATTTATTGTGTGCAGTTTTTTCAGTGCCTCCATTTCCTCAGGCAAGGCTGTCAGAACATTGTTTCTGTTATGAAAGAAAGACAAACAACAAGATCTAAACTTAGGCAGGGGTTTGGCTGAGAATTCCCAGATCAGCTACAAAGTCTGGGGCCACTTCACTGCCTCATGCCAGGGGCAAGAGCCTGCCAGGGATTCCCATTTCTGCCAGGAAAACACTCAAAGCCCGTCCTCTAAACATTCCCAGCACCCAGAAACTGCACAAACCTGCAAAATTATCCCCCAAACCTGCAAAATTATCCCCCAGACCTGCAAAATTATCCCCCAGACCTGCAAAATAACACCCTAAACCTGCAAAATCACACCCCAGACCTGTAAAATCATCCCCCAACTTGCAAAATCACCCCCCAAACCTGCAAAATCATTCCCCAAAACTGCAAAATCACCCCCCAAACCTGCAAAATCATTTCCCAAAACTGCAAAATCACACCCCAAACCTGCAAAATCATCCCTGAAACCTGCAAAATCACCTCCCAAACCTGCAAAATAACACCCTAAACCTGCAAAATCACACCCCAAATCTGTAAAATCATCCCCCTGAAACTGAGCTCCTTGTTTCCAGAGCAAAGCTTCCCGAAGTGCCCAGACTCTGGAACCAAAATGAATCACCCAGGTCCCTCTAAACTCCCCAAAATCAATGGGTTGAGCTAATCCTGATGTAAACAATGCCAGGAGCATTTCCAAGGAATCACAGGAGGCAAAGTGACAACAAGGAACCATCTCTTGCCTCTTTTCCTGGCAGTGTAACAAAATCTGCACCTTCCCTGTCCTAATTCCCAGGATTTTTTTGGTGTGGGTTTGTTTTTTTTTTTTTTCTAGGGGGTGGTGGGAGTGTTTTGAAATAGCAACATCTCAGAAACCTTTTCTGCCTGAGGCAGGATCTCTCCTGCACAAATCTCAGGAGTGATCCATTTCTTTTTGTGTCTTCTTTAAGCAAAGCCCAAATTTAGGCCAAGTCCTATTCCAGCTCATCCGAGGAGGAATTTTGGGATTGGGAGATGATTTCAGTGCTGCCATCCCACTGCAACAGATGGCTGCTTTGGGGAGGAAAGGAAAGAAGTTCCCAGGCAAAGAAGTGCAAAAAAAAAAAAAAAAAATTAAAAAAAAAAACAACATCACCAACCTGAGATCCAAATGTGTCAATCTGTGGAGCAGACAGAGCTCTGAGGAAATGGAGGAGATTTTGTTGAAGCCCAGGCTGACATCACAAACTGAGTCCTTCAGCTCCACAAGCCTGCAGCACAAAAGGAAGGTGCTCTCATCGTGGTTGTTTTGTAATTTATTAAAAAAAAAAAACAAAAAAAAAACCTGGTTTATTCCACAGATCAAGGACATGCTGTGGTTTTTTTCTGAAGGGGTTTTGGGGAGATGTCACCTGTGAGAGTTACTCACACGTGGGGTAAGGCAAAGCTCAGATCAGTTATCTCCACTCATCAGACTGCATTTTCTCTCACAAATATTGCTACCAAAACCTCCTCAGGAAATGCAGCCAGGAGCTATTTGAGAGACCATGGCACAGGTGACATCACTGCCACCTCCTGCCCTGCAGATGTTTAAACACAAACTTCACCCACCTTCATCTGCAGCCAAAAAACCTGACAAAAAATCCTATTTTTTTTTTCCCCATCTTTTCTTTCTGCTCCCCCGTGGTGCTGTTACAATCTCTGGGAGTATCTGCTGCTGCTTGTGGAAGGTTATTTATTGTACTGACATGCTTGGGTGCAAAGGTTTTAACAGCTCCCAAAGTTCCCTCCAACAGAATCTCTAAAACAAAAGGCAAATTAAATGAGACAACAACTCCACACCAATCCCAGGGAATCCAGCAGCCTCTCACACACTGACAAAGCACAGGATGCACAAGCAGCACCTCCCAAAAATCTCTTTTTTTTTTTTTTTTTTTTGAGCTTTTTTGTCCCTCTGGGATTGCACCTCTCCCAGCTGCCTGTTTGCTCAGCACACTTGGGAATAAACTCAGCTGTCAAAAACCGGTGTGGGATGGTCTTTTGGGGCTCCCAGACACGCAGCAACCTTCCTGCTGCCACACAGGGATTATCTGACCCCAGCAGTGCCAGGGAAAGCTTTTCCTGGGCTGTCACTGGTGCCTCCTCCCAGCGGGATTTGTGTGCACACAGTGTTGGATCCCAGGAATGTGAAATTTTGGAGCTTTCTGTGCTCCCAGGCACAGAGCCCCCCCTGGAAAACACTGCTCTGGAGCTGGAACCTTGGGGAAGGCTTGGAAATGTGAATAATGAGTTAGGAAATGTGAATAATGAGTTAGGAAATGTGAATAATGAGTGAGAAATCACCAATGTGCAGTGGGTTAAATGTGTGTGTTTTCACTGGGTGATGGGGTTTAAATTTAAGGTTTTTATGTATAGTGGGAGTTAGGGGACAAGATAAAGAATTTGGGGTGGTGTCTTTTCTTCTTGTTCATCTTCTTCCTCACAGAACTCGGGCAGTGTCTTTTGGTTGGTCAAATGTCACTCTAAGGGTCATAAAAATCTATTATTGGGTCAAAAGGATCAATAATGGAGGTGTTAAACTTTTATTGGTTTGTTTGGCTTGAAGCAGACTCACTGTGGCCATTTCTCCCACTTCTAGCCAGGAGCTGGAGGTGCTGTCACACTTTCTGTAATTTCTGATAAAATACAATAAACATCCAAGCCTGAACACGAGAATCACCTCAATTATTGTTTCCATTAATCCTGGCTCCGAACAGAAAATGATGATGACAAATCATTAATGAGTGGTGCCAAGCCCAGCCCACAGCCCTGCACACACACACAGAGCTCAGGGGTGCTGCAAACAAAGGCAGGAGAGCAAATCCCAGTTGGGAACGACCCCAAATACCTCGGGGGGATCTCCCTGAGCTGGTTCTTGCTGAAGTTCACGGTGGTCACAGCATTGGAGCCCACAGCATCAAACACGGCCTCGGGGATCTCTGCAGCCTGCTTGTCACTGCGACAGGAGAGACACCAATTAACCACTCATTAATCACTCATTAATCACTCATTAATCACTCATTAACAGGGCATTTCCACCTTCTTTTAGAAGAGATGAAGAGCAGAACACAGCTCAGAGCTGCAGAAAGCTCCCAGCACTGCCCCGTGTCCACAATGTCACCAAAATGGATTTTTTTTTTTTTTTTTTTTCCTTTTCCCAACATTTTCAGGAGCATTTAAGGAATTAACAAGATGTTCTGGGACTTAGTGGAAATCATAAAGAGTTTCAAAGGTACTAAAAGCACCACAATGATTCAGCACTTCAATAAGTTACTATAGAATATTTGATAATACAAAAAAAAAATAATTAAAACCCCCCCACAATCTAAACCTGCCCATTCCCAAGCACGGGAATTAAAAGGAGTGCAGCAGGATTTGTGGACAGCTTGGTGGATAATGAAAGAGGGGGGAAAAAACCCACAAGCCTAAAATAGGATAAAATAAAAAAACGTTCGTCCAACAAATACCTGTATTCCAATAATTTCAGCGTGGTTATGGCGTGGATGTTGACCTTGGAGTGGCTGGGAAGAGTCATGGCTGTGACAGGAGATTCGTCACCGGGGCCAGGGCCATCGTCTGGGGACACCAGAGGGGGGAGGGACACGGCTGAGCTGCCACCACCCCCCTCTAACCCTGCCCCAACTCAACACCATCGAATTCCGATTATTTCCAGCATTTCCTGATAAAGGTGGGGTTGGGTTTTTTTTTTTTTCCCACTTTGGATGTGGGGGTTTCTTTGATAGGAGGAGAGAAGGGTTTTGTGGGGTTTTGTGGAGCAGGGGAGGCAGCACTGGAGATGTGCTGGTGGCAGCTGCTGGGTGAGGCAGGGAGCTGGAAACTACAAAAACCAGGGAATTCTGACTGGAAATGATGACCTAGAGCAGCTTCATCCACACCAGCACATCTGACCACAATTCCAGTTAAAGCAAGAATATTTACAAACCCTCCTCTGTGAAGTTCCTTCTGATTATTCCCCACAATCCACATAAAAAAAACCCAAAAAAACTCCTGCACACCTGAAATGGGAATTCCCATCCAGCTGAGCAGGGTGAGGCTGGTTTTGTAAAGGATAATCCTCAATTCAGGATGTTTTATTCAGTATTATTCAGTATTAGCTATTGGGATAAGAAAAAGAAACAGAAACATCACAGCAAACTGTTGAGTAAAGGAAATTATTACTGCAGGATAACTGGGGGGGACCTGGATTTAAACAACCATCCTCCTTAAAATCTAATTTACTTTAATTCCTTAGAATATTCTCCTTAAAATGAAGTGGAAGAAAACAACATACCTTGGATTTTGCTCCTCAGATATTTCAGCAGCTCCTGGGTGCCTTTCTTTAAAAAAGAAATTTTTTTAATGTCAGTATTTGTGCAGCAGGGGGGACAATGCCAGCCCACAGCACCCCTGACTAAAAATCCCACTGAAAACCCCCCAGCAGCTTGGGAACTTCTTGAATTATCATTTGATTTATTCCAGCTGAAAAAATTTCTGATCCTGAATCACAGCCTCAGGCTCCACTTTTGCAGCTCCTTATGTGAAGATTTTGGTCACTTCCAAGAGCAAGTAAAAAAAGTTCCAATGAATTTAATTTTCCTTTTCAAAAGCTCCAGCACAATTTGCTGCAGAGAACAAACACATTTACAGCTTGGCACTGGAGCTGACAGCTCATTGTTCTGCTTCTTTTTTTATGGCCCAAAACTGGGAAAATCGTGGCAGTTTGCATCATTTGCAGGGATTTTTAACTTTTTAATTTTTTTATTTTAGTTTTTTAGCTCCAAAGATTTCCCTCAGTCCTCTCACAGCAGCTTCCAGTGGTCACACACGATTTCCACCTGGAGAAATCCGTGAGCAGTGAAGCCCAATCTCCTCTGCAATGTTTCTTTTAGGGGAAAGGGAGGTTTGGGGTGTGATTTTGCAGGTCTGGGGGATGATTTTGCAAGTTTGAGGGATGATTTTGCAGGTCTGGGGGATGATTTTGCAGGTTTGGGGGGTGATTTTGCAGGTTTGGGGGATGATTTTGCAGGTTTGGGGGATGATTTTGCAGGTCTGGGGGATGATTCTGCAGGTTTGAGGGATGATTTTGCAGGTCTGGGGGATGATTTTGCAGGTCTGGGGGATGATTCTGCAGGTTTGAGGGATGATTTTGCAGGTCTGGGGGATGATTTTGCAGGTTTGGGGGATGATTTTGCAGGTCTGGGGGATGATTTTGCAGGTTTGGGGGATGATTTTGGCAAGGGAAGCCAAGCTGGGAAGTTGTGAGAGAAAGGTAAAAGTCAAACTGAAATCTCAGTAACATGGGGAGGAAAGCAGGGAGCAAGGCAAAGCTCCAGAGCCAAGTAATGGCACAGGAGTTAAAAAAACAGACCAGGACTGACCAGAAATCAACTGGAAATTCATCAAGAACCAGGAATGGGGTTGGGACTGGAATGAGAGGCCTGAGGAAAGGGAGAGGAGAGGAGAGGAGAGGAGAGGAGAAGAGAAGAGAAGAGAAGAGAAGAGAAGAGAAGAGAAGAGAAGAGAAGAGAAGAGAAGAGAAGAGAAGAGAAGAGAAGAGAAGAGAAGAGAAGAGAAGAGAAGAGAAGAGAAGAGAAGAGAAGAGAAGAGAAGAGAAGAGAAAATTCTGCTGCTCCTCTACACCCAGTCCTTTATCTCAGTATCCACCTGCTCCAAGCAGTGCCTGGGGAGCCCTAAAGCTCCTCCATCAATTGCTCCTCTAAATCAAGTGGAAAAAAATCCAGCCAGGCAGAGAAAATTTGCAGTGAATGAATTTACAGTGTTGGTGATGGATCCAGGCAGCACAAACAGAGCATGGCCATTGCTCCAGGTGGGAAATACAGCCCAGGAGTGACAACTGCAGCTGAAGCAGCAAATCCTCAGGAATCCTGGAAGAGCAGAATTCCAGCAGCCCTGAGTCAAGAGGTTTTTTTTTTCCAGGAGCATTTTGGCCAAGGGCTCATTAACTCAGCACACTCTGCTCCCTCAGCCAGGCACACGAGGTTTCCCTCTCCTGACAGATGTTACACAGCTCATTGCAGCACACACTTGTCACTTCTGCTTAGTTTTGGAGCAGCCCAGTGCTTTGGGAACATTGATTTTACAACCCTGGCAAAGGCACAGAAGTAGGAATGTACAGCATCACTGAGGAGAGGGGCCTGCCAGGGAAAAAATACCAGGGAATTCTGAATTCTGCAGCAGGAGAGGGGCCTGCTCCAACCCCCCTAAGGACTCCTTCTCTTGGGAACAACTCACACCCTCCCTTTGCTGCCTCCCTACAAGATAACTGAATCTTAGATCCTTAATTAAGAAAAGACCTTAAATCCCATCTCATTCCACCCCTGCCATGGCAGGGACACTTTCCACTGTCCCAGGGTGTCCCAATGTCCAGCCTGGCCTTGGGCACTGTCAGGGATCCAGGGGCAGTCACAGCTTCTCTGGGAATTCCATCCCAGCCCCTCCCCACCCTCTCAGCCAGGAATTCCTTCCCAATTCTTCCCAATTCTTTCCCATCCAGCCCTGCTCTCTGGCACTTTGAAGCCATTCCCTGTGTGCTGTCCCTGCATCCCTTGGGAATTGTCTCTCTCCATCTTTCCTGCAGCTCCTTCAGGCCCTGAGCTCACCCCAAAGCTTCTCCTGTCCAGGTGAACATTCCCAGCCTTTCCTCCCAGCAGAGCTGCTCCATCCTCTGCTCATCCTGGAGCCTCCTCTGGGCCCTCTCCTGTGCAGATATTCACACACACACTCCCAAACCCCAGGGCTTACCTGCAGCAGGTCCCTCCGAATGGTTCTCAAAGGATTTCCCTCCAGTGCCAGGAATTTCAGCTGAGGGAGGTTCCCCAGGGTGTAAGGCAACCTGCAGAGGGGAAACAACTGATCCCAAAGCAGCTCCAAAACAGCTGCTAAAGAACGTGCAGTGCCTGGTCAGAGAGGATCCTGAAGCCCAGGTTCAAAGGAAAAGATGCAGGATCCCAAATTAATTGAAGTTGGAAAAGTTCTCCCAGACCAGCAAATCCCTGCTGTGCCCAATCCCCATCTTGTCCCCAGCCCAGAGTCCTGAGTGTCACCTCCAGGATGGGCACCTCAACCCTCCCTGGGCATTTCCAATCCCTGACCACCCTTTCCATGGGGAAATTCCCCAAAATCCACCCTGAGCCTGCTCTGGCCCAGCCTGGGGCTGTTCCCTCTCCTCCTGTCCCTGTTCCCAGATCCCAAATCCCCCCGGCTGTCCCCTCCTGTCAGGGAGTTGTGCAGAGCCAGAAATTCCCCCTGAGCCTCCTTTTCTCCAGGCTGAGCCCCCCCAGCTCCCTCAGGGATTCTCCATTCCCTTCCCATTTCCCTCAGGGATTCTCCAGCCCCTTCCCATTTCCCTCAGGGATTCTCCAGCCCCTTCCCATTTCCCTCAGGGGATTCTCCATTCCCTTCCCATTTCCCTCAGGGGATTCTCCAGCCCCTTCCCATTTCCCTCAGGGATTCTCCAGCCCCTTCCCATTTCCCTCAGGGATTCTCCAGCCCCTTCCCATTTCCCTCAGGGGATTCTCCAGCCCCTTCCCATTTCCCTCAGGGGATTCTCCAGCCCCTTCCCATTTCTCTCAGGGATTCTCCAGCCTTTTCCCAGCTCCCTCAGCTGCCCCTCATAGCACTTCCAAGTCACACCTAAGCCACAGGCAGAACACAGAACATTTCAGAAACCCCACAACCCACAGAGGGTTCCTCCATCCCAGGACTGAGTCATTCCTGAAGTGCCCTTTCCCCAGGAGGGAGGGAAGGAGGTGCCACCACCCAGCCCATCCCAGGTGCCACTATTACCTACTGATGTCATTGTTGGCCAGGTCGAGCCTCTCCAGCTTCTGCAGCACCGTGATCTCCTCGGGCACTGCTTTGATTTTATTGTCCCTGAGCTCCAGCACACACAGGGAGCTCAGCTGCTTCAGATTCTCTGCATCCAGCATTTCAATCTGGTTCTCCCCAGCGTGCAGCTCCTATGAGAACAGAGCACCACAACTGTGGGAAAATCACTTTATAACTTATCTCCTAAATCATGACATCAGCAGTCATCAGTATGATGATGTGGAGAATATGGATATCTTGATTCCCTTTCATCTACCTACAAAATATCTGGATATCACCTGGGTATGCTAAGAGGAAAAACAGTGTATTTACAGTTACAAAGAAAAAACAATAATGAACAAAGTGAATTGATCCAGAAAAAGCTGCCAGAGATAAAAAATAACTGTTGCAGGCAATATCAGATTCAACTTTCAGCCATTCCTCTCCTAAACACTTTTTATTTTCCAAACCTGCAAAGTCCTGCAAACTGACCTTTCAAAAACTTGAATAATGAGGGCAGTAAGAGAAGTTACATTAAACAGAGCTCTAAACACAAAGCTGTCACCTGCTTTTGATCACAGCACTTCACAAAAGCTTGTGTTTAGAGCAGCTGCCATCATTCCAAAGCTTTCAGCAGATGCATTTCCAGCAGAGCAGCCGTGCCCAGCTCACCTTCAGTAACTTGCAGGAGGGAAACTCGGGCAAGGAGCGCAGTTTGTTTTTCCTCAGGTAGAGCTGCTCCAGGGATGCCATGGTTGCCAATTTAGGAGGAACCGTTTCCAGGTAGTTCTTGGTACAATCCAGTTGCCTCAAACCTGTGGAAGTCGATGTCCAGTGATAAATAGAAAGAGGAGAAGACAAAAATACCTTTTTTCTGCTCTGGGGACAAGGTGGGGTTGGGCACAGCAGGGATTTGATGCTCTGGGAGAACTTTTCCAACTTCAATTAATTTGGGATCCTGCATCTTTTCCTTTGAACCTGGGCTTCAAAATCCTCTCTGACCAGGCACTGCACATTCTTTAGCAGCTGTTTTGGAGCTGCTTTGGGATCAGTTGTTTCCCCTCTGCAGCAAAATTATCCTGGGGTTTAATTTAAAACAACACAACAACATCTTGCCAAACAGATCCTAGAAGTAATAACTCTGATTTTCCCGAGGAAACAGTAACTCTTTAAGGATCTATTTTAAAACCCTGCTAAACACAAGCAGAGCAGTGGCTGTTTTATTTAATAACCCGAGGAAAATGATTTACTTTTCATGGCACTGAGGTCTGCAGGCAGCTCCTTGAGTTGGTTACAGGCCAGGTTGAGTCGCACCAAATTCACCAGCAGAGCAAAACTGCTGGGGATGGCTGTGAGCTGATTGTTGGACACATCCTGCAGGTTCAAACAGAGACAGAGAGACATGAGAGGTGTGTGAAACATCCCTGGAGTGCTGCCAGTGCAAAGTTAATTAGTGGCAGAACAGGAAAATTAGATGGCTGACAAGAGGTACAAGTGTGAGAGAAGGAACAAGTTCCCCCAGGACTGACAGATCACTGGGGATTTCTGCTTTCCCAAAATATGTCACAGCAAGAACTGTAAGAGCTGAAATGAGGGGGTTTAGACTGGCTCTTTAAAATGCTGTTTATTTTATCTAGATGATACAGTAATTTATGTGTCTGGGTGACACCACTGTGGGTTCATCTAAAGCCATCTCTAGTTTTGGTTACAACACATTATATACTTTTATATCTTAAAACATAATAACCAATCAACACTTTTACTATTATTTGTAGCTTATTGTAACTATTAACATTACTATCTGTATGTTACTATTTTTTATTTATGAAAAGTTAGTATGTTACAGTTCAAGTTAGAAACTGTTTTTTAGTTTCTTTGTAGTGGAAAGTGTTGAGGTTTGTTTTTTTTTAACTTGTAACATGGTATTTTTTGTTTGCTTGTGAGAATTTTTTTGCTTGGTAAAAACATTTTTTGTTTGAGGTGGATTTATTTTTTGCTCTAAGTTATAAAAACCCTTTCTAACTCACATGCTAACATACACTTTGCCTTCTAGTTACCCAGTAAAACCAGCTCAGCAATCCTTCTGTTTTATATCAAAACTTGCTATCATTTCTACTCCTTTTTCAAATTCTAGACTCAAAAATCTTTCTGTCACATATTTGTAAAACCTTCCTGTCAAATCCTTATCCTTCCCAACAACGAACAAACTAAAACCAAACCCCACCATGCCCCAACTGATGTTACAACAGCCACTGGAATATTCTCCCAGCTCTGCCACTGAGGGATGGATGGCAGAGGGAGCCAGCAGTGGGAAAACACGAATAAATCCTTTCCAAAAAAAAAAGGAATAAAGCTGAATTTGTGCTTTACCAGCTCCTCCAAGCTCAATAGCTGCCCCAGCCCCTCGGGCAGCTGGCTCAGCTGGTTGTGCTGCACCAGGAGGCTCCTCAGACGGGGCAGCTGCAGCAGCTCCTCGGGAAGGCTCCTCAGTTGGTTGTGGCTGGAGGGGAAATTTGGGACACAAAGGGAAAGGAAAAAAACCCTCAGGAGTTTTTAGGGATGTAACCCCACGCAGAATATTTGTGTCACACAGCCTGCTGGTCAGGACAGTGCCACCTCTAAGGAAAATCTGGGGACAATCCTACACTGAATTTACCATATTCCAGGTTTTTTTGTTTGTGTACTTCACACACACGGTGGTAGCATAACCTCTCCTTGTGCACAAATTTACAAAATTACCCCAGTAAACAGAAGATTCTGAACCTTCCAGCACAAACAAGAGCTACAGAGTTCTTTACAATGTGCATTATTCATGACTGGAAATGTTTTATCCTCAGAACTGCCTGACTGAAGCAAATAAATGCAAATAAATATTTCGTGCATGATTATTCAGAACATCACTGTTTGCACTTTCCAAGCACTCGTGACTTTGAATATCAGTGAAAACAATTCTAACAAATCCAAGGCCGCAAATTTTGATCCAAAACTGATAATATATATAATAATAGTCGATAGTAAGCTATCTGGAATTAATTTTTGGACAGAAGGGTTGACATCCTGCAATCTCTCACTCACACCTGAAAGTCACTGCAGCGTTTCTCATGTTTGTTCTGTACCATGGCCTTACCTGACATCGAGTTTCTGGAGATTTTCAAGTTGCCCTAAAGCAGAAGGAAGTGATGTCAGCTGATTGTCGTGCACCTGGAAAAGAGAGGTTTGAGAACACAGTTACTCATTTGTACTTTAGAGGTATAAAAAAAAAACCCTGGAGGGGTTTTTCCAGGAATTCCTGCCCACCATCCCATCCACCCCTGCCCTCTGGTAATGGGAAGCCATTCCCTGTGTCCAGTGAGAGGAATGTTGGATTTTGTTGGATTTGTCTTTCCAAACGAGCTGGGATCTGCTGGGAGATAAAACCAGCACTGAGAGATAAAAGAAACAATGGGGTGGATTCCACTGACTGATGAATGGAAAAAGAGATTTGCCTTTACAGACAAACTGCAGAGTTGCTGATCAATGAAATTGGATATTGGAAGATGAAAGAAGCAATGGGGACAAACTATGAATTCTATAAGAATTAAAAATGCAAAGGGAGGGTTGTACATTGGAGGGAAATCTCAGGTATCAGGGTTTGGGAAGTCTGGGCCTCTCCAGTAACTCAGCCCATGGGGAAAGAGAGAGGGAAATTGGGATAAAAAAGGGAGGTGAGTCCTCCAAAATTTGAGAGATCCCAGGGGAATGGCCCATGACCTCTCCCTTCATTCCAATGAAGCCAAAAGGACTCCTCTGTCTCCTTTTTGGACACAAACCTCTGGTGTCTGTGGATTCATTTTCCCGACGGTGGGGAAATGGAAAACAGCCAGCACAAGGCTTCCCCACGCCCTGCACGGGAGCACCAGGAGCTCAGGGAGGATCCCGGTACTCACATCCAGCGTGCTGAGGGCTGGCAGCAGCTTCACGTCCTCCGAGAGCCCCTGCAGTTTGTTGGAGGCCAGGATGAGCTTGGTGAGGTCGGTCTGCTCCCACCAGCGATCGGCAGCTCCGAAGGAAAGGCTCTGCTGGGCTTCCTCCGGAGGGTCCACGTTGATCCTCCACACGTGCTCGGGCACTGCGGCACAGACACGGCACAGCTGAACCCCAGGGCTCTGTGCCACAAGAGTTCACTGCCAGCCCTGCGGCACAGACACGGCACAGCTGAACCCCAGGGCTCTGTGCCCCAAAAGTTCACTGCCAGCCCTGCGGCACAGACACGGCACAGCTGAACCCCAGGGCTCTGTGCCCCAAAAGTTCACTGCCAGCCCTGCGGCACAGACACGGCACAGCTGAACCCCAGGGCTCTGTGCCACAAAAGTTCACTGCCAGCCCTGTGGCACAGACACGGCACAGCTGAACCCCAGGGCTCTGTGCCCCAAAAGTTCACTGCCAGCCCTGCGGCACAGACACGGCACAGCTGAACCCCAGGGCTCTGTGCCCCAAAAGTTCACTGCCAGCCCTGCGGCACAGACACGGCACAGCTGAACCCCAGGGCTCTGTGCCCCAAGAGTTCACTGCCAGCCCGCTCACCACCCGCGTCAAAGCATGGAGTGCGCTGGGAAGGGACCTCAGTGATGGTCTCGGTCCCTTCTGCCCTGGGGGATGGCATATATAGATACAGATACATATATAGAGAGAGAGAGATAAATATACAGATAGAGATAGATAAATATACATATAGAGAGGGAGATAGATAAATATACATATATATATAGAGAGAGATAAATATACAGATAGAGATAGATACATATCCATGAATGCAATGATATATACAGGGATATATAAATATATACATGCATACAGGCATATGCATGTGTGTGTACACATATAAAAGCATGCATAGATAGATAGATAGATAGATAGATAGATAGATAGATAGATAGATAGATAGAAAATACACACAACCCTAGAGTCACTATATATATAGATATCTATATATATATATAAAATACACACATCCCTATAGTCACTCTACACGTATATATAAAATACACACATCCCTATGGCCACTATATTTATATCTATATATATATACTGCACACATCCCTATAGTCACTCTACGTATATATATAAAATACACACATCCCTATGGTCACTATATATAAATATATATATATTTATATAATACACACATCCCTATAGTCACTCTCTCTCTATATATATATAAAACACACATCCCTATAGTCACTCTATATATACATATATGAATGCAGTGACATATACAGAAGATATATAAATATATATGGATGCATACAGGCGTGCACGTGTACATATATAAAAACGTGCACATATACATAGATACATATATATATATACGAAATACACACATCCCTATAGTCACTCTACATATATATATATATATAAAATACACATATCCATATAGACACTCTACATATATATATATATAAAAAACACACATCCCTATGGCCACTATATATAAATATATATATATAATACACACATCCCTATAGTCACTCTCTCTATATATACATACATATATATACGAAAAACACACGTATCCCTATAGTCACTCTATATATATATAATACACGCATCCCTATAGTCACTCTCTCTATATATATACATACATATATATATGAAAAACACACGTATCCCTATAGTCACTCTCTTTATATATATATATACACATATATATGAAAAACACACGTATCCCTATAGTCACTCTATATATATATATAATACACGCATCCCTGTAGTCACTCTATATATATATACATATATATATATGAAAAATACACGTATCCCTGTAGTCACTCTATATATACATACATATATATATATGAAAAATACACGTATCCCTGTAGTCACTCTATATATACATACATATATATATATAATACACGCATCCCTGTAGTCACTCTCTCTATATCTATATACATATATATATATGTGAAAAACACACGTATCCCTATAGTCACTCTATATATATAATACACGCATCCCTATAATCACTCTCTCTATAAATATACATATATATATATATGAAAAGCACACATATCCCTATAGTCACTCTATACATATATAATACACCCATCCCTGTAGCCACTCTCTCTATATCTATATACATATATATATATATAGACATATATATATATGAAAAACACAAATATCCGTATAGTCACTCTAGAGTCCATAGCGCACATTTCCGCACAGGTAACAACAAGAAGCGCACAGAAACATGCCAGAAGCAGACAGGAGCCGCCGGAGCTGCTCGTGGCCGCGGGGGCTCACGGCACCAGCAGGAGCGGCGGGCTGGGCTCACACACCGTGGCTGAGGCCGCGTCCCGCCAGGTTGAGCTGCCCGCTGCGCCGCGCCAGCCGCAGCAGCCCCTGCGGCACCGCCGGCTCCGGCTCCGCCGCCCGCCCGAACCGCGGCCCCGAACCGCCCGAACCGCCACCGCCCGCCCGAGCCCGCCGAGCCGCCGCCATCGCCGGCACTGCCCGAGCAAGGCCGGGATGAAGCTGGGATGGAGCTGGAAGCGCGCTGGAAGAAGGCTCGGTGCCGCCCGCAGCCGGAGTTACCGCCCGCCTCACGGGCGGGGCCGGCCCGGCCCCGGCGCCGCCATTTCCCGCCCCGCGCTGCCCAAATGGAGCCGCGGGACGCGCTGAGGGGCCCGCGCCGCTCGCCGTGTTGTACGCGGACACGCGAGGAACAGCTGATGAAACAGCGCTTTTCCATCAGTTTGGTGGTTTTTTATTCTTTTCCCCTTAGCTCGGTGCGTAGCTACGCTGCAGCCTCGTGGAGGGCTCGGTGGTCTTGAGTGTCAGCAGAATCTCAGCATGGTTTGTGTTGGGAGGACTTCAAAGGCATCTCATTCCTCTCCTCCCGTGGCAGGGACACTTTCTGCTATTCCAGGCTGCTTCCAGCCTGGCTTTGGACACTTCCAGGGATCCAGATTCTTTGGGCACCCTGTGCCAGCCCTGCCCACCCTCCCAGGGAAGGATTTATCCCAATATCCTAAAACAGCGCATGGAATCAGCCCCGTGGCTGCAGATCCCACCAGCAGCTCCCAGCGACAGGAGAATTATGAAATATAAACGTGATCCCATGTTGAATTGTAGCTCCTGTTATAAACGAGAGACAAAAGTCTCGATATTCATCAAAATTTAGATTGCTTTATTTGTTATAGAAAGTGCAGGCAGGGCGCTGGGGAATGTGAGAGGTCACTGCCCGCTCCACGCTCCACCGAACCTTGGTTTGCAGCCTCTTATACTGTGGTTTCTCATTGTAATCAAGAATTTTTGGGTTTTTTGTTGTCATAAGCAGTGGTGGCTGAATAAACATCCTTGTAGAGAACCACCAGAGAAGTTCTGGGAGTCTGGTCATTGAGATAGGCAGCATTGATCACACAAAGGCAGGAAGGGCTATTGGGAAGGCTGATTTTGCAAGCTGGGAGCCCAGACAACTTATTTAGAAAACATAACATAATACAACGTAACATAACATAATATACCTTAACAAGGTGATTTTAAACAGAATGATTTTATCATATAATTTCCTTTATCTAGTGTCCACGCTTCACTTCAGAGCTTAGCATTATACAAACACCAATGCTTTTGTGATTAACACCAATCTTTTATCAATTATCACACTCCCTTCATTCTGAAACAGCACATTCGTGTTTCAAACACTCCTCTCTTTGAAAAATGCTTCTAGGAGTAATACCGTTGGAATGAAAAGTAATTAGTGAAAGTTTAAATACATCTCTCAAGTATGTGATTCAGGAGAGACACTTCAGGCACTTGCTCTTCACTAAGGATATTTGCCTCATTAGTTTTTTACCAGCGTTCTTTAATTCCCTCTCTTTTTTTTTTTTTTCTCTTCTCAGTGGAAGCAGAAACATCCAGAAAATACTGATTGTTTCAACTGATTATTAAAAAAAACTAGTGGTGCTTAAAAATGGGTTTTAGCTACTTCACAGGGGTGGGTGCTCTGTGCCTCAGGGCCCCTGGTAAAAAACATTATGTCAGTTTTATCTCATTCAGTTTCGGTGCTGTTGGAAATTAACGAAGTTCCACGTGGAAAACTACTGACAAATTCAAATTTGGAATTTAAATAAGCTTTTGGTAATTCGGCACAAGATACGGTGTCTGTGATGTTCCCTAAGTGGAAATGTGATATCTGGTAAGGCAGGACAGTGAATGAATGAATCAGATGCAGAAGAATTTCAGCTTGATTAATAAATAAGGCTCGTTTTATTTACATTCAGGAATATTTATGGAGAAACACATTAACATAAAGCAACAAGCTCATCAGGAAATAGCATGACTTGCAGCACGTAAAAAGCAAATACTTTTTTTTTTCTTCTATAATATTAATGAGAAATTCCCACCCCAACGTTGTACTGCTTGTGATGCCTTTTCTGGAGCTACCTGAAAACAGAGGCCAGACAAAATTTAGAGAATAAAAAGTAGTAAAACGAGAGAATAAAATTGAAGGTTAATCTCCCAATTACAGCTTCAGGTAATGAAGTAATTTACCCCAAATTTGCTCCCCCCAATTCACTTTTATTTACATTTCTCAGGCCCTGAGGCAGTGAGGTGTCCTTGATTCCCGGGCCTGCAGAGGAATTGTTGTGTCTGACCAAAATGGGGAAGCAGCAGCTCACACTGTACATGGAGTTTAGAGTGATACACTACAGAATTACACAAATATATCAAAATAGAAAAGCTAGAATCCTAAAACATCGCTTGGGCAGTGGATTTTGTAAGAGTTTGGTCTGTAAAGTTGTGAAAAACAAAGCTCACTCTTTAAAATTTTTTAAAGTTTAATGAGGGAAAAAAGGGCATTTCCAGCTCTGACAGATTATACTAAACCAAAAAGCAGTTAAAAGGGAATACAAATTGTACTATATTCAAATCGCTATGATTAATAACAACTTGCAAAAGCTAATCGAAAGCACTGTATTTACATTGTTATAAAGAATTACTTTGATGTAAATAACAATATATATAATCAATATTTCTATTGTTATTTCTAACAAAATTACGAAGGACGAGGAGGCCCCTCAGAGCCCCCTCAGTTTTCCCGCGCGCGGGCTGGGGGGGGGGAGGGAGGGGTGGGGGGGGAGCGCGTCCCGTCTGCGCAGGCGCCGCCCCCGCGCGCGGGCGTCCCTCGCTCCGTGCGTGTCCGGCGGCGCGGCGCATGCGCGGAGCCGCGCGCCGCGGTGCACTGTGGGATACTGCGGCCCGGGCAGGCTGGTGAGGCGGCGCGCGCGGGGCCGGGGCCTGGGCCTGGGCCGGGGGCGGCGGCGAAGCGGGGTGGGGGAGAGCGAACCGAACCAAACCGAACCGAACCGGGCCGGGCACAGCGAAGCTTAGCGCTCTGCCCGCGCCTCACCCCGCTCCTCTCCCCACGCTGTGTCTGCTGCAGCACCGGCGGAGCGGGCGGCGGCGCGATGGCCTCCAGCAGCGGCACCGACGTGATCCAGGTCACCAACGTCTCGCCCAGCGCCAGCTCGGAGCAGATGCGGACCCTCTTCGGCTTCCTGGGCAAGATCGAGGAGCTGCGCCTCTTCCCTCCCGAGTGAGTGCGGGCCTGGCCTGGCCTGGTCTGGCCCGGCCTGGCCGCCTCCCCCTCCGTCCTTCCCTCCCTCCCCCCGCGGCCCAGCGCCTCCCCCCGGCTCTCCCGGGCCGGGCCGCCCCCGCTCCCGGGATCCGCCCGGGCCGCGGCTCCGCGCTCTGCCCGCCCCGGGGGCTGCGGGGGCGGCTCTGGCTGCGCACCCCGAGAGCTGCTGCTGCTGCTGCTCCCCGCTCGGTCACGGGATTGCGGGGATTAATGCGGGGCGTGGAGAGACACGTGCGGCTCCGCCGAAATTCACGTTTGTCTCCCGGAGTTGTTTGTCCAGGGTTGTGCCCGCTGTGCCTCTGCTGTGTGCGTCACCTCCGCAGGACCAAAACTTCCAGACGCGCAGAAATGCATTTGTTACAAAGAATTTTTTGCTAGAGTAGCAGTTTACCCGTAATTTACAAAGAACACACTTGTGATATTTGTATTCCTTGCAAACAAATCTGTGCTGAGCAGCAAAGTAACCGATTCCAGACATACACATCTCTCATTTGCACATCTTGCAATGAATTTTGTGCAAATTAAAACAAATAATGCACATTTCAAATGTGTATATAACTGAAAATAAAGTTTCGGGTACCCTGGCAATTCACAAAAAGCCACAAACGAAAAAAAAAAAAAAGACAGTTTTTATGTCTTTTCTTGCAATTAAGTTCTAATGAAAATAAATAATGCTTTCAGAACCCTTTCTGATGCAATATCAAACCCGGGTGTTAGCAGTGCCAGTGGTTTCAGTTTGGTTGATTTACAGAGCCTGGTGTGATTATATCTTGGTGTTTTGCATATTCCTTACATAAGCAAAAGTCTTTCTATCTGCCACGATGAAGATTAATCGAACAAGAACACAATTATTTGTAATACCCAAAATTACTTGGATTTTTTATTTTAGGGGAAAAAAGCTATCACAAAAATTTGGTTTTTCCTCTTTGAGGCTTCCATCCCTGCTAGCACAAATCAAAGGGAGTTCCAGGTGGAGTTTCCTCATTCCTAGCTGGGATAAGTGACATGGCAGGAGCTCACGTGGGACAGGTGCAGTTCTGTCCTGGGCTGCTCTGTCTTTGAACACTTTGTCTCGTTTTTCAGGGAGTTGTTGCAGGTGATTTGTGCCTCTGAAACTTTGTAGCTGTAGATACATATTAACTAATCTGTTCAGAGATTGCTTCGGTGCCTCGGTGTCCTTTCCCTGGTGTGAGCAGGGCCCTGGCACTCACCCCCTGCAGGTTTTCCCATGTCTGATGGGAATCTGCTCTGGGTCACTTCAGGTCCCCCCAATTCCACTTCACCCCAAAGACAGGGACGTTTTCCAACAGTGCCACGTTCTTTTTCTGTTCCTTCTCCTTCCAATTCCACCTCCTGACTTTTCCCTGCCCGTGGTGTCCATCCATTTTTGGAGGGGTGTAGGATATAAATTCTACCCTGTGAATTCTCCCCATAATCTGGATTTCTCTGGGAGTAATCCTGGATCCCGCTGGGATTCTCCCTTGCCTGTAGTACTTGAGGAACCAATCCCATTTCCCTTGCTCCACCTCCTTGTTTGATCTGTGTCACTCTGGCTCTGCTGCAGAACTTCCTTGTTCTCCTGCACTTCCAGATCATGTGTGACTTCCTGAGCTTCTCTAAATTCCTGCTTTTCCTCCTCTCCCCTCATCCACCTCCTTTTCCCAGTTTATTTAATCCCCTGTTTCCCATTTATTGTACACTTCAGCTTCATCTATTATGCACGACCAGCTTTGGGACTTCTTCCAGTTTTCCTCCCCCTCCTCCTCCTCCTGCTTTTCCCTGACTCCATTTCCTGGTTCTCATCTTTTATTATATTCCATAAAATTCCATCCACGCTGCAAAGTGGAGGGAATGGATTTCTGAGTTTCCTGTACTCCAGCCCCAGGAAATCCTGGTGTGTCCCAGCATCCCAGTGGCTGAGAGACAATTCCTGAATGTTTCAGTCTTGGGTGAATTAGAATAATGATGGATGATGGCTTTTTTTGGGAGCTGTTGAGAACATCCAGTTCTTGTTGAATTTCACCCAGCTTGGATTTGAGAATGAGTGGAAATAGCATTTTTAAAAGTGCAATGCACAGATGTAAATTAAATATCAAGCTGCAGAAGCATTGCCTAACACATTTTCAGTTGTTATTTTAGGTTCATTATTCTGGGGAAAAGCTCAGCTATCCCAAAGCATTCCCATGGCACTCCTGGCTGTAAACAGGATCTGCTGAAGAGTCAGTAGGATCTGCCCTGGTTCACATTCCTGTGTTATCTCTGGCATTTTAAAAATGCCTGGAAATTTTGGGCTGCATTTCTGTAATGAATTGTGTCATTTTTATACAATTTGCATTTAGGAACTCCCTTCAGCTCTGCCATCACCCCTCGATTTACTTTTCTTTACAATTTTACTGTGATTTTGTTAAACACCTTCTGCTAACACTTCTTTGGGTTTATGTTATTATTATTTTTATGAATTATTACTTATGGGCTAGAGCAGGCACCATTTTGGCAAACTGCTGTGGATTCCTGGGCACAAAATAGCCAACAGATTCAATTTTTTTTCTCATTTATCACTGCAGTTACTTCCCAATTTATTCAGTCTGCAAGCTGTGGGAGCAAGTGGCTTGTTTCTAATTTTAATGCTTCAGAAGCTGCAACGTGCTGGCTCCAATTTAGTTTTCCACATCAGGTGAAATGTGAGGTTATTAAAGTGTGGTGTGACAGACACTGGGGGCAGTTGTGTGTGTTGGGCTCAGTGGGGCTGAAGGTGAGGGAGCTTTTGGCATTTGCAGTGCCAAAAATAGATCCTGGATCTGTGTGGTTGTGTCAGAGTTGTTCCCTGAATTCTGACAACCCTCAGTGCTGAAAGGCTTGATCAGCCCAGATCAAACTGCTCTGGAGCTGGGATCCCTTTGAAGTGGAATGTTTTGGAGTTGTGGCTTGGAATCCAGGTAGGAAAATTGGATTTTTGTCAGGATCAGTGATGTTTTCAGAGCTGCCCAGGCTGATCTGGACCTCTGGCCTGGCTTAGGAACAAGGGGTTTAGGACTTGCTGCTGCTTCCACTCCCTGCTTGGCCTTCTGGGATCAGCTTTTAACTCACCAGTCCCACAGTTCTGTCTGCAGAACAATTTTTCTTCCTGTCATTCACTTTGTACATCCAATTACAGCAAAGTCTGCCCCACTTTCAGCCCAGGAGGGCTCTTGAAAACCCATTCTGGACCTTGCCTGGGGTGACTGCACCTGGTTTTTCACTTTGGTTTGGGTTTAGGGAAGTTGCAGCTGTGGTTCTACAATTCTTTCCTGTTGTAGGAAGTAGATATTTCTGGGTTGGCTTTTTCTTTGAAGTGACTCAGAACTTCTGAGTTTTGGGTTTGTAGGTTGACAGACATTTGCTCTGAGCTGGGAACAGGCACAAACCTCCCTTGGAGAAAGGTTTGGTTTATTGTGCCCAGCTTTTCATTCCTGCCCGAGCTCCTAAAATTTCCTGCTGAAGGACAGGCAGGAGCTCAGCACTGGGCATTCCTCAGGATGTGGGAGCATGGTGAAGTTTAGCCTAAAAGCTGAAATGAGATTGGGTTGATGAATAAAACAGAAACCCAGACTGGTTTGGGTTGAGAGTGACCTTAAAACTCATCCTGTGCCACCCCTGCCATGGCAGGGACACCTTGCACTGTCCCACTGCTCCAGCCTGCCCTTGGACACTGCCAGGGATGCAGGGGCAGCCCCAGCTGCTCTGGGAATTCTATTCCAGGGCCTCAGCCCCATCCCAGCCAGGAATTCCTTCCCAGTGTCCCTCCTATCCCTGTCAGGTCAAAGCCATCACAGCACACCCTGTCACCAGAATCCTTCAACCATCACCCTCCTCATTTCACCATCTACCTTCAGCAGTCATTTGAGGCCTGGAGCAGGGAGTGTGAACCCACAGGGTTTAACTCACACAGAACTGGGGACATTTTCTCTTTTTTTTTTTCAGCCAAGTTTTCCTCCCAGCCAGGGCGGATTTTCCGTCTGGGCGGAATTTATCGCGCCTAACAGAACTTCGATTTCTTTTTATTTATTGTGCATAACAGAACTAATACACAGCTCCAAGCGAAGGAACAGAACAATTGGGGTGATTTGGGGATAATTTTGGGGTTGCTGTGACTGCCTGCTGTCCCTGAGTGCCATCTCTGTCTCTTGCAGTGACTCCCCCTTGCCGGTGTCGTCGCGCGTGTGCTTTGTAAAGTTCCACGACCCCGACTCGGCCGTGGTGGCCCAGCACCTGACAAACACTGTGTTCGTTGACAGAGCCCTCATTGTGGTTCCCTATGCTGAAGGTTTGTAACTTGTTTGATGTTCTATGGGGCCACCCTTGGGTGGTGGTTGGTTCTTGTCTAGTGAATTTACCAGTAGTCCTATGTCAAACACGTCCGAGCTTGCCGTCCTGAAACCCTTGGTATATTGCCTTTGGCCCCCGGATTTGATCAGTTTGTTTCCACGGTGACACCAAATGGAAGTGGAAAGTTTTTGTGTGTCTGGATGTGTAGAATAAGAACGTTTTAGGCAGAATTCTGTGCAAATTTTGCTCTGTGTCGGTCTCAACGAGACTTTTTGCCAACCAGACTGTAATGGAAACGGGTCAATATTTTAAGGAAATTTCACCTTAATAATTGTTTGCCACTTTCACTCTCTTCATGAGAATGGTTTGTCCCTCCCTGTGAATGCATGGGAGAGGAATTCACATTCCTTTGGGATATGCTGCCACTGCATTTCTTTGGGAACATCCCCAAAAAAGGCCCTCACTCTCCTTGTGGAGTCCAGTATACCAAGGGTTTCAATAATTACGGTTTAATTCAAAAGTGACAACTTCCAAGAGGTGCCACATGGGCACTGGTCCTAGTTTTTAATTCCAAGTTTTCTTGTTCATCCTTGATATATTTAATAGAATTTCACTAAATAATAAACTCTTCTCTCTGTTATTTGTGTGTGTGATTTTTGTAGTGGAGAAGGCAAATGCAAAGCCCTTCCAGATGACTGAAAAACAGTGGGTCCTCTGCAGCTACAGGGGATTCTAGCCATTAACTAAAGGCCAGCAAGCACTCAAGTCCCCAAGTGTTTTCCTGGTGTAACCACTTGTTAACTACATTTTCTCTTCTTCTTTTTATTTTTACATTTTAGGGTGTTACAGTAATTTGAAAGGCAATGAGCAGGGTTTTTGGAACTTACCTTAAAAGCAAAGTGCTGAGAAGACACCTCTTCTTACAGAAGTCTTATTAAACTCTTCTAGACTTGCTTTAGAAGTAACTGATTTCCATTGTACTTGTGCATTTCTTGATTTACTTCTGGGAAAGGTTGAATTGAATAAAATCTTGCAGATTAAGTCATACTACAGTGCTAAGTTTGGTACATGGCCTGGGGTCACACCTGTAATCTGTCATGCTGGAGCTGTCTCTTGAGGCCTGGGGAGCTGTCTCTATCTTATCTTTGTACTCCTTAAGCTTAAAAGATACAAAACTTAAACTTAAAAGATGTTTAACTTAATTCCTGGAGTGTAGGAATGTGCAGTGACTGAGCCCTGCTGCTTCCTGAGGGCACAGAGCCCCTTGTGCAATGGAGTTACTGCTCCTGCTGCCACTGCTTGAGAACAGCAGAGCTGAGAGGCTTCTCATCCCTGACTGGGGATCAAACACAGCACCAGCCCAGTGAGATTGTGCTGGAATATTCTCCAAGGCCCACGGCAAGAATGCCAGTGTTTAACTCTTCCTACAAGGATGAACCCACTTTTCTCTTTGTCTGACTCTGACTTTGCTCACTGTGGATAAAGCTGGCACCTAGAGAAACCTGCCCAGCAGCTGTGCTTCAGAAAATCAAATTATGAAAGCAGAATATTTTACTGGGCCTCTTAAGGAGTCACTCCTGGGCTGTACCTTGTGTTGTTTAACAGTTCAGAGTTTAATGGCCTTGGCACATCACAAGGGAGATGTTCAGCCAATCAACTACTGCCCCTGGGTTGATAATCCCACACTTCTGTCCCTGTGCCTGAGTCATTTTCCCCCAAAATTCAGCCTGCCAGGGTCCCAGTTCAACTTCCCCAGCCCACAGTGCCACTGCTGATGTGCTTAAAGCCAGGCCTGTGCTGAGTGGGACCCTCCTCTCTCTGATTTCTGCTGTGCTAATGAACCTGTGTGATTATTGCCTGTCACTAAAGCAAATGTTTATTATCTGTTTAGTGCAATAATTCCCCCCCTGTCCCAAGTTTTAGCTCACACAGACACTTTGGTGTTGGCTGTTGCTTTGTGTTATAGAACTATACACAAAGGCTACGGTAAGGTTTAGTATTTGTCATTTTCTCTGGGCTAATTCCTAGATTTGGAAGGAACTCTAAAGGTTAAAGATGGCTGGGGGGGGTGTTTAGGTTCTTTGGTTAATGTTTGTTTCTTTTGTCTGTTTCTTTTTCTTTCATTTCTACACATTCATGCAGTATTTCATGGTTCTAACAAAGCAGCAGTAAAAAAAGCTCTTGAAGCATGAAAATTAACTGGTGAGGGGCCTCATTGCTTTTTTTTAAAATTGTAGTTTATTTAAATACTTTTTAAAGAAACAATTAGAGGATCAGATGCATGAATTTTTTTTTTTTAATGGATGCAGATCTTCTATGAGGTGTCTCGAGCTAAGTCTGAGGATTTGTATTTAGATGCCAGAAATGTTGTAGTTGCACTAATTTGAAATGTTTAGCTGTAATTGATAAATATCCTCTTGAGACATAATTTTGCATGCCAAATGACCCCATAATCTCTCTGTAGGTATGTTGATATATTTATGCATTCCTGCCCTTTGCCTCCATGACCTTTTTCCCCTGTCCCTCCATAACTTTGGGTATCTAAAGTGCTGCCAGCTCAGTGCCACGAGCCAGATATCAGTGCTGTGTATTGTACATTTGTGTAGATAATCGGCACTTCTCAGTATAGGTGGGAGGAACCATTACCTTTATTTAACAGTGGTTTTTCTTTTTTGTTGTTGTGTTTTACAGTTCTTTTCCCTGGTTCAGCCTGAACTATATACCAGGCCCTGCTGAAAATACCACCCAACAGTTTTCTTCTGCAGCTTATCCAGTTTCTCTTAAGTGCCCTGTACATATTGTATGTTTTATGATGAGATGCAGTTTCTTAATATGTATTACAGAAACACTACTGGTATTTGCAACTATA
The DNA here is from genome assembly GCA_037013685.1 of Acridotheres tristis. Lineage (NCBI taxonomy): Eukaryota > Metazoa > Chordata > Aves > Passeriformes > Sturnidae > Acridotheres > Acridotheres tristis. Next base: position 1,783,286 of record CM072895.1, read on the forward strand.
TAGTAAAATTGTTTTATTGAACTCTCATTTTGGGGGCTTGGGCACATTAACAAATTAATCCATCTTGTATAGGGCTTTTGCTGTTGGATAGAGTAAAACTCCCTCCACACCTGAGTGTCCTGAGCACTGTGTGTGCAGAGCAGGCAGTGCAGTGACCCCTGGGCTTTGCTGGCTGCAGGACTTTGGGCCACAAGTCCCCTGTGCCACAGCAGGTGGCAGCAGCAGCATTGTCGGTGCTCTAAGCTGGCACATATTGGAACAAAATGCATTTTACTGCACAGGTAAGGAATGTGCCAGCATCCCTGTGTGTATCCCAGGCCACAGACACACCCCCAGCATTCCCGGAGAGCCACAGGGACCGCATTCCATGTGCCACGTCAGCAAAAGCCCTACCCAAAACACCCATCCCTCCTCTTTAAATTTGCCAAAATTTTATATGGTAGGTGTAAAAAGAAAAAAAAAAAAAAAAAAAAAAAACAATAGTGAACTGTACCATATTATTAACCCCTAAATCCAACTTTTTTTGTCTTGTGTATCTTGATTTTTCTGTGTGCTTTGTAGTGAAGCAGCCGACACGAGTCGTTGTTCATAAAACAGCTTTTGAAAGTTGAGAGCACTCTCACCCCTGGAGAACCGACTGTGCTTGCTTACGTTTGGTTCATGACTTAAAAATCGAGTACAGGTGATGAAACCTTGGCAGTGTTAACAACAAAGTAGTGTGTATTGTGCTATTTTTTTTTTGCTCTAGAAACTTAACCTTTTGTAGAGAAAAAGGAACAGTCAAATTGTCACCCATTGAAGTTGCATTCTGACCAAAAAAAAGTTAATGCTAAATATTAATAGCCATCAAGCTTTGTATTTTAGCCAACATAAGTACTTTCAACAAACTCAGGTGGTGTATCAGGGAGACTTTGCTGGGTGTATTTGTGTATTTGGTGCCTCTGGGCTGGGATGCTCTCTAATGCCAGCCTGTTTTCCTGCAGGAGTCATTCCTGATGAGACTAAGGCTTTGTCTCTCTTGGCACCAGCTAATGCCGTGGCAGGGCTGCTGCCCGGGGGTGGCCTGCTGCCCACCCCCAACCCCCTCTCTCAGGTAGGCTGGCCAACCCCTGCGTGTTTCCTGCTGCTTCTTTCACCACTGATTTGTTCATTGCAGTCCTTCAGTGGTGCCTGGACCTCCCATGGATTTGGGGCACGATAGTGACAAGTTGTTAGATGGAGTATCTTCCTCCTTCCCCCTGTTTTATTATTTCCTGGTTTCTCAGGGTTTGTGCATCCCAGGCCTCTCACCCACTGTACTTTACAGATGTGACCAGCAGTAAAGATCTCACAGATTTTAAATTCCTCAAGTCCAAGGAGCTGCCACGCTGTGAGATTCCCTTCATTAATCTTTCAGCTGAGGGGAAAGTTGGAGCCTGGTTGTGTGAACCCCCAGGAATTCATGTGGAAGATGAACAGTGAGAATTGCACATTGTGGGAGAAGTTTTAGTCACAGCTCAGCTCTTAACAGGGCACAGAACCAAAGTGCAGGAGGCCAATTAATCACAATAAAACCTCATTAATTCTGCACTCCTCAAACCCACCTCAGCTCCTGCTGAGCTGAAGGAGCCCCTGCCTGGAGCTGCTCAGGAGGGAAAAACCTGAATTTAACCTTTGAAACCCAGGGAAAAGGGATTGGAAGAACCAAATACAACCCAAAAGATTCCATTCACCAAAAAAAAAAACCTGCCTGGGGATGGTTGTTGAGCCACCTTCACTCGAGCTGTGCCCAGGCTGTCCCAGCCCTGAGGGATTGTTCAGCACACACATTGCAGGGAAATGTGCTGCACACTCGGGTTTTCAGGCACATCTCCACGGTGTGTCTTGGGTTTGGCTGTCTGTCTCAATCCTCTCATTTCAAATGGCCCAAAATGAGCTGCTCTAGGGAGCCTTCTGCCCTCCAGCAGCTTTTGAAGCACATTTGAGACATTTGCAGGGGTGCAATATTGTCCAATTGCCTTTTCAACATCAACCATGGCCACCTCAACCCTAAAATGAATCACAAATGGGGCAATAGCCTCAAAAAATTAAGAATTCGTTTCCATTTCAGCATTGAAAAATAACTTCATTTTTAATTATCCCTTCAAGTTTTGCAATGTTTTACCCCTTCACCTTTATTTCCAGTGATGTCACTGACTGATTTTTGTCCCTGCCACAGATTGGTGCTGTCCCTTTAGCTGCTCTAGGAGCTCCTGCTCTCGACCCTGCCCTTGCTGCTCTTGGGCTTCCTGGAGCAAACCTGAACTCCCAGGTACGTCCTCATCCCAAAATCTCCTTTATTTTCCCTGCTCTAAAATCAGTTTTCATTTGTAGCAGTTCACAGCCACTGCCTGGAAACTCCAGGGATTGGTTTCTGCATGGAATAAAATATATCAGCTTGACTATCAAATGAAATGTTGGGATAATTTGGGAATAGCAATGAAATATTTCATATATGTGTCATTATCAGGTCATGACCATGAACCTGCCTTTTTCTTCAAGTAAAAAAGTAGTTTGGCTTTTTAATTTTGGAGGTGTCAAAAATGTGAGGAAACTTCATTAGGGTGTTACAGCTGAATAAAAAAAGCTTTTAAGTCCTAAGTAATAGAGTATTGAGTATATTTATATCAAAAATACAGCAATATAAATGCATTGATCATACTTATATAGATAAAATATTTAAGAGGTAAGAACCAGATACTCTTTTGAAACAGCAATAATTTAGTGCATTGCTACTGACATAATTTAAATTTTTTTATGTATTCCCATGTGGAAGAACAAGCAAATGATGGTGAAAATTAAATAACAAATTAAAAAAATAATTTTAAATGCAAATTAGAAAAATGTAAATTTGGGGTGATGGAGGATTTTTGCACATTAAACCATCAGATTGTAACAAACATTTCAAAAATGAAACTGGGTTCATTATATAAAAAAAAAAAAGAATGAGGATTAAACATTTTCTTCTTAATACCCCATTGGTGCAGGAAGTGACTGAGCAGAATAATATTGGTTTTACCCATTTGTGGTTTTTACCCATTTGTGTTTTTATGTATTTGTGTTTATATCAATTTTTTGTTTTTACCTATTTGTGTTTTTACCCATTTATATTTTTATCCATTTGTGTTTATATCCATTTGTGTTTTTTACCCATTTGTGGTTTTTGCCCATTTGTGTTTTACCCATTTTTTGTTTTTATCCATTTGTGGATTTTACCCATTTATATTTTTATCTATTTGTGTTTATATCCATTTTTTAGTTTTACCCATTTGTGTTATCTATTTGTGTTTATATCAATTTTTTTGTTTTTACCCATTTGTGGTTTTACCCATTTTTTGTTTTTACCCATTTGTGGTTTTACCCATTTTTTGGTTTTACCCATTTTTGTTTTTACCCATTTGTGTTTGTTACCCATTTGGATTTTTAATAATTTATGGTTTTACCCATTTTTGTTTTTACCCATTTATATTTTTATCTATTTGTGTTTATATCCATTTTTTGGTTTTTACCCATTTGTGGTTTTTGCCCATTTGTGTTTTACCCATTTTTTGGTTTTATCCATTTGTGGTTTTTACCCATTTTTATTTTTATCTATTTGTGTTTATATCCATTTTTGGGTTTTACCCATTTGTGGTTTTTACCCATTTATATTTTTATCTATTTGTGTTTATATCCATTTTTTAATTTTACCCATTTGTGTTATCTATTTGTGTTCATATCAATTTTTTGGTTTTACCCATTTTTTGGTTTTACCCATTTTTGGTTTTACCCATTTTTTGTTGTTACCCATTTGGATTTTTAATAATTTATGTTTTTACCCATTTTTTGGTTTTACCCATTTTTGGTTTTACCCATTTTTTGTTTTTACCCATTTGGATTTTTAATAATTTATGTTTTTACCCATTTTTGGTTTTACCCATTTTTTGTTGTTACCCATTTGGATTTTTAATAATTTATGTTTTTACCCATTTTTTGGTTTTACCCATTTTTTGTTGTTACCCATTTGGATTTTTAATAATTTGTGTTTTTACCCATTTCTGGTTTTACCCATTTTTTTGTTATTACCCATTTGGATTTTTAATAATTTGTGTTTTTAGCCATGTGAATTTTTATTCCTGATGCTGCCCAGGGCAGGGCTGGCTGTGGCTGCTGGGGACAATAAAACCCCTGAGCCCCCAGTGTGGGATGTTCCCCCTTCCCTGCCTTCAGCCCCGAGTGGCCTTTGCTGTGTGCTGGGCAGGGACATTCCAGGGAAGCTTCTCCTCACCTCTCACATCTCCCAGCCTGCTTTTAATTTTATTTTTCCATCACAGTCTCTTGCAGCAGATCAGCTCCTGAAACTGATGAGCACAGTGGATCCAAAGTAAGCACCAGTGTTCCCAAACATTGTATTGTACTGCTGGGAATATCCAGGGGGATAAAATCCATGGGATAATATCCATGGGGATAAAATCCATTGGGATAATGTCCATGGGATAAATATCCATGGGATAAAATCCATGGGGATAAATATCCATGGGGAGAATGTCCATGGGATAAATATCCATGGGGATAAAATCTATTGGGATAAAATCCATGGGGAGAAATATCCATGGGGATAAAATCCATGGGATTAAAATCCATGGGGATAATATCCATGGGGATAAAATCTATTGGGATAAAATCCACTGGAATAATATCCATGGGATAAATATCCATGGGGATAAAATCCATTTGGATAAATATCCATGGGGATAAAATCCATGGGGATAAAATCCATGGGGAGAAATATCCATGGGGATAAAATCCATGGGGATAATGTCCATGGGGATAAAATCCATGGGATAAAATCCATTGGGATAATGTCCATGGGATAAATATCCATGGGGATAAATATCCATGGGGATAATGTCCATGGGATAAATATCCATGGGGATAAAATCCATGGGGAGAAATATCCATGGGGAGAAATATCCATGGGGATAAAATCCATGGGATTAAAATCCATGGGGATAAAATCCATGGGGATAAATATCCATTGGGATAATATCCATGGGGATAATATCCATGGGGATAAAATCCATGGGGAGAAATATCCATGGGAGAAATATCCATGGGGATAAAATCCATTGGGATAAATATCCATGGGGATAAATATCCATTGGGATAAAATCCATGGGGAGAAATATCCAAGGGATAATATCCATGGGAATAATATCCATGGGGATAAAATCCATGGGGATAAAATCCATGGGGATAAAATCCATGGGGATAAATATCCATTGGGATAAATATCCATGGGGATAAATATCCATGGGGATAAAATCCATGGGGAGAAATATCCAAGGGATAATGTCCATGGGGATAAAATCCATGGGGATAAAATCCATTGGGATAAAATCCATGGGGATAAATATCCATGGGAATATCCATGAGGATTCCTTTCCCAATCCCTGTCCTGCTGGAGCTGCTGCCTTGGAGCAGCCTGGGCTGGGGAAGGTTCCCTGCCATGAGTTGGGCTCCATGTCCCTCCAATCCTCAGACATCCCAGGATTCCCTGGGAACTGGCTCAGTCTGGCAGTGCACACCTGTATCCCTTGGATTCCTCTGTCCTCAGTTTCTGGAATTTTGTCTTGCCAGGTTGAACCATGTGGCTGCAGGACTTGTGTCCCCCAGTCTGAAATCAGATACCTCCAGTAAGGAAATAGAAGAGGCCATGAAGAGAGTCCGAGAAGCACAGTCCTTAATTTCTGCTGCTATAGAGCCAGGTGAGGAATAATCCCAGCCTGGAAGGGAATAATCCCAGCCTGGAATGGAATAATCCCAGTCTGGAGTGAGCCAAGTAATAATCCCAGCCTGGAATGGAATAATCCCAGTTTGGAATGAGCCAGGGAATAATCCCAGCCTGGAATGGAATAATCCCAGTTTGGAATGAGCCAGGGAATAATCCCAGCCTGGAATGGAATAATCCCAGTTTGGAATGAGCCAGGGAATAATCCCAGCCTGGAATGGAATAATCCCAGCCTGGAATAGAGCCCCAAGGAATAATCCCAGTTCTTTTGATCTCCTCGTAAATAAAATTATAGATGAAACTTAATTTCAAACAGCAAAATCAGGTTGATTTATATGAATTACATGAAGCCCCAGGTCCTTTCCTTTAGAAAATCTTTTTGAATATTAAAAGAAAAAAAACATTGGTTTTTATTCTGCTTTTCCTTTTTCAGACAAAAAAGATGAAAAACGAAGACATTCGAGGTCGAGGTCGCGCTCGAGGAGGAGGAGGACTCCTTCCTCATCCAGACACAGGTGACTTAAATTCCTTGAAAACACCTCCCAAAATTCCTGCAGAAATCATTCTCGGGTTGGAGTTAGTGTTCTAAAGGTTTATTGATATTTCAGTCACAGAGCTCCTGTGCAGGACAGGGAGAGCTGTGGATGGAGATTTTTATTTTTATTGGATTTTTGGGGAGTTTTCCTGAGCAGCAGGGCTGGGAACATCCCATAATGTCCTTTCTGTGACTCCCATGCTGCTGTGTCCCTGGCAGACGCTCCAGGAGCAGATCAAGGAGAAGATCCCATTCCAAATCCAGGAGCAGGAGGAGATCCAAAAGTCCCAGGAGAAGGAGATCCCATTCCAGAGAGAGGAGCAGGAGGTCTCGGAGCACATCCAAAACCAGGTAATGGCTCCAGGGAATCCAGCAGGGATTGTCCCCTGTGCTGGCACTGCTGGGTCCCCAGCCCTGTCCCTCCCAGCTCTGCATCCCTCAGGAAATGCTGCTTCAAAGTGACTTAAATTAAATCTTTCTTCTACTAAAAGGGATAAAAAGAAGGAAGAGAAAGAAAAGAAACGTTCTAAAACTCCCCCCAAAAGCTACAGCACAACCAGAAGATCCAGAAGCACAAGCAGGTACAGAAATGGGATTTTGATACACTTAATTTTTAAATAGAAATAAAATGATAAAGCAGCTGCTCTGTGGGAGGTGTCCCTGGCCATGGAATGAGCTGGGCTTTGAGGCCCCTTCCCACCCAAACTATGCCTGGATCCCATTGGATCATGATTCCAGTGTGGATTGTTCTGGTGCAGCCACAACAGCACCTGTACCACCTGTGTCTTTGAGATTCTTTCATTTTCCTGCAGTGTTTGAGGTAAATTATTCAGGCTTACAACATTTTCTCCTTGCTCTGTGTCAGAGTTTGATGCTCCAGGGTCACTGCCAAGCTCTTCCCGATTCGGGGAATAAATCCAGGCAAAAGGGTTTCATTTTTAAAAATAAAAACTTCCAAATTTAACTTGCAGTTTTAACAGCTTTAGTACCCTGTGAGCAAGGCTGGGGCTGCAGTTAGGGATACATTTGTGGCAGTAAAAAAAGTGAACCCTGATTTCCCAGCTCCTGGGGCTGCAGTTAGGGATACATTTGTGGCTGTAAAAAAGTGAACCCTGATTTCCCAGCTCCTGGGGCTGCAGTTAGGGATACATTTGTGGCTGTAAAAAAGTGAACCCTGATTTCCCAGCTCCTGGGGCTGCAGTTAGGGATGTATTTGTGGCTGTAAAAAAAGTGAACCCTGGTTTCCCAGCTCCTGGGGCTGCAGTTAGGGATGCCTTTGTGGCTGTAAAAAAGCGAACCCTGATTTCCCAGCTCCTGTGTCTGTCCCTGCAGGGAACGGCGGCGCAGGCGGAGCCGGAGCGGGACACGGTCCCCGAAAAAACCCAGATCTCCCAAACGGAAAATGTCCCGGTCCCCGTCACCCAGGAGGTCAGGGAAACACTTGGCTGGGAAAAAAATGGTGTCTGGGTGGGAAATTCCCAAATGGTGACCTCCAGGGAGGCTCCCAGGGGATTCTGTTTGGGGGGGAATTTTTGCTGCTTTTATGGAGCTGCTCTGGGGTTGGTTGGGAGCTCCAAGGGGTCCCAGGGGTGGTAGGAGTTGGATGTGCCACAATTCCCAGTCCCTTTGGCTCTGCCCAGTAGGAATCAGCTGATTTTGGGTGGCCTGGGTGTTTTGTGGCCTTGTCCCAGGATGGGGAACTCGAGGTGCTCCTCTGTAAAACCCTGGAGCGTCGCTGTTCTTGCTGTCCAGGATTTGGACTCCACGATCCCCGTGGGGCCCTTCAGCTCAGCCTTGGCTTTGTTGTCCTTGAGCCAGAGCTAAGAATTTGGGATTTGGGGTATTCCCTGCTTGCACTCTGCCATTTTCCCTTGGGTTTGCTGTGAGCTGTGGGTAACACTCTGGACACAGTTCCAGCCGTGGAATGGGGTGATGGTGATGGGCCTCATCCTCTTCCTGCTGATCCTCATAGGCATAAAAAGGAAAAGAAGAAGGATAAAGACAAGGAGAGGAGCAGAGACGAGAGGGAAAGGTCAACGAGCAAGAAAAAGAAGAGCAAAGACAAGGAGAAGGATCGGGACCGGAAATCCGAGAGCGACAAGGATGTGAAAGTATGTTCCAAAAAGCCCTGGAGCTGCTCCCAGCCCTGCCCCACATCCCCCCCCAGCCCTGCCCTCAGGGAAGTGCTAACGTGTCCCTTTTCCCTGGCAAAGCAGGTCACAAGGGACTACGACGAGGAGGAACAGGGCTACGACAGCGAGAAGGAGAAGAAGGAGGAGAAGAAGGTGGCAGATGCTCCCTCCCCCAAAGGGAAGGAGCCCCCGGCCGAGAAGGGCAGTGGGGATCCAGGCAGGGAATCCAAGGTGAACGGGGACGACCACCACGAGGAGGACATGGACATGAGCGACTGAGCCCGCCCACAGCCCCTCCAGTGTGATCCTTTATGCTGTACTTGTTAATCCTCAACCTAGATGTATCCAGCTCCGAGCTCTCCATGGTCTGTCCATCCCGATACTAACTCACACCCAAAGCTTGAGACAGGGCCCCCCCTGCTCCGGGGGCCCAGCTGGGGCCGGGCCAGGCTGCACGTCCCTCCCTCAGCACGGGCGGGGCCAGCCCTCCTCCCTCCCTCCCTCCCTGCCTGCTTCCCTCCCTCCGGAGTGTCCCGGGCTGAGCCCGCAGGGCCAGCAATGTCCCAGGAGTGTGGGGAGTGTGGCACAGCCCCCCTGTCCTGTGGGAATGTCCCCAGGAATGTGGCACAGCCCCCCTGTCCTGTGGGAATGTCCCCAGGAATGTGGCACAGCCCCCCTGTCCTGTGGGAATGTCCCAGGAGTGTGGCACAGCCCCCCTGTCCTGTGGGAATGTCCCCAGGAATGTGGCACAGCCCCCCTGTCCTGTGGGAATGTCCCAGGAGTGTGGCACAGCCCCCCTGTCCTGTGGGAATGTCCCCAGGAATGTGGCACAGCCCCCCTGTCCTGTGGGAATGTCCCAGGAGTGTGGCACAGCCCCCCTGTCCTGTGGGAATGTCCCAGGAGTGTGGCACAGCCCCCCTGTCCTGTGGGAATGTCCCCAGGAATGTGGCACAGCCCCCCCTGTCCTGCAGCCACCCAGAGGCCTCCCAGAGTTGGCTTTGGATCACATCAGCTCTTTGTGCTCTGGGCTTTAGTTCTGGTTTTAAGCCACGTGCTGGGCTTGGTTGGGTTTGGATTCGTGGTGGGTTTTGGTTGGCTGTGCCCAGGGTTCTGTGCCCTGACCCTCCTGAGGGCTCTCCCTCCACCGTTCAGCTCCATCCAGGATGAGCTGGGATGGGCTGAGCCCAGGAGGGGGAATGCTGCCCGTGCCCAGTGAGGGAGGGTTGGGGGAGCAGCCTCCCCCGGGGCTGGGGGCTCAGGAGCTCACCCACTGCAGCAGGGAGTGCATTTTAAAATGACCTTGGTCTGTTTTTAAAGCAAGTCCATTAATAATGTACTTTTTACTTGATCTCAAGTTGTACAAACGGATGAATTTGTGTTCCTGTCCCGGCCGTTCCCTCCCTCCCGCACTCGGTGATCCCGTGGTATTTGCAGAGTAGTTTCCCAAAGCTGTTCCTTAGTTCCAGCAGCTCCAGAGCTTTTACTTTTGTGCAGGTAAAGAGACAAAAGTAGCCGACAGTCTGTGCCATGTCGATGTACAGTTTCGGAAAATGTTTTACAAAACTTTGATAATAAAACCCTGAAACTTCAACTCCTCTTCCTAGAAAACTCCTGGGTTTTATTTCCACTGCTGGGTGCACCAAACTTTACCTCATTCCTCACAGGGGACTTTTCCATCTCCCTGTTACAGTGAAGAAGGAATTATTTTATTTTTGGGGGAGAAGTGGGTTAAAATGGGAATGTGGAGGTTTATGGGACTGCTGAGAAGGACCTGGGAGTGCTGGAGGATGAAAAGCAGGAGAAGGCTCTGGGGAGACCCTGCCTGGAGTTGGAGCAACCTCAGAGCCACAGCTGCAGTTATGGAAATTTTTGTTTTAATTGGCAATGGTTGAAGCCCTTCCTGGAAGTTTTCCTGCTCCTTTAGACTCAGATTTTCAATCAGCAAATCCTTTACCTCTCTTGCAGGAGAGCAAGGCTAAGTTAAAAACTAAAAACCCCAACCCCATCCCTCCAAACTCCCCCCCCACCAAAAAAATGCCCTCAGCCCTCCCTCAAAAAACCCCAAAAGAACCCAGAAAACCCCAAAAGTCTCCCTCAAAGCCAACAGAAAATCCCAAACCAAAGATCCCCTCAAACCCCCCACCCTCCTGCACTGCCAAAGCCTCTGTGGACATCCAGGCTTTGTTCTCCATTCCCCCAGAACCCTCCTGTGATCCACGGGAATCCATTCCTGGATGGAGGAGCTGAAATCTCTGGGAGGACCGAACAGAGTTCAGTGAATTTCAGGCTCCTCTTCCCCCCTCCCTCCAGGGCAGCTGTTCCCAAGCTGCTCCATGGGGAACTGCTCCCATCCCTTTCCCCATAAAACCCGGGATTCACAGAGGGCCGAGAAGAGGCTGTAATGAAAATGCAGGATTTTATTTAAAAAATGACCAAGAAAATGCCCTTGCAGAACGCAGCAGCAGGAGCTCATTCCCTCCCCTCCGATCCTGGGAAGCACCAGGACAGGAGAGGGAAGCCTGGATTGCACAGGTGGAGCAGTTCCCAAATCCAACAGCATAGTTTGGTCTTTATTCTAACAAATGATACAACCCAAAGTGACTATGAGTGAAGGGAAGAGAAAACCAGGGAGCAGACAACAGGAAAACCAAGAGAGGTGACTCGTTTTCCATGGGAGTTACAAACTGTCAGGAAAAGAAAAGTGAAACTGCAGCATTACAGGAATTGGTTAATCCAGATTAAATAACGCAGATCTCCTGGTGGCAATTACAACTCAGGAGCAGAGACAGTAAAAGAACAGAGAGGTGCTGGGAATATCAACGGAATCCGTGGGATTCCAGCACAAACACATCCGGGGGGACAAACGGATTCAAGGCAGGAATTGGGAATTGCAGTGGCTGGACAGCAGCTCCAGGAGAGGAAAACCAGGGTGTTCCCTTTGCTGTGGGACAGAGCAGGAGTTTGGAAGACCAGAGGAAGAGTTTGGTTCAGAAATGACCCACGGGATCCTTCCACAGTGAGGTCGGAGAATCGGGTTGAGCAAAATTCCTGGTTGTCTTTTAAGACTATAAAAAAACCTCAGGGGAAAAAAAAAAAAAAAATGGTGGGAGGGGAGCCCCAACCCCCCAGGAGCAGCAGGATGTGATTCCCACCAGGCTGACCCCACTCCCTTCTCCAGCTCCCCCCAACATTCCCAGGCCACAGGGATGAGCTGGAGCTGCTGCATGGACACCATCCATGGATCTGTGCTCACTCCCAGGGACCAAAACCTTCCTCTAACACTTGGCCTGGCCCTCAGGAAAAGGGGGAAAGCTGAGGGGAGGCTCTGCTGGATCAATCCTGATTGGAAAAGGAATTTTCCAGAGCCACAGGAGAGCAGAGGGACCCTGTGCCCCACCCTGGAGACAAACTGGGCCGACAAACATTCCCTGTGTCCATGCAACACAACCCAGTGAGAAAAACAGGCTTTAGTGGAGAAAACATGGATATAAAACACGGATCTCAGCCCCTCGGGATCCACAGGCTCAGCCCAGTGTCCCTCTGACAGAATTCCTGCAGTGCAGCCATGGGGAAACCTGCCCAGGTGTGAGAACTCCTCACCTGGAATGTTCACACAGGAAACACATCCCAGGAGGGGGGAAAAGTCCTGAGAGCAGCTTTGGGGGCTGCCCTGGGAGCTGGGGGACAGTGCAGGGAATTCCCAGCCCTCAGCTCCACAGGGAGAGCAGGAGCAGCCAGGATTTCCTGGGATAAACCAGAACAAGGACAGTCCCAAAGCTGTGCCCACATTCCAAGGCAGAACGAGCCTTAGGAGCAGCTTCCTGCAGATCCTGGAAGTGTCCCAGGGAGCAGCCGTGTCCTGGGGGGGTTAAAATCCCCCAGATGTGCAGCCAGAGGCCACAGGAACCACAGGGAACACTTCCAGGAGCTGCCCTGGCCTTTGGGCACACACCCATGGCCACCAGCCCCCAGCAGGGGGGATGGAGCCCCAGGAGCCTCAATCCCACAGGAGGGCACCCAAAACCCTTTTTGTTTTCCAGTTCCAAGCCCAGGATCCACCCTGGGATCCAGCAGTGGCTGCACAGCCCCAACAACATTTCCACGGAGCCAGGGATGAATTTGGGAAAACCGAAAATGCAAAGAAACAGAAATCCAGGATTGCCCCTGAACCACTGAGGAAAGGGAGCTCTGACATTCACCTTGGGGAAGAACTTCTCCTCTTCACTGGAATTCCCAAGGATTGGGGTGCCCTGTATGGCACCAGCTTCAGCTCCACACCTGGCACAGGTCCTGCAGCTCCACAAAACATCCTGGGAGGGGACAGGGCACCCCTGGGAGGGGACAGGGCACCCCTGGGAGGGGACAGGGCCCTGTGCTGCCCCACAGACACCAATCCAAGCTCCAGCTCAGCCCCATGGACATTCCCAGTCTGTCCCAGAGGATCCCACCTGGCTCCCAGGAGCAGCACAGACGTTGTCAGTTCATCCCAGAGGTGTGAAACACGTCAGGAATTCATCATTACTTGGGAGAACAAGTTCCATCATTCCCAGAGGATGCTCCACACCTGCCCTGACACGGCACTGCAGGACTCATTTCCCTTTGCTTGCTTTCCCTAAAGTTTTATTTTGGGTTTGAGTTTGAATTAACAAAGCTGCACTGCTCCCCTGTGTTTCCCTATTCCCACACATCCCAGTGCTCCCCAGTTTCACAGAGGTGCTGGGGAACGACCAACCCCACCCTCCCACTCTGCTGCTCCTGGATTTTGCTGACAGTGATTCCCTGGGCCTCCTCCTCCTCCCTGTCCTTCCCCAGAGCAGCCTCTTTGGGATGGCTCAGGGATTCCAGCAGTTTGGGATCCCCTGCTCTCAGGTGTGCCTGACACCTTTGCCCTGTGCTCAGCCCCTCCCTTGTCCCTCGTGCTCAGCACAGCTGTTCCCTTCCACTGAGCATCCTCTTCATTATAAACTTTGATCCTTAACTCTATGGAATTCCAGAAAAAGTTTTACCTACAGTGCACAAAGAATATAATTTGGAAAATATTTACATTTTTTTTGTACAATGACACCACAGCACTTGAATCTAAATTTCTTCATACAAACAAATAGCACCATCAGCCTTCTGCACAAATCTTGCCTAACAAACCCCAAAAAGGTGGATTATTGGTAGATGAGGAGACTGGAACAACTGGGAATGGGAAGAAGCTCGAGGAGCTGGAGTACTGAAACATCCACAAAGGGGGGACTAAGGTCCCCCCACCCCAAACCAGTCTGGGATTCTCTGTGATAGAAACACAAAGAGGCAGGAAATGGAAGTGGGAACACCCCAGTGAAAGCTGCCTGTGAGCACCACGAGTGCAGGGAAAGCTCCTCGTGCAGGAAGGGGCAATGCCTGAGCCCTCCCCAGGGCCTCTGGGCATCCCAGATTTCCAGGCTGCTGAGGGCACACACAGACTGACCTGGTGGTGCTCAGTGCTGGGACACCTCTCCCAAGTGAGGCTCAAAAATAGGATTAAAAAGTGACATTCCTGGCCCAGGCAGCCCTGGAATGCTCCCCAAAAGCACAGGGAGGCAGGCAGGGAGCAGAGAGCAGGGAGGGGAGTGGGAATGGAGGGATCAGGCAGGGACAGCACCAGGCTGGTGCTCCAGAGGTGCCTCACTCCCTGCAGAGCACAGCTGGCTCTGCCCTGGGGTGCAGCAGCAAATCCAAGTGTCAGTGGTGCCCATTTGGTTCATTCCTCTGCAGCCAAGGCATGCCTTGGGGATACCTTCCAACATTCCATGGCTGAGCTGGGAGCTCAGGGAACAGGGAAAGGATGGGGGGGAAGGGGAGGGCTCACCCCCAGCCCCGGGCCCAGCTCGGTGCCAAGGTCCAGCAATGTAAAAAAAATTTAAAAACCAGCAGCTCCTCGCAGCTGGGGGTGGCAGCTCCTGGGCCAGGACTGGCTGTGCCAAAGGGAATGGCAGCAGGAGGCTCTGGGAAGCAGGAGCTGATGCCCGGGGGCTGATGCCCAGGGGCTGATGCCCAGTGCAGTGCCAGCACATTTGCACTGCTGCTCGTTCCCTTTGCTGCCTTTGGGCTCACGCAGTTCATCCCTTCCTGTGGCCCCACGGCTCCACTCTCCCGTGGCCGCGGCCATTCCCTTTCCCCGGCACGTGGGCGTTCCCCAGGAAGCTTCCAGCCCCCCCTAGAGGTCTGGGAAGCGGCTGGGATCCTCCTTGTAGTCGTCGGGAATGCTGAAGATGGAGTCGTGGAACTCGTCGTAGCGAAACTCCTGGAAGGTCACAGTGGCCGTGATGGTGGGGAACACCGGGATGTCTGCAGGGCACGGACAGGCCACGGTGAGGGCCGAGGAAAAGGCAGAACGGCACCAACCCCAGCCCTGCAGGTGTCCCCAAGGCCAGCCCAGAGCAAGCTGGGCTAGTGGAAGGTGTCCCTGGGCCACGGGAATGGGGGGAGCACAAGCTGGGATTTGAGGTGGCTCCCAACCCCAATTGTTCTGGAGTGTTGTGCAAATCTGGCAGAGGTAGAGCCAGGACTGGCAGGCTCAAACAGCTCCCTGCAATCCCAGAAACCCTCTGTCCCTCAGGAACGGGGCTTCTGGGATCATCCATCCCATTAATAAGTTGATTTTAGACTAATTTTTTTTCCATCTATTACAAGTGCAATCATTTTATGTTTTTCACTTAAAATAAATTTATCACCAGTAATCCTCGAAGAAAAGGAAACACAGGAATGTTCCACACCTGAGATCCTCCCTAATGCAGGAATAATCCTGCACATCCCACTGCCCCTGGAGCAAGGCCCCAGCACTTCTGTGCTCCTGAACTCTCCAGCAACACATTCCTAGGTGAGAGTTCTTCCCCAAAACCCCAAATGAGCCCTTCAGAACATATTGCAAGAATAAATGCTCATGTTTAGATCTGGACTGGATATTTGGGAAGATTTCTCTTGGAAAGGGTTTTCCAGCCCTGGAGGGATTTCAAAGCCCTGTGGATGTGGCATTTGGGGACATGGGGCAGTGGTGGCCTTGGCAGTGCTGGGATGGTTGGACTCAATCTTTAGAGGCCTTTCCCAACCTAAAATTCAGGACATGTAAAGCCCCAGGAGTTGCTGTGTGCTCTTACCTAATTTGACAGGAAAGCCTGGTGGAAGCTTCATTTGAACAAATTCTCTAAGTTTGTTAAAGTGCTTGAAGGGTGCAATGACTTCTAAGACATTCAACAACCTGCAAAGGAGAGCAGAGTCTGTGACAGATCCTCCTGCCACAGCCTGTCCCCCTGGAACAGGAAAACATCATCCCAAGGGCCCAGGGACACAGAGGGTGACAGTGACACCATCCCCATTCTCCATCCCAGGGCTTCAGGGTCACCCCACACCCAGCTCCTGGTGATGCAGAATTAAAACAAACCAAGCCCAGGACAGCAATTCCTTGTCCTCATTTTCCATAGGAGTTGAGGGATGAGCTACCACCCCTCTTCTCCATGGCTTTGCACTGCTTTAGGGGACACAATTTTGTGCTAAAACTTATTATGGGGAAAACCATTTCAGAATTCTTTGGGATCAGTTACTGATAACCCTGCCCAAAACTGCTCTTATCAAGCCAGGTAAGGGCTTGGCTCCCCCCCAGCCCCAGCTGCCCAGTTTTAGAGGAAAAAGTTTCCCAGTTTTAGGGATTCCTTGCTCAATAACCTGACTCCCACTCTGGGATCTGCAAAGTTCTGCAGTTCATGAACAATTAAAACATTCCCAAGAGGAATGGCTCCCATGGCAGGAGCTTTGACTCACGATTCGATTCCTAAGGGGAATTCCTGGCTCATTGCTATCGTGGCTTTGAAGGTTTTCTTGCTCTCCTTGCAGACCAGCTCCCTGCCCAGGTGAGGAGCTCTGTGAGGGAGAGGCAAAGTCAGTGTTTTCCAGGGAAACCCTGGGTTTAGAGGAAGGAAAGCAGATTTGAGTAGGAAAACATCAGGGAAGAATCTCTACTTTCAAAGGATTTGCTTTATTGTAAAGCTGTGCAAAATAAAACTTTGAGTTCTGCTAAACCAGGAGACAAGACCAAAACAGGAAAACTACTCCAATAAAACAATTCCTCATAAACATGGTGTTAATAAACCCTACAGGAAGTGTTTATTAACCACTACCCAGAAATGCCCATGGCAGGGGGTGGAACTGGATGGGCTTTAAGGTTCCCCTCCAAGCCAAAGCATTCCAGGATTCCCTGGCTGTAAGTGAAGCACTGACACTGCTCCCACACACAGGGATCCCATCCCAGCCCTCTGGAGAACAAACACTGAGACACCAAACCCAGCATTCCTCCCTCCCCACAAAAACAAGCAGCACCCACCAAGTGGAGAACTCTAAACCACCCCCAGACCCTTCCAGCCCCATCCCAGGGATCCAGATGTGTCCAAACCCCATTTCAGGGATCCAGAGGTGCCCAGCCCCATCCCAGGGATCCAAAGGTGTCTAAGTCCCATCCCACAGTCCAGAGGTGTCCAAGCCCCATCCCAGGGATCCAGAGGTGTCCAGCCCCATCCCAGGGATCCAGATGTGTCCAAACCCCATTTCAGGGATCCAGAGGTGCCCAAGCCCCATCGAAGGGATCCAGAGGTGCCCAAGCCCCATCGAAGGGATCCAGATGTATCCAGTCCCATCCTAGGGATCCAGAGGTGCCCAAGCCCCATCCCAGGGATCCAGATGTGCCCAGCCCCATCCCAGGGATCCAGATGTGCCCAAGCCCCATCCCAGGGATCCTGAGGTGCCCAAGCCCCATCCCAGGGATCCAGATGTGTCCAGTCCCATCCCAGGGATCCAGATGTATCCAGTCCCATCCCAGGGATCCAGATGTGCCCAAGCCCCATCCCAGGGATCCAGATGTATCCAGTCCCATCCCAGGGATCCAGAGGTGTCCAAGCCCCATCCCAGGGATCCAGATGTGCCCAGCCCCATCCCAGAGATCCAGAGGTGTCCCTGGGAGCCGTGCAGCCCCAGAGCACTCACTTGCCACTCTCTGCAGAGATGTACTCCTCCCAGGAGATGGTGTTGGGGGACGGTGGGGTCAGTGACTGCCGGCGCACGGGCTGTGGGACAAGCAGAGCTCAGAGCTGCTGTCCCCTCCCTCCTCCTGACATTCCCACCTGGAGCTGCCCCTCAGCCCCAACAACAGCCCCAGAGCCTGCCCTGATTCCCTCAGCTCCTGCTCTCAGCCCCCACGGAGGGGTTTGGCCTCCAGGGGCGCTTTCTATAGGATTGGGCTGTGCTGCTCCATCATAATGAGTTAATTCAGGGCTCTGAGTGCCAAGGCTGCAGCTCCAGCTCACACAGAAATAAATTAATCACTTTAAAAGCTCTGTGTGTGTTCCCAGCTGAAGCCTGGCTCGTTCTGAAGAGCTCTTGATTTCCTGGTGCTAATCACAGGCTTCCTCCCATTTTAATGAAGCTCAAAGGAACACGACTGCCTTTCTGGCTTCCCTTTCAATCCCAACAATCAACGTTGGGTCTAAAAAAATCCAAAGTGATTTGCCACAGCCAAACCCCTCATCTCTTCTAAGAGACAAATTAAAGCTGAATACCCAATATAACCACAGAAATCCCTCTCTGTGTGCACTAATCAGAGTAATTCATTAATGCATCACCACAATTATACTTGTGGGTCATGTTTATGATTTTTAAATTATGCCAATCAAAAGAAAATAAAAACATTATCTACGTATTTTGCACCACGAGTGGTGTGCAAGATTATTTCTCCCACATCCTGGGCAGAGTTTATCAATTGTACCTCAAAATTCTGCTCCATGAGGTTTCCCCCTTTGCTCAGGCTCTCCATGATTGCTTTATTCCTAAGGATGTCCTCCTCACTGAGATGTTCCCTTCTTTTCCTGGATTCCAACACAAGTCCATTCACCAAGTAGAAATCTGCCAGGAAGTTTCCTACTCTTTCCTGCAAGAAAGGAATCGGGACATTAATGACTCACAGAAGATAAA
This sequence comes from Acridotheres tristis, assembly GCA_037013685.1. NCBI lineage: Eukaryota > Metazoa > Chordata > Aves > Passeriformes > Sturnidae > Acridotheres > Acridotheres tristis. Next base: position 1,801,725 of record CM072895.1, read on the forward strand.
ATAAAAAATATCTGGATTCTTGTGGATCAAATAACGACAGTAAAGGGAACTTTGAGCTGGAATTCCCCCAGGGGGCAATCCCAAAAATGCAGCAGGAACAGGTTCTTCTCATGAAGGGAAGCTTTAAGACACAGATTATTGAAGGATTGGAGTGAAATCCCTTTCCAGAGCATTCCCATTGCAGGAGTGCACAGAATCCTTCCTGCAGAGATCAGAGCCTCTGCAATAAAATCATTCCCAGTCCAATCTGGCCTCCCCCCTGCCCAACAGCTCCAGAATCTTTTTTTTCCTGGTTTTTCCTGCTGAAGGCAGTCCAGCAGAGAGATTCCACATGGAATGAACTTGTGATGATTGGGATTAGAGGCAGAGGGGATTTTTCCTCTGTCCTGAACAGTTTATCTTTCCACAGTCCTGGATTGGTTTGGGTTGGAAGGGACCTCAAAGCCATTCCAAGTCCCAGGCTGCTCCAGGCCCTGTCCAGCCTGGCCTGGGACACTTCCAGGGATGGGGCAGTCACAGCTTCTCCAGGAAATTTGCTCCAATGTTCGTCCATTTCCCAATCCTCCCTCCTGCCCAGAACCAGGCTCTGATTCCTCCCACTCACAGTTTTGTCCTCCCTGAAGAGCCAGCCAGTCTGGGCCCGTGTGAATGTGATGGATTTGGTGGATAAGGTGGCAGAGTAAATGTCACTGCTCATCAAGATGTCAACCTCCTCTTCTGTCTCCATCTCGGATTCCTGGAAGAAAAATCCCAAAATACTCAGCACAACTTACAAACAAGGATTGCTTCTCCTAAAGATAAACCAATAAATACAAATCCATCAGCCTTGTCCTTTGGATCTTTTCCCAGAAGCAGCATTTCCTGAATTTTCAAGTGGTTTTTATAAAACCTCTGGCCAAATGGTTTCTAAATAGTTTAATCTTGAATATTAATGTGAATAAAGCATCCCGATGAGATTTATACAGCAGCTCAGCAGCCACACCCTTTCCACAGGCAATAATCCATCTGTTTAAGTGATGGGGGATAAAGCTGTAATTAATGACTTGACTAATTACAGGGGGTCCAGTGAGTCAGACCCCCACGTTGTTATCACCTGCACTGGCCATGGAGTGACTAAAAGGATTGAAAACAGTGGGACCAGGTCTGAAAACCCACCTGAGCACACCTGAGCTAAGCCCAGTGCAAAGATTGAAAGCAGCACATTTAGAATTTCAACCACATCTTTCCAATCTATTCCCATTCCAGCTTTTCCTCAACCACAAATCTCCATTCAAAGCTGCTTTTCCACACAAAATTCGATGTCACCTTCACGGCTCAAATCGGAACAAGTGAGGAAAAAAAAAAATAAAATAAATCCTTTGGTTTGCAATTCTTTGGGTGTTTCTGAAGCAAATTTTGTTTGCTACATTCCCAGAAAAAAAAAAAAAAAAAAAAAAGCTGGGATGTGTCCCACCCCCTTCCCAGAGCTTTACCTCGTGGTGTATTCGCTGGTAAACTTTTTGCTCATTGTCTAAAACTACAAAAGATTCGGAGGGTGCGGCGTCACCGTTAAAAATGAAGCTTAAATCCCCTCGTTGGCACTTCATGTCAGTAAAGTCTATCAGAGTCGTGTCCAGCCTGTGAAAACAATCCCAAATTTCACAAAAAATGACCCACAAAGGCAGCAGGAAAATTCAGATTTCAAGGGGCAAAGTGAATTTTCTTCATGGCAAATGAACATATAAAGGGCTGGGTTCTTCTAGGATTTCAGAAGTGAAGGTTGGATGCAGAAATCAGCAAAAAAATTGCAATAAAAGTGAAGTTTTCTTCAGGAAATTGTATTTAATACTGGCAGCAGGAGGAGGGGAGGGGGAGAGAATTTATTCAGTGCTGAGAAACATCAGGGCCCTCCTGTCTTGAGTAACAACACTGGGACAGGACCCAAAATCTGAAGAGGACTCAGATAAAAACTCATTTTTTTAAAAAAAACCCTCATTTTTTATTTTTATTGCTGTTTCTATTTTTCTCCTTCACCAACACCAAGGAAATGCTCCTGCAGATGTGAACAGCTGGAAGAAGATGGAGCCAAACCCAATTCATATTCAGTATTGTCAAATCATTTATTTCTCTTAAAAAGGAGGTTAAAGAACCTGAACTGGGTGACTCCAAGTGGTGAGGGATTAAAAACTCCTCACACATTTGCCTCTGATCCCAATAAAAAAATCTGTATTTATCTATTTCCCCTCAGTTCAGGCCTCACACAGGCAGAGCATTCAGAAATGAGAAGGAAAGCAAAAGCTCCACACTCGAATTTCACCTAAAAATTCACTTTACACACCCAAGCTACCCCTTTAATAGAACAAAAATTTCTACAGATTGAATCTCCACGATCATATTTTTGCCTCTTTTAAGTTTTGGCTCCTAAAGAAAACGCCAGAAAATACATTTGATTCCAAATTAAATCAGTTGAAGAGCTGAGCTTGGAGAAGATTCCTGAAACCCCCCCAACTGAGTTTGTGAATTTGTCACATTAAACACCTTAAAGAGAGAAATTACATCACTATTTTTTTTTTTTTTTTTAACTCCAGACTGGAGCAGCAACATTGCTGCAAAATACTGGAATTTATTTGCAATTGTGTTATAAATACCCAAATCCTGTTTTTACTGACACATCTGCTAGATAAAACCTTATCCAGCTGCTCTTGTTCTATATTTAAGTTATATTCAGCTCAAAAGAGAGAATCAGAGAGCCTGAAATTGCAAGTCCTGGATGTGTCCAGGCCCACTGGGATCCAGCTTTTCTTTGGCACAGAAATATTTGGGTCCAAAAGCAGCACTCACCTGATATTTATACCTTGTTTGTGTATTTTACATGCATCAGAAGGCAGAATTCGGGAAAGTAAAGGCACTAAAAGAGGGAGAAAAAAAGGAAATCAGAGCACTGAGATCCCTCTGCAAAGTATTCCCATGAAAATCATTTCATCAGTTTGATTCTGGATGTGTTTTAATACAAATACAGCATTTTTCATCATCATATCAATCAAACATAAGCAACATCAGGGGTATTTCTATTTGATAAAATTGATTTTTTTTTTTGTAATTGTAACTGCACACCTTGTTTCCAATATCAGACAGAGTTTGTATTTCCATTTATAATGGTAAACCATTTATAAATCCTAATAATTGTGGCTGTTCACAGTTTGAATTCTGGGATTTAATGGTTTATATAATGGACCAAGGGAATGCACCAATTAAAGCAGAACGGGCACAAGCATAAAAATGGTCCAAAGTATTAATATTAATTAATAAATTAATAAAACACATCAAATGATAGAATCCCAGAGTGGTTTGGGTCAGGAGGGACCATGGGCAGGGGACACCTTCCATGGCCCAGCTTCTTAAAGCAAAGAGCTAATTCCCCTTTTACTGAGACACTGGATGAGAGAATTCAGCTCCAAAAATAAATAAATAAATCTAGAAAAAGTTGTGTGTCCTTTCCTCAGGACTCAGATCTGCAAAAAGCACAAAGCAGAGCAGGACAGCTGTGCTGCAGGCTGATTGCTTTATCTCCTGGGGAAGGGACATGGAAGCACTCACCCCAACTTTGAAAATCCCAGTGAAGCTCTAGATAGAAGTCACCTAGCTGAGAAGAAAAGAAGAATGTGTTAAGAAGCTTTTCAGGCTAAATAAGTGTAAAATTTGCTCAAAGACAGGCAGAAGTTGGGGTTGGCAAACAAAGGAAATTTTTTTCTAATGTTGTACTTGAATTTGTACTGAATTTAAACATCACTGAAGCTTTAGCTGTAGCAGAATCAATAATGAGAAAATGATGTAACTCATCTGAGAAGTCAGAGTTTTAATCACTTTTTAATATTAATTCAACTATTAATATTGCAAAAGATTTCTTGTGAACATGTGTTTAAAAAAAAAAAGCACCTATGGAGCTCTCTGCTTGCTTTGATTGATCCCACCCAATCCCAGGGAATTAAGAATTAATTATACAATAATTAATGAGTCAAGTTTCAGGCAGGGCTATTGCAAACACCGATTTTCAGTGGCTTTGTGGAAATGTGCTGAAATCAGGAGCTCAGAGCTCCTGTGAGCCACAGCCAAGCCCACCACGAGGGTGCCCAGGGATCCCAAACACAGCTCAGCCTGCACAGGGACAATTTCATTCATTTCTCATAAATAAATGGCTTTTTACAAATTGCTGTGCCCCAAACTGAGCAATATTTCACTGTGCACAAGGGGAATTGGCTGCTGGATGCTGATGGGGAATGAAATCAAAAAATCTCCTCCATCACTGGGCAAGAGTTATTTGGGAACTGAGCAGAGCAGGAAATTATTCATTGATACAAGATTTAAGAAAGCCTTAAAAATCGAATTAAATCGAAATTCTTTAACTCTGAGATTGCAAAGATGATGAGCAGGTCTGTCTCACCCAAAGCTTTTATTTGAATTTCCAGAAGTTGAAAGGAAGTATCCTCTTAAAATAAACAGAATTCTCACCCCTTAAAACAGAGCCAAGATTGCTTTTAAGAGCAAAAGATTGGGAAAAAAACATGGAAAAAACTTCCTGGCAGTTTTCCAGAGTGTCCTTACTCAGAGCACAAGCCACTGCTTTCCACCTCATCTGGTTCAGTCAGCACAACTCACCTCCTTCAGGGCTTTTAATAACCGAGGTCGTTTCTCTTCAACACTTTCCCTGGATTGCTGCTTGAGCTTCCTCAGGAGTGCTGAAACTACAACAGGAATTAACCCATCAGCTCTGTTGGTTTGGGAATTATGAGTGTCTTATTTGTAATGCAATGGAACATTTCATCAGACCTGAGAAATTAATCCCAGTTACAGGAAGTGCACATTAACCTGGCTCAGATCATCCCCAGGAAGAAAAGCCTCGATAATTGTTTGTAAAATTAACTATATCATCATGTCAAGAGGGTTTTTACCCAGGTATCAGTAAATATGTGGATACAAATATATTGAATATCTATAACATCTATTCCACTGAAAAAAACAGTAGTGAGGAGCTGCCATGAGAATGTTGTTGGTAGATTATTAATTAGTGCATTAATATATTAATAATACTTTTATATATGTAATATATAGTGAGTTTTCTGCTATATCACATATGGTGATACCAAATACTATTAACATCCACCAGTGAGTAGCAGCAGAATAATTTCCTTTTGCCACTCCATGTCTGAGGTGAACAAATAATATTTGAATAATATATAAATTACATTTTCCCACTGGCCTGCTGGGATGCAGCCTAAAATCCACATCCCACTGATACACAAAAACAAACCTGTGAGCACAGGGAGATGATCCCACCCAGCTCAGATCCATGTGGATCCTGTCACTCCCATCCCAAACCCTGCATGTGCTGCTGCAGAGCTTTCCCAATCCCCCCACGGTGTGAGCAGAGTTAACAGTTTCCTTATGTAACCCAAGGCAATTTCTTATCGAGGAAATGGATGTGCCTGATGGTGTCCACATAGAAAATGTTCAGCTGATTAAGAGAAACCCTTCAGAGAGCTGAGAGAGGGCTGTGGGAAAATAACCCAGCTTCAAAGCTCTGCTTTCCTGTTGTGAAGGAGCCCCATTTTGGGGCTAATTAGCAAATTGGGATGAATGAATGAGTGAATGAAGTGGTGCTTACTCATCTGTCTGTCTCCATAGCTGATGGCTTCGGCCAGAGGGCTCCATCCCTGAGCATTTTTCACCTTTACTGGAGCATTATGGGCTAAAAGCAGGTGGGCACATTCTGGGACAAAATATCCACAGTTATTTACAGGAAAGGATGCAGCAGGAGCAGTCAGAATCAAACTCTATCAAAGCAATTTGTATCAGAGATATTACACAGATTATCAAAACACAGATCTGGGTTCTGACTCACTCCAACAAACAAAGCCATTTATTCAAGTACTTCCAGCACTTCCCTGTTCAATATTACTACTAAAACTAATTGGTGGTATAACATAAACAATAATTATATAACACTGAAGATTTGTCCCTCCTGCTAGGTGGATTTTTGCTTTTTATTATATTTCTGCACGTCAGATGCACACACCACTATGGAACAAGGGCATTTCTATTTAATGTATGACATCAGCTCTCTCTGCTGCACACACAGAGCAGAGACAGCTCAGAGCCTTCATCCCTCTCTCCAAGGGGTGAATGGATCATGGGGACACGGATTTGGGGTAAATCCCATCAGGTGTAGGGGAGGCACCACCACATGCCCGTGTGCCAGAACATCCTGGGCAATGTGGGATTTAAAGAGGGCAAACAGGCACCTGTGCTGCAGGAAAACCTCAGAGCAGGTGTGGCACCAACAGCTGCACTCCCCATGCACAGGTGCACATGAAGGAGACAAGCAGGGGTTCAGGGCTCCCTGGAAATGGTTCTTCAGTTACCAAACCTCAGCAAATGTCACCAAAGCCACCCTGAGCCATCTGCAGGTGATGGAGCAGGGCTCAGCTGTCTCACCACCAAGACAGGCACTTCCTGGGTTATTTTATTTTCCTACCACAGGTGCCACAGGAAACTGCACTGGTCATTCCAGATGCAGCAGCTGTGAGTCAGTGGCAGGCTGAGTGGCTGGGGAGGAAGAGATATTTCCCTGCTGAATAAACTGTCTCCTGTGGGGATAAACAAAGGCCCTGACTAACCCAGCCAAGGGATTGTTATGGTTCCTTTAAACAGTGCCCAGGACAAGAACATCACTCTGCAGGGAGCAGGCAAATCAGCCTGGAATCACCAGCCAGATTCCATCTGCAGTTCAATAAACAGGCTGGGAGAGCTGGGAATGTTCACCTGGAGAAAAGAAGGATCCAGGGAGAGATCAGAGCCTAAAGAGGCTCCAGGAGAGCTGGAGAGGGGACAAGAAGGGACAGGAAAGGCTTCCCACCTCTCAGAGGGTTAGGTGGGATATTGGGAATAAAGCTCAGATCTCTTTTCCTACTCTTCTCCTCCAAATCCATCTTGTTCCCAGAAAACCTCACTAGCTTGAAACACGAGATCACATTCAGAAAAACGGGAAAAAAACCCCCTTTTTTCCTCTTACCCCCGAATTTTCAGGATCACTGAAGAGGTAACAAAACAAATGGTTCTACCCACCTTTATGTCCCAACATCACAGCAAGATGTAAAGGAGTGTTTCCTAAAAGAAACCATAGGAATAAAAGAGATTAGATTGAAGTTACCAGAATCCCTTCCTTAGGAAGCTCCAGCTCAGGAAAACACCAACACCCACCAGCAGTGACATTTTTTCTATGCAACCATGTAGATTGTAATTGTCAAAAGAAATATACTGAGACACATTTCATGGGCCAAGAGAGGGTTTTTAATGGTATCTTCAAACTCACTCCAAGCAAGGAGCTCCAGAGGTGTCTTTTGAGAACAACACAACCCAAACCCCTCAGCTCCCCAAAGCCTGATCCCTTCCCAGCCTGACATATCTGGGTTAAAAGCTACTCAGAGACACGATACTGATTAAAAATTTAACAGCCTGTTTTATTAATTTTTCAAAGCCTGAGTACTCATTTTTTACAACTACAGTACTGGGCATATTGAGAAGGAACAGCATCTTCACTACAAAGGTGCCTTTTGGTTGTTTCCAAAGGAAGCTTTGGAGATTCTCAGCAACCTGTCCCCATTTTCCTGTCTATGCTCGTTACAAGGGTGGTATTTGTGCTCTTAAATATTCACTGTGAGGCACCCAGAGCTGTTTTTCCTGGATTAATGTTGCTACCAGGCTCCTGACACACTTTATTTAGAGAGCTTAAAGATGCAAAGTTCTTCCATTTAACTGTATTTTGCACATTTCAACGCTTTCTTAGAGCAGTCAAGACAAAAAAAAAAAAAAAAAAAAAAGCTGGATTACAAATTTCTTGTGCAATTCTACCACACACACACACACTCGGTTGAGAGTTATTTTCTAACTCCCATTTTGTCAGCAGCAAGAACCTGCTCTGTGCAGATGTGCTGCACATCTGGGAGAGGCTGCCACACAAATGCCACCACCCTGCAGCATCAGGGAATTTTGGCTGGAGGTGGGAGCTCTGTCCTGCTTGTCCAGGATTGTTCAGTGTGTCCTGTATTTCATCCTTGCAGGACACTGGCAGCATCCCAGGCAGCCACAGCCCAGCTCAACTCCTGCTGCTATTAACAGCTGCTCCAACATCTGGGAGCCAGCACAGCACTGGGAATCCTGGATGTTCTGGTAGGGGATGGAAATAACCTTCCTGAATAAGATGTTTGAGAGGGAGCCACACTCTGTGCTCAGGAAATGCAAATTGTGTGACCCAAGGGGAAACATTTTCACAAAATCATGGAATCACAGGATTGGTGAAGGTGGAAAAGGCCTCCAAGATCACCGAGTCCAAGCTGTGCCCGATTCCCACCTTGTCACCAGCACTCAGTGCCACATCCAGCCCTTCCCTGGACACCTCCAGGGATGGGGACTCCAAAATTCCCAGTCCCTCACCACCCTTTCCATGGGGAAATTCCTGCTATGTCCAAGCTGAGCCTTCCCTGACACAGCTTGGGGCCATTCCATCTTGTCCTGTCCCAGATCCCAAATCCCCCCGGCTGTCCCCTCCTGTCAGGGAGTTGTGCAGAGCCACAAGGGCCCCCCTGAGCCTCCTTTTCTCCAGGCTGAGCCCCTTCCCAGCTCCCTCAGGGATTCTCCAGCCCCTTCCCATTTCCCTCAGGGATTCTCCAGCCCCTTCCCATTTCCCTCAGGAATTCTCCAGCCCCTTCCCATTTCCCTCAGGAATTCTCCAGCCCCTTCCCAGCTCCCTCAGGGATTCTCCAGCCCCTTCCCATTTCCCTCAGGGATTCTCCAGCCCCTTCCCATTTCCCTCAGCCTCTCCTGGTGCTCCAGCTCTGTTCCCTGTCCTGGACACACTCCAGCCCCTCCATGTCTTTGTTGGAGTGAGGGCCTCAGAACTGAGCCCAGGATTTGAAGATTCATCAGTGCCCAGCTCAGGTCCAGCCCCTTTTCCCAAGAAATCAGTGCTCCAGCAGCTCCTGGAATCCTGGAATCCATGCACATCCAGGTGGGCACAAAAGCACACCTCAAACACAGCACCTGCCCCCAGACACGTGAGGCCTTTCACCTCTGCTGAGGTACCTCACACCTGCAGGGAGCCAGGGCTGCTTTCCAGCTGTTTTCCAGCTGTTTTCCAGCAAGAGGATTTGTCTGCTTCAGGATTTAAGCTCTTAAATGCATGTTATAATAAAACTGTAAGTCATCTACTAGGTGTAGCTACAGGCTTCTCCCAGGAAACTCATTGTTTGGGAATAATGACACTGGCCTTCCCCTGGGCAGTGATTTGGAGGTTAATTTAGGAACTGGGTAGGCACTCAATTAACACTCAATTGCTTTTAGCAGAACAGCAGGAGTCTCCCATTCCACAGGATTTGGCTTTCCTGCACTGAACCAACACTAAAAGGGGCCTGGATTATTAACAACGAGCTCTCTCTCCCCTCTGTCCAATCCTTATCACATCCCAGGATTCCTCTGGCTTATTTCTGAGCAAATCATCAGCTGGAGTGTCCCCCAAATAATTCCCAGTTCCAGTGTGTGTAAACAAGTGACAGATGGAATCAGGAAGGAAGAAAACAATAACAGGGAGATGTTACTCAGACCTTTGGAATGTCAAGCCATCAAGAGGTTTGTTGTGGGGTTTTTTTGAACAGTTCAAGTAAAAACTTGGGAGGCAGATGATGACTCAGATCCCCACAGTGTCCCAGCTCTAAACAGAGCCGGGAAAGCAGGGAGATATTAATTAGAGATTTATATATGGATAAAAAAAAAGGATGGAATCAAAGTGTGTGATACACACTGAGAGTGACAGCACAGCAAAAAGGGATCAGGAAGTGCCTTCAAGGAAAGATTTGGAGCTGCTGCTGCTGCTTGAAAGGGAACTGGAGGAGGAACAGGGAGAAGCAGCAGCAGGAATAGAGCAAGTGGGAAAAATCCTCCCCAAGTCTACGCTTTCATTCTAGCAGGATTTGCTGGAATGAAGATGGCAGGATAAACAGATCTGGAGCTGGATTTGGATCTGTGCCCTTAGGGAAGCGCTGTGCCAGTTGTAGGGAACTCTCCTGCCCATCCTGGCTGGGAGCTGAGCCCTGTGTTCCTCTGCATCCCTCAGCTGCCTGCCACACACACAGCCGGAATTCCCAACTCCATCATTCCTGTCACCGTGCCAGGCCCACAGATCCTTCACCTTCGTGCTCCTTTTGAATGTACAGACCACACTTAAACACAGCCAATCTCCTTATCACAAACACAGCACGAGCCTTCCCCTTTATCACAAACTTCTCAGACACCACACACGTGGAACTTGCAATTCTCCAGCAAAAAATGGATCTTGTTACTCACAAAATGGGTATTAAAAATAGAGATTAAAACTAACCGTGAAGGTCAAGCTGGTCCCCCAGGCTGATTTATTTGTTAACTGTATAAAGTATTACCCAAATTAAAATGTTTTGAAATGTCCTGGCAAGACATTCAATATTTACAAATTTCAGAGCAGCACAAGGATCAGATTCCACCTCTGCCACTGACACTGCTGTGGACAGAGCATTTGCAGAGGAGCAGCTGAGAACAACTCTCTTAAAATCCAGAGCCACAGCATTTAAAAGTAAAGGGGAAAAAAAGGACTGGTTTTTGTAGCCTGGGGAAATATCAAAAACTGCTCTGCCAACAGCCAAAGGAACTGCTCAGCATCCCACAAAGCAAACAGATGACAGCTCAGACATCCTAAAAAAGAACAAATCTTTTAAATACAGTGGGGTCTTGGACACAGAGCAACACCCAGTCAGAGGTAGCTCTGCCAGCACAGTGCTGGTACTGGAGCTGACAACACACATTCATATTACAAAAATCATGGAATTACAGAAGAGTTTGGGTTGGAAGGGCCTTAAAGCCCATCCAGTGCCAGCCCTGCCATGGCAGGGACACTTTCCACTGTCCCAGGCTGCTCCAAGCCCCAGTGTCCAGCCTGGCCTTGGGCACTGCCAGGGATCCAGGGGCAGCCACAGCTCACCAACCTCCCACGGAACAATTCCTGCCCAAAATCCCATCCATCCCTGCCTTCTGTCAGTGGAAGCCATCCCCCTTGTCCTGTCACTCCATCCCTTGTCCACAGCCCTTCCTAAAGGGGATTCACACACCCTTACGAAACTCCCTGGTAAAACTCCCAACGAATTTCCTACTTCCCGGTTCACCATCCGCATCTCCCGCCCCACCGGGGCCCGGATCCGCCGCTGTGTCCCGCTCACCGTGACTGTCCTTCTGGGCGATGCCCTGCGTGCGGATGAGCGCCGAGAGCCGCCGCACGTCCCCCTTGAACACGCACTCGTGCACGGGGAAGGGGCCGCGCTCGGGCCCGGCGGGGGCGGCCCGGGCCGGCGGGCGGTGCCGGTGAGCGCCGGGCCCGCGGTGCCCCCCGGCCCGCCCGCCCTTCCCGCCCGTGAAGGCGCCCCCGGGCGCCGCGGCCGCCTCGTCCTCGCCGGCGGCCAGCAGGTCCCCGTCCTCCTTGCTGGGTTTGTGGTCCCTGCGCAGCGAGCGGAGCTTCTCGCCGGTCATGGCCGGCGGGAGCGCCCGGAGCGCTCGGAGCCCGCGGGGCCGGTCCCGCCCGGAGCCCCCGGAGCGGCCGCAGCTCCGCCCGCGCCTCACGGGCCTCGGCTCCGCGCCGCCATCTTCGGCCGCTGCTCTCGCGAGACTGCGCAGCACCGAGAGAGCGCGCGGGAGGAGCGCCGAGTGACCGGGAGGGGCGGGGCGGGATCCGCCCCAACGGGCACGGCCTGAGGGGCGGGATCGGGAACCGGGAACCGGGATCGGGAAGCGGGATCGGGGATCCGTCCCGACAACCGCGTCCCGAGGGACGGCACCGGGAATCGCGGATGGATCCCTGTAACCGCATCCTGAGGGACGGGATCCGCCCCAACGGGCACTGCCTGAGGGGCGGGATCGGGGACCGAGAACTGGGGACCAGGGACCAGGGATCCATCCCGAAAACCACATCCTGAGGGACAAGATCAGGAACTGAGGATTGGGGATCCATCCCGAAAACCGCATCCCGAGGAACGGGATCGGAGACCGGGGATCGATCCCAGCAACCTCATCCTGAGGGACAGGATTGGGGATTGAGGCCCGGAGATCGATCCCAACAACCGCATCCTGAGGGGCGGGATCGATCCCAACGGCGTGAGGGGCGGGATCGGGGATCGGGTATCGATCCCAACAACCGCATCCTGAGGGATGAGACCGGGGATGAATCCCAACAACCGCATCCTGAGGGACGGGATCGGGAATCAGGGACTGATCCCAACAGCCGCATCCTGAGGGACGAGCGGGATCAGGGATCGGTCCCAATGGCCACATCCTGAGGGACCGGGACAAGGAGACTCCGGGACTCTCTGAGCAGCCATTCCAGTGCTCTCCCATCCTCCATGGAAAGCTCTTTGGGAAATGATGGGACCTGGACAAGTGTTCCTCAAAAATAGGTGCAGGGAAAGGGAAAAATATGGGACAGTCCCCCTGTCGTGGTGCGAGTCCTTGGAGAAGCTTTGTCAGCTCAGAAAGGACCTGTTTGGGTCAGAGCTTCCCAATTTCCCACTGCACCTCCCACTCCCGGGCCAGTTCTGCAGGTTTCTGCTTCCAATATGGGGTGAGTAATTGTAAAAATGATGATGTCCCAAATTCCTGGTGAATTGGATTTTTTACTAATTCTGCCAGGGAAAACAACCACCAGGTTGCTAGGAAGATCAGACCTGCTGTAGTAGCAGAACTGCCTTCCTGGTGAGCTTTTCTTTCCCCATTTTGCATCATCTCCATCTTCCAAGAATTCAAAGCACATTTAGGAATTCCTGTGCCTGCTGTCCCCAGCTGCTTCCCACACAGCTTTTTACACTCCTAATACAGAATTTTAAGTAATTCTAGGGGAAAAAGCCCAACACTTTTTTTTTCTCTATACTCCAGTGATCTTTCCAATGAGATTTTTCTGTCTCTCCTTGTTTTTTGAGGAAAGTCGAACTCATTTGCAGGCAGAATGTGAGATGCTGGCACTGTCAGCAGTTCTGATGTCTCCTGTTCTCCCCTGCTGGAAACACACATGGAGCACAGCCAGTCTTGTGGAATGGAGGGATTGGCTCAGATTTTAGCTGATGTTGGAAGCCTCATTCTGCATTTTCAATTACTGGAGGTATGAAGTCACTGTTTACCAGCTTATTATGGACTCCCTTATTCACCCCAGAAATGGAACCAAGGCATTACTCATGGAAAGGGCTCTGGGAAAACTGATGTTTGTAGGGAATCCCAGCTGTGGGATTACTTTACAATTAAAAATTCTTGAGAATGGTTTTTTTTTCTATCTATCAACAGAAATTTCCTACAGCAAGTAGGTTTGTCAATATGAGATGGAATTCCTCCCTCCTTAATCCCAGGTTCCTGCTTGAGTGCTGAGGCTGGGACATGGCCCTGCATATATCCACAGGTTTGCTCTTCTTAGATCCAGCTTTGCTCAGATTTTATCCATATTTTTGTTGTAAAGAAAATGTTTCCTTACAAAATCTAATATAAAAATCCTTCATCAGCACATGAGTGGCCTTCAGCACATATGTGCCCTTTGTCCTCAGAGGTCAGAGTGCTGTTCCATGGACGTCAGTCCATGTAGGATAACCTTGGCATGGAGACCCAGTGAATTAATTTTTAATCTCAGAATCCCAGGATGGGTAAGGCTGGAGAGGACCACAGTGGCTCTTCTGGTGCCACCTCCCTGCTCCAGCAGGGACATCCCAGAGCACAGGGTTATGTCCCAGTGATCCTGGAATATCCCAGAGAGGAGACTCCACAGCCTCTCTGCACATTTTGGGGCTGGGCACTGCTCAGAGCAGAAGTTCTGCCTCCTGTGCAGGGGAATTCCTGGGACCAATCCCTGCTCGTTCCTCCGGTGCCACTGCCGTGCCCCTGGAGCAGAGCACGGGACCTGCTCTGACCCTCCCTGCACCCAGGGACATCCAGGGACACACACGGACACACATGGACACACACGGACACACAGGGACACACACGGACACACAGGGACACTCAGGGACACACATGGACACACACGGACACACAGGGACACTCAGGGACACTCAGGGACACACATGGACACACACGGACACACACGGACACACAGGGACACACACGGACACACACGGACACACACGGACACACAGGGACACTCAGGGACACTCAGGGACACACACGGACACACACGGACACACAGGGACACACACGGACACACACGGACACACACGGACACACAGGGACACTCAGGGACACACACGGACACACACGGACACACACGGACACACACGGACACACAGGGACACTCAGGGACACACACGGACACACACGGACACACACGGACACACACGGACACTCAGGGGCAGCCAAGGACAGACAGACAGGGACACCCAGAGACAGACAGGGACACCCAGGGCTGGGGCCCCTCTCAGCTGGGGCTCCTCTCCAGGCTGAGCAGCCCCAGCTCCCTCAGCCTTTCCTGGGCACAGGGATGCTCCAGGCCTTGCTCAGCTCCAGGAGCTCCTGTCCCTGCTGTGCTGAGGATCCAGAGCTGGGCACAGAACTCCAGAGGTGCCTCCAGGGCTGGCCACAGGACAGGATCACTCCTTGACCTGCTGGGAATGCTCTGCCTGAGGCAGCCCAGGATCCCACTGGACGCTGCTGGGCAGGGACAGCTCGTGTGTCCCTCAGGATCCCACTGGACGCTGCTGGGCAGGGACAGTTCCTTGTCCCCCAGCATCCCCAGGTCCTTCCCCTGGAGCTGCTCCAGCAGGTTCCCCCCAGCCTGTGCCGTGCTGGGGTTATTCCCAGGTGCTGAGGCATTCCAGGCAGCGCTTCAGGGCAGCCAGCACACTGCTCCCCTTTGGATCAGCCGTGTGCTGCGGGATCATTCTCGGTTATTCCCGGTTATTCCCGGGAAAGGCGCCCCCGGATCCAGGCAAGGCGCCCCGGGAGCGGCCCCACAGCGCGCGGCGCGCGGGCGCCCCCGAGCGGGCGGGCGCTGCCTGTGCAGGGCAGGCCCCGCCCCACCGGCAGCCAATGGGAGGGCGCGGGGGTCCCGCCCCGCCGGCGTCGCAGCCAATGAGGAGCCGTGAAAGGCCCGCCCTTGTCGAGCCCCCGGAGCGCTGCGGGCCGGTGCCTCAGAGCCGCAGCCATGGCAGGCAAGGGGACAGAGGGGTTTCTGTCTCCCTTCAAGCACTTCGCCACCAACGCCATCCACGCCGGCCAGGAGCCCGAGCAGTGGCGCTGCGGGGCCGTGGTGCCGCCCATCTCGCTCTCCACCACCTTCAAGCAGCGGGCGCCCGGCGAACACACGGTGAGTGCGGCCGCCACCGGGGCACCGAGCCTTGCACGGGCCACTGAGTCATCACCCACGGGGACAGCGAGCCCCGCTCCGGGCTTGGGCACATCCGGCGTGTCCCGGCCGGGGCTCTGGGAAGGGCAGGGAGCTCCCGCTGCCGGTGTTTCCCCACGTGGCAGCTCCTGGGTGAACCGGGCATCCCGTTCCGCTGGGAGCGGGGCTCTGGCCCAGGGAGGCGCTGGAATCTCCTCACTGCGGACATTCCAGAGCCGCCTGCCCGCGATCCCCTGCCCTGTGCTCCGGGAAGGCCCCGCCGAGCAGCGATGGGCCCGGAGGAGCCGCTGGGGTCCCTGGCCCAGCCTGGGGCTCTGGGATCGGCACAGGTTGGGATGAGGTTGGGATGATCCCCGTGTGGCAGGCGGGGGAAGGGGAAAGCAGGGAGCACCCAGTGCCCCCGGGCTCGCAGGGATGCTGCTCCAGGGGCTGCCCGGAGCCGGGAATCTGGGAAGTTCTTCCTGCGCTACACCGGCCCCAGGGACCGGGCAGAATTTCTGTTCCACTTTATATAAGAGCTTGATTCAGTTTTCCTTCCAAACCGAGGGAATATTTCCGAAAGATTTTGTGGATGCCCTGTAGAAATTGTCGGAAAGGTTTGCAGTGAGCTATGCTGAAGTTTCTGACGGGATGTGGTGCAAAGCGGCCACTTCTAAATCAGCACCTGCTGGTCGGGCAGGAGGAATTTGTCTTGTGATTCCTCATTCCACACAGAATCCCAGCTGTGCTGAGGAGGCCCTCAGGAGGAGTCACGCTGCTGCAGCCACATCCTGGTGACAGGATCCATGTTCTTGCCGGGAGCTCTTCCAGAGCAATCTGCAGGATTCCTGACTATGAGGAAGTTGACATTAAAGGGAAATCCTAAAAGCAGGCAAATCCCAAGGTGCTCAGCAGGTTCTCTTGGTAACAACCGCATCTCTGCATGCATGAGTGGTATTTTCCTCATTGCATTTCCCCAGAATTTACATAAAAGCTGTATCACTGAGAAACATGTGGGTTCTCAAAAACTGATAAGAGGACTTGGCCAGTACCCCGTGGGTGTGATAGAGATGGACACACGTTTTCCCTGAGAATTCCCTCCAGAGAGGCTGTGGAGTCTCCCTCACTGGAGATGCCCAGAACTGTCTGGACACAATCCCGTGCCCTGTGCTCTGGGATGGCCCCGCTGAGCAGGGAGTGGGACCTGGGCACCCTCATGGTCCCTTCCAGCCTGACCCAGCCTGGCATTCCGAGGGTGGCTGGGCTGTGCAGCCCAGGACCTTTTCTCCCACAGTGCCCACAGATGGATGTCTGGGCACCCAGGAGAATGTGGCTCCTTGCCCCAGGGCACCCCAGGCCCCTTTCTGCCGTGGGGGTGCCCAGCTGGATGCTGTGCCAGGACACCCTCCTGCTGCTCTGGGAGGAGCTGGATGCCCTCAGCCAGGGCTCTTTAAGGAACCCAGAACTGCTGTTATTCCAAACTTTCCCAGTGCTCTCTCTGATGTTTGTTTTTTATTCCCACTTCAGGGTTATGAATACACCCGGTCTGGAAACCCCACTCGGGATTGCCTGGAAAAGGCTGTGGCCGCCCTCGATGGAGCCAAATACTGTGAGCACCTCATGGGTGGAACACTGGGGCTTGGAGCAGCTGGGACAGAGGGAGGTGTCCCTGCCCATGGCACAGGGTGGCACTGGGTGGGCTTTGGGGTTCCTCCATCCCAAACCATTCCATGGTTCTGTGACCACGGCTCTGGCTGTTGGCTGTGGGCAGGAGCAGCTCCAAGATGGGGAAGAGCCCAGCACTTCTCATTTAGGAAAGCCCAGCTCCATCCCTGGGTTTCTCTCCTCTTTCCTCACTGTGTGTGATGCCTGGGCTGAGCTGGATCCATCCTTGTGCAGCAGCACTGGAGGCAGTGGCAGTGGGAGCAGGCAGCCCAGTCTGTCCCTGTCTGTCACAGTCTGTCCCAGTCCATTCCCTGTCTGCTCCCAGTCCATTTCCAGTCTGTCCCAGTACATTCCCTGTCTGCTCCCAGTCTGTCCCAGTGTCTGTGCTGGTTCTGTGCTGTGCACATCAAGCTCCTGCTGTCACTGGCTCCACGTTCCCAGTGAGGCAGTGACAGAACAGGTTCTTTGCAGAGGCAAAGCGAGGAAGACCAAGGCAAGTCTGACTTGTGTCACATCAAACACTGACTCCTTTCTCCTCCAGGCTTGGCTTATTCCTCTGGCTTAGCAGCTCTTTTGAATATCTGTCACCTGCTGAAGACAGGGGACACAGTTATCTGCATGGATGATGTCTATGGAGGTGGGTACAGCACCCTGTGGCTTCAGTCTTCATTGTGCAAGGGATCAAACCTGGCTGATGTCAGGAACTCTGAATTTCCCATGTAGGAGCTCCCTGTTCTTTGAAGCCCGTTTTTCTCCATCCCCTCTTCCAAGGAGGCCCCAGGGGCAGAGTGCACCCAGCTGTGCCACAGTCCCTCAGCAGGGTGAGCTCAGTCCCGTTGCCAGCACAGCCTGGCTGTCCCTGCTGTGCCATCGTGTCCTTGCTGGTGACCTGTGGCACTGCCCTGCAGAGCTGTCCCTGCTCCAGGCCCTGGCACTCAGGTCCAGCCTGGGTGATGTCCAGGGCAGGTGACAGAGGCCAGCCCTGGTGGCTGTTCCCAAGCAATAGCTGGGAAATGGAAGCAATTCCCTTCCCCTCCCTGGGAATGGTGGCTGCTGGCCAGTGAGTTCCCTGTGCTTGTGCACATCCAGTACAGAGACATTTGCTTTTCATATCACAGCTCTGCCCTGCCAGGTGACCTCCAAAGTGGATCCTGGGAACAGCAGGAATCTGCTCCTCGCACTCCCAGGCCTCCCCCACCACTCAAACTCAATTAATCAGAGTCATTAAGGCAGAGCAGGGGCTCAGCTCCCCATTCACAGGGGCTCAGGCTGGTCTGGCAGGCAAAGCCCATCCCCATTAAAGCCTCAGCCTGGGCTGGTTTCTGCAGGGATGAATTTCATTGTTTCTCCTCTGGGCTGGTTTGTTATAAAGAAAGGGTTTCTCACAAAAGAACCACCCAAACATCTCTCAGAAGTTTCCTTCAGCTCACAGAATCCAGCTCCATGTTCCATCCCTTCCTGCTCCATGGAAAACTCAGTCCCTGGGGATAGCCTT
Source organism: Acridotheres tristis (assembly GCA_037013685.1). Lineage (NCBI taxonomy): Eukaryota > Metazoa > Chordata > Aves > Passeriformes > Sturnidae > Acridotheres > Acridotheres tristis. The sequence continues at coordinate 1,820,288 of CM072895.1, forward strand.
GGCCAAAGGACCCGATCAATATTTTTTAATCCAGACAATATTTTCTGGCAGTGAGTGCAGCACATCCACTGAGCATCTGTTGCTGCTGGATTCTTTTAATCTTCCCAGGGAGAGGCTTCAAAGACAGGAAGGAATCATTTTTAATGGAATGATGGAAAACAGTAGCTGGAGTCTTCCCTTTGATGATTCTTCTCTGTTTAATTTCCTAATTATAAAACCCCACACTGGTTTCAAGTACTTCATAAGCCACTCTGATCCCCTATTCCCATTATTACTCTTTCATGATCATTAAATCCACAACAATCTTGAAACTTTGTAAATAAAGAAAATAGAAATGTGCCATTTATGGTGTGCAGCATAAAGCTGTGCCCTCCTGACTGGGGCTGGATGATGCAAGAGGCTGGAGAGCAGGGAATGCAAGTTAAGGAAGTTGTTACATTTTGTGATTTTTTGGGGGATTTTTTTAGGCACAAACAGATATTTCCAGAAAGTAGCATCGGAAAATAATTTGAAAGTAATTTTTGTTGACTGCACAAAACCAAAATGCCTGGAAGCTGCAATTACACCAGAGACCAAGGTAAGGGAGAGAGAAGGGATTTTCAAGGGATGTTAAATTGTTTTATCCTTGTTCCTCTTGAGTTTGGGGGATGTTGAGCTGAGGGGGGGGCAGCTTGGGGCACAGCTGGATCCACCAAATCCCACTGTGCTGCCTCATGGAAAACATCCTGAGAAGGGCAAAAACCCCTGGGGAGAGAGGGGAGGGAAAAGGGAAAAGGTGAGGAGGAGCAGAGAGAACGCTGAGCTCTGGGTGGGTGGCACTGGGTGGGTGATCCCTGCTCCAGGGGAGGGAACTCAGCTGGGAGAGCCTCTGGGAAAAGGCTCTGGCCTGGCTGTGTCCTTCTGCAGCTGGGGTGCTCTGGGGTACACTGGGATGCTCTGGGATGTACTGGGGTGCACTGGGGTACACTGGGATGTACTGGGGTGCACTGGGATGCTCTGGGATGCACTGAGGTGCACTGGGATGCTCTGGGATGTACTGGGGTGCACTGGGATGTACTGGAGTTGTCTGGGGTACACTGGGATGCTCTGGGGTGCACTGGGTTGCTCTGGGATCCTCTGGGGTGCTCTGGGATGTACTGGGATGCTCTGGGGTGCTCTGGGGTGCTCTGGGGTACACTGGGGTGCTCTGGGATGTACTGGGGTACACTGGGTTGCTCTGGGATGGTCTGGGGTGCACTGGGATGCTCTGGGATCCTCTGGGATGTATTGGGATGCTCTGGGGTGCACTGGGATGCACTGGGGTGCTCTGGGGTGCACTGGGATGCACTGGGGTGCTCTGGGGTACACTGGGGTGCACTGGGGTGCTCTGGGGTGCACTGGGATGTACTGGGGTGCTCTGGGGTACACTGGGATGTACTGGGGTACACTGGGATGCACTGGGGTGCTCTGGGGTGCACAAGCCCAGCTGAAGGGAAACCTCCCTGAGCCTGGAGGAGCCGAAGCCTCCCCTGGCTCTGGCAGGGCCACTGCCCATCCCCACTGCACAAACCCCACAGGGATCTGACCCCACTGAGCACCCAGAGCCCCTGGGACTCACCCAGCACTGGGAACTCTCTGACCTGGAGTTTTTTTGGGTTTGTGCAGCTGGTTTGGCTGGAGACTCCCACGAACCCCACGCTGAAGGTGATCGACATCAAAGCCTGTGCAGACATCGTGCACAGGCACCCGGGGGTGCTGGTGGCAGTGGACAACAGCTTCATGTCTGCCTACTTCCAGGTGTGTCACCTGGCCCAGGGCAGGGGGATTGGGAAAGGGATTGGGAAGGGATCATATCAGGATACAAGGAGACCAAGCTAAACCCTGGTGTTGTCAAGTCACCCTTTCTGCAGAGAGCAAAGTGCCTGGTTTTGTTCAGGGTGCTGTGATCTTGCTGAATTAAGAGAACTCTGCAGGAAGTGTTAATGCTTAGCTCAAGCAGCTCTGCAGACACAGCAGAGGCTTGATGATTTCCCCTGCAATGTGTTACTCACTTCAGAATTCCCAATTTGCTCCGGAAAGGGCTGTGTGGAAGAACACAGGGTGCTGGTTAATGTGTCTGGAGCAGCCTAGTGTGAAGAGAAAATCAGTGCTAATGATTAATTGGTGGGAGCAGTAGATGAGGTACCACACTGGGCTGAGAAAAGCAGAATTTCACAGTGATCTGTCCATCGATATTGAATGTAAAAGGGCTTTTCCATGATGGTTCTGGCTGGGCATTTCCACATTCCCTGGCTGGGAGTGTGTGTTCAATGTGGCAGCAGCAGTCTTTGCATCTGCCTGCTTTGTTCCATTTTAACAGTGATGCCCCTCACTCTTTAGAATGTGGTAATTTCCTGGGCAAAGTGCCTTAATTAGTGATTGATTAAAAATCTGGCACGGTTCATCACCTCTTGCCCATCCACCTCCTGGTTGGTGTCACTTCAGGAGGCTCCTGGGCAGAGAGAGCTGCAAAGGAACCTCCTTTGCTCATGTTCTCAGCTCCTCCAGGGCAGGGTCTCCAACACCTGGGAAACAAAGCAATTCTTCTGCTTTGCAGTCTGAGTCCTTCCTTTGCCAGGGAAATGCACTTCACAGGGTAAATGCCATTCTTTGTCCCTCAGCTGAGCAGTAGAGCTGTTTTTTCCCAGCTGTGCACTGGATATTGGATGTGCTCAATCTCTTCTCTCCCTGGAGCCTCTGGGAGTTGGGGCAGTGCTTTTAAATCACATTTTCTTGTGCTTACCTTGAATTCAGAGTGCCTCCCTGTCCTGCTGCTTTCAGCACATGTTCTATTGTCATCCTCGGGTTTTTGTGTTTGTTTCTCCACTGATTTTTCCTGTGGAAGCTCACAGCCCTTTGGAACAGCTGGGAATGAACCTGAGTGCACCCAAACTTGAATTATGATGTGATTTTCCTTTTGTTTCAGCGTCCTTTGTCCCTGGGGGCTGATATTTGCATGTATTCTGCAACCAAATACATGAATGGTGAGTATGAGAACTCAGCACATCCTTAGGGCAGGGTTAGGTGGGAAAATGGGGAGGAATTCCTGGCTGGGAGGGTGGGGAGGCCCCTGGATCCCTGGCAGTGTCCAAGGCCAGGCTGGACATTGGGGTTTGGAGCAGCCTGGGATGGTGGGAGGTGTCCCTGGGGGTGTGTGGCAGGACCCTGGAGCAGCTGGAGTGGCTGATGCCATTCTTGTCCCCTGTCATTTGTAGGGCACAGTGATGTTCTCATGGGCCTGGTCTCTGTAAACCGGGATGATCTCTATGAGAGGCTCAAGTTCCTGCAGAATAGTAAGTCCAGACTGGGAATTCCTGACAGGAATCCTGTTCACATCCACAGCTCCTGGTGGGGAGGGTGTGCATGCACACAGGGGGGAAATCTGCCTGGGAATGTGACTTCAATGGGCACACTGAGTAAACTGAATTTAATGAGTTGAACTGAGTAAAGTTCAATTTAAAAAAAACTCCAACAAGTAAAACTCCAATAAAATGGAAGAAAATGCCAATAAAATGAGAGACATTGGTCTCCACTTCCCAAGCACTTCAGGAGAGCTCTGGGGCACATCCTGAAACCACTGAGGTGCCCACCTGCAGTTAGGGGGGTTTGGAGCTCACTCACCCACCAGGATGTGCCCAGTGCAGAATTTTCTTGTCTCTGTTGATTCCAGCAATTTTCCAGGAATAAATTCCTGTCCAGGGTTCTGCCCTCTGCCTGCAGCAGTGAAGGTGCACCGTGTCCAATAAATGTAATCCTTGAGGCCTGAGCCTGTTAATTGGGCTCATTAATTGGCTCCCCAATGTGGGAGATGAGGAGCAGAGATTGTCTGGGGTGTCTTCCCACTCGTTCCAACCTCAGGAATGCTGGAGATGAGAGCAGGTTTGGCTTTGCTGAATGCAAAACACCAACGTTTCTGTGGAATTCTGTGGGATTTTGTGGAATTCTGTTCCCATTCCCATAGGCCTGGGAGCTGTCCCCTCCCCCTTTGACTGTTACATGTGCAACCGGGGGCTCAAGACTCTGCACGTCCGGATGAAGCTGCACTTCCAAAACGGCCTGGCCGTGGCCAAGTTCCTGGAATCCCATCCCAAGGTGGAGAAGGTCCTTTACCCAGGTGGGTGGGCAGGGTTTGGGAACATCCCAGGGAGGGATTTGGGAACATCCCAGGGAAGGGTTTGGGAACATCCCAGGGAGGGATTTGGGAACATCCCAGGGAAGGGTTTGGGAGCATCCCAGGGGAGGGATTTGGGAGCTGTGGTGCCCCGTGACTGGGGTTGGGTCACTCAGGTGAAGCTGAGCTGCCCCAGCTCTGCACTGGAATTCACTGGGAATTCTCCCAACTCTCCCCATTCCAGGGTTGCCTTGTCACCCTCAATATGAGGTGACAAAGAAGCAGTGCACAGGCTGTCCTGGAATGATCACCTTCTACATTAAAGGAAACCTCAAAAATGCCTTTGCCTTCCTCAAGAACTTGAAGGTAAAATAAAGGCAATGGAATCACCCTCAGAGGGAGCTGAAACTGCCCCGCTGAGGGGAGGGTGGAAGTTGCTTTTCCTGCCAAGTCCTTTGGGTGTGCCCCACTGTAAATCGGGGACCATTTGTCCCTGGGGGTTAATGAGAGGGAACAAAGGGAGGCTCAGCCCCTTGGGAATGTTTGTTTGCTCCCAGGGCGAGGCGTGCCCAGCTCAGGCAGGAGCTGCTGCTCACCCAGGGCTTTCTGCAGGACTGGGGAGCTGGGGCTGCTGCAGCTCGCCTGGAATATTGCAAATGCCCTCAGGAGGAAAAGCCTCTGAGGAAGGGCCTGACTCGGGGGGCACAGAGGGAGCCCCTGGCTCTGGGAATGCTTGGCTGGCTCCAAGCGGGGACCCATCCAACCAAGGACATCCCAGGGATCTGGGGACAGGATGAGCCTGTTTGAAATCTTGGCTCTTACCTGCCAGATGTGCACTTTATTCCTAATTACACCTAATACAGTTTATAACATAGAAGTTATTCTAGAAAAACTTGGGAAAAATGTCCCTAAACTTTCCTTTTTCCTCCATGCCCTTGAAGAGGTCCCAGCCCCGGGGCTGCTGCAGGAGGGTTTGGACAGAGCTGCCAGGGATGCTCGGGGTGGGATTGTTGGGGGGTGTGTGCAGGGCCAGGAGCTGGATCAGTGATCCCTGTGGCCACTTCCAACTCAGGATATTCCCTGATTCTATGAATTCTCTTTCCATGCATCCATAACCTCCTTCCCTTTCTCCCATAGGTGTTTACCCTGGCTGAGAGTCTGGGTGGATTCGAGAGCCTGGCAGAGCATCCGTGAGTTCATCCTTCCATCCTCAGAGCCTCAAAAAGCTGCAGAGCACCACAGAATTCCCAGAGCACCACAAAATTCCCACAATTTCCCAGCCCCAAAGCTGTTTTAGCAAAATTAAGGGACTGTTGTGCAGCACAAAGCCAGGGGAGATTCCAGAGGGAGGGAATTCTGTGAGAGTGCAGACATGGAGGAGTTTTGCCCGGAGGGCTGAGGCACAGTTGGTGTCCATGAAGACAATCCCAGGAGCTGTTGGGTGCAATAAAAGTCCCAAATTCTTGGGATAAAGATGTTTTTTGTCCCTGCAGGGCCATCATGACCCACGCCTCAGTGCCTGAGAAGGAAAGGGAAGCTCTGGGAATCACTGACACCTTGATCCGTCTCTCAGTGGGGCTGGAGGATGAGGAGGATTTGCTGGCAGACCTGGATCAGGCCCTGAAGGCTGCAGTGAGTGGGGTGTTCCCCTCCAAAAATATCCTTTTATAATAATAATAATATTAATAATAATAATAACCCAGCCTTTCCATGGGCTGAGCCTGCAGCTCCTCCCAGATGGACCCTGGGCTGTGAATTCAAAGTTTCCCCGTTTGCAGCCTTGGCTCAGGCACAGCTCCCATGGATTCAGGAGCAGTTGGGATGTGCCAGGCACGGCTCCATGTGGATTCAGGAGCAGTTGGGATGTGCCAGGCACAGTTCCATGGATTCAGGAGCAGTTGGGATGTGCCAGGCACAGCTCCCATGTGGATTCAGGAGCAGTTGGGATGTGCCAGGCACGGCTCCATGTGGATTCAGGAGCAGTTGGGATGTGCCAGGCACAGCTCCCATGTGGATTCAGGAGCAGTTGGGATGTGCCAGGCACAGCTCCCATGGATTCAGGAGCAGTTGGGATGTGCCAGGCACAGCTCCATGTGGATTCAGGAGCAGTTGGGATGTGCCAGGCACAGCTCCCATGTGGATTCAGGAGCAGTTGGGATGTGCCAGGCACAGCTCCCATGTGGATTCAGGAGCAGTTGGGATGTGCCAGGCACAGTTCCATGGATTCAGGAGCAGTTGGGATGTGCCAGGCACAGTTCCATGGATTCAGGAGCAGTTGGGATGTGCCAGGCACAGCTCCCATGGATTCAGGAGCAGTTGGGATGTGCCAGGCACAGCTCCCATGGATTCAGGAGCAGTTGGGATGTGCCAGGCACAGCTCCATGTGGATTCAGGAGCAGTTGGGATGTGCCAGGCACAGCTCCCATGTGGATTCAGGAGCAGTTGGGATGTGCCAGGCACGGCTCCATGTGGATTCAGGAGCAGTTGGGATGTGCCAGGCAAGGCTCCCATGGATTCAGGAGCAGTTGGGATGTGCCAGGCACGGCTCCCATGGATTCAGGAGCAGTTGGGATGTGCCAGGCACGGCTCCCATGGATTCAGAAGCAGTTGGGATGTGCCAGGCACAGCTCCATGGATTCAGAAGCAGTTGGGATGTGCCAGGCACGGCTCCCATGGATTCAGGAGCAGTTGGGATGTGCCAGGCACAGCTCCCATGGATTCAGGAGCAGTTGGGATGTGCCAGGCACAGCTCCATGTGGATTCAGGAGCAGTTGGGATGTGCCAGGCACAGCTCCCATGTGGATTCAGGAGCAGTTGGGATGTGCCAGGCACAGCTCCCATGGATTCAGGAGCAGTTGGGATGTGCCAGGCACAGCTCCCATGTGGATTCAGGAGCAGTTGGGATGTGCCAGGCACAGCTCCCATGTGGATTCAGGAGCAGTTGGGATGTGCCAGGCACGGCTCCATGTGGATTCAGGAGCAGTTGGGATGTGCCAGGCACAGCTCCCATGGATTCAGGAGCAGTTGGGATGTGCCAGGCACAGCTCCATGTGGATTCAGGAGCAGTTGGGATGTGCCAGGCACAGCTCCCATGTGGATTCAGGAGCAGTTGGGATGTGCCAGGCACAGTTCCATGGATTCAGGAGCAGTTGGGATGTGCCAGGCACAGTTCCATGGATTCAGGAGCAGTTGGGATGTGCCAGGCACAGCTCCCATGGATTCAGGAGCAGTTGGGATGTGCCAGGCACAGCTCCATGTGGATTCAGGAGCAGTTGGGATGTGCCAGGCACAGTTCCATGTGGATTCAGGAGCAGTTGGGATGTGCCAGGCACAGCTCCCATGTGGATTCAGGAGCAGTTGGGATGTGCCAGGCACGGCTCCATGTGGATTCAGGAGCAGTTGGGATGTGCCAGGCAAGGCTCCCATGGATTCAGGAGCAGTTGGGATGTGCCAGGCACGGCTCCCATGGATTCAGGAGCAGTTGGGATGTGCCAGGCACGGCTCCCATGGATTCAGGAGCAGTTGGGATGTGCCAGGCACAGCTCCATGGATTCAGAAGCAGTTGGGATGTGCCAGGCACAGCTCCCATGGATTCAGAAGCAGTTGGGATGTGCCAGGCACGGCTCCCATGGATTCAGGAGCAGTTGGGATGTGCCAGGCACAGCTCCATGTGGATTCAGGAGCAGTTGGGATGTGCCAGGCACGGCTCCCATGTGGATTCAGGAGCAGTTGGGATGTGCCAGGCACAGCTCCCATGGATTCAGGAGCAGTTGGGATGTGCCAGGCACAGCTCCCATGTGGATTCAGGAGCAGTTGGGATGTGCCAGGCACGGCTCCCATGTGGATTCAGGAGCAGTTGGGATGTGCCAGGCACAGCTCCCATGTGGATTCAGGAGCAGTTGGGATGTGCCAGGCACAGCTCCCATGGATTCAGGAGCAGTTGGGATGTGCCAGGCACAGCTCCCATGGATTCAGGAGCAGTTGGGATGTGCCAGGCACAGCTCCATGTGGATTCAGGAGCAGTTGGGATCTCCCTGGGGTTGCAGTGATGGGAATTCCCTGCTCAGGTCACACAGGGCTCAGGGTGGGCTCCAGGTTTGTCAGGGCAGGGTTTCAATCAGAGTTGGAAAGGTTTGTTCCTGTATTTTCTCTTTTTGTGTGTGTGGGGTTGTTTTGTATTGGAGGGGGCAATGATGAGGCTTTTGACAAGCGGGGAAAATTTTCATGAAGACAAAGTCTAATGCTAAAATATGAGTTTAATTTATTAAAAGGAAAATAAAAATATCTGGCTGATAGAGGGGCAGAGCACAGTGATCTCTCTCTTTCCTTCCTGCAGTTTCAGTAAACCTTGAGGGTCAAAAAGGAACTCGGAACTGGACATGACTGTGGACAAGGACATGGAAAACCAAGCCCCTCTTGCTTTGCCTTTGGGAATTGCAGCCTGGGCTCCTGGGCTCTCCCAGGCTGTGCAGGGTGTGCTGGGCACAGCCTGGGCTCTCCCTGGCACTGTCTGGAGCCCGGAGCTGTGTGGGAGCAGCCGTGGGCACCCCAGGAACGCGATGCCAGTTCTGCCAGCAGAGCTCAGTGTTTGTGCTGCTGCTGCTGCAGCCTTTGGGGCACAAGGGCTGGCTCCTGTTCCTGCTCTCAGCTCCTTCTCCTCTCCCCCATCAGCTCGGCTCAAAAACTTAATTGAGCTCAGATTTATTTTAATTAGGTTAGAAATTTGCTTAAGAGCTTTTTCTTCTCTTGATGTTTTATTGAAAATGAAGTGAACTCCAACACCTGGTAAATAATAACTTTCTAAAGAGGAGTCTTTGTCTCTTTTAAGAAAAAAAATCATGTGCTGTGAGAATTACTGGAATCATTTTAATTAAAACACGCTTTTCCTTTCCTTGCTTGTGTTTCCATTGGCACGTGCTGCTTGTGTTCAGAATCAGGGGCTGGAGTGACCCTGGAGCTGTTGGAATTTTCCTGTGGAAAGGAATGTGGGAGGGAATGGAGTTGAGAGGAGGGAATGGAGTTGAGGCAGGACAATTCTGTATTGGCCACACTCAGAATAACTTCCATTGCACAGAGGGATTAAATCCTGACAAAACCAAAGTGAAGGTGTTCCCACCCAACCCTCCTCATTCCACAGAATCCCAGACTGCTTTGGCTTGGAATGCACCTCAAATCCCCCCCAGTGCCACCCCTGCCCCTCAGGAGCAGCTCTGATATGAGGCGGGGCCAGCTGCCCCAGCACATTAATGACTGTTAAGTGACGAGCTGGGATTCATGAATTTCTGCAATTACGGTTAATTAACCGTAATTAACGCCTGTGAAGGTGCTCGGAGCGGGATTCGAACCCGCGGCCTGCAGCGTCCCCTCAGCCCGGCCCAACGCGTGACGTCACGCGCACGTGCGCCTGTCTCGGCCAATCAGCGCCCGCCGGCGGATTTGAACGGCGGAGCTGCGGCTGCGGCCGTTGTGCGCGCGGCGGAGCCGGTAGGGGGCGCTGCTCTCCCCGGCTGAGGGGCCGCCATGGCCGGGCCGGGGCCGGGACCGGGACCAGCGCTGGAACCGGGGCTGGAACCGGGGCTTGGGCCGTACCGGGCCACGAGGCTGGTGAGCACCGAGCGGGGTTGGGCGGGACCGGGAGCGGGGCTTGGGCCGTACCCAGCTACGAGGCCGGTGAGCACCGAGCGGGGCCGGGCGGGACCCGGGACGCGGCTGCTGGAGCGCTGCGGGAGGGGAGGTGGCTCTGCCCCTCGGGACTTCTGTCACGACAGAGATGCGCTTGGGGATGTGCCATGCCCGCTCCGTGTCACGACGCGTGGGTGCTCCGGGAATCCCCCGCTCCGTGTCACGACGCGTGGGTGCTCCGGGACCCCCCGCTCCGTGTCACGACGCGTGGGTGCTCCGGGACCCCCCGCTCCGTGTCACGACGAGTGGGTGCTCCGGGACCCCCCGCTCCGTGTCACGACACGTGGGTGCCTGGAGCCCTCCTGTCCCGTGCCCGTTTTCCCCTTATGTCGGTGCTCGGGGACGCCCTGCCCGCTATCGCCACATGGGGGCGCCCTGGGACGCCCCGCTCCCTGTCGCGACATTGGCTGCTCAGGGACACTCTGGCATCCCCCTGCCCTCTGTCGCGACATTGGCTGCTCGGGGACACCCTGTGCCATGATATATGGGTGCCCTGGCACTCCCTTGCCCTCTGTCACGACATTGGCTGACCCTGGCACGCCCCGATATTGTACGTGGGGGTACCTGGAGACCTCCCACGCCCCGCCCTCTTGTCCCGCTCTATTTCCACCCTTCTGTCGCGACACGCGGGCACTCAGAGCCATCCTCTATCCCGACACCGCCGCTGCTCAGCGGCCCGATCGCGATAACCCTGTCCGTGTCCCCGCAGTGGAACGAGCTGACCCGGTACTTCCGAGCGGGGATGCCGCTGCGGCGGCACCGGCAGCGGCTCCGCACTCACGGCAGCTGCTTCACGGCGGCCGAGGCCGCGGACTGGCTGCACCCCGTGCTCCGCGGGCACCGCAGCTTCGGGCCCGACGTCAGCCGGCAGCAAACGGTGCAGCTGCTGCGCAAGTTCCTCAAGAACCACGTCATCGAGGACATCAAGGGCAGGTGGGGAGGGGAGGAGCTGGAGGACAACGGCGCCCTCTACAGGTAGGGCGGGATGGAAGCGCCTCCGGGAATGAATGACGGGTGCGTGTAGTTCTAAACACTGCGGAGGTGTGCTTATAAATATTATATAGATCGTTATAAACACTGCGGTGGTGTGCTTATAAATATTATATAGATCGTTATAAACACTGCGGAGGTGTGCTTAGAAATATTATATAGATCGTTATAAACACCGCGGTGGTGTGCTTATAAATACCATATATATCATTATAAGTACCATATATATCGTTATAAATACCATATATATCGTTATTAATACCATATATATCGTTATAAATACTGTGGAGGTATGCTTATAAATGCCAAAAGAAAACATCAATATATATCGATAAAACATATATATATACACAGAAAAAAACATATATATGCACTTAGAAATACCATATATATATATATATATGCACTTAGAAATACCATATATATATATATATCACTTAGAAATACCATATATATATATATATGCACTTAGAAATACCATATATATATATATATACTTAGAAATACCATATATATATATATACACTTAGAAATACCATATATATATATATATACACTTAGAAATACCATATATATATATATACTTAGAAATACCATATATATATATATACTTGGAAATACCATATATATATATATACTTGGAAATACCATATATATATATATATATATATACACACTTATATATGCTATACGTATTTATATATGCTATATATAATATTTATAACTATAATGTATACTATATGGTTATATATTATATATAGTAATGTATTCATATGATAATAAATTAATAAATAATTCACGCGAAAAAACGAGGTTCAGTTTCTTGGTAGATTTTTAAGAAGTTTAATAAAAGATAATAAAGCAAAAGTTTAATAAAAGACAGTAAGAGGCAATAAAGCAAAAGTGCTTTGCATTCAGCCAAGAGCACACCTTAATTCAGAAAACACTTCTTTAAATGTTTCAGCCTGTTGCATATTCATAGACCTTCATGAATTATTCAAAATCACTCCCCTCAGCTCGTACATCAACATTTTTACTTTGTTTATTATTTTTTCCCTTGTGGCTCCTTCTTGTCGGTGCCCTCCCTGATAACAGAGATCAATAAATCCCTTCCCTGGAGTTTTGGTGTTCTCACCCCTGTCTTCATCCAGATTGGATAATCCAAGAATGGGAAGAATTTCTTCATTATCTTTTTACCATTCTTTGAGTTAGTTACATGAACAAAAGCTTTTTACATCATCATGTTATAGTAAAAAAAAAAATATTTATTACACTACTACTATATTTATTACACTATTATTTATTACACTACTATAAAAATTTATTTATTACACCACTAATTAAATTCCTAAGCTTTGTTAATTGCAGAACTAAAAGAAACTATATTCATACAGCAAACTTTTCCAACATTGTACATGTAACATTCATTTGAATATTTGCACAAAGCCAATAACATATACTTAGAACATTCATACTTGTGTCTGTCTGAGGTTTCTGCTGGGACACAAAGTGCACTGCAGTGCTTTGGGGGGAAGCCAGGAGTGTTTTGGAGGAGCTGCCTGCTGGGTTTGCTGTTCTTGGAGCTTTTAAACAAATTCAGAGTGAGAATCAAAGCTCTGAAATTCAATGGGCCTCACTTGTCACGTTCTGGGCTCAGGCTGTGCCAACATCTCCAGCTTGGCTTTGGCATCAAACAGCCCAAAGCTAATTTATTATATCGTAAATTGAAAATATTCAGTGTTTTCCTTTTTTTTTTTTTTAGTCAATCTCAGAGTCACACTAGTGTGGAATCAGAGGTTTTGTTTTGTCATTTCTTTAATTACAGATTAATTCTGAATGTATTTCACATCTCTCCCATTCATTACAGATTTCCTCCAACATCTCCAGTCAAACCTTTACCAAGCCCACCAAGGGAGAACTTGGAAAACTCTGGAGACAAAGGAAAACTTTTCAAACTGCCCAGTTCATCCAAGAAGGCTTTGAAAAAACAGGAGGTCCTGCAGTCCCTGGTAATAATTTCTGTTCCTTACAGCATTGCACTTGTCTTGTATTGTCTTTATTCTTTAAAAATTAGTGGCACTGCTCTCTTGTGGCATCTTCCCTTAATAAAAAATAGTTTGGACTTAAAGGAATTGAGAAATATTAAGAAATAAATTCATATGAGAAGGGTTTTTACTATGTTTTAGGTTTTGTTTGTTTTGTCTCAGTGCAGAATTATCCCTGCAAAGGGATTTTAAAGTATTGGGAGGGCTGGAAGGTGAAGTCCTAGAAATGATCTGCACAATATGGCCTTGTTGAAATTTAATTTATCTTTGAGGGAGAAATAATTTAAAAAATTATTTAATTTGCCATCTTTTTTTAGACAATGGAATGTGTGTGTGGCCCTTGATTCAGTTGAGATTTGTGTGCATAAATTCTGAATTTCAGTTCCAGTCTTAAAGGAAGAAAATTCACATGTTAATACATCTGGATTTGAGGTGTTTTTACCTTTTAAACTGCCGATTTTGGATTGATTGGGATTTTTTTTTCATTTCTTTTTACTTGTGTGCTTCCATTTCAATGCTGAGGCTGCAGGTTACTCCCTGGCTCATGTGGAATTTCATGTTCCACAGAATGCCCTGTTCTTTTAATTCCAATTTCCTCTAATTTTTAATTGCCTTAAGAGGCTCGTTTATCTTACAGTACAAACCACTCGTTTTCAGGAGAACTTAGCAAGACCAAAATCTGATGTAACAGAAGAAAAGAAGGGAAACAACCTGCAAAGGAGGGAAATAACCCAGGAAGATGTGCAAGAAACATGGAGAAATATCATCAGGATCCAGTAAGTGAGGAATTACACCCAGCACCTTCTCATTCAGAATTATTATTATTAATTCTCATTTAATTTTTCAAACTATGTTTTAAGTTGAATATTTTTTTCTGTTGTTTACACAGGTTTTCTAATCTGTTTATTAACATTGGATTGTTGCATTTCAGGAATTTCTGATCCTGTGCTGGTGCTGAAATGTATTTTTTTTTTGTGCTCTTCCTTGCTGATTTTTTTTCTGTTTGTCCCAGGGAAAGGGAGAATTTACCAAACAGCATTTCAGCTCTCCAAGAGTTTTTGAATAAATATGGAAAGATCTTCTTTTCCTTCATCCCTTGCAAATCTCTGCTCTCTTTGTCCCCCAGTTTACAAACAATTTTGGGAGTGCCCTCGTTGGAGGAGGTTCTGCAGCCAGCCCAGATCATCCCTGACTTTGTCATGTACAACATGAGCAACACCAGCAGGCACGGTGTGGTGATCCTGCAGGACAAAGCAGGTGATGTTTGCTTAAAAATTCTTCATTTAGAAATAATAATTCATCTGTTTCATACAGCACAGCTCAGGGACCTTAAATCCCACCCCACCCCTGCCATGGCAGGGACACTTCCCCTATCCCAGGCTGCTCCAGCCTGGCCTGGGACACTCCAGGGATCCAGGGGGAGCCAAAGCAAATCTGGGAATTCCATCCCAATATCCCACCTAACCCTGCCCACCTTCAGCTTGGGGTTATTCCCCTTTATCCTATCAGAATTACACGTGTAGCAATGTTTAAAACCAGTTTTAAATGTAATCTTTTGTACTTTAAGTGTTATCTAATACGTGTGAGCCATTATTAGTTGTTAATGATTTGGGCTCATGTCTAAATGATGCACTTGTCTGTTTGGATTTCAGAAGACCTCCCTCACTGGGTGCTGTCAGCCATGAAGTGCTTGGCCTACTGTAAGTCACTGAGGAGCTTTTGAGTTGCAGAAACCCCTTTTGAGAGTTGAAAGGGAGATTTTTTTGTTTGGGTTTGGGGTTTTTTTTTGATATTTATTTTGTGTGTGTGAAATCAGCTGTGATGTTTCAGTTCAGAATCTGGGTAAAACCTGAGGCTGGTTTCCTCTAATGCAGTTTTTCAGGAGTGAAAGCGACTTTGCTTTTCCAGCCTCTGGCTTTTAGCTGGACCAAAACATTTCCTACATTTGATATTAAACTGGGGAGATCAATTTTCTTTGGTTTGTAAACAATCAACTATAAATGAATTAGATGAGTGCCTCTCAAATGAAACCAGTGATAATGAGGTTTTTTTCCATAGGTTGAGCTTCCTTTTGCTCAAGGAGCTTGAATTCCTTTTGGGAGAACTGGGGCCACTGTGCTTTGGAAATGAAGGGACATACTAAGGCTTGGTTATTATTTTGCTGAGGAACCTATAAAGACCACAGATTAATTTTTCTTTATTTATTTTCTTGGTGTGGAACAGAATTGTGCACAGCTCTTCAATGGCTGCCTGGAACCTCTTACAGTGCTTTTGCTCTCAAATGGTGCCAAATACAATATTTGTGATTGCTGATGGGATTCTTTGCTTGTGAAACAAGAATAAATTTAGGCTGATGTTCAGAAACTTCTTTTATTGTGGATTGTGGATTTTTGGTGTGAATTTCATTTCTTGCCTTCTTTTCAGGGCCCAGGAACAATGACATGAGCCAAGGCACCTACAGTGGCTTTGAGAGGGATGTGTTCAGAACAGTTGCTGATTATTTTCTCAGTCTTCCTGAGCCATTGCTTACTTTTGAGTACTATGATCTCTTTGTTAATATCTTAGGTATGTATGAACTCAGAAACACTCAGGGGAGCTCTAAGTTCAGATCAGCTGGGGGACAAATGTGTGATTCAAAGCAGAGCTTGATCCCCTGATCTGTGTGGGAGCTCCAGTCTGAGGAGGATCATCACTGCTCCAGTCTGTATTAGTGCCAATTAAAATGTAGTTCTGCCTCATGATTTCCCATTTAAATTGCTGTTTCAGCTCACATTCTAAATATTCAATAACAAAAACTTAAAAAGATGTGCTTGTTCTGCCTGCTCCTCACTATTGCAGTGTTACCTGGCTTTGCTCTTGCATGTTGGTTGCAATGACCTTGTTAAATTGCTTTGGGACTGAACTAAAGTCTTCTTAATTAATATCTTAATTAATATCTTAGCTTTGTTGTCTGTCTGCCCAGTTAGGAGTTCTCTGAACTGGTTCATTTTCATACCACTTGCATCTTTAACATCTCTTTCATTTCCTGATAGTTATGTGTGGCTACATCCAAATTCCTGGTCTGGGCAGTGGAAAACGTTCTGTCCAAGAGGAGAAATGTGACCCTCAGCCTTCAAAAACTCTTCACTTGAACTCTTTCAAGTCCACTGAGTGTCTTCTCCTAAGCCTGCTCCTCAAAGAGCCTGATGAGAAGGAGGAAGGAGAAGCTTCCAGGTTTTCCTCAGAAGAGCTGGGAGCCCAAAACCAACATGGAAAGAAATGGCAGCAGCACAAACTGCCACGACAGCAAGGGAGTGCTGGGAACCCGATGGGAGGGAGCTGCCAGAATCTTGCAGGATTCAGGAATGGCCAAGAGCCACCTGGAGCAGTTAGGACAAGGTGTTACTCCTTGGAAAGAATTGGAGCTGCTGCTTCAAGTGTGTGTCATAAAAGAGGATGGGCCCCCCTCGGGGGAGGTGCTGCGAGCACCATCAGGAGAAGTGCAGAAGTGCTGGAGGAGCAGAGAGTGAGCTCAGGGGTGGAGCTGGGCTGGGACAGCTCAGGTGAAACCCAGAGCCACGGCCCCAGGAGAGTGTCTGGCCCATCTCCCTGGGCAGAGGAGCTGTGGGCTGATGGAGCCAAGGGAACACTGAGCCTGCTGGGCAGGAGGAGCTCCAGGAGCTGCAGTGCCATCAACAGACCCAGAGCTGAGATCACAGTGCAGCCCTGGGGACAAGGAAAAGGCAGCCCCTGTGTGGCCAGCAGGACTGAGGGCTGTGCCATCAGCACCACAAAGAGGCTCTGCAGGAGCAGCACAGAAGTGTCAGAAGGCTCTGTCCCCCCCTCCCCCTGTGTGCTGCCTGGCACAAGTAAGGGCTCTGTGCAGCATGTTGTACTGCCTTGTTGTGTGGCCTCACTAATCCCTGCTTCCCTCAGCCTCTGCCACTCTTGCTAGCTTTGTGGATAGGCACAGAGCACGGATTTGTGGGGTTTTTAAAGGAAATCTGCTGCCTACCTTGTTTAAAGTGCTGTAGCTCTGCTAACAAATAGTAATGTGTTATTTGGAGTATGAGCTTGCTGTGTCAGTAATTGGTAAGTGGTGGGGGCAGGGAACCTGCACACACCTGCCTGTTGGAAATGTCTTCTTCTATTCTGCAAATCCTTCTTTTCTGGAAATACTTCTGGGAATAATTAGTGCCATTCCTTAATTGTATTGTGGTCCTAATTGCACCATAAGGAAGGAAGTTGAAGATGACCACACAAACAATCTCTTCTGTGATTTCTGTGGAACATAAATAATCACACTGAAATAAGAAATCTGCAGTACTGAGGTTCAAATCTGCTGGAAGTGGTTCAAATCTTAAAGCCAGCTGTCTTTGTGGTTAACTTGCAGATGTGCTGCAGCCTCACCTGGAAAGAATTGCAGTGGAAGCCCTGCAGATCTGCTGTTTGCTGCTGCCTCCCCCACAGCGCAGGAAGCTGCAGCTGCTGCTGAGGATGATGGCCAGGATCAGTGGCAATGTGGACATGCCACGGCTGCACCATGCCATGGGCACCAGGTCCTTGGTAAGACAAGGGAAAAACTCTTCTAAAAAAAAAAAAAAAAAAGCAGATTCCTCAGTCTGAATTCTCACCCAGCTGCCGTTTACAATCTCAGACTGGTTTTGGGTTGGGAGGGTTAAAGCCCAGCTCATTCCAGTTTAAACCTGGCTCTTGGTGTGCATTAGGGCTGGCTCTGCAGGTTTGAATCACCTTCCTTGTCTCAAAATGACCAATTGAAGATTTAGGTTTAGATTAGAAGTAGGAAGAAATTCTTTATTCAGAGGGAGGGGAGGCCCTGGCACTGGTGCCCAGAGCAGCTGTGGCTGCCCCTGGATCCCTGGAATGTCCAAGGCCAGGCTGTCCCTGCCCCAACCCAAACCATCCCAGGATTCTGTTCTACAGTTCTGTGAAGATGTTCATTTTTCTATAGGTTAAGCCTTTTTCTGCTACTACCTTTTCCCAATATAAATTTTTAATTGAAAGTGCTGTTCAATTCCAAAGAAATTACTTTAATTCACGCGAGAGAACAACAATGACTTTTCCTCCTTGTGTCCCCACACTTGGAAGTTGGTATTGGAGGATTTGTACCACTGTGGAGAGTGGAGAGAAATTAAATTTATAATTTAAATGTATTTAAGTCTTATCCACCGAAGCTGTGCTGAACTCTTGCAGCTGATCCAGACGTTCTCCCGTTGTGTCCTGCGCTCTGCAGAGGAGGAGGATCTGGATGAGCTCCTCTCCACACGTTTGGTTTCCTTCCTGATGGACCATCAGCAGGAAATATTCCAGGTCCCAACCTACCTGCAGGTTGCTGTGAGGGATCACCTGGAGTACATGAGGATGGCTCAGGTTGGTGCCATGAGAGCAGTTCAAATTCATTGGTTAATTGTTACTTCTGAAAGTTGGGAAAATGCAAATAAACCCAGGATTATGAATGTATAGATATTAATGATAATGTTTTGCAGCTTGTGGGTGGTTATTAGGTACTTACTCAAATAGTACAGAATCAGTTGAGTGCATGCAGAGCCCTTCTTTTTTCAGTGCAAACAGGAAAAAGAAGAAATTTGTGCCATCTTGCCAACATATTCCTACTGCAAGCAAATCACTCCTCAGGAGTTTGAAGAACAAAAAGTCTCCACCTCACAGGCTGCAGTGGCAGAGCTCCTGGAGAACATCATCAAGGATAAAAACCTCTCTGTGAAGGACAAAAAGAAAAAGTTAAAACAGGTGAGTTGATTTCATCTGCTTCTGCAGTGCCTTTGTGAGGGAAGGGCTCAGGCACCAGAGCCTGGGGCAGGAGAGGAGCAGGATGTGCTGAGAAATGTTTGTGCTCAAGAGCTTTTTGAGTGCTCCGTGTGCTCTGCTTGGGATTTTAAAGATGGTTTTTAATGCTGCATCCTCTGGAGCCAGGCTGGGAGAGCTGGGGGTGCTCACCTGGAGAGGAGAAGGATCCAGGGAGAGCTCAGAGCCCCTGGCAGGGCCTGAAGGGGCTCCAGGAGAGCTGGGGAGGGACTGGGGACAAGGCAGGGAGGGACAGCACACAGGGAGTGGATCCCACTGCCAGAGGGCAGGGATGGATGGGATTTGGGAATTGGGAATTCCTGGCACAGGGTGCCCAGATTTGCTGTGGCTGCCCCTGGATCCCTGGCAGTGCCCAAGGCCAGGTTGGACATTGGGGCTGGAGCAGCCTGAGACAGTGGGAGGTGTCCCTGCCGTGGCAGGAGTTTGGAATGAGATGGGATTTAAGGTCCCTTCCAATCCAAACCACCCCATAATAATCCAGCCTTTGACTGGCAGCAGTGGTGCTCAAACAATGATGTAAAACCAGGATCAAACCATTCTGCTGGAGCTCCTGCTCTCCATTCAGTGGTTCCTGATGGAATTGCAGCCTGGATTCCAAGTCTCCATTAAGGTGCCATAGGTGGGGTTAAATTCAGTGGGTGTTAAAAGCAATCATTTTTAGCCTTAAGAGACCAAACTCTCTCTGTTGAGAATCCTGAAACATTCCTTTGATGGCCTTGCCTTTGTGTTTTGTAACATTTACACTGCTCAAGATTATCTTGCACTTTTCTGGCCTATCAACAACTTGCCTAATAGTAAAGCTAAAACACAGCAGTTCTGGCAGGATTTAATCCTGGAGGGTTTTTCTTTCCTTTTGGCAAGTCTTTCTGCCCAATGGAATAGTTTTGTACTTGTCCTGGAATCTCCTAAGCAAGTCTTGTGACTCCCATTTGAACAAGCTGCTTGTTCAGGGCAGCCACACTTGGCTTTGGTGCCCCTCCTGCAGCTCTGACTTCCATGTGTGTTGTGGAAACTTTCCTGGGCCCTCTCAAATTGAGTCTGGTTTGCTTCAAGACCATCAAAACTCCTGAAAATGTAAAGAAGAATGGTTAATTAAGGCTTGGAGTAAGAAATGATTGACAGCAGCAGGGCAAAGGGGGGAGGAAGGAAATGGGAACCCAAAAATGATGCCAGGACTGGAGGTGCCTCAGCAGTGCCAGCACAGGGGTGGGCACTGCCCTGGGCCTGCTGGACACATTCCTCTCCATGGGAATTCTTGGGAAAAGCCAAATTCATGGCACTGCACTTTCTAGAGGGTGAGGTCCCAATTGTGTCAACACCAGAAGTTACAAAGGTGGTTTGAATCCATCAGTGGAAAGGTTTGGTTCGTGTTCAGGTGTATTTACAATTTTTCATCCCTTCCTAAAGCTTTGCATGGCAAACAGGCAAAATGTCCAAATCACTGCTCTGATTCCAGGTATTTTCATTTTCCTGGAATCAGTGTAAGCTTTCCTGGGAGAGCCCTTCCAAAACAGGCTGAATCTTGGCTCCCTGTTGGGTAAAACACATTTATCCAGGGAATTCCTGGATAAAGGAATTCCTGCAGGCACAACAGGCATGGAGCATGCTCTGGCACAGCTGGAATTTTCTGTGGGGTCTGGGATTTTGCTGTCATGGGTGTCTGTGTGTGCTGCAGTTCCAGAAGGAATATCCCCACATCTATGGGAGCAGATTCCCCACAACAGAGTCGGAAGCAATGCTCCTGGAGAACAAACCCACCATCAAACAGCCCATGCTGAGCCTCAGGAAACCCAAATTTCGCAGCCTCAGGTATTGATTCCACCACACCTGAGCCATTTCTCCCTGCTGGAAGTCTGAGGGATTCACCAAAGGAGTTGCTGCAGGATTTTGGTGGTGGCTGTGCTGTACAAGGAGGAAATGTTTACATGGACACTGTGCTGGAAGGTGCCAAAATACCTTTTTTTTTTTTTTTTTCCCCCCAGATATTTTAGAATAACTTCTAAAAGAAAAATATTTATCTGTTTACAAATTATTACAATATATCAGAATAGGAAAATGTGAAAGTACACATAAAGCTGTTGTCAACCAAAAATTTATATATTTTTTTTTAATGGGAAACTAATGACCTGCCTCTTGTTATAACCTTTAAATGTCTGGTGAGGAATTTGTGCCATTTATTGTGTTTTTACATGTGTATGTGTTGTGACTTTTAAGTGCCTTTTCTGTTCTCAAAATGTTTGTCTTTAAACAAAGGAGCTTCTATGAGGACCAGGAGAGCCAACTGACCATAAATAAATGATTATCTCATTATAAATGCTTCTGTTCATATCATCTGTAAAAACTCTCATCAACTTTTTGATATTTATTTATATTAAAAGACTTGAAGTGTGTTTCTGATGTTTTCATGGGAAATTAATTTTGGATGTGTTGGTGTGATTCTCAAAACAAGAATGCTGGGTGATCCATGAAGTGAGAACAGCATACACTGATTTTTCCCTATTTTTTCCAGAGTTAGGGATTTGCTTATTAATTATAAGATTAAAATTCCCCCACAGGAGTTTAAATCTGCAGGAATATTTTTGGGGAAGTATAATTGATAATAATTAATCTACTGCATGGTTCTGAGATCCCAGACTGGTTTGGGTTGGGTGGGACCTTAAATCCCACCCAGTGCCACCCCTGCCATGGCAGGGACACCTCCCACTGTCCCAGGCTGTGCCAGGGGCTGCCCACCCTCCCAGCCAGGAATTCCATGGTACCTCTGTCATCCTGAGCCTGAAAAATACCATTTTTTCTCCTTTTTTAAAAAGAGATTTTGTAAATGAGAAACCCAAATCAGCCTCATTTTACCCTGTATTAATGATGCCTTTATGTCCTATGGGGAACTTTGTGCTTTCAGGGCAGGGGGCAGCTGTTGCTCCCCCAGAACATCTGGAACCAGCCAAACATCTGGAACCAACCACCTCCAACACTCAGCACCTGCCTGAGTTTGCTTCCAATGCTTCCTACCCCATTCCATGTTGCATAAATGCTTTGTTTATGTGGTGTTCCAGTTAAGTAACTTATTAGGTGAGAAGCTCACATTTCCCAGGATTTGGCTTTCAAAGGCCTGCCCTCATTATTCCCAGTTCTTGATCCACGTTATTTAATGTTCCCTTCTAAGGTTTTTGACAGAACTTAACCAAAATGAGAATAGAGAAATTCTAATTAAGGTTCAAGGGTTAATGGGATGCCTTAATCAAGATCACAGTGCAGTATCTTGATTTTTTTCTGTGAGAAGCCTTAAATGAACTCTTGTCCAAGTGGAAACACTGCCTTGAAGGAGGGAGCAAACAAACAAAAGCAGGGCACGAAGCCAACCCTCACGTGCTGGCTGGAGCAGCAGAGGGAACAGGGGCTCTTTAATGTCTCCTGTTCTTCCACCCCAATTTGGATCCCTGGAGCTGTTTCCATCTGGGTGGGAGGAGCACCTGAATGTACTGGTGATAAAACCCCTTCATCTTCTGCCTGAGAGTACAGCACGAAAAGGAAACTTGGGTCTTATTAATGTTTGAAATTACTCTTTACAGCGCTGTTGTTTTTATAAATGGTGACTCCTACTAGAGGTGGTTCCTAATGATGAGGCTGAGGGGAGACCTCAGGGGGCTCCAGCTCCCATCTCTGTTCCTGTGACAGGGACAAGATCCCAGGGAACGGCTGGAGCTGTGCCAGGGGAGGCTCAGGTTGGATTTTGGGGAAGGTTTTTCCCCCTGAGGGTGCTGGGCACTGCCCAGATCCCCATGGAATGGCCCCGAGGCTGCCAGAGCAGCTCCAGGAGCGTTTGGACAGCCAGGGATGCCCAGGGTGGGAATGTTGGGGGTCTGTGCAGGGCAGGAGCTGGATCAGTGATCCTGTGAGTCCTTCCAGCTCAGGACATTCCTTGGTGTTTGGCATTTTCTCCTCTCTTGGTGTCCCCAGTGTCACATCACTCGTGGGTGAGGCTCTGGACGGTCCCTGCAGAGCCGAGTGCTCCGGGCACGGCTCCAGCTCCGTTTCACTCCTCCCTGGGGTTTTTTTTTTTTTTTTCCTTTGTAATCACTTCTGCTTGGAAAGAATTTAGGTCTCAGAAAAACACTGAAATCCCCTTTTTGTGTAAACAGCAGGACAAAAACTCCCAAAGCCCGGGGAGGATTTTGGTGCTGAAAGCCGGCTCTGTTCCCAGCGTGCTCTCATTGGTGGGGGCTGTTTTGGGAAGGGGCTGCCCTGGGCAGGGCTCAGCTCCCCATAAATACCCAGCACAGCCCTGGCTCTGTGCTTGGCTCTGCAGGCTCTCTCAGGCTCTTCAGCAGGGAGGATGTACAGCCAGTGAGTATTCCTGCAGCTCCTCTCTGTGGGAGCACATCCCAGATGGAGCAGTGGGGCTGGGGGCCAGCAGGGATTGGAGGGGAGGAGAAGTGGGGAGGTGTCCATGTGTCCATGCTGCCACATCCCAAAGTGTGCTTCTGCTCTGGGGGAACGGGCTCACCTCCAGGTTCCAGAGGATTGATCAGAATTTGGAGTAGAATCATGGAATCCTGGCATGGTTTGGGTTGGAAGGACCTTAAAGCCAATCCAGTGGCACCCCTGCCATGGCAGGGACACCTTCCATTGTCCCAGGCTGCTCCAAGCCCTGTCCAGCCTGGCCTTGGGCACTGCCAGGGATCATCCAGGGGCAGCCACAGCTTCAGAGTTCACCAGACTGTGCCTGCTGTGTCTTCATGGGCTCTGCAGCAGATACAATTGGAACAAATAAATCTTTGCTTAAAAAAAAAAAAATTAAAAAAAAAAGCTTTTCCAAGAGCTGGGAGATACAAGCTGGATTTTGCTGTCTGATGCTCTGGGTGTGTTGGGCTGCAGTGTGGGCTGTCCCCTCGGTGTCCCTGTCCCTCCTCGTGCTCAGGACAGCTCTCAGTAGCTGTTTGGAGCCTCGGAGCCTTTCCCCATGGAAAGGTGCTTCTCCTTCCTCCCTTAAGTTCTTTGCAAGTCCTGGATCATTCCATCCAGATCCACCCCTCCCTGGGGGGGCTCCCAGCTCTGCCCCTGCTCTGGGCTCACCGTGCTGTGCCCTTGCAGGGTGGAGCATCCTGCTGGAGGCTACAAGAAGCTCTTTGAGACCGTGGAGGAATTGTCCTCTCCAGTGACTGCCCACGTCACAGGTTGGTCTGGGCCCTCATCTCCTTCTGCTCCCCTTTGTTCCTGCAGCTCGGGGGCTCCCAGGGCTCAGAGGCTTCACAAGGAGCTCGCAGGGCTGCTGATCTGGGCTACAGAAAGGTCACACTGGGTGGGGAACTCTTCAGACATTTCAATACTGAATGTCTTGGTTCACAGCAGGTGTGGAGGTGAAGAAATCAGAGCTCAAAGAACTCGTGTATTTAAACACCAATTAAAAAATGAGTTGAAGATTTGTTTTTCTTGCTGTGCCCATCCCAACATTGCCTCTCCCACAGGCAGGATTCCCACCTGGCTCCGAGGAAGCCTCCTGAGATGTGGTCCTGGCTTGTTTGAGGTGGGCTCAGAGCCCTTCTACCACCTCTTCGATGGCCAGGCACTGCTCCACAAGTTCGACTTCAAGGAGGGACATGTCACCTACCACCGAAGGTACTGCCAGTTTCCCAAGAAAAAGGAACAAATAAGGAAGGATTTGCTGGTCTGGATGCTGGGAACAGGCTGTGCCTGTGGGACACACTGCTTCTTGGGACTCCATGTGGTTATTGGGAGAGCTCTAGCAGTGATATCATTAAACCCAGCTCCAGATGCGATGTGAGGTTATGTGGAGCTCCCAGAGCTCTCCTGAGGTTCACCGAAGGAATATTTGTATTTATTGCACAGCCTGGTGTCACCTGTGACAGGCTTTGTCCTCCTGGCCCTCCCAGGTTTGTCAGGACTGACGCCTACGTGCGAGCCATGACGGAGAAGAGGATCGTGATAACGGAGTTTGGCACCTACGCCTACCCAGACCCCTGCAAGAACATCTTCTCCAGGTCCCTGGGGTGCTGCACACATTGCTGGGATGTCCCACAGACTTTCTGCTTCTCAGGAGCCCCTGACTGCCTCTTGGTTTTCTCTGCTCAGGTTTTTCTCCTACTTCAAAGGTGTGGAGGTGACAGATAACGCCCTGGTGAATGTTTACCCCGTGGGTGAGGATTACTATGCCTGTACTGAGACCAACTTCATCACCAGGATTAACCCAGACACCCTGGAGACCATCAAGCAGGTGGGTCTTTGTCCTGGGCTGATAGAGGGGTGGAGGAGTAAAACTGAAATTAAAATCATGCAGTCACAGAACGAGTTGGGTTGGCAGGGATCTTAAATCTCATCCAGTGCCACCCCTGCCATGGCAGGGACACTTCCACTGTCCCGGGCTGCTCCAAGCCCTGTCCAGCCTGGCCTTGGGCACTGCCAGGGATCATTCAGGGGCAGCCACAGCTTCTCTGAGCACCCTGTGCCAGGGCCTGCCCACCCTCACAGATATTCTTCCCAAAATCCCATCTATCCCTGCCCTCCTGTCCACCATCCCTTATTCCAAGCCCCTCTCCAGCTCTCCTGGATTCCCTTTAGGCACTGGAAGGGTCCCCCCTGAACTTTCCCTTCTCCAGGCTGAACACCCCCAGCTCTCCCATGGCAGGGGGGGCTCCAGCCCCTGGAGCATCTTCAAGTTTGGGTTGGAGTTTGCAAATCAGAGCTCAGCTGCAGACTTGGAGAGGAACTTCCCACATGCAGAGCAAGGCTGGATTGACTCACAACAGCTTGCAGAGCTTGTGCCTTCCCAGCTGCTGCCAGGGAAGCTCCTGACTGTGTCCCTGATGTTCTCCAGGTGGATCTCTGTAAATATGTGTCTGTCAATGGGGCAACAGCTCATCCCCACATTGAGAACGATGGCACCGTTTACAACATTGGCAATTGCTTTGGGAAAAACTTTGCCCTGGCCTACAACATCATCAGGATTCCTCCTCTGCAGGCAGGTCAGTCAATCCCACCTCTGAGCCAGCTGGGAAACTTTTCCCTTATGAATAATTTCTTTATCCTTTAAATTAATTTTGTCATTGACTTCGTTTTTTTCCAAGCTCCTCTAGATTTTTTTTTTTAATGTTGTATTTAAACCACTTCCAGGTGGCTTCTAAATGATGAATTTTGTGTTAAAGGCAGGAACTTGCTGGCTAGATGCTGTAAGTGTGGGTGAGACCTCCATAACCTCTCACCTGTCCCATTCCAGACAAGGAAGACCCCATGAACAAGTCGGAGGTGGTGGTGCAGTTCCCCTGCAGTGACAGGTTTAAGCCCTCCTATGTCCACAGGTAACATTCCATGGGGTCAGCAGGTCAGCTGGAACCAGGGACAGGTTCTCACACATAATCAGCAATGAAAATTAGGTGATTAACCAAAATCAGGGTCATTTTGAGCAATGATCCATATGTTTAAGATGAGCAACTCCATGGTTTTTGTCCAAACTGACCCTGGTGAGCCTGCTGTGCTCCTCTGCCTTTCCCAACAGCTTTGGGCTGACCCCAAACTACATTGTGTTTGTGGAGACACCAGTGAAAATCAACCTCCTCAAGTTCCTCTCCTCCTGGAGCCTTTGGGGAGCCAACTACATGGACTGCTTCGAGTCCAACGAGACCATGGGGGTAAGCATGGGCTCATCCCAAACTGAGCTGGGCTGGGCAGCCAGACCTGGGCTGGGAGGTCCACTGGCTTCTCCTCCATTTCCCTGAGCCTAAGCCCAGCTGCTGGGTGCTTTGCAGGTGTGGCTCCACGTGGCAGAGAAGAAGAAAGGCAGGCTCCTCAACCTCAAGTACCGCACCTCGGCCTTCAACCTCTTCCACCACATCAACACCTACGAGGACAACGGGTTCCTCATCGTGGACCTGTGCACCTGGAAGGGGTGAGGATGCCAAGGCTCCCTGGGCATCACAGCTGCCCCTTGCACCACACACAGCACTCCCTGCCCTGGCACATCCCTGCTGGGGCCTCTGGCACCAACCCATTTAATATTTAGCATGTGGTGACATGTAGACTGTACAGCACTGAGGTCTCCAGAGGTGCACTTGACTCTCATTTCTCAGGAAAAAAATATTTTTATCTTTCATTTACTTTTATCTTTAAGAAATGTTAGTGACTGGTGAAGGGTTGATGCTATTCTGGCTCCTGGGGCTGCAATGAGCAGGGTGTGCATGAGGCTCGAATGCTGCTCTTCATGTAAACACAGAAATGCTGCACTGAAATGATGAAGCTCAACCCTGTGTTGGCTGCATACCCAGGACACCCTGAGCTGAGCTGATCCTGGCACAGAATCACAGAATTCCAGACTGCTTTGGGTTGGAAGAGACCATAAAACTCATCCTGTGCCACCCCCTGCCACGGGCAGGGACACCTCCCACTATCCCAGGTTTCTCCAAGCCCCCTCCCATACTTGTGTTGGTGTCCCATGCTGGGTTTTCCTGACAGGGGCTGGAGTGCACACACAGCTCAGCTCTGCTGAGGAGCTGGACTGGGACTTGTGTCACTCTGTTTTGCCCCTGCATGTGTCCAAGGCCAGGCTTGGAGCACCCTGGGATAGTGGAAGTGTCCCTGCCCATGGCAGGAGCTGAGATAAACATTGAGACCCCTCCCAACCCAAACCATTCTCCACCTCAGTGAATTTTAGGCAAAAAAACCCTTACATTTCCCCCACACTTGCCAAGCCCAGCTGTGTTTGTGTGTGTGTGTGTGATGCTGTTTGGTGCAGGTTTGAGTTTGTTTACAATTACCTGTACCTGGCCAACCTTCGGGCCAACTGGGACGAGGTGAAGCGGCAGGCGGAGAAGGCGCCGCAGCCCGAGGCCCGCAGATACGTCCTGCCCCTGAGCATCGACAAGGTACTGGGCTCTGCTGCCCTCCCTGCCAGCCCCATCTGCTTCCAATTCAACCTTCTCAGCAAGAGGGCAAATTTGAAGTATGGGCCTTCAGAGGGATTTTGTATTTTCTTTAGCTTTAGGTCAATGTTTTTCTGGTTTATTTATATGGTTGCCAAGAGAGGTTGTGGTTGTCCAATCCCTGCAAATGTCTAAGCTTGGGCTGGATGGAGGTCTGAACAATTGGTTTAGTGGAAGGTGTGCTGCCCGTGGTGAGGTAAATGAGATGAGCTTTAAGGTCCCTTCCAATTTAAACTCTTTGATGCCCCTGTATGTTACCATTCATGGCAGAGCCTGTGGGGCAGCAGTTAATCTGGATCTGCTCACAGCACAGAAGGGAGCAGCCACAGCCCAAACACGTGTGGTTAAATCCTCCAGCCCTCGTGTGAGGTCCCTGGAGCTGCCAGCCTGGCACAGACAGAGCTCTGTGGCTGGCAGCTGCTGGGTTCCTTTCCATGACCCTGCTCGTGGTGGCTGGCGGGTGGGCTCAGGGCTGCAGGGGATGCTGGACAGCCCAGCCTCTCACAGAGCTCACTGGGCTGTGGATCAAGTGAGAAGTGCAAGCCCACGTGGCAGAGCTTAATGAAATCTCAGAATGCCTTCAGGAGGGAGGGAGGTTGTGTTTAGGCTGAGGAACAGGACAGCTCTTGCAGCACTGCCAAGCACACGGCAGCAGTCACCTCCAGCCACTCACTGAGGCTCTGAGAGCCTTCCCTGCTCGCTGCTGTTTGCTACAGTTCTGTGCAAATAAACTAAAACTTCTCTCCAATCTCTTGGGTATTTCTTTCTCTTTGTCACAGGCTGACACAGGGAAGAACCTGGTCACCCTGCCCTACACCACAGCCACGGCAACGCTGCGCAGTGACGAGACAATCTGGCTGGAGCCAGAGGTGATTTTCTCAGGGCCACGTCACGGTACAAGGACACCCCAGCTCCCCCAGATCCCAGCATCCAGGTGCTGCCTGCACACCACTCACCCTCAGCATTCACGTATTTCTTCTTCCTTGCAGCCTTTGAATTCCCCCAGATCAACTACAGGAAGTACGGTGGGAAGCCGTACACGTACACCTACGGGCTGGGGCTGAACCACTTTGTCCCAGACAGGGTAACTATCAGCCAATGGGGGAATTTGGGGACAACAAGGAATTATTTCTGAGCTCTGTGGTTTTGTGTTGTCCTCACCTTTAGCTCTGCAAGCTGAATGTTAAAACCAAGGAGACCTGGGTGTGGCAGGAGCCGGACGCGTACCCGTCAGAGCCGATCTTCGTTTCCCACCCGGATGCACTGGAGGAAGATGATGGTAATTTGGGGGATTGGTGACATTGGGATTGGAATTGGGATTGGGATTGGGTTTGTTCTGGGCCAGGCTGCAGGGCTGTGCCACAGCTGGGCAGGGCAGAGCCTGCAGGCAGCTCGCAGATGAGATGGGACAGGTGCTAACAGAGGAGGGAAATTTCTGAGGAAACATAGGAAAACTAAAACTAGATTAATGACATTTTTGGGTTGGGAGAAACCTTAAAACTCATCCTGTTCCATCCCCTGCCATGGGCATGGACACTTTCCACTATCCCAGGTTGCTCCAAGCCTTGAAGCTGGCCTTGGACACTTCCAGGGCTGGGGCAGCCACAGCTTCCCTGGGCAGCCTGTGCTGTGTCCCTCGGCATCGATGACACTCCCGGGATTTCTGGTGCCCCGAGTGCCAGGGCTGCTCTCACCTCGCCCAGCCCACACGCACCTGGGCACACCCATCGTGTTCTCACCTTGCAGGGGTGGTGCTGAGCATCGTGGTCAGCCCGGGGGCGGGGCCCAAGCCCGCCTTCCTCCTCATCCTCAGCGCCAAAGACATGAGCGAGGTGGCCAGGGCCGAGGTGGAGGTGAACATTCCTGTGACATTCCATGGGCTCTTCAAGAGAGCGTGAGCACACACAGCAACACCTGGCCCGGGCTTCTTCCAGCTCCCAAAAGGTGCAGTCTCCTTTTACAGGTGACCCAAACTCCTTCCACAGCCCCCTTTGCATTTGTGGGCCTGCTAAACTCAAGATCAAGCAGTTCAGTCTTGTCAGTGATTCTTCAAAATGGTTAATCAGGTATTTTTTAAATGCACCCTTTGGTATCATTTCTAGTGAAATCCCAAGTTTGGGGTGGTGGAGAGGTTCTGTTTATGCAAAATTAAACTTTGTAGCTGCAGCAGAGTGAAAGAAGCTGAAAGAGCAGAGAGTAACCTCCACACTTTTACACGTGGTAACATTGTGTACAACAGGCTGTGCTCTGTTACATGGCTGAGAATTTTTAGCCTATGCTGAAGGATTTGGGATTTAAACTTCATTGCTGTAGTATCCTCAGAGCAATCCTCAAGAGTGGAGCTTCTCCTCAGCTGCTTTGGGAAAACCAAGAGGGTGCCAGGTAGAGTTTTGTCCTTCACCCAGGCTGCAAACTGCACACCTCCCCTCGTGTGTTTGCTCTTTTCCCTTTCTTTTGTCCAAGTGCAGTTCCTTGATTTCTGGATTTCATGTTAAAAATGGACATGAAAAAAATCAAGCAATTGTTACCCCTTGGGCTGACTTTGCTTCCTTAGAGTGCTACAGATGTTCAGCTTAATCCTTCCTTCTCCTAAAATAAACTTTCAGCTGATGTTAAAAGAGGCTATTGTTGAAAATAAAAACTTTCTGCCGGTAGATTTAAAATCTGGGATTCTTGTTTGTCTTCAATTGTTCAACATTTTTATTAATGGTATCAAAGAATTAGAAAATCTTTGTACCCAGAGTTCTGGTAGAGGGTTCTTGTCTGAGGGGGCTGCAGTTACATCCTGATGATGGGATGGGGATGGGAAAACACAGCCTGGAACTTCTTCTGTTCCATGATCTCCAAGCACTGGGCAATCACCTAATTAAAAAAAAACCACAATAAACAGTGAGCCTCAAACAAACAAGCAAAAAAACCCAGTAAAACTCATTAGTTCTGCATTTATTTATTTGTTCCTTCCTCTTGTGAAACACTGAACATGTAAAATGAACAGTTCAACTCTCATTTTCATGTGTAGCTCATAAAGTGGGAATTTCAGGGACTAAAAACTTTTCTTGGTGCTTTCCTATTATCAAAGTTCCCATAAACTCCATGGAAATATTTACCATCCACATAGTTCCACAAATATGTACCATATTTAGAAGGGACAGATTGAGATCTTCAAGTAAACAAACTTCAGAAGTGCAGAGAAGATTTTTATTGCTAATAAACAATCTAACAAGGAAAAATAAAAGAACAAAGGCAGCAGTTTTCAGAAAGAACCTAATGGAGGGAGGGATGTGTGCCAATTTCAAATCAATAAAAAGGCAGAGAAGCATCCCAAATATGCATAGCAAATATAAAGCAGGAAGAGAAAATGGCAAAAAGCAACATTTCAGGATAAAAGAATGGAAACAAAAGGAATTCTGAGGAGCCTGAACTTCCAAGAGTGAAGATATGGGTAATTATAGGGGAAGCTATGGGTAATAATACAGAAAAAAGAGATTCAGATGCAGATTTAAATTGTGGTAAAGTCAAAGGAGAGGCTCAGTGAGGAAATGCTGTGGTCAAGTAACCAGAATTCAAGATAATCTTCTTTTATAAACTGAGGGGGAAGAGACAGAATGAGAATTACAGAGAGCAATTCCATGGAGTGAGAAGTGGGAGCTCCAGAGGTGGAATGAGCACCAACCCTGAGCCACGTTCACTCATTGTGAGCTTGGAGAATAAAATGGCCTAAAAGGAAAATTCACCTTCCTGGTGTCCTGAGGTGGAATGATCCCATCATCCCAGAGCCTGGAAGAGGAGTAAAAGGCACTGCTTTCTTCCTCTAGCCTGGAGAGGGTGGAGAATTGAACAGGCTTAGAAGCACAAAAAAAGCACAAAAAACCAGCAGAGCAATGAAAAAAATTTACAGATGAAACAGGCAAATCCATCCACCTGAAGAGAATGGGCAGCACTGCTGTTAAAATTAATCAGAAAGCAGCAAATAACAGAGCTGAGCATTCTGCAGTAATGGGAATTACTAACAGAAAGATATAGAATTACATGGAAATTGAAAATATTTTTTTCAGTCGATCCATGTTCGCTTCATTAGTCAGGATGTGTAAGATGAACAAAAGTGGGTAATTTAACAATGAAATCCCTGCCAGGTTTATGTTAAATGTCCTTACTTTGCCTTCAGCTGTTTTAGTTCCAGTTCCTCTCCTGGGCAGTCCCCAGCTGGTGGAACTGTGGGGAAACGTCGAGAATCCACGAGAGCAACTCTTGCATTGGGCCACAGGAACAGAAAGTTTGGACTGAATGATCTCCCACACTACAAGGGGAAAAAAAAAAGCAAAGAACAGAACAAACTCACTGAGATGAATCACAAAAAGGTGTCTGTGGGATGAAACAACCAAGGGCAGAATGGAACACTGGATTTGTATGAGGACAGACACCCTGTGCTAGGAACCACTGCCTTCAGTATTTCCATTTTAATGTTTCATTTGGAATTCCAAGCATTTCCATGTTTAATTCTCCCATGTTTAATTCTTCCATGTTTAATCTTCCATGTTTAATTCTCCCATGTTTAATTCTCCCATGTTTAATCTTCCATGTTTAATTCTCCCATGTTTAATTCTTCCACGTTTACTTTTCAGCAATCAATTGCCCTGTTGCATTTCTTACTAAAATATTAATTCTGAGCTCGAGTTCCCCAGCTGTGTTTTAGGAATGCAGTGACACTTGAGCAGTGTGACAGGTGTGTCCCCAAGCCCATACCATGACATAGCTGTCACTCCCAAAACAGCCTCCAATGACAATGGTTATTTTGGGAACAGCAGCACAGGCAACTGCAGCCATCATGGAGGCCTGGGCCTTCAGCCTGTTGGAATGAGCCTCTGCCTGGAATAAAAATAGATATTTTAGATCCTTTAAGACTTTATTCTAGATTCTCTCCAACCCCAACAAACTTATGTTTCTAACTCATTTATTTATTTATTTACAATTCTGCAGAAACAGGTCTGGGATCTAATGGAAGTTTTACTTTCCTTAGCTCAGGACAAATCCTACTTTAATGCCTACACTCTAAAAAGAGAAATAACCAATTTTCTGGAGTGCAGAGTTAGCAGAGGTATCAATAACCTGTATTTCAATGTCAAAAGCACTGCAAATCCCAAAATTTCCAGCCTGCCTTGCTAACTGAACAGTATCATTTTATATCAGCATCCAGGCCTGCTAAAAATTCAAGTGAGAATGTTCTTAAATCTTTCCATTAGCAAAGCCATTACAAAGCTTCATCAAGAGTGATTAAAAAAATAGTTTTCCTAACAGTTAATAATTGTGAAAATGTCACTTTAGGCACAAGAAGAACTAAGAGTTTGAAATGCACTGAAGCATCCATGCCATACCTGTGAGATGCTGGCAGGCCCTGCTGGCTGTGGAGCAGTGTTTTGGAAGAACAGGATGGGAATTCCCCTCTGGCCACAGAGCTGGACAAAGTGGCTGCCCTTGAGAGCAGCATCATGAGCCAGTTCCCCATTGCTGGCCACTATCCCCACCAAGTGCCTAGAGAACAAACATGGACAGTTGGACTCCATGATCTGAAAGGTTCTTTCCAACCTCAGCAATTCCCTTTTGAACCCTAGAAATGATTGCAATGACACAAAAGCTGTTGAGAAATCCATTTGGATGGAGAACATTTCCAGCCTTACCCTTCCACATGGCCAAATCCTGTCACTAATGTTGTTCCATAAGCAGCTTTGAATTCCTGGAATCTGCTTCCATCCACCAGCCGGCTCAGAATCTGCAAAGAATTATCCAGGCTTGACTTTAGTAGAGAAATTGTAGTGAAAATAGGAGAGCTCTGCTAAAAGAAATGCTCTGTTCAAACAGTAGCAGACCTGAGTTATAAGCACAGAGGATCTTTGGGTGACTTGATAAATGCTCAATATGCACAAACCATCAAATTTTTGTTTAGTTTAATTACCAACTGTGTATTTTAAGACAAAGGCCAACTCCAAAATTATTGTAGTTTTGCAAAGCACAGTTGTTCCTGTGCATAAAAGGATAAAAAAGCAAAACCCAAACCCCACTGTGTGCAGTTTCAGATTTTGTGCTCAAGAAATGTTTAGTTCACATGGCTTATGCTTTTTTCCAACACAGTTAAAAGCTGCCTTCAAAGCTTCCTACAGTCAATTCCCTCAAGTGCAGGGATTTACCACTGGAAAAGATACTGGATTCCCATCCATGGAGATGAAATCTCATGTAGAACACAATGAAAACAGCGTGGGCAGCTCTGCATGTCTCTGCTTAAGCTTTAGTGTCAGTCCCAACCTCAAACAAGTTTGATTTGAGCTGTGCTGTTTTTCAATCAATAATTTCACCATTTCTTTTTACATCATCTTGAATTCTTGGGGGAAAGAAACAGAAAGGCAGAGGAAGGGAAACACAGACATTTAAAGGTTGTATGTTCTCAAGGCAGCCAACACAGTGCAAGACAAAGAAAGCATCCCAACAGTGCATGGAAACAGCTGGGCAGCACTGGCACAATTTGGGAATATTTTATCAGCAGGATTTCAGGTTAAATATTTTCTATAATCCCACAGAACTGTTGCCATCCTGCTTTGTTTCTTAAGACAGGCTGGCAAGAGATGAGGTCATAATTCAGAATAACACCTGGAGCTGTGGGACAGAGCAGAGTGAAGGATGCAGGGATGAAATCCCTGCTCCCTTACCAGTTTGACAGGAAGAGTGCAGCTGTAATCCAGGGGTGCCAGGCCCAGGAGCTCCTCTGGGCTGTACAAGGGACTGTCAGGCTCCCTGTCCTCCTCTGGCACTGGCTGCCAGTTCAGGGTAGACACAACATTCCGAATGCACTCATAGGCCTCCTCTTCTGAGGCTGCAAAATGGTCACTGCAGCCACTGACTCTAGGAGAGAGGGACATTAATTAGCATTGAATTAATGAGTTCTGAGCCCTGAGGGAAAATCCAAACTCTAGGAAAAAAGCTGAGACTCTTCAAATGCCTTGTGGAAATTCTGTGTGATTTGGTTCTGTATGAATGAGCAGTCACTCAGTGATTCCTGTGCAGTCCAATCCCAAATTAAATTCACAGTAAGGAGTTGTTTTTCCCCGTGACTTTTGTGTTTATCTGGATTTTAAAAAGACCTTGGAATTTCTTTTTGTGATGCTGTTGTTGCAGAAAATATCAAAAAGGGAAAAGAGGAAAGCAAACTTCAGGAATTATTTCAAAGTAAGTGGTTGCAGTCAAGATACAAAGACAAGAATGTATTCCATGTAGCATAATTGGGTTAAATATGTGTATTCTGGAAAACACTTGGAAAAGAGGAGATACCATCCCTCTTCTGTGGCTGCTCCCTGTGAGGCACAGAGTAGATTACTTGCCTGAAATTGTTCAAGAAGTATGTGGAACAATAGAGATCCAAACCCAACCTGTCCAGTCCCTGCCTCAGCCCATAAATAACTTAATTTTACTTCCACTTGGCTGATTTAACCCAAACCCCTGAACCTGAGAAGGCAAACCACAAGTTCCACTCTTAGCCCTGCTCTGAAATGCCAATGCCACATTGCTCTCCCGATTTTTGAGAATATTCCACTTACTGTGAGTGAAGCCTGGCTCCTCCAAGGTCCTCAGGAGAGACATCTTCTCCCGTGGCAGCTTTCACCAGGGGTGGCCCAGCAAGGAACAATGTCCCAATTTTGTCAATGATCACGGATTCCTCAGCCATGGTGGGCACGTAGGCACCTCCAGCCACACAGGAGCCACACACCACGGCCACCTGAGGGGACACAAACACTGCAGTGCTGCACAGGGGACAGCAAAGGCAAAGCCAAGCACAAAGTTGTTTCAGAAATGCAGGAAGTGTTGAATCCCAGCTTTGGGAACAAACCAGAGGCAGAACAAAGTGTACTACCTGTGCTTAAAAGTATTAAAAAGCAAAACCCAAACCCCACTGTGTGCAGCTTCAGATTTTGTGCTCAAGAAATGTTTAGTTCACATGGCTTATGCTTTTTTCCAACACAGTTAAAAGCTGCCTTCAAAGCTTCCTACAGTCAATTCCCCCAAGTGCAGGGATTTACCACTGGAAAAGATACTGGATTCCCATCCATGGAGATGAAATCTCATGTAGAACACAATGAAAACAGCGTGGGCAGCTCTGCATGTCTCTGCTTAAGCTTTAGTGTCAGTCCCAACCTCAAACAAGTTTGATTTGAGCTCTGCAGTTTTTCAGTCAGTAATTTCACCATTTCTTTTATATCATCTTGAATTCTTGGGGGGAAGAAACAGAAAGGCACCTTTCCTACAGCCCCTTGCACTCCCCATGCCATGTACCTGAGGGATTCCCATGGCAGACATGATTGCCTCGTTGTAGAAAACTCTGCCACCGTGCAGCTTGTCAGGAAACAGCTCTGACTGAGGGACAGGGAAAAGAAAAAAGGATTTTTAATATTAACTACAAAAGTTGATGTTTCTTCTTCACACCATTCACTCCCAAACACACCAAAACTGACATTGGGAAGGTCTCCATTAATAATCACTCCTGAACCTTTCATGTTCAGCATTCATTATGGTATTTATTCCTTTATACATTGTCAAATCCCCCCAAAATACCCATTTGCTTTAAAAGCACAGGTTAAGGTTTGTGATATTTTTCTGAAATCAATATATTCTACACAAACTGACTCTAAATGTGGTGAAGGGAAGGGTGGTAGTTCTACTTCATCTGTGAAATGCCTTCAGCAGTTTCCTTTTTTACTTACTTTTGGATACAATTCCAGGTAAAAACTTTTCTTGTGTGCTTGCCCTCAGTCTCTATGAGAGAACGAACTCTGCATTTCCCAAAAGAACCTGTGCAAATTCTTATTTTGCAATCAGAATTGCAAAAACCCCACTTTTAAAGGCCACAGAGCTTCGTGCATCACTGGCACAACCAGGACAATAAAACAGAGAACACTTTAGAGATTCTGAATTGAAAATAGACATCTCCCACTGTATACTCATTTATTAGACACAAAAGCAGTTCAGCACACTCACTGCAGTTTCTAAGCTCTGATTAGGTGGGATGTACAAGACTAGGCCAAGTGATGAAATAAATGCAGATGATTTTCTGCTCTGCAGAGGTGCCAGCAGTACCTGCAGGGGGAGGAAGGCTCCCCCACTGTCCACGAGGTGCACAGACAGCAGCCTGTTCTCCATGGCAATTTCCTGGGCTCTTAATTGTTTTTTCACTCCAATTGGGTAAATTGTCCCTCCTTTCACAGTGGCATCACTTGCAATGAAGACACACCAGACCCCACAGATTCTGCCAATTCCTGCAAGTGATTTCCACAGAAATTTATCAGGACTCTCTAAAGCAAGGGGGACAAACTTTTTCTGTTTTTTTTTTTCAGTAATGCTACATCAAGAAGCTCTAAATTAACTTGAAAATACCACACAGGGAAGAAATCTACACTTTTCTCTGGAATGACAGTATTTAAAAAATTAATCCAAATGACAGGAGAACCTCAAATACATTTACTTACTGCTGGTGACAATGTAACAGAAAAAAATACACTGTGACTCCCAACCCTTGAGATAAAAGGGAAGGCAAAAAATATCCCTATAAAACTGAAAAACATAACAATCTGTGATGGAAAAAAAAGGGTTTTCATACAGTTCTTCTAGTTACTTTTTGAACTGGAACCACTCTTCAAAATGCAATTTCACTGATATTGAATGAAATTGAATTTCATTGAATTTCAATGAAATTTCATTTTGAAGAGCTGTTCCAGTTGAAAGAGGCAATGTTTGCATAGAAAATGCAATTGTCTATGATTTGAAAAACACTTCAAAATGTATGTCACACCTCCTGTTTCTCACAGTAACTTTGTACCCTCTCCTTTAAAAGGCAACAGCTGATTTGACACAGCACCCTACATTTTTTGAGACAAAAATTAGTAAGTAGAATTACTAAACCTAGAAGAAATTAAAAATTGTTTATTTCAAAGGTTTCTCCCATTATAGTAATACAGCAGTGGCTGAACTCTTCCCTGTTGAGAATAACAACTGAATAAAACCAGTGTTGTTTTTTTTGCTATGAAAGCACTTCAGATATGAAAATATGCCATAAATTTTATTCCAGGCATTCTTTTTCCTCCCGCTCCCGTTTCGGGGTGCATTACCCGTGAGGCAGCCGGCAGCAGGGACATCCCCATAGGGCAGGTCCAGCCCTGCCAGCGGGGACAGTTCCAGGAAATCCTCGTGGTCCAGGAGCAGCCTCAGGCGCTCCCGCACGAACAGCTTCTTGTTTCGCTTCGTGTGCCGCTGGATGGCGTTTTCTCCTCCTCCTTGCTTCACCTTCTCCAGTAATTCCGAGTATCTGATGGAAAAAAAAACAAATAAACAAAGTTTGGGTCACACGCTGGAGGGGAGGGACACGGACAGGGGGAGAGGTGGGGCTGGAGGAACCTCAGGAGTGCAACAGGGCCGGGAACATCCCAAAGACACACACAGGCTGTGGGAGAAGGGATGGGGAGGAACCCTGGGAGGATTTGGGGTGTTGGTGGACGAGAAGCTCATCCTGGCCTGTCCAGAGGAATCCATGGAGCTGCTGCAGGGCTGGAGCCCCTCTGGAGCCAGGCTGGGAGAGCTGGGGGTGCTCACCTGGACAGGAGAAGGATCCAGGGAGAGCTCAGAGCCCCTGGCAGGGCCTGAAGGGGCTCCAGGAGAGCTGGGGAGGGACTGGGGACAAGGCAGGGAGGGACAGCACACAGGGAATGGATTCCCAGAGAGAAGGGATGGATGGGATTTGGGAAGGAATTCCTGGCTGGGCTGGAATTCCCAGAGCAGCTGTGGCTGCCCCTGGATCCCTGGCAGTGCCCAAGGCCAGGTTGGACATTGGGGTTTGAAGCACTCTGGGACAGTGGGAGGTGTCCCTGCCATGGCAGGGGTGGCACTGGATGGGCTTTGAGGGCCCTCCTGACTCAATCCATTTTCCTTACAAGTTACCCTTTAGCAGATTGATCTTAAATATATTGCACAGTTTTCACACAAGTGGCATGAAAATAAAGATAAATTCATGTTTCCATATTATTGTTTTCACAAGGTGTAATAAAAACCAAAGCTCTATTATTTAAAGCAAACATTTCACTTTTGTTACCCAAAAACTGTTTAATAAAGCAAATAATATATAATAATGAGACTATCATAGTGTGCCTGTCCTAACTCAGCATGAACCTCCATGTTCCATCTACTCTTGGGAATAATCCAGCCAAGAGCTTCCTCTGTCAGCTCCTGCAACAAGTTTATCTGACAAAAAATCAGTACTTGGGAAATGGAATAAATTACTAAATTTGGATATTCTAAAAGCAGGGAACACTTCAGTGTCACGAGGAGGGAGTGATTACCCAATGTTATTGTCAGGTCAGCACCATGTATGGTAAAAAACTGGATAAACTGTAAACAAACGTGGTATCTCAACTTTGGTCTTAAACCAAGTTCTTCCTTTATTTCAAACACATTTTTGCCCCAGATGCATCACTTTTAACTGTAAATGTTGTTTGACACAAAGACTCACACAGCACTTTGTGTGCGACTCTGATCTGAGTGCGGCTCATCTGAGAGACGGAGGCTGGAAAAACTTTGGAGGGAAAGGATTTTAATCATGTCCCCAATGCCACCACAGGAGGGCACAGTGTGTTTTCCAAAGCTTTGCCTCCAGCTCACGGATCACTCCCCTGAACAAAGGCCTTTGCAATTCTGCCATCTGATCTTTCAGGACAAACATTTTAAACATATTTTGTCGTTTTATCCATAAATCATGATGGATTCCAGCACCCATCCCCTACTCTGTCAGGAGTGTGTGAGTCACCATTTACGTCTTTGCATTCAAAATGCAACACTAAACAAATGTTCCGTAGGTCTGGGAAAAGTATTTCTCGGCAATATATGCAAAACAACACATGGCATTGTTTTAAATAGTTTGCACCTCCATTTGGGTATTTCAGTCAACACTTCACGGGCTGGTTTGTGTTGGAAGGGACCTC
Source organism: Acridotheres tristis (assembly GCA_037013685.1). Classification (NCBI taxonomy): domain Eukaryota; kingdom Metazoa; phylum Chordata; class Aves; order Passeriformes; family Sturnidae; genus Acridotheres; species Acridotheres tristis. The sequence continues at coordinate 1,859,895 of CM072895.1, forward strand.
AAAGCCCATCCATTGCCACTCTCTGCCACAGGCAGGGACACCAGGATGCTCCAAACCCCGACCAACCTGGCCTTGGACACTTCCAGGGACTGGGCAGCTTCATTATTCCATGGGACAAATACTGGCCCATGTTAAAAGTCACTTAAGTGCCCATAAGTGACTCTCACACAAAGTTACAAATACTAAATACTCACTTTAAAAATCCCACAAAACCTGTTTATTACCTTTTAATCACAGCCTCGCTGTTCCTTAAATTCTGTTCGAACACATGTTGGTACACGGAGGGGACACGGCCATCCAGAACCGGGAATGTTTTGGGATTCCTCTTGGATTTGGGTTTATAACTCACAAACCGGCGGGGGTGCTGCTGTGTCCTTCCCCAGCCCTGCCCCGGCACCTCCCGATATTCCCTTTGGAGCAGGTGGGTCGGGGTTTTATCGTGATATTCCCTCTGGAACAGGCGGGTCGAGGTTTTATCCCGGTATTCTCTCTGGAACAGGCGGATTGGTGTTTTATCCCGATATTCGCTCTGGAGCAGGTGGATTGGGGTTTTATCCCAGTATTGTCTCTGGAGCAGGCGGGTCGGGATTTTATCCCGATATTCCCTCTGGAGCAGGTGGATTGGGGTTTTATCCCGATATTCCCTCTGGAACAGGCGGGTCGGGGTTTTATCCCGATAGTCCCTCTGGAACAGGCGGGTCGGGGTTTTATCCCGATATTCCCTCTGGAACAGGCGGGTCGGGGTTTTATCCCGATATTCCCTCTGGAACAGGCGGGTCAGCGGCTGCAGCGGCGCGGAGGGGCCGGGGCGCCGCCAGCCCAGGGCACACAGCGGGGCCGGGCTCCACATCCCCGAGAGCTGAGGGACAACGAGGGACAGGAATTACACAGAGGGTTCCCTCGGCTGAGGGACAGGAATTACACAGAGGGTTCCCTCGGCTGAGGGACAGGAATTACACAGAGGGTTCCATCGGCTGAGGGACAGGAATTACACAGAGGGTTCCCTCGGCTGAGGGACAGGAATTACACAGAGGGTTCCATCGGCTGAGGGACAGGAATTACACAGAGGGTTCCCTCGGCTGAGGGACAGGAATTACACAGAGGGTTCCTTCAGCTGAGGGACAGGAATTACACAGAGGGTTCCATCGGCTGAGGGACAGGAATTACACAGAGGGTTCCCTCGGCTGAGGGACAGGAATTACAGAGGGTTCCACTGGCTGAGGGACGGGAATTACACAGAGGGTTCCCTCGGCTGAGGGACAGGAATTACACAGAGGGTTCCTTCAGCTGAGGGACAGGAATTACACAGAGGGTTCCATCGGCTGAGGGACAGGAATTACACAGAGGGTTCCCTCGGCTGAGGGACAGGAATTACACAGAGGGTTCCCTCGGCTGAGGGACAGGAATTACACAGAGGTTCCCTCGGCTGAGGGACAGGGAATTACACAGAGGGTTCCATCGGCTGAGGGACAGGAATTACACAGAGGGGTTCCATCGGCTGAGGGACAGGAATTACACAGAGGGTTCCCTCGGCTGAGGGACAGGGGAACCAGAGGGTCTCGGCTGAGGGACAGGAATTACAGAGGGTTCCACGGGCTGAGGGACAGGAATTACAGAGGGTTCCACTGGCTGAGGGACAGGAATTACACAGAGGGTTCCCTCAGCTGAGGGACAGCGAGGGACGGGAATTACACAGAGGGTTCCACCGGCTGAGGGGCAGCCCGGCCCCTTCGCCTCGGGCGCGGGTCATGAGGGGACATCCTGAGTCCATTCTATGAGGAGCCACTTTGACTCCGGTCGGTTGTGAAGGGACACCCCCGGTCCCGTGAGGGCAGAGAGGGGACACCCTCTGTCCCACGGGGGACATCCTATGTTCCCGCAAAGGCTGTGAGGGGACACCGCTGGTTCCCGCTTTGATACGGGATCGTGAGAAGCCACTTCGACTCCAGTCAGTCATGAGGGGACACGCTCTGTTCCCGCGGGGGACGTGAGGGGACATCCCCTGTCCCGTGAGCGCCATGAGGGGATATATTCTGTTCCCGTGAGGGGACACCCCCGGTCCTGTGAGGGCCGTGAGGGAACACGCTCTGTCCCGCGGGGGACACTCCCTGTTCCCGCAGAGGCTGAGGGGACATCCCACGTTCCCGTGAGGGCCATGAGAGGACAACCCATATTCCCGTGAGGGGACACCCTCTGTCCCTCGGGAGAGACTCCCTGATCCCGTGAGGGGACACCCCCTGTTCCCGTGAGGGTCGTAAGGGGACACCCCCTGTTCCCGTGAGGGGACACCCACGGTCCTTGCCGTATCACAGCGGCCGCGAGGGGACAGCCCTGCACCGGGCCGGGCCCAGCCGGGCCTGCGGAGCGCGGCGGGCCCGGGACCGGGGCGGCCCAGGCCGGGTTGGGAGTGCGGGGCCGCGGCCTCTCCGCCCGATCTCCCCGGCCCCCGCTGGCCCCGCTGCCCGCCCTCCCCGTGCCCAACGCGGCCCGGCCCGACCCTGCCGCCACCGCCCCTTCCTTACCCCGTCCGGTCCGCGCCCGCCTCTCGGGGCGGCTCCTCAGGGCGGCCCGCCCCCGGTGTCCTGTGCCCTCGGTGTCCTGTGCCCTCGGTGTCCTCTGTCCCGTGCCATGTGTGTCCTGTGCCCTTGGTGTCCTGTGTCCCCGGTATTCTGTGCTCTCGGTGTTCTCTGTTCCCGGTGTCCCGTGCCCTCTCTGTCCTGTGCCCCGAGTGTCCTCTGCCATGTGCATCCTTTGTCCCTGCTGTCTCATGCCCTGAGTGTCCTGTGCCCTTCCTTGCGTGTCCTGTGCCCCAGGTGTCCTCTCTCAAATTAAGTTTATCATTAGAATATTAAAACGTATTTGATTTTTCTCCTTCCACACCCCATCCCATCTCTGGCCTGCTTCGGTTCGCTACTGTCAACCATGGCACAACCTTCTACAAATTGGTGTATTGCCTTTCAGTGCCTTCATTAAAATGCATCCCTGCCAGGGAGCTCTTTATCCGTATTATACATATTAATAAGGCTGGGTAGCAATAATTAAGGGATGACTAATATGTTCGTGAGTGAAAATATCCAACACAGGCTGGAATTCGTAGGTAAATACGTTATATATGTTGTTAAAAAAATCTTGAGGGTAATAATTAAAATTTCCTGAGATATAATAATTTAAAATGACATTTTTTGTCCTTATACAGCTACAGCAGACAGGACACTTTTTAATGCTGTGCTCCCTTGTAACAAGAAACTCAGTTCAGGTGGAGCTGTGGGAGGTGGTGCTGCTGCCCTGGGTGGATTCACCTGTCCCAGGGGATGTGCCAGAGTCCCTCTGCCTTCCCCAAACCCTGTGACAGGGAGGAGGTCTGTGCTGGAGCAGGGAGAACCCCAGGAGCAGTGGGCAGAGATGCTCTGCTACAGCAAATGTGGCACTCAAGGGCAGCACAGACACTGCAGAGTCACCACTGCCAGGGCCTGCCCACCCTGCCAGCCAGGAATTCCTCCCCAATATCCCATCTAAATCCATCTTCTTTCAGCTCACAGCCATTCCCTGTGTGCTGTCCCTCCCTGCCTTGTCCCCAGTCCCTCCCCAGCTCTCCTGGAGCCCCTTCAGGCCCTGCCAGGGGCTCTGAGCTCTCCCTGGATCCTTCTCCTCTCCAGGTGAGCACCCCCAGCTCTCCCAGCCTGGCTCCAGAGGGGCTCCAGCCCTGCAGCAGCTCCATGGATTCCTGTGGAATGAACAATGATCTTTACCAAAGCCACTGCTCCAGATGTGTTATGGGGACTGATACAGCCACAAGAGGTTCCTGATGGAGCCCATGCATGATTTCAGCAGCTGCTGCACCTCAGGCTGCTTTGGGGCATTTTTGGGGAGTGTTGTTGCTCATTTCAGTTCTTCCCTCCTTCCTCACTGTAGCCAGAACTTTTTTCTCCCAACACTTTGAGAAACCTGTGGAGAGCAGACAGTCACTGTGCAGCTTTGCAGAGATCTTTTGCATTTCCTGTGGGATATCATGTGAATTCTCGTGCTCTCTGTGGTGCAGGTGATAATGGGGAAGGAAGGAGTGGTGACAGAAATCCGTGCAAAGCAGAATACATTTGAAGAAGTCTGAATTTCAGAGAGTTGGTGGTGGTGCTCAGCTTCCTGGAGGAGGAATTGCAGATGCAAACATTTGGATATGTGTTTGAAGTGAGGTTTGGGCTCCCTGGTGTTTCTGGGCTCCTTTTAAAGTTATACACACACATATCATTTCCCTGGATTAATAAGATTTTTGAGTTCTCTGTTCTGTGAATGTATGAGTGCTTCTTGTCCAATTATAGTTTTCATGCTTATTTCATTTTCCATAATTGTTAGGCTTCCACGGGAGACATTATCTCTAAATCACTGGTGTTGCATAGCAATTTTATTACATGTGATTTTAATGTGCAGATTTCCTATAAATACCATTTGCTGCTAATTTCTTGGCTTATATTGTGGTGGCTTTGGCAGTGCTGGTTTAACAATTGGGCTTAATGACCTCAATGCTCTTTTCCAGCCTCAATGGTTCTCTGATTCTTTATTATTTTACAGGTTTTCCAGTAGATAGAATCAGTGGTCACAGGCAGACTTTGCTGTATGTAACAGAAGGGGTTTTCACTCGGGTTTAAAAGAGTAATTTAATTTCATTCTCATGAAAGTTAAATGCTGTTTGCTCAGATTAAAGGAGAAAGAAACACACTTCACATTTCAGCCCCCACGTTTTTGAGTGCCTGTTTATCCCAGAAAGTGTCAGCCACCAGTTTGTACTGGGAGGCAGCCTGGGATAAATAACAAATCCTCTAATTAAGAGCCAAGGGATCCTAATTGACTTATGTTAGTCCTCCAGCTGGGCTCAGCCTTCCTCTCCTGTCATGGAGCATCCTTTGTTTAAGGCACCCTGAGGTAGGAAAACCCAGCCCCTCTGAGAGGCTGCAGCTTTGGGGAAGTGTTTGAAGTTGTTATTTCAGGAGCTTATTTTAGCAACTCCTGAGCTGAGCATTGAGAATATATAGAGCAGCATTTAGGGAAAACGTTCATGTGGTGGTGGCTTCCTTTACCATGAGCTGCAGCTCTGCCAGCCAAGCTGAGCTGTGCCATTTCAGGAACACTGAAGCTTTGAGTGAAGCTTAAACTTAGAAACTTTGCTGGAGTGCACCGGATGCTGGGGGAAACCAGAACACACTTTCTGGATTGTCAGACCAAAGGCAGGAGGGTTCCCACAGAGCCCTCCTCCTTGTGGAGCTTCTGTTTCATATTTAGATTTTGTTTTTTAGTGCCCAAAGAGCTTTTAGTTGGGTTCTGACCATGGTGGCCTGGAAATTGGGCTAAATTAAAGCAGGTTTTGTTTGTTTACTTAAAAGTGCTAGCAGACTTGGACAGTCCTGCAGCGTTTTTCAGGACTTACATCATTCTAAAATAGATTTGATTCAAAACAAATTTGATAAGAAAGTAATTCTTATGTGTTTGCATCTACCCCAAAGGAAGATCTGAGCCTGGGCAAGCGTGCTGAGGGAGAATCTGGATTTGATATGAAATACTAAGAAATTAATTTATTTTAATTTCTGGAAGAGCCAAGTGAACACAAAGAGTTGAAGATACAAGAGAAGTTGGGAGCTCGATCCTCAGTAAGTAATTGGCATTTCCACTGAGGATATATCAGATGCTCCCATACTACTAAGCTGCTTCTTTTGGGTGCTTTGAGGTTTTATGAATCCCCAGACAGAAATCCAAGGATGTCTCCCCAAGCTGTGCCAAAAGATGAGGGTGATCCATTGAGTCATGGAAGTTTTGTGCACATTTGTTCATCACAGCACTATGAGACAGCAGCTGTATTACAACACCTCTAAAAAATTATATATTAGCATCAAACTCTTAGCCACAGTTATTTTTTCACGTCATTTAACACTATCACAGTATTTTTAACTGTAGTTTAGCCTTCCCTGCTTCTCAGCCTGCTGCCACAAAGAGCTGACAAACCCAAGAATAATCCCATAATGACTCCAATTGTGGAATCCCAGCTGATTTGGAGAAGACAAACAATGTGTCCTCTTGCTCCCATCACTGAGAAATGTGAGTTTCTGGTTTGCCTTACTCCTGCTCCTACAGAGCAAGAAGAGAAGAATTATCTTAGACGAATAGAATTATCTTCTGATGAAGGCATAATTAATAGTGTGAACATAACTAACAGTGTGTACATAATTAATAGTGTGTACAATTCCCTGTTGCAGGGCCAGTCTGTCCTAAATTGCTGTGGTAAGAACTGAAAAGAGCAGAATTTTATTCTGAGAATGCAGGTAAATGGTGGTGATACCCAAATCAGAAGAGAAATAACTTTCATGCCCAAAACCTGTTGGTTTTACCTGCACAGGTGTGTGAGACCCCTGAGCAGCTGCTCTTGCACAGTTTAAAATGCAACAACTGTGTGAAGATCTGTGCCTTCCCATTCCAAAGGCCTAACCAAGAGTGTTCTGAGGGGAATCCAAAAGCTCTTTGTGGCTGAGAGGAGATGCAGATCCAGTTGCAAACTCCAGGAAAGTGCTGATGGATTTATTCCCCTGTGCAAAGCCGTGGCACTGAGTGCTGGACACCAAAGCCTCAGCCTGTGCCCGACTGTTTGGAGTGCCTTGCCCATGGGTTTGTAAAGCCATTCCCAGCTAGTAATTGGTGACTGGATGTGGTCAGGGCAGGCAGATCAACCCCGGAGGAAGGGAGTGAATCACTGAGTAAATATCCTATGGATGCTGTAGGAGCTGCTGTTACTCACAGCACCTTTGGGGGGATGTGACGTGTTTGTTTTCAGGAAAATGTTACTTGAAAGAAGAATTGAGGTTAGGTGATGTGTTCCAAATCTGCAGCTCCACACCTTCCTCACGCATCTCTTGTCTCCTTCACACCAGTTTAACATCCCCCCCTTCTTCCTCCCCATCCCCTTAGAACTGATCCCCCACTCTGAGGTCACAGCAGAGAAATTTTCATTCTGTAAATGCCAGCGTAGTTGCATCATTAAAAGCCCCCAAAGCAGATGGTCTGGGTTAAAGAAAAAGGCTTTTTTTTTTTTTTTTTGCCAGTGAAGCAGCATTATAGTGATTAGAGCAGCCTGTTGGCAGTTTCTGTCAGCAATTTTTGCAAGCATGTAATATATAAAAGGATAAAAATACCATTTACTGTGATTTGCTCACCGCAGAAAGAGGCCAGAGTGATATAGTATCAAAATCAGGGGGGGAAAAAAAGCCCTGCAAGTAGTTTCCTGTCCTCTCCTTTGCACTTTTCCAAGATCCTGGTGGATAAATGAGTCTTACCTTCCTTGTGGATGCTGGGCCACCCCAATAGCCAGCAGCCCCACTCTGTGACAGCAAAGTTCTCAGCAAAATGTTTCAGTTTTGAAATCATGGAGCACATTTTTGAATATTAAAAACCTCATTCCTGACTTTTGAACTCCATGAAATTCGCCATGATTTGTAAAATATCTCTTCCTTGAGTTATGGTGCAAAGTTTCAGCAAAAAACGGAATATGAATGAACAATACATAGAAAATCATATGCAGTAATACCAGAAAATCCTCCTCCAGTTCCTGCTTCCCTGATCCACTTGGCATGAAATGTTTTCTTGACTTCTACTTACTATTCTCATAAAAACCACAGGGGTTTCTTCTCACTGCTACTTGTTTTGTCCAAGATCCAGTAATTGGTACCATGTGAATTCACATTTTGCAGTGACAGAAAAGAAATGGAGTTCCAAAAAATCACTTCAGCATCTCAACCTCTGGCAAACACCAGGGCTACAACCCCTCAGTCTCTAAAAATCCATGGATTTACACATCAAGTAACTTATTTTACTCCTGCTAGTAACCTCGATGTGAATATTTACAGCTCAAATGGAATCATGGTAAGAAATTAATAGTTGTCAGATTTTAGTGAAAATTCTCTTGCCTCTTCAGACTGGAATTGTTTTACCCTGGGTTTGTATGTACTCCCTTGATATATTAATAATAATTTTAGTTATTGGTAACATATTTAGCTAAGTTTGGTGCACTAAAAATTACATCAGTGATAGGAACCAGTGAGCAATTAATGATGGCAGAAAAAGAGGGAAAAATTAAAATCAGACTCAGAGCACTCAGTGAAGTGTTAAGGTACATTTTAAAGGTTTGGTGGGTGGGTTTGGATTCTCCATCCCCCCCGTGGGTCACCTCTCCTGTCCGGGTACTTGGATTAACTTCCCCCTGATAGGCTGGGTTTAACTGGGCTGTGTGTGAGGAACATTCACTCAGCAGGGAGCCCTTCAGCTGGGCTGGGAGGCAGGGCTGCGATTCTCAGGGAAAAAACCTCTTTAGAAAAACTTAAGGCATGGCAGAGATGCTTTGATTCCAAATCTTTTGAGCTGGGCTCACCTATTGCAGCTCTCAGCCTCGTTGGTGCCTTCATCCCCGGATCCCAGCCCTGCTCCAAATCCCAGCCCTGCTCCGGATCCCAGAACTGCTCCGGATCCCAGCCCTGCTCCAAATCCCAGCCCTGCTCCGGATCCCAGCCCTGCTCCGGATCCCAGCCCATCCCCGGATCCCAGCCCAGCTCCGGATCCCAGCCCGGCCCCGGATCCCAGCCCAGCTCCGGATCCCAGCCCATCCCCAGATCCCAGCCCATCCCCAGATCCCAGCCCATCCCCGGATCCCAGCCCAGCCCGGATCCCAGCCCAGCTCCTGATCCCTGCGAATTCCTGCCTGCTCTTGCCTTGCCGGGCGCGGCTGGCGCTGGGACCGTGCCAGAGGAGAGCAGGGCTGGCAGCTCCCACAATTCCAGCACACGGATTGGCCCCAGCGGGTCCCTCAGGTGCTGCTCCCTCTGCCAGGTTGGGCACAGGAGCAATCCAAGCTCACTGCACCTCCCTCTTCCAGATTTCGGGTTATATTTTCGGAGTTATCAAATTCTCTGAGGCAAAATGAGAATGGAGATGTTTTGAAATGTCAGGCCTCAGCATCACAGAAAGCAGGGCTGGGAGAGTTCACTGCCAGCCCATTGTCTTGCCACCTGGGAGTTGTTCTTTTCCTGACCTTAAATTCTTAAGGAGATTTTCATGGGGAATTCCGTTTTCTTTAAATTGTTTATTTACTAGGACCCTGGCACAGGTTGTACCATAGCTGTGGCTGCCCCTGGATCCCTGGCAGTGCCCAAGGCCAGGTTGGACATTGGGGTTGGAGCAGCCTGGGACAGTGGGAAGTGTCCCTGCCACGGTGGAGGTCAATTCCAACCCAAACCACTCCATGATTCCATGAGAACTGCTACTCATGCAGCAGGAAGTAAGAATTGCTCATGACCCAGGACTCCACCTGGTAGAAAAGTCAAACAAATAAATACTCCTTCCTCTGCAATGACAATTCCCATTAATTTGGCTTTTTTCCTCCAGGTATATTCACCACTGGTGACACTGAGTGGTTCAGCACAGTGTCCACCACACTTAGTTCATTCAGTCTTAAACTCAGCACTAATCTTTAACCCAAATCTCTCATTTTTGACCATACTTGGTGTGTGCCAAAGAAGTAGGAATAGGGAAATTTATTTATTTACAAACATTTTAAAAGCTTATGATGCTTAGTTCTGAAAGGTTCATCTTCTGGGTCTTACCAATACCTCTCTCAGTCAAGAGGAAGAAGGAAAATTAATTTTTACAGTGGACATTCATCATCTTTAAAATAGAACTGTCACCAAGACAGGTCCATTAAATGTACTTAAGATTCATAAAACTTTCACAAGGAAAGATCTCTAATAAGCCCAAAGAGGTCTGTGAGACAAAGAGAAATCAGAGCTCTCCTGATTTGCACCCCTAGCTGAGTTTCTGGGGTTGTTTTAACTTGCTGGTCCCTCCCTGAGTTTGAAAGCCTGTTCAGGTTTAATTAACCTGTTGCCTCTTCAAATTTGGAACAAGGTGGGAGGTTCAGGCTGAAGTTCCAGAGATGGAGCAACCTGATCTGATAGATCCCTACTGGGGGAGGGAATTTTCCTCCTCCTTTGTGCATTCCTGGAGCTTATCGTGTCCTGGCTCTGCTTGGGCTCCTCCAGCTGCAAACCAAGCAGAAAACACAATTTTTATCAGGCACAGCTGAGAGCTCATTGCCAGACAGGGAATTTTATCAGCTCCCCAAAAGCTCTAATGAATGCTATCCTTGGAATATCAGAGTGGAAGCAGAGTCACACTGGAGCTCCAGGCACAGGAGACTGCAGGGCTCTCCAGATACCTCTGCTGCTGGAACAAGGAATTCAGGAGGGGCACAGAATTCAGGGATTCAGAAATCCTTTCTGTGAGTTTTGCTGGATTGGGAAAGCTCCTGGTACAACTGGTATTCCCCAGCGGTGGTTCCCACCCAGTGCAAACCCATCTGGTTTTGTTTGAGGATGATTTGTTTGTGCCAGAGGTCTCCTCCATCCCTCTGCCCTCAGGAATGGGAGCTGAGCACAGCAGGGCTGGGACATCCCTGTGCCCCGAGGCATCAAACAGTGCTGAGCAGGGAAAATGCTCCCAGCTGGCACAACCTTTACAGAAAAGAGGAGGGGGGAAAAAAAGCACAGTAAGTGTTGCCTGTTGAACAAAGCAGGGATTTCTGAGTGATCCCCAAAACCCTCCCCAAACAGCCCCTGCCAAGGGCTGAGAGGGCTGATGGGACAGCCCTGAGTGCAGCCTGCCTGAGCAGCCAAACCATCCTGCTCTGCATCTTTTCCACCATTTCTTATCAAAACACTGCCCTGATACAGGGAGGCTCTCACAAAACATAATAAAGCCTGCTGCTGCCAAGGAATGATTGCTGCTAGCATTTATTTTTTCCACAATTATTTTCAGGGCTGTCCTTTCGAGGCAGACCAGATCAAGGAGTGGTGTGTGCAGTACCTCATCCCAGGATAAATCCAGGGAGGCTCTATGACTCAGGAATGACTCACTGCTCCTCCTCTGTTCCTTCCAGACTCTTGGGGGTGTGCTAATTTCTTGTCAGTCTGATTCTGCAGTCAATTATTCCCCCCCCCAGCTCGGCTCTCCAGTGCAGAAGGAATTCTGCACGTTCTGCTCATTCCTCACCTCTCCAGTGAGACAAAAACAGGTGAGCAGACAGTGTCACCTTCACCCTGGCATCCACAGAAAAGGGGGAGGTATTTTTCCTTCCTTGAATAACATGTCCACGTTCATGATTTGGAACGAAAGTGTTCCTACCAAACCCCCCAAATCCCAATTACTAAACTAAGAGTGACCTTTCAGAGAGTTATTTCGAAAAACTTGGATAAAATAAGGTGGGTATGACTCAAACTGCAGGAGGAAAGTGTCTGCATCACAGTTAAGGCCCACAAATTGCTTTCACTGTCAGAATCAAGCATTCAGAATAAAAACACACAAAACAAGAATGATTAATCTTTTTTTTTTTTTCTCTTTAGCAAGACAGATTGAAGCATCCCAGTGGAGCTGCAGGGGAAGTGTTTAAACAATGCCTGCTTAGTGGCCAGCAAGTCCTCACTGGTAGGAATACAAGAAAAGAAAAAATAACTAAAATATGAGATTTTTACATATTCATGTGAAGAGAGAGAATCACAGAAGCATGAATAATACTGAGTAGCAAATAGTCCTTTCCAGCTCTTCCCAGCCAAATTTTGTGAGCCTGAGGACATGACAGACACAGCAAAAATACATAAAAAATATCTTTCCAGTGGCAATGCTGATTTTAAAATCCTTTCCCCTCATGTCATTCAGCTCACCCCCATCTGATTTTTACACCTCCCTCCTCCCAGGTTGTTTAGTGATATTTTTCAGTGGCAGCACTGGCTCAAGGTGCAGCACCTTGAACACTTCCAGCTGCTTATTCCCAACCTTGTGTTATCCTGGCACGAGGGGCTGGGTGGTAAATGCTTGTTTTGCACAGACTGGCCCTGAACTGGCCTTGTAAATCAAAGAGAGATTGAAAACAAAGGTGCAGAATGGCAAAAGAGCAATGAAATATCATTTTGGAATTCTATACTTTAAAATGTAAACAAATCCCCACATCCTAAATTCATGGAATTATAGAATCCTGGAATGGTTTGGGCTGAAAGGGATTTTAATGATCTTGTCCCAGCCCTCTGCCAAACACCTCTCATTAAATGTTCTAATCAGCCAAACCTTCTGAGGCAATAACAAGCTCTCAGAAGCCACAAGATGCTGCAATTTGACATTATTATATATTCAAATAATTTTATTAAGCACAGTGTGGGAAGCTTGGCTGTTTTTCAAAATATCTGCATCCAAAAGAAGTCCCTACACCTACAAAAATAGCAGCTGCAGACAGACTCCAGATCAGAGTGTTATTCACAACATCAGACTTGTGATCAATAGCTGGGAGAGTGTTGCCAGAAATAGTCCTGCCCTGGGAAACGCTTCCTGCTGCCTCAGAACAGGTTGTGCTCCTGTCCTTCTGCAGTTTCTCCTGGATTTTATCTCCAAGTACACAGGGAAGCAGCAAAGCTGCCTGACTCTGCTGTAGCCGTGCTGTGAATTAGGCCACGAGCACCAAAACCACCAAAATCACCAAAACCACCAAAATCACCAAAACCCAGCATGCCCTGTGTGTTTCTGGCAGGGATGAATCCCTCATGCCTTTCACAAGAATTCACACAGCCTCTTGCTGAACCGGATGGGAAATCGATCCAGCTGGAAAAGCAAAACTCCACATCCCCATTCCAACACAAAAAAAGGCTCTCCCAGCCAGATTGCAGCTCAGTCTGTGCTGTGTGCAGACAGGACAAAGTGCTGAGTTCTGCCTGAAGCAACCCAGCCTGGGAATGCGAGACAGTCTGAGGCTGCACCTGGAAACAATTTTCCCCCCCATCCCTTTTTCCATCTCCTTCCCTGCAGCGTGATTTGGTTCCCCTGGGCAGCACCACAAACATCTCCAGCAGCACGGAGCAGGGACCACTCCTGTGCCCAGGGCTGGGGAGAGCTGGGGCTGCTGCCAAAGAAAAGTCTTTGCAACTGGGGCCAACTAATCAGGTAAATGCTTCCAGTCTCTGCCCAGGCCAAGTTGTGTCCTTTGCTATTCTCCAAATATTTATGTCTTTGTGAAACACATAAACATTTCATCAGAGGTCTCTTATTCCCAGCGTTTCATGTGAAGTTGTTGTTTCCATGCTCCTAAACCCCCTTCAATATGACTAATTCACACTGGGGGAGTTCCTGACTTGCCTCACCAGAGTCACGGAGCCCCAAAATCCAATCCAGAGATCCAAATCCCCAGAATCCAATCCCCAGCTCCACATCCAGGCAGGGAAGGGATGGGAAGTGGTGACAGAAACTCCTGCACTATTTTGTGTTCCCTACCTGCAGCTGAATTTTCCTTATTCCTCTTTTTCCTTCCCTTTTCCCCCTTTCCTCCATCAAAAAGTGTTTGCCTCTGAACTTTCCAAAAGGAACAAAAACACAGGAGCAGTTTGGGAAGTTCATGTAAATCAGCTGGTGAATGTAAATGTAGTCATTCACTTAATGTAAATTCAGCTGGTAAATGGCAGTTTGGTATTTCCTCTACTATTTACTAAGAATTGACACACTTAGTAAATCTCATCTTAAAATTCTGAGCTCCCCACTGATCTGCACCAGCAAACACATAAGAATCTTCCCAGTTAGGATGAGTAATTGAGGAGCTGAATTATGCAGCATTGTGTGGTCTGTGGCACACACACCACTGAGAGATAAAATTCCCAAGTCTCTGTTACTTCATTTACTTTCTGCAAAAAGCCTTCCCTTGGTAATTTTAGAGCTCAGAGCATTGCAAGTTCCAGCTAAATAGCACACTCCCCAAAAGTTTGCTGTTTCCTTAATGTTCATGAATATTTCAGGAACTCTGCTGAGAGGTTTTGGTGCATTCCAGGACAATGATTCCAGGTTTCTCTTCTGCCTGGAGAGGAAACGTGGCTGGGCTGTGCCACACTCTGCATTATTCAAGATTTATTGCTATTACAGAATCAGATCCCCTGAACATATATAAAAATATAATCTTTAACATGAGATGGGACTCAATTTTTGGCTGTTGTGAGAGCAGAATTCTCTCTAGAAATTCATTCATTCCCTTAAACCATGAGCAGTGCTGGAGTTAAGAAACAGAGTTTGCTTTTCTCACCCTTTCAGCTCATTCTTTACCATTGCTTGAACTGGAAAAAACACTTGGCTAGAAATTCGAAGTGACAGCAGCAAGTAAGATCAGCAAATCAGTCTTTTCCAGCTGAAATTTGATTTATTGTAAAAAAACTACAGTGATTTGCATCAGCATATGGTATAATTTGGGAAACACTCAATTGTGGTACAAATGAATTGAAGTATTTAAATGTGCTGTTTCATTTATCTTATTCTGCTTGTATTGGTGATTTTTAATATACCATAGGAATTCTTAAAAATAATGTCCTGTTTAACAAATAGATTTGCAGGTCTGTGTTCTGAGAAAGTTGAATGAGCACTTAAATAACATAAAAAATCCATGTCAGGATTTACAGCACGTGCTTACCCTGAGTGCCTTTAAAGAAATGCTGACAGCAAACCAAGGAAATGATTCAAATTTTAAAACCCCAGAATGTGAGAGAAGCCAATAATAAAAACTCTCTGTGTCATTTCCCTCTGCAGTTGGAGCAGAGAGCTCACAGAACCTGAGCCCTGGTGAATCCCCACGTGGGAGTGAGACCTTACAGCTGCTGTGAGTGGGTTTGCACCAAGCCCATGGAATTCTCAGGTGGGAAAAGACCCTAAATAGGGAAAAATAGGGAGCTGGGAGTTGAGAGCAGTGGGGGCAGCAAGGCTGAGGGCTCACCAGTCACCCACACTGCTGGGGAAGAACAGGAATCCCTGTGTGGGATTCCAGATGATTCCCCCTAAACTGTTCCCTCTGTCCCATTAACTGCTTCAGACTGGGCCCAGCGAGGGTGGCAGGATCAGAAATGCACTCAGGCTTTGTGTCCCAGCTCAGGGAAATGCTGCTGGAACAATCCCAGAGACGATTTAGTGCTCCAGTCCCAAGGCACTGCCCTGCCCAGGGCACACGGAGCTGCAGGAACTCCTCATTCCACGTGGATTCATCTGTGCCAGCTTCATTCTGCTGCCAGGGATCCCCCTCGAGCTTTGGGATGTGCCTGTGCCTCCTGGCCAGCCTGAAATGTGAGAATTCAGTGTTTGTGCTGGGTGGGAGACACGAGGAACAGGAGGAACAGGAGGTTCCCTGACTGGGATGTGTCTCCAGGGATGGAAAGCTCCAAGGAGCACAGCTCAGTGACTGCTCCAGCCACCCCACCTCAAATCAGCTGCTCTTGGAGCACAAGCCCACACTTGGGCTCAGATGGAAAATATCTAATAAGAAAACAATTTTTCTTTCTATTTTTTCCCCCTGTTTAATGCACACACTTTCATTGAAGAGGACAAACCCCCTGACTTGTTAATTTTAATTGAGTCCCCAGTCTGTGGGGCAGCTTGCTTTGATTACATTGTGCTAAATTACTCATCCTGGACAGATCCTTCTCTTTATTTTCTCCTCCATGAGCCAAAATATGATATTGCTTGGCAAGAGGAATGTGCATCTAAAATGTCAAATTACAGCTCGTAGCTATTACGGGACAGTTTTGGCCATAGCCCTTTGTGACTGCTCCAAAACAGATTTCTCTTTCTAGGAGATCCTAAAACCTAATCCATGCTTCATGTTTGAGTTTAGGTGGCATTTTGGGCATGTATTGCTTTGGTTGAACTTGAAATTTCTAATTTCTCCAGACTCCCAAAGTTTCAGTTGGCATGAACTGATAACTCTGTGTGTGCACACAGTGCAGACATTGAGAACTGCAGGTCATTTCTTACCAAATCCTAAATAGCCACCTACAAAATGCACATTATTTAACATAACAGAAGAATAAAATGAGGTTCATATTGGTCAGCTTTTCATCTGAAGACAGCACAGAACAATTTAACTTGATTAAATCTCTCCCATTAATTAACTGATATCAGCATTCACTAAAATTTAATGAGAGCCTGTTTCTTGCTGTTATAATTCTAAACCAGGTGCCACCAGTACAAACACTCAGGCCCCTGGAGTTCATTTCTCATGGGAATATGAAGAAATGGCTTCATTTTAATTTATTTTTTTTTTTTAGTTTAGCATCTGCTAGTTTGGTATTCAGTGCCAAATTTGCAATAGATTGGATTCAGGGAAATCTAAAGGCTTAACAGAGAAATGAAATTCAGTTTTTATATTCTGAACATGGATAGGAGTGATGGAACCACGAAGATTTTGCCATAAATGTTTGTGCAATTCAGCTTTTACTTTTGCTAACCTTGCTGTGCTAAGACAGGATGATTTTAAAATATGAAAATGCCCATATCTGTTTCATTGCTTGCTTTTGAGGAGGTCACACTCCAGGGAAAGGCAGATTCCAGCCTGGAGGGATGCCTGGAGCCATCCTGATATTTATTCCATGTTCCTGCCTGCTGGGAGACCTGACTTTTCAGAACTGGATTTTGTGGAGGTGAGAGGGACTGATGGGAGGAGGGAGGAGTGTTAGGGGTGGTTTTGATGAGACAAAACTTGCAGGCCTCCAGATGATTGCTCAATCCAACTGAAGGATTCAGAGCTGCTCCTACTGCCAGAGGATCATTATGTTATGGAAGAGGTTTGGATGGAAGAATTGGGAATTCAGTGATAGAGTAATGATGAATCCTCCCCAGACTTGTCAGATATCCCATTGCAGGAACTCTGCCTGTTTGCTGATGATTGAAAAAGACATCTTGGCAGACTCAAATCAAAGACTTCCACAGCTTTGGAGGGCTTGAGCCTTTTAACCACATGGTAATTATAAAGACTATAAATAACACTGAAAAATCCAGTTCAAACAACCCTCAATAAATTATTTTAATGTGCTGTTATTGGCCCCCTCCTTGAGGATATCACAAGTCTGCACTGTCAGTCTGACAGGCTGAAATGTGCTCTGTCAAATCAACAGCTCAGCTCTGTCTTACAGACTGAGGGAAGCCTTGATTCCTGTCTGTAGATGTGGCATTTGGGAACAAGGAGAATTTCTGAGGGAATAGTTGGGCTCGATGGTCTCAGAGATTTTCCAACCCAAACCGTTCTGTAATTCCATCCAAACTTCACCCAACGTGAAGAAAGCTTTGTCACCTGAAAGGATATTAGGGAAGAGCCACCAGGAGAATTGTCTGGGACTGTTCTCTCCATGTTTTACAGATGAAAATGACTCCAGGAACCCATGAATTGTGGCTTTTCCTGCCCAGTTCCTTGCTGAGGGAGCCCAGGACAGCTGAGTGCAGACAGTGGGCAGTGCCACCCACCCAGTGCTGCTCTGGTGGTCACAGCTTGGACTCAGTGGTCTTGGAGGTATTTTCCATCCTCAATTAATCTGTGATTCTGTGAAATATTAAGTGTAGCTCTGAGTTCCCAGATGTAGGAACAGTGGCAAGAATCAGCTTTCCTGCCTCCTAATCAGTGATGAATGTTTGCCTTGGAAATCTCTCCAAGTATTTACACTCTGGAGCAGGGCTGCTTCTGCTGGAACACTGCAAACCTGGGGATTTTCTTCCTACTCCCAGCTGCTGTGCTCATGACCAGGTGTAAATCTCTGTCTGCTCACCAGTCTCAACCCTCCAGGCTTGTTTTGATGGGTGCCACATTTGAGTATCTTTGCAAACCACTGAAAACATTTTTCTAACAAACAGAAAATGTCCCCCACTCTCTGTGTGCTGGAAATGACATAAACCACTCTTTTCCTGTTCAGTGAGAAAATGTTCCATGTTATCAGTATTTGCAGGAGAACAGAACTAAGAATTTACTTTCAAAGCAGCCCATACTGAGAAGTAAGCAGGGCTTTTGAACACTTTTAATCATCTTTGTAATGTTTTAGGTGTACAAAACAAACAAAAACCTGCATCGAGCAATACCAATAGCCACCCTGAAAACAGATCTCACAGCCCCAAAACTTAGGAGTGTGTGGAAGCCCTGCTGAGCCCTCACTGCACCTTTAGGCAGAAAAATCCCTTTGAAAATCTGGGCTTTAGGCCCAGCCCTGCCAAGAGCTCTCTGTGGAAAGCTCCTCCTCCTGCCTGGGGCTGACCCTGGCACAGCTCTTCTAAAGGCTCAGCTTTCCAAACAGCCTAAAGCAAGCAGGAAAAAAATCATGTCAGAAGTGGTAAATAGATGAGTTCCCAGATGATTGATTCAGATCCTTTCAGAGACAGGAATTCTGATTTGTGAACAGCTGGAAAGCACTGCTGGCTCCTCTCTGGTGCCAGTCTGTGTGTGGTCACTGGAATGTGCTCCATATGCCCTTTGGACACGTGTCAAAAGTCACATGTCATTAATTTCTCCAAACTTTGCAGTATTAAAGGTGTAGGAAGGTCGTAGAAATGGAAAGTGTCTTATAAATGTGAAGAATTGTTTCCTGTGGTTTAGTTAATTTTACTTTTTTTTCAATCCAGATTTTTTCCCGATGACACAATTTGAGCTCTACCTCTGAGATTTTTCTCCCAGAAATAAATGGCTTGGAACAAAAGGGACTTTTAACAGAACATAGCACCGTGAAACTTTTGTAGGGTCATTAAAGGCAGATTGGATTTATTGGCACTCGTGGCTCCAAAGAGAAGCTGTGGCTGCCCCTGGATCCCTGGAAGTGTCCCAGGCCAGGCTGGACAGGGCTTGGAGCACCCTGGGACAGTGGAAAGTGTCCTTGCCATGGCAGGGGTGGCACTGGATGGAATTTAAGGCCCCTTCCACCCCAAACCATTCCAGGATTCTGTTTGGTCACACAGGTCCCTGCATTTGGATAAACAGGACCTCAAGAAGTGGCTGGGACTTGTCTGACTCTCCTTGTCAGCAGTGCTTACACACTAGGAGGGAACAAACACAATTCCAAGGTTTGTTCCATTCCCAACAGAGAAAAGAGCAAAAATCATCACTCAGAATCAACACTGTGTCAGACAGACATCCAAAAAATTATTATTAGATATTTCAAAAGAAGCCTTTTTTAATAGCAATTGTTCTATGTGGGATTGTTTTTTTTCTTTTTTTAATTTCAGTATAAAGTATTTGGTATTTGAAGTCTTTAATTGTGTTGGCAAAAAGCCACTAAGAGGCTTTGATTTTTGGAAACAAATCCATGTGACTGATCTGAGTGGGATCATAATGGCTACAAGGACTCGTCCATCAGGAGCTATTTTTAACAATGAAGTCAGAACTGCAACGGGAAAGTAAAGCTTAGACTAAACTACAGAAAGGTAAACCTTGCAATATTCTTAAAGATTAAACTGTCCTGCAGTTACAAAATAGCTAAAGTTATTCCTGGTGCCTATATCCCAACCTATATTATCCCAAGTGACATTATTCCTAAACATCTACCACCAGAAGTCCAAATACAGACAGTGCTGCTACACTGAATGGTCAAGGTGTGTTGGAGTCCTTCCCAATTTTTTTTTCCTGTTACTTTTTCCTTTGGTTCATTATTGGCTTGTGTTTCTACATCTTTGACCTGTCTTTCATTTTGTTCCTGGCTGTATTTTTGTTATCAGTTGTTTCCTTTCATGGCTTATTCGTCCTCAGGTGTTTTTGGCAGCTCCCTGTCCAATTTCAGCTGTACAGGATCCATCATTCCATGTGCAACAGGCAGCAGAGCACGGATCCTTGAGGTATCCAGTAAATAAAAACCAGAGATAGAATCCCAAACTGGATTGGGTTGGGAGTGACTTTAAATCCCACCCAGTTCCACCCCTGCCATGGCAGGGACACTTCCACTGCCCCAGGGTTCTCCAAGCCCCAGTGTCCAGCCTGGCTTTGGGCACTGCCAGGGATCCAGGGGCAGCCACAGCTGTGCCAGGGCCTCACCACCCACCCTGGAAAAGTCTGCCTAATATCTAAATCTCTCAATTTTCAGTTTAAATCCATTTCCCTTTGTCCTAAAAGGTGATGGCAGGGGGTGATGGGCTCATTCTGGGCCGTGCAAAGGACTCTGTGAGCACACAGAGCTCAGAGCAGGAGGCCAGCAGCTTCCAGAGGGTGGGATGGGTACACAGCATCCTCCTCTGGGATATGGGGATACATGGAGGGGAGCAGAACTGGGAAAACTGCTCAGTGTGAGCAGCTGGGGTGAATCAAAACAGAGCCATTCACCCAGAGCCATGGGCATGGGAGAGGAGTGGGGAAAATGTGATGGTGAGTTCAGGTTGGAGGAGAAGGATCCAGGGAGAGCTCAGAGCCTGTTCCAGATCCCAAAGGGGCTCCAGGAGAGCTGGAGAGGGACTGGGGACAAGGCATGGAGGGACAGCACACAGGGAATGGCTTCAAATTGGAAAAGGGGAGATTTGGATGGGATATTGAGAAGGAATTCCTCGCTGGGAGAGGGATGAGGGGCTGGAAAAGAATTCCTAGAGAAGCTGTGGATCCCTGGAATGTCCAAGGCCAGGTTGGAACAACCTGGGACAGTGGAAGGTGTCCCTGCCGTGGCAGGGCCGGTGCAGGGCTGATCCCCGGGCCGTGCCGGGCTGTGCTGAGAGTAGGGCGGTGCCAATCCCGTTCCCATTGTCATTCCTGATCCCGTTCCCATTGCTAATCCCGATCCCGGTGCCGCTCCCATCCCCATTGCCGTTCCCGATCCTGGTGCCTCTCCGGTTCCCATTGCTATTCCCGATCCCAGTGCCGCTCCCATCCCCACTGCCATTCCCGATCCCGTTCTCATTGCTATTCCCGATCCCATCCCCATTGCCATTCCCGATCCGTTCCTGTTGCTATTCCCAATCTCATCCCCATTGCCATTCCCGATCCCGTTGCCATTCCCGATCCCGTTCCCACTGCCATTCCCCATCCCGGTGCCTCTCCGGTTCCCATTGCCATTCCCCATCCCGTTCCCGTTGCCATTCCCGATCCCGGTGCCGCTCCGGTTCCCACAGCCATTCCCGATCCCACTGTCATTCCCGATCCCGGTGCCTCTCCGGTTCCCATTACCATTCCCGTTCCCATTACCATTCCCGTTCCCAGTGCCATTCCCGTTCCCAGTGCCATTCCCGTTCCCAGTGCCATTCCCGTTCCCATTCCCGTTCCCGTTGCCATTCCCATTCCCCTTGCCATTCCCATTCCCCTTGCCATTCCCATTCCCGTTGCCGTTCCCATTCCGTTGCCGTTCCCGTTCCCATTCCCGTTGCCGTTCCCATTCCCGTTGCCGTTCCCGTTCCCGTTGCCGTTGCCGTTCCCGTTCCCATTCCCGTTGCCGTTCCCATTCCCATTCCCGTTCCCTTCCCGTTCCCACTGCCATTCCCGTTGCCGTTCCCGCTGCCGGTGCCGCTCCCATCTCCGTCGCGGGCGCTGTGGCGGCCCGGGCGGGGCTCGGGGAGGGAGGGGCGGCGGTCGGTCACGTGTGGCCGCCCGGTTAAAGCGGCCGCGGGCGGCGGGAGCGGCACAATCACGGCTGGGGCGGCGAGCGGGGCCCGCCCGCTGCCCGCGGCCCCCGCAGCGCCCCGCCAGCATGGCCGGGGCCATCATCGAGAACATGAGCACCCGCAAGCTCTGCATCGTCGGGGGCATCCTGCTCGTGTTCCAAGTCATCGCCTTCCTGGTGGGAGGGCTCATCGGTGAGTGCCGGGGGCCGCTGCCTTCCTCCTCCTCCTCCTCCTCCTGCCGCCGCCGCTGCTGCCCGCTTGTTTAGTGCTGGTTACAGTATCGCTGACTCGCTCCCATGATCTCATTATCCGCTTTTGTAGCCGAGCGATCCCGGCTCCGGGCCCTTTGTGCCCGTCCCGCGGCTGCTGCGGGGGGAGCCGGTCAAGGAAAAGTTTTTGTGTTGCTTTCTCTCTTTTTCTTTCTTTTTTTTTTTTTTTTTTTTTGGCCTGGTTTCAGACTAGACTTAAAGAAAGAGGGAAGTGGGAAAGCTTCAGTATGGCGACGGAACGCGCAGGGAGCCTCGCGTTTCAAAGTTGGCTTAGAAAATAATAATAATTTATTTTTTTAAAAGGATTTTTCCTCCCTTCTTGGCGCTGCACCTCCCCGTGCTTCGGCCTCCGAATCGGCCGCGGGAGGAAACCTCCCCCTTTGCCAGAATGAGGAAAAAAAAAAAAAAAGATAAAAAATCTAGGGAGGGGGGGAAAAAAGAAAAGAAAAACGAGAATGACTGGTGAGAGGGGGGGTACCGGCTCTGGGTTTTTTTGGGCTCGCGCTTTGTCCGGGCTCGTTTCCGTGGGGGAGCTCCCGGTCCCGTCCCGGGAGGGGTTCCCTCCCTTCCACCCCCCACCCTCTTCCCACCGGAGTCCCACCCGTTCCACCTCCTGCTCCAGGAGGGACCCCCCAGTCCCGATCCTAATCCAGGAGAAGCTCAAACTCGGCCTGGGTTCGTTCCTGCCCATGGAAAACCCTCGTGGCTGCCCCAGGGAGGGATTTAATCCCCGACTCCCCTCGGCCCTGGGGCCCCCCCCGGCTCCGCACCGGGCACTTTAAAGCCCAGATTGTGTTTATTTATCCCTGAGCATTCCCAAAGGCACGGAGATGGGAACTGGGACACAGCCCTGCGGCCAGAGGAGTTTTCCCTGGGGAATGGAAGGAGGAAGATGGAGGAGAGCGAGTTTAGGGCAGTCCTGGGATTTTTTGATTTTTTTTTTTTTTTTTTTTTACTAGAAAGCAGCTGAGTTGTGCGCCGGCTCCTTGGAATGATGGGCGCATGGATGTGGCCGTTTTGGCCATTTCCAGAGTGGGATTGTTGCCTTTCTGTCCGGGAAGGATTGTCCAGCATCCTCCGCTCCCTGGGGCAGGGCTGGCTCCCCCGGGGTCCATCCCTTCCTCCCGGGCAGGATCCCTGCGGAGCTCCGGGGATTTTCAGGAAGAATCGGAGTCAAATTCATTCTGAAACTTTGTTGCACTTTGTTGGGAGAATAAAGTTGGGTTGTTCCCTGTGTTTGAGAGGGACTGAGGGAATAGCTCCAGCCGTTCCTCGGGAAGCAGGCTCTGTGCTCCTGGTGCCCATCACTGCTTTGCCTTCGTGGCCTTGCATTATCGGCCTCTAATAACCATGAAATTTCACTAAATGTAATTTTGGAACTCTTCAGCGTCCCTCATTCTCTTGTTTCCTCACCTCCATCACAAGGGAGTTGCTGGCACATATTGACTAAAACTCATTTTTCCTGCTCTTGCAGGCCTGAAACCACGAAGTTTATCAGGATTAGCTTTTTTCCTTCCTTTTTTTTTTTTTGTTTTTTTGTCTTTAAGAGCTGGTTCAAGAGCAGGTTACTGAACCCGCCGCCGATTCCTGAGATAAAATTTCTTGGCTTGTGCTGTGCAGAGAAGCCAGACTTCATCTCAGAAGGGTTTTTCTAGCAGATTCTTGCTGTTAAATTGAAACAGTTGCTTGTTCCAAAAGCTGGTGTGGCTCAGAAAGCCCTGTTTGTGCTGGCAGCTGGGGACAGATGTGACAAACAGATGTTTATGGTTTGCTTTACAGGGAAAAGACAAATGTTTCTGCTCAGTTTTGAAGGGATTCAGAGATTAAAGAATTTAAATTATGTTAGTTCAGTTTTTCAGCTGGTTTATGCCCTTGCTTTATTGGCTGCTGCTGCTGGGCATCCACCTCAGGCCCTCCCATCCAGGTGGGGCTGGAAAGCTGCATGGACAGGTTGGGAGAGCTGGGGACAGGGATTTGGGGCTGAGTTCAATGCCCTGCACAGGCTCAGTCACTCCATCCTGCTGGAGTAAATGCATCTTTTATCTGTGGTCAATCCTAGGGGATGCTGCCCCAAAAGTGCTTTAATTCCTGGAAATTCTCCCTTTGATCTTCCCTCAGATCCGACTGCCCTAATCAATCGTCCAAACTGTTTTTTCCTCTGCAGCATTTACCTCTTCTGATACATTTAAGGAGTTTAGAGGCTCATCCCTGAGCCAGCAGCTCCCAGCCAGCCCTCCTGGGAGCTGCAAATCCTGGGATGTTTGGTGCTTGTGAAACACAAAGTTCCATGTGTAACCTAGGTGTGGTCCCCAACATCTGGCAGGGTGACACACGGCCTGGGAGGCTGAGCAGCTCTTCCCAGGAACCTGCCTTGTTTTGGGCTCTCTGTATCCCTGAGAACTCGGATCCAGGGCTTTGGGACTGAGCCCTTTAGACATTCCCAAGCATGTGGTGTTTCCTACACGGAGGCTGCTCGTGGGTTGGTGGCCGACATTCCAAAGGGACCAGAGCCGTGCTGGGAGAGCTCCCAGTGCCACCCCAGAGCTTCTCCCAGTGGTGACACCAGGTGGGGTGGGAGCAGAGGTGGCACTGACACAGTGGCCCTGCTCTGGTTTGATCCAGTGCACCCAACAGACACCAAAATCCGGTTATTTTGGTGTGCCCAGGTCTAGACAACCCAAAATACGTACACGAGTGGGACAGGGCTGCAAAGCCGAGCCAGCCTTTCCCCTCGCAGGCACTTAGGTCATGTTTCAAAACAATGACTAAGTGCTCTATTTTAACAGATCCCTCGTGCCAGTCCAAAATACCCAAATGCAGCATTTGGTACCTGATACAACCACCACAAAGCTGATTTTCCTCACATCGGGGGGTTTCTGCCACTGCTCGTTCCCAGCTCGGTTTTGGGCAGTCAGTGTGTGATGCCAGAGTTTTAATGCAACTCCCACATTTCCAACAGCTCTGTTATTCAGCAGCAGGAACCTTATCAGCTCTCAGGTGGGATTTGCTCACAGCTGTCTGTTGGCAAAGCATGGGATGCACAAGAATGGGAGAAATTTCCTGTGGCAGCAACTCCCTGACAGGAACGTGCAGCCAGGTGGGGATCAGGCTCTGCTCCCGGGGAATAAGGGACAGGACGAGGGGAAACCTCATGTTGTGCCAGGGGAGTTTAAGGTTGGATATTTGGGAAAATTTCTTTGTGGCAAAGGTTGTCCAACCCTGCTGCAGGTTCTCCAGGGCAGTGGTAGAGTCCCCATGCCTGGAGGGAACTTTGCAAAGCTCAAAGAGGGAGCAAACACTCCAAAAGAGAATTTTATTGGGCTGTTTCTTAGCTGAGCGATGGTCATGAACTGCTGGCTCCAGAAAGTGGGGCTGTCACTACTTGAAACCCCACAGAATTCCTGATGTCTGCTCCCTTCGTGGGAAACATCTTGTTTAAAGGTCACGCTTCTGGGCTGTGTGTGATGTGTTCACTTGGGACGCAGCAGTGGGAGATAGAACATGATCCACAAAATTAATCCTAATGCAGCCTTGTCTCCACTATCCCTCTGTAAATGATGGCACGTGTGGATTACAGGGGAATGGGATCGCCAGGAATGGTTTCTGTTATCGTTTGTGAGGAATGAGGCTGATGATCATTGACAGCCACGCTGGCGTTCCCGGCAGCCTCTGCCTGCTCTGCCTTCCCTGGATCCAGCCTGGCTGTCCCACGATGCCACCAGGCTCGGGAGCTGTGACAGCCCTGGGCAAGGCACGGGGACAAACCCTGCACCTCCAGTCCTGGAGCAGTGCTGGGCCCTGAGGACAAGGGAGACCCTGAGGGGCTGGAGAGTGTCCAGGGCAGAGAATGGAGCTGGGAAGGGGCTGGAGAATCCCCTGAGGGAAATGGGAAGGGGCTGGAGAATCCCCTGAGGGAAATGGGAAGGGGCTGGAGAATCCCCTGAGGGAAATGGGAAGGGGCTGGAGAATCCCCTGAGGGAAATGGGAAGGGGCTGGAGAATCCCCTGAGGGAAATGGGAAGGGGCTGGAGAATCCCCTGAGGGAAATGGGAAGGGGCTGGAGAATCCCCTGAGGGAAATGGGAAGGGAATGGAGAATCCCCTGAGGGAAATGGGAAGGGGCTGGAGAATCCCCTGAGGGAAATGGGAAGGGGCTGGAGAATCCCTGAGGGAAATGGGGAAGGGGCTGGAGAATCCCTGAGGGAAATGGGAAGGGGCTGGAGAATCCCCTGAGGGAAATGGGAAGGGGCTGGAGAATCCCCTGAGGGAAATGGGAAGGGGCTGGAGAATCCCCTGAGGGAAATGGGAAGGGGCTGGAGAATCCCCTGAGGGAAATGGGAAGGGGCTGGAGAATCCCCTGAGGGAAATGGGAAGGGAATGGAGAATCCCTGAGGGAAATGGGAAGGGGCTGGAGAATCCCTGAGGGAGCTGGGGGGGCTCAGCCTGGAGAAAAGGAGGCTCAGGGGGCCCTTGTGGCTCTGCACAACTCCCTGACAGGAGGGGACAGCCGGGGGGATTTGGGATCTGGGAACAGGGACAGGAGGAGAGGGAACGGCCTCAAGGTGGGCAGGGGAGGCTCAGGTTGGATATTTGGGAAAATTCCTTCTTGGAAAAGCTTTTCCAGCCCTGGCACAGCTGCCCAGGGTGGAGTTCCTATCCCTAGAGGGGTTTAAAATCCCTGTGGATATGGCACTTGGGGACATGGGCCAGGGATGGCCTTGGCAGTGCTGGGAACGATTCAATTCCCTGTTTAAATTTTCCAGCCTAAACAATTCCATGATTCCCACAGCTGCAGCATCCACCTGGCTGTGCCTTTTGCTGGGAATTTTGACTGGGATGTTCCAGTGGAGGTCACCACAACTGCTCCAGGCCAAAGCTGAGCTGGGACACTCCAGTGTCCTCCTGGCAGCTGCTGGGGTGGAAGTTGTGTGTGCAGAATCTGACTGGGTTTATGTGGGTTTGATCCCTCTTGGTTGTTTTGAAAGCAAAGCTTTTGATTACAAATTAGCTTCCTCTGTGGGAAGCTGTTGGTGTCCCTTTCTAGTTGCCTTTTCATCCTGGAATTTTTCTATATATAAAGTATTTTAAAAAGGAAATAAGCCCAGATCTCTGTGCAGCAACATCCCAGCTTTGAAAACTTTTGGAAAGGGAATTTCCAATGACTTATTTTATGTGAGTAACTTTCAAGGTTTCTTCCAACTCAAGCTTCTGTGATTTCTAGGATGCCTTATCCCAAATCACAGATCCTTGGTTCAAACAAGAGCAGGGAGTGCAGAACTCTCTGTGGCCCAGGCAAACCCAGGGAAATGCTGGAAGCCCAGTGCCCACCCGGACACTTTACAAATTTAACTGATTGGAAAAGTGGAGGGATTTATTTAGCACATGAGTCCTCTGGGCTGAGGGGATGGATTTAAGGAGGTGCAGGTTCACTGCTCCCTTCCGTGGCTTAGGCTGGAAAAAACAGAATTGTTGTGACTGGAGGAGCTCAAACTTCCTTGTGTGTCTGGCTGGGAGAGATAATGAGTCATGTGTGGCCATGGCTGAGCTGCTCTCCACAATCCCAGCTCATTATCTAAATGTCTGATTTGGCTCCTGAGCCCTGAGTTTCCAGGATTTCATTTTCTTTCCTGGGATTTCATTACCTTCCTTGGGCCGGGCTGATCTTTTGACAGGGAAGGCGCTCAGATTTCCAAGGTATGGATAGGAAAGAGTGTTTCAGGCTTGGGACAAAGAACATTTTTGTGTGCCTGACTTCCTTTCATCCAGGGCCTCTCCAGGAGCTGGGCCGTGCTCCGTGGCCATGAATGCCAATGGATCCTCTGTATAGACACATTCCTGCAGTGCTGCAGCCTTGGCACAGGCTCTGGGAGCCCCGGGGAAGGCAGACACCAAAGGTCGTGTCTGTTTAGTTTAGGTCTGCTCAATTCTTCTTTTGAAGAGCTGTAACTGTAGCTGAATGGGCAAAAGTGCCAGAAATGGAGAGTTCCCAGGCAGGAATGTCAGTGCTGGGAATCCTCAGAGGTGCTGGGTTTTTCTCTTTTCACGGCTGCATCACTTCCAAACTCCAACCTGGGGGAGCTCAGGTGACAAGTTCAGTCCTGCTGCTCCCCAGCTCTGTTGATTTAAATGTGACCCAAGCCGTGCTCCTGCTGCCTCCCTGCCCTTTGTGAGGGAAAACCATTACACAGGAAGCCTTTTCCTTGGTAAATAACATTGCTGGCCTTTGAAGTCAGGCTATAACTCCCTGATAGCCTGGGAAAGCCTTTGAAGGGCTCAAGGTGTCCAGTGGGGAAGGGCCTGGACCAGCCCATTCACATGGAGATGAAATTCCTCACATATCTGAGCAGGGGCAGTCTCCAAGGCATCGCATCTTGGGGAGTGTCAGGCTCAGGAGAAAAGCTGCTGGATAACAACAGCTCTTCCTGCTCCTTCATCTGTGTGCAGAGATTTCAAACCTTGGCTGGGCGTTGCAGGAAATTCATCTCATCCCATTGGAAAACTGACTTGAAAGAAGATCAGGCTCTCTGTGGCAATTAGTAAATCAGTCTTACCTTTTTTTTTTTTTTTCCTTTTTAAGTAAAATGTTTTTGAATTTCCATTTCTGCATTTTCAGAGCTCTACTCACGCTCTCCTCATTTGCATTCGTTGCTGCTGTTGAATATGGATGTGAATTATGGAGATGGTTCATTCAGTTCTCCCAGCAAGTTGTGCCTCATAAGATTTCCCTGCTTTGTGACTTGCCTGGGGCTGAGGGAAGAATTCCTTATCTCTGTTCCCCAGGAGCCCTTTGGCTGCTTGTCATGGAGCTGGGAATCCCCTGCTCCCTCAGTTCTAAGAGCTCTGGGCACGGCTGCTCCTTGGGATCTGATTTATTGGCAAAACCCTCCAGTTTGTGCTGCTCTGAAGAGACTTTGCTGGTAGCAAAGCTGCAAAAGTAGCACTGGAGAATAAACCTTGAGGAAAAGCACAACCCCTGGGACATGAAAGATGTGACTGGGTTGTAGTCACAGAATGCCAGGATGGTTTGGATTGGATGCAAAATAAATAAATCCCATTTTATCCCACTCTTGCTATGGCAGGGACACCTTCCTCTATCCCAGGCTGCTCCAAGCCCATCCTTGCTCCAGGGATCCAGGAGCAGCCACAAAGTTTCTGTTCTGATTCAGCAAATTTTGTTTCATTCTGTTGGTTTGAAAAAGAAAAAAGAGAAAGCTGAAGTAGTACTGAAAAAAAAAGTCTTGGAAGCAACAGAAATATGGGTGTTCAGCTGCAACAGGATATCTGGAAACTCCCACTGTAAATCAGGATGGAATTGGTGCCCTGGGGCTTTAAAGGATTTTGATCTGGATAAAGCTTGACGTCAAATATAAGAAAGAAAAACCTTTCCCAAAGGGAGTGGGCTTCCAGTAGGCAGTGGGGTTATTTAAACATACAATTATTCTGCATATGAAAGCTGCTGCAGTGCTTTGTGAAATAAGAACTATCAAAGAACTAGTAATTAAAAGTCTCTGTGTCACTCAAATTTATTAAACTGCTGCCATCGAGGTCAGGAAAGAAGGAGGCAGAAGGGAAAATCCACGCTGCAATAAATCCATATTTATAATCCTGAGTGTATACACGGTGTTCTCCAGGTTCTGGCTGTTCCAGTTGGAAAAGCTGGGTCTGTCCGTGATAAATTAGCTTGTTTATTCCTACCCTGCAGTCGCTTAGGGTAATGAAGCAGAAGCCCTTTGTGTGTGCTCGCTGGGAAGTGCTGGCTGGCTCCGAAGGGGGTAATTGAGTAGAAAAGCAGAATATTCCCGCTGCCGGGAGAAGTTAAATCCCCCCGAGGTCAGGGGGATTCAGCCTTTAATCAATGTGGACACAATGCAATTGAGAGTTTCCAAAGGGCTTGTTTATGGTGCTGGAGCGAGGGTCGGTGGTTAATGGCAGTGCTGGGATGAGAAAGTGCAGGATGTGATTCCCAAGGTGAGAAACTGAGAGGGCATGGAAATGCTGGAGTGCAGGAGGAAGGAGATGTTTGAGGCTTCATCACAGGAGCTTGTTGAAGATCTGCTTAATTTATTGAAATTAAAATACTGAGTGATGGTGGCTCTTACCCAAATTTAAGTGTATGTAGTATCCCCCCCAAAAAATGCTAAAAAAATGGAGCTCACTTGTCTCAGTAATTTTTTTACCTAAAGATTCAAGTCTAAAACCAGAGAAGCAGTTGTTTTTTGTTTTCGGTTTTGTTTTTTTTTTTCTTTGAGAGCTAGCTCCTGAGGGAGGTTCCTTGAACCTTATTTTCTGCTGTCCTGGTGGGATCAGCCCTGAGCACCCTGCCCTGGCCTCCTGGCTGAAGGAAAGGATGAAATTCTGTGCAGGAGTTGTTCCAGTCAGTGACACACGGCTGAGCTGGCCCTGGCAGCCCATGGGAAGCTCTGGTGAAAATGTTCCATTTTCCAAGTATTTGCTGAGTAAAACCATCACAGGGAGCAGCAGGATCTGCTCTGCCCCTGTAATTTGGGATTTCTGCAGTGAGCTGAGCACCTTTGGAGGCCCAGCTGCAGGAGATGCAGAGGCAGAAATTCAGGGGAAATTTAGATTAGATATTGGGAAGGAATTGTTCCTTGGGAGGGTGGGGATGGTGCCCAGAGAAGCCCTGGGTCCCTGGCAGTGTCCAAGGCCAGTTTGGAGCAGCCTGGGACAGTGGAAGGTGTCCCTGCCATGGCAGGGTTTGGAAGGAGGCAAACTTGAAGGTCTCTTTCAGTCTGTGATCCTGTGGCAGCGCTGGCAGCTCCAGCACCTCCTGCCCGTGGCTTTTGGCCCTTGGCAGTGCTGGTGGTGCCCAGGCCTGGCACGGGGGCTCTGTGCCCCATGGCTGCTGCCAGGATTCCCTGCTGGGGGCTGAGCTGCCTCCCCCTGGCTCCTGCCCAGCTTTCCTCTGGAAGCTCTGCTCCCCTCTCACTCACTGAGTCCCTGCAGTTCTCCTGGCAGCGCTCAGGCTGATCCACTGTGTTGTGCACACAGAGCTGCTCCGTTTTTTCCAGGCTAAAGGAGATCCTGGGATCTGTGGAGCTGCTGCATCCCCCGGGGCTGGGGGCAGCCCTTGGCACCACAGCACAGCCCAAATCTCTCACTGCGAGCTTTGTTTTGCATAGCACTTTGTAATGCTGTTGGCTGACTTGGCTGCAGCTCCACAAAGCTTTTTTTTTTTTTTTTTTTCCCACTTGGTTCAACGCTCATTTGGATTTAATGGGCCAGGAGCCAGATCAGTAATGGAAGCCAAGTGCCGACGTTTGTTTGGTGCTCGATTCCCGACGAGGAATATGTATAGTAATTGTCTCATGCTCCTCAAAGCTGTAACTTTGGCAGGGGGGAGGCTGCAGGGAGCGTGCCAAGTGTTTAAAATCGTAATCAGGCAGTGATGAAAACATGTATTTATGGCTATAATGAGTTGCATCAAAGCAAGAAACATTCGGCTTCTCTGTAGAGGGAACGCTGTCTCTTAATTCAGAAATGCCTTCGAAATCACCCAGAATGTGTCAGAGTTAAAGAGCTCAGAGAGCTCGGCTCAAAAGCCTGGCTTATTTCACAGCAATATTCCTGATACTCCCTTCCAGCTGCAGTTTTAGCTGCGGTTTCTGGGCTCTGCATCGAGGCACGGTGGAGGAATCAACATTTATTGCAGTGTTTTGTGCACTATGGGCACGTCTTGAGTGTTCTGTAACCCTGGACTTGCAGCTTCATTTGTATTTGTTTGTTGAGTGCTTTGTTTTATTCCACTTTGCTGTTTCTTGATGCAGTGTTTAGGGTGGATTTTGGGAAAGGTTCTTCCCTCAGAGGGTGCTGGGCTCTGGCCAGGTCCCCAGGGAATGGGCACAGCCCTGCATCCCTCCAGGAGTGTTTGGAGCCTGCTCCCAGGGATGCACAGGCTGGGATTTTTGGGATTGGATCAATGATCCTTGTGAGTCCCTTCCAATTCAGGATATGTCCTGATTCTGATATCAAGAACATGTTTGGTTTTGGGGTTGCTTTAATGTCTGAGTGGTGTGTGTGATTCCTGAGTGCAGCAAGGGTTTGGGATGCAGAGAGCTGGGATCAATCTGGGAGCACTCCTGGAATCCTTTCAGTGGGAAAAGCCCTCTAAGGTCACTGAGTCCAGCACTGCCCACTGCTCATTCCAATCCCCTGGAGCCCACCCTTATCCCTGTGCCTTTGGAGCTGGAAGAAACTCAGTGCTGTGAAAAAATGGAAAAAATGCGGTTTATAAACATTTGGCTTTTGAGTAACTTCCTCCTGCCTGGCGTTGAGTCACCTCTGGCTGCCCGTGGGAAGCCGTGTGGATGTCACCCTGTGCCGAGGTGGCACTCTGGGCAAGGTGCTCCACAGGGTTCCTGGCTGCCATCCCAAACAGCTCCAGAGCTGCTGGGATGATCCTGCTGTGCCCAAATTACCCAAATTACCCAAATTAAAGGGAGCCAGGGCTGAATCATCTGGGTGTAACGGGGCTGGGGGCAGCAGGAGGGTGAAGCTCACTCTGGGGTTGTTTTCCTCCTGGGAATATTGGGAGTTTGTAGGGTGCTGTTATTGCTGCTGGGGTTTTTGTGATCTGTAAGGGAAGTCCTGGATGATCAGAATGAGGATGGTGACAACATGAAAATCACCTTCTGCAGAGTCTCATTTCCCACTGGCCTGGAGGAAAATCTTCCTGCCCAAGGAGATGTGTGGCCTTGCATGGTGCAAATCCCCGTGGTAAATCCTGCCCTGCCCTGCAGGCCCACGAGGTTTGGGATTAGTTTATCCACCTGGGTTTCTCTGGGCACATGCTTTCTGTGTGGATTTGCTTGAGTGAGCCCAGGGCAAGGAAAAGATTTCAGTAAATCAGGATGATTTTGTGTGACTGAGGTATCTGAGACTGAACCAGCAGATCCCAGCTCTTCAATTAATCCTAATTTGATCCCACTACAAAGTCAGTAATACATCTGTGGATGTAATAAACTTAATTACTTGACTGTGAGATCAAAGAGCTGTGAAGGAGCAGCACTGGCTGCATTTGTTTTAAATTGCCTTCAAAGAGTCGAGCGGGGAGCTGCGAGTTTTGCTGGGGGAAACCTCGGGATCAGATGGCTGCAGATGCTACAAGTGTGCTTCTCTTGCCTTGGCAGCTCCCAGCCCCACGACAGCTGTTCCCTACATGTCAGTGAAGTGCATCGATGTCAGGAAGAACCACCACAAAACCAAGTGGCTGATGCCCTGGGGACCCAACCACTGCAAGAAGCTGAAGGATTTTGACGAGGCCGTGAGCCGGCAGATCGAGGCCAACGACATCGTGTTCGCTGTGCACATCCCCCTGCCCAGCAAGGAGATGAGCCCCTGGTTCCAGTTCATGCTCTTCATCATGCAGCTCGACATTGCCTTCAAGATGGACAACGACCTCAGTAAGTGGCTGGCACAGGGAGGGGCTGCCTGGCTCTCGTTTCCCCTAAAGGGGTTTTTGCCTTGTGTGAGTTGTGTTGGAGAATGTTCTGGATCTGGGAGTTGGTGATCCTGGAATGGTTTGGGTTGGGAAGGACCTCAAAGCCACCTCTGCCATGGCAGGGACACCTCCCACTGTCCCAGGCTGCTCCAACCTGGCCTTGGATGCTTCCATAGATCCAGAGGCAGCCAGAGCTGCTCTGGGCACCCTCACAGATTCCTCACAATTCCTTCCCAATATCTAACTTTAATTTCCCTCTTTCAGTTGGAAGCTATTATATAAATACTAAATAAATATATAACACTCTCCCCACCCCCACCCCCCCAAAAAAAAAGCCACACAACTCTCCCCCAAACTCAAAAATAATCCTGCAATAAAACCTGCAAAATTTTGTTGAGAGCAGCAAGGGCAGGACTGCTCTGGCCCTTCCTGGAAGGGAGGCTGTCCATGTTTTTGCATGTTTTAAAGTGTTTGGGGAAATCCCTCTCCAGCTCTAAGCTACAGTGAATAAACAATTTGCTTTGCAGACTGGTTGAGCTGGGCTGTCTGGAGCTCCTGCCCTGGCTCCAGCCTGGCTGCTGGGCTGGCTCCATGCTCAGGGATCTGTGGGGTGGGATCACTTCAGGGAGTCACTCAGGGTTAGGAGATTTTTTAGCCAATTTGTGTCCTTGACCCCATTCCTGCTCAGCATGGAACTGTTCCTCCAGCTATTTATCCCACAGTCCTGCACTGGTTTGGGTTGGGAAGGACCTCAGAGCTCCAGTGCCACCCCCTGCCATGGCCAGGGACACCTTCCACTATCCCAGGTTGCTCCAAGCCCTGTCCAACCTTGAGCACTTGCAGAGATGGAGCAGGGATGATTTCATGCATCATCATTCAGATAAGTTAGAAATGAAACTGCTGAAAACTTTCACCTGTGTTCTTATCCCTGTAATTATCTCTGAAATACTGAGAGCAGCTTTGTGCCTTTATTAAAGCCTCACCTCCTTCCACTTGGATAGATGATTGCATTAGGGAAACAGCTCTTTATTCCAAGGATTTTCAACTTGAACCACCGTGCTGGAGTCAGGAGCTGGCCAAGCCCTTGGAGCAGGATGCTGGAATGCTAACCCAGCTTCTGGAGCCTTTGCTTCAGCTTTGTGCCCTTCAGTGACTGAGTCCTGCAAAGGTGGGAGGTTTTTCTTGAGGTCTCAAAGCAGAAAAACTCATCTTGGGCCACCCCCTGGGTAATAAAAAGGAGGTTTGGGGATTTTCCAGCACTTTGTGCCAAGCTGAAGGCAGATGTAAATTAAGTGTAGAATCTCAGGAACATTTCTTGCTTGGTAGGTTGTTTTGTAACAGCTCTTAAACAAATAAACAGAAGACTTGTGAAGCTGAATTAATTGCATGTGTGTGTCTGTCCCCTGCTGTTAAAGGAAAGGGCCTCATTGATCAGGGATCAGCTAAAGGGACAGCGATCAGGATGTGAAATAACCTCAGTTCTTCTTTTAAAGCAACAATTCAAATTTCTTCTCTCTGGGACTCTGAGCCCTCCAGGCCTCCTCGTGCTGTGGCCAGTGCCAGCAGGGGCTGGTGCCAAACCAGGGCCACTCCTGGAAGGCACTGCAGCTGCTGAAGCCTCTGGTCACTGTCCTCAAAACTGTCTTGGAGCTGCCTCAGCCCATCCAGGAAAGCAGCACTGCTGGGAGCTGCACAGGATTTATCCTCCTGAAGAAGCTGCTGCCTGGGGCACATCCTGCTCTCCTGGCTCCTGGAGCTGCACTGCAGGGTCTGAAGGTGCTGAGCAAGGTCCTGGGCCTCCAGCAGGGATGTTGCCACATCAAACTGTCTCCTGCTTTTTTTTTTCCTCAAAGGCCCTTGGTTATCCTCTTCTCCTGCAATTCTCAAGCAAGGCCAATGCACAGAGTAAAGCTGCATTTGGTTTTTTCAGGGTGCTGGGTGCCAAAACTCTCCTGGGGCAGGGGCAGTTGGGCTGTGCCTGTTGGGAAATATTGGTGATTGATGAGTGACTCCTCATCCACAGAGAGCTGGAGTCAGTCCTGTGTCAGCTCTCCCCATGCAGGACCTGTGTCAGCTGTCCCCAGCCAGCCAGAAAGGTTTTGGTTTTTTTTTTTTGCTGGGACAGAGGGGAAGGGCAGCCCTGGTGAGGTGCCCTGAGAGAGGCTGGCAGGGGCTGAGCCTCCTGGAATACCCTGTGAGGTCTCACCTTTGAGAGCAGCAAGCAACCCTAATCACCCTCACCTTGGGAACTCCTCTGGACTTCCAGTGGTTTTGAAATACAGATTTTTTGGAATGTACATGTCTAAAAGCTGAGCTGCTTCCCTGTGTTTATCCTTCCCAGAAAGCTGGGAGAGACTCAGGCTGTTCCTCTGAGGAAGAGGCTGTTTCTGTGCTGTCCCTTTCCTTTCTTGATGCATTGTGCACTCAATTATTAAAACCCCTTCCCAGGACTGGGAAAGGAGGGGACCAGAGGAAGGAGATGGAGTTTTCTTTACAGCTGGAAAGCAACTGCAGAGTGCTGCATCCTCCTTTTCTAATTCATCCAGCCTTGGGCTTTTTGGTTGGTTTTGTAATTTTAGGGAGCTGGTGAAGCATGGAAGTGTAATGGAAATAATTCCAGCATTTCTGCTTGCCTGCCACAGGCTTCTCCCCTGCCAGCTGTGCTCATGTGCAGCTGGCACAGAGCCCCCTCCTGAAACAACTCCACTATTTTTAGGCCATTGTAATGTGAGTGAAGATATCCTGGGCAAGCATTGTCCTATAAAGTGATTCATGGAAAAGCTCCTGGGCAATAAAATGCCAGTGGGAAAAATGACACTGGTGGTGCTTGGAGCATGAGCAGGGAGTCCCTCACTGGGGGGATCACAGAGCTCAGGGCTGGGAAACCTCCAGGAGAGTGTCTGGTCCTTATTAGGGTTGGAAGGACCTCAAAGCCCATCCTGTGCCACCCCTGCCATGGCAGGGACACCTCCCACTGTCCCAGGCTGCTCCAGCCTGGCCTTGGACATTCCAGGGATGCAGGGAGAGCCACAGCTGCTCTGGGCACCAGTGCCAGGACCTGCCCACCCTGCCAGGGAAGGATTTATCCCTGAGCTCCAATCTGATCCTGCTCCCTCTCAGTTTAATGCTGTGCAGGAGAACAGCACCCTCTCCTCCCCTCTCCAGAAAATTGTCTATTCACCATCTAATTAATGTGAATAAGGCACAGATCTTAAGATCTGGTTCTCTGTCACTGTCCTCATTTGTTCCTCAGGGACAATGGGAGTTGCTGATGGAAGGCTGGTGTGGGATTATCATGGAATCATTTAGGTTGGAAAAAACCTTTAAGATGGAGTCCAACCACTACCACAGCTCTGCCATCAGTCTGCTGTGCTGAAATCTATGGATAGATGGATATATCTGTATTTTATGTTGACAGCCCTGAAGGGTCTTTGCACAAAACTCATTTCCAAGGGGAGGTGTCACCCCAGCAGAGAGACTGATGGAATTCCAGAGGGAGTCTCTAATCCATTGGCCTGGAAAGGCACACAGCACTTCATCTTCTGCCTTCTGGTTTTCATACTCCATGGCAGCAGCAACATTTGGACTGCAAAGATGAAATACTGAAAGCTGTTTTTCTTGGATTTAATCCCAAGCATTCCAGTTGGTTTTATGGCTTCTGAAATGGAGTTCATGGTTCTTTTTAGCCGGGCCAAGTTCAACCTTATGTTCCCATTTATCTGTTTTGCTGGTCTCCTAAACAGCGGATCTGAGATGGCAAATTCGTGTTCCATGGAAACCCAAGTGCTGGCAGCTCTGGAAAAGGGGCTGGATGTGGATCTGGATGGTGCAGATCACATGCATCAAAAAACGCTCAGAAAAATCCTAAAGTGTCCACATCAGATGCACAACCCAGCCACCTCTGAAAGGGGGTGTAAAAATAGAACTGCAAACCACAGATCCCATCCGGTGGGATGAGTGTGCCACCACGTATTCCCAACAAAAATATGGCTGAAAGATGAGTTCTGGAGCCATCTCCCCACACTTCTCCAAGATGGATGGTTCTGGAGTTTTCCCAGCACTTCTCCACAGTGGATTGTTCTGGAGCCACCTCCCAACATTTCATGGTGGATGGTTCTGGAGCTTTCCAAGCACGTCTCCTCAGTGGATTGTTCTGGAGCTTTCCTAACACTTCTCCAAGGTGGATTGTTCTGGAGCCATCTCCCAGCATTTCATGGTGGATGGTTCTGGAGCTTTCCAAGCACTTATCCAAGGTGGATGGTTCTGGAGCTTTCCCCACACTTCTCCAGGGTGGATGGTTTTGGAGCTTTCCCCACACCTCTCCAGGGTGGATGGTTCTGGAGTTTTCCCCACACTTCTCCAGGGTGGATGGTTCTGGAGTTTTCCCCACACTTCTCCAGGGTGGATGGTTCTGGAGTTTTCCCCACACTTCTCCAGGGTGGATGGTTCTGGAGCTTTCCCCACACTTCTCCAGGGTGGATGGTTCTGGAGCTTTCCCCACACTTCTCCAGGGTGGATGGTTCTGGAGCTTTCCCAGCATTTCTCCAGGGTGGATGGTTCTGGAGCTTTCCCCACACCTCTCCAGGGTGGATGGTTCTGGAGTTTTCCCCACACTTCTCCAGGGTGGATGGTTCTGGAGTTTTCCCCACACTTCTCCAGGGTGGATGGTTCTGGAGTTTTCCCCACACTTCTCCAGGGTGGATGGTTCTGGAGTTTTCCCCACACCTCTCCAGGGTGGATGGTTCTGGAGCTTTCCCCACACCTCTCCAGGGTGGATGGTTCTGGAGCTTTCCCCACACTTCTCCGGGGTGGATGGTTCTGGAGCTTTCCCCACACTTCTCCAAGGTGGATGGTTCTGGAGTTTTCCCCACACTTCTCCAGGGTGGATGGTTCTGGAGTTTTCCCCACACTTCTCCAGGGTGGATGGTTCTGGAGTTTTCCCCACACTTCTCCAGGGTGGATGGTTCTGGAGTTTTCCCCACACTTCTCCGGGGTGGATGGTTCTGGAGCTTTCCCAGCAGCTGTGGCTGTCAGAGTTTGGTGCCCTGCAAAAGGAGGCAGGGCTGTGACATGCACGTGCTGGCTTTGGAGCGTGTTCCTCGTTCAGAGCCTTCCCTGGGATCGGTGCCTGGTAAACAGGAGGAGTTTCCAGCTGGTGGAGCTGGTACAGACTTGCCTCAGGTTTTTGATGTGTTGTTCCTTGGCAGCCTCAGCTGCAGCTCCAGTGCATGAACTCACTGTCAGTGAGCCTGTTCCAGCCTCACTCCCCTGGCAGTGTCCTGGCAGTGTCACCTTTCCAAGCAGCTGATCCCAGACTTTGTCACATCCAGGAGGGGACGAGCTGCTGGTCCCCAGGGATGTGTGACCCTGCCAGGCCACGAGCTCCGTGTGTGGCACTGGTGTGCGAGTTGGGGCAGCTGCAGAGGCAGGAACAAGTCAGGGCAGGTGTGGAGGAGCAGGGGAGGGCTCTAAAATGTTGTGTAGGTGAGAAAGGGAGAGCTCCAAAAAGCTCCTGTAGAACAACTGAAGCAAACAACATGTGTAGAAAACATCAACGCTGTTGTGTGTGGTTGGTTCTGAGGTGTTTTTTCCAGGCCAGCATAGCTCAACTTCAGTTCATTAATTAACTTCATAAAGGAACTTTGTGTTGTGTTTTTTAATTACTCTGGGAACCCTCTGAGCCTCCTGTCTCCTTGCTGTTGCAGAGGAAAATGCAGAGATCACCCTGGATGTGTCGCTGGCCTATCGTGATGACATGTTTGATGACTGGGAGGAAATAGCACATGCCATAGAGATCAGGAAGCTGAAGTGCACCTTTGGCTCTCCAAAAGTAAGGAATTTTCACTGACTGCTGGTGGGGATGAGTGGGAGTTGTCCTCTTCCAATCACAGAACCATAGAATCACCTTTTCTATGGAAAAATTTTCCCCAATATCCAACCTGAGACTGTTTTCTCTTGCCCTGTGTCTTGGGGTGACTTTATAATGCTTGTATCCCCAATCTGTTCTGTTGCTGTTGAATATTGAGTTCTGCAGCTTTAAGACTGGTTCCAGGAGTGAAGAGGGAGAGAAGAGGTGCTGAGGTTTTTTTTCCACTTCTCTCCGAGGAAATATTTCCCCAAACCAATTGGGGGAGGGATTGCTTGAATCTGTTTCCTAAAGGGATCCCATTCAGAGGTTTTCTCCTAAATTTGCCCTGAACCAGGACATCCTGTCACTTTTTACCTGGGAGAAAAGACCAATTCTCACTCCCACCTCCTGTCAGGGAGTTTTAGAGGGAAAACCTGAAATGTGAACCTTTTGAGCTCAAATCTTAGTTACCCAGTGACCCAAACCAATCGAAACCATGACAAGTGTCCCTCAGCCACGGGCTGGAATTAGCACACAGGCTCTGGGTGCTCCCAGTGCTCCCAGTTGGGAGTGTCTGTGGTGTGCTGGTGCCGGGGGTTGTGCTGAAGTTTTGCTCCCTGCCCTTTGTGCAGACCGTGGAGTCCGAGGGCCGTCACTACGACTGTGACTTCCTGCCCTTCATGGAGATTGGCAGCGTGGCACACAAGTACTACCTCATCAACATCCGCCTGCCCGTCAACGACAGGAAGGGCATCAACGTGGGCATCGGCGAGATCAAGGACATCCGCCTGGTGGTGAGTGTCCTGTCCCTGCCTGTCCCTGCTCTGCCCTCACCCCCTCTCAGGGGTCACCTGCACCACCTCCTCTGTGCCTTGTCTGCATTTTCCTCTGCCTTCGCTCAGGGTCAGGGTTACAAACACAAAGGAGATGAATTTCAGACTTGGCTGTTTATTAAATCTTATCTAAAGTACACAGAGTTCTGCAACACTTCCAGCTACCAGCTAAAAGTGAGCAAATTGGAGCTGGTTACAAGGTCTTTTAAACAGTTCAATAAAGAGCTAACACCTGTATTATTTATACTTTTGACCCAATAGCTAAACTCCTGTGACCCGTAGTGCAGCACAGACTGTCCAACCAAAAATTACTGCCTGAAACTAGGAAGGAGAAGGAAGAAGGAACAAGAAAGGAAGAAGGAGACAATGCCCAAGAACCTCCATCTTGTCCCATACCCATTATTCTATTCTATAAACCCCAAATTCCAAACCCTTCACCATGTGAAATCACACACTTCTATTCCAACTACACACCCGTGATTTTAACTCCATCACTCAAATTTGGAGCCTTCCCCAAGGCCTCAAGTCAAAAGCAGTGTTCTCCTGGGGGTCAGTGTTAGAAAGCACAGAAAGCTCCAAACTTCCAGGCTTCAGGGTTCCAACACTCTGCCACCCAGGCTCTGTTTGCCCAGACCTGGTGTTAAACCCTGCACAGGATGATGATGTTAAACCTGATGTTAAACCCTGCACAGGATGGTGATGTTAAACCTGATGTTAAACTCTGCACAGGATGGTGATGTTAAACCTGATGTTAAACCCTGCACAGGATGGTGATGTTAAACCTGATGTTAAACTCTGCACAGGATGATGATGTTAAACCTGATGTTAAACCCTGCACAGGATGGTGATATTAGAGCTGATGTTAAACTCTGCACAGGATGATGATGTTAAACCCTGCACAGGATGGTGATGTTAAACCTGATGTTAAACCCTGCACAGGATGATGATGTTAAACCTGATGTTAAACTCTGCACAGGATGGTGATGTTAAACCTGATGTTAAATCCTGCACAGGATGATGATGTTAAACCTGATGTTAAACCCTGCACAGGATGGTGATGTTAAACCTGATGTTAAACTCTGCACAGGATGATGATGTTAAAGCTGATGTTAAATCCTGCACAGGATGATGATGTTAAAGCTGATGTTAAATCCTGCACAGGACAGTGATGTTAAACCTGATGTTAAACTCTGCACCCTGGTTTTCCTCAGGGCATCCATCAGAACGGAGGCTTCACCAAGGTGTGGTTTGCCATGAAGACCTTCCTGACACCCAGCATTCTGATCATCATGGTGTGGTACTGGAGGAGGATCACGCTGATGACACGTGCTCCTGTGCTGCTGGAGAAGTGAGTAGGGGGCCGTGGTGGCCCAGGGGACCCCACTGAGGTGGTTATTGCTCCCATGGTTGGGAGATAGGAATTGACTCTTCTCCATCCCCTCCCTCCACAGCTTCTCTTTTCTTTCCTGTTAAACCCCTGGAGAAAAAGGAGCTGCTCTGAGGAGCTCAGTCCTAGGGGGGTTGGTGGCAGGTGACACTTCCCAGGCAGAGCTGGATTTCCTTCTGTTCTCTCCATGCACAGCTTTGGCTTTGGGGCTGTGTCCTTCCCTTGCACACTGGACAGGGATGGTGTTTGTGCCTCTCCAGGGTCATCTTTGCTCTGGGAATTTCCATGACGTTCATTAACATCCCTGTGGAGTGGTTTTCCATCGGGTTTGACTGGACTTGGATGCTGCTCTTTGGGGACATTCGACAGGGCATCTTCTATGCCATGCTGCTCTCGTTTTGGATCATCTTCTGTGGGGAGCACATGATGGTGGGTACCACACCCACGGCAAGGTGCTTTCCAGGAAAACCTGGCAGCTGCCTTGCTGATGGATGGACATGATGCTGTGGGGGCTTGTACCAGGTGAGGGGATTTCAGGCTGACTTGTTTTTTCCTTTTTCTCCTCCTCCCCACCTCGTGATCAGGACCAGAACGAGCGGAATCGGCTCTCGGGGTACTGGAAGCAGGTGGGACCCATCGCCGTGGGCTCCTTCTGCCTCTTCATCTTTGACATGTGTGAGAGGTGGGTGCAGCTGCACTCCCCAGGCTCGGCCATCCCACAGCTGAGGTCCCTGCTCACCTCCTGCAGCAGGGACCAGCAGTTCCACCCCACAGCTCCATCTCCCAGAGCCAGGAGAGGCTCCTATGGGTGCTCCAAAGTGGAAACATTTCTCACCTCGCCTTCTCCTCACCCACACGGGAAAGCAGCAGAGCTGGCTTTTCCCCTGCAGAACCCTGGGAAAAGGTTCTTCCTGGGCACTGCCCACATTCTCCAGGGAATGGGCACAGCCCCGAGGCTGCCAGAGCTCCAGGAGCACTGGGACAACGCTCTCAGCCACAGGGTGGGATTGTTGGGGTGCCTGTGCAGGGCAGGAGTGGGTTCAATGATCCTTGTGGGTCCTTCCAACTCAGGATATTCCCTGATTCTATGATTCCCAGGCTGCAGAGTGGACATGGTGCCCTCTGAGCCCTCTGACAGTCGTTGTTTTTTTCTCCTCTCTGCAGGGGAGTGCAGCTCAAGAACCCCTTCTACAGCATCTGGACCACCGAGGTGGGCACGGAGCTGGCTGTATCCTTCCCCTGCTTTGTGGGACAGGGAGGTGCTCCCTCCTGCCAGCTCCCCGGGAGGTGTGGGCAACCTCCCTGCTTTTGGCACTGCAGGAGATCGCTGGGGAACTGAATATGGGAATCACCTGGATAATGTGTTCTAGGATTTCTTGTTAGTTTGTGCTGTTTTCCCTTAACTTCCTCTGCACAGATGGCCTTTATTATAGTTGCAGGGATCTGCCTGTGCCTCTATTTTCTCTTCCTGTGTTTCATGGTTTTCCAAGTGTTCAGAAACATCAGTGGGAAGCAGTCGAGCCTCCCTGCCATGAGCAAGGCTCGCCGCCTTCACTACGAGGTAAGGGCCCCTTTGGGACACAAATTCTTTGTTTTTAGAAAACATTTTGGACCTCAGAGTCTGTTCTTTATCCATAATCTCCTCATAATTCCATTTCTCCTCCTCTATTATTAATTATTGTGTTTAATTGGAGGTATCGCTAAGACCATCTGGTTTTTCGTGGTATAAATTTGGATTTTTGGGGTTGTCGTTTCCTTACAGAGCACAACACATTCCCCCCATTATCCCCATTTTCAGCCCATGATTTTGTATGTTTTTCTCTCCTACGTGATTTGCCTGCTGCCAAACCTGAGGAGCTCACTCTCAGTGCTTACCCTGCTTCCACAGGGGTGCAAATATTTATCCCCAAAGTCATTCTGTTAAATTATGGTCACTTCCTCTTTAAATAAGTCGTTATCACCCATCAGGAATGCACATAAAAAATTAGAAAACTGGACTTGAAAGAATTTGAAGCAGACACTGAGTGTTTCTCCCTCTAGCAGGAGGCACAGGGGGGTTCAGCTTGTGGTGCAGAGCTGCTGCTGCCACACTCCACATCCAAACATCTGGGGAGCAGGGATCTGGTGTGGAAGAGTTAAATTAATAGTCTTTTGTTGTCGTGGTGTGGCAGGGTAATTACGCAGACACTGACATTTCCACCTAAATTCCAGAGCCAGGTTAGAAAAACCCACGCGCTCACCCAAAACCAAAAGAATTTGTAAGTAAAAAATGTAAAACCAGTGAAAGCAGGGGTGGTGGGCAGTGGGATTGCCAGCCAAGGAGTTCATCT
Source organism: Acridotheres tristis (assembly GCA_037013685.1). Taxonomy (NCBI): domain Eukaryota; kingdom Metazoa; phylum Chordata; class Aves; order Passeriformes; family Sturnidae; genus Acridotheres; species Acridotheres tristis. The sequence goes on from CM072895.1 coordinate 1,903,438, forward strand.
CAGAATCTCCATTCTCTGATAGCCAGCCAGGTTTTCCAGACGTTGGAATCGCTGCAGCTCCCTCCCAGCCGGGCTGGGGGTGAGGATGAGTGTGGTGAGCCCACACTGAGACACTGACCCGACCACTTGTGTTTGTTTTACAAGAGCCATGAGCCATCCTCCCCTGCAGCCTGGCTCATTCACCAATTCACCTCCAAATTATCCCCAAAAACGGCCAAAATTCACCTCAAAGTTCACCCAAATTCACTTCTAAATTATCCCCGAAAACGGCCAAAATTCACCTCAAAGTTCACCCAAATTCATTTCAAAATTATCCCCAAATTATCCCTAAAAACAGCCAAACGTGCCACCTCTTCCACTTAATTAACTGCAGCTCAATCAGTCGCTGAGCAGATGTCATGGAAAGGCAGAGCTGTCCAGACGTGCCCACCCTGCAGACGTGTGGGGAGGGGAGGATATGGGCAGTGCTGGGCACGGCACACGAGTGGGTGGAGGTTGTTTTGCTTTGGGGTTTCGTGGGTTGGACCCTTGTTTTATTTTTTTATTTTTTATCCTCGTGCCTTGTCTATCCTATAACCCAAAAATGGGTTTTGTGGATTTTGTTAATGTGACCAGTGACATTTCTCTCTAAACAGGGGCTGATTTTTAGGTTCAAGTTCCTGATGCTCATCACCCTGGCGTGTGCAGCCATGACCGTCATCTTCTTCATCGTGAGCCAGGTGAGGGATGGCTCTGGGACAGCATCAGCCTCTCCTGACACTGCTCATCACTGCCCAGACAGGACCAGCCTGTTCTGAGCTCCTTTGATAACAAGTTGCTTTTGAAGAAGTTGTTTCTCATTTCTTTGAAGCTGTGCCATGCAGTTGCCGGGGCTGGAGCTGGCACAAAGGCTCCTGGCTCCTGGGAAATGTTGGGGCTGTGAAATTGGCCAACAGGCTTTGGTCATTTTTGAGAATTCAGCGAGAGGAAGATGTTCTGTTCACACTGAAACTCTCTTGGCTTTGTGTGCCCATGGAGATGTGAAAACATCCAACCTTCCCTGGGCTGACTCTGCAGCCCTGCCATGCCCAGCAGTGGCTGTACCTGTTTGTCCTGAGCTCTGGTGTCACCTCGGTACCAACGAGCTTTGATCACTGCTTGAATCATGACCTTAAAGCCCAGCTCATGGGCAGGGGACACCTTCCACCATCCCAGGCTGCTCCAAGTCCCATCCAGCCTGGCTTTGGGCACTGCCAGGGATCCAGGGGCAGCCACAGCTGCTCTGGGCACCCTGTGCCAGCCCTGCCCACCCTGCCAGGGAACAATTCCTGCCCAAAATCCCATCTAGCCCTGCCCTCTGGCAGTGGGAAGCCATTCCCTGTGTGCTGTCCCCCCCTGCCTTGTCCCCAGTCCCTCTCCAGCTCTCCTGGAGCCCCTTCAGGCCCTGCCAGGGGCTCTGAGCTCTCCCTGGATCTTTCACTTCTCCAAGTGAACACTCTCAGCTCTCCCAGCCTGGCTTCATGGCAAAGGGGCTCCAGCCCTCAAAGCATGTCCATGGCTCTCTTTTTAAGCTACTTTAATTTTCTTCTTGGCCTTTATGTTGTTCTTTAACAGAAAGCAACGTTGTCTGAGCAGTCTGTGTATCTTCAAGGAATATTAATATTGATGATATTTTCATGGTTGTTGACAGCCCTCAGCGTGTGGCAGGTTGGTGCTGTCAGCCTGGCTCCTCCTCAGCCAGCCGTGCTCAGCACATCAATTCCCCCATTATTCACGCTGCTTTTCCTGCTAGGAAAGGTTTATTTTTAGCAGTGGGATGTGTTGGGATGTCAGTGGTGTCCCCAGGTAGTGCCCTTTGTGTGCCAATCTGTGCTGAGCACATGCTTGTGGCAGGGGTATGGCAGCACAGTAAATGAGACATCAGAGCTGAAGAAGTCCTGAGGGAATCATTTTGTCAGGAGCATCTTTTCCCTGCAGACTGAGTCTGGAGAGGAGAATCCCAGCCTGACTTCTGCCTCACTGAACCTGTTCCACTCCATTTCCTCCATCCTGCTGAGCTGGTGCTGTTCTCACTGATTCACTCCAAGGCTGTTTTTACAGAATTTGCTCTCCCTGATGGCCTGTCTGTGTCTGTTTTCTCTGGCCAGGTGACAGAAGGCCACTGGAAGTGGGGGGACATCACGATCCAGGTGAACAGCGCCTTCTTCACCGGCATCTATGGGATGTGGAACCTCTACGTGTTTGCCCTCATGTTCCTGTATGCTCCATCCCACAAGAACTACGGTGAAGACCAGTCCAATGGTAAATGTCCCCAAATGACCCCAGGGCTCTCGTGGGGACAAAGAGGTACAAAGCAGGGGATGCCGTGTGTGCCTTTTGTTTTGGCTCCAGTGCACACTCAGCGCCTTGAAAAGTTCTGCAAATGATGGTTTGGGTTTCCAAGCAGGCATTTGAATTAATGGCTGGGTTAGACAGGTTTGACTTTTAGCCAAGGCTGGCTGAAGCCCCCGGGATGGTTTTTGTGCCTTTGAGCATTGCCCAGATGGAATTGCACAGCTCAGATGGAGGGATGAGGAGTGGAGAAAATAGACCCTCCTGTCAGGGAGTTGTGCAGAGCCAGATGGTCCCACCTGAGCCTCCTTTTCTCCAGGCTGAGCCCCTTTCCCAGCTCCCCCAGCCCCTCCTGGTGCTCCAGCCTCTTCCCCAGCTCCATTCCCTTCTCTGGACACACTATGGCCCCTCAGTGTTTTTCTTGTGCTTCTATTTAAATAACTATAAATAAAATAATGTATAGGAAAGTCGCTTGTCCGTGGCTTAGGCAGCTGAAAGGCCGGAGGGAATAAACTGTATCTTCTCCTTTGGAATACTCCCATATTTTCCTGTGGGTCTGCACTGATGGAACACCTTTGTTTCTCAGGTGACCTGGGGGTGAACAGCGGGGAGGAGCTGCAGCTCACCACCACCATCACCCACGTGGACGGGCCCACGGAGGTCTACAAGCTGGCTCGGAAGGAGGCTCAGGAGTGACACGGAGGTGCCTCAGCAGGGACAGGCCTGGGCTGGGGAGCAGGGGACACACGAGTCCCTCTGGCTGGAGACGTCTCCAGCTTCTCGAGCACCCCCGTCCCTGGTGCATTCACAGAGCAGCCACAGCGAGCAGAACATTTGTAACTCTTTACTATGGTGTAGTTATTCCTGGGGGGAGGGCTGTGTATATTGTGTTACACGTAAAACCCTGCTGGAAGGGCACTGAGGTTGCAAAGTCGGATGTGGGGCCGGGGCAGAGCTGCCGTGGGGCTGGTTTGATTTTGATTTTGCTGGGTGTGCTGGTGCATAAAGGTGCTGCAGGGAGCTCAGGCAGGAGCACGTGCTCAGTACTCTGGGTTTGCTCCTGTGTGCAGCAGGTGTTGGTTGACGGGGGGGAAACCTTGTTGTAAAAACATTGAATTCCACCACTGTAGCTGTATTGACCCTTGTCTGAGTCTTTGGTGCAGCCGCCCTCTGTCCCTGCATGGAGCAGAGCTGGGAGAGGAGCAGGCTGTTAGTAAAGCTTTAGTAGAAGCACTGAGTGCTTTCTCAGCAGGTTTTACAGCTGTTTGCTGAATACAGGGAATGTCCAGCCTGGATGCTGAGCTGAGTTGCAGGAGAACAGAGCGCTCCTGACCCAAGTTCCCAGCTGGCTGATCCCACAGCCAGCTCCTCCCTGCTCTCAGTCCCTTTGGCTTCCCGTGCTTTTGTGGCTTCCTCCACCTCCCCCTTTTGTTACAGGGCATCCCTGGGAGCCGGGCAGTCTCGCTCTGTGCACTGCCAGGCTGGAGCAGAGCTGGATTCTTCCAGGGATTATCAGACTTGAAAGGATCCGCTGGTCACGCACTAATGTGGATCTTTGCTTTCCCAGAGCAGGCACCGGCGCTGGGCTCGCTCAGCCCCGTGCTGGGAGGCCTTTGGCAAACAGAGGGGAGTGGGAACTGACCCGGCCTGGAGGCTTGAGCTGAGCCCTGCTGGGACCAGTTCAGAGAAGTGAATGGTGGGGAAGGGTCTGCGCTGCTCAGGGCTCACCTTCCATGGCCTGGAGTGTCAATGTCTGTGTGAACTGCTGGTAACATGTAACACCCTCCCAGTTCTGGCCCTACAAATGAGAATCTGCTGCTGCTGTGTGTTGCTGAAGGGTTAGAGAGGAGGCAGAGAGGGGAAACTCCTTCCTTGTCAGCCCAGGTACAATCACAATTCCAGGTACCATAATGGTTCCCACCCCAGGATTCATTCATTTACCCTCATCCATTTATTAAAGCTCAGCACTACGAAAAAAGAGAGGGTGGCACCACAACATCACCTTGGGTTTGCTTGCTGGGCACCCCAAGTTGTGCACCATCACATGGGGCTCCTCCAGTCAGGATGTGCCACACGGGGCAGACCCCTCTCCCTGTGTATTAATTGGAGCTCCTACTGGATTTTCTTAAAGCAATTCCTTTTATTGTGTTTGCCCTCCCCAGGATCCCCAGCTTCCCCTGCCCCTGGAGGCAAAGCAGGTCCAAGCAAGTTCCCACTCGTAGTAATTACTCCATTACAAAGTGAATTAAATCAACTCACATCCCTGTAAACCCTGGAACATTCCCAGCTGAACACTCGACTTTGCAACTTTACCATCCCTTTTCCCTTGGGTTCTTACGTGATATTTATGTTGTTCCCATAGCTGTGTCCGTGGGTTCTTTTCCAGCTTAGACTATAGCATTGCATTTTGTAAAGGCTCCCCACGAACAGGGAGCTGCAGCTTTCAAACCAAATTTTGTGTCAAACACTAACAATTTGTTTACGGGGCGCGTGTACGTGTGCGTGTGGGTGTGGGTTTTTTTATTTCTTCATTCCTCAGCCCTACTCATATGTCTTGGAAATAGTCCCTGGGTCTTATTAAAATATATCTTGTTTGTTTGTTTGTTTAGGTTGAGTTCAGTTTTTACAGAATGCTTTAAGCAACCTGGAAAACATGTAGTTTTGTTAATTTAAATAAAATACACAATATTATGGATTTGTTGTTGGAATTTCTCCTCATCTCCCATCTCTTCTGGCAGTGGGAAGCCATTCCCCTTTACAGACTCTCATCCAAAGTCCCTCTCCAGCTCTCCTGGAGCCCGTTTAATTATGACAAGGGGCTCTTAAGGTCTCCCCAGAGCCTTAAGACTGAACAACCCTGCAGCGTTTTCCTTCCTGTCCCTGCTTGCCAGCCCTGGAGCTGTCTCAGCTGTGCTGTGACCTTTGTGTGCTGGCCATCACCCCACTGCAGTGTTGATTTGGGCATCACCTTCCATCTGCTGCCATATTTCAAGGTGCTGCTGCCCACTGCTTGGAGCCTGCTCTCCCCATGTTGCACTCCTGTCTATAATCCAGGGAAAATAAATTTTAAAAGAAGTGTTGGTCTCTTCTCCCAGGGAACAAGTGACAGGACAAGAGGAAACAGCCTCAGGTGATGCCAGAGGAGGTTTGGACTGGATATTTGGGAAATTTTTTTCATGGAAAGAGTTGTCCAGCCCTGGCACAGCTGCCCAGGGCAGGGATGAAGTCCCCATCCCTGGAGAGATTTGAAAGGCGTGTGGATGTGGCACTTGGGGACATGGGACACTGGTGGCCTTAGCAGTGCTGGAGAAATGACTGTGCTCAGTGGTCTGAGAGGGCTTTTGCAACCTAAATAATGCCATAATTCTTTGACTTGCTCTTAGAGAATAGCGGAAAATTTGATGAAAACAGCCAAAGTTCAGTATCAAGAGCCTGGAGCCCCCTTGATAAAACCTCACCTGAGGGAGGGTCGGGTGTGAGCTTTAGGCAGAGTCTGTGGCTCCGTTCCCGCTCCAGCCAGGCCACAGGCAGTGCAGCTCTTTGTGACCTAATGAATGTCAAAAGAGCGAATAAATGAGATTTCAGTGCCTGTAGAAGCGCCAACCCCTGTCACACCGTCCTTTCCCGGGCACACCCTGCCCTGGCAGGGCTCTGCTGCCACCTGCTGCCACCAGAACCCGGCTCCGGCAGCGCTGAACGCAAACCAGCCATCCCTCAATGAAAAATGGGGAATTGGGTGAAATTTGGTGCTGGAATTCGGTGATGTGTAGGAGGCACAGCTGCCTGCAAAGCGCTGCTCGGGGTCCGGGCTGTCCCTGCGGTTTGGTGTGTCCGTGTGGCTGCGCAGGGATGGGAAAAGCTCACCTGAGACTGGGACAGGGAGCTGCTGGGGTTTTCTCCTTGTCCTCTTTAAAAACACTTCCAGCAGCCCCCAGATAATTCGTGTGTTGTTCGTTGCTGGTAGAAGTGGATTTAAAACAGAATACCACAGAGTTAGGAAAACAACAAGGATCAGAGAAATAAGAAATGATAACTGGGAAAAACCCCAAATGGTTTGGGAAGAATGAACTTAGGGAAGGACTGGGAAGTGTTCCTCCACTGAAACGCGTCCCCTCTGCCACCCCAAATCCTGCAGCCCAAAGCTGTTCTCTGGGATTTTAGGATGCCAATAAAGGATTGGGTGCATTGCTGGGGACAGAATGGCAGGAAATGGAGATGGTGATGAGCTCCAGTTCTGGTTTTAATGAGTCACCTGCTCCCCACGATGGGACAGCGTCAGTGCACTTTTTGGGGTAAAATAAGCAATGAGCAGCAACAGATTTATTTCGGGAAGGTTTTGATCTGTGGTGGGCACATGGACGTGTCACGGGTCTGCTTCCCACTTAGCACCTGACACCACACTGTGCAAGAGCTCTGAGAGTTCTTCCCTTGTCAGAGCCTATTATAGGAAATCAATCCCAGCTTCAGGCTTTAGATCTGGAGGTTTAAATAAAACACCTCTTAGAAAGAACCATCGGAAAGCTTGGAAAATATCTGAAAACGGGATAACTGAGCAAAAGTGGCTAGCACAGAGAGCGAATTAGCTACTCATTCCTAGCCAGCATTTCATTGTGGCTAATAAATACCTCATAAACACCAGCAATGATGGTTTAGAAATACCCCATAAACACCAGAAATGACTGTTTGTAAATCTGCTCTGAAAATCCCTAATAATGATGGGATTCAGGCAAAGGGAATGGCCAAAGTGAAGCCTTGCCACAGGCAAGTTATCCTGCCTGGAGATACAGGAACCCTAAAAGCAGATGTAAGATGAACAGGAATTTTTTTCCAGCAAAAGGAAGGTGATCCCTTGACCCCATGTTGACCCCACTAATGTTGATTAGTGTACTTTCACAGTTCTGCTTTATTCCCCTATTTTCATTATCATCTTTATTAATTCAGACAGGAACTTTCAAAGCATCTCAGTACAAATGGGCACCTTGCTGGCCTTTAGAGAGGCCATTTCTTTTTTAAGGTCTCGGGTTTGGTTCCCCTTGTATGGGGATGGATTTGGTCCGAGTTCTATCCCAGGTATTTTGGCCTCATGTCAAGACTGAAACTCCTCTGGGTTTTTTATGTTAAGACAAAAAAACTCCACAGCAGTATGAAACAGATCTAAAGAGATATTTTTTGTTGGTCTGGGGTGGGAGCAGTACAAGGCTCATAGAAGTGGATTTAAAATAGGAGAATACCACAGCTAGGAATGCAACAAGGATTGGAGAAATTAGAAATGATAACCCAGAAAACCACAAATTGTTTGGGAAGAATGAGTTTGGGGAAGGACAGGGAAGTGCTCCTCCACAAGTGCTGATTTCAGCACAGTTACTGAGTTGTTTTTGTGAATTTCTTCCTAATCTTGGGAGTTCTGCCAGATGTCCTTGTGGTCCATAAGTCCTGCATTCCCTGTGCCCATTATCTATGGTTCATCCTTCCCAAGCTTTGTTAAACTCCTCCAGGTCTGAGAGCAGAGAAACATGTCCAGCCCTAACCTTAACAATTCTACCAACAGTCCATTTGGGTTTTTTTAATATATGGGCATCATTTGGAGCTTGTCAGCTGCTGTTTCACAGATTCAATGTCACTTCTTGTTGATTACGCCTGAAAGTACACGAAGACCAAACATCACAGAACATCCTTTCTTAAGGAAATGTTACATATTCCACCCTTTGCAACGTGACCAGCCTGTAGATGACCCACAAACAGAAACACTTCATAAAAATGCATTAATTTCGGACCGATCCCCTCAGAGGCCGACAGCCATTTTGGGGCGTGAGGGCGGGCGGTGCCTGGGCGGGAACGTGAGGGAAGGGGCGGGAAGGGCAGAGCCGAGCCCGGGGAGAGTAACCAGGGGCGGGAAGGGGCCGTGAGGGCAGAGCCGAGTCTGGGACGGGATCGCATGGAGGGGAAGGGGCCGTGAGGGCAGAGCCGAGCCCGGGGAGGGAAACCAGGGGCGGGAAGGGGCCGTGAGGGCAGAGCCGAGCCCGGGGAGAGAAACCAGGGGCGGGAAGGAGCCGTGAGGGCAGAGCCGAGCCTGGGACGGTATCCCATGGAGGGGAAGGGGCCGTGAGGGCAGAGCCGAGCCCGGGGAGAGAAACCAGGGGCGGGAAGGAGCGTGAGGGCAGAGCCGAGCCTGGGACGGTATCCCATGGAGGGGAAGGGGCCGTGAGGGCAGAGCCGAGCCTGGGAAGGAACCCCATGGGCAGGAAGGGGCCATGAGGGCAGAGCCGAGCCTGGGGAGGGAAACCAGGGGCGGAAAGGGGCTGTGAAGGCAGAGCCGAGCCCGGGGAAGGGACCTCATGGAGGGGAAGGGCCGTGAGGGCAGAGCCGAGCCCGGGGAGAGAAACCAGGGGCGGGAAGGGGCCGTGAGGGCAAAGCCGAGCCTGGGGAGGGAAACCAGGGGCGGGAAGGGGCTGTGAAGGCAGAGCCGAGCCAAGTCCAGGGAACGGGAAGGAGCGTGAGGGCAGAGCCGAGACCAGGAAGGGAATGCAGGGGCGGGAAGGGGCCATGAGGGCAGAGCCGAGCCCACGGCAGCGCCCGGGACGGAGCGGGGCAAGGAGGAGCCGGGCGTAGCTCTCCTCCCCGGCCGTGCCGGAGGTGGAACAGCGGGGACGGACACACGGCCGCCTGCTCCTGTCAGGCACCGGGTGGTGCCGAGCTTCGGTGTCCCCGCATGAGGGCGTTTGGAGAGACTGCGTTGGGGGAAATTCCTAATAAACGAGGAGAAATACGACTTGTGATTGTGACACACAACTACTCTATTTCATCCGGCGGTGTGAGGGAGACAAACAATGAACACACAGAATATCCCGAGTAGAAGGGGATTACACGGATAAGGTCCTGAGTGGACTTTGCTTGGCTGTGGCCGCAGGGCTCGGTGGCTTACCCGGGGAGGGCTGAGAAGCTGCTCAGGGCATCCCTACCCCGCGTAATGTCAGTGGGGGCGAAAACCTGACCCGGATTTGAAGTTTTTTAATTAAACCAGCCCTAAATTTAAGCTGGGAGGTGCGCAGGGTGGATGAAAGACGGCAGAGCCCGGCAGCTCCTGGGGGGCTGAGGGAGGGCGACACTCGCCTTAGTGCGCGAAGTGAGGGGTGGAGCAGCAGAACTCGGCTGCAGCGGCTTTAATTCAGGTTGCTCATCTATTTATTTATTTATTCAGGTGTTGATCATCTGTTTATTTATTTTCACGGGGCGGTTGAGCGGAAGGTTGGATTTCTGGAGGCACGGAGCATCCCCTCCCCTCCGGGCGAGGGTGGTGCCGCTTCCCGGGGGCTGGAACCGCCTTCCCGGGGCTTGGAGCGCGGCTTGCCCGGGGCTGGAACCGCCTTCCCGGGGCTTGGAGCGCGGCTTGCCCGGGGCTTGGAGCGCGGCTTGCCCGGGGCTTGGAGCGCGGCTTGTCCGGGGCTTGGAGCGCGGCTTGCCCGGGGCTTGGAGCGCGGCTTGTCCGGGGCTTAGAACGCGGCTTGCCCGGGGGCTGGAACCGCTTTCTCCGGGGCTTGGAGCGCGGCTTGTCCGGGGCTTGGAGCGCGGCTTCCCTGCAGCCGGATCACCTCATCCCCGCGGCTGCCAGGAGATTTCAGCCCCGCTTTCTCTGCTCGGTGGAGCTGATGGCTGCAGGTGAATTCTTATTCTCTCCTCGTAGCGTTAAACGTGCATGGGCTGCATGGCTGGGGTGGGGAGGAACAGTGGTTTATTTCAGGGGGAAAAGGATGGGAGTGATTTGTTAATCGCCGATTTCAATAACGCACCCTTTCCGCCTCCCTCTCCACAGCCCACCTCTGCATAGGGGTGTGTAAACTTGGTGGAACTCGGGCTTTTTGGGCGAAAACCTCCCCTGCCGTCTCGGCTCAGCGAACATGCCCGAGCAGAGCAATGATTACAGGGTGGTGGTGTTCGGGGCAGCGGGGGTCGGCAAAAGCTCCCTGGTCCTGCGCTTTGTAAGGGGCACTTTCAGGGAAACCTACATCCCCACCATCGAGGACACGTACCGGCAGGTGATCAGCTGTGACAAGAGCATCTGCACCCTGCAGATCACGGACACCACGGGCAGCCATCAGTTCCCTGCCATGCAGCGGCTCTCCATCTCCAAAGGGCATGCCTTCATCTTGGTGTACTCCGTCACCAGCAGGCAATCCATGGAAGACCTTCACCCCATCTTCGATGAGATCTGCCAGATCAAAGGCGACATCCAGAAAATCCCGATCATGTTGGTGGGGAACAAAAGTGACGACGCACAGAGGGAGCTGGATGCCAGCGAGGGGCAAGCGCTGGCCAGCAAGTGGAAGTGTGCCTTCATGGAGACGTCAGCCAAAATGAACTACAACGTGCAGGAGCTCTTCCAGGAGCTCTTGAATCTGGAGCAGAGGAGAACTATCAGTCTCCAGGTGGATGGAAAGAAATCCAAACAGCAGAAAAAGAAAGATAAACTGCAAGGCAAATGCTCTGTTATGTGATTGCCTTTGGCTGGGCTTGCTGCACGGCACAGCTGGAGCGTGGACTCCCACAGAAAATACATTTCTGATGGAGATTTTGGAGGAATCCACGCCTTGCAGGGTTGTTGCTTTCCTCTAAAATCCCCACTGGGTAATTGTACGTGTTGTTTTTAAGGAGGATGGCTTCTGCATGTTTTATTTTTTTTAAGCAATAAATGTTCCATGTTAGCAATTACCTGTGACTAGAAGTTTTTAATGTAAGAAGTTTTCCAGAGGAAAAAAAGTCTGTCAGAACAAACCTCTCTTTCCTGTGAGTACATGCCAGTTTTTAAATATCTCCAGCCTGTTAAGTCAGAGGAAATCATCTATAATGTGTAGAGTTAAATTGTTTTCAGGGATCTATTGACCAGAACAAATCTCTAACAAAGTGAGGCATTTGCTCTAAAAATGAACATATGTGTGGCTCTGGGTGCATAAATTTTTGATTGACAGTCTGGCTTGCCCACCAAAGCTGCAGTCTTTGCATGGCAGAAGTGAAGTTTTCCTGTGTGCAGTGCAATTCCCGAGACCTGTGCAGTTCTGGGAGTGATTTCAGCTGTATCTGTGTAAAATCAGGCTTTCATTCCTGCTTTACTCCGACTCCCTCTGTTCACCGAGGCAGGAGATCCCACCTGCTCTCACTCCCAGTCCAGGAGTGATCCTTGGTGTCCTTGAGCAGGAGCTGCCTCCTGATGAAGGTGACTGGGAGATTCTTAGTGCCCATTGATGTAGAAGCTGGTTATCTTTTCCTTAATACCACCACCCTATTTTTGCTGTCTGAAGCTCCTTTTCCCAGCCTTCCTGGAATTCTATTAGATATTTATTTCCCTCGCTCCACCCAAGTTATCCAGGGTTTAGTTGAGACCTGGGACGAGTCAGTTCAGATGACACTGCCTGGGGAAGGAGCATCCACACCTGGAAGCAAACCTCTCTCAGATGAGAACTTTTAGCAAACTCTTCATGTGAGTGAAGAGGCTGGAGGGATTTAAAAACCACGTGAATGTGGCACTTGAGGATGTGGGTCAGTGCTGGGGAACAGTTGAACCTCATAGTCTTAGAGGGCTTTTCAAAGCTGATTAATTCCATGATTCTCTCTTATTTGGGGTGTGTTTTAACCCAAGCAGAAGACTAAGACCTCAGTGTCACACCTTAGGTTTGATTTTTACACAGCAACGTGGTCTTGACACCTGAGACACGGGAGGAGAGAAATTGCTGATTTTTATAGCACTTTTCTAGTGAAGTGATTTCGTTGTTGAAGGTGAACACGACATGGAACAGGAGGTGCTGGAGGCTTTCAGGCTCTTACTGTGAGAGTTATTCGTGTCAAGAATGACCTGAGAGGAGCCTGTGAGGAATATGGGGATCTGGAGAGCCAGGGAGACAAGGAGAAATGGCTTCCCAATGCCAGAGGGCAGGGATAGGTGGGATATTGGGATAAATTCCTCCCTGTGAGGGTAGGGAGGCTCTGGCACTGGAATTCCCACAGAAGCTGTGGCTGCCTCCGGATCCCTGGAAGTGTCCAAGCCCAGTCATTGGGGTTGGAACAGCCTGGGATAGTGGAATGTGTCCCTGCCCATGGCAGGGATGGAATGGGATGAGCTTTAAGGTCCCTCCTGACCCAAACCAGTCTGTGATTCAATGGAAGGTGCTGTAGAAGGGCCTTTTCTCCCAGACTGTTCATGTTCCAGGCTAATACACAAACCCATGGATCCATGTGAATATATGACATTTGAACAACTCCTGGCACCTGCTGCTCCCTTGTCTCCTGTGCTGTCCCTGAGCTGCTTCTCCAGTCTCCTTAGGCTGTCCCTACACACTCATGGGGTCAGATGGCTCCCTGTGTGCCAGGGGAGTTTGCCCCAGTTTCATCTGGAGCCCTCACACTCTTCAATTCAGCAGAAAAACCTATTACTTATGATTTCAGAAACCCAACTTCTGCAGGAGGGTTTGGAGCTGTCCAAAAGGTTATGCTCACTTGCCAAAATCAGCACAGAGGCTCTGCTCCTGATTTTCCCTATTGGAGAAGTGACCCCCTCCTTGGGGTGCTGGCTGCTGTCATCCCCCATGTGTGGCCTCTCCTGGGGCAATGTGGGGGCACCCCTGATGGATTTGCTTGGACATAACTCTTCCTTTCTCCTCTCTGACTTTGTGCATGGGTTTTCACCCTCCGTTCTCCCATATCCAAGTTGATACACAAAGCTCTTCATGGGTTGTTTGGTTATTATTACAAAAACTATTTCAGTTCCACTGCAGCCTTTGAAACCCCTCGAAGACGTTTTCTGTCTAAGCCTTTTTAAAATGTCAGGAGACCTAATAATGTCTTTACAACTCCCACTGCCTTCATGGAGATGCCTGTGCAAAGGATCTGCAATTACTCACACAGCCAGGATGTTCTGGAATGTGTCATTAGCTCTGCTGTGTGTTCCCTGTGTGGGGTGCGGAGGTCTCCGAGGACTGGGATCTGTCAGAGCAACAATCCATTGGAACAAAACAGGCTCAGGCGTTCCTGCACCCTGGAGAATCCCTGAGGGAAATGGGAAGGGGCTGGAGAATCCCTGAGGGAGCTGGGGGGGCTCAGCCTGGAGAAAAGGAGGCTCAGGGGGAAATTCTGGCTCTGCACAACTCCCTGACAGGAGGGGACAGCCGGGGGGATTTGGGATCTGGGAACAGGGAACAGGGACAGGAGGAGAGGGAACAGCCCCAGGCTGGGCCAGGGGAGGCTCAGGTTGGACAGCAGCAGGAATTTCCCCATGGAAAGGGTGGTTGGACATTGGAAGGGACTGCCCAGGGCAGGAGTGGATTCCCATCCCCGGAAGGATTTAAAAGCCCTATGTGGTGTGGATGTGGCACTCGGGGACATGGGCCAGGGGTGGCCTTGGCAGTGCTGGGGGAAAGATTCAACTGGATGGTTTTAGTGGACTTTTCCAACCTAAACCATTCCATGATTCAAAGCTTCCTTTGGTTGCCATGAGACCAAGACTGTGTGGCAATGGAGATGCTGGGGTGCTCCTGGGGGTGTCCCAGTTTAGAAACCAAACCTGATGGGGGACAAATGACGCCTGCTGTGTCTGCCTTTGATGCTCTGTAAATAATCCGTGTCTTGGGTGTGCAGCTCCATTGTACTGTAAATTAAAACTGTATTAATAAAGAAATAAATTACATAATTGGCTGTTTCCATATGAACTGAACGAACCTGGTTTGTGTGTGTGTGCAGTCTATCGTTCTTATAGGAAAGGGAATTCATTTCATTGGGGTGGATGCTGTGTTTTGCAGTGAGGGTATATATTGGAAGCATTGAATAAGTGCAGTTTAGAAAAGTAACAGAGCAGTAGTTCTTCAGTTGATCTTTTGATGAAGGACATTGAGGTGAAGCCATCTGTCAGCAGTGAGGACAGCTCTGCTTCCTGCTGGAGCTGCTCTGGCCTTACCTGCTGTTTCCAGCAGTGCTTTTCCAGGAGCTGGTGACAACATGTATTTATGGAGCTGTTTATGCATCCTGTAAACCTTTCAGCTTGGAGACATGCCCTGACACATTGTGGGTGTCTGGAGAGCTGCATGGGAACTCACTAGTAATTCTCAAGCTGGTTGTTTTATTCAGTTTTTCATTTTGTTCTACCCCAGAACTCTCTGGTTGTCTGGAAGGTTCTTCACGAGGTCAGATGTGATGAGACAAGGTCATAGAAGATGCTGGCAACAACTTGCTGAGTTGCTTTTAGTGTCTCAGTAGTGTCTTCTTGGGATCACAAGTTGAGCACGTTTGTCTCCGAAAATTCCTTTTGGGATACCCTGAAGGAATCCCCAGACCCATTGTTCTCTGGGTGTTGCCACTGGTGAAGGCTGGGACTGGGAGGGCAGTGAGTGACTTGGAACTGAATCATGGAATCATGGAATTACTGAGGTTGGAAAAGCCCTCCAAGATCATCCAGTCCAATCTGTGCCCAATCCCCAGCTTGTCACCCAGCCCAGAGCACTGAGTGTCACATCCAGCCCTTCCTTCACCACTCCACCACCTCCCTGGGCAGCCCATTCCAATGTCCAGCCTGACCACCCTTTCCATGAAGAAATTCTTTTCCCCTCTGTGACGCTGAATTTCAAGCATTTCTCACTTAATTCTTATTTCCATACAACACTCGTTGAAGGCTCGAGGCAGTTCCCTTCCCAACTTCTACGAACAAAATCAGCGTCAAGAGAAAACACTGGGGAGGAGAATCACGAACAGCTCCTCTTGCGAGAGAAAAATGTGAGCAGTAGCTGGAGTGTCCACCCACACATGTATTTTAAAAACAAGCAGACAGAATATTGCTGTATTCCAATTCCTCTTCCCAGAGCAAAGCAGGCTCATGATTAATGGAACAAACAGCTCGGAATAATAAGCAATATTGCTTTATATGCAGGGTCCGTAGCCACGAGGTAGCCAGCGCACTCCAGAAGAGTAAAAGCTCGTCTTAATCATCTCCTGCCTCCTCTGCAGTGTCTGTGGCGTAAATTAGGGACATCAAAAGCTTTGGAGAGCTAATGAAAATGCTAAAGAGACTCCAGACCAATGGCAGCGTAGCAGCCTCCTGCTTAATGGGGTTGCTGCGTGCCAGGATAGACCTGCCACCCCTAATTGTTTCCTTTTTTCCCATTTTGGGGAAAAATGATGACATAAAATCCTATTAGATGGGAGTACATTTAATAATGCAGAAAGGATGGAGGAGCAGAGGAAGGAGGGGAACCCAGCATTGCTGTGCTTTGGGTGTGTTTATTCACAGTCCTGTGGTGGTGGAGTCGAAATTCGCTGGCACAGCTGGGCCAGATCTGGAACAGGGTCTGGCTTGGGCTGCTGCCTCCATCCCATCTGCTGCTCTTTGTCCTCCTCACACTTCCAGCAAGTCTGAAAATAAGAGGGAAAGGAATGATTGTGTTTTCCTGGATTAGCATAAAACCAGAGTCTTCCAACCCAACCATCCCAGCTCTTATCCAGGTGGGAAGGGGGGCGTGGGGTCCCACCAGAGCCCATCTCTTCTTGGCAGCCTGTGTTGAGAGCTTGCTCCAAGCCTTGAGCAGAAGGCAAATGCAGATGATCTGCTGTGAGAGGGGCTTTTGACAAGGGGGATTGGACTTCAACTGAAGAAGAGCAGAGGTGGATGGGATATTGGGAAGGAATTGCTCCCTGTGAGGGTGGGCAGGCCCTGGCACAGGGCGCCCAGAGCAGCTGTGGCTGCCCCTGGATCCCTGGAAGTGTCCAAGGCCAGGCTGGCCAGGGCTGGGAGCAGGCTGGGACAGTGGGAGGTGTCCCTGCCTGTGATGTCTCCTCCTAAAGGGACACGGTTTTCCTACACCTGGATATAGGTGCCCACAGGTACCTCCTTCAAAGCAGGCAGAGCACTGCTTCCAAAACCTCTGACATGGAGAGCAGCAGGGAGCTTTCCTTTCATAGCTCAGTGATGCATTTGTGCCTTTCAGACTAAAAATATCCAAGGATGGAGATACGAAAACTCTCCTCTCCTACGTTATGGTTTTCCTTTGTTCCTACATGTTTGCCTCCAACCCCTGCATCCCATTATCTGCCTCAGGCTGCCCGTGGGTGAAGGATGAGCAGCTCACACCCAGGCAGTGAAAAATCCCTCCTTGGAGGGAAAAACCCATCCATCACATGGAGTCAATCCTTGGATCAAGACCAAGGTCTCATCTGGGATGGGAGTGATGAAAAGGCTTCTTCTGCCAGAGCTGGCTGCCCACATCCTGCTGCCCACATCCTCCTGTGACTGCTTGTAGCATCCCTCGAGCAGGGATGGAGCAGATCCCAGCCTGCACCCACGTTCAGCCCTATATGGGTCCATATGGACCTGCTGGGATCGGTATGGAGGTGAGGGAACAAAGGAATGCACTCCTTGTGCCCCTGAGGAGGAGCACACCTGAGCTGCAGCACCCAGGTCTGTCCCTGGGCAGTCCTGATGTGTCATTTCAACAACACAAAGCCCCCCAAAATAGGCAAGAAAATTAATAAATAAGGGAATGTTTATGCTCAGATTGTTTTAGCCATTTCTGCTGTCAGATGCTTTACCAGCTGGCCAAGCTGGAACTAGGGGAGAGTGGCTGGTTTTGTGATTAGCTGGAAAGATGAGCCAGAATACGGCTCAAAAATGGGAAATATTTCAATGAACTGTAAGAAATTACTCATTCCCACAGGCGTAATTCCAGGCATTGATTCATTTAGTTAATTTTTAGTGGAAAAATAAGTCTTTACATCCAAGAACGAGGATGCTGAAGGGTGGCTGGTGTTTGTTATGTGGAACACAAGGATATTTGGTGTTCAATAATGTTTTGCTGCATTAATGATTGCACAAAACAGCCTTAGCAAGGCTCTTTCTGGAGGGGGTGTCCAAAATGGGACCATGTTCCTTTTGGACAGCCTTTTCCAGGGAAGGCTGTGTCCAGCAGCCCAGGGATAGGGATTTAAGTGAGACAGGGATTGAAGGGATTCCTCTGTGGAAGGAATGCATGATAAATAGTAAGGGAAAATAAACATTGAGGGGGTTCAGATCATATTTTCCTGGGGGTTGGTGCTTTGGGACAAAGGTGGGAAAAGCAATGGGAGCCTGGGCTGCTGTTCCTTCTCTGATAGGAGAAGGAGGAAAGAATTCCTTTCCTTTCAGAAGGAAAGAATGGCAGCTGTTGATGGAGCAGGGATGGAGAGGAGAGAGCAAGAATTTCTCCTGGCCAGGTGCAGGGTGACAGGGACAGGCTGTGGCCCTGCAGAGAGGAGGGATGAGGGATGGAAAATGTCCTGGAAATCACATTGTGCTGTCTCCAACTCTCCCACGTGGAATTTGATCACTCCTCTGCTCCAGAGGAAGCCTTCCCTGGCTGCTGGCTGTGCACAGCTGCCTGCTTTGTTTATGAAGTCCCTTTCTGTGATTGTCACTCTGGACTCTGTGCTCAGGGATAATCTCAGGACAACGACCTTCATCCCACACCAGCCTTTAACCAGGAGTGCTCCCAGCTATTTTCAGGATCGTTTTTCTCTGCTTTTCTGGTTAAATACAAGCTCAGTGAAGCTACCAAGCCAAAATTCCCATTCTGCAAAGATCCTGGGAAAACCAAGTCAAAATTCTGTTGTGCACAGATCCTGGGGGAATATCACTGGGTTTTGATGGGGAACATGATAAAATTTTCATTTTTTCGTCTAAGAATTGATTGAGATTTTCTGCTCTGCCTGCTCCTGCCAGGATTGTTGAGGCTGGGAGTGGTGTGGCTCATTTTCTCCAGCATCAGATCGTTCTGGGAAAGCCCCCTAAGCTCATTCAGTGAATTCCCCACTTCCCTGGAGAGGGATACAGAGCATCCAAGGTGGGAAGGAGCAGCACTGTCAAACAGGCAGAAGAAATCTGGCTTTGCTTTCTCTGACCAAAGTGCACCCTGAGAGCAGAACTGCTGCAAAACCTCCCAGGCCGGGCATTGCAGGCAGCCCTTGGCTGAACTCTGAACCTCGTTATGCAGGAAATAAGGAGAGTTCACAGAGATAAATGGTGCTGGGGGACAGGATTCCACCCTGGATACTGCTCCCAGTATCTCACCTCCAGACTGGGAGGGATCTCAAAGCCCACCCAGTGCCACCCCTGCCATGGCAGGGACACCTCCCACTGTCCCAGGCTGCTCCAAGCCCTGTCCAACCCGATCCTGGACATTTCCAGGGATTCAGGGACAGCCACAGCTTCTCTGGGCACCAGACCCTCATAGGGAAGAATTCCTTCCCAATATCTAAGAGTGAGTGCCCTGATCTAGACTACTACTATACACTAATAATAACAACAATAATAAACATTTACATATTTATTTGTGTTCGTAGGAGAAAGGGAAAACCTGTGCTTGTATCACCAGGATCCAAAGAACTCATTCCTGCCTTCAAAGGTGAGACATTCACTGGGCGAATGTCTGAGAGGGAAAAAAAAGGATGGAAAAACAAAAGATCCCCTCTTGCTGAGTCTTCATCCTGCCCCTGGAAAGGAAAATAAATGTTTAATAGAGAAAATACGAAGTTCAAACCAGTGTGCCCTCCCAGTGTGTGTCCACTGCATGTCCCAGTGCTCCCAGTTCATGTCCCAGTGTTCCCAGTGTACCCAGTTTGTGCCCCAGGGTGCCCTCCCAGGGTGTGTCCACTGCATGTCCCAGTGTTCCCAGTGTGCCCAGTTCGTGCCCCAGGGTGCCCTCCCAGTGTGTACCCCGTGACAAACCGGCTGGAATGGGCCAGGAGCCCCAGCAAAGCTCCTGGGAGTCCCTGACAAGCTCCAGGGAATCCCGACGAGCTCCTGCTCGGGTCAGGGCTGCTCGCCTGGGAGTGCTGCGCTGGGAGGCCACAGGTAGTTAATTAACGCTGGCTAATTAAACTCTCGGATGGAACTGAACGGTGCGAAGCTGCTGCTTTAGCCCACGAGAGGGCAACGCTTCCCTCCTGCCTGGTGGCCACACTTGGGAAAACTGGATTCCTGTATTTTCAATTGGGAATCGAAAGAGGGATTCCTTATCTTTTAACAGTCTTCCTAAAGGTTTTATTTTTTTTTTTTTTTTTTTTTTCATTGGGGCATAACGCAGGACAAGGTGCTCCTGTGCATCCCTGCTGGATTCCCAGCTGGAATGGCAATAAAGAGGAGCCGAGCAGCAGATGGGTGATGCCATCCCCTCTCCCATAAAAGCTGCTGCGGAGACAGGCTGGAGCCGGGAGAGCCTGGCAGTGCCAGGGACAGCGACAACCCGCCTCTGCTGGCATAGGGAAAAACCACGGGAATGAGCAAGGAGAAGTTTTCCTGGTGCTCTCAGGGCAGGGATGCTCCACGGGGACACGCTCAGGCAGAGGTGGTGATGAGGATGAGCACAGCATCTTCCCCGGTTTTAATGGAATTTCATAGAATCGCAGATTGGTTGGGTTGGGAGGGACCTTCCAATATTCCAGGCAGCTCCAAGCTCTGTCCAGCCTGACCTTGGGCATTGCCAGGGGTCCAGGGGCACATTTTCCCTGGATAATCTCTACCAGGGCCTCCCCACCCTCATTTTCCAACCTTTCTCCCTCCTGCAGCTCCCAGGCAGGAACCTGTATTTAAATTTAAATTTTAATCCACGCCCTCCCCTGCCTCTGGAGCCAAATGTATTCCCAGGATCAAAGCCCCACAAGCAGAGACACGCCGGGCTCGTTCGGGCAGCACACAGACCTTTCCAAATACCAGATCTACCCCTCCCTGGCCACCGCCACTACCCCTACACCCCAAATCCCCAAATCCCCGGGATATCCATGCTCCAACCTCTCCATCCCCCTGGATTCTCCACCGCCATCACTCCCTGCAGCACCGCGTGTGCTCCCATCCCTTGGGCTCACGTTTTTCTCCCTCAACCCCATCCCAAAGAGCGGCGACACCGCTCCGGAACAGGACAAACCGGATTTGGCTGCGGAATTCCGCACGGATTTGGGATTCGCGCGTGGCCACGCCCATTTTTTCATCCTTAGCGAGGCGGAACCAAGACTAAAATGGGCGTGGCCACACGGGATGGGCGTGGCTTAGGGAAAGGGGCGGGACGGAACGCGACAGGCGTGGCTCAAGAAAAGGGGCGTGGTTTATCTCGGTGGGCGTGGCCTCATTCCCGCTCCGGTCGCCCGTGGAGACACCGGGAGCGGCGCTCGGTGAGTCCCGGGATCCCGGGATTTGGGACGAGGGGAGGGAATGGGGGAGGTTCCCACCGGGAATAGCGAGCTCCGCTTCCCGGGACAAGCCGGTGGGGACAGCGGGGACAGCGGGGAGCGCCAGCCCGGCCCCTTTGAGCTGCCGGGCCTGGTGGGGCGGGCCGGGCCCGAGCGGTGCTTGGCTGCTTTTTTAAGAGTTGGTTTGGAGGTTTTTTTTGTCGGTTTTGATTTTTTAAAATTTTATTTTATTTCCCCGGGTTTTTTTTTGTCGTGCTGAGGAGTATTCCCGGTGTGGTTCAACAAGTGGCGTGCGGCACGGGAATGAGGCGAAATCTGCTTAATTATGTAAAAAAAATAATCTGTTTAATTAGGCAAAGATAATTCTAAAATAGGCGATTTTTTTTCTTCCTTTTCCTGCCTCCTTCCCTCCAAACCTTCCCTATGACACCGATGGATACCCAAAGCTGGCAGCTCCAACTACACGGGGGCCGCCCCAGCTTCCAGCTAAATCCTTGAAATTTTCCCATTTTTAGCATTCCCAGCTTTGGGTTTTCCTTGGAATCGCGGAGCTCTGCTTGACGGAGGAAGTTTCCCACGTGCGGGGAGTTGTGGGATAAGTGTGGGAAGGAGGTTAATTAGTGGGGAAGCGTCATTATTCCAGGAGGTTTCGTGTTGATACTGAGATTACACACCCTGTTGCAGTAATAAGTTTGCTTGGATTCATGGAATTGCAGAACATCCTGAGTTGGAAGGGACCCACACGGATCATCGAGCTCAGCTCCTGGAAGCTTTTTAGTTCTTTTAGTAACTTTTAATTTGTGATTCTCTGTTGCAAACTTAAATTCTTTCCCTTTTTGGGAGGAAGGGGGGAGAGAGGGTTTGGAGTGGATGTTGTGATTTTAGCCTGGTGTTTTTAGGAAGGAGCTGGAGCTGTGCCAGGAGGGTTTAAGTTGGATTTTGGGAAAGGTTCTTCCTGCAGAGGGTGGTGGGCACTGCCCAGATCCCCAGGGAATGGGCACAGGCACAGGGTGAGATTTTGGGATTGTCTTGTGCAGGACCAGGAGCTGGACTTGATGATCCTCGTGGGTCCCTTCCAGCTCAGGATATTCTGTGATTCTGTGATTTAATTAGTGTGGCACATCAAATGGAATTCCCAGCAATTTGCCAGGTGTTTTAACAGGCTCAGAACCCCCTCGTGTGTGTTTGTCTGGGGTGTGAATTGGTTTAGAAATACAGTGCTGGGAGTAGAGGGTGAGTAGTGGACAGTGGCAGGGTTTTGTGCTGCTCGGGGCCATTAAATGAGATTGAGGGATTAGTGTGGAGTTAATGACTCCTCAATCCCTATTTCATCCCAGCGTGGATGGTTTTGGGATATCTCTAATCAAGGAGCAATCAATTCCAGAGAGGAACAATGAATGGGCTCTGATGCTGAGGGTGAGCTCATTCCATAATCACCCAGATGTTGGAGGATTTTTCCTTGGAAGATGAAATTCTTTTATCCTGGAAGAGTTTCTTGGGCTCCCGGGCAGCAGAACAACTGATCTCTCATATCTTGCTGGTGTTAAATCAAATTATTGAGTTGTGCTGTAGGTTTTAGGTACTTTTAATTTCAAATATAATGTTTCTTTGGCTAAATGATAACTTTTAAAATACTGAAAGTTCTTAAGTTTTTAGGTGCTGTTACTAAAAAGACTCGGAATTTTTGAACCAGATTAATGTCGAATTCTCTGTAGTAGGGCCTGGGGTGACACAGTAGGATTATGGAATCCCAAATGGTTGGGGTTGGAAGGGACCTTAAATCCCATCCAGTGCTATGGGATGGACACTTTGCACCATCCCAGGGTGTTCCAGCCCATCCAATCTGGCCTTGGACCACCAGGGATCCAGGGGCAGCCACAGCTTCTCTGGGAATTCTCTTCCAGCCCCTCCCAACCGTCCTAGGGAACAATTCCTTCCCAAAATCCCATCCAGCCCTGCCCTCTGGCAGTGGGAAGCCATTCCCTGTCTCCTGTCCCTCCCTGCCTGTTTAAAAAGTCCTCTCCCTCTTTTTTTTCTGTGGCTCCTCCATCTCTGCAAGAGTTGCTGGGATGCTGAGTGGAAGATGCTGAACATGTCAGCTCAGTGGGGTGGGAACGTGTTCCTTCCCAAATCCCAGTGTATCCCTGTCTGATTGTGCTCTGGTGTGAAAGCAAATCCATATTGCTCCAGAAATCCGTGGTGCAGCCCCACAAATCCTCACCCTTTCCCTTTGTCCCCTTTGCCAGAGCAGAGATCACTGCAGGGCATCATTTCCAAAGGTTTACAGTTATCCAGGGAAACCCCAGCACAGCCTTGGCCGAGCCATGGAGCCGTATTCCAGGGAGGATTGAGTTGCTGCAACTCCCTCTGTGCTTACACAAACCCTGGGAATGGGGGAAGGCTGCTGGGTCCTGTGTCCTGGCACAGAAATAATCCTGTGCAGGAGCAGGAATTGGGCTGAAATTCCATGGACTGGGATGGAACAATCCCAGTTCTTGAAAGTCGTCATGGACTGACTTTTTTCTTGGGAGCTGCAGATGTTTGGTGGCTCTTGGGACTCCTGCACTGCTGGAACCGTGCAGCTATTTGGTGAATTTTGCAATATTGCACAGTTGGGGCTCGTTTTTCCAAACCTCAGCGTTCATCCTGTGCTCAGTGTTGGGAGCTCTTGGACCCAGATCATTTCTGCTCTCAGGAATAACCTGGGGGGGAATTTGGAAGGGTGACACAACACTGATGACACGAGCAGAGTTTTCATTCTGTATTTTGGAAGGATCGATGAGAAAGAGCAGAGGCAGTGGCAGAAGTCCTCAGGGTGACTGGGTTGTGCTGGGATTCTCTGTGGGATTTTAGGGAGGGAGGTGGGGGAGCAGTGGGCAGGTGGGGGTACCTCCATCCTCTGGAGACACACGTGGCTCTGGGGGATCCAGCATTCCCAGGGGATGCAGCATTCCTTGCTGTGGAGCTGCTGAATCCCTTCCAGGTGTCCCTGGGGAGGAGAGGACCCACTCCTGGATCTTGTGGTGACAAACCTGCAGAGCTGGAGCTGTTGAATCCAGAGGAGGCTCCAGGATGAGCAGAGGATGGAGCAGCTCTGCTGGGAGGAAAGGCTGGGAATGTTCACCTGGACAGGAGAAGCTTTTGGGTGAGCTCAGGGCCTGAAGGAGCTGCAGGAAAGATGGAGAGAGACAATTCCCAAGGGATGGAGGGACAGCACACAGGGAATGGCTTCAAAGTGCCAGAGAGCAGGGCTAGATGGGAAGGAATTGGGAAGGAATTCCTGGCTGAGAGGGTGGGGAGGGGCTGGGATGGAATTTCCAGAGAAGCTGTGACTGCCCCTGGATCCCTGGAAGTGCCCAAGGCCAGGTTGGAGCAGCCTGGGACAGTGGAAAGTGTCCCTGCCATGGCAGGGGAACAGAACAAAATGAGCTTTAAGGTCTCTTCCAGTCAAACCAGTTGAGATTCTATGAAAGCTGAGCCTGGGGTTCAGTGTTCCCCAAATCCCATCTCCCTGGAGCCCCAGGCAGCGTGGCTGGGGGTGGATCACAGCTTTGGGATGTTCCTGGACACCAGCAGCTGAGTATTTTTAGTTGTGTTCCTTTGAATATTTGGTGAAACAGGCCATGTGTTTATATTCAGCTTCCTGTGTCCGTATCAGCGTCTTGGCATGTGATGGAGCTCCAGAGGGAGGAGGGAAAGGGGAAGAAGTGTGTGCTGAGGATTATTTGTACTGCAGCAGCTGAGGCCAGCAGGACGTGGAGCTGGGATCAGCTCCTTGTTTAAACACTGGGCTCAGGCAGGAACCAGCCTTGCTCCCCCTTTGTCTTCCCATCCTTTCTCCCCTGTCTTTCCAAACCTGCTGTGCAGGGACAGGTGACTTTTTGGCACACTTTGCTTTGGGATGTGTGATCCAAGCTTTGCTGCCCTGCTCTCTGCTCTTATCCTCCAGGTTTTAGCTCTCTGCTGTTATCCTCCAGAAGCTTTGGAGGTGGAAAAGCCCATCTCAGTCCTGCTGGGAAGGGAGCAGCCTGAATTCCCAGCCTGAATTCCCAGCCTGAATTCCCAACCTACATTCCCAGGCTGCTGCCCTGATCCAGGTTGTGCTCAGCTCCTGTCCAGAACCATTCCCTGTGCAGAGCCAGAGCACACGGGGGAGATTTTGTCTGGTTTTCCCATCTGAATGAGGGTTTTCCTTGTGCCCAGCCTCCCCCAGAGCACACAGCCAGGAGGTTTTCTGGTGATTTAAGCTGAGGAGAGGAAATTCTCCCTCCCAGTTTCCAAGAGAATGCCAAGGGGATGCCCTGGGACCCAGCCCTTGCTGCCTGAACCAGGGAAACATCAGGGACTGGTGATTATCCCAGAAAGGGAAAAATAGGGCAGGGATGGATGAGATATTAGGGATAAATTCCTCCCTGTGAGGGTGGGGTGCCCAGAGCAGCTGTGGCTGTTCCTGGATCCCTGGAAGTGTCCAAGGCCAGGTTGGACACTGGGACACCTTGGGACAGTGGAAGTGT
The DNA here is from genome assembly GCA_037013685.1 of Acridotheres tristis. Lineage (NCBI taxonomy): Eukaryota > Metazoa > Chordata > Aves > Passeriformes > Sturnidae > Acridotheres > Acridotheres tristis. The sequence continues at coordinate 1,928,448 of CM072895.1, forward strand.
CCCTGCCCATGGGATGAGGTGACCTTTGGGCTCCCTCCCATCCCAAACCAGTCTGTGATTCTGTGGCTGCTGTGAATAACTTGGAGCAGATCCCAAATTACATTTTCAGCTCTGTTTGTAGCTTCAAGCCCTCTCCCAAAGTCAGGAGTTTTGGTCTAAGCTTGGAGCTTGGACAAGCAGCAAATGTCCCTGACTTTTATGGGAGAGGGACCATCCTTGCCCCAGCTAAATCTGGTTTTTGCTGCTGTAAAACTTGCAAAGGATTCCTCCTGCAAAGCAGGGATGCTCCAGCTGGAGCTGGAACTCCTGCAGTGCAGGAGGACCTGGCTGGAGCTGCCAGCCTTGGCCAGAGGGACTGGGACCCATCCAGCTGTGGAATTTCCTCAGCCCACGTGCCCTTCCCTGATTTATTCCTTCCCGAGCACGAACTGGCCTCTGAGTGGAGCCTTTTTGCAGGGGGTGCATTACACCAGCCTCAAACTATGCCAGCAATGCTGGCTTTGTGGGTTTTTATGACTGCTTTGATAGGAGCTTTGATTAGGCAGGAATATCAGAGTGGCTCCAGGCTGGGAAGTGGCCCCAGAGCTGGAATTATTTCTCAGATGTATTAAATAAAGATGGGTTGGAGTGGCTGATCCCTGAAGGTCTCTCCCAACCCAAACCATCCCGTGGTTGTTTTGACTGTGTTTTTATCCCCCTCAGGATGCACGAGTCAATTTAAAAAAATTTCCTTATTTTTCCCTGACAATTTCCAGGGGGTGTGAGCACACTGGGACGTTGCACAGATAAGCAGAGCTGCAGCTTTTCCATTCAAACTCTGATTTTGTGCAGCGCTCACACGTCCGTGGAGGAGGTTATATGTCACATTTATTTATTTTGGTTTCCTTGCTGGATGTGGACAGGACAAGCCTGGCACGGGGACAAGGACTGTGGCAAGGCACACTGTCCTTAACACAATTTATTTTCCTCCTCCACACAATGATTGGATTTTTTTTTTTTTTATTCGAAGTGTGATCCCATTTCCAGCACGGGAAGTGGGCTGGGATGATTTTTGGGAATGTTGCCCGTGCTGCCTGCCTTGCTCAGGACCATCCTGTGAGAGCCAAAACGAGGGGGTGGGACTTCGGTTTGCTCTTTAAAAATGCTGTTTATTGTATCCAGATGATAACAGCATTTATTATTATTTATTATTATCCAGATGATAATTCACAGGTCATGGGGAACAAGAGCCCAGCCCAGCTGTGGGTTTGTCTGAAGCCAACTCTAATTCTGGTTACAATACATTAAATACTTTTTACTGCAGAACATCTTAAAACATAACAACCAATCAATACTTTTACCATTACCTGTAGCCTATCCTAACTACTAACATTGCCATATTCATGTTACTGTTTTCCCAATCACAGAAAGTTAATATGTTACAATTTAAACCTAAAGTTGTTTTTCAGTTTTCTTGCAGTAAAAAAAAAAATTAAATCTTTCTTTCTACTTGCAGCATGGTATATTTTTGCCTGTAAAAATCTTTTTACTTAGCAAAAACATCTTTTGTTTAAAGTTAATTTATCCTTTAAGTCATAAAAACTCCTTCCAACTCATTTTACCCTTTAGCTTCTTAATTATCCAATAAGCCTAACTCAACAATTCTTTTCTTCTATATCAAAACTTGCTATCATTTCTATTCCTTCTTCAAATTCTACATCCAAAAATCTTTCTGTTATACATACATAGATATCTGTAAGGCCTTCCTAGCAAATCCTCATCTTTCCCAACACCATCCCTTGGGAATTTCAGGTGGCTTTTGCCCTCCTTGTCCCCTGGGAATGAGGGAAGGGGGTGGCTTTGGTTTTTTCAAGTCTGTGGTCACTCCTGGGCTGGGCATGGAGCAGCTCCAGGGCTCGGTGCCACCAACCCTTGGCAACTGGAAATTGGATTTATTCCAAAGAGTGGCAGTGACAATCCCAGATCTGACTGTGCCCTGTTACCAGTTCCACACTGGGAATTCCAGGAAAAGGGGATGGTTGTGGCTTTTTCACCCCCTTGGTCACTCCTTGGCTGGGCATGGAGCAGCTCCAGGGCTCGGTGCCACCAGCCCTTGGCAACTGGAAATTGGATTTATTCCAAAGAGTGGCAGTGGCTGTGCCAGCTCAGGAAATGCCCTGATCCCAGTTCCACACTGGGAATTCCAGGAAAAGGGGTGGCTTTGGTTTTTCCAGCCCCGTGGTCACTCCTTGGCTGGGCATGGAGCAGCTCCAGGGCTCGATGCCACCAGCCCTTGGCATTGGAAATTGGATTTATTCCAAAGGGTGGCAGTGACAATCCCAGATCTGACTGTGCCCTGGCTGTGCCAGCTCAGGAAATGCCCTGATCCCAGTTCCACACTGGGAATTCCAGGAAAAGGGGTGGCTTTGGTTTTTTCAAATCTGTAGTTGCTCCTTGGCTGGGCATGGAGCAGCTCCAGGGCTCGGTGCCACCAACCCTTGGCAACCTGGAAACTTGATTTATTCCAAAGGGTGGCAGTGGCTGTGCCAGCTCAGGAAATGCCCTGATCCCAGTTCCACACTGGGAATTCCAGGAAAGGGGATGGTTGTGGCTTTTTCACCCCCTTGGTCACTCCTTGGCCGGGCATGGAGCAGCTCCAGGGCTCGGTGCCACCAGCCCTTGGCAACTGGAAATTGGATTTATTCCAAAGGGTGGCAGTGACAATCCCAGATCTGACTGTGCCCTGGCTGTGCCAGCTCGGGAAATGCTCTGATCCCAGTTTCACACTGGGAATTCCTGGAAAAGGGGTGGCTTTGGTTTTTCCAAGTCTGTAGTTGCTCCTTGGCTGGGCATGGAGCAGCTCCAGGGCTCGGTGCCACCAGCCCTTGGCAACTGGAAATTGGATTTATTCCAAAGAGTGGCAGTGGCTGTGCCAGCTCAGGAAATGCTCTGATCCCAGTTCCACACTGGGAATTCCAGGAAAAGGGGATGGTTGTGGCTTTTTACCCCCTTGGTCACTCCTTGGCCGGGCATGGAGCAGCTCCAGGGCTCGGTGCCACCAGCCCTTGGCAGTTGGAAATTGGATTTATTCCAAAGGGTGGCAGTGACAATCCCAGATCTGACTGTGGCCTGTTCCCAGTTCCACACTGGGGATTCCAGGAAAAGGGAATTGCCAGTCCCTGCTGCATGATGGGGAATTAGAAGCTGCCACATTTATTGGCACATTTGTGTGTGAGCTGCAGGGGTTGTGCAGCCCTTGGCAGCAGCACAGCCCCAGAATGAAAGGAAAGATGATTTTATTTGTAAATGGGAACTGCTGCTCTCCCAGAATTCCCATCACCTGATGGTTTTCATCACCCTCACAGAGCTGGGGGTGCTCACCTGGAGAGGAGAAGGCTCCAGGGGGGGAGCTCAGAGCCCTTCCAGGGCCTGAAGGGGCTCCAGGATATGAGGAATGATAAAATTCCAGGTTTCTTTCTGGCTGTGTGAGGCCTCCAAAGGGAATGTGAGCTCTCAGATTTGTTTAGGCAGTGATTTAAACCCAGCTGTGAGAGCACATCACTGCAGGCTGACAGCTCCAAACCTCCAGGGACTGACAAAGTAAATCCTGCAATGGTTTGGGTTGGAAAAACCTGAAATCCCATCCAGCCTCACCCCCTGCCATGGGCAGGAACACCTTCCCCTATCCCAGGCTGCTCCAAGTTTGAGGTGGATTTTCCAATCTCAAAATATTATTTTTACGATTAACATTAAACCACAAATGCCAACCTCCCCCAGCTTGGGCTTTCTTGCACTGTGAAATCCTTATAATTTTTATTTTATCCTTGTTTCAGGACCATTACACTGATAAAATCAAGGCAAGCTGGACAGGGAGCAAGTCTGCCTATGTAGGTGAGTTTCCAGTCCACTCTGGTTCTTTTCTTTGCAAAATACAAAGCAGCACGACAGGTCCCAAACCCTGGTGATTTAATCTTATTCTGGAACAGAACAAATATAAAGTCCTTGGCAGGATTGCTGACACTTTTCACCTCATTCTTTTAACTGCCTGACTGCTTTTGGGTTGAGTTTAGGGGGGCAGAAAAACCTGCTTTTCCTTCTTTATTCCCCTGATTAACCTGCAAATCTTTATCATTTCTGTATTTGCTGTGCTACGTGTATTTTTATTTTTGACCGTCAAAAAAAAAAAAAAAAAAAGCAAATTATTCTATATTCCCCCCATCCTTAAAAAAAAAAAAAAAAAAGGGCACTTTGATAAATTCCTGCAGCCAAGGAGGTGGTGAAATCTTTCCCACCTTCCCAGTTTTTTGGAGCTGAGCCCCGTGGGGCTGTCCCAGAGCATCTCCTGTCAGTGTCCTCGGCCTTATCTGTGCCAGACAAAGAATCTGCTGAAGGTCACAGAACCTGGGGCCAGGCTGCAGCTTTCAGCACAGCCCTCTGCTGCTGCTTTACAGCCTGCTTTTGATCCAGAAAAAAAAAAAAAAAAAAAACCCCAAAAAATCCAAAACTCTTTGGAGTTTTCCCCTTTTTCCCAGTGGGAATGAGCTGGGCAGTGCCCTGTGGGGAGGAAAAGGAAATTTCTGTGGAGAAATTGCCCTGCAGTTCATTGCTTTTTTTCCAGTGACTTCAGGCTGATGCCTTTAAAAGAAAACTGCTCAGATGTTTTTCAAAGTAACCTTGATCTAAAAGTCACTTTTTGTGTGCTGAAGAGATAAAAAAAGTGGAGTCAGAAGAAACTCAAGAGGAAAACAAAAGCAGATTTTTCCACTGCTCCTCTCCCAAAATGTTCCTTGGGTTTGACAGAATCCCACAGTGGAGGCTGACTTTGAAAATCAAAGGGAGCTGCAGCCCAGGTTTGATCAGCATAATAAATTATGAAGTGGAGGTTATGAAGGAACACAGCCTTAATTAAACACCCAGAGCCCCAAGTCCGATTGAAGATCTTGGGAGTTTTCAGTTTCCTTTCATTTCACATCATTAAGGATTTTAATCCCCAATTAAGGCACTGGCAGCATTAGTTATAATTAAAAAGAAAAAGATCTCTGGTGTAGAATCTCTCACTGCTCTCAAGTGTAAATTCTCTGAGTTGAGGAAACATCACAAATGGATGTTCTGTGCTTTTAGGGGCTTTTATTTTATTTTCTGTTTGCCCTGACAGTTTAACCTGTGCAAACCAGCTGGATCTTCATGGCCAGAATTCCCATTTCTCATCCAGCCCTGGCTCCTGCCCCTCCTCTGGGAGCAGAGCTGGGCCTTGCTGGATTTTTCCTGCTGGAAAATTGGGTTTGAAATCTGAGTTCCCCCAATCCCTTCAGCTGTGGCACATCCCAGAGAATTCCCATTTTCCCCCAAACCACTGCAGTCCTGCAGCTGCCAGATGTTTCAGCTTTCCTTTTCCAGAGGGTGATCCTTGAGGGAGGACCTTGCTTTCTTTCACCAAACCCCAACTTTTTCTAGCACATATAAAATATTTGTGCCACGACTGTAAATCTCACCTGGGACCTGTTTAAAACTCAGTCCTGATTAAAATCCAGTTCTATTTAAAATTCAGTCCTGGTTAAAAATCCTGTCCTGTTTAAAATCCAGTTGTGTTTAAAAATCCAGTCCTGTTTAAAGTTCCAGTTCTATTTAAAATCCAGTCCTGCTTAAAATCCAGTCCTGTTTAAAATCCAGTCCCGTTTAAAATCCAGTCTTGTTTAAAATCCAATTCTGATTAAAATCCAGTCTTGTTTAAGAATCCATTCGTGTTTAAGAATCTAGTCCTGATTAAAATCCAGTCCTCTTTAAAAAACAAGTCCAATTTAAAATCCAGTCCTGTTTAAAATCCAATCCTGATAAAAATCCAGTCCTATATAAAAATCCAGTCCTGTTTAAAATCCAATCCTGATTAAAATCCAATCCTCATAAAAATCCAGTCCCGTTTAAAATCCAGTCTTGTTTAAAATCCAGTCTTGTTTAAAATCCAGTCCTGTTTAAAATCCAGTCTTGTTTAAAAATCCAATCCAGATTAAAATCCAATCCTGAAAAAAATCCAGTCCTGTTTAAAATCCAGTCTTGTTTAAAATCCAATCCAATCCTGGTTAAAATCCAATCCTGATAAAAATCCAGTCTTGTTTAAAATCCAGTCCTGATTAAAATCCAGTCGTGTTTAAGAATCCAGGCTATTAAAAATCCAGTCCTATATAAAAATCCAGTCTTGTTTAAAATCCAATCCTGATTAAAATCCAGTCGTGTTTAAGAATCCAGTCCTGTTAAAAATCCAGTCCTATATAAAAATCCAGTCCTGTTTAAAATCCAGTCTTGTTTAAAATCCAATCCTGATTAAAATTCAATCCTGATAAAAATCCAGTCCCGTTTAAAATCCAATCCTGATTAAAATCCAGTCCCGTTTAAAATCCAGTCCCATTTAAAATCCAGTCCCGTTTAAAATCCAATCCTGATTAAAATCCAGTCCCGTTTAAAATCCAGTCCCATTTAAAATCCAGTCCCGTTTAAAATCCAATCCTGATAAAAATCCAGTCCCGTTTAAAATCCAGTCCCATTTAAAATCCAGTCCCATTTAAAATCCAGTCCCATTTAAAATCCAGCCTTTCTCACCTGCCAGGACCCAGGCAGCTGCTTACTCACAGCTTGGTTTGGGGTAAATGTGGAAAAATCCTTCTGCTGGTTCCCTGGAGCAGGGAGGTCATGGATGGTCCCTGCTGCCGTTTTTCCTGGGAAGTTTGCACTGTGGATGTTGTGTTCAGTCTGCCCAGTGCAGGAGTGGGGAATCTGTGGGATTTTGGTGGGACATTGCACCACTTGTCTCTGTGCTCGTGGTGTGGGGAACAGGGATTGTGAAATTCCAGAATGGTTTGGGTTCAGAGGGAGCTCAAAGCCCACCCAGTGCCAGCCCTGCCATGGCAGGGACACCTCCCACTGTCCCAGGCTGCTCCTTGGGCTCTTCTAGGGGTGGTACAAAAGCACCATCGAAAGAGAAAGGACCCAAAACCCCCTTTAATCCCTGTTTTCCTTTCCCCTGAGTTCATTTTTCTGTCTGAATGCAGGACCCCAGTGTTCTCCTGCTGCCCAGCTTCCTTTTCACTTCCCATTCTTTCTGGCAGAAGGAAAAGATTCCAGCTCTGGTTCTTCCACTGGGTGTCAGCACGGCCCCAGACTGAGCCAGCAGAGCCCTGGGCTTTCCCTTGGGCTGGAAAAACCAGGCTGGCTGCATGTCCTGGGCAGGGAGCAGCTGTGCCCAGCCTGGATGGGGCTGCTGGGCTGCAATCCCCTTCCTTCTCCCAGCAGGACAACCAGTTGGAGCAGGAGCAGAGTGGGACGTGCCTGCCTCGTTCCAGGGCTCCCTAATGCAGGTGCCAGGCAGGACAGGGGGTCCCGGGTGGTTTCAGGGGGTCCCGGGTGGTTTCAGGGGGTCCCTGGTGGGTTCAGGGGGTCCCTGGTGGGTTCAGGGGGTCCCTGGTGCTGCAGGAGCAGTGTGGGGAGCTGGGCAGTGTTTGCTTTGGAGGTGAGGATGGGAAGGGCAGCGTTCCCAGAGGCTGCTCCCCCTCCACGCCAGCCTTTCCACTCTTTTCCCACTCTGAATAAGGATCCAGGCTTCCCAAGTCCTTTCCAAAATCCTTGAACCTCCTTCAGCCCCGGGGGGAGAAGCAGCCCCCAAAGGCCATTGGGGTTTCAGGTGGGCAGAGGCATCTCTTGGATGTTCCTTCCTTTTCCTTTTCCCTTTCCTTTTCCCTTTCCTTTTCCCTTTCTTCCTTTCCTTTCCTTTCCTTTCCTTTCCTTTCCTTTCCTTTCCTTTCCTTCCCTTTTCCTTTCCTTTCCTTTCCTTTCCTTTCCTTTTCCTTTCCTTTCCTTTCCTTTCCTTTCCTTTCCTTTCCTTTCCTTTCCTTTCCTTTCCTTTCCTTTCCTTTCCTTTCCTTTCCTTTCCTTTCCTTTCCTTTCCTTTCCTTTCCTTTCCTTTCCTTTCCTTTCCTTTCCTTTCCTTTCCTTTCCTTTCCTTTTTTTCCCCTCTCCCTGTCAGGGTCTCTGTGCCTCTCCCACCCTTCCTGGGGTCACCTGCTGCCAGGTGCTGCTCTGGGGGGACACATCAGCTCTCACTGGGCCCCCAAATCCTCTGCAGCACTTTGGCTGAAAATAGAGCCAGGCACACTGAGATTCCTCCAACAGATTCTTCCTTTGGAAGGGAGAAAATAAAAAATCCAACCTAGGGAATATCAGAATTGCAGAGACTTGGTGATGCTTGTGTGGAGTTTGTACATTGCTCAGAACTGAGCTGTTAATTCCTGCCCCCACCTTTGATGCCAGCAGTGGCCTCCTGGCTCGGACTGGGAGCATTTTCAGGTTCTGCAAGTCATGACAAACCTGCTCCCAAGGGTGCCCTGTAGGAAAAGCAACCTCCAGCATTCGTGTCCCAACCAGCCAGCAGCCCACAGAGCTGCTGGGAAAGCAGCACGTGCAGATCCCTCAGATCCATGGAAACCTCACCCCACACCCAGCCCTGCCCCTGGCAACGGGGCATGTGGCTCATGGCATCACCCCCTGTTTGTGCCACCCCTCCTGGGGCTCTTTTTCCCTGCTCTCCATAAGGATTTACTTCAGCTTGGTGTCATTCCATGCATCCCCTCTTCCTCCTCCTCCTCCTCCCAACACCTTCCTGCCAGACAAATCCCTGCGTTTTTAGAAGCAAAATTTTATTCTTTTTTATTCCTGTGAGCTCTGGGGAGTGTGAGTCTCTAAGAGGAGGCAGCTGGGTTTGGGGTTTGGGGTTTGCTGGTGTTATTCCCAAATTGTTTGCAGGGCAGTGGGATGAAAGGATGCCAGGGAGGAGGGAGTGGGATGGTTTTGGAGGCAGGGCTGTGAAGCAGCAATCAGAGCCTGTGTCAGTGGTGGTGACAAACCAGATCCAGCTTCAAATTCTCCCAGGGAATTTGCAGGACTGGGAATGGTGTCCCTTGGAAACCTGCAGCACTTGGTGGTGGAATCACTGAAACCTTGAACTCAGGGCTGGCAATGAGCTGGGAGCAGCAGCTCTGAACTTGCCCAGCTCTTATTTCCCTTTTCCCCCCTATTCCTGTGTTTTTAAGCAAAGTGGGATCATTCCCGTGGTGGTGATTATTTCTGGTTTATGGGGCAGCAGCATCCAAACATTTCCAGGCTGGAGCTGCTCCAGCATTAATTCCCTGCAGGAGCAGCAGGGACTCCCTGGGGTGCAGGACACCCAAAAAAAGGGGGAACAGGATCTCTGGGAATGTTGGGAACACCCTGTGTCCTTTTCCTGCTGTTCCCTTGGCAAGTTTGGCACAGAGGCTTTTCCAACTCTCTGCTCCGTGTCCTCCACTGCAGGGCTCTGGAAAGGGAGAGCAAATGAAAGCTGAATTTGCACATCAGCTGTAACTTTAGATCCCTGCAGCCAGCCCTGGAAAAGCAGGGGCTGAAAAAAACAGGATATGGAAAAGCAGGGGCTGGAAAAATCAGGATTTGGAAAACTAGGATTTGGGAAAACAGGGGCTGGAAAATCAGAGGATGGAAAAACCAGGATCTGGAAAAGCAGGGGCTGGAAAAACCAGGATCTGGAAAATCAGGAGCTGGAAAAATCAGGATTTGGAAAACTAGGATTTGGAAAAGCAGGGGCTGAAAAAAACAGGATATGGAAAAGCAGGGGCTGGAAAAACCAGGATCTGGAAAACTAGAGGCTGGAAAAATCAGGATTTGGAAAAGCAGGGCTGGAAAAACCAGGATCTGGAAAATCAGGGGCTGGAAAAATCAGGATTTGGAAAACTAGGATTTGGAAAAGCAGGGGCTGAAAAAACCAGGATATGGAAAAGCAGGGGCTGGAAAAACCAGGATCTGGAAAACTAGAGGCTGGAAAAATCAGGATTTGGAAAAGCAGGGCTGGAAAAACCAGGATCTGGAAAATCAGGGGCTGGAAAAATCAGGATTTGGAAAACTAGGATTTGGAAAAGCAGGGGCTGAAAAAAACAGGATCTGGAAAAGCAGGGGCTGAAAAAAACAGGATCTGGAAAAGCAGGGACTGGAAAAAAATCAGGATATGGAAAAGCAGGGGCTGGAAACACCAGGATCTGGAAAATCAGGGGCTGGAAAAATCAGGATTTGGAAAACTAGGATTTGGAAAAGCAGGGGCTGAAAAAAACAGGATCTGGAAAAGCAGGGGCTGGAAAAGCAGGGACTGGAAAAAAATCATGATATGGAAAAGCAGGGGCTGGAAAAATCAGGATTTGGAAAACTAGGATTTGGAAAAGCAGGGGCTGGAAAATCAGGGGCTGGAAAATCAGAGGATGGAAAAAAACAGGATCTGGAAAATCAGGGACTGGAAAAAACAGGATCTGGAAAACTAGGGGCTGAAATAACCAGGATCTGGAAAATCAGGGGCTGGAAAACCAGGGGCTGAAAGAAAACAGGATCTGGAAAAGCAGGGGCTGCAAAACCAGGATCTGATGGGTTTTACACTGTTAAAATGTTGTTGCTTTGTGTTTTGCCCAACCTGCTCTGCTGATCCAAGTTTTGAGTTATTCACCTCAAAATCTGCTTTAATTTTCCAAATAAACAGTTCCAGGATACCTTTGAGCCTTTCTGCTGCTGCCAGCCAGGCTTTGGTGCTCCAGTACGAGCTGGTTTTGCATAACTGGAGCAAACTGGGAGCTGGTGTCCAGGCAGAGCTGCTGGGATTTGCAGCAGATTCCCAGCCCTGCTTGAGCAGTGCTGATCGAATTCCCTTTCACTCAGCAGGTGCTTCACAAGTCCTGGACCTAAAAGAGTAAATATAAGACAGTCCAGAGTTTAATTATCCCACTGGAGCTGGAGTTTGGCAGCCAGCCCAGGCGGATCTGGGATCTGCTGCATGGCAACCTCCTTACCTAAAGCCTGAGGAAACAAATAGGGCAAGGCCTGTTTTCCTATTTTTTTCAAGGAAAAAATAAGGCTTTTTTCTGTGGAACAGGGGCAGCTCCACCTGTTTGCAGGTGTTTCAGGACAGGAAAAAAAAAAAACAAACATGCAGGTGTGTGGCTGAAGGAAGTGCACTGGAAGTTTTCCACGTTTTTTGCTTTTCCCTGGCAAAGTGCAGCTGGTGGGAATCCTGCTCTGTTTTCAGTGGGTAAATGAGAAAGAAATTCTTCCCTGGGAGAGTGCTGAGGTTTTCTGTGGCTGCCCCTGGATGTGTGGAAGTGTCCCAGAGCAGCCTGGGGACAGTGGGAGGTGTCCCTGCCATGGCAGGGGAGGCTGTTCTGGGTCTGACCCTTTTGTCTCGTTTTAGGCTGTGAGTCAGAGCCGAGGGAAGGTCACAGCCCTGCCTGCAGCTGCTCTGGGGTTTGGGAATCTCTGTCACCACCAACCAACCCCTGGGTCCCTGCTCGGCTTTGTCACCAAGGCTGTCCCCACGTGTTCCTACAGGGAACCCCCTCCTGCTTGGGATTGCACCAGAAAATCCCAGACTGGTTTGGGCTGGGAAGGACCTGAAATCCCATCCAGTGCCAGCCCTGCCATGGCAGGGACACTTCCTGCTGTCCCAAGTGGCTCCAAGCCCTGTCCAGCCTGGCCACGTTTTGTTTTAGGTGGTGAATGGAAAAACTCCTTGAAAAAATTTTTTTTTTTTTTTTTTTTTTTTTGGTGCATTTAGCAGCGAAGGAAGAGTTGTGAGTGTGAGTGCTGGGACAGCAGAGATCCCAAAGGGAAATGTTGGGATGAGGGAAGATCTCAGGGCTCCTTTTGGCTCCTGCTGAACACGAGGAGGGAATCATTTGAGGGATCATTCCCTAGAAATCAAAGCTGAGGGGTCATTTCTTCAGGGAGCAACTTCAGGGAGATCCTCCTACCCCAGAAAAACTGCCCAGGGTTCTGAACCCCCGAGTTCTGCAGAATTCTGACACCTCCCTTTGAAATCTGGGGAGTTTTTGTGAAGTCCAGGGTGCCCTGTGAGAAATCCCATGGCTGTAGCAGCTCAGATCTGTTGCCAGAAACTGGGAAGGAAAACAGATTTATTGGGAGCTGACCTAGTTGCTGTAAATCTCCCTGTAGAAGAGATTTAGTAATCTTAAAATCTATTAAAGCTCATGTTTGTTTGGAGATGGGCAAACGCAGCAATTTAATTTTCAAATCTTATGGTTTGGGTTGTTTTGTTGGTTTGGTTTTTTTTTTTTTTTTTTTGTTTGGTTGGTTGTTTTGTTTTTGTTTTTTTTTTTTTTTTCCAAACATCTCATTTATTAACAAAGCTAAGCAGCTGGGAAAATAAGCACTGGAACTTTCCTAAGGAGGTCAATGCATGGAGGGTGGGAAAGGATCCAGGGAATCAAACAGTTCCAGTGGCAAAAGGGGGTTTGGGGCTGGGGGAGGGAAGGCTGAGCTTGGCCTTTCCCCACTTAAATTAGAAGATAATGGTTTATCTTTTAATTTTGCAACTTTTTTAACCTTTTTTTAAAAAAAAAAGTGCTAAAATGACAGGAATCAGCAACTCCTGAACTGTCCTCTCAGAGCTGCATTCATGACTGGATAGAAATAAATTGCTTTGTGTTGGGTTTTTACACACTGCAATTCTTGAATGTTGTAAGGGAAAAGTGCAGGGACTGGGGCTGGGAATTTGGGCTCCATTTGTGGTGGATTTGTGCTTTGGTGTCCATGTGAAACAGCTCCTTGATATCCCAGAGATGATGCCTTTGGAGGCTGGAGCACATGAATCCCTGCTGAGCCCAGCAGCTCTGGTGGTGCCTGGTGGAGTTTCCTGCTTGAAATAGTCATTTTTCCTGCTTGAAATAGTCATTTTTCCTGCTTGAAATAGTCATTTTTCCTGCTTGGAAGATTGATTTTTCCTGCTTGAAATATTCATTTTTCCTGCTTGGAAGATTCATTTTTCCTGCTTGAAATATTCATTTTTCCTGATTGGAAGATTGATTTTTCCTGCTTGAAATATTCGTTTTTCCTGCTTGAAATATTCATTTTTCCTGCTTGAAATATTCATTTTTCCTGCTTGGAAGATTGATTTTTCCTGCTTGAAATATTCGTTTTTCCTGCTTGAAATATTCGTTTTTCCTGCTTGAAATATCCATTTTTCCGGCTTGGAAGATTCATTTTTCCTGCTTGGAAGATTCATTTTTCATCTAAAGAGGCTCCAGGAGAGCTGGAGAGGGACTGGGGACAAGGGATGGACGGACAGGACACAGGGAATGGATTCCCACTGGGAAAAGGAGAGGTTTGGGTGGGATCTTGGGAAGGAATTCCTGCCTGGGAAGGTGGGGAGGGACTGGAATAGAATTCCCAGAGCAGTTCTGGCTGCCCCTGAATTCCTGGGATTGTCCAAGGCCAGGCTGGACAAGGCTTGGAGCATCCACGGATCTGCAGGAGGATGCTCTTGGTGTTTACTGCAGAAAATAATTTTTAATCAATGTCCCTCCTCCTGTTCCTGGACAGGTATTTCCTTCTGCTTGGGAATTGTTCTGCCCAAAGCTTTTCCAAGGAATGTTCCCCTCAAAAGCAGGAAAATGCTGCTCCCAGCTTGCTGGGCTGGCACAGGCAGAGCAGCTGGGGAACAGCTCCGCTGCCAGGCTGGGTGACAGCAACGTGACTCGCGCTGGCCACCAAGGTCCCAGAGCTGCCTTGGGTCACTGCAGAGCCGGGAGGGATCCAAAGGCAGCTGCTCTCACCCTCCAGGAGCCGGGATCCAGCACAGGGACACGGGCAGGGCTGCCCTAAACGCGAGGGATTTGGAATCCCAGCCTGCTTTGGTTGGGAGAGAGCTGAAAAGCCACCCGGTGCCACCCCCGTGCCATGGCAGGGACACCTCCCACCGTCCCAGGAACGGAACCAGCCAGGGACCAGCCTGGGCCAGGGGTGTTGGTTCTGCCCACAAAGCTTTTCCAGCCCTGGCAGGATCGAAAATCCCCTGTGGATGTGACACTTGGGGACACACTTGGTTGGGCTTGATGGTGTCACTGAATTTTTCCAGCCTCAATATCCTGGGATTCCATCGTGGCTCACTCCTTGCTCTCACTCCCTGCTGGGCTCAGGAATTTTTTGTCCCATTCCTTGGTGCAGCTCAGAGGGAATTTGTGCCTTTCCTGCACCCCCTGGGATCCCCCAGATGTGGGGAGGGAGAATCCAGTGGCCAAAGCTCAGAATCCTGCTCAGCATCTCCCAGCTTTTCTTTGCAGCATGTTTGCCTTCCAGAGCTCAATAACAACAACAATTCGTCAAAATCAACTTTTTTTTTTGTACCTCTGTGTAAACGTTCCTCCTGGAATAACAACTCCCTTGCCGTGTTTCCAAGCAGAATTTCCCTGCCCCAGTGAAAATGTCAGGTAAAACATCCAGCACGACCAACAACATCAGCCAGGCCCGCAGGACCGTGCAGCAGCTCAGGATAGAAGCCTCCATCGAGAGGATAAAGGTGACATCCCAACCTCATCCCCCTCCTACTTTTTATTTTTCCCCTCCCAGCTGTAGGGCACTGACATAACACAGTGTGTATATGAGTTTTTTGTGGTTTTGTGCACTCACAGCTCAGATTTTCCCCTTCTCAAAGCTCAATAAATCCAAATAAATCGACTTTTTGGATTTTTTTTTTTTTTTTTTTTTCCCCAGCCTTGCCCTCTGGAAGTGGGAAGCTGTTTCCCCCTAATTCTGTCACTCCAGGAGAGATAAAAACTCCTCTGGAATTATAAACCCCTCGTTTTTAGGAAGGATGAAAAATTAACAGAAAAGTTTTATAGATATGCAGAAGGTTCTATAGGAATGAAAGCAAATTTTGATACAGAAAAAGAAAAGAATTACTGAGCCAGTCTTACTGAGTAACAAAAAACAAAAGTTGGGAGGGGGTTTTATGACTTAAAGCAAAAAAAAAAAAAATTCACCTCAACCAAAAAATGTTTTTACCAAACAAAAGGATTTTCACAGGAAAACAAGAAAGCCAATGTTGGAAGTAAATAAAACAATCTGAGAATTTTCAACTGCAAAAAAAAAAACAACTTCTAGCTCAAACTGTAACATACTGACCTTTTGTAATTAAAAAATAATAACATCAATATAATAATGGCAGTAGTTATGATGAGCTGTAAGGAATAGTAAAGGTCCTGATTAGTTGTCATGTAATAAAAGACGTGGCAAAAAAATGAAATAATGCTTTGTAACATAAATAAATTAATAAAATGAGGCTTCAAAACACACAGCTTTTGCCATTTTCCATGGAAAACTCTATTTTCCATGAAAAACCCCATCATTTCCCATGGAAAACCCCATTTTCCACAGAAAAAACCCCATTTTCCATGGAAAACCCCATTTCCCATGGAAAACCCCATCATTTCCCATGAAAAACCCCATTATTTTCAATGGAAAAACCCCATCATTTCCCATGGAAAACCCCATCATTTCCCATGGAAAACCCCATTTTCCATGGAAAACCCCATTTTCCATGGAAAAAAACCCCAACATTTTCCATGGAAAACTCCATCATTTTCCATGAAAAAAACCCCATCATTTCCCATGGAAAACTCCATCATTTCCCATGGAAAACCCATTATTTCCCACAAAAAAAACCCATTTCCCATGAAAAAAACCCCATTATTTCCCACGAAAAACCCCATTTCCCATGAAAAAAAACCATTATTTCCCATGGAAAAAAACCATTTCCCATGAAAAAAACCCATTATTTCCCATAAAAAAACCCCATCATTTCCCACAAAAAAAAAACATTTCCCATGGAAAACCCCATCATTTCCCACGAAAAAAAAAAACATTTCCCATGAAAAAAAACATTATTTCCCACGAAAAAACCCATTTCCCATGAAAAAAACCCATTATTTCCCATGAAAAAAACCCCATTATTTACCACGAAAAAAACCCGTTATTTCCCATGAAAAAACCCCATTTCCCATGAAAAAACCCCATTATTTTCCATGAAAAAAACCCATTATTTCCCACGAAAAACCCCATTTCCCACGAAAAAAAAAACCATTTCCCCTGAAAAAAACCCCATCATTTCCCATATAAAAATCCCATTTTTTGGCTGATTTTTTTCCCCCCTTTTTCCCTGCAGGTGTCCAAAGCCTCAGCAGACCTGATGCTGTACTGTGAGGAGCACGCCAAGAAGGACCCTTTGCTCATGGGAATTCCAGCTTCTGAAAACCCATTCAAGGACAAGAAAACCTGCATTTTATTATAGGATTTCTTGATAGGATTGGGGCCATCCCTTCCTGCCCAGCCCCTGCCAGGCCAGGGCCAAGCACCACCAATCCCCCAGGTACCTGCCCCCCACCATTCCCAGGCATTCCTGCTCTTCCCTGCCTTTATTAGGATTTTTTTTTTAATTTTTTTTTTCCTAATTAAATCCGTTTTTCCTGCCTCCAGGGTCTCTGCCAATTCCCAACACGACCAAAGTTGCCTGAGCTTTGCAGAGACCTGATGGAATCACTGGGTTTACATTTTTTTTTTTTTTAAATTTTATTTTATTTTATTTTTTTTTTTTTTGGAGGGGGTTGGTTTGTGCCTGTGCTGGCAGCACCTTTTTGTGCACGGGCACGCTTCAAGTGCATTTTCTAGCAAAAACTACCTTGCAAAATGATTGTAGCATCTGCTGGGGAGCTCCAGGGAATTGTGCCTCAGCTTTCCTCCCTCTGGCCTCTCTTCCCAGGGCTTTGAAAAGATGGAATTGGGAATCAGAGAATGCTTTCCCTGCTTTCCAAGAGTTGAAAAAAGCAGAATTTTTTTTTTTTTGCATTTTCTTCTCAAATATAAAACACGGCCTTGAGGAGATGGAGGGAAAAAAATGGGAGGCTGGGAGGGTCCTGGCAGAGCTGGAGGAATGCTGCCCTCACTCCCAATCCCAGCTGGGTTCTGTGCAGGGAGTCATTTTTATAAAAAAAAATCGTTTTTAAACAGGAAAAACGCCAAATTATCTCCAGCTTGTGGTTCTGCATTTATAATTGGAGGGCCTTTCCATCCAGTATATATTTTATATATACACATAATAAAGAAGTCTTTCTCTGTGTGTGTGTGTAGATATATAAACTTTATATATTAACAGCAAATTTGGAAGGGTTCAGAAATAATCCTGACTTCAGCTGGCTGCAAGTGTCCTCCTGTGATCTGCATTTCTGCATTTCTGGGAGGAAATTTGCAGAATTGATGAACCACTTGTCTTCTTCTGTTGCATATTTGTCATTTCTATATGAAATTATAAACCCACTTTTGCTATAGATTAAAAAAAAAAATAAAAAAAATTCAACTTTGTTTAAGAAATCTCTTCGGCAGAGCTCCAAAAATCAGAAACCTGCAGCTCATCCTTTGCTTGCCTGCAAATTATTTTTGTAGTCAGACTATTTTTCTAGTGGCAGTCAAAAAAAACAACAACAAAAAAAAACAACAACAAAAAAAAAAAAACAACAACGAGGTGGCTCTGCACGAAATCTTTTTGTCTGTGTCTATTTGTCACGTACCTGGTCAGAATTAATTCAGAATTAATGAGCTCTGTTAATTGCTCAGCGTGGGGGGGTGCGGGGCTTGAGAGAATTCCAGCTGTGCCCAGCTGTGGGGAGGGATGTTGTTGTTGTTGTTGTTGTTGTTGTTGTTTTCCCAGGAATCTGGGGGAGAAATTGGAATTTCTGCTCGGTTTGAGCTCCCTGCTGTGGCTGCAGGGATGCTCGTGGTTCCTGCCCTGTGCTGATCCAGATGTGGGATCCACATCTGCCCACATCTGGCAGCATTGCATCCAGAGATTTTTTGGGAAACTCACTGGTTTTAACAGACATAAAATAAACAGGTTTTTTTTTAACATATATAAAATAAACAGGTTTTTTTTTAACATATATAAAATAAACTTTTTTTTTTTAACATATATAAAATAAACAGGTTGGTTTTTTTAACATATATAAAATAAAGTTTTTTCTTTACATATATAAAATAAACAGGTTTTTTTTTTACATATATAAAATAAACAGGGTTTTTTTTTTAACATATATAAAATAAACAGGTTTTTTTTTAACATATATAAAATAAACAGTTTTTTTTTTAACATATATAAAATAAACAGGGGTTTTTTTAACATATATAAAATAAACAGGTTTTTTTTTTAACATATATAAAATAAACAGGTTTTTTTTTTTTAACATATATAAAATAAACAGGTTTTTTTTTTTAACATATATAAAATAAACAGGTTTTTTTTTTAACATATATAAAATAAACAGGGGGGTTTTTTTAACATATATAAAATAAACAGGTTGGTTTTTTTAACATATATAAAATAAACAGTTTTTTTTTAACATATATAAAATAAACAGGGGTTTTTTTTAACATATATAAAATAAACAGGTTTTTTTTTAACATATATAAAATAAACAGGGTTTTTTTTTTAACATATATAAAATAAACAGGTTTTTTTTAACATATATAAAATAAACAGGTTTTTTTTTAACATATATAAAATAAACGGGGGTTTTTTTTTAACATATATAAAATAAACAGGTTTTTTTTTAACATATATAAAATAAACAGGTTTTTTTTTTTAACATATATAAAATAGACAGTTTTTTTTTTTTTTTTTTAATATATATAAAATAAACAGTTTTGGTTTTTTTCCCCACTTCTCTCTGAGGAAATATTTCCCTGAACCAGTTGATGGAGGAACTGCTTGAATCTGTTTCCTAAGGGACCCCACTCAGAGATTTTCTCCCAAATTTGCCCTAAACCAGGACAAATCCACACGTGAAATCTGGACTGGTAATGTTTGTGCTTCACTTTTTCCCATCAGTACCCCCAGAAAGAACAGGGATTGTAAAATTTGGGGGGAATTCAGGCTGTGCCCTCACAGAATTGTTTTAAAAAAGGAGAATGAGAGCATTGAAACCCATGGTGAGACCCCACCGTGGTGCATCACTGGGCTGCCCCTCCTGTCCTTGGCCAAGCTGGCTGATCTGGGGAGAAAAATGAGAATTTTTGGGTTTATGGTGTGGGGACAGGGCTGGGGGGTGACACTGGGACAGAGCAGAGAGCTTGGGATGGAATCTGAGCTTGGGGAAAGAAATCTGGTGCTGCTGCAGTGTCCCCAAGCACGGGGTGGGACCTGCCTGATGGGACAGGGACAGGGTGGCCTCGTGCTGGAGCATCCCAGCAGTGGGAGAACAGGTCCAGCCTCCCCTTCCAGCTGAGCTGGCACTGATCCTGCCAGGGCTGGGCACAGAGTGACCCCAAGAGTCACCCCATCCTGCCAGGAATGGGGACAGAGTGACCCCAACCTGCCAGGGCTGGGCACAAAGTGATCCCTGTGCCACTGCTGGGGACAGAGTGACCCCAAGAGTGACCCCATCCTGTCAGGGGTGGGCACAGAGTGACCCCAAGAGTCACCTCATCCTGCCAGGACTGGGGACAAGAGTGACCCCTGTGCCAGGGCTGGGCACAGAGTGACCCCAACCTGCCAGGAATGGGGACAGAGTGACCCCAAGAGTGACCCCAACCTGACAGGGCTGGGCACAGAGTGACCTCAGTGCCACTGCTGGGCACAGAGTGACCCCATCCTGCCAGGGCTGGGGACAGAGTGACCCCAAGAGTGACCCCAACCTGACAGGGCTGGGCACAGAGTGACCCCAGTGCCAGGGCTGGGCACAGAGTGACCCCAAACTGCCAAGACTGGGCACAGAGTGACCCCTGTGCCACTACTGGGCACAGTGACCCCATCCTGCCAGGAACGGGGACAAAAGTGACCCTGTGCCAGTGCTGGGGACAAAGTGACCCCATCCTGCAAGGAATGGGGACAGAGTGACCCCATCCTGCCAGGGCTGGGCACAGAGTGACCTCAGTGCCACTGCTGGGCACAGAGTGACCCCATCCTGCCAGGAACGGGGACAAAAGTGACCCTGTGCCAGTGCTGGGGACAGAGTGACCCCATCCTGCCAGGGGTGGGCACAGAGTGACCCCAAGAGTGACCCCATCCTGCAAGGAATGGGGACAGAGTGACCCTGTGCCAGGGCTGGGGACAAAGTCACCCCATCCTGCCAGGAATGGGGACAGAGTGACCCCAAGAGTGACCCCTGTGCCAGGGCTGGGCACAAAGTGACCCCTGTGCCATTTCTGGGGCACAGCAGGGTCGGGCTGGGTGGCCTCAGGCAGGGACAATGTGTGTGTCACTGCTGTCCCCTGGCAGTGGCAGCAGCAGGGGGAGGTGGATTGTCCTGCCACACCGGAGATGCCATCTGTGCCAGCCTGGCTGTGTCATTAAAGAGGAGCTGCCAACAACTCCCAGGACTTTGCAAAGAAAAACACCAGGATGAATTTTCCTCCTGCAGGAAATCAGATTTCCCACCTGCCAAGGAGGAGCTGCAGGAGCGTGGAAACCTCACCAGCAAAAACCCCTTTTTATTTTTATATTTTTTAATTTTTTTTTTTTTTTTTAGCTCGCGTTGTGGCAGCATTCAAGCGAAATAAATAAATAAAGAACATTCCCAACATTTCCTGCAGCACAGCGCCTGCTTTGGCCTTTAATTGCTTGGGAGGGGCCGGGAATGAACCCACACCGGAGCTGCACAACAGGACCTTGCCCATGGCCAGGACAAGGAAGCAGCAGCTGCTGCTCAGCCCTTGTGCCTGCACACTCTTGGAGTAAGGAAATAAAAATAAAAAAAAAATAAAAAAAAAAACAACTGGGCCAAAGGTTTGATTTTACACTTTATTTCAAAAAAAAAAAAAAAGAAAGAAAAACACAAAACAAGAACACCACAACCCCAAAAAACACTCGAATTTCAAACAATTATATTAATGGTGCTGCTTTTGCAGCCAACTAGGAGAAGATTTGTGGTTGCAGACCAACTGCTTTGAGGGCATTTTCGGTTCTCAAACCTCCAAGTATAAATAATTTTTTCCATCAATATCAGAAAATAACTTACTATTATTATATATCTTAGCGTAAAAACGTTGAGAATTAACATCCCAAAAATACAACAACATTGCTGGCAAAAAGGCCTCGATTAACCTTGTTTGCTCGTTAAGGTGTTTAAAGCAGGAACTTTTTTAAGTGGCACTTAAGGACAGAAGGAACGAGGGGAGTTTTTGGGAGGGCACATCCCTGTTTTCCTCAGCTCCAGCCCCACTGCATCAAACCCCCCCTTCCCCACGACATCACTTGATTATTTCACATCTATTCTTGCAGTTGTCATTGTTGTGTTGTTGTCGGGTTTTTTATTTTTGTATTTTTTTTTTTTTTTTTTCCTCCTCTCCCGCCCCCTTTTTCCCCGTGGAATCCCTTGGAGCCGGGGCAGGGAATTCCTTCCTGAGCAAGTGCAAAGAGAATTTTTGCAGCTCTGCCGGGGCAGGGTTTTGGGGGGGGGTCACCGCTCGGGGAGGTTGATCACGGGCACCCACTGATCCAGGTACCGGCTCTCCCGACAGAAACACATCAGCTGGCTCAGCGCTGGATCCTTCCACTGCGACGCCTGCGGGTTCTGGAAAAAAAAAAAAAAAAAAAAAAAAAGCTTCAGCACGGCAGCAAAAACAAGCCGGGAGCAGCAGGAGAGAGGGGGGGAGGATAAAAAAAAAAAAAAAAAAAAAAAGCACAGCAGAAAGCCCAGGAGTGTGAATCATCTTAAATTGCTGCCGAGGCAAACAAACAAGTCAGGCCTGGAAGCATGTGAGGAGGTTAGCTTTGGACTCTGGGGCAGAGTAGGGAACTGGGGGAAGAAAAAAAGAAAAATAAGAGGGAGAGATAAAAAGGTGGAGGGGGGAAGGGAAAGAAAAAGAGGGGGGGAAAAAAAGGGAAAACTAAAGAGGGAAAGGATGAAAATTAAGGAAAGAAAAAGCAGAACAACAGGAGAAAGAAGGGAAAATTAAAGAGGGAAGGGGGAAAACTAAGGAAAGAAAAACCAGAACAGGAGAGGGAAAACTAAGGAAAGAAAAACCAGAACGGGAGAAAGAGAGGAAAAAGAAGGGAAAAATAAAGAGGGAAAGGGAAAGGAGAAAAACTAATGAAAGAAAAAAACCAGAACAACAGGAGAAAGAGAGGAAAAACAAAGAAGAAGGACAGGAAAATCCAGCAGAACGAGGGGACGAGGCCGCCGGTGTCCGGCAGGCACCGCGGGCCTCCCGGAGCCGGCGCGCTGAGGCCGCGGGTTCGAGTCCCGGGCGCGGCGCTTCGGGACGGCCCGAGCGGTGCCGGGGAGGGAGCCCCGCGGGTGTCGCCGCCGCTGTCGCCGGTGCTCACCGTGACGAGCACGCAGTGCAGGTCGGCGGGCGGGTCGGGGCCCGCGGCGGGCAGCAGCAGCTGCGCCAGGCGGGCCGGGTTGCTGACGCGCAGGATGTTGATGTCGTTCTCGCAGCAGAAGGCCCGCAGCAGGGTGAAGTGGATCTGCAGAGCCGCGTCCCCCGCCTCCTCCTCCTCGGCCGCCAGCAGGCACAGCACAACGTTATCGGGGTCCCTGCGGGGCACCGGGGGTCACACCGGGAACGGGGCACCGGGGGAGGGGAGTACCGGGGGATGGCAGAGGGGCAACTCACACGTTGAGCAGCTTGGCCGCCTCGTAGACGCCCAGGGTGAGGCTCCGCTGGCTCAGCGCCTTGCTCAGCACCTCCTCGAGCGCGTCCCCCGCCTGCTCCATCCTGCGCCGGGACACGCGGCACCGGCCGTCACCGGCCAACCCCGCGCCGCTCCCCGCCCGGCACCCGCCGCCCCCCCCCGGCCTCACCTCCCGGCGGCGCGGCGCTCCCCGGGCAGCTCCTCCAGAGTCATCACGGGGACAGGGCCGGGCAGGAGCAGGGACACCGGGCAGGAGCAGGGACACCGGGCACGGATACCGGACACCGGGCACGGACACCGGGCACGGCCGCGCTCCGGCCGCTCCGGCGCCGCCGCCTCTGCCGGACAAAGGCGCCCCGCGCGCGCTACCCCGCCCGCCCCGGCCAACCCGCGCCGCCCTCATTTGCATGCCCCGCTCCCATTGGTTCATGCAAATGAGAGACCACGCCCACCGCGTAGCCAGCCCGGCCGGGCCTGACCCCGCTCGGGAAACGGGAATGGGAGCGGGAATGGGACGGGGACAGGAACAGGGACATGGACACGGGACACGGACACGGACACGGACACGGACACGGACACGGGACACGGACAGGGACAGGGACAGGGACAGGGACATGGACACGGGACACGGGACACGGACACGGACCAGGCTGCTCCAAACCCATCCAGCCTGGCCTTGGGCACTGCCAGGGATCCAGGGGCAGCCACAGCAAATCTGGGAATTCTATTCCAGCCCCTCCCCACCCTCCCAACCAGGAATTCCTTCCCAATATTCCATCCATCCCTGTCCTCTGGGAATCCATTCCCTGTGTGCTGTCCCTGCCTGCCTTGTCCCCAGTCCCTCCCCAGCTCTCCTGGAGCCCCTTCAGGCCCTGCCAGGGGCTCTGAGCTCTCCCTGGATCCTTCTCCTCTCCAGGTGAGCACCCCCAGCTCTCCCAGCCTGGCTCCAGAGGGGCTCCAGCCCTGCAGCAGCTCCATGGATTCCTCTGGAGTCTCTCCAGCAGCTCCAGCAACTCCTGATGTTGGATCCCAGGGCTGGGGCAGCTCTGCAGGTGGGGCCTCACCTGAGAGGGGCAGTGGGACAGAATCCCCTCCTTCCATGGATGCTGTTCCATCTTCCCTGCCTCCATAGGGATTGCACTGCTGCAATGCCCCTTGCATTGCTCAGGACACTGCCTCACCACCCTTCAGACAGAGTTTGTCACAGCCAACAACGTCCCTGGATCCCTGCAAATGTCCCAGACCAGGCTGGACATTGGGGTTTGGAGCAGCCTGGGACAGCGGGAGGTGTCCCTGCCATGGCAGGGGTGGCACTGGGTGATGTCTGAGCTCCCTCCTAACCCAAACCAGGCTGGGATTCTCTGATCTCTCCCTTTGCAGGTTTTTTTCGGTAAGTTCTCCAGGAAGCTGCTCCCACTCCAGATGTCCCGTGTCAGCTCTGCAGAGCTGCAGGAAGGATTTCTCCTCACGGCTGCTGTGTCAAAGCTTTCTCAGCTGTTGCACCCAAACCCCTCCACCCTCCCACAGCCGGTGCCAGAGCTCTTTCCCAGCCTGGCCGTGGGCTGGCACATTCCCACTGAGGGACCCTTGGTGGTCCCTCACGGAGATTTTGGCAGCGTGTGCTTGAAAGTTTTGCTTGTGTCAGTGTTTTCCTGCAGCTCCTGGACACCAGGAGCCATTTTCAGTGTTTGCTGAAGCACCATGTGCAGAGCGATGCCAGGCTCCGTGCAGAATCACTGAATTTGGGAAATGAGAAATCCCAGAGTCCAGGAATGGTTTGGGTTGGAAAGGACCCCAGGGATCGTTTTGTTCCACCCCCTGCCGTGGCAGGGACACCTCCCACCATCCCAGGTTGCTCCAAGTCTGGAACACCTCAGGGATATAAGAAAGCGTTTCTGTGGCAGAATAAAGGGGGTGATTCCCGTACCCCCAGGTTGTGTCAGCTCCGGGACGAAACTTCCCAGGTGTTTTTTTCTGCAAGTGTTCCCGGCTCAGCTCTGCCCCCATCCTGCTGCTGCAGCCTGATGAGACCCGACACGACTCAACGAAACCCACGGCAGAAAGGGGGGGGGAAAAAAAAAAATCGCTTTTTGCATCAGGTGGAGGGGTGGCAGATGGCCGGACCGCAGCAAAACAGGTGGGAGCATTGTGTGGTGACCCTCCGAATTAAGTTCGCTTAATTTGCTGTATCTCTATTAGCAACTGCAGGCTCCGGCTCCGCCTGTGGCTCCGGCCCCGCAGCCCCATCTGTGCCGGCCCCAGAGCTAAATCTGTCTCGGAGGCAGCTGGGAAGCAGCTGAAGCTGAAGCTGAAGCCTCTTTTCTCTCTCCTGGGCGGCAGCAGCTCCTGGAGCCGGCAGGCAATGCTCGGGAATTGCGTTTTCCCCGCAGGTTTCCCGGCTGGGCGCGGTTTTCCCGTGTGTCCCTTTTCCCGGAGGAGCAGCAGGGATGCTGGGTGCCTTGGGACACTGGGTGGCCGTGCTGGGGCAATGCGGTGGCTCCTGGTCTGGGCAGCCCGGGACGGAGCCGGACCCGCAGTTGTCCCTCCGTCATTTCCCAGCTGGCAGCTGCTGCTGAACCTTCCTTTCATCGCCTGCCAAAAAAGCGGCCGGGCTGTTTTGCTCCCCCCCTGCCCTTTAATCCTGACTTTCATCATTCTCCAGGCTGTGCCTGCCCTCCCCTCCGTGTTCAGCATCACAGTCGGGGGTCAGGAGTTGGGCTCAGCTCTTCCCCCCCGACCCTCACCCCAAATGTTCTTTGGGCTGCCCGTGGTCGGAGGCAGCTTGGAGAGCAGTGGGTTAACCCGCGGGGATGTGGGAGCTGCTGCGCTGGGGAGGATGTCTGGGCCAGCTGCAGAGAGTGCTTCCTGCACGTGAGAGCATCGAGTTGTTTAATTTCAGTTTTTGGGAATGAGACCAACCATCAAACAGTGTCAGTGAGGGCTGACAAAGCCCCATCCCTGCCGGAGCCACGAGCCAGGGCCCTTCCCTGGGGCTGCCTCGGGGTGGTCCCGGCCCCCGAGCCCCCCGGAGCAGAGCCAGGGACTTCTGCTCCCCTTCCCCTCGGCTGTCCCTTGTTTGGGTGGCCCTGATCCCTTCCCTTGCTCTCCGTCCTTGGCCCATCCCACGCGGGACCTTTGTCCAGCCCCACTGGCCCTTTGACCATCCCGCTGCTGGGAAAATCCCGCTGTGTCCGTGTGCTGGGGCACCCCACCCGTCCCCTGGGCACCCCCCCGTCCCCTGGGCACCCCCCGTCCCCTGGGCACCCCACTCGTCCCCTGGGCACCCACCCGTCCCCTGGGCACCCCCCCCGTCCCCTGGGCACCCCCCCCGTCCCCTGGGCACCCCACCCGTCCCCTGGGCACCCCACCCGTCCCCTGGGCACCCCCCCCGTCCCCTGGGCACCTCACCAGTCCCCTGGGCACCCACCCCGTCCCCTGGGCACCCCACCCGTCCCCTGGGCACCCACCCCGTCCCCTGGGCACCCACCCGTCCCCTGGGCACCCACCCGTCCCCTGGGCACTCACCCGTCCCCTGGGCACCCACCCGTCCCCTGGGCACCCACCCGTCCCCTGGGCACCCACCCGTCCCCTGGGCACCCACCCGTCCCCTGGACACCCCACTCGTCCCCTGGGCACCCCACTCGTCCCTTGGGCACCTCACCCGTCCCCTGGGCACCCCACCCGTCCCCTGGACACCCCACTCGTCCCCTGGGCACCCACCCGTCCCCTGGGCACCTCACCCGTCCCCTGGGCACCCCACCCGTCCTCTGGGTACCCACCCATCCCCTGGGCACCCCACTCGTCCCCTGGACACTCCACCCGTCCCCTGGGCACCCCACCAGTCCCCTGGGCACCTCACCCGTCCCCTGGGCACCCCACCCGTCCCCTGGGCACCCCACTCGTCCCCTGGGCACCCACCCGTCCCCTGGGCACCCCACTCGTCCCCTGGGCACCCACCCGTCCCCTGGGCACCCCCCCGTCCCCTGGGCACCCCCCCGTCCCCTGGGCACCCACCCGTCCCCTGGGCACCTCACCCGTCCCCTGGGCACCCCACCCGTCCCCTGGGCACCCCCCCGTTCCCTGGGCACCCCCCCCGTCCCCTGGGCACTCCCCCATCCCCTGGGCACCTCACCAGTCCCCTGGGCAACCCCCCCGTCCCCTGGGCACCCACCCGTCCCCTGGGCACCCCACCCGTCCCCTGGGCACCCAGTCCGTCCCCTGGGCACCCCACCCGTCCCCTGGGCACCTCACCCGTCCCCTGGGCACCCCACCCGTCCCCTGGACACTCCACCCATCCTCTGAGCACCCCACTCGTCCCCTGGGCACCCAATCTGTTCCCTGGGCACCCCACCCGTCCCCTGGGCACCCCACGCTGCTGTGCCAGGGCCCCTGAGCGTTCCCAATCCCCTCTGGATCTGCTTTTGCCGCTGCTGTTTTGCAAAGCAAACGCCAGCTTGCACATTCCAGGGGCGGCCTCTGCTCCAAGAGTCGCTGTTTTTCCCAGTGCCACCAGTTCCGTGTCACCGAGCTGACCCCAGCCCGTGGCCCAGCTCGCTGCTGTGTCCAGGCACATCCACCCTCCCAGGGCAGGGCATCCCGCCCCGGAGCCTTGCAGGAGCGGATCCCCGGGCTCTGGAACCCAGGAAAAAACTTTGGTTGGAGCCTGGGATTGCCCCAGGATCCACCCTGGCACCACCAGTGCCATGTCCCCTCCAGCACAAGAGCAAAATGACATTTTTCCCCTGTTTTCCTCGCTCCATCCCTGATGGAACTGGAAGCAGGGCCACCCCTGCTGCTGTTCGGGTTTGACTTTGGCCAGAGCCGGCAGCGCTCGGGGCAGCCGGGATGTCTGGAGCCGGCTGGGCTTGGCTCTGGAGCCGGGCACGGTGCCAGCAGCTTTCCCAACCGCCCAGGTCACGGCAGTGCAGCCGAGAGCCCGGCTGGCTGGCACGGGGCAGGGATGGCACTTCCCTGGCGCAGCCACTCGCCTCCTGCCTGGCCCTGCAGGCTCCTGGCTGGGGGGTTTTACCTCTCCCAAAATTGGGGGATCTGGAGGATCTGGGATGTGTTTGTCCCACTCGTTTTGGCAGCACTCAGCACATTCCTGCGGCGCTCCGTGGTGCTGGAACATCGCTGGGCGTCCCTGGCTGCAAACAGAGAGCCTGGGGGTGCTTTAATGGCTTTAAACTGAAGGAGGGGAGATGGAGATTAGAGATGAGGAGGGAATTCTTGGCTGTGAGGGTGGTGAGACCCTGGCAGCTGTGGCTGCTCCATTCCTGGAAGTGCTCGAAGCCGGCTTGGGCAGCCTGGGATAATGGGAAGGCCCTGCCTGCTCACCAGGGGAGTGGGTCTGGGTGAGCTCTAAGGTCCCTTCCAGCCCACACCATTCCAGGATCCTGTGATTTTATGGATCACCCATGTCCCCCCACCCTGGGGAGCTGCTGGAATCTCTTTTCCTCCCCCAGTCCTTGAGGTGCTGGCCCAGCAGCTCCTGGTGCCTGTGAATCCAGGGCAGCAGAAACCTGTGCTGCTCCTGGCAGGGACATTCCCCTGCCCTGCATGAATTCCTTCCTCCATTCCTTCTCCCTGCAGGAACGGGAGTTTTTCCCACCCTGTTCGTGCTGGGCACAGGGAGCAGCCCGGGCTGCTGGTGGGAATCATCCGGCCGGGCAGCACCGGGCAAAGTCCACGCTGGGGACAGCGAGAGCTGCAGTAAAATAAAAACAAACTTTGTCCGTTTAATGGCAGCGTGGGGCCATAAACCAGCACGAGTGGCACTTCTGAGAGGGAACGCTGTCCTACAGCACAAGGAATGATCTTGGAGACGGCCAGCAGCCCCATCCTGCCTCCCCCGGGGAAGTTCCCAGTTTTCCAAGTGCTTTGCCTTCCCCGTGCATGCAGGGGAGCTCTGGTACGAGCAGAGGGAGGGCTGGACCCCCCCAAAGCAGCCCCCAGTTGTGCACACGGAGTCAGGGAGCTGGGGTGGTTCCAGTCACAGTTACCTCCACTGGTGTTCCTGTGGGCAGTGGGGAGCTCGGGGGGGGTGGGGGTTAAATCATTAATCTGAATTAGTTTTGTTTCCTAAAAATGCATGGAGTGGGAAGAGTGTTTGGAAAGCAAAGGAGAAGGACCTTGGAGTGAAGCCCAGAGTTTGATGGTCATTGGAGTAGAGATAATGAAACCGAGGTGTTTATTTGAAAGTAGATTTTAAAATATAACTTAAAATGTGTAATATTAAATGTATATAATGCTTATGAGACCGTATTTCAGAGCTTCCTCCAGCCCTGGGATCCAATATCAGGAGGAGCTGGAGCTGCTGGAGAGACTCCAGAGGAATCCATGGAGCTGCTGCAGGGCTGGAGCCCCTCTGGAGCCAGGCTGGGAGAGCTGGGGGTGCTCACCTGGAGAGGAGAAGGATCCAGGGAGAGCTCAGAGCCCCTGGCAGGGCCTGAAGGGGCTCCAGGAGAGCTGGGGAGGGACTGGGGACAAGGCAGGGAGGGACAGCACACAGGGAATGGCTTCCACTGCCAGAGGGCAGGGATGGATATTGGGCAGGAATTCCTGGCGGGCACGGTGGAAGGGCTGGGCTGGAATTCCCAGATTTGCTGTGGCTGCCCCTGGATCCCTGGCAGTGCCCAAGGCCAGGCTGGATGGGTTTGGAACAGCCGTGCCCGGGTTCGGTCGCTGCCCGCACAGGGATGGGGACAGGGACAGGGGACAGAGGACACAGACAGGGACAGGGGATGGGGACAGGGAACAAGGGGACAGAGACAGGGGATGGGGACAGGGATGGGGACAGGGACAGGGGATGGGGACAGGGACAGGGGACAAGGACGGGGACAGGGACAGTCACAGGGGACAGGGACAGGGGACAGGGAACAAGGACAGGGGACAGGGGACAGGGACAGTGACAGGGGACAGGGATGGGGACAGGGGACAGGGAACAGGCACAGGGGACAGGTATAGGGGACAGGGACAGTGACAAGGGACAAGGATGGGGATGGGGACAGGGGACGCTGCCGCTGTCGCTCTGGTGCCCTCTGGCGGCCGCACCGGGGACAGCAGCCGGGAGCTCAATGGGACCGCGGTGCGGTCACGGCAGGAAAAACTCGGGGTTTTAAATTTTTAAATGTAATTTCGCAGTAATGAAAAGAGAGAGCGGCGAGTCCAGCCTTTAATCACGGGATCCTGACATGGAGAGCCTGGTGGGAGCAGTGGGATTGGGGTCTGTTCGTTTGGTCTCTTTGGGGTCTGCTTCGCTCTGGGGCTGCAGGCTGGGGACATCCCAACATCCCAGGGAACCACTCGGGCTTCAAAACCAGAGGAAAAAGGTGAGTTCCCATCCCATGGAGGATGGAGGCAGCGGGAGCAGGGTGGGATGGAGCTCAGGACACCCCATCCTGATGGCATCTCCACACCAAACCTGTCCAGAGCGCGGGGGAGCCCTGGGGGAACGTGGCGTTTGTGCCCCAAGCCCAGAAGCTCTTTAGGAGGAATTAGAGGTGATGAAAGAAGCAGAAAAAATGCAGCAGCACGTGGCCCAGGGCACCTGCAGGGAGCTGCTTCCTGCCTGGCCTCATGGAGCAGCAATGTCCCGTGGGGCAGGAGCGGGGCCGCTGGATGTCACCGGGATGGGGGTGACACCGCTTTCCACCTGCCACGGCGGGGTGAGGACCCGCCACCACTTTCTGAAGCAGCAGCTGGCAGGGCAATCCTTTAACATGAACCTGTAACAAGGGTGATTCATTTTTCCCGAGAAAAGATTTTTTAAATCCAATATCCATAATTTTCTAATTAGAAATAGGATTAGTTGGATCTCCAGGAATTAAAATTGGGTAAGTTGGTCTTTAAGGTCCCTTCCAGCCTAAAACATTTTGTGATCCAATGACCTGAACTTGTGCCATGGACAGGATGGGATGCCTGCAGTGCCACCAGCCTGGGGACAATGCCACCAGCCTGGGGACAATGCCACCAGCCTGGGGACAATGCCCATCATGCCACCAGCCTGGGGACAATGCCACCAGCCTGGGGACAAAGCCACCAGCTTGGGGACAATGCCCATCATGCCACCGGCCTGGGGACTGCGCTCCCTGCCGTGCCTTATCAGAGCTGTCAGCGCTGCAGCTCCCTGCTCGTTTGTGTCCTTATCTGAGGGAGCAGCCGCGGGGACCCTGTGTGACATCAGGGACAGGACACGAGTGACACAGGGCAGAGGCTGCAGCGCCCAGGCTTGAATCCTCAGCGCGGGGAGGGCTTGGGGGTCTCGCTGCAGGTCCGGGGCTGCAGGCTGAGCATCTTTCGTTTGTGCTGTGCCTGCAGCCCAGGGGCCAGGAGGGATGGGTGGGGTCCAGGTGGGATGGGTGGGATCCAGGTGGGGTCCAGGTGGGATGGGTGGGATCCAGGTGGGATGGTGGGGTCCGGGTGGGGTCCAGGTGGGATGGGTGAGATCCAAGAGGGATGATGGGATCCAGGAGGTATGATGGGTGGGATCCAGGCAGGATGGGTGGGATCCAGGAGGGATGATGGGGCCCAGGAGGGATGGGTGGGATCCAGGTGGGATCCAGGAGGGATGATGGGATCCAAGAGGGATGGTGGCATCCAGGTAAAGGTTCACTTCTTGGGCAGGAGCTCTCCCAAACACATCCCGAGCCTTTGCGGCTCCTCCTGGGGCGTTTTGAGGCCGGGGCATTTTGGGGCCGTGTGTGATGGAGAGGCAGCTCCCGGATGCTCAGCCTGAGCTATCCTGAGGTCCAGCCCCTCCATCCTCCCACAACATCCATGGACAAGGACGCTCTCTGCACCTCAAAATTCCCGGCTTCCCATCAATTCCAGGCTGAGGAAACGCCCCGAGCCCTCTCTGCACCCCAAGGATGCACAGCGAGCTTGACTGGGGTGCGCTGCACCGCCCAGGATTTGGGATCCCCTTTGGAGGGCAGGGCTTTGGGACGGGCTGGAGCAGCGGGGACACCTCCCAAGCCGAGCCGGGCGTGCAGCAGCAGCCCCGGGGCCGCTTGGAGCCGTGCGGGTCGGGCGGCCCACGCGGCTCATTAGCAAAGCTGAGTGTCTGTAATCACCCTAATGAGCGGGTGCCGCTCCGAGAGCAGCACGGGCAGCTCCGTGACCTCCTTTCGCCCTGTTTGATCTGCCCTGCCCTGCCCTGCCCTGCCCAGCACAGCAGCCCCGGCCGGGCACGAGTGGGCCGGGGGCTTCCGTGGGCTGAGCCGGTGCCCTGCTACTGGGAATAGCAATATGGGAATGGGAATAGCAGCATGGGAATTCCAGTATGGGAATGGGAATACCAGCATGGAAATTCCAGCCTGAGAATGGGAATACCAGCCTGGGAATTCCAGCATGGGAATGGGAATACCAGCATGGAAATTCCAGCCTGAGAATGGGAATACCAGCCTGGGAATTCCAGCATGGGAATGGGAATACCAGCATGGGAATACCGGCCTGGGAATACCAGCATGGGAATACCAGCCTGGGAATGCCAGCATGGGAATGGGAATACCAGCGTGGAAATTCCAGCCTGGGAATGGGAATGCCAGCCTGGGAATTCCAGCCTGGGAATGCCAGCATGGGAATGGGAATACCAGCGTGGAAATTCCAGCCTGGGAATGGGAATGCCAGCCTGGGAATTCCAGCCTGGGAATGCCAGCATGGGAATGGGAATACCAGCATGGGAATTCCAGTATGGGAATGGGAATGCCAGCCTGGAGATTCCAGTTTGGGAATTCCAGCCTGGGAATTCCAGCATGGGAATGGGAATTCCAGCCTGGGAGTACCAGCATGGGAATGGGAATACCAGCCTGGAGATTCCAGTTTGGGAATACCAGCCTGGGAATTCCAGCTTGGGTATTCCAGCCTGGGAATGGGAATACCAGCCTGGAAATTCCAGCCCAGGAATATCAGCCTGGGAATTCCAGCCTGGGAATGGGAATACCAGTCTAGAAATTCCAGCTTGGGAATATCAACCTGGGAATTCCAGGCGGGTCCATGACTGACGGCTCCCACTCCTGGCTCGGCGCTGGCGTCACCCCCGCGCCCGGAACATGCGAGGTTTCTGCTGCTCCTGCTCTGCCCAGAATCCCACCGAGATCCTGCAGTTTGTGCCAAGCCTGTTCCAATCCAGCCCAGCAGAGAAAGGGGGGCTCGGCTGAGTGCTGGGGAGCTGAGGATGGGGTCACTCCGTGTGCTGCACACCCCTCAGGGGCATCTCCCCTCCTCCCCAGGGGTCCTGCAGGGCTCGGCTCCTCCCAGAACCCAAAGAGGCAGGAGGATCAGGCAGGAGGATCCCAGCAGAGCTGGGAGAGCCCTGCCCCATGAGCAAACAGCTCCTGGGTGCTCCCAGGCTGGGCTGCTGGCACGGAGGGCTTGGATCGGGTCACTTTTGTGTCAAATGCATCTGCAGGGACAAGAAAAACCAAGCACTGGGGCTTGGTCCCAAAGGTCCCTCCTTTGTGTGCCAGAGGGCCTGGGATGGGCTGCACTGATCCCTGCTCCTGGAGGGTTATCCCAGAGCCACCAGGCTCAGGGTTCAGCTCGGCCAAGCTCCTGCCCTCTCTCTCCTGCAGCTGCCAGGTGGGAAACTGCATCTTCCTTAAGTCAGCCCTGCCTTGGCCGTGCTCCAAAATAAACCTACACTCGTTCCTGCCCTGCATTGTGCTCCGTACAACAAAAAGGGCTTTTTTATTTGTGTGGTCGATGAACTCTGTGCTCCGCACAGCTGCTGGAGGGGCAGGATGAGGATGGTGAGGGTGAACAGGCATTATGAGGATGATGAAGGTGAGCAGGAAGGATGAGGATGGTGAGTGTGAACAGGTGGGATGAGGATGGTGAGTGTGGAAAGCAGGATGAGGATGGTGAGTGTGAACAGGCAGGATGAGGATGGTGAGTGTGAACAGCAGGATGAGGATGATGAAGCTGAGCAGGCAGGATGAGGATGATGAAGGTGAATGTGGGCACTGCCCCTGTGCAGCCCCACGCCGGGCAGGGCTGATGAGGGGTGGGTGACTCAGGGCTCTGTCCCGCTCCAGCTCCGCAGCAATTCCCGCGGATCCAGCGGAGCTGCCGGCTCAGCAGCCCGGCCCAGCCCGGCCCGGCCCAGCCCAGCTCAGCCCAGCTCAGCTCCCCTGGCTGCTCTCCACACCCCGCAGCCCGTCTGGGGCTGGGTGCACAAACAGGACGGGCTGGTTTTCAGCGCGGAGACACCGAGCTGGGCTCGGGGCTGGCAGTGCCAAGCCCAGCTCCATCCCCACCATCACTCCCCTAAGGGGACTGTGACTGGGTGAGGGTCTCCTGGGCAGTTTTGGTGGCACTGTCACCATGAGGCACATTGTTTTCAGTGCCCCGAGGCCAGATTTGGGCTGGCTGGCTGTTGAGGATGCAGGGCAGTGAGCCAGCCTGCTGCGGGATGGCTCTTGCAGCCACCGGAGCTCCATGTGCGAGAGAGTCCCGCTCATGCCAGCACCCCTCATCCCTCTCGGGGACCTGATTCCCCCCGCACCAAGGCCTGTGGCTGTGGGCTGGGGTCAGCTGCAGGCTGAGCTGCTCCAGGACGGGCAGTGGGGGAGGAATGGGGGGAACACAACTCCCGACAATTCCCAGCCCACCCACGCTGCCGTGGGCTGCCCCGAGTTCAGTTTTACACGTTCCCTTTCCTGCCACCCACAGGGCTGCCACACCAGCACAGCCAGCCTGAAATAAAGTGGCACAGGGGGGAAACACGGGGGCATCTTTGCTTTTCAGCAGGCAGAGCTGCTCCAGCTGCTGGTGCATTCCCATGGCCGTGTGGCCGTGCCAGCTGCGGGCACACGGGAGGTGGCAGAGGGCACACGGGAGGTGGCAGTGGGCACACGGGAGGTGGCAGAGGGCACATGGAAGGTGGCAGTGGGAACACACAGCCGTGCTAGGGGCAGTGGGCACACGGGAGGTGTCAGTGGGCACACGGGAGGTGTCAGTGGGCACACGGGAGGTGGCAGAGGGCACACGGGAGGTGGCAGTGGGCACACGGGAGGTGGCAGTGGGCACACGGGAGGTGGCAGAGGGCACACAGGAGGTGGCAGAGGGCACACGGGAGGTGGCAGAAGGCACACGGGAGGTGGCAGTGGGCACACGGGAGGTGGCAGAGGGCACACGGGAGGTGGCAGAGGGCACACGGGAGGTGGCAGTGGGCACACGGGAGGTGGCAGAGGGCACACAGGAGGTGGCAGAGGGCACACGGGAGGTGGCAGAAGGCACACGGGAGGTGGCAGTGGGCACACGGGAGGTGGCAGTGGGCACACACAGCCGTGCCAGAGGCAGTGGGCACACGGGAGGTGGCAGTGGGCACACGGGAGGTGGCAGTGGGCACACGGGAGGTGGCAGTGGGCACACGGGAGGTGGCAGTGGGCACACGGGAGGTGACAGAGGGCACACGGGAGGTGGCAGAGGGCACACGGGAGGTGGCAGTGGGCACACGGGAGGTGGCAGAGGGCACACGGGAGGTGGCAGTGGGCACACGGGAGGTGGCAGTGGGCACACGGGAGGTGGCAGTGGGCACACGGGAGGTGACAGAGGGCACACGGGAGGTGGCAGTGGGCACACGGGAGGTGGCAGAGGGCACACGGGAGGTGACAGTGGGCACACGGGAGGTGGCAGTGGGCACACGGGAGGTGGCAGAGGGTACACGGGAGGTGGCAGTGGGCACACGGGAGGTGACAGAGGGCACACAGGAGGTGGCAGAGGGCACACGGGAGGTGGCAGTGGGCACACACAGCCGTGCCAGAGGCAGTGGGCACACGGGAGGTGGCAGAGGGCACACGGGAGGTGACAGAGGGCACACGGGAGGTGGCAGAAGGCACACGGGAGGTGGCAGTGGGCACACGGGAGGTGACAGTGGGCACACGGGAGGTGGCAGTGGGCACACGGGAGGTGGCAGAGGGCACACGGGAGGTGGCAGTGGGCACACGGGAGGTGGCAGAGGGCACACGGGAGGTGGCAGTGGGCACACACAGTCGTGCCAGGGGCAGTGGGAACACACGAGCTGCCCGTGGAAGCAGCTGGAGCTGGCAGGGAGGAGCAGATTTCTGTTCACACGGTTACCAGCCTGCCCAGCAGGTTCCACCTGGGCACGTCCCAGTCCTCTCAGCGCTGCTGCTCTTGGCCCTTGGCTGTTTCATGGAGGCTCCTCCTGATTTTTCACCCCTGATTTTTCACCCCTGATTTTTCACCCCTGATTTTTCACCCCTGATTTTTCACCCCTGATTTTCCCCAGTAAGGAGCCTGGGAAGAGCTGCTGTGGGCTCAGGCAGGAGGGTTTGGTGCCCACCAGGAGCTGAGCACAGCAGTGATGGGTGCTGAGATGTGGAGGCTCCCCTTGGTCCCACTTTGATCCCAGTGTGCCTGAGCTCTCCTGAGCTTCTCAGCAGGGGAAACGTAAATTTTCTCCCCGTCTCCATCTTTTCAGATTAGGAAGGCAAAGCCTCTCTCCTCCAGGACAGTTTCCAAGGGAGGTGTTTGATCACTGCAGCCAAGGAGGCTCCTGTGTGCCCATGCCAGGTTGGAGCACCGTGGTCTCATGGAATCTGTCCTTGCCCATGGCAGGGGCTGGAATGGAACGAGCTTTTAGGTCTTTCCAACCCAACCCACCCTGTGATTCCACGATTCCATCCCCCAGCCCTTCCTGGCACCACCATTCCACAGCTCTGGCAGCCAGGGAAGGGGTGGCTGGAGCACAGCTCGTAGGAATCAGCCCAGCTCCCAGAAATAGCAGCGACAGAAGGAGGGTTTGGTGGAGCCGACCTTCTGCTTTGTACAGCTCCAGAGCTGCTTTTCCAAACTAAAAATACCTCTTACCTTGACTGCTCCGAGGAAGAACACTTGCTAGGCAGGTTGTTTGGGATTCAGGGGAAGAAAGTTCAGGCAGAGCTCAATTAGTCTGCCTTAATTTACAAGCCAAGTTCTGTGTCTGCATGATTTGCTTCGCTTGTCTGTGCACATTTTAAAGAGCAGAGCAATGCTGTGGGAGGGCGTTTTTCACTGCACGTACTTAGGGTAGAAATCCTGCTGTTATTCACATGTTTACAGCCCTCCTCATAATGAAACTGCTGCCTGTTCTGCCATATTAAAATTAAAAAAAAAAAAAAAACACACAAAAAAACCCCCAGTGATGTGCTGAAATGAGCAGAATGTGTGGGAGGATAAAGATGTGCTTTGCAGATCGTGGATCTCCTCGTGAGCTCTGCCTTCTCCTGCTCATTCCTGCTGTCCAGTGCTGGTTAATTCTGGGAGTTCTTCTCGGGAGGGATCCGTGTGTGGATGCAAGCTGAGAAGTTGCTACATTTTCTCTGTGATGTATGTGAATTTTTTCATGCTCCGAAGTCGTGGCCGTACTTGACTTTATTTGGAAGCAATCCCTGTATTTCCTGAATCACAGAACCATTAAAGTTGGAAAAGACATCCAAGATCATAGAGTGCAACCTAAGGGAAGACCCATGCCAAAAAAAAACCTCCAAGCAACATCCTCCTTTGTCCATATACTGTCAATGCTGACAGTGAAATAGCTGAAAACCCCACAAACCAAATTTAAGAAGACAAAAATTAGGAAAACCGTGGTTTTGGAATGGAGCAAAGACCCAGTTGAATACTTTTCCCCTTCTGTGAACTTGCTGCATTTCCTATTCCTGCTTATTAAGCAGGCAGCTGACAGCTGCTGGCACAGCTTGGGAATGGCAGAGGAGTGCAGTGTGTCCAAAAGCTCTCAGGGCCTCTTTTGGGCAGCAGCTCAGTGGGATCCTTTCCTTAGGTGGGATATCCACAAATAGCACTGGGAATCTGCTCCTCTGCCTGCTGGAAACACTGGTTTGCTCCAGTGGGGAAGGACACACGTGCCTGTCATGCAGGAGACAGAAGAAGCCAGCCCAGCTTTAGGTGGCAGCTCCTGGAAGATCTCTGTGTGTGTTTTTTTAATCACTCCTTCACTGTGTGCTGGTGCTTAATGAGTGCAGACCTTGCCATCCATCCACCCATCCATCCATCCATCCATCCATCATCCATCCATCATCCATCCATCCATCCATCATCCATCCATCCATCCATCCATCCATCCATCCATCCATCCATCATCCATCATCCATCCATCCATCCATCATCCATCATCCATCCATCCATCCATCCATCCATCCATCCATCATCCATCCATCCATCCATCCATCCATCCATCCATCCATCCATCCTTCCATCCATCCTTCCATCCATCATCCATCCATCATCCATCATCCATCCATCCATCCACCCATCCATCCATCCATCCATCCATCATCCATCCATCCATCCATCCATCCATACATCCATCCTTCCATCCATCCATCCAGCCATCCTTCCATCCATCCATCATCCATCCTTCCATCCATCCCTCCATCCATCCTTCCATCCATCCAGCCATCCTTCCATCCATCCATCATCCATCCTTCCATCCATCCATCATCCATCCATCCATCCATCCATCCATCCATCCATCCTTCCATCCATCCTTCCATCCATCATCCATCCATCATCCATCATCCATCCATCCATCCACCCATCCATCCATCCATCCATCCATCATCCATCCATCCATCCATCCATCCATACATCCATCCTTCCATCCATCCATCCAGCCATCCTTCCATCCATCCATCATCCATCCTTCCATCCATCCCTCCATCCATCCTTCCATCCATCCAGCCATCCTTCCATCCATCCATCATCCATCCTTCCATCCATCCATCATCCATCCATCCATCCATCCATCCATCCATCCATCCATCCTTCCATCCATCATCCATCATCCATCATCCATCCATCCATCCATCCATCATCCATCCATCATCCATCCATCATCCATCCATCCATCCATCATCCATCCATCATCCATCCATCCATCCATCATCCATCCATCCATCCATCCTTCCATCCATCATCCATCATCCATCATCCATCCATCATCCATCCATCATCCATCCATCATCCATCCATCCACCATCCATCCATCCATCCATCCATCCATCCATCCATCATCCATCATCCATCATCCATCATCCATCATCCATCCATCCATCCATCATCCATCCATCATCCATCCATCCATCCATCCATCCATCCATCCATCCATCCATCATCCATCATCCATCATCCATCCATCCACCATCCATCCATCCATCCATCCATCCATCCATCCATCATCCATCATCCATCATCCATCATCCATCATCCATCATCCATCATCCATCATCCATCCATCCATCCATCATCCATCCATCATCCATCCATCCATCCATCCATCCATCCATCATCCATCCATCCATCCATCCATCCTTCCATCCATCCACCCTTCCTCCCTTCCCTGGGCTGTTTGCAGTGTCCTGATCTGTGTCCTGATCCAGCGTGGGCTGGGATTCCTGCAAGGCTGTGCCTGTGCACTGGGGAAAACTTATCAATTTCAGTGTGCTAATTAATGAACTGCTTTTCAAATTAGGCCTAAACACGGGTGACTGCTGTCCTGGTCCTTCACATGACCAACAGCTCTTGTGTGGTACAGCACCAGGATCTTCCCTTGGTGTAAAGGCTTAAACGTTTTAAACACTCTTTTTTTTAATGTTAGGAATGGTAATGTTGTCTTGAGGCCAGAAGTGCCTGAAAACTGAATTATCCTCACGGACAAGGTTTTCTTTTGGACTTTTGACCCTTGTGGGGCCGTTTTAATGCAAACAGCAATGTGCAAGCACGGAGTGTGACACTCCAGAGCAGAGCTGGAGCTTCCTGCAGGCTGCAATTCCCATTTCCTGCTGCACAGAATGCACAGCTCTGGTCATTATGCTCATGTGGTGATGCATTTCCTTGTTTGTGTTAAACACTTCAAATCTGTTTTCGTCAGAGAATGGAATGATTTGGGTTTCTATAGGGAAAGGACCTTACAGACCATCTGGTTCTATCCTCTGCCATGGCAGGGACACTTCCCACTATCCCAGATTGCTCCAGCCTGGCCTTGGACATTCCAGAGATCCAAGGGCAGCCACGGCTTCTCTGGGAATTCCATTCCAGGATCTCCTCACCTTCAAAGCCAGGAATTCCTTCCCAATATCCCACTCTGGCAGTGGGAATCCATTCTGGGAATTCTATTCCAGGACCTCCCCACCCTCAAAGCCAGGAATTCCTTCCCAATATCCCACTCTGGCAGTGGGAATCCATTCTGGGAATTCTATTCCAGGACCTCCCCACCCTCAAAGCCAGGAATTCCTTCCCAATATCCCACTCTGGCAGTGGGAATCCATTCTGGGAATTCTATTCCAGGACCTCCCCACCCTCAAAGCCAGGAATTCCTTCCCAATATCCCACTCTGGCAGTGGGAATCCATTCTGGGAATTCTATTCCAGGACCTCCCCACCCTCAAAGCCAGGAATTCCTTCCCAATATCCCACTCTGGCAGTGGGAATTCCATTCCA
Source organism: Acridotheres tristis (assembly GCA_037013685.1). Taxonomy (NCBI): domain Eukaryota; kingdom Metazoa; phylum Chordata; class Aves; order Passeriformes; family Sturnidae; genus Acridotheres; species Acridotheres tristis. The sequence goes on from CM072895.1 coordinate 1,968,384, forward strand.
GGATCTCCTCACCCTCAAAGCCAGGAATTCCTTCCCAATATCCCACTCTGGCAGTGGGAATCCATCCCCTGTGTCCTGTTTTGGGCATGTATTTAATTCCAAGTGTCACCCCAAACCTTTTATGCCACATCTGCCCTTGGAAAATCCTGGAATTCCGAGGGTACCTCAGCAGCAGAGAGGAGGTGGACGTGCAAACCCTTAGGAAAACAACAAAAGGCAGATGCTCTGCCTTCCCTTGGAGTTGCAAATCCCAATCCTCGGAGACAGGCTGTCCCTTTCCAGGAGCAAATCCCCTCCCACAAAGCTGCCGGTGCCATCTGGCAAAAAAAAAAAAAAAAAAAATCAGGGATCCGAGAGGGAATGGTTCGTGTTTTGTCCATAAAATGTGTGTGACGGGGCACCCAGGCTTTTCCTGGAAACGTCCACGCCGAGTTTTAATTAAGTGCTGCTCTTTGATTCATCCCTAAAAGGCTTGGAGAAGGGAATGTTTTCAGTTCTTAGGGTATAATTTATGGTGATTATTCACATCCCAAGAAGGGGGGGGAGTTGCTCCAATCCCCCTCCAAACCAGGAGGGGTTTCCTCAAAAAAAACTCCCAAAAAGTGAGCGCAGGGAGCTGTGGGACTGCAGGGAAATATAATGAAGAACAATCCAGGAAAGCAAAGATTTTTTTTTTTTATTTGAAGAATATGGGGCTCATATTTGAAAACCATGGAGTTTTCCAAAGCAGTTGGTGTTGAGTCTTGAACTTATGAGCAATAGGCATTCAAGAACAGAACAAACGTAATTAAATTAATTTTTAAAGCAATTATTTCAAGCTTCTTGGAGCAGGCAAAGCAAATATTGGAAATAACATCCTTGCTGAGCACAAAGTTTATTTTATAACAGGTGCCAAAATGTTCTGATGACTTAGAGATATAAACCGTGAGCAGTCAAATTGTGTTTTGAAGGACATGCCAAAATCTGTGCCTGTTTATTATGTTTTATATCTACATTATGTTTTACATCTATCTCCTTTGGTTATAATAAGATACTAGTGTATATATATATTTTATCAAATTATAGTAGTGGTATGCCGACATATTACATCAATACATTGCTATTAAGATACAATGTTTGTAATATTAATATTTATATACATATGTTAAGCGTATGTAATATATATTAATATTAGGTATTTAATGTATTATGCATGACGTATTATGTTGCTATACACTACACCTTACCGTAGATATGGTAATATACTATATATTATATATTATTATATACAGCAAAATACAGTATGTATTTATAAGAGTATAAATATTGTTACATTAATATGTATTAAGACCGCAAAAAAATCTACCACCTGTACTTGACACTGCCCGCTGCACTTACAGAAAGCGGGAAATCTTGTCATAACTTTCAGATCGAGGCCCGAAAATCAACTTTTATTACTTAATAAAAATCTCTTGATTCCGCTTTGTTGAGGATTTATTTCTGAGGGAGCCCACACGCGGGAGATACCATCGGCCAGAAAGGCGCGGGGGGCGCGGGGGGGGGGGGGGGGGGCGCGGTGCGGGGCTCCGCCCCGCCACGCGTCCCCCCCGCCGCCCCCGTCGACCCGTTCCCCCCCCCACCCCTCTCTCGCCCATGGTAGAGTCCACGGCGGGAAACCCCGCTCCCGCCTCACACAATGCGCGCGCAGTTCGCGGCGCGGCCGCGGGTGGCGCTGTCGCCTCCGCCCGCCCTCCCCGCGGAGGTGCCCGGATGTGGCCGCGCCGGAAGAGAAGCGCGTCTCCTTAGGGCCCGCCATCTTGTGCGGCAGAGAGCAGGGCGCGGGGGGCCCGGTAGCATCCGCGCAGGATCCCGCCGACGGGGGCCCATCATGCCCGGACACCTGCAGGAGGGCTTCGGGTGCGTCGTCACCAACCGCTTCGATCAGCTCTTCGATGACGAGTCCGACCCCTTCGAGGTGCTGCGCGCGGCGGAGAGCCGGAGGAAGGAGAGCGGCGGCGGCGGCGGCGGGAGCCAAGCGGGCGGCGGAGCCCGAGGCCCGGCGGGCGCCCAGAGCGGCTCCTCGGGCGGAGCCGGCGGAGCAGGCCAAGCGGGCGGCGGCGCGGGCAGCGCGGCCAAGCAGCTGCGCAGGGAGTCGCAGAAGGAGCGCAAGAACCCGCTGCCGCCCTTCGCCGGCGGAGACCGCCGGGAGGATGGCGGGGGCCAACCCGGAGCTCCGCTGCGGAAGGAGGGTGAGCAGGCCCGGCGGGTTCGGCGGGGAGGGTTCGCACAAAGAGGGGGGGCCCCGGGCAGGGCCGAGCCGCACGTGGGGCCGCTCATGGCGGAGCTCGCCCGGGGAGCCCGCCCGGGGCGCCCGCGGGGCCGGTGGTGGCGGCGGCGGCTCCGGGCTCGCCCGGCCCCACGTGTTCCGCGGCTCGGCCCGCGCAAAATGGAGTCGGGCGTGCGGGCCTCGGTGAGAGAGGGGTAGGCTCGAAATGGGAAACCCCAGCCGTGAAGGGAATCGTGGAGTGGCTCGTGTTGGAAGGGATCTCTAAGGTTATCCCGTTCTGTCCCCTGCCATAGGGCACCTTCTGCTGTCCCACGCTGCCCTGGCCTTGGGCACTTCCAGGGATCCAGGGGCAGCCACAGCTTCTCTGGGCACCCTCTGCAGGGGCCTCCTCACCCTCACGGGGAACAATTTTTTCCTAATATCCCATCTAAACCAGCACGTGGGAATGGTTGGGGTTGGAAAGGCCCTTCTCGTTCACCCTCTGCCATGGGCAGGGACACCTTCCACTAGACCACGTTTCTCCAAGCCCTGTCCAACCTTGTATCCTGAACTTGACTCGTGTTTCAGGCGTTCCGATGGATTTGACAGGATATCTGGAAGTTCCTGAGCTTTCCGAAATCTTTTTTTTGGCTCATTTTCTAGGGGAACAGCGTTGATAGCAATCTTTTTCTTTTCATACCCATCTAAATAATAACTCGCATGAATCCTTAGTTTCTGTAAATTTCTAAGACATCCTCCATGAAAAAAAAAAATTTGGGGAAAAGAAACGAAAGTATAAACAGATTGAAGAATATGCTTTGGGAACGAGGAGGGCCCGCATGGATAGGGAGGGATGTGGGCACATGGCGTCCCGGGCTCGCAGCTCCACCGCGCCCAAACTCCAGCGCTCGGCAGGTGGGTCCCGACTCGGCTTCGGAGGAGGAATCCTTCAAAAGCATCCGAGTGTGGTGGGAGCAAGGCAATAAAAGGTTAATTGTAATTTTAATAAGCTTTTCGCGGAGCGCGCTGCTACGTGAGAGCATCTTAATACGAAGTGGTTCTGATTCTCCGCTGTTTTTATGCCGTTAAAAGAAATAATTTTAATATATTATTTGTTTTGGGAAGTGGGTGTTATAAATGTTGTTAGATGAGACAAATTTAGGAGCTGTGTTAGAAATACTCATTGCTCGTGGATCTCTTGCTCATTAACGCTCAGGAGTGTTTTCAGTGTGAGGGATGCATTGTTTTCTCCAGAGTCCCAATTCGCTAAAGCAGTGTCCTCTGGAAGCCTTAGTGAGGTGCAGGATTCCGGTGCTGTCCCCACGGGATTCACCTGGGACGTGGAAGTGTCTTTGGCACCGCGCGAGGGGTTTGGGCAGGGCTGGCAGCCTCTCTTCACCTTCCCATTTTCGCATCTTGCACTCAAGAGCAGTGTGAAAAATTCGGTATTTTCGTGGTTTGTTATGGTAGTGAAACGGAGAAAGTCGGGGCCGCTGCTGTAGCAGCGTTGTAAACAAAGTCGGTTTCCAGTTTGAAAATGTCTATTTTTGTGCGTGGCTGCTTTTGCAGTTCTGGCATCATAAAGGTGCTCCATGCCAGCGTTTGTTTCCTGTGTGAATGTATTTTAAGCTATTCCACTACTCCATAAGGCTGCAAGTGATTTGCCTGCTGAATTAGCAGTTCAAAGCTTAGCGATGCTGAGAAATAACTCGTATTTTGGGTTAGGCTTGAGCAGGAACCGGGTTTTTCTGAGTGCAGGGCGTTGAACTCGAAATTCAAAAGCCGTGGCTGTTCCATTCCAGTTCTGCAGCATGCCTGCTCCTATTCCTGCTTCTCCTCCTCACATGGAATGCCTGTCCTCATTGGAGAGCCCTTCTCCAAGTGCAAGGTGCTGCCTTTTTTAACCCCTTGTTTCCTCAGCGAGCTGTGTGTGCCATGCAAACTTTATGGTAAATACAGCTTGGAAGGTGAGGGAGACATTGTTCATCTGGGTGTGTTGGCTTGGTTTATCATTACAACTGCAACTTCTGTAGCCCCACCCGAATTTGACATTGCTTGCTAGGCAGGAGCTTGGTTCTTTTTTTAAAAAAAAAAAAAATTTAAAAATCAGCTTTTAATTTTAAAGCTGGTTCGTTAATTTTGGAGCCAGTGTTTTGGCAAGAAAATGGTATAACAAAGCAGCAACGTGTTTGTACTCATCTTTTAAAAAGTAAACAAGGCCTTTCACATGAGTGGAAAAGAAAACTCTGTTAGATCTTTGAGAGGGCTTGGTAAAAAAGAGAATACCCACGGGAGGTTTTTATTTGCACTAAAAACCCTTTCAGGAGGCCTGGGCAGGGAGGAAGAGCTCTGGGCAGCTCGGTGGCACTGGGGATGTGTTTTAGGAAGTGTTTTAGGAGGGAGAATCTTTGCAGAGAATGTTGGGCTGGGAGGATCCCTGTGGATGAGGACCCCAGTTTGTCACTCACCTGTACCTGCAGGTGACACTGCTGCACAAAAGAGTTTCCAACAACAGAATCACAGGATCACTGAGGCTGGAAAACAGCTCCAAAATCATGGAGTCTGACTGTTAGAACAGCACAGGGCTGAGTGATTTGGGGAGCACAGGACTGAGGTGAGGTGATGCTCACTTCATTAGGCTGTTCTTCAAATGGAACCCACTTGCTTTAACTGAAAATCACCTTTCAGAGAAAAGCAGCAATAAAATCTTGCTTAGCTTGATCGTTATTTGAAAGTTGACCCTTTCATTTAGCAGGGATTACTTCAATTTGCAGTCAAACACAATTTGAAATCCTGACTGAAAATGTGACTGAGAAGAGTCAGGTGAAAGCAGAGTTGCTTGTTTTATGCAGAAATAAAACTTCACTTCCCTCTTTTTTTTGCCTTGGGGGGGGGTCGATATCTCTCCTGGAGCACTCCACATTCCGTTGATGTGTCTGCCTGATGTTTCAGGGATAAGGAGGATTGGCAGGAGGCCTGATCAGCAGCAGCAGCAGCAGGGTGAAGGCAAACCCATCGACAGGAGACCCGAGCGACGACCTCCCCGCGAGCGCCGCTTCGAGAAACCCGCCGAGGACAAGGGCGAGGGAGGAGAGTTCTCTGTGGATAAGTAAGAGTTTTGTCTTGGTGCTAAACAGCTTTCCTAGCTTTGGCAGGACAGGGATCTCTCACCTCCTGCTGCTCAGGTAAAAAAAAAAAAAAGGGGCCAAGATGAAATTCCTATCATGCAGACCCTAACGCCTCCTTTTTCCCTGGTTTTGTTTGCAAACTTAACTCGAGTTCTAGGCTGGCAGTGATCTACATGAACAGGTTCATAGGTATGAATTATAGTTTAAAACTGAATTAGGGTTGAAATCAAGATATTCACCCTATTTCTCTACATCTACAGCAGATAGCTCAAGATGAAATTCCTGTCATGCAGACCCTATTGCCTCCTTTTTCCATGATTTTGTTTGCAAACTTAACTCGAGTTCTAGGCTGGCAGTGATCTACATGAACAGGTTCATAGGTATGAATTATAGTTTAAAACTGAATTAGGGTTTAAATCAAGATATTCACCCTGTTTCTCTACAGCAGATAGCTCAAGATGAAATTCCTGTCATGCAGACCCTAACGACTCCTTTTTCCCTGGTTTTGTTTGCAAACTTAACTCGAGTTTTAGTCTGGCAGTGATCTACATGAACAGGTTCATAGGTATGAATTATGGTTGAAATCAAGATATTCACCCCATTTCTCTACATCTACAGCAGATAGCTCAGGAAGGGAATCCAGGCATAGCTGTTTCCTGCAGGATGAGCTTTGTTTGCTGTTGCAGCTGTGATTTTAATCTGCACAGCTGACTTAAAGCCAGCTAAAGTTTGTCCACGTAGGTGTTTCCACCTTGGCTGCAATGGCTTCAGACCTGAAGTGGTGAAGCCATCTTAGATCTACCTGCAGTATAAACTCCCTTGAGTATTGTGAGGCAGCCAGAATTCGAGTAATGTTCAAATACTAAAGTTTTAGTTGCCAAAGTTAAAATCCTTTTAAAAGCAAGTTGGATAAAAGTGAGTTCAGTTGAAGTTTTAGCATCAGTTAATTGTGTAACCCAGCACAAAGATTAAGTTTTGGAATTAGTGCCAGAAGATGCAAACAAACGGCAATCCTGAATTCTAAAATCATGGAACCAGACTGGTTCATGAAATCAACCAAATTAGAATGGTTTGGGTTGGAAGGGACCTTAAAGGTGATCTGGTTCCAACCCATACCAAGGGCAGGGACACCTTCCACTATCCCAGATTATTCCAAGCCTTTCCAACCTGGCCTTGGACACTTGCAGGGATGGGGGAGTGACTTTTTTGAAATTAGAGTCTGAACCCATCTACAAGGAAAAACAAGTAAATAAAGTTCTCAAAGAGGAGAAAGAACCACGTTTTTGAGGGCAAATCATTCGATGCCAAAAAAAAAAAAGTAAAACCGAGTCAACAAAATCCTCAAAGGAGAGGGACAATGCTGATGTGAATGGCTGAGCTGTGGCTGTTCCTTGGCAGACCCATCGTGGACAGGCCCATGCGTGGCCGTGGTGGGCTGGGCCGGGGCCGTGGCCGTGGCCGTGGCATGGGCCGAGGAGATGGATTTGACTCTCGTGGCAAACGGGAATTCGACAGACACAGCGGCAGCGATAGATCGTGAGTCTTCACCTCTTCCCCGCCTCTCTCTTTTTTTTTTTTTTTTTTTTTTTTGGCTTTTCTTTATCACTCTGATCCCTCCCCTTCCCCCAGTTTCAAATTGATCTTTTGAATTGCTGTGTCTGGCCACTATAATGTTAACTCAGTTTTGTTAGTTCTGTTTCACATTCACATTTCAGCGGCCTAAAGCACGAGGACAAGCGCGGGGGCAGCGGATCACACAACTGGGGAACCGTCAAAGACGAGCTAACGTTAGTACCCTGCCATTGCTCAGAAAACCATTAGCACTCTGTTCATTAGCTCTAATTATGGCTTGTAGAACACCCAGGTTTAGCTGCCTCTTTGCCTTTGATCTCCGTGGTTTTTTTGCCGTGTTTGTGCAGGGTTTAAAACCCCCCCAAGCGATTCCTTGTGACATAAGGATGGTTTCACTGTTCAACCAGAATTTTGGGGGAGTTTGGGAGGTCTTGTGTTGGTTTGGTAACAATTCATTGTAAAATGAAACTGTTCTGTTTTTTAGTAAATTTTGATCAGGCTAAGCATGCATTTTATATTACAAAAATTCAGCTATCCCATTGAAATCTGTTTTTAATGCCCAAATCCATTTTGTGTTTGAAGGGACAGCCTTTCAGGAGGAGTAATAGGAAGCATTGGGGAAAAAAAAAACATTAGTTAAGTGAAAGCATAGAATTTAAAAAGCACAGAGAGCTTACTGAAACAGTAAATCCACTGTAGATCTTGATTGTTAATCTTACATAGCTTTAGAGAGGGATGAAGTTGTAAAAAAGCCTCAACTCCCAACGTTATGTAATTGCAGTGAATTGGATCAGTCAGCTGTAACTGAGGAAACGCCAGAGGGAGAGGAGCACCCGCCTGCTGATTCTGAAAACAAGTGAGTACCACCCCTCTGTGCTCCTGGGCTGCTTTACCTTGAACCTCTGCAGTTTATTCCCACTTCTTTTTGGCCAAATTCACATTTATCAGAGCTGCTGAATGAGTCTCCTTAAAAAACCTCGTGTCTGCAAGTTGTTGTCTTTAAAACCGTTCCTTGGTGTCCTGCAGGTTCTTTCAGATTTATTTCTAATACATTTTTTTAAACTCCAAAATTCCAAACCCAAAAGCAGCTGTGCTCAGACTAGGTAGAAACACCAAGAAATGGCAGTGGAAGGCAACTTTTGAAACTTGATTTTCCAAAACAGCCTTGGAGACCGTGTGACTGAGCTGTAGGAGAAAGGTTGTATCTTTGATTCTCCAGGCAGTTTTCAAAGTTACCTGGATCTCTTCCCATCTCACTTGGACACTGTTACAGCAGGAACCAGGATTGGATGAATGAAGGAGTAACCAGAGGAACAGAAGGAGCTTTACTGATACTGAGCTGATGTAAAAATACAATACACGTTTTTATGGCAGCCTAGTGTGAATAATGGATTTTAATGAGGTGTGAGCTTTGTAGAAGACTCAAAAAATGCAAAGAGAATTTTGAAATACTTGTTCCTAATGGTTCCTAAAGGTTCCTAAAGTGGTGTTTGCTATGACTTGATTGCCTCACTAAAAACTTTCTCTTTATAGAAAAGCATCTCCACATGGGTAACTTTAATTGTCTGGTTTTATGTGGATGTTTGCCCTCAGTGTTTCAGCAGAACTGTAGGATGTTTTACTGCAGCAAAATCTTTGCCTTGAACAAAACAAATTGTGATTATATCCCATGTCAAAAAAAATTCTCTCCTACACAATGAGCAGAAGTTGAAATACAGTAATTCTCATGTAAAATCTTTGCATTATTGTTCAAAATTAATGCCTGCCAGATGAAAACCTTTGAAATTGAGGCTTTCATGATCTTTTTGCTGCACATGTGCAGCATTGGTTTCCTATAAATCAGAAATTCAGGTGCATAAACACACTGAACAATGACCAGAGGCTTCCAGTAGCTGGAATTTGATCTGTTATTGAGCACAGTGGTTGTGTGTTTTATTTAAAAATAGCCTTTGGCACAAGGTACAGGTGCTGTATCTCACAAATAAGATGTGTGCTGGTTTTTTTTTTTTTTTCAGATTAGCTGGAAATAAAACTTGTTTGAATAATTATCTTTGGTTCAACAAAGGAAGCAAATTATCCAAAGCTGCTTAAATTCTGGTTTTTAAAATACTAAAAAGCTTAAAAACTGTGGGAAGAACGAGTACTTCTCACTGCCTTGACTTGAATATTTATGAGATGTATTTCAGAAAAGGGGGGGAAGGAGCTCCAAACAAGTCATGACAGAAGTTAGGCTTTCAGATTTGGAAATAAAATTCACAGTAATGTGGGGATTTGATGGCGTGGGTCAGTTTTAGTTTTTAACATTTTGCTGTGTTCAGAGGTGGCTGGGTGTGTAATTTTTTTTTTGTCACTCCCTCTAAAGGAGATAAATTTCCATGTGGTGAAAGCGAGTGTTTATATTTTCACCTCTTAAATCTTAAATCCGTGACAAAATTCAATTTATAACCTGCTACCAACCAGCAGATGATCTTGCAAATTGTATCCAGAGTGTAAATCCTTAGTTGTGACCACAATCTCCATGAATTCACTCCAGAGAGAACGAGGTTGAGGAAGTGAAGGAAGAAGGCCCTAAGGAAATGACCCTGGACGAGTGGAAAGCCATTCAAAGCAAGGATCGTGCAAAAGTCGAGTTCAACATCCGCAAACCAAACGAGGGAGCCGATGGGCAATGGAAAAAAGGATTTGTGCTCCACAAGTCAAAGAGTGAGGAGGTAAAGTGCCTTTCCATGCTTGGACTGTGTCCTCTTTGTCGTTGATGAGCATTTTTTTACAGTGGGAGTTCCCTTCTGGGAGATGCTGACCTGGAGTTGGAAGTTTAGCAAGTTGGGAACAGCGATTTTTTTGATTTTTTTTTTTTTTTAAGATTCGAACTTTTTTGTTCGTTTGAGCAACGTTCTTTTAGCAAATTGGAACTTCCAAGTGGCCATTGTGACCGTGGTTGGGTTCAGGAGCTGAGCTGTGCCCTTGGGTTTGTAAGAATTGCTTCTTGGTGAGAGTTTTAGGGGGGAATGTTGTCGAGTTTGCTTTCTAAAAAAAAAAAAAAGGCAACTCGCGTTATTTAGCATCTGTTGTGCAGCACACAGGTTCGTGGTGCTTCGAGGAACACTGGTCCTGCCTCTGAGACCTCAAACCAAACCGTGCATCTGAAATAAATTTGTGTCGTGGGTGTCTCCCCCCTGAGTGCTGTGACACAGACAAGCTCTGGGCAAGGCAGTGCAAATGATTTCTGTGCTCCTGTGACACTCGGCATAGCTGCTGTAGAATTGTTTTTAAACGTGTAGTTTCTCCTTTCAGGCATTGCATAACGTTCATTCTCCTGTTCCAAGGGCGGCAAGGGGAGATGCACAAGGGAGGGAAGTTGTTTTGTAATGCAGGGCTGTGCTAATCTTTAATTTTAATCTGTGTTTTTAACGCTCTGTATGATGTTAAGAGATTGGTGCCTGCAGCTTTGTACAGTGATGGTGCTTTGAAGTGACTGGAGGGTGTGCAGTGCTCTCTTTGCTCTCCTAAAATGTTCTCCTGCTTTTTCACACCGTGCCACTTTTACTCTTGGGGGCTGGGACACGATCCAGTGTTCCAATGAAAGTTCCATTTCTGCTCTGATTGAGCTCCCAGTGAGTTGGATTTTGGTCACAGATCAGTTTTCTGGCCGTGTGGGGTAGTTCAGTTGTGGAAATGATTGCATGGCTGTGTCTCCTTTTGAGCTGTTCACTCAAGTGTTCATTAAATGCTGCTTTCTCTGGTGGGAAAGGGAATTTGAGTTACATTTCATGTTGTTGTGTGCTGAAAGAATGCATTAAGCAGAAGTATTTATGTCCTTCAGCAAGATTTACTAAAGCTGTAGTTCTTCAAATTCCCTCAGTCTCACTGAATCAGATTTATTTGACATTTACTCATCTGAGGGCACTTTTTATTTAACATATGAGCATATGTGATAATAAAGGTGATGCTACTTGGGAGAAATTTAGAGGCTAGAATGATCCAGACTGTATTTTCCATTTAAAAACGGAATCGGATAACTAAACAAAAAAAGGAGGGAAAAAAAAAAAACCCAAACAAAACCAATAACAAATGAAATAATCTGAACAAAACCTATGAATAATCAAATTACTCCCGTGGAAGACCTGCCATAATTAGTAGATTGTTCTGTTTAAAGAGGTGAACTTCTCAAATAAACAAGTTGGATATTTTTAGCACCATCACATAAGAAGGTGACAACCTCTTGCTGGGTAAGCATGAAAGTGAGATATTAACAAATCTGCCTTTAAATGGAGCTGCTTTTAACCTGCTTTATTGTACATCCAGCACACGTGTCTCCCCATCTCCCTTCTTCATTGTTCCCTCATCCCATGGGAAGCAGTGTGGGGATTTTCTCTCAGGATTATTGGAGAATAACTCTATAATACAGGAGTTAGCAAAGCTTCCACTGCAGCTCCTTTGTGAGCAGCTTTAGAAGGCAAAATACTTTTAAAAACCACCACTTACCTGCTGTTTCCTCTTTTTGTCCTCTTGGATGTACTTAGGAATCAAGAAATTGAGTTTTTTCTGATTTTTTTTATTGGTAAGAAGGGAGATTATGTGTGGAAGTGATTTGGTTTATAGGTAAATTTTGGTTTTTATCAAATCTTATGGCTGGAAAACACTGTGTGCCCCAATAATTGCCTCAGGAATTTGAAGTGTTGTGATGAGCACCTGCATTCCTGTAGCTTGAGAACTCCTTGGAGAATGCCCCAGCATTCTGGGAAAAGGGAGAAATGAGGATCTGATGCTGCTCAGTCTGGGGGAAGAGCTGTCCTCCTTTTCCTCCTCACTCAGGGCTGAAATGCTTGGCCCTGCCTGAGATCTTTTTTTTTTTTTTTCACATTTACAGGTACTGATAAAATAAACTCTCAGTTCTGTCTCAGGTTCTTGCAGCTTTAATCTGAAATCCAGGGGTACCAGCAGCTCTGTGCAGTGAGGCTTTTCCCAGGACTCAGGGTTATGCCATAAAACTGAAATCCTCTTTTTTTTCTGCAGCTGCTTTAGGGACTTGAGTCTTCAATTCCTGCAAAAAACAGGAACGAGTTACATTATGGAAAGATCCTAAAATTTATCCCAAAAATCCTGGAATTTTATCCTGGAAAAACTGATACCCAGTCGATCTCTGTGTCTCTTCAAACCTCTTCACAAAACCAATCCCTTCCTTACAGGAGGTTGCAATGGGAGATTAGGAAATGTATTTTGGAAAAGAAGAATTCCTCTCCTCAAAGCTGGGAGGAATGGCTCTGGAATGAAAGCTCTGCAGGAAGATTTCCATGGACAGGGAGTCAAACATCCCAGCCCTCCCCATCCCTGTGCCTGTGTGGTGTCTGCCAGGGCTTCAGCACCTCCTGGGCAACTTCTGGTGTCCCTCCACCTGAGCTTTTTGTCTTTTTTGGTTTCCCTCCACCTGAGCTTTTTGTCTTTTTTGGTGTCCCTCCACCTGAGCTTTTTGTCTTTTTTGGTGTCCCTCCATCTGAGCTTTTTCTTTTATGGTGTCCCTCCACCTGAGCTTTTTGTCTTTTTTTGGTGTCCCTCCACCTGAGCTTTTTGTCTTTTTTTTGGTGTCCCTCCACCTGAGCTTTTTGTCTTTTTTTTGGTGTCCCTCCACCTGAGCTTTTTGTCTTTTTTTTGGTGTCCCTCCATCTGAGATCTTCTTTTTGATGTCCACCTGAGCTTTTTTTCTTTATGGTGTCCCTCCACCTGAGCTTTTTGTCTTTTCTGCTGTCCCTCCACCTGAGCTCTTCTTTTTGATGTCCACCTGAGCTTTTTTCCTTTTTTGGTGTCCCTCCACCTGAGCTTTGTTCTTTTTTGGTTTCCCTCCACCTGAGCTTTTTGTCTTTTTTGGTGTCCCTGCACCTGAGCTTTTTTTCTTTATGGTGTCCCTCCACCTGAGCTTTTTTTCTTTTCTGCTGTCCCTCCATCTGAGATCTTTTTGATGTCCACCTGAGCTTTTTGTCTTTTTTTGGTGTCCCTCCACCTGAGCTCTATCTCCACATTTTCCATCCATGCTGTTGTCTCTGGCTGCTCCATGTGCTCGGTGCCAGCTGCCCCAGCAGCTCCTGTGCCCTGAACTGTTTTTTTCTGTGTGAAGTTGAGTCTCATTTCTTCCTTTTTGTTTTCTCCCTTTGTTCCTTTTGTCACTTTGGCTGTCACCAGACAAAGGCCGTGACACAAACGCAGGGAATCTGCTGGATTCAAGTGAGCTCTTTGATCCTTTCTCTCTCACTGGTCACTCCTGGCTGTTCCATCAGCCCCCTTCAGCAGGGAACTGATAATTAATATCAGTTTGGACATTAAAAACTCACCCAAATGCAGGATTTTACTGAACGTGGAGCTTTTCTGTCCATGCCTCTTGTCTCACTGTGCACCACCCAGCATGGTTTTAGTCCCCTTGTTCCTCATCCTGCTGATTTCAAATCTTATCATAAAAACTTCTATCATGAATCTCTATTTTTTTATTATTTTTTGCTGCTGTTTTTCCATTTCTCAATGTCTGCTTTGGCTCTCTTTGTAGTTTGTTCTTAATTTTTGCCAGCTTTCCTCGAGACCCTCAAGTGCAGCAGTGCCTTCAAGAAGTGATCACTTATTAAATCAGAGCACTATTGATTCACCAATACATAAAAATTTAATGTTTCCCGGGATTATTCAGGATAAACAAATTATTCAGTACCTCTGAATTCTCACCCAAGTGGTGGAAGAGGCTGAGGGCAATGTTCCAAGTCTTCTAAAACACCTTTAATTCCTTTGGATGGAGAAATCATCAAGTCTCTTAGGGAATTTGCAATTTGTTGATTCAGTGGTTGCCCCAAAGTGGAAATACCAAAAATCATTGTAAACTGCAGTGATTTGTTTTTAATTAAAAGTAGCATAGGGCCGGAAATGCACAGAAATATTGTACAAATCCATCGATCCCACCACTCAGAAAAGGGAATTCTCACATGGTTACCTCTGGTTGGAAATAGAATCTCAGTAGCCTGCAGTGATAAAAACTCTCTAGATAAAAAAATTAAATGGCAAGAAAGGAATTTAAAACACGTCTAAGGTGTTTTGTAGTGTTTTACAGAGTGTTAATGTTGAGTAGTGCCATGTCAGGCTGAGGCATGGAATGACTTTTCTTTGTTGAGACAAATTTCCTGAGTTTGGCAAAGAGATTTCCAAGGGAAGGGTGTACAAGGAAATGAATAAAATCAGGTGTTCTGTGGGATCCATCCCAGTGGAATGTGTTGGAAATAAAGCAACATGAAAGGGGTATTTTTAATTAAATTTGGGGACAAGGGGGAATGGCAGGGATGGATGAGATTTTGGGAAGGACCCATGGAATTCCTGACAGCAGCTTTAACTCCAGACCTCTCTCCAGCCTCGTGAAGGCTCCACAAATGATAATTAAAAAGTACAGGGCTTAATTACAGCTTTGAAAGCCCAAATGTTGTGTAACTACAGCAGAAAATCCAATTGGAGTTGGGAAGCTTGAGCCTGCACGTGGCATTTGTGTAGGAAAACCAGGAGTTGGGGGCTTGGAGGGAAGTGTTGAATATTTTCATGTTTGCTAATAAGCAGGTTTTCACATTTTTTTTTAATGTTATCCTGGATGTCAGAAACTGGCTTCCACATGGGGAAAAAAAAAAATGGTGTTAAATAGGAGAAATAATTGCTTTAAAAACACCTGGTGGGGTTCAGTGAGTAACTGAAATTTTCCAAGGTGCTGAATAATAACTTTGCTGGTGTTGGTAATTCCTGGGAGCATCCCAGGCTTGAGTTTCCACCAAATGCACTGGGAACAAGGCAGGAATATCATGGCAAAGCAGGAATATCATGGCAAAGCAGGAATATCATGACAAGGCAGGAATATCATGACAAAGGTGCTGAGATCCCCATTTCCCAGTGTCACTGGTGAAACTGGTTCCATTTCAGCTCCTTCAGTTTTTTATATTTGAGCTTTTTGTGCCTCATTTGCTGTTACAGTGGATGCAGAGCAGTGAGGGATTCTCAGCAGTTTTAAGTTGGGTTTTTTTTAATTTACCAAGGGCTAAAGCAAGTAAAATGTAAATCCCCAGGGGGAAAAAGAAAGATGGGTGACCCAAGAGTGGAAAAAATTGATGGAACCAGGAGACAAAATGGGAATTGCTACAACGTGGAGTTCTCTGCTTGGTGTGGGAGGGGGACACGTTGCTGTGATGGAATTTTGGGGAAGGATTTCTGCATGGAAAGGGTGGTGAGGCATTGGCAGGAGCTGCCCAGGGAGGTTTGGAGCTGTTCACAAGGTGTGGGGATTTGGGTGCAGGATTTTTCCAACCTCATCCATTGCGCGAATTACACCGGGAAGCCAAAAATCGCGATTTTTTTTCGTACGAAATCACAATTTCCCCAAGGGAACGGACGGCGGGGGGGTGGTGGGGGGAGGCGACAGGAGGGACCCGAGGTGACATTTCCCGAGTGATGGAACCGTCCCCTCCCCGCAGGCTCACGCCGAGGACTCGGTCATGGATCACCATTTCCGCAAACCCGCCAACGACATCACGTCCCAGCTGGAGATCAACTTCGGCGACCTGGGACGCCCCGGGCGCGGCGGCAGAGGGGGCAGGGGGGGCCGGGGCCGCGGGGGCAGGGCCAGCCGTGGAGGCAGGACTGACAAGGTGAGAGAAAGAAAAAAAAAAAAGGAAAAAAAAAAAAAAAAGGAAAGAGCAGCACCCCCAGCTCGCCCCTCAATCCTTTCCTCTCCTCCTGCCGTCTTCCCGATTTTTGTCGGTGATGCTCGAGAGGGAAAAAAATCTTCCCGTGCAAAGCTCGGCTTTAAAACAGGGAAAGGTGAATGTGTCAGAGCAGTGTTGTCATATCGTGAATATCCCATGATGGTGTGCTGGGTTGAGTTTATTTTCAGTGCAGTGTGAGCTGCTGGGGGTTCAACACTGGATGTGCAGACACATCTTGAACCTGAGGAATTCAGATTTTCCAGTTGCAAACAAGGCTCTTACTGGTTTTTCTCTAACCTCCAGGAATGTTTTTTTTCCCCCTTTCTTTGGTGCTAAAGCACCAGGGGAATACCCTGGGAAAATACTGAATGAGAATATGTCAAGTTCAATATGTGAAGATTTGATTTATTATGAATCACTTGCCTTAAAAGCAGCAATCAAATTGTTACTGATTGGAAAATGAGCTCAGTGTGTGCTGTGGTTTTCTTCACACAGATTTGCTCTTTTTTGTCCCTTCAGGCAGACACAGACTTCACAAATTTTAGTTTATTAGTTGGGAATTTTACCTCTCTCCTGACAACAATATCAGAACATTTTAAAGAATTGAAATTAAACCAGTGCTGCTTTGCTCTGAATGCTGCCATAAAGTAATTCCAAGCTTTCCTACACCTGACTTTTGTGTTTTCTGTTGTTTTTCTTTGCAGTTGGTCAAGGAGTTTGATGTGATCCACACGCCCAACCAGGTGGGTGAGCTTTGCTTGTGCATTCCCTGGGATCAGG
Organism: Acridotheres tristis; assembly: GCA_037013685.1. Taxonomy (NCBI): domain Eukaryota; kingdom Metazoa; phylum Chordata; class Aves; order Passeriformes; family Sturnidae; genus Acridotheres; species Acridotheres tristis. Next base: position 1,984,820 of record CM072895.1, read on the forward strand.
GACCAAAACTTATTTTTTTTTTTTGGCTGTTCCTGCTCTTTTGTGCTGAGCCTGCAGCTTAAACCCTGCTGTTACTTTTTAATTCTGGTTTGTGGCCTTTGGAGTCTTAGGCAAGGCAGAGGCTCTGCAGTTACAGGTGTTGATGCAACTCTCATTTAAAATCTGATTTCTTGATAAATTAATGTCATGACAGGAAGTTCACTGTCTTGGCTCTTCCCATTCTTCTCCAGGGACCAAGTGAAGAGTATGAAATTCTTAATTTCTGCACTGGTTCTTAGATGTGGTGCAGAGCCTTTCAAAAAACTCTGTTGGAAACTGCTGAGGAGATCCTTGGCTAATGCATGAAATTTGGCACAAAAATTACTTTCATCAACATCTGAGTGGGGAAAAACTAAACTGAATGAAAAATTAGAATATTAAACTAATTTTAAAAAAAACTTAGTTTATGCTCCAGACAGGGCCTTTTCTATCACATTTCAGTCCCTCAGTGAGGATTGATCCACAGGGAAGGATGTGCCCATGGCAGGACCTTTAAGGTCCCTCCCAAGCCAGACCATTCTTTAAAAAGAGAATTGTGGAATAATGATGTTCAAACATCAATTCCTCTCCCAAAAAAAAAAAAAAAAAAAAAAACCAAAAAACAAACAAACAAAAAAAAACAGTATAGGAAGCTTTATAATCCTTGGAATAAATTAAAAAAAAAAAAAGATGTTTTTGTAATAATTTCTCCATCCCAAAGTGCTGCCAGCTCTGCCTCAAGGCAGTAACTCTGTGATATTTCTTTTTCAGTCAAGTGCTTCTGCTCCTGATGTAGATGACCCAGAGGCTTTCCCAGCTCTGTCCTAAACTGGATGTCATAAAGCCAACCCTGCCCTGGTGGGGCCTTCCTCTCCGAGGCTTGCATGCTTAAGGATCCTAAAACAACAAAGAAATTGAGAGAAAAAAAAAAAAAAAACAAAAAAAACCCCCACAAAACAAAACAAAACAAAAAAAAAAAAAGAGACTGTCATTCATACCATTCACACCTAAAGACTGAATTTTATCTGTTTTGAAAATGAACTTCTCTCGCTACACAGAAGCAACAAATATGGTAGTCAAGTTTTGTATTTAGAAATGTAATGGTAGCAGGGATGTTTTCATAATTTTTTCAGAGATTATGCATTCTTCATGGATACTTTTTTGTATTGCTGCTTGAAAATATGCGTTTCCAAACTTGAAATATAGGTGTGAACAGTGTGTACCAGTTCAAAGCTTTCCCTTCATTTGTGTTCATTTTTTTTTTTTTTTTTTAATTTTATTTTTTAAATTTCAGGATTTTAAACTTCTCCCTCTCACCCACTTCCTTCCCCCTTCCACCCCCAAACTCCAAACTAGGTTTGAATTCTTGCACACTACTTCAGTTTCCTTTAATTCCTTTTTTGGCAGATTTTTCACAGATTTCTATCTGTGGGATATTAATTTGGGCAGACTGTTAGTGCTGTATGGAAGGAACTCCTGGAGTACTTTAAATTTCATTTCCAACATGGAAAACCAGTCATTTTATTTTTTTTTTTTTTTCATCTCTCTCGGGTAGTTTTGTTTACACAAAAATCTTTCTAGAAAATTCGAAAGCAGATACTTGAAATCAAGATTCAAAGCACATTTGGTTTATGATTCAATATCTGTATGGATCCAGCAATGGGTAACTGGTCTGAAAACCAGGTTTTTAAAATTCCTGTATCCCACCTTTCACCACTCCCCCTTTCAACCTTTATCCTTCCTCCTTCCCTTCAACAGAACAAGATGCTTTGTTGGCAAAAAAAAAAAAAGAAAAAAAAAGAAAAAAAAAAGTTTTTAAATTACCTTTGCTTTTTGTTTGAGAGGATACCCTGAGAGTGGGGGAATTTCTGTTGCTGCAGCTGGGATACCCTGAAATACAGATAATTCCTGTCCTTGGAGCTGGGATTCCCTGAAATACAGATAATTCCTGTCCTTGGAGCTGGGATTCCCTGAAATACAGATAATTCCTGTGCTTGGAGCTGGGATCCCATGAGATTGGGATCATTCCTACTGTTGGAGCTGGGATTCCATGACTTTGGGATAATTCCTGTCCTTGGAGCTGGGATTCCCTGAAATACAGATAATTCCTGTGCTTGGAACTGGAATACCTCAATTTTAGGGTAATTCCTGGCCTTGAAACTGGGATTCCATGAGTTTGGGATAATTCCTGTCCTTGAAACTGGGATACCCCAATAGTGGGATAATTCCTGTCTTTGGAACTGGGATACCTCAATTTTGGGATCATTCCTGTCCTTGGAACTGGGATTCCATGAGTTTGGGATAATTCCTGTCCTTGGAACTGGGATACCTCAATTTTGGGGTAATTCCTGTCCTTGGAACTGGGATTCCATGAGTTTGGGGTAATTCCTGTCCTTGGAACTGGGACTCCCTGAGTTTGGGGTAATTCCTGTCCTGGGAACTGGGATACCTCAATTTTGGGATCATTCCTGTCCTTGGAACTGGGCTTCCATGAGTTTGGGATAATTCCTGGCCTTGGAACTGGGATACCTCAATTTTGGGATAATTCCTGTCCTTGGAACTGGGATTCCATGAGTTTGGGGTAATTCCTGGCCTTGGAACTGGGATACCCTGAAATACAGATAATTTCTGTCCTTGGAACTGGGATTCCCTGAGTTTGGGGTCATTGTTGGAGCTGGGACTGGGATTCCCTGAGTTTGGGGTCATTGTTGGAGCTGGGAATGGGATTCCCTGAGTGTGGGGTCATTGTTGGAGCTGGGACTGGGATTCCCTGAGTTTGGGGTCATTGTTGGAGCTGGGAATGGGATTCCCTGAGTTTGGGGTCATTGTTGGAGCTGGGAATGGGATTCCCTGAGTTTGGGGTAATTGTTGGAGCTGGGAATGGGATTCCCTGAGTTTGGGGTCATTGTTGGAGCTGGAACTGGGATTCCCTGAGTTTGGGGTCATTGTTGGAGCTGGGAATGGGATTCCCTGAGTTTGGGGTCATTGTTGGAGCTGGGACTGGGGTTCCCTGAGTTTGGGGTCATTGTTGGAGCTGGGAAGGGGGGGAAGGTGGCAGCTGTGGCTCTGGAATCCCGGGATTCCAGCTGGGCTCTGGGATTGCCCCACAGGCCCAGGAGGAGCTGAGCCATTCCCAGCACTGCTCCACGTGTCCCCAGGAAGCTGCTCTGGCTCCGTGCAGAGCTCAGGATCTGCCTGGGACATCACCAAGGCTTGTTTTTTCCAGGGAATGATTGTAAGAAATTCCAAATCCCCCCCCCTAAGTTCAGTTCCATCCCCGTGTATCCCTTCAGCACACAAAAGGAATTGTGAGTGAATGACTAACAAAGAAGATTTCTTCGGGGTTTTATCAGCATTTGCTCGGGAGAATAAGAACAAATCTCTGCTTTTATTTCATGTTTTCCTCTTTGGCCAGCTCAGAACGCATTTGTGGTGTCTTAGGTAGGTAGGAAAGGAAAGGTAACTCCCTATTTTTATAAAAATGTACAGGACAGGCAGAAAGTGTTGGAGACTTTGGAGTGTGGAACAGCAGCTGGCTTTGCTTTTCCTGAGCTGTGTCCCACCAGAGCTGGCCCTGTCACCCTCTGGGAATATCATGGATCATTTCCCTCCCTGCATTTCCATTCCCAGGCAGGAGGAGGAGGCAAATTTTCCATCAGAGGGTGGGGGAATCTCTTGGTTCCCCTGTCCTGGCTCTGCTCTCAGTGTGGGGCTGTTGTAGGAGCAGAGTTGTTCCTTTGTTCCTTTTCCCTGTCCCTTTTTTTTGTTTTTGGTGGGATGTGCTGCACTTGCAGCCTTAGGATCACACAGCAAACACAAACATGGAGCAAAGCTTTTCCCTAGAACACAAACCTTCCTTCATCCAAACTATTTGCTTTTCCCAGTTGGCACCCAGGTGATTTTGCTGGCTGGATTTTCTCCTTTCCTGCTCTTAGAGCATTCCCAAATAGCACCTGGAGTGATTTTCAACACAGCTTGTAACTTAGAATTGCTCCTTCTGCTCTTCTGCCAGATGTAAATTCGCCTCTTTCCATCCATTTGTGTCAAGAACTTAAACTGTGAACATTTATCTTTAATATTGGTGGGTGTTAACTGAAATAAAAGTTTATTTTCATGCTCTTTAAAAAAAAAAAAAAAAACCTGGAAACACATGGAAATGAAACCACTTCGGTTCATAGTGGCTCATGGAAGGTCTGTCCCAGGAAGTCCAGCTTGCATTCCCATTCCCAAGATGGATTTTACCTCGGAAAAACATCTCCCAAGTAAGTTATTTATGATTACTGGCCTCGATTATAGGAACATTTTCTGTCCTCTTGCCCCTGCTGTCACACCAGATCATGGGGACTACAACTTTAAAATTCTGATCCTTTGGGAAAGAGAGCAGAAAAAGTTTGGAGGCACGGAACAGATTGGCTTTGGAATGAAGAAGGGCAAGGTTTGGGCAGGGAAGTTGATCTCAGAGCTGGAATTCTGGGAGGGAGCAGGGGGGGGTTGATGGATTTATTCCAGAGTTAATTATGTGGGAAAGGACTTGGATTCTCCTGGAATGTCAGGGAATCATCGGGAATGGGAGGTGGCAGCAGCAGGAGGAGCTGAGCCTGTGACAACTCTGGCCATGGGGGTGAGTTTGCAGAGCCAGAGCTGAGGTTTAACAAACCTGGCACCCAAAGGTGCCACTGCCAGCTGTGCCAGCTGTGCCAGCTCCAGCTGTGCCACCCTGCTGCTTTCCCAGAGTCATTCCAAGGAGCAAAGTCCCTGCCCTGGCCACTCGTGGGCTGCTCTGCCTCAGCCCAGGCTCCACTCTTGGGGTGGCCCCAGGAAAGCCAAAGCTGATTTTCCTCCTGGAAAGGGGAAATCCTGAGGTGGGAAAAATTCCTGAGGGTGTTCAGGGCCATCACTGAGGGACTTCCTGGCCCTTGTTTCTTGGAGTGAGGCTGGACGTGAAATTCCACATTTTGATGGATTTAGAGATTTGCAGAGCGAGGAGGAAATGAATTCAGTGTTCTCTTATGTTGAGGTAGAAAATCAACATGCAGAAAAAGATGAATGGAAAAACAGTGTTTTATTTTTTTAAAAAAAAAAGGTTTTTGGCATTTAATTTGCCTTTCCAGTTCCCTTTGGTTTGCAGAGCTGACTTGAGGGCTGAGTTGTGCTCAGGCACAATCCCCGTGCCAGGGTGGATCCCAGGCAGGCTGTGGAGAGCAGGAAGCAAATTCAGGTTTTTTTTGATGTCTGACCCAGTTCTGAGGGAGATGTTTTCCTCTGAGGACACCCAGCCAGGTGACAGAGGTGTGGGACCAGACCTCAGAACCCCAAAATTAAATATCTGAGCTGGTTTTTGGCAATACCCAAACCTGCACCTGAATGGTGGCAGCAGCAGCCTGAGCCCCTGGCTGGGGATGCAGAGGATGCTCCAGGTAAGTTCATACCTGGGTTGCTCCATCTCTAACTGCTTTAATTTTAATTTTGAATTATTCTTTGTAAAGCTGGAGCTTGACCAGAGAAAAACAACAGGAAGCCAAATTCGTATTTCCAACATTTTATTTATATACACACATCTGGTAAACAAAGTCATTAAATGTGTAACACCCTCCCAGCCTGTAATTAGAACCCTCCAATAAATCATTGAAATTCCTCTTGACAATCCATTTGACTGAGTACAGATGCTTCCTGCTGCTTTTAGTTCTGGTGAGGAATTTTCCTGCCCTGAACTGAGGTAAGGAAAGTGGCTCTGGTGGCACTGGGGACTCTGGGACTTGGTGCCAGGTGCAGGAAGGGCTCCCAAAATCCCCCCAAAATCCCCCAAATCCAGCTGTGGCATCCCCAGATTGCAGAGGAGCAGCCGTGTCCTAAAGTGAGGTGTGACTGGGGAAGGGTTTTGGCACTTGGAGGTGTCACATGTGAGTGGCAGTGCTGGAACACTGAAATATTCCGTGGAAATGCCAAAATCCAGGCCAGGCTCACATCAAAACACACAGAAATACTCTGTAAAGTGCCCAAATCCAGGCTGAGCTCATACTAAAACACCAAAATATTTTGTAAAGTGCCCAAATCCAGGCTGAGCTCATAGTAAAACACCAAAATATTTCGTAAAGTGCCCAAATCCAGGCTGAGCTCACATCCGAACACCAAAATATTTTGTAAAATGCCTAAATCCAGGCTGAGCTCATAGTAAAACACCAAAATATTTTGTAAAGCGCCCAAATCCAGGCTGAGCTCATATTGAAACACTGATTGTAAAATGCCCAAATCCGGGCTGATCTCATACTAAAACACCAAATTATTTTGTAAAGTGCCCAAATCCGGACTGAGCTCATAGTAAAACACCAAAATATTTTGTAAAGTGCCCAAATCCGGGCTGATCTCACATCTGAACACCAAAATATTTTGTGAAGTGCCCAAATCCGGGCTGATCTCATACTAAAACACCAAAATATTTTGTAAAGTGCCCAAATCCGGGCTGAGCTCAGATCTGACCACCAAAATATTTTGTAAAATGCCTAAATCCAGGCTGAGCTCATAGTAAAACACCAAAATATTTTGTAAAGTGCCCAAATCCAGGCTGATCTCATACTAAAACACCAAAATATTTTGTAAAGTGCCCAAATCCAGGCTGAGCTCATATTGAAACACTGATTGTAAAGTGCCCAAATCCGGACTGAGCTCATACTAAAACACCAAATTATTTTGTAAAGTGCCCAAATCCGGACTGAGCTCATAGTAAAACACCAAAATATTTTGTAAAGTGCCCAAATCCGGGCTGATCTCACATCTGAACACCAAAATATTTCGTGAAGTGCCCAAACCCAGGCTGATCTCTTAGGAAAACACCGAAATATTTCGTGAAGTGCCCAAACTCGTGCCGGGCTCACATCGCCCTCTGCCTACCTTGGCCAGGAGCTGCAGTTGAGTTTCACTCGATCCAAAGTGAGATTCCCTTGGCAGCAGAGCTCGGGGGTCAGCGATGCGCTCGGGAAGATGGAGAAGGGGCTGAGCTCGGGCTCGGGGGCTCGGTGCAGCCCCGGGGGCACGGAGGACACGCCAGGATTGGAGATGTATTCGCCCACGGGCTCCATCGCCTCCAGCAGCAACCTCCGGTAGAGCCCCGGGAGCTGCTGCTGCTCGTCGTGTGCCCAGTCCCCGTGTCCCCTGCTGCCAGCGCTGCCCATCGCCACCAGCTTGTCCCCGAGGATCGTCCCCCCAGGGATCGTTTCCCCAGGGATGGGAGGCTCAGGGTCCACCGAAATTTCCTCCACCGAGGTTTTTTCTCTCTCGGTTTTTTCTCTCTCGGTTTCCTCCACCGGGCTCGTCTCGGGCTCCTCGAAGGCGCAGGGCAGGAAGGGGCTGGAGGGAGCGCTCAGCTCCGCCTGCAGAGAGGGGGGAAGACACGAAATAAATGCAATAAATCCTGGCAAGCATCTCCCCGGACTCATCCTGCTAAAAAAAAAAAAAAGGAATTTCTCTGCCTTCTTCTGGTGGTTAATTTGCCCAGCACATCCTCCAGTAGAGATTATCCACAGCCAGAGATGCTGGATTTGCTGCTTTAGGAGATTACTGCTTTGCATGGCTCCCATTGCCTTTTTTATTTTTTTTTCTTTTTTTTTAAATGAACTTTGTGGGATTAGAATGAAAAACCCCTCTAATTTACCTTGGTAGCCGCTAAACTCTTGGCCCACGAGGCGTTGGCAGGGTCGGGAATGGCTTTGCTCTGCCACTGTGGCAGGAGGAGGGACAGGAATCTGCAGGAGGGATAAATGTGATTAAAAACGTGAGTGGTGACACCTGCAGCACCCTTGTGCTCCTTGGGTGTGGAATTAATCCAGGTGTGATCCTGGATCCTGGGTGTGGAATTAATCCAAATGTGATTGTGGATCCTAGTTGTGGAATTAACCCAGATGTGATCCTGGATCGTGGGTGTAGAATTAATCCAGGTGTCATCATGGATCCTGGTTATGGAATTAACCCAGGTGTGATTGTGGATCCTGGTTATGGAATTAATCCAAATGTGATTGTGGATCCTGATTATGGAATTAATCCAGATGTGATTGTGGATCTTGGGTGTGGAATTAATCCAGGTGTGATCCTGGATGTGGAATTAACCCAGATGTGATTGTGGCTCCTGGACGTGGAATTAACCCAGATGTGATTGTGGATCCTGGTTATGGAATTAATCCAAATGTGATTGTGGATCCTGATTATGGAATTAATCCAGATGTGATTGTGGATCCTGGTTATGGAATTAACCCAGGTGTGATCCTGGATCTGGAATTAACCCAAGTGTGATTGTGGATCCTGGGTGTGGAATTAACCCAGATGTGATCCTGGATCCTGGTTATTGAATTAACCCAGGTGTGATTGTGGATCCTGGGTGTGGAATTAACCCAGATGTGATCCTGGATGTGGAATTAACCCAGGTGTCATCATGGACCTGCAGAGCTCTTGGCTGGGTGGGGATAAATCCCAAGGATTGCTCCCCTTCAGTTTGGTTTGAAGACCTGGTTAAAAATTCACAATATCTATGGCCTACGGGTGTATTTAAGCTCAGAGCCCGTTTTTGTTGTCATTCGTGTGCTCTGAAACTTTCATTTTGAACAATCCTCACGAAGGATTGATCCATGCTCATGAAGGGGCGTGACCATCCCATAGGACAAGGGAAAATGGTTTTAAACTCAAAGAGAGTCGATTTAGATTAGATGGGAGAAAATAATTTTAAAATGCCCTGGCACAGGGTGCCCAGATTTGCTGTGGCTGCCCCTGGATCCCTGGCAGTGCCAAGGCCAGGCCGGGACACCCTGGGACAGTGGGAGGTGTCCCTGCCATGGCAGGGCTGGCACTGGGTGGGATTTAAGATCCAACCCAAACCAGTCTGGGATTTAATCCCTCCCAACAACCATCCCAGTTTTCCTGGGACGCAGCCGATGGATCCACTCACACTTTCCTTGCTGGAGGCACAGAACAAACACAGGCTGAGAGGATGAGGAAGCTGCAGATGATGAGCACCAGAGTCACCCAGCCCCTGGCACCTGAAATGCAGAGCAGCCACCGTTCAGCTCCATCAAAAAAGATGGAAAAAAACCCCAAATCTGTCTGTGCTCCGTGAATAAACCACCCTCAGCTCCCAGGAAACATCTCAGCGCGGCGCTGGCAGCTTCAAGGCAAAGCCAGAGCTGCCACATCCTAAAAGCAGCTGAAACTACAAATCTACAAAGCTGAAGAGCACCAAGAGATCTTAGAGAGCCCCAGGGATTCCAGAGGAGCAGGAAAAGCATTCCCAGAGTGTGGAAAAGAGGATCCAAGGGCAAGGAGCTCCCTGGCAGGGGTTCTTTACTTTCCAGGACGACGCTGTCGCTGTTGCCCCGGGGCCCCTCCCCGGCCGCTGTCGCCGCTGTCATCCAAAGGTCGTGGCGCTCCCCGGGCTGCAGGTCCGCGATGGGCAGCGAGAGGGGAGAGATCCCGGCGGGAATGGCTGCGGGGAAAACAGGAATGGGAATGGGATTGATCCTGGCAGCTGGGGATTGATCGCCTGCAGCTGGAACGGGGCTCTGAATATAAAGGTGAGAAAGGGGGAGGAACGGGAGAAGAGGAGGAGGGAAAAGGGGAGGAGAAGGAAGAAGAAGAAGGAAAAAAGGAGGAGGAAGAGAAAGAAGAAGAGGAAGAACACGAAGAGGAATAGGAGGAGGAGGGGGAAGAGGAAGAAGTGCAAGAAGAGGAATAAGAAGAGGAAGAAGGGCAAGAAGAGGAATAAGAGGAGGAGGAGAAGAAAAATAAGAGGAGGAAGAAGAAGAAGAGGAATAAGAGGAGGAGGAGGAGAAGAAAAATAAGAGGAGGAAGAAGAAGAAGAGGAATAAGAGGGGGAAGAAAGGCAAAAAGAGGAATAAGAGGAGGAGGAGGAGAAGAAAAATAAGCGGAGGAAGAAGAAGAAGAGGAATAAGAGGGGGAAGAAAGGCAAAAAGAGGAATAAGAGGAGGAGGAGGAGAAGAAAAATAAGCGGAGGAAGAAGAAGAAGAGGAATAAGAGGGGGAAGAAAGGCAAAAAGAGGAATAAGAGGAGGAGGGGGAGAAGAAAAATAAGAGGAGGAAGAAGAAGAAGCAGGGATAAATCCGATAGCTCCAGGCTGACAGCAGCTTGGAATGACGGCACGGCAGAAGTTCATCGAGGCCAGGGGAGCAGGAGCAGCGCCGCCAGCCCCAGGCACGCACCGTGGAGCTCGGGCTGGCCCTGCCTGGCCCTCCTGTGCACGTAAATGTGGTAACCAGTGATGCAGCCCCTCTGCTGGGGAGCCGGGATCTCCTCCCAGGAAACCAGGACACCTCCGGCCCGGGGCATTGTGAACATCTGGGGCCCAGCTGATGGGGCTGCAAGACACAGGACTGGTGTTAGAGCCGGGCTTAAAATGCCTTAGAAACATCTGGAGGGGCGTTCCTGGGGCTCACCTTGTGCTGTGGAGTTCCCCCTGACTGATGCTGCCCGGCCAGCTCGGGCCTGGTAAAGTGCAGACACGTGGATGTGATAGCAGAGGTTATCTCGGATGTGCTCTGCAGGGGGAAATGGAAATTGGGAAATGGAAATTGGGAAATGACAACCGGGAAAGAAATGAAAATTGGGAAATGACAATTGGGATATGACAACCGGGAAAGAAATGAAAATTGGGAATGAAAATTGGGATATGACAACCGGGAAAGAAATGAAAATTGGGAATGAAAATTGGGATATGACAACCGGGAAAGAAATGAAAATTGGGAAATGGAAATTGGGAAATGACAACCGGGAAAGAAATGGAAATTGGGAATGAAAATTGGGAAATGACAACCGGGAAAGAAATGGAAATTGGGAATGAAAATTGGGATATGACAACCGGGAAAGAAATGGAAATTGGGAATGGAAATTGGGATATGACAACCGGGAAAGAAATGGAAATTGGGAATGAAAATTGGGAAATGACAACCGGGAAAGAAATGGAAATTGGGAAATGAAAATTGGGATATGACAACCGGGAAAGAAATGGAAATTGGGAATGAAAATTGGGATATGACAACCGGGAAAGAAATGGAAATTGGGAATGAAAATTGGGATATGACAACCGGGAAAGAAATGGAAATTGGGAATGAAAATTGGGATATGACAACCGGGAAAGAAATGGAAATTGGGAATGAAAATTGGGATATGACAACCGGGAAAGAAATTAAAATTGGGAATGAAAATTGGGATATGACAACCGGGCAAGAAATTAAAATTGGGAAATGGCAATTGGGAAATGACAAACTGGGAAATAAATGACAATTGGGAAATTACAAACAACCGGGAAATGAAAATTGGGAAATGAAATTTGGGATGTGACAACCGGGAAATAAATGAAAATTGGGATATGACAACTGGGAAATAAACGACAACTGGGAAATGAAAATTGGGAAATGAAAATTGGGATATGACAACCGGGAAATAAATGGCAACTGGGATATGAAAACTGGGAAATAACTGGGAAATGACAACTGGGAAATGAAAATTGGGGAATGGCAACTGGGAAATGACAAACAACTGGGAGATGACAACGGGGAAGTGACAACTGGGAAATGCCAGCTGGGAAATGACAGCTTGTTCAAGGATTTGCAGTCAGGGCAGAAATGTTGCAGCAGCTGCTTAAATGTGAGATAAATCTTGTGATTATTGAGAGAACTTTCATAAAGAAGGGGAAGAAATTTTCTCTGATCTACTGAGCCTGGCAGAGCCTTACTGGGCATTAAACTGAAAATTAATGATTAAAAAAAATTAATGACAGGGCTGGATGGGATATTGGGCAGGAATTGTTCCCTGGGAGGGTGGGCAGGGCTGGCACAGGGTGCCCAGAGCAGCTGTGGCTGCCCCTGGATCCCTGGCAGTGATTTTAGTAAAAATTACAGAAATACAGAAATACAGAAATACAGAAATATAGAAATACAGAATCCCAGACTGGTTTGGGTTGGGAGGGACCTCCAAGCCCATCCAGTGCCATGGGCAGGGACCCCTCCCACCATCCCAGGCTGCTCCAAACCCTCACCCAGCCTGGCCTTGGAGGCCAAAATTCACCCTTGATTTGTTGCCCCAAACCTTTTCAGAGCGATCCGGAGCTGTGCCCGGCCCGGGGTGACATTTACCTGCTATCACCGTGGACAGGTGGGACGGGGGCAGCTTCACCCAGGTGTGCCAGGGCTGCAGGTGTGGCTCTGCCCACTCCACCACGTACCCCCCAACAGGCACAGAGGCTGCAGCAGGGGGGCTCCAGCTCACCAGGATGCTGCTGTTGCCCAGGCCCAGGGCAGAGACTCGCTCAGGAGGGGGCAGATCTTGCAGGGGACAAAAAAAAAAAAAACAAAAAAAACCAACCTCGGTCAGCACGAAGTTGTTGCAACCTCCATCAAACCGTGGCGTTTGTGGGTTTTGCTGGGGCTCATCCACTTGGAAGGATGAAAATGAGTTTTAATCCATTGAAGGTGATGGTGGGAGGGTGAGGGAGCTGGTAGGGAAACACATTCCAAGGGAAACACGTTTTCCAAGGGAAACTGAGGTTGGATATTAGGGAAAAGTTTTTTATGGAAAGAGTGATAAAATACTGGAATTGTCTGCCCAGGGAAGTGTGGAGTCACATCCCTGGATGTGTTTAAACAAAGATTGGATGTGGGTGCCATGGCTTAGTTGAGGGGTTGGGCTGGGTTGGACTCGATCTTGGGAGGTCTCTCCCAGCCTGGTGGTTCTGGAATTTTGGGATTTTGTAACTCCTGTCTGTTCTCCTGGATTGCACACCCCCAGCACGGCTTGGCTGTGCCATCCCAAATCTGGAATTTTGGGATTGTGTAATTCCTGTCTGTTCTCCTGGATTGCACACCCCCAGCACGGCTTGGCTGTGCCATCCCAGATCTGGAATTTTGGGATTGTGTAATTCCTGTCTGTTCTCCTGGATTTCTCACCCCCAGCACGGCTTGGCTGTGCCATCCCAAAGCCAAACCCAAACCCAAAGCCTGGCAGGTGCTGGCACAGCACATCCCACCACCCTGGCCTGGTGGAGCCCTGAGGAAGGACGTGGAGCTGCTGCAGCGATTCCAGAGGAGGAACAGGGAAGTTCCAAGGGCTGGAGCAGGGCTGGCACAGCCAGAAGACCACAGGGAAAAGTGGATCTGCAGATTCCTGAAGTTCCACTGAGGTGAGCACGACGTGGAGGGACCACAACAGCTGCAGGGTGTGTGGCAGGAAGGGGATCCATCCCCAGGCTGTGATCCAGGGGATCCATCCCAGGTTGGGATCCAGGGATCCATCCCAGGCTGTGATCCATGGATCCATCCCAGGCTGTGTCCCAGGGGATCCAGGGATTCATCCCAGGCTGTGATCCAGAGGATCCAGGGATCCATCCCAGGCTGTGACCCAGAGGATCCATCCCAGTTTGGGATCCAGGGGACCCAGGGGACTCAGGGGACCCAGGGGATCCATCCCCAGGCTGTGATCCAGGGGATCCATCCCAGGTTGGGATCCAGGGATCCATCCCCAGATTTCAGAGCCCAGCTGTGACCCAGAGGATCCATCCCAGGCTGTGACCCAGGGGATCCAGGGATCCATCCCAGGCTGTGACCCAGGTGATCCGGGGATCCATGCCAGCCTGCAGAGCCTTACCTGGGCCGCCCAGGTGAGTCACGATGGCTGCAGGGGCGGAGCTGCCCCGGGGGTTGCGGGCTCTGACCGTGACCCGGTGGCCCAGCCTGGGGGTGACCCTGGAGAAGCTGGTCCGGGTGGTCTGGTGGCATTGAGGCGGCAGCTCCCCGTGCTCCAGGGCTTCCAAGGTCACCGTGTATCCCAGGATTGTCCCTCCTGCCTCTGCCTTGCTCAGAGCCTGCGGGGAAATGCGTCTGTCACGGCACTGTCACCTGGGAATGCGGGAGAAGGGCTTGGGATAAAGGGATGGAGGGACAGGACACAGGGAGCGATTCCTGAGGGCAGGGATGGATATTGGGACATTGGGAAAGAATTCCCGGCTGGGATGGAATTCCCTGGATCCCTGGCAGTGCCCAAGGCCAGGCTGGGACACCCTGGCACGGTGGGATTTAAGATCCATCCCAACCCAAACCGGTCCAGGATTTCTTTTCCCCACTCGATTCCAGTTTGGTGAAGTTCTTATTTCTGCTGATTTTTCCCTTCCTGCCCTGAGGCTGAATTCCAGCCACACTTTTCACATGGGAGGGAAAAAAAAAAAAAAAAAAAAAGATCAACCGCTCAGCTGGATTTGCCAAAATCAGCCGGGTTTTCTTGCGAGGAAAAATCTGAATTTTACTTAAAGCCACCGTAAAGAATTATTTAAATTGAACCACTCAGAACACGTATTTCTGTGGAGCACCACACCCTGGTTTTAGCTCCCTCTGGGCGCAGTTGTACTCCCAGTTTCAGTTTCCTGCTATTTCTGTGACATTAATTCATTCGTTTGGCTGATTTTTATCACAACCAAAGCACGAAGCACAAACCAAAATGTTTGCAGAGCTCTGGCAGCGGCTCAGCACAGAGGCAGCACCGGAAAGGTGCTGAAATTAAAATTTTCAACCCTTTTCTGGGTATTTGTCTGAGAATAAGAGCACACCCTTGGTAGGAAGTGGTCCTGAGTCTCAGTCTGGCTTCGAAACTGCTGTGAAACCTCCAAAGTCAGTTTATTGCTCTGTTTTATGAATGATGCTGCAGGAAGCCACTCCTGATAAAGAAAGTGCTGCAAGATAAAGCTCTTCAAGTTAAAGCCACAACGTCTGGGGCAGCAGAATCTCATGAGAATTTCTGCTTTCACTTGCAGCTGGGTGTGTGTTGGGAGGGGGGGACCACAGTGAAATTTTTTTTTTATTATTTTTTTTTTTTTTTTTACGGGTTTTAAACCAAATTCTGTGTGGAATGTTCCCTGTGGGGTCCCAGCCCCCAGCTCTGCCCACCAGACCCTAAAAACGCTGAGGAATCTGGAGAGGGGTTTGGGATAAAGAGAGGGAGGGAGGGAGGGACACAGGGAATGGATTCCCAGAGGGCAGGGATGGATGGGATATTGGGAAGGTGGGGATGGGGCTGGGATGGAATTCCCAAAAAGAATCTCCAGGACCCCTGGAAGTGTCCAAGGCCAAGCTGGAGCACTCTGGGATGGTGGGATATCCCTACCCACGGAAAAAGGTGACGTTCAAGATCCCTCCCAACCCAAATAATTCCGGCATTCCATGAAATTGCAGGTGGAAAAATGATTCTGAAATCCTCCCAGGGAGGGAATCCTTAATCCAAGTCCCTGTCCCTGGGAGCTGCTGGAATTCTGCTGCTCTCCCAGGCTTCAGGCCTTTCCTGCAACCCTAAAAATCCAAATTCCTCCTCTCACCTGGCTGGGTTTGGTTTCCCCTCTCACCTGGCTCTGGGTTTGGTTTCCCTCTCACCTGGCTGGGTTTGGTTTCTCCTCTCACCTGGCTGGGTTTGGTTCCCCTCTCACCTGGCTGGGTTTGGTTTCCCCTCTCACCTGGCTGGGTTTGGTTCCCCCTCTCACCTGGCTGGGTTTGGTTCCCCCTCTCACCTGGCTGGGTTTGGTTCCCCCTCTCACCTGGCTGGGTTTGGTTTCTCCTCTCACCTGGCTGGGTTTGGTTCCCCCCTCACCTGGCTGGGTTTGGTTTCCCCTCTCACCTGGCTGGGTTTGGTTTCCCCTCTCACCTGGCTGGGTTTGGTTTCTCCTCTCACCTGGCTCTGGGTTTGGTTCCCCCTCTCACCTGGCTGGGTTTGGTTCCCCCTCTCACCTGGCTGGGTTTGGTTCCCCTCTCACCTGGCTGGGTTTGGTTCCCCTCTCACCTGGCTGGGTTTGGTTTCTCTCTCACCTGGCTGGGTTTGGTTTCCCTCTCACCTGCCTGGGTTTGGTTTCCCCCTCTCACCTGGCTGGGTTTGGTTTCCCTCTCACCTGGCTGGGTTTGGTTTCCCCTCTCACCTGGCTGGGTTTGGTTTCTCCTCTCACCTGCCTGGGTTTGGTTTCTCCTCTCACCTGGCTGGGTTTGGTTCCCCTCTCACCTGGCTGGGTTTGGTTCCCCTCTCACCTGGCTGGGTTTGGTTTCTCCTCTCACCTGCCTGGGTTTGGTTCCCCTCTCACCTGGCTGGGTTTGGTTCCCCTCTCACCTGGTTGGGTTTGGTTTCCCCTCTCACCTGGCTGGGTTTGGTTCCCCTCTCACCTGGTTGGGTTTGGTTTCTCCTCTCACCTGGCTGGGTTTGGTTCCCCTCTCACCTGGCTGGGTTTGGTTCCTCTCTCACCTGCCTGGGTTTGTTTTCCCTCTCACCTGCCTGGGTTTGGTTCCTCTCTCACCTGCCTGGGTTTGTTTTCTCCTCTCACCTGGCTGGGTTTGGTTCCCCTCTCACCTGGCTGGGTTTGGTTTCTCTCTCACCTGCCTGGGTTTGTTTCCCCTCTCACCTGGCTGGGTTTTGCTGGGGTTTCACTGAACTCACCTTCCAGAACAGGGAGAGGTTCTGGTGCTCGGAGTCCAGGTCCTGCTGCCGGTACCAGACATCCAGGATCCCAGTGGGCACTGGCGGTGGGGAAGGAAAAGCAGAGCGCTGGGAACGGCTTTGAAGGGGTTTGAAACCAACAAATGAGACAACAAGGAGGTAAAAAAAACCCCGAGAAAATTCCAATTAAAACTTTAAAATGTCCCTGGAATGCTGCAGGCTCTGCTGATCCGTGTTTGCTGTGGTTGGGCTGCTTTGAGGATGGGAATCACGAGGAGAACGAGGGATAAACCCCAGGAGAGGAGCCTGGATCTGCTGGTGGCTTTATCGCGACCAAGGAAACACCAAAGCACGGCATTAGCTCCTGTCCTTGCAGAAATCTGAGGTTTTTGAGAGTCCTTGAGGATGGTTCCATCAATCCTAGAACAACAGGCAGCCTGGCATGAGGGAATTTGTGGGATGTGCAGGATTTTCCTGCCCGCCTTTAGGCAATAAAAATGCCTTGAACAGCTTCTCTGAGGCAGCTGAAACTTCCTGCTTCCTTCCACAGCTCTCACTGGAAACTCTGGATATTCTGAAAAAACCTCTCAAAATGACATTAAAGGGAAGATGTGGCCGCTGGATGTGCTCCCAAAAATCCAGAATAAGAGATAAATATGTAAGGAAAGCTGAGGTGAGAGGGGATGACAGAGCTTGGCTCCTCAAGGACCAGCATCAGCTCATCCAATTAAATCCTAATCATTAATATCAGGAGCAGGGGGGCAGCTGATGAACAACCCAGGGCTGCAGCAAAGCCACCAAAAACCTCCAGGTCAGAGATGCTGGTCCTGGATTGACTGCAAAGAGTGACTGGAACAGGAACAAAACCAGAGCATTGACTGCGAGCTCCAAGCAGGAAAATTCCAATCTGGGATTGCAGGAAAATTCCAATCTGGGATTGCAGGAAAATTCCAATGTGGGATTGCAGGAAAATTCCAATCTGGGATTGCATCTGCTGCTCTCCAGGCTGGATTTGAAAGCCACAAGGAACAAGGCAAGATTTTTGGCATTCACATACAAAAAAAAAAAAAAAAAAAAAAAAAGAGGAGCAGGAGGAGGAATTTCTCCTTGGGAAGGTTTAAATTTGGGTTTGCAAGCAGATAACTTGTGGATATGTTCGAGAAGGAATTTCTCCTTGAAAATGTTGAATTTTGGGTTTGCAACCAGATAACTTTGAGAAGGAATATCTCCTTGCAAAGATTTAATTTTGAGTTTGCAACCAGACAAGTTGTGGAGACTTTTGAGAAGGAATTTCTCCTTGGGAAGGTTTGATTTTGAGTTTGCAACCAGACAAGTTGTGGAGACGTTTGAGAAGGAATTTCTCCTTGGGAAGGTTTGGTTTTGAGTTTGCAACCAGATAACTTGTGGATAACTTTGAGAGGGAATTTCTCCTTGCAAATGCTGAATTTTGGGTTTGCAACTAGACAACTTTGAGAGGGAGTTTCTCCTTGGGAAAGTTGAATTTTGAGTTTGCAACCAGCCGAGTTCATCTCCTCCGAGGCAGAGCGCTGATGATGCACCCAGAGCTCCTTGTGCTGCTGTCACCCGGTGTGAGGGCACCAAGCGCTCCTGGATCAGCTAAAAAACCTGCAGGGGCAGGCTGAGGTGACAGCCACAAACTCAGGGTGTGACGAAAAAGGGGAGAAAACTGTCGAGAGGAAGGTGGGGGAGGCAGGGAAGGGTTCACACCTCCCTCCTCCATCAAAGCCTTTACAGAAAATGCTGCTGCCACGGCGGGGGGTGGGAAATGGGCTGAGTCAGAACAGCACCAGCCCCACGGGCTCCCCATAATTCACAAAAAAAAAAAAAAAAAAAAAAAGAGCAGCCAAAGCCAAGCAGGACACCAGAGAACCACTGGGTTTGAAGGGTCGGATGGGCACCTTAAAAAAAATCATCTCATTCCAACCCCCAAATTCTCCAGCTGCTCTCAGTGAAAATTCTGGAAATTCATCTTTTGTGAGGAACACAAACAGCTTCGTTTAAAAAGCGATTTTCGCACAGAAACTTCTCTCTCCCGGCTCTGGATTTAGAATTTAAACAAAACAACCCAGCAGAAATTTGGTCCTTGAGCTGAGCTGGAGTTTCCCGTGGGATGCAGAGCCCAGGGCTGGGTTTAGGGCTGGGTTTAGGGCTGGGTTTAGGGCTGGGTTTAGGATTATTCCTTACCTGCTGCTGGAGTTCGGCTCTGGCTCCTGCTCCAGTCACTCCACAGCCCTCGGCCAGGCAGGATCCTGCAGCTCACCTGGAACTCGTACTCTGTGTCAGGCTCCAGCCCCTGCAGCTGATACTGCTCCCTGCTGAAGATCTCGACCTTCAGTAGGAGTGAAGAAATTGATATTAAACCCACAAGGAAACGAGGGCTGCAGGCAGTGAGAGGCTGAATTACAAATTCAGAGGTAACTTTAAAAAAAAAAAAAGCAGAAAAATCCTGATCTGGGGCAGCTTCAATAACTCAAAAATGAATGATTCCTCCTGATGTGAGGAAATCTGAAAAATCCCTCATTTCCTACGTGCCAACAGCAAAATCTCTGTTTGAGTGATCTGCTCAGCTCCAGCAAAATCTTCCTTTTGCCACTTAAAGCAAAAGCTTGATGGAATCGTGGAAAGGTTTGGGTTGGGAAGGAACTTAAACCTCATCCAGTGCCAGCCCTGCCATGGCAAGGACACCTCCCACTGTCCCAGGGTGTCCCAGCCTGGCCTTGGACATTTCCAGGGATCCAGGGGCAGCCACAGCAAATCTGGGAATTCCAGCCCAGCCAGGAATTCCATCCCAATATCCCAAATCCCATCCATCCCTGCCCTCTGGGAATCCATTCCCTGTGTGCTGTCCCTCCCTGCCTTGTCCCCAGTCCCTCCCCAGCTCTCCTGGAGCCCCTTTAGGCTCTGGAAGGAGCTCTGAGCTCTCCCTGGAGCTTGTTCTTCTCCAGCAGCTCCAGGATTCCCTCAATCCCAGAAGAATTACCATGCTCCAGGAGTGCCTGCTGAGGGGACGATACCTCAGCCTGTAGTGCTGTGCTTGTGCCTCATCCTGCCAGGAAATGCTGCAGCTGCTGCCAGAGGAATCGTCAAATTCCACCAAAAACTCGGGAGGATTTGGCTTCACTGGGGCACCAAAACAGAGAAACAAACGGGGCTCAGAATGGGGGGGGTCGGTGGAAAATTGGATTATTGTTTTAGGCTGGATGGGTGGTGGTTTTTCCAAGAGGTTTAATGTTATTCCAAGAGGTCCAGAATATTTTCGGGTCTTCCCCAAGGTGTGGGGCTGGCTGGGAGGTGGGGAGTGCTGCTTTACCTATGTCTATCAACGTGAAGGTGAGTGGCTGGGAAGAGGCATTTCCTAATTCATTGGAGGCAGAAACCACCACGGTGTAATTGGAGTGAAAATCCAAAAGTTTGGTCAAATCCCGAGAGAAAAACGCCTGATTGGGAATTTCTGCTGGGAAGCAAAAGGCATCAGTCCCATTGGAGAGCCTGGAGCAGAAGGAAAGGATTGGTTGTGTTTCCGTGGAGTAAAAGGGTGAATCCTGGGGGTGCGGGGACAGGGTAAATCTAAATCCTGGGGGTGTGGGGACATGGTAAATCTAAATCCTGGGAGTTTGGGGACAAGATAAATCCTGGGAGTGTGGGAACAATGTAAATCCTGGGGGTGTGGGGACAGGGTAAATCTAAATCTTGGGGGTTTGGGGACAGGATAAATCCTGGGGGTTTGGGAACAAGGTAAATCTAAACCCTGGGGTTTGGGGACAGGGTAAAATCCTGGGGGTTTAGGGAGAGGATAAATCCTGGGGGTTTGGGGACAGGGTAAATAAATCCTGAGGGTTTGGGGACAGGGTAAATCTAAATCCTGAGGGTTTGGGGACAGGGTAAATCCTGGGGGTTTGGGGACAGGGTAAATCTAAATCCTGGGGGTTTGGGGACAGGGTAAATCCTGGGAGTTTGGGGACATGGTAAATCTAAATCTTGGGCGTTTGGGGACAGGATAAATCCTGGGGGTTTGGGAACAAGGTAAATCCTGAGGGTGTGGGGACAAGGTAAATCTAAACCCTGGGGTTTGGGGACAGGGTAAAATCCTGGGGGTTTAGGGAGAGGATAAATCCTGGGGGTTTAAGGAGAGGATAAATCCTGGGGGTTTAGGGAGAGGATAAATCCTGGGGGTTTAGGGAGAGGATAAATCCTGGGGGTTTAGGGACAGGGTAAATCTAAATCCTGGGGGTTTGGGGACAGGATAAATCCTGGGGGTTTGGGGACAAGGTAAATCCTGGGGTTTAGGGACAGGGTAAATCTAAATCCTGGGGGTTTGGGGACAGGGTTCCCTTTCCAAAGGGATGGATTGGCACAGCTGCTGTATGTGCTGATCAGAAAGCTGCTCCAGGGGATAATTAGGCATTAATTAGATTCACAGCCCATCACTTACTCTATTGTATAGTCAGTTTGGAGGTAGGTGAGCCTCCCTTTGTCCCAGGTGCAGGTGAGATGTCCCCGTGTCCCATACTGGGCACAGGACACGTTCCTGGGCTTGTCTGGAGGATCTGAAACAGAAATTCCTTTACTCCTAAAATCCCATCCTGGTTTGGGTTGGGTCTGTAAGGGTCCAACATTTCCAGCCAGACCAGGCAGCCCAGAGCTCCATCATCCATCCATCCATCATCCATCATCCATCATCCATCCATCCATCATCCATCATCCATCCATCATCCATCCATCATCCATCCATCATCCATCCATCATCCATCCATCATCCATCATCCACCCATCATCCATCCATCATCCATCCATCCATCATCCATCCATCATCCATCCATCCATCCATCATCCATCCATCATCCATCCATCATCCATCCATCATCCATCCATCATCCATCCATCCATCATCCATCCATCATCCATCCATCATCCATCCATCATCCATCCATCATCCATCCATCATCCATCCATCATCCATCCATCATCCATCCATCATCCATCCATCATCCATCCATCATCCATCCATCATCCATCCATCATCCATCCATCATCCATCCATCATCCATCCATCATCCATCCATCATCCATCATCCATCCATCCTTCAGTGTTCCTTCCTCCAAGCTGTTGGTAGGAGACATTTTTGGGGATGCTGGGGTGGGAGGATGTTCTTTGCTCTGAGCAGGCAGATTTATTGAGCCTCTCTCCCTTCAGGAATAATTCCAGACACAATTCCAACCAGGAATATTTCCATTAGGACGAGCCCCTCACAGACAGCACCAATCCTGGGCAAAGCCACCCACCAGCAGTGCCCCTCCCACAGAGAACCTTTAATTAGCAGCAATTAACACCCAATCTTCCTTACTTCCACACCAGATATCGATGCCGCACAGGAGGCTGCTGTCTTCTCCGCAGATCCTTTTGCACATGAAGGTGTGTTTGCCATAGGCAGTGACCTCAAAGCTTTTCCTTACTGATCTCCCCCATTTCCTGACCTGTTCGGAGCTGTTGAGGAAAATCGCAGCCCAGCAGCAGCCGGCTCGCTGTGGGGCCGCCAGCTGGCACCACAGGGTGACGTTGGTGCCACGCTGGATGGCGCTGGAGGTGCTGGCTGTCACATTCCCCATGGCACAGAGCTCTGTGGTGGCCCGGGCAGCTCTGCTGGCGCTCGCTGCCCCTCTCCTGCAGGATTCTGTGAGGGAATGGCAAAGCAGCCTCAGACACGCAGGAACACATGGCTGGGCTGAGCTCCAACTGGAATCCTCCCCCCGAGATATTGGATGGAGAAATTCTGGGATCTGCACAGGAACTCTGGGATCAGCAGCCACGGGATCGTTCCCAGCACCCCCCAAAAATGAGACAACCCCAGGTAAAAACTCCAGAACCTTCCTTTCATTGGGGATTGTAAAAGTGCTGTGTCAGGAGAGCTGTGCAGGAGGCACAGGAAGGAGCTGGAGCCCCTCTGGAGCCAGGCTGGGAGAGCTGGGGGTGCTCACCTGGAGAGGAGAAGGATCCAGGGAGAGCTCAGAGCCCCTGGCAGGGCCTGAAGGGGCTCCAGGAGAGCTGGAGAGGGACTGGGGACAAGGCAGGGAGGGACAGCACACAGGGAATGGATTCCCAGAGGGCAGGGATGGATATTGGGCAGGAATTGTTCCCTGAGAGGGTGAGGAGGGGCTGGAATAGAATTCCCAGATTTGCTGTGGCTGCCCCTGGATCCCTGGCA
Organism: Acridotheres tristis; assembly: GCA_037013685.1. Taxonomy (NCBI): domain Eukaryota; kingdom Metazoa; phylum Chordata; class Aves; order Passeriformes; family Sturnidae; genus Acridotheres; species Acridotheres tristis. The sequence goes on from CM072895.1 coordinate 2,007,517, forward strand.
GTGCCCAAGGCCAGGCTGGATCACCCTGGGACAGTGGGAGGTGTCCCTGCCCCTGGGTGGGATTTAAGGTCCCTCCCAACCCAAACCATTCTGGGATTCTGTGAACGCGATTTTTTTTTTCCTATTCATGAGCTCTGCCTGCCCCGGTGCCTTTTCCCACATAACCAACAGCTCTGCCTCGAACTAAAAACCAAACAAACTCCCTGCATCACTGACCAACTCCTGACAGGAAGATGCTCACTGGCACTGGGAGTAGAAGCTGAAAAATCCCAGGCTAATTAGGCTGAGTGCTTCATTTGAGAGATAATTGCTGTGTAGGAGGAAACTTCTCTTACCTGCTGTGAGCTGCAGCACCAAGCAAATCGCTGAGAGCACGAACCGTGCAAATGGCATTTCGGTGCCTAGAGAGAAAGAAATTCCCGTTACCAGCTCCTGAAAAGTGGGGCTATTATGTACAGATATTAACACACATCTCGGCGTTTTTCTGCTTTACCGTTTCAGGAAATCCCGACTGCTCATCCTGTGACATCTCCCTGATGAACATTCCCGGCTTTTATTTCAATCCAGACGTTCCAGCCTGGCAGCAGCGTCCCAGCTCAGGCAGAGCCTCTGCTCGTGGTGCCTTCTGTGGGTGACTCGTGCGTGCCGGGATGAGCAATCTCAGCACCGAGGCTCTTCAGGGAAATGCTCTGCCTTCCACTAAACCCACATCAGCCCGGGGGCTGCCTGAGCAGCCTGCAAACAAACGGCTGCTGCCGCGGCAAAGTGCCCAAAATACCCCGAAAAAAGGGGCAAAACCAACCTCAGTTTAGAGAAAAGGGGCAAAACCAACCTCAGAGCAGAGACAAGGGGCAAAACCAACCTCAGTTCAGAGAAAAGGGGCAAAACCAACCTAATTTCAGAGACAAGGGGCAAAACCAACTTCACTTTATAGACAAGGGGTAAAACCAACCTCATTTGAGAGATAAGGGGCAAAACAAACTTCACTTTAGAGAAAAGGGGCAAAATCCACCTCAGTTTAGAGACAAGGGGTAAAACCAACCTAATTTCAGAGACAAGGGGCAAAATCAACCTCAGTTCAGAGAAAAGGGGCAAAACCAACTTTAGTTCAGAGAAAAGGGGCAAAACAAACCTCAGTTCAGAGAAAAGGGGCAAAACCAACTTCATTTTCTAGACAAGGGGTAAAACCAACCTCACTTCAGAGAAAAGGGGCAAAATCCACCTCAGTTTAGAGACAAGGGGCAAAACCAACCTCAGTTTATAGACAAGGGGCAAAACAAACCTCACATGAGATAAAAGGGGCAAAACAAACTTCACTTTATAGACAAGGGGTAAAACCAACCTCATTTGAGAGAAAAGGGGCAAAACAAACTTCACTTCAGAGAAAAGGGGGCAAAACCAACCTCAGTTTATAGACAAGGGGTAAAACCAACCTAATTTCAGAGAAAAGGGGCAAAATCAACCTCAGTTCAGAGAAAAGGGGCAAAACCAACCTAATTTCAGAGAAAAGGGGCAAAACCAACTTCACTTTATAGACAAGGGGTAAAACCAACCTCACTTCAGAGAAAAGGGGCAAAATCCACCTCAGTTTAGAGACAAGGGGTAAAACCAACCTAATTTCAGAGATGAGGGCCAAAATCAACCTCAGTTTATAGACAAGGGGCAAAACAAACCTCACATGAGAGAAAAGGGGCAAAACAAACTTCATTTTATAGACAAGGGGCAAAACCAACCTCAGTTCAGAGAAAAGGGGCAAAACAAACCTAATTTCAGAGAAAAGGGGCAAAACCAACTTCACTTTATAGACAAGGGGTAAAACCAATCTCACTTGAGAGAAAAGTGTGCAAAATCAACTTCGTTTCAGAGACAAGGGGCAAAACCAACCTCAGTTTAGAGATAAGGGGCAAAACAGACTTCAGAGAAAAGGGGCAAAACAAACTTCATTTTATAGACAAGGGGCAAAACAAACCTCACATGAGATAAAAGGGGAAAAACAAACTTCATTTTATAGACAAGGGGCAAAACCTCCCTCATTTCAGGGCACCTGAACAGAGGCACAGCCAGGGAAGTGCTGAAGATTTAAATGGTGATGGGAGCAAAGGATGAGAAATTGCTGAGGAGCAGCAGCAGCTCGGAGTGAGAGCAGGGAGAATCCATCTGGAATCTGGAAATTCCTCCGGGTTCCACAGCAGAGTGATGCCTGCAGTTTTTGCTTTCATATTTTCCAGATTCTGCATTAGTGTGTAACTCTGAATTTCATGTAATGAATTCCAAGTTCTCCTCCCAGCTCAGGCACACAAAACAATCCTTTTCCAGCCCTAAAACCAAGGACACGCTGCAGCTCCAGCCCCAAAAAGTGCAAACAGGGAATTGAGGAGAGAATGTGGGAGGATGGGACTGCTGGACAATGAACCCCAACATGGGAACGGACCCAAACTGATAAAAATGTGAGAAATCGTGACTCATCTTGGCCGGGCTCTTGTACTGCCAGAGGTGAGTCCTTTAATTATTTTAATATTTATAAATTTATATCTGTTTAATGAATTATAATATATAAAAATTTATTCCTTTAACTCTGTCTAGCCTCTGTTCCAGCTCTCAAGGCACCAAGTGAGGGGAATCAAGATTTGCTGGTTGTAGGTACTGAAACACAAATTGCAGCAGCACAGCTCCAGAGCTGCTTTTCAACCTCACTTCTCCCTAAAAAAAAAAAAAAAAAAACCACCAAAAAAACCTCCCTTGTGCTTTCCAAGAACTGGCAGGAACAACTGGCAGGTCAGCGGTGGAAAGAGGAACATCTCACTCATTTCAGGCAGAAAAAAAAACCCAAAATTTGTGCCCCAAATCTCACACATCCCTAATTACTGGCGCTGCCGGAGGTTTTAGGGAAGCTTTCCTGCACTTTGGCTGCCCCCTCAGTCTCTGTGAGGACCCCAGGTCACCCCAAATTTTGGGAATGTCCTGCCCGAGGTTCGGGGCTCTTCCCAAAGCTGCCAAATGTGGGGGATTTAATCAGAGCTCCGGGAATGGGGACAGCGCTGCTCAGGGTGGACTTTGGGCACTGCTCCATCCCGAGGTGCAGGGAATATCTGCGATAATGAGAATTCCTGGGCAGCGACATCCCAGGGCTGGTATTGTCCCGGGATATCGGGATTCCAGGGCAGCAACACCGCCGGGAAAACAGGGACAAGGAAAATCTCGGGACAAGGAAAATCCGGGACAAGGAAAATCACAGGTAAGGAACATTCCAAGGCGGATGAAATCCCCGGGGCAAAGAAAATCCCGGGGGAAAAGAAAAGGCAGGTAAGAAGAGTCCCAAGGCAGGAATATCCCAGGGTAGGAGAATCCCAAAACAATGAACATCCCGGGGCAAAGAAAATCCCGGAGCAGTATCCCAGTACAGGAACATTCTGGAGCAGGAATATCCCAGGGCAGGAGGATCCAAAATAATGAAAATCCCAGGGCAGGAGAATCCCAGGGCAATGAAAGTCTCAGGACAATGAACATCCTGGGGCAGGAATATCCCAGGGCAGGAGGATCCCAAAACAATGAAAATCCCAGGACAAAGAAAATCCCAGGGCAGGAACATCCCAGGGCAATGAAAATCCCAGGACAGGAGAATTCCAGGACAAGAGAATCCCTGAACAATGAACATCCCAGGGCAGGAGCATCCCAAGGCAGGACAATCCCAGGGGAATAAAAATCCCAAAGCAGGAAAATCCCAGGGGAATGAAAATCCCAAGGCAGGAACATCCCAGGGGAATAAAAATCCCAAAGCAGGAAAATCCCAGGGGAATGAAAATCCCAAAGCAGGACAATCCCAGAGGAATGAAAATCCCAGGGCAGGAAAATCCCAGGACAGGAAAATCCCAGGGGAATGAAAATCCCAAAGCAGGACAATCCCAGGGGAATAAAAATCCCATGACAGGACAATCCCCGGGGAATGAAAATCCCAATGCAGGAAAATCCCAGGGGAATGAAAATCCCAAGGCAGGAAAATCCCAAGGCAGGACAATCCCAGGGGAATAAAAATCCCAAGGCAGGAAAATCCTAAAGCAGGACAATCCCAGGGGAATGAAAATCCCAAGGGAATAAAAATCCCAAAGCAGGACAATCCCAGAGGAATGAAAATCCCAAAGCAGGACAATCCTAGAGGAATGAAAATCTCAGGACAGGACAATCCCAGGGCAAAAGAATCCCAGGGGATGCCGCCTTTCCCAGGACCCTCGGTCAGGAATGACCCCTGGGGATCCCCCAGCCCTGGGGGGCTCGAGGGTGTCCCCAGTACCCCCCGGTGCCCCCTGGCACCCCCCGGTACCCCCCGGTGCCCCCCGGTGCCCAGGCCGGGGTTTCTCACCTCGAGCCCCGCGGCCGCTCCGGGGGATGCTCAGGATGGGGAAGGAAAAGGGAAAAGAAAGGGAAAAGGGGAAGGGGAGGGAGAGGAAGAGGAAGAGAAAGAGGAAATATCAAATAAATCGCAGCCCAGCCCCCCTCGCTCAGAGCCAGACTCGTCCACTCTCATTTTCCCTTCTCTCTAAGATGATTTTTGCTTTCTCTCTCTCTCTTCTTTTTTTTTTTTTCAGCACTCCCGCTGCCCACTGCCACGTTTAAGAGTTTGAATATTTTGTTGTTATCGTTCCTTCTCTTCTCGGGCCATCAGCGACCCAAACTCAGCTTTTCTGAGCGGTTACAATCGGCTTGTCCTACCTCGGACGCCTCAGCCCGGCTATTCCAGGGGCAGCTCCAGAAATGAGGGGAACACAAAAATCTGCAGCCTCCAAAAATCCCAAATTTTACCTTTTGATCCTCCCAAAGCCAGGAGCAACATTTGGGCTGCCAATAATTATCATTAATTTCCCGGGGGGAAGGGAGGGAGGGAGGGAAGGGGCTGGGGGGGGAGCCGATACCTCAACAAAATTCCGAATATTACAATTTTTACCTCTTGTTTCCTCTCTCTGTCCTCATCAGTTCCTTTTTCCCAGAGCCCTTCCCAGCTCGGCTGGAGCTCGGCAGGATTGGGATGATTTTAACCAGGACACCACGAGGGGTTTTTGTGCATTCCGGTCCCAGCGCTCGTGTTTTCTCAGGAATTTTCACTGCCGCTGCTCCAGCGCCCAGGACGAGTCGGAGGACGATGCAGATGAGCGGAGTTTGATTTTTTTGTGGTGGCAGGCAGGAGGAAATCACCAATCCATCACCCTCCACACCGTTGCTTCCTTTTACTTCTATTTTTTTTTTCTTATTTCCTTTTTTTTTTTTTTTCCTCTCCTTTTAAAAATGTTTTTGGGGTTTTTTTTCTCCTGTTTTTCTTTCCTTTACATATTTATTTTCCACTTTTCTTTTTCGTTTCCCCCCTTTCTCTTTTCTTTTGAGTTTTTTCTTTGCCTTTGTCTTGTTTTACTTTTCCTTTGTCTTCTTTCTTTTTATTTTTTCTTTCGTCTTCCTTTTTCTTTTTCTCCTTTTTCCTTGTCCTTTTTCTTTTCCCTTTCTTTCCCTTTTCTTTTTTTCCTCTTCTTTTTTCCTTTTCCTTTTCTTTTATTTTCCGTTTTCCCTTTTTAATCTTTTTGCATCTTTTTTCTCATCTTTATCTTCTTTTAATCTTATCTTTTATATATTTCCTTTTTTATCTTTCCCCCCACCCCTTTTTTTTTTTCTCCTTTCCCTTCTTTTCTGCTTTCCCCCTTCCCCTCAATTTTTGAGCACTGAACTCTGCTTTTTACCCTACGGTTCCTTCTTCCTTGACTCCCGCCGACCACACAACTCCAAAAAAAAAAAAAAGAAAAAAAAGAAGAAAAAAAAAGAAAAAAAAGAAAAAAGGGGGGAAAAAAAATCCTGTGTTCTCTTCGCTGCGGTGTCTCGGGAGGAGAGGCAGAGCAGGAGGTGCCGGTGCCCGGGGACACCGAGGGTGGGGACACCGAGGGCGGGGACACGGCCGGAGGCTCCCGGTGTCGGGGTGTGCGGGAGAGCCACAAAATCCTGGATTCCGGAATGGTTTGGGATGGAAATCACCTCAAATCCCACCCAGTGCCAGCCCTGCCATGGCAGGGACACCTCCCGCTCTCCCGGGGTGTCCCAACCTGGATTTGGGCATTTCCAGGGATGGAGCAGCCCCAGCAAATCTGGGAATTCCAGCCCAGCCAGGAATTCCTGCCCAATATCCCATCTAAATCCATCTTCTTTCAGCTCACAGCCATTCCCTGTGTGCTGTCCCTCCCTGCCTTGTCCCCAGTCCCTCCCCAGCTCTCCTGGAGCCCCTTCAGGCCCTGCCAGGGGCTCTGAGCTCTCCCTGGATCCTTCTCCTCTCCAGGGGAACATTCCCAGCTCTCCCAGCCTGGCTCCAGAGGGGCTCCAGCCCTGCAGCAGCTCCATGGATTCCTCTGGATTTATTCCAGCAGCTCCATAATTTCCTTTCGGTGCCCATCTCAGCTTCCCTGGACCCTGCACGGTGGAATTGTGGAATTGTGGAATTTTGTGGCCCGGCAGAGCTGACCCCCAGCAGCAGCAGCAGGAGCCGTCCCTCCCTGCAGGGCGGCACTTTCGGGGTCCCCTCCGCAGTGACTCGGTGATTTCCATCCGGTGGCTCTGCTGTGGCCAGGATTGTCCCCAGCAGCACGGAATGAGCGATTTAACCTGGAAAAATCCCATTTTCCTCCCGAGCACGCCAAGGCAGGAGCCACGGGGAGAGTTTGGGTCCAGCGCTGCTGCTCTAGGAAATCGGGTGATGCACAAAACTCAGCGACATCTCCGTCCTTTGGAGGTTCGGGCTGCGGGTTTTTCTGCATTCTTGTGGCAAAGTGATCTCGTCTCTGTTGAGGAAAGGCTCTGTTGGTTTGGTGAGCAGCAGTCACAGAATCTCCCCTGTTCGATCACCTCCGTAAATTCATTTTTTATTCGCCGTTCCCAGCTGTGTTCCCTCATCCCAGCCCCGCTCCCGCGGCTTTTCTGGCGCCGTTCTCGTGGGATTTGCCCACGAGCTGACATTTGGGAGCTGCCACTGCCACAGGCACCGGGCTGAGAGCCAAACCACATCCTCACCTCTCACATCCTCTGCTCTGAAACGCCAGCCCGGCTTCAGGCGGTGCCACGGAGCTCAGCCCCGTGCAGGACTCATCATCCTCCTCCTCATCATCCTCCTCCTCATCCTCCTCCTCATCATCATCATCCTCCTCCTCCTCCTCATCATCCTCCTCCTCATCCTCATCATCATCCTCCTCCTCCTCCTCATCATCCTCCTCCTCCTCATCCTCCTCATCATCATCCTCCTCCTCATCATCATCCTCCTCCTCCTCCTCATCATCATCATCCTCATCCTCCTCCTCCTCATCATAATCCTCATCATCATCCTCCTCATCATCATCATCATCATCATCATCATCCTCCTCATCATCATCATCATCCTCCTCCTCATCATCATCATCCTCCTCCTCATCATCATCCTCCTCCTCCTCATCGTCATCATCCTCCTCCTCATCATCATCATCATCCTCCTCCTCATCCTCCTCCTCCTCATCATCATCCTCCTCATCATCATCATCCTCCTCCTCCTCATCATCATCCTCCTCCTCCTCATCATCATCATCCTCCTCCTCCTCATCATCCTCCTCCTCCTCATCATCCTCCTCCTCCTCATCATCCTCCTCCTCATCATCATCATCCTCATCATCCTCCTCCTCCTCCTCCTCCTCCTCCTCCTCCTCATCATCATCATCATCCTCCTCATCCTCATCATCCTCCTCCTCATCATCATCATCATCATCCTCATCATCATCCCCAAACCCCACGGGACGGGAGAGGCTCCCCCAAATCCCACCATTTTTCCCGCTTTTGCCGTGAGCCCATCCCAGCTGCTCTTGCCTCTGCCCCGCCGCGTTTTCAGCCGGGCTTTGCTGAGCCGGGCTCTTCTCTGCAGCTTTGCTCGAGCCTTGGTCACAATCTGCGCTTTGATCTCTGCTCTGTGCGCTCAGAAATCCCCGAAGGCCTCGGGGTGTGAAACCTCCCAGCCCCAAATCCGATTTTAGCCTCTGCAGGGCCTTTCTCTGGCACCCAAATTCTCCCAAAATGTGCCGGGAGCCGAAACCCTGCAGGGCTGCGAGCACGGAGTCAAAGCCAGCAGCTCCGGATCACTCGAGGCTGTTTGTGTGAGCTCCTGCTGCTCCTCCCAAAGGTTTTCAGGTGCTTTTTGACCTCCGATCTTGAGGTTTTAGCAGCTGGAGCAGCCCAGACTCTGCAGATAAGGTCACGCCATCAGTTGGTGACTAAGCTGAGCCTAAACCCAGCTCTCTGAGCTGCCAACCTCAAACCAGAATGAATTCCACATCCTCCTGCATGGTAATGGGCAGAAAGGGTTGAAAACTGCAGCTCAGATGCACATTTAATACATCATTTATTACGTGTTAATTGTATTTATTGGGGGTTTTTTGCTTTTTTTTTTTTTTTTTTTTTTTTTTCTCGTTTTGGTTTAATTTCCGAGCTGACTTTTTGAAGAGGTAAATAAACCCCACAGGGGAGCCTCGGGCTGATCTCTGGTGGTGGTGGGAACTCCCTGAGCTCTCCCTGGCACAAACATCCTGCTCTGATGGGATGGAGCTCAGAGCAGGAGTGGGTGACTCTCTGTTCTCCAACCCCCCCTGGAGCTCTGAACTGTCTGCACCCAATTTCTTGTTTCTTTCCATTTGTTCCCTCCTTCCCTTTATATAAAATGACCTTTTTTTAAATGAGGTTTTGTTAGAATTTTTGTAGTGATGGGGCAGCACCGTGGTGCATCTCTGTGGGGTCGTGGAAATCATGGAATTAATTCCTGAGCTGATCAATAATCGAGTGGGAATGTCTGGTGCTGGATCCAACAGTAAAACCAAGCTTAAAATGGCATAGAAAATCCTGGTATCAAAAATTAGGAAGTTTGTGATATTTGAGGGAAGGAGGGAACCCTGAGATGTTAAAATAAATTAGTCAGGAGTGATTTTGTGTCAGGATTCATGGGATGCCCCATCCCTGGGAGTGCTCAAGGCCGGGTTGGATGGGGCTTGGAGCAGCCTGGGATGGTTTTGGGATCCCGGAATTCCAGACTGGTTTGGGGTGAGAGGGACCTTAAATCCCATCCAATCCCATCCCACCCCTGCCATGGCAGGGACAGCTCCCACTGTCCCAGCCTGGCCTTGGACATTTCCAGGGATCACCCAGGGGCAGCCAGAGCTGCTCTGGGCACCTGTGAAATATTCCCTGCAGCACAAATAATTCCTTTATCTCCCAGGGATCCGTGGAGGGTTGGAATTGATGCTCTCTGATGTCCCTGCTGGGAGCTGGGAATGCTCCATCCCTGCCCCACTGCTGGAAAAACAGGAGCTGAGCTCCTCTGGCCACTGCTCATTGCAGGGATCCCTCGTGGGGCTGGAAATTCCCCCCTGAAATTCATCACCAACCCTTTTTTTCCTGGCAAGAGGAGCATTTCCCCCTCCAGCTTTGGCAGCTCAGGTAGCAGAGGCAGCACTAGTGTCAGGATGTGGATTTGGAAATTAAAAAAAAAAAAAACCAACAAAAACAACAAAAAAAAGTTCCCTGCCTCACGCCTGGGCTGCTGGAAGTTTGTTCTTGTACCATTTCCTTCCTGCACAGGCTGCACTCACTAATTTTAGCCTCAAACTCGCATTTCTCTGCTGCTTTGCTGCTTCTGAAGAGGAATTCTCCCCTCCTTGCCAGGCCACAGCTCCCCTGGAAACAGGGACAGATCCCTGGGGGATGGAAGGAACGAGCACAGCACACACTCAATACTTTGGAACTATTGAGGATAAACAGCAAAATGAATCCGTTTGTGCAACAGCTGATGGAGAAATGCTCACAGTGCCCGGGAAAAGCTGGAAAAAAAAAAAAGAAGATTTGGGATTATTTTGTAAATCTCAAAACACCTGGAAATGGTTTCAGGGCTGCTGAAGGAAGGAGAGTGCTGTGCTGTGCTTCACCTTCTGGATGTCCAGAAATCCAAATTCATGCTCCTGGTCCTGATAAATCCCATTTTTCTGTGCCACGCTGCCCTTCCCTCAGCGAGGCTGAGATGATAAATCCCTCACCCAAAGGGGAGGATCTGGCCAGTGACCAATTCAGAGGGATTTTAAATCAGCCTGGCAGGCAGTGCAGGTTTGCTCCTGCACCTGAGTGGGTTTTCATTGGGAATGGGAGGGAAATGAAATGCAGAAAAGATTCCACGTTCCTGGTACCCGTGGGACACATAAAATCCTCCTTGCTGCAGCATCTGTTCATCAGGAGCAATCCCAAAATATTTTCCATATCTCTGCCAGGATGTCTGAGGGATTTTTTTTATCCATTTGAACTGCAATTAGCTCCAGGAATGAAATGGTCCAAACATCTGGGAATGAAATGCTCCAAACATCTGGGAATGAAATGCTCCAAACATTTGAGAATTAAATACTCCAAACATCTGGGAATGAAATGCTCCAAACATCTGGGAATGAAATGCTCCAAACATTTGAGAATTAAATACTCCAAACATTTGGGAATGAAATGATCCAAACTTTCATGAATGAAATGCTCCAAACTTTTGAGATTTAAATGCTCCAAACTTTTGGAAATTAAATGCTCCACACATGTGGGAATGAAATGCTCCAAGCTTTCGTGAATGAAATGCTCTAAACTTTTGAGAAATAAATACTCCAAACTTTCATGAATGAAATGCTCCAAATTTTTGAGAATGAAATACTCCAAACTTTTGAGATTTAAATGCTCCAAACTTTTGGGAATGAAATGATCCAAACTTTCATGAATGAAATGCTCCAAACATCTGGGAATGAAATGCTCCAAACATCTGGGAATGAAATGCTCCAAACATCTGGGAACGAAATGCTTCAAACTTTTGAGAATTAAATACTCCAATCTTTCGTGAATGAAATCCTCCAGATTTTTGAGAATGAAATGCTCCAAACATCTGGGAATTAATTACTGCAAACTTCTGGTAATGAAATGCTCCAAACTTTTGAGAATTAAATACTCCAACCTTTTGGGAATGAAATGCTCCAAACATCTGGGAATTAAATACTCCAAACTTTTGAGATTTAAATGCTCCAAACTTTTGGAAATTAAATGCTCCAAACATGTGGGAGTGAAATGCTCCAAACTTTCATGAATGAAATGATCCAAACTTTCATGAATGAAATGCTCCAAACTTTTGAGAATTAAATACTCCAATCTTTCGTGAATGAAATCCTCCAAACTTCTGAGATTTAAATGCTCCAAACTTTTGGGAATGAAGTGCCCCAAACCTTTAACAAGAGGACGATGCTGAGCAGTAATTGGAGATTTTGCACCCTGCAGGAATCTCCTCCCTGGCATTCCAGGTATCCAAGCCTTACAGGGTTTTTTTTTCCTTCTGCCAGCGTGAGGGAAGGTTAAAATTTGGGATTTTCTGCCCCAAACTTCCCAGGCAGCCACGAGAACCCGCAGTGGTGTTTGCAGAGGGCAAAATTCCACCCCGGCGTTTCTCTCTGCTTCTTCCGTCGGCAATCCCAGACTCCAAAATTTCATCCCCAATTCCAGCTCCCGTCAGAACGACCCTCCCACCCTGCGTTTGTGTCCACGGCCTCCCTGTTGGTGGCTCTCAGGCAGGACAGCAGCTCCTCGGGGACCAGAATCTGCTTGGGGACATCGCCGGGTTCCCAGGGGATCCCCGGGCAGGATCCAGGTCCTGCCTGCACCGGGAATGCCTGGCTGCTGTTCAGGACCAGGTGGATTTTCTCCAGCAGGCACATCTGGGCCGTTCCTGCTCCCTGCTGCTCCCACAGCTGGGGGACAGGGCTGGTGTAGTCCCCAGGGAAAATTCCCACCGGTGCTTTTGGGATTTCTGCGGGCTGCTGGGGCATTCCAGCAGTGATGTATCCCAGAGCGTTCCCGTGGCACAGTTGGGGTCTGTAGGCGCTGAGCTGCTCCAGGGCCAGGCTGCCCGGGGCCACCAAGGTCCTGGTGACCTCCCCGTGCTCGGTCACCTCTGCCCTGGCCTCGGTGTCCAGGTCTCGGTGTCGTTCCTGTGCCGGCACCTCCTCGATTTCCGTGACTGCGGGATCGCCGGGGGCCAGGAACGGCTCCTGGAAATTGGGGAAATCTTCCTTGCCCTGGGGTGGGGGGAGAAAATGATGGCAAATGTTGATAATAGCAGAGCTGCCATCAGGGTGGCCCGGGGGATGGAATGGGATGAGCTTTGAGGTCCCTGCCAGCCCCGGGCAGCTGTGGCCGTGGAATACAGAATAGGTGGAATTTAGGGTTCAAGATCTCAGCTAATCCAGGCTCCCACACACCTTGAAAACGCCTGGGAAATGATTCCTGAGCAGTTCCCAGCGCCTCAGAACTTAAATCTCTTCCCATCCCTGTTCCCCACAGCTCTGGAGTGAGCTGCTCCTCCCAGGTGAGGGAATATTCCCAAAGGAAACGGCCCCAAGCTGTGCCAGGGGAGGTTTAGATTGGATTTTGGGGAAAATTTCTCTGTGCAAAGGATTTAAAATCCCTGTGAGTGTGGCACCTGGGGACATGGGAGTGTCCTGGAGTGAGCTGCTCCTCCCAGGTGAGGGAATATTCCCAAAGGAAACGGCCCCAAGCTGTGCCAGGGGAGGTTTAGATTGGATTTTGGGGAAAATTTCTCTGTGCAAAGGATTTAAAATCCCTGTGAGTGTGGCACTTGGGGACATGGCAGTGTCCTGGAGTGAGCTCCTTGTCCCAGATGAAGGAATATTCCCAGAGGAAACGGCCCCAAGCTGTGCCAGGGGAGGTTTAGGTTGGATTTTGGGGAAAATTTCTCCGTGCAAAGGATTTAAAATCCCTGTGGATGTGGCACCTGGGGACATGGGAGTGTCCTGGAGTGAGCTCCTTGTCCCAGGTGAAGGAATATTCCCAGAGGAAATGGCCCCAAGCTGTGCCAGGGGAGGTTTAGATTGGATTTTAAGGAAAATTTCTCTGTGGAAAGGGCTGTCCCCATCCCTGCAGGGATTTAAAATCCCTGTGGATGTGGCACTTGGGGACATGGCAGTGTCCTGGAGTGAGCTCCTTCTCCCAGGTGAAGGAATATTCCCAGAGGAAATGGCCACAAGCTGTGCCAGGGGAGGTTTAGGTTGGATTTTAGGGGAAATTTCTCAGTGGAAAGGATTTAAAATCCCTGTGGATGTTGGGGACATGGAGCAGTGGTGGCAGTGCTGGGAGATGACAGGACTCAACCTCAGAGGGATTTTCCAACCTGAATAATTCCGTGATTCTGTAAATTCCAAACTTTAATCGGAGGGGAAGCAAAGCCAGGAGAAAACTCTGCCCTCACCTGGAGTGACTTCACCACGGAGCTGTTCTCCATGTGGGGAAAATCTTCCAAGAGCCACTTTGGCAAGAGGGACACGAGGGTGGCCTTCACCCTTCACCAAAAGGGGAAAAAAAAAAACAAAAGAAACCCCACCAAACCCCAAATGTTAATCCAAATTATTGCTCAGATATTCCTCACGCAGGATGGAAGGGGCTGGGTGGGAAGGACACGTGAAGGACACCCAACCTTTGAGCAGGGCTTGGAAACTCTGGGTTCCACGTTCTTTAATTTCACCAATTTCGTGTTCATTTGACTTTTTTTTTGGTTGGTCTCTGCCTTAGTGTAGAGCACCAAAAAGTCCTTTTACACAGCAAACTGATAAATGTGTGACATTGCCCTCGGGCTGAGGTGAAAAGGACTCTGATGTTGGTTTTAAAACATCCCAGAAGGAATTTTCTATTTCTTTTATATATATATATATATATATATAAAATAAAAAAAAAAAAAAAAAAAAAAAGAAAAAAAAATATGAATCAGAAACAAGGAAAGACAGATATGGGGGAGAAAGAAATACCTTTTCCTGACTGATTTTTTGAACATCACAACTGCAAAAAGAATTGATGATCCCACCACGCTGAGGCTCAGCCCCAAGAAAACTCGGATGTCATCATCTGCAGGAGGATGGAGAGGGGGCAGGTCATGCCTGGCTGATTCAGTCACTCACCATTTCCTGCCCCAGCTGCCAGAAATGCTGACGTGAATTCCTCAGCCCGTGCTGGTTTTGCTTTTGTTTTGAGTGCAGTGACAGATCCTGACCTTTAGCGGGGCATGTGCAAAAGCAGAGATCCCCAAAGCCAGAGCAAAGCCTGGGAAATGCTGCCACAATTCCCTGCTCCAAACTGCCGGATGGAACCAGCCTCTTGTAGAGGTTAATTTTGTATTTTCCACCTTTTGGACATTGTATTTTAACCTGCTTAGAAAGCAAAACTCAGAGTTTGCATTCTGTGGGTGCTGCTCATCCACGAGAGCACCACCTGCACGTGGGTTGTGTCCCCCACGGAGTGAAAATGTTCTTTTTGTCGCCTTTGACCTCCCCAAAAAATGTCCTGGAGCTCTCAATTCCCGCTGCCAGGCTCTGCTGGGGCTTAAACCTCCCACTGGTGGCCAGGACTAAGCCTGGCTTAGCAAGGCCGAGCTGCCCTCTTACCCTGCAACATCTGGCTGTAGGTGCTGCCCAGATGTGGCTCCTCCGGCGGGGCTGGAACAGAGAGGAGGGAGAAACGTCTGTGATTCGTTTAGAGCAGTGAGTGACACAAAACCCGCCCTGATTTTATCTTTTTAGAGAAAGAAATGATGGGGGGAAAAACGAGGGGAAATGGAGCTCCCTGAAGTAATGAAGAATTCCAGCTCCACAATGTGGATCCAATTAAATGAGATCTCGATCAACACCTGTCCCCACCTATAAAAAATCTGCCCTGCACATCCCTCAGCACCCAGAGCGAGGATTTGGTCCCCCGGGGGAGCTCCAGCATTTCCCATGAGCGCTCCCAGGTTGTTGGACAGGTTTTCCAGAGAAGCCCAAGGCCAGGAGGGACATTGGGACACGCTGGGACAGTGGGACACGGCAGGGGGGTGGCATTAGGGTGGGATTTGAGTCCCTCCCACCCCAAACCATTCCGGGATTCTGGGATTTCCCAGATGGGAATGAATTTTGTGAGTGATTATTTGTGTGCAGGGAGGGGAGATCTGCAGCTGAACATCAAGGAGCCTCTTTGTGCTGGAATCATCAGCTTTGATCCAATTCCCAGCAATTCCCTCGGGATCTCCTGTCCTTGGCAAACATTTGGTGCCTTGGGGACAACACCCAAGAGCCAGGGCAAACAGAGGGACAGCCAGCCTGGAATGTCACCTTGGAATGTCACCTTGGAATGTCACCTTGGAATGTCACCTTCCATTTCCTGGGAAAAGCTGCCCTTGCCCAGCTCAGAGCGGTGCCAGGCGGAGCCGCGGGGCTGCTCTGGCACAGGAGGGGTCCCCGGGAAGCTGCGGGGACCCATCTCAGGTGGCAGAGCTGGGGACACGCTCAGGTGTCACCTCAGGTGTCTCCTGCAGGTGCCTCTGGCTCTGACAGCCCTTGATGGCTCTGCCCAGCCTCACCTGGCCCCTCCCCCCACCCCTGCCCAGCCTCACCTGGCCCCTGCCCAGTCTCACCTGGCCCCTCCCCCCTGCCCTGCCCAGCCTCACCTGGCCCCTGCCCAGCCTCACCTGGCCCCTCCCCACCCCCCTGCCCAGCCTCACCTGGCCCTTCCCCCTTGCCCTGCCCAGCCTCACCTGGCCCCTCCCCACCCCCCTGCCCAGCCTCACCTGGCCCCTCCCCACCCCCCTGCCCTGCCCAGCCTCACCTGGCCCCTCCCCCTCCCCCTGCCCTGCCCAGTCTCACCTGGCCCCTCCCCTCACCCCTGCCCAGTCTCACCTGGCCCCTGCCCAGCCTCACCTGGCCCCTCCCCACCCCCCTGCCCTGCCCAGCCTCACCTGGCCCCTCCCTCTGCCCAACCCAGGGGTCTCTATTTAAGCCCAGCCCTGGCTCTCAGCCCCAGCTTGGGCTGAGCTCAGGGGGTCAGACCCTGCTCTGATGTCAGGGCTTGGCTCAGCTCTCAAAGCCACCCCCAGGGATGAGGATGAGGATGAGGATGAGGATGAGGATGAGGATGAGGATGAGGATGAGGATGAGGATGAGGATGAGGAGATTCCTCTACAAGCCGCCTCATGCCCTTCCCTGGCCCCATTCCAGCCCTGATCCAGCTGGAGATTCCCCTTCCAGGCCGTGCTGTGGCTCCCACTGCGGGTGAGGAAGGGCGGGCTGTGTCTGCCCAGCCGCTCTCTGCAGAAGCTCTTTGCTGTATTTTGGTTTATCTCCAACATTTTTCTTGCGAATTCTGCGTTTGCAACCTCGCTTTTCTACCACAGGACGGGACAAAACTCTGCTGGTGAGTCTGGTGAAGGAAAACTCGGTGTGTTTGATGTGTGCGAGGGTGCAAAGATCAGTTTTTTTAAATTAAACCCTCTATTTTCCAATCCTGCTCGGCGAGGAGGGTTTATCCTGTCCCTAAACCTGAGGAATCCCCTAAAGCTGCGGCGTGGAGCAGCAGCTTTTCCCCCGGGCAGGCTCACCTGGGCTGGAGCTGGGCTGGCTGATGCCCTCGGGATACACCGCGTACAGCGACACACGGGGGGCAGCTCCTGCCTCTGCCGGGAAAAACGAGAATTGCCTTCAAAATGTGGATTTTTATCCGCTCTGAATGCTCCAGCCTCGGCCAGGAGCTTTTTACTGAGTGGTGAAAGCGGATGGGTTGATCTCTGTGGGTCTGGTGTTGTTCCTGGCCCGCCAGCTCGTTTTTATTTCATTTTCTTTCCCTCCCCATCCCTCCTTTCCCTGTGATCTTCACCCAGGGATCAAATCCCACTGACCGCCTTCCAATCTCCAATTTCTTCCCTCCTCCTTCTTCCCTAAGGATTCTTCACAACCCCACTCCCCAAAAACGAGGGGCAGGGCTCAAATTCACACGAATTTGGGATTCGGGGCGCGACAATTCGGGATTCGGGGCGCGACAATTCGGGATTCGGGGCGCGACAATTTGGGATTCGGGGCGCGACAATTTGGGATTGGCGCTCCCACAATTTGGGATTCGCGGTCTAATTTGGGTTTATAACGTCCTGATGAGCCGTGCCAAGCAGAAAAGGGATTCCTGGCATGTCTCACCTTGGATGTAGGTGTGCGTTTCCTGCTGTGGGATTTTTTCCCAGAAGAACTGTTCCCCCTGGCCGTGCTGGGAGCTGGAAACCCACTCCAGTATGAACCAGAGCAGGGGGTTCTGGCTGGGCTGGGGGGGCTTCCACTGAACCAGGACCCTGCTCTGGTTCTCAGGCTTCACCTCCACGGCCTCTGGTGCTGGGAATTCTGTGGAGAGAGAGGGAGGGCAAGGGGCTGTCACCCCAAACTCATCCTTGGAGACTGGCAAGGGGCAGCCAAGGTCAGGACAAATGTGGATTTCCTGGAAGTGTTTGAAAACTGAAGGGTGAACAGGAAATTATAAATATGTGGGGTTATAGATAAACATGCTATGTATATTAAAAAATCTACCTTTATGTATTGATATGTATTTCATAGAATTATTTAGGTTGGAAATGATCTTCAACATCAAGGGCATCACTGCCCCATGTCCCCAAGTGCCACATCCATGTGGACTTTAAATCTCTCCAGGGATGGGAACTCTATCCCTGCCCTGGGCAGCTGTGCCAGGGCTGGAGAAGTTTTCCATTAGGGAATTTTCATGATATCCACCCTGAGCCTCCCCTGGCCCAGCCTGGGGCTGTTCCCTCTCCTCCTGTCCCTGTTCCCAGATCCCAAATCCCCCCGGCTGTCCCCTCCTGTCAGGGAGTTGTGCAGAGCCAGAAATTCCCCCTGAGCCTCCTTTTCTCCAGGCTGAGCCCCCCCAGCTCCCTCAGGGATTCTCCAGCCCCTTCCCATTTCCCTCAGGGGATTCTCCAGCCCCTTCCCATTTCCCTCAGGGATTCTCCAGCCCCTTCCCATTTCCCTCAGGGATTCTCCAGCCCCTTCCCATTTCCCTCAGGGGATTTTCCAGCCCCTTCCCATTTCCCTCAGGGGATTCTCCAGCCCCTCCCTGTCCCTCGTGGAGTGGTGACCCCAGGGTTGTCCCCAGCACAGGGGACAGGCACAGCCCGGGGCTGGCACCCCCCACGTGCCCTTGGCCCTCCTGGGGCAGCTGCAGAGCTCTGTGCTTGCCAATCCCAAAATCCACATCATCACCTCGGTCACGTCCCTGAAATGCTTCACCTGTCACTTCTTACCAGAAATGTGCATAATTCTGATAAATATCAGGGCTTTGAGAGCTTTTTCCACCTTATTTCTCTTCAGTTTCTTTTTAGTCATGTATTTGTCCTCAGCTTGAATGGGACTTTCCCCTCCCATTGCTCATTCTGAGACATTTTTTCAGAGCTAGGAAAGCGTGGTTGTGGGGAAAACCACAGCCCGGGGCACAGGGAGAGTAAGGTGGTCCTAAAAGGATTTAGAAAGGATTTTTTTTCCCCTTCTTTTCCAGTTTTCAAGGGCCCAGCTCACAGAGGGGGTTGGCAGAGCAGAGGAGCAGCCTTGCACCTTTTGCTTTGCCAACACAGGCAAGGCAAACCCACTTTTAAATGTGTTGCTGCAGGTGAAGGGCTGAGATTCCAGAGCCTGAAGGGGCTCCAGGAGAGCGACAGCACACGGGGAATGGATTCCCAGAGGGCAGGGATGGATGGGATTTTGGCAGGAATTGTTCCCTGGGAGAGTGGGGATGGGATGGGCTGGGATTCCCGGAGGGGCCGGGATTCCGGGATGGGATTCCCGGAGGGGCCGGGATTCCGGGATGGGATTCCCGGAGGGGCCGGGATTCCGGGATGGGATTCCCGGAGGGGCTGTGGCTGCTCCATCCCTGGCAGTGTCCAAGGCCAGGCTGGATGAGGTTTGCAGTAATCTGGGATAGCGGGACGTGTCCATGCCCACGGAACAATGAAATGAGATGAGTTTCAAGTCTCTGTCAACCCAAACCACTGCAGAATTCCATGATTCCGTATCGAGCATCTCCAGGCGACTTGTCTGGAGGATTTTGTGCTCCCTGAGCTCTGCCAGAGCCTTTCCCTCTCACAATCCAACATTTCCCGGCAATCCGGGTACAATCCAGTCCCTGCCATCCTACCTTGCTGAGCTGCAGCTCCGTTTAGGGGGATTCTGGCAGGGCTGGAAGCACCTTTGGAATTGCGGGCGGTGACGAGGAGGCTGCGGGCTCCGGGAGGCACCAGGACCGTGCACTCGGTACCGAGGGTGAGGCACAGCAGCTCCGCTCCCCCGGGGCTCTCGGTGGCCACGGAATAGCCCAGGATCCTCCCACGGGCATCCCGGGCTGGCAGAGGCTGCGAGGGGTGAGATGGGCAGGGATTTGTGGGGTTTGACATCGCCACACCCGGGCAGGACAGCTGTCCCCAGGGCTGGGTGACAACGTTTTAAAAGGATGGAGAGATTTGGTTCCAAGCTGGGGCTGGGATTTTCCTCCCATCCCTGTGGCCAAAGGGCTCATTGGGGAGGAGCAGAGCCCCAAAAACCCCACAGAACTGAGCCCCAAAAACCTCCTTACCTTGATCAAGACCGTCACCTCGTGGCTGCCGTTGGGCAGGACCGGACCCAGGCGCCGCCACACGGCGGGAGCGGAGGGGGCTGCGACAGGAGGGGACACCGTGAGACACCGGGGGGGACACGGTGAGACACAGAGGGCACCGTGAGACACCGGGGGACAGCCCGGGGACACCGGGGGACACCCCGGGGACACCGTGGGACACCGGGGGACAGCCCGGGGACACCGGGAGGACACGGTGAGACACCGGGGGGCGCCCCAGGGACACCGCGAGACACGGGAGGGCACAGCGGGGACACCGGGGGTACACCCTGGGGATACCCCGAGACATCGGAGGACACCGGGGGAACACCCTGAGACACCCGAGGGCACCCCAGGGACACCGGGGAAGACACCCTGAGACACCCGAGGGCACCCCGGGGACACCGTGGGACACCCGAGGGAACCCCCAGCCCTCCGGGGAGCCCCTCCCGAGCGGGGGCTCTGCGGCTGGGAGAGGAAAGGGCGCGGATGGAAAGAACCGGGGGCGCTGCTTTTTTCGGGGGGAGCAGCCCCGGTTCTCCGGTGCCACCGGGACGGGAGGGCAGCGCTGCCCGGGGTGGCTGAGCCGTGCCAGGCTCATCCCGAGGGTGGCACGGACCGGGGGAGCTGGCTCAGGGTGACAGGGATTTGTCGCCCACACCTCGGCTGATGTGATTTTGGTTTTTTTCCCACCCAGGGGAGCCAGAAAGCCACTAAAGATCACGGAATCCGCTCGGCTGGAAAAACCCTCTGAGAACATCGAGCCCGACCACCCTGAGCTCTGCCAAGGTCCCGTGTCCCCAAATGCCACATCCACAGGGCTTGGGGACCCCGGGGCTGAGCCCACCTGCCTCGGGGGTGCTGTAGAGGAAAGGGGGGCTCCAGGCGCTCCAGGGGCTGCGGGCGGTTCTGAGCCGGCACCGGACCTGGAACACGAAGTCGGTGTCGCTCTGCAGCTCGTGCTGCCAGCGGGGACCCTCCTGTGCCACTTTGTCACACGGCTCCACCTGCAAGGACAGCGGGGCGCTGGGGGAAGGGGGACACGGAGGGTCCCCACGTGTGGGAACCGCTGCGTGGGGACGGCAGGGACAAACTCAGGCTCTGTCTGTGCTCTGGTGCTGAAGTTTGCAGTTTATTTTGTAGGGTGTGGGTTTATATGGGGCTCTGCTGGGAACTGCAGCCACAGCTCAGAGCAGGGCAGAGAGAGGGACAGAGTGAGAGTAAAAAAAGAGAGAAGACGGTAAGAGTGAGAGCGTAAGAGAGAGGAGAGCGATTTTCCCCTTTACATTACATTAAATCTATGCTGAATATTCTAATTTCCACTGACCAATCTAATACAAGATACAAATTCTCTAACATTTGCATGCAACCTATAGGAATCACTATATTACCATGTTTTACTGCTTTTCTTATCTCTAAATTTTATCTGGGACCCTTCCTGCCGTGCCTAGGGAGGATGGCTGTTTGATTTTTGGTATTTGCAGCATCCAACATTATCTAAACCAAGGGGCCTTCAGGCATTCAGTTGTTTTCAGCCACACAGTCGAAAATTGCTCTCATTTCTATTTCTCTTATATTTTCCATATTCTCAAAGTCTTTTGCCAGGCACTCGTATTTATAAAGTTTCCCTAATTCATCCTTCCCAACACCCACCGCCACCCCCTGGCACGGGGCAGGGGTGGCAGGACCCGCCCTGTCCCCTCCAGTGCCACTCTGCGGGCACACCTGGAGCCGCCAGGCTGCTGCCACTCTGGGATTCTGTCACCAACGGGGATTTTGGGGCTCCTGTGGCAGCTGGGACCCTGCCAGCACTCAGGGATGTCTCCAAAGGGCTCAGGCGGAGCTGTCCCGGTGTGGTTTTTTCTGAGAATCCCAGAGGATTTTGTGCCTTGTCCTTGCAGAGCAGAACGTTTGGAAATGTTTGGAATTCGGGTTTTTTTGCTTAAAAAGCTGAGCTGACCCTGCCCCCGAGGCCCCCTGCTCTGTCCTGCCCCCCAAAGCGGGATCTGCCAGGGGTGAGTTCTGAATGACCCCAACTGTTCCCGTTGCCCACGGGGGTCCGTGTGGGAAGGGGATTTGTGTGGGGGGAGGTTTGGGGGTCCCGGGGGTCTCACCTGCCACCTTGGGGTGCCCGTGGCTCGGTGCCTCTCCTGGCACTGCACGTTCTGCAGGCGGGTCCGGCTCCTCCAGCGAGTGGTGGTGACGGCAGGGGACGAATCCGAGGTCTCGGCGCCGATGGCCACGGGCAGAGCGGGGACCACTGTGGGGACAGACAGAGAGGGGCTGGCCCTAAAGTGACACTGCAGGGCAGAGCGGGGGGACACGGACAGCCCCAGCACGCTGTGCTGGTCATGGGTGGGCGGAGGGATGGATAAAGGAATGGAGGAGGGATGGATGATGGATGGATGGATGGATGGATGGAGGGATGGATTAGGGATGTATAAACGGATGGATAAATGGATGAGGGAAGGATGATGGATGGATGCATTAAGGATGTATAAAAAGATAGATAAATGGATGATGGATGGATAAATGATATATGGTTTAGGGATGGATAAATGAATGGGGGATGGATGAGGGATGGATAAATGGATGAGGGAATGATGAGGAATGGAGGGATGGATGGATAAATGGATGGGGGATGGATGAGGGATGGATGATGGAGGAGGGATTAATGGATAAATGGATGAGGGAAGGATGAGGGATGGAGGGATGGAAGGATGATGGATGGATAAATGATGGGTGGATTAGGGATGGATAAATGGATGTATAAATGGATGGATGGATGGATTAGGGATGTATAAATGGATGGATAAATGGATGGATAAATGGATGGATGGATGGACAGACAGACGGACATACCGAGCTCCTGCAGGCTGAGGAGCTGAGGGGCCGAGCTGGCAGTGCCCAGAGCGTTGCTGGCCTGCACCCACACCGAGTAGTGGCTCTCATTACGCAGCTCTCTCAGCAGCACAGGGGAGTCTGCAGGGAAGGTCTTTTCTTCCTCATCCTCCTCATCCTCCTCATCGTGTGGCACCACCCTGGAGGCAGAAGGCAGCCCCGTCCCGGTCCGTGCCCATCCCAGATCTCCCAGCTCCTGAGCAGGGCGAGGCCATCCCCAAACCCAGAGCTCGTCACCCCTAAAGCAAACTGGGAATTCCTTCCCTTCCCTGACGCTGCTGCCGGGGATTTGTGTTTACCCAGGGAAAGGGAATTCTTTCCTTCCTTTCTGCCTGCACCGTTCAGCTTGATCCCAAGCAAATTCCAGCAGGAGCTTTGGCCCTTCTCTCCACAAATATGATGGGATTTCATGTCCTTAAAATGGAGTGAGGAGGACTGAAAGCCTGCCAGGGTGTGCCGTGGGGATTTTGGTGGCAGGGAACATCCCAGGACGGAGTGTGACATGAGGATTTTGGTGGCAGGGACCATCCCGAGATGGGGTGTGACATGAGGATTTTGGTGGCAGGGACCATCCCGGGATGGGGTGTGACATGCCAGGCTGTGCCGTGGGGATTTTGGTGGCAGGGAACATCCCGGGATGGAGTGTGACATGCCAGGCTGTGCCGTGGGGACTTTGGTGACAGGGACCATCCCGGGATGGCGTGTGACATGAGGATTTTGGTGACAAGGAATATCCCGGGATGGAGTGTGACATGAGGATTTTGGTGGCAGGGAACATCCCGGGATGGGGTGTGACATGCCAGGCTGGTGCCGTGGGGATTTTGGTGGCTGGGAACATCCCAGGGTGGCACTGTGACACACCGTGCAGCTGCCGGCACCTCTGCTTCAGCTTCAAGCTGGGCTTTAGTTTTTGGGGTTTGGGCAGGGTTAGGTTCACCCTCTCTGTCTCCTGGAGAGAGCCCGGGCAGCTGAAGCTGCTGCTCCCCTGTGGCAGGACACGCCGGGTGACAGCCAGGGCCACCCCCTGCAGACCCCCCTGCGGCGGGACCGGCGGTTCCCGGGCAGGAGGTGACAAAAACGTGAGCTGGAGGAAATGGAACTGGGGCACGGCAACCCCGCTGCCACCCGGGGATGTCACCCAGGGCTGGCTGTCACCGGGGGCTGTCACATGGGGCTGGTTGTCACCGGGGGATGTCACCAGGGGCTGGCTGCCACCGGGGGATGTCACCCGGGGCTGTCTGTCACCCGAGGATGTCACCTGGGGCTGCCACCTAGGGATGTCACCGGGGATATCACCAGAGGCTGCCACCCGGGGCTGTCACCCAGGGATGTCACCGGGGCTGCCACCAGGGCTGGCTGTCACCCGGGGCTGTCTCTGTCACCCAGGGCTGTCACCCGGGGCTGTCTCTGTCAGCCAGGGCTGTCACCCGGAGCTGTCGCCCCCAGCCCCGGTACACCCGTGCTCACCTGCGCAGGTGGAGGCTGTGCCGGGTGGCCAGGTGAGTGTCCCGTCCTTCATCCCAGCCGCACTCCAGGAGCTCCGAGCCCTCGGCGATGGCGCAGCTCAGGTTAGCGGGGGGGTCCGGAGGGTCTGGGGGGGCGAGGCCGGGTGAGGGCACGGGGGGCACTCAAAAGGTTTTGACAGGAGCCAGAACCGAGCTCCTCGGGGCTTGGCACGGGTGGGGGGCACTCACAAGATTTTGGCAGGAGCCAGACCCCACTGCTCGGGACTTGGCACGGGGGGCACTCAAAATGTTTTGGCAGGAGCCAAGCCCGAGTTCCTCGGGGCCTGGCACGGGTGGGGGGCACTCACACAATTTTGGCAGGAACCAAACCCGAATTCCTCGGGGCTTGGCACGGGTGGGGGGCACGGGGGGCACTCACACGGTTTTGATAGGAGCCAAACTGGGGGGCACGGGGGGCACTCACAAGATTTTGATAGGAGCCAGACCCCAGTTCCTCGGGGCCTGGCACGGGTGGGGGGCACTCACACGGTTTGGGCAGGAACCAAACCCCAACTGCTCAGGGCTTGGCACGCGTGGGGGGCAAGGGGGGCACTCACAAGACTTTGATAGGAGCCAAACCCCACTGCTCGGGGCCTGTCACGGTTGGGGGGCACTCACACAATTTTGGAGGGCACTCACACGGTTTTGATAGGAGCCAAACTGGGGGGCAAGGGGGGCACTCACAAGATTTTGATAGGAGCCAGACCCCAGTTCCTCGGGGCCTGGCACGGTTGGGGGGCACTCACACGGTTTTGACAGGAACCAAACTGGGGGGCAAGGGGTGCCTCACAAGGGCTATGAGCCAGACGCGTCGGGGCCTGGCACGGTTGGGGGGCACTCACAAGATTTTGATAGGAGCCAAACCCCAGTTCCTCGGGGCCTGGCACGGGTGGGGGGCACGGGGGGTACTCACAGCCCGCCCGGAGCTCGGTGCCGCACACCAGGCGGTGCCGCTGGGGGTGGGCACAGAGGGAGAAGCAGGTGACGCTGGCGAAGGGCATCCGAAAATCGCGCAGCCGGAGCCGCACGGCGCTGCCGGGCAGGGGCTGCGGGGTCCCCTCAGCTCGGCTGTAGTTGAGGAGGATGAGGAGCTGGGCCGAAGGGCAGCCCAGCGTGGACTGGCAGCTGATGGAGATGTCGGAACCCATCGGAACCACGGCAGAGGGCTCGATCCACACGCGCCCCTTGCACTCGATGCTTGCAGCGCCTGCGACAAAACGGGAGAGGTCCGGGGGTGTCCCGTGGGAGCAGGGTGAGGGTGTTGGGGGGACTGCTGTGCTCCCCGGGATGCAGCAGCGAAGGGGTTACACCCCGCCCCGGTCACCTGGAACCCCACGGGACGTGGATAAACCTCGCGGGGTCACCAGCGATGCTGGGGAGGATCCTCTCCCCCCGGCAATATCCACATTTTGGATCTTGGGTTGGATTTGGAGCAGTGGGAGGTGACCCTGCCCGGTGCCGGGTGAGCTCTGAGCTCCCTCCCAGCCCAAATCCGGGACTGGGATGAACCCCCCGGCCCCTCTGACTCATCCCAGCACATCACCAACAGCCGGTTCCGCCCCTTCCACCCATTTCAGCTTTTGCTCTGCAGTTTAAATGAGTGCAGGGAAATAACCTGCGCTCTCGAGAGCTCTGATCCCCAAGATTAGCGCGGCGGGGGCGCTGCCCTTCGCTATCAGATGAAATTGTGCAGCAGCGCCGGCGCTCGGGCGCTATCGGCTCCATCGGCTCTTCCTGGAAAGGGCAGGGCTGTGCCCGCCTGGGCTGCACGGGGGGTGCAGGGGCCTGGGAATGGATCTGGGGGGCTCGGGGATGGATCTGGGGGGCTCGGGGTGGATCGGGGGGGCTCGGGGATCGATCTGGGGGGCTTGGAGGTGGATCTGAGAGATGGATCTAGGAATCTGGGAGATGGTTCTGGGAGCTTGGGAATGGCCCTGGGAGCTCGGGGATGGATGTGGGGGGCTTGGGGATGGATCTGGGAGCATGGGGATGGATGTGGGGGGCTCGGGGATGGATGTGGGGGGCTCGGGGATCGATCTGGGGGGCTCGGGGATGGATCTGGGAGATGGATCTAGGAATCTGAGAATGGATCTGGGAGGGTGGGGATGGATCTGGGGAACTCGGGATGGATGTGGGAGGGTGGGGATGGATCTGGGGGGCTCGGGGGTGGATCTGGGAGATGGATCTAGGAATCTGAGAATGGTCCTGGGAGCTTGGAGCTGGATC
This sequence comes from Acridotheres tristis, assembly GCA_037013685.1. Classification (NCBI taxonomy): domain Eukaryota; kingdom Metazoa; phylum Chordata; class Aves; order Passeriformes; family Sturnidae; genus Acridotheres; species Acridotheres tristis. Next base: position 2,033,643 of record CM072895.1, read on the forward strand.
TGGGGGACTCGGGGATGGATTTGGGGGCTTGGAGATGGATCTGAGAGATGGATCTAGGAATCTGAGAATGGATCTGGGGGCCTGGGAACGGCCCTGAGAGCTTGGGGATGGATCTGGGGGGCTTGGAGATGGATCTGGGAGCATGGGGATTGGATCTGGGGGGCCTGGGGATGGATCTGGGGGCTTGGGAATGGCTCCAAGAGTCTGGGAATGGCCCTGGGAGCTCGGGGATGGATCTGGGGGGCTCGGGGATGGACCTGGGAACTTGGAAATTGTCCTGGGAGTCTGGAAATGGATCTGGGGACTTGGAGATGGATCTGGGAGCCTGGGAATGGCTCCAAGAGTCTGGAAATTGTCCTGGGAGCCTGGAAATGGGTCTGGGAGTCTGGAGATGGATCTGAGGGGCTTGGGGATGGGTCTGGGAGTCTGGAAATGGCCCCACTCCAAGAAGGGGAGAGGGAAGGAGAAGGAGCTGCAGAACATGGGACCCCCCCCTCGCAATGCTCCCCTCAAAACCCCCAACCCTGCAATTGTCCCATTGCCACCCTAAATGCCCTGCAGGGGCCGGGGGTGGCCCTGGGGTGGCCCTGGTGTCCCTGGGGTGGCCCTGTCACTGTCACTCACCCGGGCAGAGCCAGCAGAGCAGGACGTGCAGCACCAAAACCTCGCTGGAGCCTGAGCCTGCCATGGCCTGGAGTGCGGCCACTGCCCACACGTGGCATAGTCTGAGGGATAAAAAAATGATAATGAGGGGGAAAAAATGATCAAAATGATGGGAAAAACCCTCCTGGGAAGCAGCTCCAGCAAGGGCAGGAGGGGGGAAGGCAATGTGGGTTTGTGGCAGGGAAATCTGAGCAGCCTTGCCTTGGAGAAAATGGGTTTGGGGGGTCAGGGGGTGCTGCCCCTCTGCTCAGACACAGCCCCAGGGTTGGCTCCAGGGCTCCCACAGGGACAGGAACGTCCCTGGAATGTCCCTGGATACTCTGGGGTGAGTCCACCAAAGGTGCCCGAGAGTCAGGAGCAGCTGAGGAGTGAGGAAAGTCTGGGGGAGCCCCTCAGCCCGGAGGGGAGGGGGCTCAGTGGGGGGGAATCCTTGGGGATGGATGATGGATGAGGGAGCCAAACTCCTCCCATGGCCCAGGGACGGGGCTGGAGGCAACAGGCTCCCACTGGAAACCAGGAAATTCCAACTAAAATGTAAGAAAAAAACTCTTTAAAGGTGGCCAGAGTGGGGCTGCTGCCCTGAGGGTTTGTCCTGCAGTCTCCATCCCTGGTTTTATGGGATGGAAATTCCCTCTTTCCCTAATATCTTCCCCACAGGTCCTGCCCAGGCTGAGCAATGGCTCTTCCCAGCATTGAACCCCTGGAGCCCCCCAAAATCCCAGGCCAGGCTTTCCCACCCGTGCCCAAGGAGTCACCCACGGGAGTTTACATTTCTCCCTGCTCCCTTTTCCTCTCCCCACAGTCCAAGCCCAGCCTCAGCAGCCCTGTGGGGTTTGGGCTGTGGGGCTGGAAAGGTTTTGCAGCTCCTGGGGGGAAAATTGTTTTTCCAAGCAAAGCATCCCCCTGGGAACAGCCAGCAAGGCACCCCCAGTCCCCCCTGAAACTGGGGGGGGGCTCCAGCATCCCCCACGGACCCCTCTGGGGGTGGGCACAGAGCAGACCCTGAGCCAGCCCTGACACCCCAATTCCCCTGCCTGGGGCTGAACCCCAGCCTCCATCATTCCCTTTCCCCATGCTGGCAGGAATGTCCCCGTGTTTCCTTTACCTGCTGGCAGGAACGGCAAGTTTCCCTGGAGGGAGGCCAGAATCCACAGTATAAACTCCAAAATGCTGATTTTTTTTCAATTCAAACCGGGCCACCGAACCAGCAGCACGAGTGCTTCAGTATTTCTCGTGCAGGGTGAGGTGACCTGGTTTGGTTTTTAGGGCTGATCAAGTATTCAGCACGAGTGAGTCAAATTTCAAGTGCCTCCCCATTACCTGACCTACAAAGAGAAGCTGTCGGTTCCCCAAGTGCCCACGAACCTCCTGCAAGTCAGAGCAAATGAAAAAAAAAAAAAAAAAAACGCAATTGGGGTCCTATGGGAAGAGCTGAAAACTCGAAATGTGCCCAGCTCCCCGAGGGGTCGCAGGCTGTGCCTCCCCTGCGAATCACATTTGTGTTTTTATTCCAATTCAGAGGCGTTTGCAAACCCCAAAGCCAAGGGAACGAGGCCGTTTGGAGGTGCTGGGCTTTGATCTCAGCTCTGCTGAAATCTCCTTGAGCATCGGGGCTAAAGAAATGACAATTCAGCCAAGGAGGGAGAAGCTGCTCCAGGGTGCCAACCCAAATCACACGGAATCCTCACCAGGGGCTGTGCCAGGAGTGGATCCAGCAGGTGAGGAGCAGGAGCTGGGATATTTTGGGGTTCAATGCAGGGGGCTGGGAGCTGGGGGAAGCGGGGAATCCTTACCTTGGCAGCGCTCAGGGCATGTGGCACAGCAGCAGAGCGAGCCGGGGCAGAGCGGGGCTGACCTACATCGAGCAGCCGAGCTCTCCTCGCAGTCTGAGTCAGCCCGAGGGAAAACCCAGCGGCCCTTCAGGCCCTTCCCTCGGGGGGTCTGGGGGTCCTGGCAGGGTTTGGGGTCAGCCCGGTGGAGCTGAGCCCGTCCCCAGCCGGGTTTTGGAGCACAGAGCCCTGGGTGCTGTCAGGGGAAAAACATTTTCCTACCGATCCCCGAGGCAGGGAATGGAAAGTCCCGAAGGAATTGGGGGTGTTTTCACCAGCCCCTCTCTGTGCTCGTGCTGCTCATCCAAGGATGTTCCAGGCAGAGAATTCCCAACCCTTTGGGAGGTCCCGAAGCTCCAGGGATGCTCCAGCGCTCTCCCCACCCCCGGCTCCCTCTGCTGCTCCCAAAGCCCGGCTCTGCACAGCCCGGGACTTCCTTTTTCGTGTCGGTTGAAGAGTTAAACCTCAAAAACAGTGTTAACCTCATTTAGACACTGCAACCACAGGAAACCCCGCACTGCTCCCGCCTCTGCCTCTCGGGAGGAAATGTCGGGGAACAGAATTCACCCCCCCGGGCAAAGGCAGAGCCTCTGCAAGCCCGGGCTGCTCCGGGTTTTAACTGATCCAGGGGATTTTTTTTTAATTTTTTTTTAATTTTTTTTTTTTTTTTTTTGTGGAAGCGAGAGCAGGAGGCTGCCGGCACGGCGGGGTGAAGCCTCGCTGGGTGCTGTGGTTCTATGAGTATAATGAATATAATGAATATAATGTGTATAACGAATATAATGTGTATAATGTGTATAACGAATATAATGTGTATAATGTGTATAACGTATATAACGAATATAATGTGTATAATGTCTATAATGTCTATAATGTTGTAGGAACGTCTGGGTTTGTGTGGTTACGCACCCCCCCCCCGAGCAGGACTGGAGGGGGTTTTAGTGGGAATTTCAGCTTTGGGATGTGCTGGGAATGTTCAATGCCCGGGGCACGCAGCTGGGGCTGCACGGGGGCAGCGCGCACATCTGGAGCCAGCTGATCGCGTCTGGCGCTGGGCTGGCACCGAGGACAAGCACAGCTGGGCTCGGGTGGCACAGCTGGAGCCAGGGCAGCACATCTGGAGCTGGCAGGGTGTGGCGGGACGTGGAGATTTCCCAGGATTGGTGTCGGAGCCCCCGGGAGCTGCCGGTTCCTGCATTTCCAGGCTCCTGATGTCCCGCTGCCACTTCACTGCCGTGTCCTTGTCCCTTCTGAGCCCCCAGAGCTGCAGCTCGGGGCTCTGGGAGCAGCAGGGGAGCAGGGCCAGGCTCTGCTCTCACCGAGCTCTTCCTCACTCATTCCCCTTTCCCATGCTCAGGAATCTCCGTTTCTGTCGCTGAGTTTCTGCTCTGAGGCACTGCCCCGAATTTCCAACCCCCCCCAGGGTGTTTTTGGGGTTCCCTGTGGTTTGTTCAGATATTCCTTCCAGCTGAGGGCAGGGTTGGGTTGGGTTTAGGGAGAAATTCCCTTCATGGGGAGCAGCTGTGGCTGCTCCTGGATCCCTGAAATGTCCCAGGCCAGGCTGGACAGGGCTGGGAGCAGCCCCGGGATGGTGGAAGGAGGAACAAGGTGAGCTTTGTGCTCCCTTCCAGCCCTAACCATTCCAGGATTCTGTGATCCTGCATCCAGAGGTGGAAACGGAGAGATGGAGACGCAAGAGGATCAATTTAACCCTTTGTTGGCTTTGGGGGGGCACGCTGGGATCCCTGCAGGGAGGAAAGGTCGGGACAGACGCGGCTCTGCCGCTCCTGTGTCACCCCAAGAGCCGTGCCCGGCCACGGGGACACGGGGGACACGGGGGTGGCACAGGCTCGTCCCCTTCCCCCTGCTGCCCCCTCTGCCGGGTGCCACCCAGATATTCCATCCTAAAATCTGTGTGTCTGGCACCGGGGGGACACTGCACCCATGGGGTTTTCCCTGTCCCCCCATTTAGGGTTCCCCGGGGGACAGGGACATTCCAGAGGGACAGGGACATTCCAGAGGGACAGGGAACCAGCCCTGCGTGCGTCAGTCCCGCTGGCACGGCGCTCCAGGCGGGATCGGGTTCCTCCGTGCCCCTGGAGCAGTAAATATTCCCCAGTCCAACGGGCCCGGGACAGCCGGGGCTCGCTGCAGGAACAAGGAAGGTGATGCCAATGTCAAAGAAGGTTTCACTGTGATTTTTGGCCCGGGGTAAAAGGACACGCGAGATACGGAAAGTTGCTCCTGGACTTTAAAGTCAGTTTTGTCCTTCCTGTGAGCCGTGCCAGGGAACAGCCCCCTCTCCTTCCCTGTGTGCAGGGCCGTGAATCAGCCGGGAAAAGGAAAATTTGGGCAGAGTTTTTGTTTTTCCCTGCGAGGGGGGCGAGCCGAGCGTGCCGGGGCGAGCGGCAGCTCCTGCCCACGGGGCCACCATTCCCCGTTTGCCTCTGCAGGCCCTGGCTGTGCCCAGACACGTCGTGGCAGCGAGAAAATCGGGAATAATGCTCCCCAAAAAGGGGCTGTAAACACGGCCACGGGCAAGGAATGTCCCGCTGCTGCCTTCCCCCCTCATTTTGGGAGCGACCCCAACTCAACCCTGGAGGGATTTGGGTGGATGTGGGATAGGGGTGGCCTTGGCCGTGCTGGAATGGTTGGACCGGTTGCTCTTTGAGGGTTTTTCCAACCGAAATGATCCAAGGTTTTTATGGAATCGCTGCTGTTTCCAAGCTGAGGCTGATCCCTCATCCCCCTGCACCGCCCCCCATGCCCACCCTCACTCCCCCCACACCACCCGGGGCAGTTTTGTCCTGTCCCTTGGGGGGCTCGGGGACACTTTGTCGTGCGGGGACCGAGAGCTGGGACCAGGTGAGGGTGATGGGTGCCCAAATTCCCCAGCGGTGCCTTGAGGTGTCCCCCAGCCCAACCTGTTCCCTCCATAGGGCGGAGGCGTTTTTTGTGCTCCAAGCTGCCTTGTTCGGGGATTTTTCCACTTGGCAGAGCATAGCCCGGAGGGGAAGATTTAATCTCTGAAAGGGAAGGGCTGGTGCCAAAATCCTGCGTGCGGGGTCACCCGAGGGCAACACCCGGCAGGCTGAGGGCCCCCCGGGGCCACCGTGCCAGGGCCAGCGGTGCCAGCACGGCTCTGACCCCCCAGTTCTGCTGGCACGGCTCTGACCCCCCAATTCTGCTGGCACGGCTCTGAACCCCCAATTCTGCTGGCACAGGTCTGGGTCTGACCCCCCAGTTCTGCTGTCATGGGTTTCACCTCCCCCAGTCAGTGCCCCCCAATTCCAGCCCCCTGTGTGATGTCGCCCATCAATGTCCCCACTCCATCCCTCTGTGCAATATCCCCATCACTGTCCCCCGTCCCACATCCCAGCCCTCTGCGCGATGTTCTCCCATCCCACCCCATCCAATCCTATCCCATGATTCCCATGGATCTCATCCCAGCCCCCTGTGCTATGTCCCCCCATTCCATCCCATCCCATTATCCCATCCCATCCCACCCCATTATCCCATCCCATGGATCCCATTCCATTATCTCACTCCATTATCCCATCCCATCCCACCCCGTTATCCCATCCCATTACCCCATCACCCCCCACCATTATCCCCGCTCCCGTTCCCTCTCCCATCCCCGTTCCCGGTCCCTCTCCGCTCCCATCCCCGCTCTCATCCTCATTCCCGCTCCGTCCCCGCTCCCATCCCCGTTCCCGATCCCTCCTCTCTCCCATCCCATCCCCGCTCCCGGTCCCTCCCCGGTCCATCTCCATCCCCGCTCCCATCCCCGTTCTCGGTCCCTCCCATCGCCACTCCCGTTCCCATCCCCGTTCCCGGTCTCTCCCGTTCCCACTCCCGTTCCCATCCCCGTTCCCGGTCTCTCCCGTTCCCATCCCCGTTCCCATCCCCGTTCCCGGTCCCATCCCCCTTCCCGGTCCCTCCCCTCTCCGCTCTCCGCTCCCATCCCCGTTCCCATCCCCGTTCCCATCCCCGTTCCCATCCCCGTTCCCATCCCCGTTCCCATCCCCGTTCTCATCCCCGTTCCCATCCCCGTTCCCGTTCCCTCCCCTCTCCGCTCCCGTTCCCATCCCCGTTCTCATCCCCGTTCCCATCCCCGTTCCCGGTCCCTCCCCTCCCCGTTCCCATCCCCGTTCCCATCCCCGTTCTCATCCCCGTTCTCATCCCCGTTCCCATCCCCGTTCCCGGTCCCTCCCATCCCCGTTCCCGGTCCCATCCCATCCCATCCCCGTTCCCATCCCCGTTCCCGGTCCCTCCCCTCTCCGCTCTCATCCCCGTTCCCATCCCCGTTCCCGGTCCCTCCCCTCTCGGCTCTCCGTTCCCATCCCCGTTCCCGTTCCCGTTCCCGGTCCCTCCCCTCTCCCATCCCCGTTCCCATCCCCGTTCCCGTTCCCGGTCCCTCCCCTCTCGGCTCTCCGTTCCCATCCCCGCGGCTGCGCGGCTCCTCCCGCTCTCCGGTCCCGCCCCAGCCATGTCGGCCCCGCGCAGACGCCCCGCGGCCGCAGCCGGGGGGGCCCCCGAGGGGGCGGCCGAGGGGGGAGCCCCCGCCGGAGCCCCCGCGCCCGGCGATGCGGAGCGGGGCATGGCGGCCCCGCCGCTCTGGCTGCGCCTGCTGGCCGCCACCTTCTACGGCCTCAGCTCCTTCCTCATCGTCGTCGTCAACAAGAGCGTCCTCACCACCTACGGGTACGGCCGCGCCGGCGGGAACCCCCCCCGGGATCGGGGTAACCCCCAACGGGATGGGGAATCCACCCTGGGACTGGGGTAACCCCCAACGGGATGGGGAATCCACCCTGGGATCGGGGTAACCCCCAACGGGATCGGGAATCCACCCTGGGATTGGGAATCCACCCTGGGATCGGGGTAACCCCCAACGGGATGGGGAACCCCCCCCGGGATTGGGGGAATCCACCCTGGGATTGGGGTAACCCCAAAGGGATCGGGAACTCCCCCCTGGGATTGGGAATCCACCCTGGGATCGGGGTAACCCCCAACGGGATCGGGAACTCCCCCCCGGGATTGGGAATCCACCCTGGGATTGGGAATCCACCCTGGGATTGGGAACCCCCCCCGGGAGAGGGGTAACCCCCAGCGGGATCGGGAATCCACCCTGGGATTGGGGTAACCCCCAACGGGATGGGGAATCCACCCTGGGATTGGGGTAACCCCCAACGGGATTGGGAATCCACCCTGGGATTGGGGTAACCCCCAACGGGATTGGGAATCCACCCTGGGATTGGGGGAATCCACCCTGGGATCGGGGTAACCCCCAACGGGATGGGGAATCCACCCCCGGGATCGGGAACCCACCCCCCGGGAGAGGGGTAACCCCCAACGGGATCGGGAATCCACCCTGGGATTGGGGGAATCCACCCTGGGATTGGGGTAACCCCAAAGGGATCGGGAACTCCCCCCCGGGATTGGAAATTCACCCTGGGATTGGGAATCCACCCTGGGATCGGGGTAACCCCCAGCGGGATGGGGAATCCACCCAGGAATCGAGAATCCCAACCCGGGATCTGGCTGTAACCCCCCCCCAGTATCGGGAATCCACTCTGGAATCGGGATAACCCCCACCGGCATCGGGAATCCACCCCCGAAATCGGGGTACCCCCCCAGGAATCGGGAATCCCACCCCCAGGATTGGGAATCCACCCCTTGGGATCGGGAATCCACCCCCGAAATCAGGGTACCCCCCAGGGATCGGGAATCCACTCCGGGATTGGGAATCCACCCCTTGGGATCGGGAATCCCACCCCGAGTTTGGGAATCCACCCCCCGGATTGGGAATCGCACCCTGGGATCGGGAATCCACTCAGAGATCGGGAATCCCCCCAGGATTGGGAATCCACCCCCGAAATCGGGGTAACCCCCACCGGGATCGGGAACTCCCCCCCCCAGGGTCGGGAATCCCCCCGGGATGGGCGTGGGGACCCCCCCGTGGGATGGGGATGGGGACCCCGCCACTCACCGCCCGTCCTTGGGGTCGGGTCACCCCCTGTGTCACACCCCCGTGTCACCCCCCTGCCCCGGGTCCTCTTTTGGGGCTCCCCCGCCCACCCTGGGTGTCCCCCCCGGTGTCCCCATGGCCGTGTGGCCTCGGGGACCCCCCCCCTCTGTGGGTGCCCCCCATAATTTGTGCTCTGCTCCCGCAGGTTCCCGTCCTCGCTGTGCGTGGGGCTGGGCCAGGTGAGTGGGACCCCGCCGTGTTTTGGGGTGCTGGGTTTTGGGGCCGTGTTTTGGGGGGTGCAGTGTTTTGGGGGGTGCCGTGTTTTGGGGGGTGCCGTGTTTTGGGGTGCTCTGTTTTGGGGCCATGTTTTGGGGGGTGCAGTGTTTTGGGGTGCCGTGTTTTGGGGGGTGCCGTGTTTTGGGGTGCCGTGTTTTGGGGGTGCTGTTTTAGGGGACCGTGTTTTGGGGTGCCGTGTTTTAGGGTGCCGTGTTTTGGGGGTGCCATGTTTTGGGGGTGCCATGTTTTGGGGGGTGCCATGTTTTGGGGGGTGCCGTGTTTTGGGGTGCCGTGTTTTGGGGGGTGCCGTGTTTTGGGGGGTGCCGTGTTTTGGGGGGTGCCGTGTTTTGGGGGGTGCCGTGTTTTGGGGGGTGCCGTGTTTTGGGGTGCCGTGTTTTGGGGTGACCCCTGCTCTCTTGCAGATGGTGGCCACCGTGGCCGTGCTCTGGGTGGGGAAGGCGCTGCGGGTGGTCAAATTCCCTGACCTGGACAGACACATCCCCCGGCGGGTGAGACCCTTCCCGGGCACCCAAATCCCTTCCCCGGCACCCACATCCCCTCCTCAGCACCCAAATCCCCTTCCCGGGCACCCAAATCCCCTTCCCGGGCACCCAAATCCCCTTCCCGGGCACCCACATCCCCTCCTCAACACCCAAATCCCCTTCCCGGGCACCCAAATCCCTTCCCCGGCACCCAAATCCCCTTCCCGGGCACCCAAATCCCCTCCTCGGGCACTTAAATCCCCTCCCCAGACCCAGCTCCGTTTTCCAGACACCCGGCTTCCCTCCTCGGGCACCCAAATCCCTTTCCCCAGCACCCAAATCCCATCCTCGGGCACCCAAATCCCCTCCTCGAATACAGAAATCCCCTTCCCCAGCACCCAGCTCCCCTCGGGTACCCAAATCCCTTCCCCAGCACCCCAATCCCTTTCCCCAGCACCCCAAATCCCCTTTCCCAGCACCCCAATCCCCTTCCCCAGCACCCCAAATCCCCTTTCCCAGCACCCAAATCCCCTTCCTCAGCACCCCAAATCCCCTTTCCCAGCACCCCAAATCCCCTTTCCCAGCACCCCAATCCCCTTCCCCAGCACCCAGCTCCCCTCGGGTACCCAAATCCCCTTTCTCAGCACCCCAATCCCCTCCCCAGCACCCCAATCCCCTTCCCCAGCACCCAGCTCCCCTCGGGTACCCAAATCCCCTTTCCCAGCACCCCAAATCCCCTTTCCCAGCACCCCAATCCCCTCCCCAGCACCCCAAATCCCCCTCCCCAGCACCCCAAATCCCCTTTCCCAGCACCCCAATCCCCTTTCCCAGCACCCCAATCCCCTCCCCAGCACCCCAATCCCCTTCCCCAGCACCCAGCTCCCCTCGGGTACCCAAATCCCCTTTCCCAGCACCCCAATCCCCTTCCCCAGCACCCAGCTCCCCTCGGGTACCCAAATCCCCTTTCCCAGCACCCCAAATCCCCTTCCCCAGCACCCAGCTCCCCTCGGGTACCCAAATCCCCTTTCCCAGCACCCCAAATCCCCTTCCCCAGCACCCCAAATCCCCTTTCCCAGCACCCCAAATCCCCTTTCCCAGCACCCAGCTCCCCTCGGGTACCCAAATCCCCTTTCCCAGCACCCCAAATCCCCTTTCCCAGCACCCCAATCCCCTTCCCCAGCACCCAGCTCCCCTCGGGTACCCCAATCCCCTTTCCCAGCACCCCAAATCCCCTCCCCAGCACCCCAATCCCTTCCCCAGCACCCCAATCCCGTTCCCAGCTCCCCGGCCCGGGGCTCTGTGTGTGTGTGTGTGTGTGTGAAGGTTTCCATGGCGGGCTGGCAATAATCCCGTGTCTATAATTAGATTTTCTGTTCGTCTCTTTATCCGCCGAGGCTGCTCGGGAGGGCTCGCTCAGTTGCTCGCTCTCCTTTGCAGACGTTTCCTCTCCCTCTCCTGTACTTCGGGAACCAGATCACGGGGCTGTTCAGCACGAAGAAGCTGAAGTAGGGATGGCTTTGGGGCACGGCGCGGGTTTAGGGCGGTCCTGGGGCTTTCCAGCATTGCCAGGGAGCCCTGCGGGGCCGCGGGGCTGGGCGGGAACCTCGGCCTTGCCTTTCCTTGCCTTGCCTTTTTCTTTTCCTTTTTCCTTTCCTTTTTCCTTTCCCCTTTCCTTTCCCCTTTCCCCTTTCCTTTCCTTTTCCTTTCCTTTCCTTTCCTTTTCCTTTCCTTTTCCTTTCCTTTTTCCTTTCCTTTTTCCTTTCCTTTTCCTTTCCTTTTCCTTTCCTTTCCTTTTCCTTTCCCTTTCCTTTCCTTTCCTTTCCTTTTCCTTTCCTTTTCCTTTCATTTTCCTTTCCTTTCCTTTTCCTTTCCTTTTCCTTTCTCCTTTCCTTTCCTTTTTCCTTTCCTTTTTCCTTTCCTTTTTCCTTTCCTTTTTCCTTTCCTTTTTCTTTCCTTTTTCTTTCCTTTCCCTTTCCTTTCCTTTCCTTTCCTTTCCTTTCCTTTCCTTTCCTTTCCTTTCCTTTCCTTTCCTTTCCTTTCCTTTCCTTTCCTTTCCTTTCCTTTCCTTTCCTTTCCTTTCCTTTCCTTTCCTTTCCTTTCCTTTCCTTTCCTTTCCTTTCCTTTCCTTTCCTTTCCTTTCCCCAAATCCTTCCCGAGGGCAGGGAGGGATATGGGCTGAGGGTCTGGGGTTGTTCCAGAGAATTCCTGACCTGGCAGGGACTGTCTGGCTGCCCCCCTCCTTCCATTTCATGGTGGGATTTTCTCCCCCTATTTTCCATTTCACCCCTATTTTTCATTCCCCCCCCAGTTTCAATTTCCCCCTGATTTCCATTTTCCTCCCTATTTTCCATTTCCCCCCATTTTCCATTCCCCCCTATTTTCCAATTTTCCCATTTTCCATTCCCCCCCCATTTTCCATTTTCCCCCCTGTTTTCCATTTTCCCCTCCTGTTTTGTTTTCCATTTCCTCCTCCATTTTCCATTTTCCCCTCCTGTTTTCCATTTCCCCCTCCTGTTTTCCATTTCCTCCCCCATTTTCCATTTTCCCCCTGTATTTTCCATTTCCCCCTCCTGTTTTCCATTTCCCCCCCTTATTTTCCTATTTTTTCCCCCCTCTCCCCCTCTTTCACCCCTCCTTCACGGGCTCTGGGGGTGTCCCTGAGCTCCCCCATCCTGGCAGGGTCTGGCAGCAAATCCAATCCCATAAGGAGCAATCCCATGGGGGAATTCCCCCAGCAGTGCACGGCCAATCCAATCCGTGCTGGATTTCGGGGCCCTTTTCCTTTTCCCTGCTCCTTTTTTGGGGTCTTTGGTTCCTTTTGGGGCCTGGGGAAGGGGGGGCTCCCTGTGACCCCGCTGTCCTTCCCCCCGCAGCCTGCCCATGTTCACGGTGCTGCGCCGGTTTTCCATCCTGTTCACGATGTTTGCCGAGGGATTCTTGCTCAAGTGAGTTCCAGGGGCGGCCCCGGGCTCGGTTCTGGGGCTGCCGGGCCGGGCTGGGAGGGGATGCAGGAGCTGCTGCTCCCAAATCCCATCCCGAGTGTCTGGAGGGAGCTGGGACACGGGGATGTGCTGCTCTGCTCCCATTTGGGGCACTCTGGGAGGCTTTTGAGCCAGCCCCAATTCCTGCAGGGACCCCAAAACGTTCCTGGACCCCAAACCATTCCTGGACCCCAAACCATTCCTGGACCCCAAACCTCTCCCAGAGCCCCTTCCCAGGGCTGGGCAGTGCAGGGTGCTGTGCCAGCCCCAATTCCTGCAGGGACCCCAAAACGTTCCTGGACCCCAAAACCTCTCCCAGAGCCCCTTCCCAGGGCTGGGCAGTGCAGGGTGCTGTGCCTGCCCCAATTCCTGCAGGGACCCCAAACAATTCCTGGACCTCAAACCTCTCCTGGAGTGCCCAGAGCCCCTTCCCAAGGCTGGGAGGTGCCAGCCCCAATTCCTGCAGGGACCCCATAAAGGACCTGGGACACAGGGATGTGCTGCTCTGCTTCCATTTGGGGCACTTTGGGAGGGTCTTGGCCCTGCCCCAATTCCTGCAGGGACCCCAAACCATTCCTGGACCCCAAAGCATTCCTGGACCCCAAACCTCTCCTGAAGTGCCCAGAGCCCCTTCCCAGGGCTGGGAAGTGCAGGGTGCTGTGCCAGCCCCAATTCCTTCAGGGACCCCAAACCATTCCTGGACCCCAAACCATTCCTGGACCCAAAACCTCTCCCAGAGCCCCTTCCCAGGGCTGGGAAGTGCAGGGTGCTGTGCCTGCCCCAATTCCTGTAGGGACCCCAAACAATTCCTGGACCCCAAACCTCTCCCAGAGCCTCTTCCCCTGGAGTGCCCAGAGCCCCTTCCCAGGGATGGGAGGTGCAGGGTGCTGTGACTGCCTTAATCCCTGCAGAGACCCCAAACCATTCCTGGACCCCAAACAATTCCTGGACCCCAAACAATTCCTGGACCCCAAACAATTCCTGGACCCCAAACCATTCCTGGACCCCAAACCTCTCCCAGAGCCCCTTCCCCTGGAGTGCCCAGAGCCCCTTCCCAAGGCTGGGAAGTGCAGGGTGCTGTGCCAGCCCCAATTCCTTCAGGGACCCCAAACCATTCCTGGACCCCAAACCATTCCTGGACCCCAAACCATTCCTGGACCCCAAACCATTCCTGGACCCCAAACCTCTCGTGGGGTGCCCAGAGCCTTCCCTGGGATCTGCCCCTTGCCCATGAGCCCTGCCCTGCCCCAGGCAGAGCTGCAGCTCCTCCAGGCCGAGTTCTTTCTCTTCTAAAACATTCGCCGAGATAATTGTCTGATAATTGTCTGATAATTGTCTGATAATTGTCTGACAGCGTCTCCACTCGCAGCTCCTGCACAGGTCGCTTTGTTTGGGGTTGGTTTGGGTTTTTTCCCCCCCTTTTCCTCAGGAAGAAAAGCTTCCCCCTGCTCCCAAAGCCCTGGGAGTATTCCCGAGGGCTGAAGCTGTGTCCTGCCGCCCCTGTTTTCCAGGAAGAAGTTTTCCTGGAGCATTCAGATGACAGTATTTGCGATGATCTTTGGTGCATTTGTGGCTGCCAGGTGAGCTGTCCCCGTTCCCTCCTCTCCAGAGGGTCCCTGCTAATGGGAATCCAGCTCATGGTGTGTGCCAAGAACAGAGGATTAATTAATTAAACGCGGATTTTATTTTTTTTTTTATGTTCCCCCTCCTCAGACATGCTCTCTAGTAGGAAAGAATGTTTTCCAGCCCCAAATTCCAGCCCCTCCTCCCGTGATTAACTTTTCCTGACAACTTTCTGGCTCCCCAGAAGGTGGAAAGAACCTTCCAGGCCTTGTCCCTGCTCAGCCCAGAGCTGTTAACTCCTGGTTTTTTTTTCCTTTTCCCAGTGCTGACTTGGCATTCGACCTGGAGGGATATATTTTTATCCTCATTAACGATGCCTTAACAGCTGCAAACGGTGCCTATGTGAAACAGAAGCTGGATTCAAAGGTGGGATGGGCTTTGGGATGTTGGGATTTTGGGCTTGGTTTTTGTGAGAGCAAAGTGGGGGGAGGGTTCACCCATCCCATTCCCAAAATCTGTCCAGGCCTGGAGAGGGACTTGGGACAAAGGGATGGAGGGACAGGACACGGGGAGTGGCTTCAAATTGGAAAAGAGAAGAATTGAGTGGGATTTTGGGGAGGAATTGCTGGCTGGGCTGGAATTCCCAGATTTGCTGTGGCTGCCCCTGGATCCCTGGCAGTGCCCGGGGCTGGGTTGGATCCTGGGACAATGGGAGGTCCCTGCCCGTGGGACCGGATTTTAAAGGTCCCTCCCAACCCAAACCAGTCCGGAATTCCACGGAATATCGAAATTCCGGATTCCCGGGTGGATCCAGCTGCAGGAACAGACCCAGGCTGGGTTCCCGGGTGGATCCAGCTGCAGGAGCAGGGTCCCAGGTTGGGTTCCCGGGTGGATCCAGCTGCAGGAGCAGTCCCAGGTTGGGTTCCCGGGTGGATCCAGCTGCAGGAGCAGTCCCAGGTTGGGTTCCCGGGTGGATCCAGCTGCAGGAACAGTCCCAGGTTGGGTTCCCGGGTGGATCCAGCTGCAGGAGCAGTCCCAGGCTGGGTTCCCGGGTGGATCCAGCTGCAGGAACACGGTCCCAGGTTGGGTTCCCGGGTGGATCCAGCTGCAGGAGCAGTCCCAGGTTGGGTTCCCGGGTGGATCCAGCTGCAGGAACACGGTCCCAGGTTGGGTTCCCGGGTGGATCCAGCTGCAGGAGCAGGGTCCCAGGTTGGGTTCCCGGGTGGATCCAGCTGCAGGAGCAGTCCCAGGTTGGGTTCCCGGTGGATCCAGCTGCAGGAGCAGGGTCCCAGGTTGGGTTCCCGGGTGGATCCAGCTGCAGGAGCAGTCCCAGGTTGGGTTCCCGGGTGGATCCAGCTGCAGGAACAGGGTCCCAGGTTGGGTTCCCGGGTGGATCCAGCTGCAGGAACAGTCCCAGGTTGGGTTCCCGGGTGGATCCAGCTGCAGGAACAGGGTCCCAGGTTGGGTTCCCGGGTGGATCCAGCTGCAGGAGCAGGGTCCCAGGTTGGGTTCCCGGTGGATCCAGCTGCAGGAGCAGTCCCAGGTTGGGTTCCCGGGTGGATCCAGCTGCAGGAGCAGTCCCAGGTTGGGTTCCCGGGTGGATCCAGCTGCAGGAACAGTCCCAGGTTGGGTTCCCGGGTGGATCCAGCTGCAGGAGCAGTCCCAGGTTGGGTTCCCAGGTTGGGTTCCCGGGTGGATCCAGCTGCAGGAGCAGGGTCCCAGGTTGGGTTCCCGGGTGGATCCAGCTGCAGGAGCAGGGTCCCAGGCTGGGTTCCCGGGTGGATCCAGCTGCAGGAACGGTCCCAGGTTGGGTTCCCGGGTGGATCCAGCTGCAGGAACAGTCCCAGGTTGGGTTCCCGGGTGGATCCAGCTGCAGGAGCAGGGTCCCAGGTTGGGTTCCCGGGTGGATCCAGCTGCAGGAGCAGTCCCAGGTTGGGTTCCCAGGTGGATCCAGCTGCAGGAGCAGGGTCCCAGGTTGGGTTCCCGGGTGGATCCAGCTGCAGGAGCAGTCCCAGGTTGGGTTCCCAGGTGGATCCAGCTGCAGGAGCAGTCCCAGGTTGGGTTCCCAGGTGGATCCAGCTGCAGGAGCAGTCCCAGGTTGGGTTCCCGGGTGGATCCAGCTGCAGGAACAGGGTCCCAGGTTGGGTTCCCGGGTGGATCCAGCTGCAGGAACAGTCCCAGGCTGGGTTCCCGGGTGGATCCAGCTGCAGGAGCAGTCCCAGGTTGGGTTCCCGGGTGGATCCAGCTGCAGGAACAGTCCCAGGTTGGGTTCCCGGGTGGATCCAGCTGCAGGAACAGTCCCAGGTTGGGTTCCCGGGTGGATCCAGCTGCAGGAACAGTCCCAGGCTGGGTTCCCGGGTGGATCCAGCTGCAGGAACAGTCCCAGGCTGGGTTCCCGGGTGGATCCAGCTGCAGGAACAGTCCCAGGTTGGGTTCCCGGGTGGATCCAGCTGCAGGAACAGTCCCAGGTTGGGTTCCCGGGTGGATCCAGCTGCAGGAGCAGTCCCAGGTTGGGTTCCCGGGTGGATCCAGCTGCAGGAACAGTCCCAGGTTGGGTTCCCGGGTGGATCCAGCTGCAGGAGCAGTCCCAGGTTGGGTTCCCGGGTGGATCCAGCTGCAGGAGCAGTCCCAGGTTGGGTTCCCGGGTGGATCCAGCTGCAGGAACAGTCCCAGGCTGGGTTCCCGGGTGGATCCAGCTGCAGGAGCAGTCCCAGGCTGGGTTCCCGGGTGGATCCAGCTGCAGGAGCAGACCCAGGTTGGGTTCCCGGGTGGATCCAGCTGCAGGAGCAGGGTCCCAGGTTGGGTTCCCGGGTGGATCCAGCTGCAGGAGCAGGGTCCCAGGTTGGGTTCCCGGGTGGATCCAGCTGCAGGAGCAGTCCCAGGTTGGGTTCCCGGGTGGATCCAGCTGCAGGAGCAGTCCCAGGTTGGGTTCCCGGGTGGATCCAGCTGCAGGAGCAGTCCCAGGTTGGGTTCCCACTCGGAGCTGGGGCTGTTTTCCCTTTTGCAGGAGCTGGGCAAGTACGGGCTGCTCTACTACAATGCACTGTTCATGATCCTGCCCACCCTGGGCATTGCCTGCATCACTGGAGATGCACAGAAGGTGGGAGAGACCCCAGAGCCCAGACCCCTGGATTTTGGGGTGCAAATGGCGCGTGGGGGGGGCTGAGGAGGAGGAGGAGGAGGAAGGGGAGGAAGGGCTGGTGGCCCAAAACCACCTGAGCAGAAAGGAGCTGCAGCTTGGAACGTTGGGCTCAAACCCACAGGGTTGCTCCATTCTGGCAGTTTCTGTAATGCCCGAGGAATGGGGAAATGCAGAGCAAGAAGAAAAGCCAAATATTATTTCAAGCAGCAGAGTAATTTTTGGATCAGGGAGTTCATTCAAGCTTTTTTTTTTTTTTCCCTCTCCTTCCCCTCTCGCTGGGGCACTTTTGTTGAGTTGTTTGTGGGTTCAATTTGCTTGTCCTGGAGATGTGAAATAATGGTAATAGTGACAAATATAGAAATAGTGATAAATATAGAAATAGTAATATAGTAATCTATACTATTTAATAGTCATTTATACTAGTAATGGAGTATATGCTATTTATAATAATAGTAATAATAGTAATATTAATAATAACTGTGGTCCTGTATACATGAAATTATTCTCTATTGTTACTACTGTGATTATGATTATGATTATTTACCTGTGGTCTTGTATACGTGAATTTATTACTATTACTATTATTATTATAATTATAATCAATAGTAATATTAGTAATGATAGTATTAATATTGATATCATTAATAATATTGATATTAATATTGATATTATTAATAATATTAATTGTTGTTGTTGCACTCACTGAAGTGCAGCTGCCTGTCCTGAGCAACAAATTCCTTTTTGGTGCCATTTTTTGGATCTCCCCGTGTGCAGGGAATTCAAGTCACCCACCTGGGGGTGGCCCTGGTGGCCCTGGTGGCCCTGTCCTCGTTAGGAGTTTAATGAACAGGCTGGGGATAATGAGCTGGGATTAGCAGGGTGGGGGTGGCTCAGCCCCGCCCTCCCCGGAGCGTTGGATTTTGGGATAAAAATCCTCATTTTTAGGAGCAGGGCGGGAAAACGCTGCTGTGAGCAGCCTCTGTTCGTCCTGAGACAGAAATGTTTCTGTTTTGATTTTTTTTTTTTTTTTTTTTTAAATTTGCTTTTTTGCCCTGAATGAGCTTCTCTGTGGGCTGGACAAAGATGTGCTGTGAGCTGGGGCTGCTGCCAGGAAACTCCAACCGGGAAAATCCCCTGGGGAAGGGGCTGGGAATTCCCGGGGGTCCTTTGGGGCTGGGAATTCCTGGGGATCCTTTGGGGCCGGGAATTCCCGGGGGTCCTTTGGGGCTGGGAATTCCTGGGGATCCTTTGGGGCCGGGAATTCCTGTGGATCCTTTGGGGCCGGGAATTCCTGTGGATCCTTTGGGGCCGGGAATTCCCGGGGGTCCTTTGGGGCTGGGAATTCCCGGGGGTCCTTTGGGGCTGGGAATTCCCGGGGATCCTTTGGGGCTGGGAATTCCCGGGGGTCCTTTGGGGCTGGGAATTCCCGGGGGTCCTTTGGGGCTGGGAATTCCTGTGGATCCTTTGGGGCTGGGAATTCCCGGGGGTCCTTTGGGGCTGGGAATTCCCGGGGGTCCTTTGGGGCTGGGAATTCCCGGGGGTCCTTTGGGGCTGGGAATTCCCGGGGGTCCTTTGGGGCCGGGAATTCCCGGGGGTCCTTTGGGGCCGGGAATTCCCGGGGATCCTTTGGGGCTGGGAATTCCTGGGGATCCTTTGGGGCCGGGAATTCCCGGGGGTCCTTTGGGGCTGGGAATTCCTGGGGGTCCTTTGGGGCTGGGAATTCCCGGGGGTCCTTTGGGAACAAACCCCACTCACAATTCCTTGGGAAAAGGGGAAGGGAGAACTCCAGGAGGGTCCTGCAGGGCTGGAATTTCTGAGTGTCCCTGAGTGTCCCCTGAATGTCCCCTCTGTGTCCTTGAGTGTCTCCTCTGTGTGTCCCTTGTGTGTCCCCTCTGTCCCCCGAGTGTCCCCTGTGTCCCTGTGTTTCCTCCTGAGTGTCCCCTGAATGTCCCTGAGTGTCCCCGAGTGTCCCCGAGTGTCCCCGAGTGTCCCCGGAGTGTCCCCTGTGTCCCCCCTGAGTGTGCCCTGTGTGTCCCCTCTGTCCCCTGAATGTCCCCTCGTGTCCCCTCTGTCCCCTGTGTGTCCCCTCTGTCCCCTGAGTGTCCCTGAGTGTCCCCTGAGTGTCCCCTGAGTGTGCCCTGTGTGTCCCCTCTGTCCCCTGTGTGTCCCCGAGTGTCCCCGAGTGTCCCCTGAGTGTCCCCGGCCACCCCTGGCCAGTCCTGGCTCCTCCTCCTCGGCTCCTGCCTCACATCCCTGACTTTCCCTCCCGGAGCTGCTCCGGTCCCTGCCGGATCCTGGTGGCCCCTCTTGGCCGTCCCCGTTCGTGGCACTGGATCCAAAATTCCCAAATGTTCCCCAAAAATCCCTTCCCTGCAAGCCAGGCTGCCTCCAGCTGCTGTGGCAGCTCCAGAGCTCCCAAATCCCTTGGGACGTGCTGGCCCCGGGTGTTGGGGTTTGCAGGGAGTGAATTCCAGAACGATCCAATTCGGGAGAGCAGCCGGCTGGGAGATGCTCCTGCTGCTGCCTCTGCCCTGGGGGATCGTTCCCTGCTTTTTCCAGAATTCACAGAATTCACTGAACTCCCAGAGCTCTCAGAGCTCACAGAATTTACAGAACTCTCAGAACTCAGAATTCACAGAGCTCACAGGAATCACAGAACTGACAGAATTTACAGAACTCTCAGAGCTCACAGAATTTACAGAACTCTCAGAATTCACAGAACTCACTGAATTTACAGAGCTCTCAGAGCTCACAGAATTCACAGAACTCTCAGAATTCACAGAATTTACAGAGCTCTCAGAACTCAGAATTTACAGAGCTCACAGGAATCACAGAACTGACAGAATTTACAGAACTCTCAGAGCTCACAGAATTTACAGAATTCACAGAATTTACAGAGCTCACAGAAATCACAGAACTGACAGAATTTACAGAACTCTCAGAGCTCACAGAATTTACAGAATTCACAGAATTCCCAGAGCTCTCAGAGCTCCCAGGAGGGATGAGCTGGGTGCTGGGTGCTGAGGCTGCAGCTGATGCCAGTGGGGATCTCCAGCCTCGGATTCTCATTCCACCTTTGGAATTGGGTTATTTTTTTTTGCTGCCGTGAGGTTCAGGCCAACGCTGGGAGGTTTATTTGGGAATTCTGTGGTTTCCCAAGGCCCTAAAGCTGCTGTTCCCTGCAGGCACTGGAGTTCCAGGGCTGGGCAGACACGTTTTTCATCGTGCAGTTCACACTGTCCTGTGTGATGGGGTAAGGCCTGCGTGGGCAATTGTGGTGTTTTAATTCTTATTTAAAAACCATCCCAAATCCTCGCTGCTCTTGGGGGACACCATTCCTGAGAGGTGTGGTGGGTGGGAATTCTCTCCCAGCTCGTCTCCAGTGCGGGTTTAGCTTTAAAAAAAAAAAAAAAAAAAAAAAAAAAGAGATAAAATCCCGCTGGGGAAAGGATGGGAATGGAATAAATGAGGGAAGAAATGCTGGAATGCAGCTTTGGGTCGGGAGTTTGAGCTCCCCTCGTTCCCTGAAGGGCCAGGCTGGGGCTGAGCTCATTGCCAAGGTGGTGTCCCTGACCTTGGGCTCTTTCCCACAGGTTTATTTTGATGTATTCCACAGTTCTCTGCACTCAGTACAACTCTGCTCTTACAACTACAATAGTTGGCTGCATTAAGGTGAGTGGCATTCCCTGCTCCCCTCCCAAAAAAGAAAAAAAAAAAAAATCCCTTGGGAATTGCATGAACCCCTCATTACAGCCCCCATGTTCCACCCCTGCATTCCCATAAATTCCCTTTTCCATAAATAATTCCCTGTCCCATACATTCCCTTTCCCATAAATTCCCTTTTCCATAAAAAATTCCCTTTCCCATAAATTCCTTTTTCCATAAATAATTCCCTTTTCCATACATTCCATTTTCCATAAATAATTCCTTTTTCCATACATTCCTTTTTCCATACATTCCTTTTTCCATACATTCCTTTTTCCATACATTCCTTTTTCCATAAAAAATTCCCTTTCCTATAAATAATTCCCTTTCCCATAAATAATTCCCTTTCCCATAAATAATTCCCTTTCCCATAAATAATTCCCTTTCCCATAAATTCCCTTTTCCATAAAAAATTCCCTTTTCCATAAATAATTCCCTTTTCCATAAATAATTCCCTTTTCCATAAATAATTCCCTTTTCCATACATTCCTTTTTCCATAAAAAATTCCCTTTTCCATAAATAATTCCCTTTTCCATACATTCCCTTTTCCATACATTCCTTTTTCCATACATTCCCTTTTCCCATAAATAATTCCCTTTTCCCATAAATAATTCCCTTTCCCATCCATTCCTGAGTCTCAGGCTCTTTTGTTCCTCCCATCTTGTTCCTTTGCAGAATATTTTAATAACCTATATTGGGATGTTTTTTGGAGGAGATTATATTTTTACATGGATGAACTTCATTGGTCTAAATATCAGGTAAGAGCAGTGATTTCTTTATGATTTGTCAGTGAAAACTGGGGTGAAACTAAAATGATTTAATGGATTTTTCCCCTTCCCTCCCCCTAAAAAAAAAAAAAAAACAAAAAACATGGAATTGGATTTTTGTGCTTGGTCTGTGGGATGCTCCCAAATTTGGTTTGTTTTAAAGCCCGGGAGTGTTTTAACAGGAAAATTGAATTTTCCCTGAATTACCAAGCAGATCCATGGAATTAAGGCAGCACGGGAATGATTTTCGGGATTATTTCACCTGACATTCCTGCTTTTTGAGATTATTTCACCTGACATTCCTGCTTTTTGAGATTATTTCACCTGACATTCCTTTGAATTCAACGTTTGGAAAAATCCCTGGGCTGTGCTGGGGGAGCCTCCCCTCGTCCCTCAGGATCCCTTTGGGGATGGAGGAAACCCCCCATTAAGCCGGGAACCATTTTATCAGAAATCCAATGAAAATTTCGGGGGATTTTGCTGAGAATGGACAATTCCAGCACATCCTGGTGCCTGGCTCTGTGTGCCCGTGTCGCTGATTCCTTTGCAGCATCGCTGGGAGCCTCGTCTATTCCTACATCACCTTCAGCGAGGAGCAGCTGCACAAGGAGTCAGACGGTGCCAGCAAGATGGACATTAAAGGGAAGAGCTCGGTGTGAGCGGGGAGAGGAATTGATTTCCTTTTTTTTTGTAATTTTTTTTTAATTTTTTTTAATTTTTTTTTGGCCGGAGAACCGAGCTCTTTGGTGCTCGCTCGATCGCGGGCGGGGCGGGGCAGAGCACGGCGAGCGCTCTGGATTTTTGCTGCCTTCACAAAATCCTTGGCCAAATCCCCTCGGCCTGCGCGGGGCAGGGTGAGCCTAATTGGGTGTGAATTAGGGAGCAATTAACGGGGCTGTTAATCAAGCTGGGAATGGGGCAGTGGAGATGGGCACAGGGCGAGGGCTGGGAATTCTGCAGCCAGGGGTGACTCTGGATGGAAATTCTGCAGCCAGGGATGGCCCTGGATGGAAATTGTGCAGCCAGGGGAGATCCTGAATGGAAATTGTGCAGCCAGGGGTGACCCTGGATGGAAATTCTGCAGCCAGGGGAGATCCTGGATGGAAATTCTGCAGCCAGGGGTGACCCTGGATGGAAATTCTGCAGCCAGGGATGATCCTGGATGGAAATTCTGCAGCCAGGGGTGATCCTGGATGGAAATTCTGCAGCCAGGGGTGATCCTGGATGGAAATTCTGCAGCCAGGGGTGACCCTGGATGGAAATTCTGCAGCCAGGGGAGATCCTGAATGGAAATTCTGCAGCCAGGGGAGATCCTGGATGGAAATTCTGCAGCCAGGGGTGATCCTGGATGGAAATTCTGCAGCCAGGGGAGATCCTGGATGGAAATTCTGCAGCCAGGGGTGACCCTGGATGGAAATTCTGCAGCCAGGGGAGATCCTGGATGGAAATTCTGCTGCCAGGGGTGACTCTGGATGGAAATTCTGCAGCCAGGGATGATCCTGAATGGAAATTCTGCAGCCAGGGAAGACCCTGGATGGAAATTGTGCAGCCAGGGAAGACCCTGGTTGGAAATTCTGCTGCCAGGAATGGTCCTGAATGGAAATTCTGCAGCCAGGGGAGATCCTGAATGGAAATTCTGCAGCCAGGGATGATCCTGGATGGAAATTCTGCAGCCAGGGGAGACCCTGGATGGAAATTCTGCAGCCAGGGATGACTCTGGATGGAAATTCTGCAGCCAGGGATGGTCCTGGATGGAAATTCTGCAGCCAGGGGAGACCCTGGATGGAAATTCTGCAGCCAGGGATGACTCTGGATGGAAATTCTGCTGCCAGGGAAGACTCTGGATGGAAATTCTGCAGCCAGGGATAGTTCTGGATGGAAATTCTGCAGCCAGGGATGGTCCTGGATGGAAATTCTGCAGCCAGGGATGGTCCTGGATGGAAATTCTGCAGCCAGGGATAGTTCTGGATGGAAATTCTGCAGCCAGGGATGGTCCTGGATGGAAATTCTGCAGCCAGGGGAGACCCTGGATGGAAATTCTGCAGCCAGGGATGACTCTGGATGGAAATTCTGCAGCCAGGGAAGACTCTGGATGGAAATTCTGCAGCCAGGGGTGATCCTGGATGGAAATTCTGCTGCCAGGGGAGATCCTGAATGGAAATTCTGCAGCCAGGGGTGACTCTGGATGGAAATTCTGCAGCAAAGGGTGTGCCAGGAATGGTCTTGGATGGAAATTCAGCTGCCAGGGTGGCCCTGGCTGGATCTGCTCCATGGAATCTGTGGATCTGCTCATGCCAGCCTGGCTGGCACTGGCTCTGTGCCCAGCCTGCTCCCTCTGGAAGGATGGGAATGCCAGGAGAACCCAGCACTGCCTGGAAGCTGCTGCTGGGCTGAGCCAAAACCTCCTGGATGAATGCTCAGTGCTCTCTGGACTTGCATTTTTAACTTTTTCCAGTTTTATTTTCTGTTGGTTTGGCCCACGATCCCACTTCCCAAGCCGGGTTTGCCCTCCTGGGTGGAGCAGGGCTTTGCATTCCCCTCCGTGGGTGACATTCCCAGCAGGAATTCCCTGCCTTTGCTGAGCTCTGGCATTTGGGAAAGTTCAACTGGCAACATCCACCAGGGAAATCCCAGGAGAGCTGAGATTGTCCCACAGCACATCCAGGGAATCTGCAACAGCCACAAGGACTTAAATCTTTTTTTTTTTGGCAAGCACAGGGGACCCCACAATTCTTTTTATTTCCATGAATCACCCTGGGGTTGTGAGCCACGAAAAGAATGGGAATTGTAACACTTTGGGCATTGTTCAGTGAATTTTTTTTTTAAAGGTTGTCTTATCCAGCACTTCTTTCCAGGTCTCCTTGGGTTCTCTCGTTCAGTTTAAAAAGAATTCCTTTTTGAGCTCGGTTAAAAAACTTTTTTAGTAAAATATTTAGAGATTTTTGTACCCTAACAGCTTCTCTAGACACTGACACTGGGGTTTTTTTAGGAGATATTTTTTTAAACTGGAACTGCTGTTGGGCAGAGCTGCATTTGTTGGGATTTATTGAAGTTTTTGGATGGGAAAGAGATTTTCTGTGAGGGAGCAGCTCCAGCCTGGTGTGCTGGGGGAGGTGTGGAGCTGCTGCTCCTGGAGCAATTCCAAAGCCACAATTCCCCTTTTTATTTATTTTATTTTTGTGGGATTTTGTGTCACTGCAGCCACAAGAGCAGTTGGGGTGTCCTGGAGCAGCCCCTCAGCACATCCCCCCTCTGAGCACAGCAGAAAAGAAATCCCTGGTTATTTTATCTCCCAAAATTCCAGTAAAACCTTGGCTTTGTCCCTGGGGGGGGGAGGGTGACAAACCCTTCCTGCTGTGCAGAAGCCTCCCAGTCCCTGAACTGGTCCTGTACTGGTTTCTGTCCTGGTCCCTGAACTGGTCCTGTACTGGTTCCAGTTCTGGTCCCTGTACTGATTTTTGTACTGGTTCCATCACTGGTTTCTATACTGGTCCTGTACTGGTTCCAGTCCTGGTTCCTGTACTGGTCCCTGAATTGGTTTCTGTCCTGGTTCTTGTACTGGTTCCATCACTGGTCCCTGTTCTGGTCTCTGTACTGGTTTCTATACTGGTTCCTGTACTGGTCCCAGTACTGGTCCATTACTGGTTCCAGTCCTGGTTCCAGTCCTGGTTCCTGTACTGGTCCATTACTGGTCCTGTACTGGTCCCTGAATTGGTTTCTGTCCTGGTTCTTGTACTGGTTCCATCACTGGTCTCTGTACTGGTTCCTGTAATGGTCCATTACTGGTTTCTGTACTGGTTTCCATACTGGTCCCTGTGCTGGTTCTGCACTGGTTTCTGTACTGGTCCAGTACTGGTCCCAGTCCTGGTTTCTATACTGGTTCCATTACTGGTCCGTTACTGGTTCCATTACTGGTCCCAGTACTGGTTCCTGTACTGGTCCATTACTGGTTCCTGTACTGGTTCCAGTTTTGGTTCCTGTACTGGTCCCAGTCCTGGTCCATTACTGGTCCCAGTCCTGGTTCCTGTACTGGTCCATTACTGGTCCCTGTACTGGTTCCATCACTGGTCCCTGTACTGGTTCCATCACTGGTCCCAGTACTGGTTCCAGTTTTGGTTCCATTACTGGTCCCAGTCCTGGTTTCTATACTGGTCCCAGTATCCAGGTGCTGCTGGGCCCCTCCCAGCCGCTTCTGCCTCTTGCTGCAGAATTCCCAAATTCCCATTTTTTTCCCCACTTGTGCCCCGAGTTCACAGCCAGGAGGTTGATTCTGTCAGAGGGATTTTTGTGTTTTTTGTTTTTTAAAAATGATTTTCTGTTTTATTTTTAAATCTGCTGGTTAGATTTACATCCTGACAGGGAAGGATTTTTAAAGTTTATTTTGTCCACGTTGGGATCCTGCTGGATCCTGCACACTGGGAAAAAGCCAAGAATTCCTCTACCAGTATTTTCTATGCCATTAATTGACTAAAAAAAAAAAAAAAATTAATGTTTTCTATAGAGAATCTATTTACGAAATGAACATTTTAGTGCTGAAAATCGGAGTGTGTGGCAGGCTGTGGGTGTGAGGAATGAGAGCAGAAAGGATTGATGTGCCTCTGTATTTTTATATTTGCTTCCAATAAACCAAATGAACCAAAGCTGCTCCTGCCTGTCCCTCTCTTCCCTGCCTGGACACGATGGGGATTCTGAATATTCTGAATATTCTGAATAAATATTCCTTGAGAAGGGAAAAGGGATGAAGGGAACAGCTGGAAGTTGATGCAGTAAAATGAGTTTTGTTTCCATGGGTTTCACTGCAGAGTAACAGAGTCACTGAGAAAGAAATATTCCACCCCCTCTGAAGCAAAAAAAAAAAGGAATTTTGGATGCAGACAGTAAGTTTAAAAATATTTTAATAAGCTTTTCCAGAATTGCAGACAGGGAAGGGGAGTAAGAGGAAGGAATTACTGACAGTGCAAAATACTGTGTGGGGGAAAAAAAAAAAAAGTATCGAAGTCGTCTGTGGGGTTTGTGAGGATTTTACAGCACATTGAACCCAGGATTTCCTGTTGGGCTGAATTCCCAACTGCACTGAAAGCTTGGGGAATGAAAGCAAAGTGAGCAGATTTCCAGGATTTTTAAGAGCTTTTAGTAGTGCAAGGACTTGCTGAGTTACAGTGGCTGCAGCCTGAAACACGAACAAAGAGTTGTATAAAACACCAGCATAAACGAAAGGTAAATTAGAATTAAATATTCTTAAAAGTCTAGCTGAGCATTACATAGTGGATTATGGAATGTCAGGTCTAAGTCTCACCAACAAAAAAAAAAAAAAAAAAAAAGGAAAGATAAAAAAAAAAAGGAAATATTAAAAAAAAACCACAAAGCAACGTTCCTGAAAATACAGAAAATATCCACAGTGCTGGATTTCACACACGAGCCTGAGACAATTCATTTGGAAAGTTTCCTATGGATTTTTGGGAAGTATTTCCAACTAGCAAAGAGCATCAAGATAAAACAAACAAAAAAAAAAACCCTGAAAATAGGATTCTGCTTGTGTGCAAGGGGAAACTCTGGGGGGGTGCTGCTCGGGCATTAATCACTGCCTGCCTTAATTAATTAACACGGGCCTTAATTAAGGAGCCCCAGCCCGAGGCTGGGCAGGGTTCTGGGAACATCCCCAGCTCTGTTTCATTGCTGATCACAAAGGCCCAGCAGAAAAAAACCAAAGCAGCCCCAAGCCCCCAGCCCCGGGAATTTGGGGGTTCCAAACATCCATTTCCAACCTTTCGTTCCAACTGGAACCACAAAGAGCAAAAAAAAAAGCTGGAAAGAAGCAGGGAAAGGTGAGCAGCACACCTGGGAGGAAGAGGAGGAAGAGGAGGAGGAGGGCAGGGGGTTATCAATCCTAAAATGGAATTATTATCTGGAATTTTAACAAAGCAGAAGTGGAGCTGGGCTGGGAAAAAAAAAAAAAGGCAGAATGAATTTGGATTTCCAAAATTTCCTGATTGCTGGATGTAAAAAATCCTACAGCCACCACTTCCCGTTTATTTATTTGGGATTTTTGGGGGTTTTCCACGTTGCAGTGGGAGGTTCCTGCTCTCCCTTCTCCAGGTGAGCTCACCTGTGCAGCACCAAATCCAGAACGCAGCATTTTCTGGGTTGGAAAAAAACCTTTGAGATTTTTGGAGACCTCTGCCCTCAGCGATTCCAGCTCCCAGCTGCAATTCCAACATTTTCCAACCGGGGCAAAGACTGCTCGATTTTTTTATTTTTTTATTTTTTTTTTCAGAGCTCGATGGGAAAGCTGAGCTCGGAAAGGAGGTTTCAGGATTTGGCTGCTGTGAAATTGCTCTGAGTTCCAAATAAAGCAAAGCAAGGAGATGTGTGCAGTGCCAGCAGCAAGACAACAAATGGAAACATCATTATTTGCCATAAAACAAGGAAAAAAAAAAAACATTTTCAAAATCAAATGCTTCCCTGACCATTCTTATGTTAATTATTTACCAGTTTCTAGGAAGAAAATTAACACGTTGGTGATTAATTTTTAACTCCATTGGTTTGGGTTTTTTTTTTTTTTTTTTGGTTAGTTTTTTTTTTTTTTTTTTTTAAAGACTTCAGCAAAATAAAAGGAAGCTGACATTAGACTCAGGGTATCAACTCTCTCATAAAACTGTACAAGGTAAGAAAATTATACAAGCTTTTTTGTTTTTAAGAAAGGACAAGTTTCAATCAAGACATAAGTACTGTAAAAATCTTTCAAAGGCTACAAAGAAATCTGGAAAAATACACAATTGTATTTCTTTAGCCCAGATAAAGAATATGGAAAGACATCATTGATGTCAACAATTTTACATAGACAAACCTGACCTGGTTTATTTATTTAACCTTTTAAAACTTCTATATATATATAAAAATAGTTGTGCTCATAACTTTTCAGGATTCACGAGGGTTCCTTTAATGATGGGATGGAATTTTCCTCTCTCCAGCAGGAGTGAAAAGTCTCTGTGCCTTCTCTTGGCCTTTTCCTCTTTTATTTTCATTTTCCTGCAAAGCCCCAAATGCTTTGTTCACTCTGTACACTGATTAAATGCTGTTTTAGACATTAAATGCTCTCTGAACACATTCTTTAATGTGTTAGGCTGAGAATAATATTTTTTGCAGCAAATCACTGCTTCGTTCCTTAAATATTTTAAGAGCCTTTTTTATCCCAGAGCTGCAGCTGTCAGCTCTGAGAAATTCAATTTTCTGCTGCTTTTCAGCGCTGAAAAAAAAAAAAAAAACAAAAAAAAAAATCAAACAAACAAAAAAAACAAAAAACAAAAAACCAAAAAAACCAACCCAAAATCGTTGGATCTTTTCGAGCCGACTTGAAGCTCTCAGGAAACAACAACGACAAAGAAATAAAATTAAAAAAATGGTAATAAAAGAAAATAAAATAAAAAAAATAATAATAAAAGAAATAAAATAAAATAATAATAAAAGAAATAAAAATAAAAGAAATAAAATAAAAAATAATAAAAGAAATAAAATAAAAAAAATTAAAAGAAATAAAAAAATAATAAAAGAAATAAAATTAAAAAAAATAAAAGAAATAAAATAAAAAAATGATAATAAAAGAAAATAAAATAAAAAAATAAAAGAAAGAAATAAAATAAAAAATAATAAAAGAAATAAAATTAAAAAATGATAATAAAATAAAAAAAATAAAATAAAAAAAAATAAAAGAAATAAAATTAAAAATGATAATAAAAGAAAATTAAAAAATGATAATAAAATAAAATAAAAAAATAAAAGAAATAAAATAAAAAAAAAAATTTAAAAATTAAAAAAAAATAAAAAAAATAAAAAAATAATTTAAAAAAATAAAAAAAAAATAAAAAAAAATAAAAACACCTCGGATTATTTATGGATTTTTGGAAGGTAACCCATCAACCCTGAAAATTTTCGACACACCCCCCCCCAAAAAAAAAAAAAAACAAAAAACCCAAAAAATCTCAGTCATCCAAAGTTTCCAGCTCCTCCAGTTTCCCGTGGGAATTGTTCTCCTGGAAGAATTCAGCCGGGCTCTCCTTTCCACTGCTGCTCACTCTTCTTCTTTTCCCTCCTCTCTCATTCTTTTCCTGCAGCTCCGTGTCGTTCCTGCCGCTCTCCTGGGGGGTTTTGGGCTCGGTGGTGACTTTTGGGGGTTCCAGGCCGTTGGTTTCCAGCTCGGCCTGGGGAGGTTTTTTCCCCCCGCAGGGTCCGTGGTTGATGTGCTGCCCCTCGGCTTCGGGCTCCTCCTTGCCCGGGCCGTTGGCTGAGACACCTGCGGGTGGCACGGCAATGGGTTGTGTGGTGGGTAAAGGGCTGGGATGGTTCCCCCCGCTCCTCCCCAAAAAAAAAAAAAAAAAAAATTAAAAAAAAAAAAAATTTCGGGATTTCTACTCGAATTCGTTCGAAATTCGGAGTTTTATTCCCCTTCTCCTCGCTGTGTTGTTGATGGAAACAGGGAATTTATGGAAGACCTGAAGAGGAGCAGATCCTGGATCCAGGAGCTGCAGGTGAGCTCTCCTTACCTGAGCTGCCTCAAAAAATCAGAATTTAAATTAAAACCCAGGGTTTTCCTCCTTATCCTCACTGTGTTATTGATGGAAACAGGGAATTTATGGAAGACCTTAAGAAGAGAATGTTCTGGAATCCAGGAGCTGCAGGTGAGCTCCCCTCACCTGGGCTGCCTCAAGAAATCAGAATTTCAACTCAAATTCATTAAAACCCAGAGTTTTCCTCCTTAACCTCACTGTGTTATTGATGGAAACAGGGAATTTATGGAAGACTTAAGAGAATGTTCTGGAATCCAGGAGCTGCAGGTGAGCTCTCCTCACCTGGGCTGGCTCAAGGAATCAGAATTTAAACTCAAATTCATTAAAAATCCAGAGTTTTTCTCCTTAACCTCACTGTGTTATTGATGTAAACAGGGAATTTATGGAAGACCTTAAGATGAACAGAGAATGTTCTGGAATCCAGGAGCTGCAGGTGAGCTCCCCTCACCTGGGCTGGCTCAGGAAATCAATTAATTAATTAATTAAGCTCAGTGCCCTGCTCGGGACTGCCCACAGCAGAGGGATTGCACAGGAACTCACAAATCTCAGCTCTCAGGAAATTCCAGGGGGGATTTCTCTCCAAGACAAGGCTCCTGCCTAAATGGAGGGGATTTTAAAAACCAGTTTTAACTTTTAATAAACTTGTTTGTCCCTGGGGGGGTTCCCGTGGAGAAAAGGAGGATTTGGGAGAGCTCAGGGCCTGGAGGGGCTCCAGGGGAGCTGGAGAGGGACTGGGGACAAGGAATGGGGACACAGGACACAGGGAATGGATTTAAAGTGGTGGAAGGGCAGGGATGGATGGGATTTGGGAAATAATCCATGGCTGGAGAGGGGGGGATGGAATTCCCAGAGGAGCTGGGGCTGCTCCATCCCTGCCAGTGGGCAGAGCATGGAGGGAATGGCAGGGAATGTTCTCCTGAGAGAAAATGGGAATTGTGGCCAGAGAGAGGATCCTGACCCAAATCAAACTGGAATTGTGTCCCAGAGAGAGGACCCTGACCCAAATCAAACTGGAATTGTGTCCCAGAGAGAGGACCCTGACCCAAATCAAACTGGAATTGTGTCCAGAGAGAGGACCCTGACCCAAATCAAACTGGAATTGTGTCCCAGAGAGAGGATCCTGACCCAAATCAAACTGGAATTGTGTCCCAGAGAGAGGACCCTGACCCAAATCAAACTGGAATTGTGTCCCAGAGAGAGGACCCTGACTCAAACCAGGCTGGAATTGTGTCCCAGAGGTAGGACAAGTTCTCCTGACCCAAATCAAATTGGAATTGTGTCCCAGAGAGAGGATCCTGACCCAAATCAAACTGGAATTGTGTCCCAGAGAGAGGACCCTGACCCAAATCAAACTGGAATTGTGTCCCAGAGAGAGGACCCTGACCCAAACCAGGCTGGAATTGTGTCCCAGAGGCAGGACAAGTTCTCCTGACCCAAATCAAATTGGGATTGTTTCCCAGAGACAGGACAGGCTCTCCCAGCCCAATCCAGGCAGGAATCGTGTCCCAAAGACAGGACAGGCTGACCCTGACCCAAACCAGGCTGGGATTGTGTCCCAGAGGCAGGACAGGCTGACCCTGACCCAAACCAGGCTGGGATTGTGTCCCAGAGGCAGGACAGGCTGACCTAGCCCAAATCAAACTGGAATTGTGTCCCAGAGACAGGACAGGCTCTCCTGATATAAACCAGACGGGAATTGTGTCCCAGAGAGAGGACCCTGACCCAATCTAGGCAGGAATTGTGTCCCCAAAGACAGGACAGGCTGACCCTGACCCAAACCAAACTGGGATTGTGTCCCAGAGCCACGACAGGCTCTCCTGATCTAAAACTGGAATTGTGTCCCAGAGGCAAGACCCTGACTCAAATCAGGCAGGAATTGTGTCCCAGAGTCTCTCCCAGCCCAATCCAGCAGTCACGGTGTTCCCGGGTGTCCCAGGCTCGGTTCCCGGGTGTCCCGGGCTCGGTTCCCGGTGTCCCGGGCTCGGGTTCCCGGGTGTCCCGGGCTCGGGTTCCCGGGTGTCCCGGGCTCGGTTCCCGGTGTCCCGGGCTCGGTTCCCGGTGTCCCGGGCTCGGTTCCCGGTGTCCCGGGCTCGGTTCCCGGGTGTCCCGGGCTCGGGTTCCCGGGTGTCCCGGGCTCGGTTCCCGGGTGTCCCGGGCTCGGGTTCCCGGTGTCCCGGCTCGGTTCCCGGCTCTCCTCACTCCCATCCCGGTGTCCCGGGCTCGGTTCCCGGGTGTCCCGGGTGTCCCATCCCGGTGTCCCGGGCTCGGTTCCCGGTGTCCCGGGCTCGGTTCCCGGTGTCCCGGGTGTCCCGGGCTCGGTTCCCGGTGTCCCGGGTGTCCCGGCTCGGTTCCCGGTGTCCCGGGTGTCCCGGGTGTCCCATCCCGGTGTCCCGGGCTCGGGTTCCCGGTGTCCCGGCTCGGTTCCCGGCTCTCCCCGCTCACCGTTGGCGCTCTCGGCTCTCGGGGCCGGGCTCGCGGCGCCGCTCGGAGCCGCCGGCGGCGGGGACGGGGCCCGGCTGGAGGCGGCGCTCTCGCTCTCGTCCAGGAGCCGATCCATGTAATCCCTGCGGGAAATAATGGGAATAGTGATGGGAATAGTGATGGGAATAGTGATGGGAATCCATGGAATCCCAGGGGAAAATAATGGGAATATTGATGGGAATAGGGATGGGAATAGTGATGGGGATCCATGGAATCCCTGGGGAAAAATAATGGGAATAGTGATGGGAATAGTGATGGGAATCCATGGAATCCCTGCGGAAAATAATGGGAATAGTGATGGGAATCCATGGAATCCCTGGGGGAAATAATGGGAATAGTGATGGGGATCCATGGAATCCCTGGGGGAAATAATGGGAATAGTGATGGGGATCCATGGAATCCCTGGGGGAAAAATGGGAATATTGATGGGGATCCATGGAATCCCTGGGGAAAAATAATGGGAATAGTGATGGGGATCCATGTAATCCCAGGGGAAAATAATGGGAATAGTGATGGGAATCCATGTAATCCCTGCGGAAAATAATGGGAATAGTGATGGGAATCCATGGAATCCCTGGGGGAAAAATGGGAATATTGATGGGAATAGGGATGGGAATATTGATGGGAATATAGATGGGGATCCATGGAATCCCTGGGGGAAAAATGGGAATAGTGATGGGGATCCATGGAATCCCTGGGGAAAAATAATGGGAATATTGATGGGAATATTGATGGGGATCCATGGAATCCCCTGGGGAAAATAATGGGAATATTGATGGGAATATTGATGGGAATAGTGATGGGAATATTGGTGGAAATATTGATGGGAATATTGATGGGAATAGTGATGGGGATTCATGGAATCCCTGGGGAAAAATAATGGGAATATTGATGGGAATATTGATGGGAATATTGGTGGAAATATTGATGGGAATATTGATGGGGATCCATGGAATCCCCTGGGGAAAATAATGGGAATATTGATGGGAATATTGATGGGAACATTGATGGGAATATTGATGGGGATCCATGGAATCCCTGCGGAAAAATGGGAATATTGATGGGAATAGTGATGGGAATAGTGATGGGGATCCATGGAATCCCTGGGGGAAAAATTATGGGAATAGTGATGGGGATCCATGGAATCCCTGGGGAAAAATGGGAATAGTGATGGGAATATTGATGGGAATATTGGTGGGAATATTGATGGGAATATTGATGGGAACATTGATGGGGATTCATGGAATCCCTGGGGAAAATAATGGGAATATTGATGGGAATATTGATGGGAACAGTGATGGGAATATTGATGGGAATATTGATGGGAATATTGATGGGGATCCATGGAATCCCTGGGGGAAAGATGGGAATAGTGATGGGGATCCATGGAATCCCTGGGGAAAATAATGGGAATATTGATGGGAATATTGATGGGAATATTGATGGGAATATTGGTGGGAATATTGATGGGAATATTGATGGGAATATTGGTGGGAATATTGATGGGAATATTGATGGGGATCCATGGAATCCCTGCGGAAAAATGGGAATATTGATGGGAATATTGATGGGAATAGTGATGGGGATCCATGTAATCCCTGGGGGAAAAATGGGAATAGTGATGGGAATAGTGATGGGAATATTGATGGGAATATTGGTGGGAATATTGATGGGAATATTGATGGGAATATTGATGGGAACATTGATGGGAATCCATGGAATCCCTGCAGGACACAATCAGGGATATGGGAATATCCTGGGAATACTCTGGAAATATTCCTACAGTTCTCCTACTGCAAATGATGATTTTAACCCCCCAAATTTTCCCCTGGGAGTGAGATAAAACCCAAATTTAACCCCAAAATTAAATAATTTTATACACTGATCTGTTTTCCTACAGCAAATGATGCTTTTAACCCCCCAAATTTTGCATTCCCAGTGAGATAAAATCAAAATTTAACCCAAAATGAAATAATTTCACACTCTGGGCTGTTCTCCTGCTACAAATTTGGATTTAACCCCCCAAATTTTCCCCTCACAATGAGATAAAATCAAGATTTAACCCCCAAATTAAATAATTTTGTACACTGAGCTCTTTTCCTACTGGAAATTATAATTTTAACCCCCCAGATTTTCTCCCGAGAATGAGCTAAAATCAAATTTTAATTCCAAAATTAAATGATTTCACACTCTGGGCTCTTTTCCTACTGGAAATTATGATTTTAACCCCCCAAATTTTCCCCTGAGAGTGAGATAAAATCAAATTTTAATTCCAAAATGAAATAATTTCACACTCTGGGCTGTTCTCCTGCTACAAATTTGGATTTAACCCCCCAAATTTTCCCCTGAGAGCGAGATAAAATCAAATTTTAATTCCAAAATGAAATAATTTCACACTCTGGGCTGTTCTCCTGCTACAAATTTGGATTTAACCCCCCAAATTTTCCCCTGAGAGCGAGATAAACCCCAAATTTAACCCCCAAAAACAGAAATTTTTTGTCCCTTACGTGACTCCGGGGTGCAGGTTGTATTTCTTCTTCCCGAATCGCGTTTGCTGAGCGAAGAAATCGTAACGTTCCGATTTCTTCCACATGTAATAGAACGCCACACACTCGCCCACGGAGCGCGTCCGCACCTGGAAAACGGGATTGGGGGGTGAAAACAGCCCGGGGAGGGGGTTTTATTGTTTTTTTATATTTTTATTTTTTTGCTTTTTTTTGTTTGCAATTTTTTGGGCTTTTTTCGCAATTTTTTTGGCGGTTTTTTGGCCTTTTTTTGCAATTTTTTTGGCGGTTTTTTGGGAATTTTTTGCCATTTTTTTGCATTTTTTGGGGCGATTTTTTTGCAATTTTTTGGCGCTTTTTTGGGAATTTTTCGCCATTTTTTTGCATTTTTTGGGCGATTTTTTGCAAATTTTTTGGTGCTTTTTTTTGCCTTTTTTTTGCATTTTTTCTTTTTTTTTGCAATTTTTTTGCTTTTTTGGGGGTTTTTTCGCATTTTTTTTTGGCGGTTTTTTGGCCTTTTTTTGCAATTTTTTGGCGCTTTTTTGGGAATTTTTTGCCATTTTTTTGCATTTTTTGGGCGATTTTTTGCAAATTTTTTGGAGCTTTTTTTTGCCTTTTTTTTCCATTTTTTCTTTTTTTTTCCAATTTTTTTACTTTTTTGGGGGTTTTTTTGCAATTTTTTTTGCACTTTTTTGGCCTTTTTTTGCAATTTTTTGGCGATTTTTGGGCATTTTTTGCAATTTTTTTGCATTTTTTGGGCGACTCTTTGCAATTTTTTTTGCGCTTTTTTTCGCCTTTTTTTGCGTTTTTTCTTCTTTTTTGCTTTTTTTTGCAATTTTTTTGGCATTTTTTGGGCCTTTTTTTGCAATTTTTTTGGCATTTTTTTGGCCTTTTTTTGCAATTTTCTTGCATTTTTTGGGCGACTGCAATTTTTTTGCGCTTTTTTTTCGCCTTTTTTGCTTTTTTTTTCTCTTTTTGCAATTTTTTTGCATTTTTTGGGCGACTCTGCAATTTTTTGGCGCTTTTTTGGGCATTTTTTGCAATTTTTTTGCATTTTTTTGGGCGACTTTTTGCAAATTTTTTTGCGCTTTTTTTTCGCCTTTTTTTGCGTTTTTTTCTTTTTTTTTTGCAATTTTTTTGATTTTTTTTCCAATTTTTTTGCGCTTTTTTGGGCACTTTTTGCAATTTTTTTGCATTTTTGGGGCGATTTTTTGCAAATTTTTTTTGCGCTTTTTTTTGCCTTTTTTTGCGTTTTTTTCTTTTTTTTCGCAAATTTTTTTGCCCTTTTCTGTAATCTTTTGGCAATTTTGGGGGCCTTTTCTGCGGGTTTTTTTGGCTTTTTTCGACTTTTTTTTTTTTATTTCTTTTTGCGAATTTGTTGGGCTTTTTTGCAATTTTTTTTGCATTTCCTTGTGTCCTGCCTTTTTTTCTTTTTTGCAATTTTTTTTTTCATTTTGTCCTTTTTTTTGTTTTGCATATTTTTTGCAACTTTTTTGCTTTTTTTGCGCTTTTTTGGCCTTTTTTTGCCTTTTTTTTTGGAATTTTTTTCCCTTTTTTTGGATTTATTTTTGCAAAATTTTTTTGCAATTTTTTTTTTGCTTTTTTTTGCAATTTTTTTGCGATTTTTTTGGGCCTTTTTTTGGCTTTTTTTGCATTTTTTCTTGCTTTTTTTTGCGTTTTTAATTTTTTCTTTTTTATTTGCAAATTTTTTGCATTTTTTTGCGTTTTTCTCATTTTTCCCCTTTTTGCCTTTTTTTGGGGCTTTTTTTCCCATAACTATTTTGCAATTTTTTTGCGTTTTTTTTCTCTTTTTTTGCTTTATTTTTGCTTTTTTTTTGCCTTTTTTTGCAATATTTTTTTGCATTTTTTCGCAATTTTTTTTATTCTTTTTTTTTTCTTTATAAATTTTTTTCTTTTTGGCATGTTTTTGCAAATTTTTTACAATTTTACAAATCATTTGCATTTTTTGGCAAATTTTTTGCGTTTTTTCATTTTTTCCCCCTTTCCCCTTTTTTTTGCTTTTTTTTTGCATAACTTTTTTGCATTTTTTTGCGATTTTTTCCTTTTTTTTGCTTTATTTTTGCAAACTTTTTGCCCGTTTTTGCAATTTTTTTACTTATGTTTTTGGAATTTTTTTGCACTTTTTTTGCGAGTTTTTTTGCTCTTTTTTGCCCTTTTTTTTTACTTTTTTTTCAATTTTTTTGCTTTTTTGGCAATTTTTGGGGCTTTTGTTTTTTTGCATATTTTTTTGCAACTTATACAATTTTTTTGGCTTTTTTTGCGTTTTTAAATTTTTTCTTTTTTGATTTTTTTCCAATTTTTTTTCATTTTTTAGCAATTTTTTTGCATTTTTTTGCAATTGTTTTGCATTTTTTTCCTTTTTTTTTCTTTTTGCAAAATTTTTTGGCACTTTTTTTGCATTTTTTCGGCAATTTTTTGCAAATTTTTTTGCTTTTTTTTCGTTTTTAATTTTTTTTCTTTTTTGCATTTTTTTGCAAATTTTTTGGCAATTTTTTTGCAAATTTTTTTCCATTTTTTTTACTCTTAAATTTTTTTCTTCTATGCATTTTTTTGCAAATATTTTTCTTTTTTTTCTGTTTGTTTTTTTTTACTTTTTTGCTTTATTTTTGCAAATTTTTAGGCCTTTTTTGCAATTTTTTTGCATTTCTTTTGGAATTTTTTTGCGGGTTTTTTTTTGGTTTTGGCCATTTTTTGCATTTTTTAAATTTCTTTGCAAATTTTTTTGCTTTTTTTTGCGTTTTTATATTTTTTTATTTTTTGCTTTATTTTTGCAAATTCTTTTGCCTTTTTTGCGCTATTTTTGCGTGTTTTTTGAAAATTTTTTGCATTTTTTTGCATTTTTTTGCAAATTTTTTTTGCTTTTTTAGAGTTTTTAAATTTTTTTCTTTTTTGAATTTTTTTGCAAATTTTTTTTGCTTTTTTTTCCTTTTTTTCCCTTTCTTTTTGCAAATTTTTTTTGCCTTTTTGCATTTTTTTTGCAATTTTTTTGCTGTTTTTTTGACGCTTTTTTTGCATTTTTGGGGGGCAATTTTTTGCAATTTTTTTTGCATTTTTTGCAAATTTTTTTGCCTTTTTTGCGTTTTTAAATTTTTTTTTGCCTTTTTTTGCAAATTTTTTTCCATTTTTTTGCATTTTTTTGCTATTTTTTTTCAATATTTGCGTTTTTAATTTTTTCCTTTGCATTTTTTTGCGGATTTTTTTCTTTTTTTTGTAATTTTTTTCCTGCTTTTTTTGCGATTTTTTAGCTGCTTTTTTTGCATTTTTTTGCAAATTTTGTTGCCTTTTTTTTGCGTTTTAAAATTTTTTCCTTTTTGCGTTTTTTGCAAATTTTTCCAATTTTTTGCATTTTTTTCCATTTTTTTTTGTTCTTTTACCTTTTTTATTTTCTGCAAATTTTTTTTTGCTTTTTTTTCTTTTTTTGTTTTTGAAATTTTTTTTGCATTTTTTTCCTCTTTTTGGTTTTTTACCATTTTTTTGCAATTTTTTTGCAGTTTTTTGCAAATTTTTTTGCTTTTTTTCCCTTTTTCAATTTTTTCCTTTTTTGCTTTACTTTTTCAAATTTTTTTGGGCAATTTTTTGCAATTTTTTTTTGCTTTTTTTGGCAATTTTTTTTTGCAATTTCTTGGCACTTTTAAACTTTTTCCTTTTTTGCATTTTTTTGCAATATCTCACATTTTTTTTTGCCTTTTTAAAACTTTTTTTTGGTGTTTTTTTTTGCATTTTTTTACATTTTTAAGTTTTTTGCGATTTTTCGCATTTTTTTCGCAATTTTTTTTCACTTTTTAAAATTTTTTGCATTTTTTCCTTTTTTTTTTGCATTTTTTTTGGCACTTCTTCCGCATTTTTGGGCATTTTTTGCAGTTTTTTTGGCGTTTTTTGCTTTAATAGGAATTATGTATAAATGAGACATAAATTATACATAAATTATAAATAAATTCGATATAAATTAGACATATTTCTATCATTTCTCATATCGAACCAAACATTTCATTAGTGAAATAAATTCGTTCATTTAAATAATTCTACAACCAATTTAAATAAATAAATAAAATCACAAATTCTGCACATTTTTTCTCCATTTCTGGAACCATAAATTCCTTTTTTTTTTTCATTGTCAAAACTTGAGAATTGATTGGAAATTCACCTTAAATTATGCATAAATTATATTTAAATTATGTATAAATTATATGTAAAGTACTTGTAAATTATATGTAAAATATATGTAAATGATCTAGAACTTATACATAAATTATCTATAAATTCTATGTAACTTCTATATAAATTATCTATAAATTCTATATAAATTATATGTAACTGATGCATAAATTATATATAAATTATATGCACATGATACATAAATTATATAAACTTTATAC
Source organism: Acridotheres tristis (assembly GCA_037013685.1). Taxonomy (NCBI): domain Eukaryota; kingdom Metazoa; phylum Chordata; class Aves; order Passeriformes; family Sturnidae; genus Acridotheres; species Acridotheres tristis. The sequence continues at coordinate 2,072,966 of CM072895.1, forward strand.
ATAAATTCTATATAAAATATATGTAAATTATATGTAAATTATATACAAACGATACATAATTTATACATAAGTTATGTATAAATTATTTTAAAATTACCTATCTATTATATAAAAATGAACTATAAGTTCTATAAAAATTTATGCATAAATTATATATAAACCATATATAAATTATACATAAATTATGTATAAATTATATGTAAATAATACATAAATTATATAAAAATCATATGTAAATTATATATAAATTATACATAAATTTTATATAAATTATACGAAAATTATATAAAAAGATGTATGAATTATATATAAATTATATTTAAATTATCTAGAAATGATATATGAAAATACATGATCATTATATGCAAATTATATGCAAATTATTTCTATTCCTCTCACTTAGCCCATCTAACCAAACACATCATTTTATTTCTGGAGCCAGAAATTCAATTTTCTTCAATATCAACAAATGGAGAATTAATTGGAATTTCACCTTAAATTATCTATAAATGGTATAAAAATGATAAATAAAATATTTATAAATTATACATAAATTATATATAAGTTATATTTACGTTATCTATAAATGATATATAAATAATGAATATTAATTATATGCTAATTATATGCTAATTATATGCAAGTTATTCCTCTCACTGATCCCATCTACCCAAACATTCCATTCCATTTCTGGAGCCAGAAATTCGATTTTTTTCATTATCAAAAAGCTGAGAATTAATTGGAATTTCACCTTAAATCATACATCAATTATGTATAAATTACATATAAATTATGAATAAATTATATATAACTGATGCATAAATTATATATAAATTATATGCAAATGACACATAAGTTTTATATACTTTATACATAAATGATATATAAATGCCATATAAATTATTTATAAATTATATAACTTATGTATAAATTATACATAAATTATATCAAAATTGTATATAAATTATATGTAAATTATATATAAATTAAACGTAAATTATATAAAAATGATATATAGATTATCTATAAAATATCTAAATTACATAGAAATTATATATAAAATATATTTAAATTATGTAAAATAGTACCTAAAAAAAAATACATGTTAATTATATGCTAATTATATGCAAGTTATTCCTCTCATTGATCCCATCTACCCAAACATTCCATTCCCTTTCTGGAGCCAGAAATTCGATTTTTTTCAATATCAAAAAGCTGAGAATTAATTGGAATTTCACCTTAAATTGTACATCAATTATGTATAAATTATGAATAAATTATATATAACTGATGCATAAATTATATATAAATTATATGCAAATGATACATAAATTTTATATACTTTATACATAAATGATATATAAATTCTATATAAATTATTTATAAATTATATAACTTATGTATAAATTATACATAAATTATATCAAAATTTTATATAAATGATATGTAAATTATATGTAAATTATACGTAAATTATATAAAATTATATATAAATTATCTATAAAATATTTATAAATTACATAGAAATTATATACAAAAAATATTTAAATTATGTATAAATGATATCTAAAAATACGTGTTAATTATATGCTAATTATATGCTAATTATATGCAAGTTATTCCTCTCACTTATCCCATCTACCCAAACATTCCATTTTATTTCTGGAGCCAGAAATTCAAATTTTTTCCTATATCAAAAAACTGAAAATTAATTGGAATTTCACCTTAAATTATCTATGAATGATATATAAATGATATAAAAATTATACATAAATGATATCTAAATTACTTATAAATTATATAAAAATTATATATAAAATATTTTAAAATTATATATAAATTATATATAAGTTATATTTATGTTATCTATAAATGATATATAAAACATATATGCTAATTACATGCTAATTATATGCTAATTATATGCAAGGTATTCCTCTCTTATCACATCTACCCATTTTATTTCTGGAGCCAGAAATGATTTTTTTTTTCACTATGAAAAAAAGGAGAATTAATTGGAATTTCACCTTCAATTATCTATAAATGATACATAAATCATAAGTAAATTATATATAAATCATACATAAATTATACGTAAATTATACAAAAATTATATATAAATTATATATAAAATATTGTTATATTATATATAAATTATATATGTTATATTGACATTATCTATAAATGATCTAAAAATAATACATGTTAACTATATGCTAATTATATGTAATTTATATGCAAATTATTCCTCTCACTGATCCTATCTACCCAAACATTCCATTCCATTTCTGGAGCCAGAAATTCAATTTTTTTCCAATATCAAAAAACTGAGAATTAATTGGAATTTCACCTTCAATTATCTATAAATGATACATAAATCATAAGTAAATTATATATAAATCATACATAAATTATACGTAAATTATACAAAAATTATATATAAATTATATATAAAATATTGTTATATATAAATTATATATAAGTTATATTGACATTATCTATAAATGATCTAAAAATAATACATGTTAACTATATGCTAATTATATGTAATTTATATGCAAATTATTCCTCTCACTGATCCTATCTACCCAAACATTCCATTCCATTTCTGGAGCCAGAAATTCAATTTTTTTCCAATATCAAAAAACTGAGAATTAATTGAAATTTCACCTGAAATTATCTAGAAATGCTATATAACTTATATGTAAATGATATATAAATTTTTTATAAATTATATGTAAATTATATTAAAATCTTATATAAATTATATATAGAATATTTATAAATTATATCAAAATTATATATAAAATACAATTAAATCACATATAAATGATAGCTAAATAATACATGATAAGTATATGTAAATTATATGCAAATCATATGCAAATTATTCCTCTCACTTATCCCATCTATCCAAACATTCCATTTTATTTCTGGAGCCAGAAATTCAACTTTTTTTTCAATAAAAAAGGAGAATGAATTGGAATTTCACCTTAAATTATCTATAAATGATCTATAAATGATATATAAATTATACAAAAATGATATATAAATTATCTATAAAATATTTATAAATTATATAAAAATTGTATATAAAATATATTCTAATTAAGTACAAATTATATATAAATAATACGTGATTATTGTATGCAAATTATATGCAAATTATACCAGAAATTCAATTTTTTTCCATATAAAAAAAGGAGAATGAATTAGAATTACACCTTAAATGATCTATAAATGATATGTAAATTATACGTAAATTATATTAAAATTATATAAAAATTATATATAAAACATTTATAAATTATATAAAAATGATATAAAAATATATTTAAATTGCGTATAAATTATATATAAATAATACATGATAATTATATGCAAATTATATGCACCACACATGCAAATTATATGCAAATCATACCAGAAATTCAATTTTTTTCCATAGAAAAAAAAAGGAGAATGAATTGGAATTTCACCTTAAATTATCTATAAATGATATGTAAATTATACATAAATTATATATAAATTTTACTTAAATTATATTAAAATTATATATAAATTATATATAACACATTTATAAATGATATAAAAATATATATAAAATATATTTAAATTACATATAAATTATATATAAATAATACATGATAACGATATGCAAATTATATGAACACACATGCAAATTACAAACAAATCATACCAGAAATTCAAATTTTTTTCCATATAAAAAACTTAGAATTAATTAGAATTTCACCTTATTTGCCTGGATCACGTGGAAATCTTTGCCATAAACTTTGAGGCCCTGCTCGAAATTCCTGCATTCCTCCTCTGTCCACACGGACAATTCCTCTGCAGGGAAACAGTGAAAAGAAAATGTTAAATAAAATTAAAAATAAAAATAAAAATAAAAATAAAAATAAAACTAAAAATAAAAATAAAATGTCCCTAATTGGGGTGTGTCTCACCTCGGGCCGCCCGGACGTTGAATCGGAGCCTCCTGAGCGACTCCTCGGGGTCAAAGCGGCATTTCAGCAACTCATAGAGAGCCTGGGCATTAATGATTAATGGGCATAATTACAGCGTTAATGAGGAAATAATCACATCAGTGATGGGGAATAATTACAGTAATGATGGGGAAATAATCACATTATTAATGCGGAAAATTCACATTATTAATGGGGAAATAATTACAGTAATGATGGGGAAATAATCACATTATTAATGGGAAATAATCACATTATTAATGCGGAAAATTCACATTATTAATGGGGAAATAATCACATTATTAATGCGGAAAATTCACATTATTAATGGGGAAATAATTACAGTAATGATGGGGAAATAATCACATTATTAATGGGGAAATAATCACAGTATTAATAGGGAAAATTCACATTATTAATGGGGAAATAATCACATTATTAATGGGGAAATAATCACATTATTAATGGGGAAATAATCACAGTATTAATGGGGAAAATTCACATTATTAATAGGGAAAAATTACATTATTAATGGGGAAATAATCACATTATTAATGGGGAAATAATCACAGTATTAATGGGGAAAATTCACATTATTAATGGGGAAAAATTACATTATTAATGGGGAATAATTACATTATTAATAGGGAAAATTCACATTATTAATGGGGAAATAATCACATTATTAATGAGGAAATAATTACATTATTAATGGGGAATAATGACAGTAATGATGGGGGAAATTCACATTATTAATGGAGAAATAATCACATTATTAATGGGAAATAATTACAGTATTAATGGGGATTAATTACAGTAATAATGGGGAAATAATTACAGTAATGATGGGGAACAATTACAGTAATAATGGGGAAATAATCACATTATTAATGGGGAAAATTCACATTATTAATGGGGAAATAATTAAAGTAATGATGGGGAAATAATCACATTATTAATGGGGAAAATTCACATTATTAATGGGGAAATAATCACATTATTAATGGGGAAATAATTACATTATTAATAGGGAAAAAATTACATTATTAATGAAGAAATAATTACATTATTAATAGGGAAATAATTACATTATTAGTGGGAAATAATTACATTAATAATGGGGAAAAATTCACATTATTAATGGGGAAATAATTACATTATTAATGGGAAAAATTCACATTATTAATGGAGAAATAATTACATTATTAATGGGAAAATGAGGAAAAAAATCACATTATTAGCGTTGAAAAGGGGGAAAAATATGTATTAATAATTAATTAAGAATGTATGGTTTAATTAATCTGTATTAATTATTAAGTATGAACGAATTAATCTCTATTAATTGTTAATTATGACGGTATGAAGTAATTAATCTGTATTAATTGTTAATTATGAATACCTGAATTAATCTGTATTAATTGTTAATTATGAATGCCTGAATTAATTAATCTGTATTAATTGTCACTCATGAATGTATGAATTAATATGTATTAATTATTAATTATGAAGTAATTAATATGTATTAGTCATTAATTATGAATGTATGAATTAATTAATCAGTATTAATGGCTAATTATGAATCTATGAATTAATATGTATTAATTATTAATTATGAAGGAATGAAGTAATCAATCTGAATTAATTATTAATTATGACAGTATGAATTCATTAATCTGCATTAATTGTTAATTATGAATGTATGAATTATTAATTATGACTGTATGAATTCATTAGTCTGTATTAATTGTGAATTATGAAGGTATGAATGAATGAATATATCTTAATTATTAATTAATAATTAAATAATCTGTATTAATTATGAAATATGAAGGTATGCATTAATTAATCTATATTAATTTTTAATTATGACAGTATGAATTCATTAATCTGAATTAATTATGACGGTATGAATTCATTAATCTGTAGTTATTATTAATTATGAAGGTATGAAGAAAAGAATCTGTATTGTTAATTATGAATGTATTAATTATTAATCTGTATTAATTGTTAATCATGAAGACATTAATTAAATAATCTGTATTACTTGTTAATTATGAAGTCATGAATTATTAATGGAAATTAATTATTAATCATGAATTAACTAATTAATGGGCATTAATTAACACAGCTGGATGAATAAAACCAAACCTGATCGCATTAATTTCCTCATAAATCATTAATTTACAGAAAACAAAATTAAAAATTCAATTAAAAAAAAAAATGAAAAATGAGGAATTGCAGAAAATAAAGGGAATGTTGGGAATTTCTGTACAAAATGGAATCAAAAATGCAGAATAAATGAATTTTTGTTGTATTTTCTGTATAAAATGGAATTAAAAATGCAGAATAAATTAATTTTTGTAGTATTTTTTGTGCCAAATTGAATTTAAAAGGGATGGATTTTCTGCAATAAATGGAATTTTGCTGTATTTTCTGAATAAAATGAAATTTAAAAGGGATGGATTGTATGAAATAAATGGAATTTTGGGGTGATTTCTGTACAAAATGGAATAAAAAATGCAGAATAAATTAAATTTTGTTGTATTTTCTGTACCAAATCAAATAAAAAGGGATGGATTGTATGAAATAAATGGAATTTTGTTGTATTTTCTGTATAAAATGGAATTAAAAATGCAGAATAAATAGAATTTTGGTGTATTTTCTGTACCAAATTGAATTTAAAAGGGACGGATTGTATGAAATAAATGGAATTTTGTTGTATTTTCTGTACAAAATGAAATTAAAAATGCAGAATAAATGGAATTTTGCTGTATATTTTGTACAAAATGAAATAAAAATGCAGAATAAATGGAATTTTGCTGTATTTTCTGTGTAAAATGGAATTAAAAATGCAGAATAAATGGAATTTTGCTGTATATTTTCCGTAGAAAATGCAATAAAAATGCAGAATAAATGGAATTTTGCTGTATATTTTCCATAGAAAATGCAATAAAAATGCAGAATAAATGGAATTTTGGTGTATTTTCTGTACCAAATTGAATTTAAAAGGGATGGATTTTGTGCAATAAATGGAATTTTGCTGTATTTTCTGTACCAAATGCAATAAAAAGGGATGGATTTTGTGCAATAAATGGAATTTTGGTGTATTTTCTGTACAAAATGGAATAGAAAATGCAGAATAAATTCAATTTTGCTGTATATTTTGTACAAACTGGAATTAAAAATGCAGAATAAATGGAATTTTGCTGTATTTTCTGTACCAAATTGAATTTAAAAGGGATGGATTTTGTGCAATAAATGGAATTTTGGTGTATTTTCTGTACCTAATTGAATTTAAAAGGGATGGATTTTGTGCAATAAATGGAATTTCGGTGTATTTTCTGTACCAAATGCAATAAAAAGGGATGGATTTTGTGCAATAAATGGAATTTTGGTGTATTTTCTGTACCTAATTGAATTTAAAAGGGATGGATTTTGTGCAATAAATGGAATTTCGGTGTATTTTCTGTACCTAATTGAATTTAAAAGGGATGGACTGTATAAAATAAATAGAATTTTGGGGTATTTCCGGGTACCTGCTCGTTGTCCTTGACATGGGAGCCCTCGGGGATGGCGTCCAGCCCGCGGGGCTGCCCCGAGCGCCGCGACGCCTCGGCCAGAAATTCCAGAACCTTCTGCTCGGCCAGAACGTGCGGGCTCCACAGCAGCTGGTCCTCGTTCTCGTACACTGATTACAATTGTTAATTAATGGAAATTAATTAATGAGAAAGGTATGGCTGGTCCTCGTTCTCGTACACTGATTCATGGAATTAATTCATTCATTCATGGAAATTAATTATTGATAAAGGTATGGCTGCTCCTCGTTCTCATACACTGATTCATGGAATTAATTCATTCATTCATGGAAATTAATTATTGATAAAGGTATGGCTGCTCCTCGTTCTCATACACTGATTACAATTGTTAATTAATGGAAATTAATTATTGACAAAGGTATGGCTGCTCCTCGTTCTCATACACTGATTCATTACAATGATTAATGGAAATTAATTATTGATAAAGGTATGGCTGCTCCTCGTTCTCATACCCTGATTAATGAAAATAATTAATTCATGAGAAAGGTACGGCTGCTCCTCGTTCTCATACAGTGATTACAATGATTCATTAATGGAAATTAATTAATTAATGAGAAAGGTATGGCTGGTCCTTGTTCTCATACACTGATTAATGACATTCATTAATTCATTAATGGAAATTCATTATTGATAAAGGTATGGCTGCTCCTCGTTCTCGTACACTGATTACAATCATTAATTACATAAAATTAATTAATTAATGACAAAGGTATGGCTGCTCCTCGTTCTCATACACTGATTACAACAATTCATTAATGGAAATTCATTATTGACAAAGGTATGGCTGGTCCTCATTCTCATACACTGATTAATTACAATGATTAATTACATAAAATTAATTAATGATAAAGGTATGGCTGGTCCTCGCTCTCATACACTGATTAATGGAATTAATTAATTCATTAATGGAAATTAATTATTGACAACGTTATGGCTGGTCCTCGTTCTCATACACTTCATTACAATAACTAATTCATTAATGGAAATTAATGAGAAAGGTATGGCTGGTCATCGTTCTCATACACTGATTACAATAAGTAATTCATTAATCGAAATTCATTCATTAATGAGAAAGGTATGGCTGCTCCTCGTTCTCATACACTGATTACAATAATTAATTACATAAAATTAATTAATGAGAAAGGTATGGCTGCTCCTCGTTCTCATACACTGATTAATTACAATGACTCATTACATAAAATTAATTCATTAATGATAAAGGTATTGCTGGTCCTCGTTCTCATACACTGATCACAATTATTAATTAATGGAAATTCATTAATGACAAAGGTATGGCTGCTCCTCGTTCTCATACACTAATTAATTACAATGATTAATTCATTAATGGAAATTCATTATTGACAAAGGTATGGCTGCTCCTCGTTCTCATACACTGATTCATGGAATTAATTAATTCATTAATGGAAATTAATTTTTTGTTTTAAATTAATTTCTCTTAATTAATCCACGAATCCCAAAGAGCAGGAAATTATTAAATTCTCACCTTTTTCATTTTCTTTGTATTTGCAGGTGCCAGCTGGGATTTCAGCCTGGAACATGGAACCCACCATGATTTCCTGAGAGAAAATTTAAAAAAAATGAAATTAAACACCCAGATTTTTTTTTTTTTTGGTAGCAAACAAGAATTTTGAAATTCTATTATTAAAACTATTTATTATCTATTTATTCACCATTTATTCACTATTTATTCACCATTTATTCACCATTTATTCACTATTTATTAGCTATTTATTCACTATTTATTCACCATTTATTCACCATTTATTCACCATTTATTAACTATTTATTCACCATTTATTCACTATTTATTCACCATTTATTCACTATTTATTAGCTATTTATTCACCATTTATTCACCATTTATTCACTATTTATTCATCATTTATTTACTATTTATTCACCATTTATTCACTAATTATTCACTATTTATTCACTATTTATTAACCATTTATTCACCATTTATTCACTATTTATTCACCATTTATTCACCATTTATTAACTATTTATTCACTATTTATTAGCTATTTATTAACTATTTATTCACCATTTATTCACCATTTATTAACTATTTATTCACTATTTATTAGCTATTTATTAACTATTTATTCACCATTTATTCACCATTTATTCACCATTTATTCTCTTTTTTTTTCAATTCTTTCAATTCTTTCCATTTTTGAATTATTCCAATTCTTTCAATTCTTTCAATTCTTTCAGTTTTTTCAATTCTTTCAATTCTTTCAATTCTTTCAATTTTTCAATTATTTCAATTATTTTCAATTCTTTCAATTTTTCAATTATTTCAATTCTTTCAATTTTTCTATTATTTTAATTCTTTCAATTCTTTCAATTCTTTCAATTATTTTAATTCTTTCAATTATCTCAATTCTTTCAATTATTTCAATTCTTTCAATTATTTCGATTTTCCAATTCTTTCAATTTTTCAATTCTTTCAATTTTTCAATTCTTTCAATTTTTCAATTCTTTCAATTCTTTCAATTCTTTCAATTACTTCAATTATTTCAATTCTTTCAATTCTTTCAATTTTTCAATTTTTTCAATTATTTCAATTATTTTCAATTATTTTCAATTATTTTCAATTCTTTCAATTTTTCAATTATTTCAATTATTTCAATTTTTCAGTTATTTCAATTCTTTCAATTCAATTCTTTCAATTCTTTCAATTCTTTCCATTTTTCAATTCTTTCAAATTTTTAAAATTTTTTCAATTATTTCAATTCTTTCAATTATTTTAATTCTTTCAATTATTTCAATTCTTTCAATTATTTCAATTCTTTCAATTATTTCAATTCTTTCAATTATTTCAATTCTTTCAATTATTTCAATTCTTTCAATTTTTCAATTCTTTCCATTTTTCAACTATTTCAATTATTTTCAATTCTTTCAATTTTTCAATTCTTTCAATTTTCCAATTCTTTCAATTTCAACTTCATTCATTTCCAATTTTATTTATTTTTTTAAAATTTCAATTATAACCCATTTAATTTTCAATCGTTTAAAACCTATTTAAAAAAAAAAAAAATGCAACGAAAAAATTCAAAATTCGGAATTAAAAGTGCAGAGGATTTAGGAGCTCTTGATTTCCCCAGGAAGAAATTTATTAATTATTTTTGAAATGTGAGGGGTTATTAATTATTTACCTTTTTCCAATCTTCTGAGGGAATATAATCTTCATCTTCTTCAGATTCCTCCTCTATTTCACTGTCTGCAAGGAAGGAACATTTATTTTTATTTTTTTTTTATTTTTTTCAGGGCTCAAAGTGACCCAAAAAAAAATAAAATTAAATAATAAATTAATAATAATTTAATAAATTAAAAATAATAAAACAGAAATAAACAACATCCCTAAATTTGGGTTATTAAATAGGATTGAAAGCTGTAAAAAAATTAATGTAACCCTGGATACTGGGATTAAACTGGGCTGGGATTAAATTGAACTGGGATTAAACTGGGCTGGGATTAAATTGGACTGGGATTAAACTGGATTTGGATTAAACTGGATTTACTGGGATCAAACTGGACTGGGATTAAACTGGATTTACTGGGGTTAAACTGGCCTTACTGGTGTCACACTGGCCATACTGGTGCCACACTGGACTCACTGGTGTCACACTGGCCATACTGGTGCCAAACTGGACTCACTGGTGTCACACTGGCCATACTGGTGTCACACTGGCCATACTGGGATCACACTGGACTCACTGGTGTCACACTGGCCATACTGGGCTCACACTGGCCATACTGGGCTCACACAGGCCATACTGGGCTCACACTGGCCATACTGGTGTCACACTGGCCATACTGGTGTCACACTGGCCATACTGGGCTCACACAGGCCATACTGGTGTCACACTGGCCATACTGGGATCAAACTGGACTCACTGGTGTCACACTGGCCATACTGGTGTCACACTGGCCATACTGGGATCACACTGGCCATACTGGTGCCAGACTGGCCATACTGGGATCAAACTGGCCATACTGGTGTCAAACTGGCCATACTGGTGTCACACTGGCCATACTGGTGTCACACTGGCCATACTGGTGCCAGACTGGACTCACTGGTGTCACACTGGCCATACTGGGATCAGACTGGCCATACTGGGGTCACACTGGCCATACTGGGATCACACTGGACTCACTGGTGTCACACTGGCCATACTGGGATCACACAGGCCATACTGGGATCACACTGGACTCACTGGTGTCACACTGGCCATACTGGGATCACACAGGCCATACTGGTGTCACACAGGCCATACTGGGCTCACACTGGCCATACTGGTGTCACACTGGCCATACTGGGATCACACTGGCCATACTGGTGTCACACTGGCCATACTGGGATCACACTGGCCATACTGGTGTCACACTGGCCATACTGGTGTCACACTGGCCATACTGGTGTCACACTGGCCATACTGGGATCACACTGGCCATACTGGTGTCACACTGGCCATACTGGTGTCACACTGGCCATACTGGTGCCAGACTGGCCATACTGGGATCAAACTGGCCATACTGGTGTCAAACTGGCCATACTGGTGCCACACTGGCCATACTGGTGCCAGACTGGCCATACTGGTGTCAAACTGGCCATACTGGTGTCACACAGGCCATACTGGTGTCACACTGGCCATACTGGTGTCACACTGGCCACACTGGGATCACACTGGCCATACTGGGCTCACACAGGCCATACTGGGCTCACACAGGCCATACTGGTGCCAGACTGGACTCACTGGTGTCACACAGGCCATACTGGGCTCACACAGGCCATACTGGGCTCTCACAGGCCATACTGGTGCCCAACTGGACTCACTGGTGTCGAAGTACTTGCAGCGGCGGGGCCGGATCAGCTCCTGGGGGTCCCGGGAGGCCCCGCCCGGGGCCGGGTCGTCGTTGGACGATTGAGTCTCGTCCTCCTGCCCTGAGGAATCTTTGATGGTTTCCTCCTGTCAGCAAAGAAAAAAAAAATAAATAAAATTTATCCCCTTTGGCAGTGAGAAATGGGATTTTTTTGGGTAAATTTTTAAAAATTTTTTTTTAATTTGAAATTTTTTTTTTTTTGGTCAATAATCGAGTTGAAATTGGTTTTGATTTGTGGTTTGTCCAACACAAATTTTAAATTTTTAATGTGTGAAAACATCCTGAGGGTGTTTTTATTAATACATAAAACATAAATCTTTGGGTTTTTAAATCCTTGTGGGTTTTATTGAATTGAACTTGAAATTTCATTTTGGTCTGCAAAGAATTTTCTGAGTGATTTTCAATAAAAAGGGGAAATGGACCCTTCCATAAAAATCCATGTGAATTGAGTGGTTCAACCCCACAGGATCAAGATCAAAAATTCAAATTAATTCCTTTATTAGAATAAATTCCTTAATTTGAATAAATTCCTTTATTAGAATAAATTCCTTTATTAGAATAATTTCCTTAATTTGAATAATTTCCTTAATTCAAGTAAATTCCTTTATTAGAATAAATTCCTTTATTAGAATATATTCCTAAATTAGAATAAATTCCTTTATTAGAATATATTCCTAAATTAGAATAAATTCCTTTATTAGAATATATTCCTAAATTAGAATAAATTCCTTTATTAGAATAATTTCCTTAATTCGAATAAATTCCTTAATTCGAATAAATTCCTTAATTAGAATAATTTCCTTAATTAGAATAATTTCATTTATTCCTTTATTTGAATGTGTGAACATATTCTGAGGTTGTTTTTAAGCAGATCAATGGAACACCCAGACTGTAATAAATCAAATATGAACCCAAATGAAATCTTAATTTTTACTTTTTTAAATTCTCTTGGTTTTTACTAAATTTCATTTCACTTGAAATTTTATTTCAGTCTTTAAAGCCCTTGTCTTAGAAATTTTCAATAAAAGGGAAAGATTTAGATAGAAATGGTAATTTCCATAAAAATCCATGTGAATTGAGTGGTTCAACCCCACAGGATCAAGATCAAAAATTCACATAAATTTCCTTTATTAGAATAATTTCCTTAATTCGAATAAATTCCTTAATTCGAATAAATCCCTTAATTAGAATAAATTCATTTATTAGAATAAATTCCTTAATTCGAATAATTTCCTTAATTAGAATAAATTCCTTACTTAGAATAAATTCCTTTATTAGAATAATTTCCTTAATTCGAATAAATTCCTTTATTAGAATAAATTCCTTAATTTGAATAATTTCCTTAATTAGAATAAATTCCTTTATTAGAATAAATTCCTTAATTAGAATAAATTCCTTTCTTAGAATAAATTCCTTTCTTAGAATAAATTCCTTTCTTAGAATAAATTCCTTAATTAGAATAAATTCCTTAATTAGAATAATTTCCTTTATTAGAATAAATTCCTTAATAAGAATAATTCCCTTTATTAGAATAATTTCCTTTATGAGAATAAATTCCTTTATTAGAATAAATTCCTTAATTAGAATAAATTCCTTAATTAGAATAAATGCCTTTATTTGAATGTGTGAACATATTCTGAGGCTGTTTTTAAGCAGATCAATGGAACACCCAGACTGTAATAAATCAAATATGAACCCAAATCAAATCTTAATTTTTACTTTTTTGTAAATCCTTGGGGGTTTTTATTGAATTCCATTCCATTTTCAACGGAATTTAATTTTAAAATCGTAATTAAAAAAAAATTTAAAAAAAAATTTAAATTTAAATCCCCATCCGTTTGGGCTGAGAGAGATGCAATTAAAGAGAGAACTCAGATGGGTAATTAAGAATAAACGTAATTAGTAAAGCAAAGTTTATGACGTCACCGCCTGAGCTCTGCGCACTGAGCGTCCCGGGTATGCTAATGACGCATTTGCATATGCAAATGAGGGCGCCCTCACCTTGTTCTCGCCGCTGCAGCCGCTGTTGTCGTCGTTGTCGACGTCGTCATCGTCCTCCCCTTCCTCCTCCTCCTCTTCCTCGTCCTCCTCCTCCTCCTCCTCCTGCAGCCCCTGAGCGTAGCCATAGCGGCTCAGCAGCTCCTGGATGGGCATGGCACTCTCCTGGGGGAAAACAATTAATTAACGACTGGGAATTAATTGGGAATTAATTGGGAATTAAATGGGAATTAATTGGGAATTAACTGGGAATTAAATGGGAAATCCCACAGGAATTCGCAGCAAATCTCCTGGATGGGCATGGCACTCTCCTGGAGAAAAACAATTAACAACTGGGAATTAATTGGGAATTAAATGGGAATTAACTGGGAATTAAATGGGAAATCCCACAGGAATTCACAGCAAATCTCCTGGATGGGCATGGCACTCTCCTGGAGAAAAACAATTAACAACTGGGAATTAATTGGGAATTAATTGGGAATTAATTGGGAATTAACTGGGAAATCCCACAGGAATTAACTGGGAAATCCCACAGGAATTCACAGCAAATCTCCCATCCCAACAGGATCTCCTGGATGGGCATGGCACTCTCCTGGGGAAAAACAATTAAAAACTGGGAATTAATTGGGAATTAATTGGGAATTAAATGGGAAATCCCACAGGAATTCACAGCAAATCTCCTGGATGGGCATGGCAGTCTCCTGGGGGAAAACAATTAATTAACAACTGGGAATTAATTGGGAATTAAATGGGAATTAATTGGGAATTAATTGGGAATTAACTGGGAATTAAATGGGAATTAACTGGGAATTAAATGGGAATTAAATGGGAATTAATTGGGAATTAACTGGGAATTAACTGGGAAATCCCACAGGAATTCACAGCAAATCTCCTGGATGGGCATGGCACTCTCCTGGGGGAAAAACAATTAATTAACAACTGGGAATTAATTGGGAATTAAATGGGAATTAATTGGGAATTAACTGGGAATTAAATTGGAATTAGCTGGGAATTAAATGGGAATTAAATGGGAAATCCCACAGGAATTAACTGGGAAATCCCACAGGAATTCACAGCAAATCTCCCATCCCAACAGGATCTCCTGGATGGGCATGGCACTCTCCTGGGGAAAAACAATTAAAAACTGGGAATTAATTGGGAATTAACTGGGAATTAAATGGGAATTAATTGGGAATTAACTGAGAATTAAATGGGAATTAACTGGGAATTAACTGAGAATTAAATGGGAATTAACTGGGAATTAATTGGGAATTAAATGGGAATTAACTGGGAATTAACTGGGAATTAACTGGGAATTAACTGGGAATTAACTGGGAAATCCCACAGGAATTCACAGCAAATCTCCTGGATGGGCATGGCACTCTCCTGGGGAAAAAACAATTAACAACTGGGAATTAATTGGGAATTAAATGGGAATTAATTGGGAATTAACTGGGAATTAAATGGGAATTAACTGAGAATTAACTGGGATATCCCAATTGGGAGTTTCCAATTCCAAATTTCAATTAATAAAATTGGGAATTCCTAAGAAAAAAATGTGTTGGCTTTTTCTGCAGGATAATTTATTTCCCAATTCCTGATTTAAAGCTCATTACAAGGGTTTGGGTTTAATATTTTATCTCTATTTTAATATTTCATAATATTTTAATAATATTCCTTATTGGAATATTTCTTGTTATTTCTCCCCAGTGCCCAAAGCCAGCTGGAAAATGTTGATTTTTAGCAGAAATTTGTGGAAAAAAGGATGAAATGTGTCATTTCTGATTTCCCACTGCAAGGCAGGAATTCCTGCAGGGACTCCCAAATCTGCTAAAACCTTAAAAAATTTATTTAATTTATTTTTTTTTTAAATTAAAAAACTGATCCACTCTGGAGATATTTCAATTTATACTGTCAGTTCTCAAATAAATTCAATCTATTATATGTTACATATTATATACTATCTATTATATATTTTATATTGTATATTATCTATTATATATTTATTCTATATATTATATACTATTATTAATTACATATTATCTATTATATATTACATATTATCTATTATCTATTACATACTACATGTTAGATATTATATACTATATATTATATATTTTTATATTACAGCTTTTATACTATATATAATAGAGTATATAATATACATTATTTATTATAACATATAATTTATTTTCCCCCCATTTCCCCCATATCCCCATTTCCCCCCATTTCCCACCATTTCATTTCCCCCCCATTTCCACCCCGTATCCCCAATTCCCACCATTTTCAACCTATTTTCCCCCCATATCCCCTCATTCCATTTCCTCCCATTTCCACCCCATTTCCCCCATTTCCCCCCCATATCCCCATTCCCCCATATCCTATATCCCATATCCCCCATCCCCCCATATCCCATATCCCCCATCCCCCCATATCCCCATACCCCACATCCCATACCCCATATCCCTATATCCCATATCCCCATACCCCCACATCCCATATCCCCACATCTCATACCCCATACCCCACATCCCATATCCCATACCCCATACCCCACACCCCATATCCCATACCCCATACCCCCTATCCCATACCCCACATCTCATACCCCATACCCCATATCCCCTATCCCATACCCCATACCCCACACCCCATACCCCACACCCCATATCCCATACCCCATACCCCCTATCCCATACCCCACATCTCATACCCCACATCTCATACCCCATACCCCACATCTCATACCCCATACCCCACATCTCATACCCCATACCCCATATCCCATACCCCATACCCCACATCTCATACCCCATACCCCATATCCCATACCCCATATCCCATACCCCATACCCCATATCCCATACCCCATACCCCATATCCCATACCCCATATCCCATACCCCATATCCCATACCCCATATCCCACACCCCATATCCCATACCCCATATCCCACACCCCATATCCCATACCCCATATCCCATACCCCATATCCCATATCCCATACCCCATATCCCATACCCCACATCCCATACCCCATACCCCATATCCCATACCCCATATCCCATACCCCACACCCCATATCCCATACCCCATATCCCACATCTCATACCCCATACCCCCTATCCCATACCCCCTATCCCATACCCCATACCCCATATCCCATACCCCATACCCCATATCCCATACCCCATATCCCATACCCCACATCTCATACCCCATACCCCCTATCCCATACCCCCTATCCCATACCCCACACCCCATATCCCATACCCCATATCCCATACCCCATACCCCATACCCCATATCCCATACCCCACACCCCATATCCCATACCCCATACCCCATACCCCATACCCCATATCCCATACCCCATACCCCACACCCCATATCCCACACCCCATATCCCATATCCCCACACCCCACACCCCATTATCCCACACCCCACACCCCACACCCCATTATCCCACAGCCCACCCCCCGTGGCCGTACCCGGGTGAGGTCGGCGATCTCGGAGCTGAAGTTGGGCTCTGTCTCCATCAGCTCCTCCTCGTCCTCGTCCTCTACGCGCTCATGGCCCAGCTGGGGGGGCAGGGGGGCGGCGCGGGGCTCCGGCTCCTCTCCGTGCCCTGCTGTCCCCCCAAAGCCTCCAGTCATTTATGGCATTCACCGTGCGCCCCAAACTGCATCTTATAACCATTTCTGGACGTGACCAGTAAAGAGTTGGGAGCCAAAATTCAAATTATCGCCCCTCGCTCCTTTGTTATTCGGGGACATTTCCTCTATGGGGAAACTTTCTCAAGAATATTTTTATTATCATTTATTTAATTCCATCATGGACTCAAAAAGTTGGATTTCTAACATCCTCTTCTGGACCTGACCATTAAAGAATTGTGAGCCAAAATTCGAATTATTGCCCCTCGCCCCTTTGTTATTCAGGCACATTTCCTCTACGAGTAAACTTTCCCAATAATATCTTTATTCTTATTTATTTAGTTCCATCATGGACCCAAAAAATTGGATTTTTTTATCATTTCTGGACGTGACCAGTAAAGAATTGTGAGCGAAAATTCAAATTATTGCTCCTCGCTCCTTTCTTATTCAGGGATATTTCCTCTATAGGAAACGTTCCCCAAACCATTATATTATTATTTATTTCATTGCACCATGGACCCAAAAATTGCATTTTTTTAATCATTTCTGGAGGTGACCCTTAAAGAATTGTGAGCGAAAATTCAAATTATCGCCCCTCGCTCCTTTGTTATTCAGGGACATTTCCTCTATGGGGAAACGTTCCCCAAACCATTATATTATTATTTATTTCATTCCATCATGGACCCAAAAACTGCATTTTTTTAATCATTTCTGGACCTGACCATTAAAGAATTGTGAGCCAAAATTCAAATTATTGCCCCTCGCTCCTTTGTTATTCAGGGACATTTCCTCTACGAGGAAAATTTCCCAATAATATTTTTATTATTATTTATTTAGTTCCATCATGGACCCAAAAAATTGGATTTTTAAAATCGTTTCTGGAGGTGACACTTAAAGAATTGTGAGCGAAAATTCAAATTATTGTCCTCATTCCTTTATCTTAGCCTTGTTATTCAGGGAAATTTCTTTTATAGAGAAACTTCCTCAATGATATTTTAATTATTATTTATTTAATTCCATCATGACCTCAAAAAATTGGATTTTTAAATTTGTTTCTGGAGGTGACCATTAAAGAATTGTGAGTGAAAATTCAAATTATTGTCCCTGTCCCGCTGGTTTTTATTTTGTTTTTCAGGGAAATTTCCTTTGTGGGAAACTTTCTCAATTATATTTTTATTATTATTTATTTAATTCCATCATGGACTCAAAAAATTGCATTTTTAAATTTGTTTCTGGAGGTGACCATTAAAAAATTGTGAACAAAAATTCAAATTATCGCCCTCATTCCTTTATCTTAACCTTGTTATTCAAGGAAATTTCCTTTGTGGGAAACTTTCTCAATGATATTTTAATTATTATTTATTTAATTCCATCACAGACTCAAAAAATTGCATTTTTAAATTTGTTTCTGGAGGTGACCCTTAAAGAATTGTGAGTGAAAATTCAATTTATTGTCCCTGTCCCGTCGGTTTTTATTTTGATTTTCAGGGAAATTTCCTCTGTGGGAAGGAAGGAGCGGGGGCCTCGTCCTGCACATCGTGGCTGGAAATTTAATTTGTGATAATTTCAATTTTTAATCATCCCAAATGGGCCTCGATGGAGCTCCAGAGAGGGTAAAAAACTCATCAGTTAAAAACTCATCAGTTAAAAATTCATCAAAATCAAATTAAAACTCACCAAATAAAAACTCAACAATTAAAAATACATCAAATAAAAACTCATCAATTAAAACTCAGCAGTTAAAAATTCATCAGTTAAAAATTCATCAATTAAAAATTCATCAATTACAAACTCATCAATTAAAAATTCATAAAATAAAAACTCATCAATTAAAAATTCTTCAAATAAGAACTTATCAGTTAAAAACTCATCAATTAAAAACTCATCAAATGAAAACTCATGAATTAAAAACTCACCGAATAAAAATTCATCAAGATCAATTAAAAACTCATCAATTAAAAACTCATCAGTTAAAAATTCATCAATTAAAACTCATCAGTTAAAAACTCATCAATTAAAAATTCATCAATTAAAACTCATCAATTAAAAACTCATCAATTAAAAACTCATCAAAATCAAATTAAAACTCACCAATTAAAAATTCACCAATTAAAAACTCATCAAATAAAAACTCATCAAATAAAAACTCACCAAATAAAAACTCTCCAAATCAAAATTCATCAAATAAAAACTCATCAATTAAAACTCATCAAATAAAAATTCATCAAAATCAAATTAAAACTTATCAAATAAAAACGCCTCAATTAAACTCATCAAATAAAAACTCATCAATTAAAAATTCATCAATTCAAACCTCATCAATTAAAAGCTTATCAATTAAAAACTCATCAATTTAAAACTCATCAAATTAAAACTCATCAAAATCAAATTAAAACTCATCAATTAAAAATTCATCAATTCAAACCTCATCAATTAAAAGCTTATCAATTAAAAACTCATCAAAATCAAATTAAAACTCATCAATTAAAAACTCATCAGTTAAAAACTCATGAATTAAAAACTCATCAATTTAAAACTCAACAATTAAAAACTCATCAATTAAAAATTCATCAAATAAAAACTCAACAATTAAAACCCATCAAATAAAAACTCATCAAAATCAATTAAAACTCACCAAATAAAAACTGATCAATTAAAAACTCCTCAATTAAAAACTCCTCAAATAAAATTTTTAATTCCAGCCCCGTTCAAATTTTCTCTTTTTCTCCAATTTTTAATCCAAACTCTGCTCAGATTTTTTCCCTTTTTTCCTGATTTTTAATTCCAGCCCTGCTCATATTTTATTTTTTCCTGTTCATATTTTATTTTTTCCTGTTCATATTTTGTTTTTTTCCTGATTTTTAATTCCAGCCCTGCTCATATTTTATTTTTTCCTGTTCATATTTTGTTTTTTCCTGTTCATATTTTATTTTTTCCTGTTCATATTTTGGTTTTTTCCTGTTCATATTTTGGTTTTTTCCTGTTCATATTTTGGTTTTTCCTGTTCATATTTTGGTTTTTTCCTGTTCATATTTTGTTTTTTTCCTGTTCATATTTTGGTTTTTTCCTGTTCATATTTTGGTTTTTCCTGTTCATATTTTATTTTTTCCTGTTCATATTTTGTTTTTTTCCTGTTCATATTTTGGTTTTTTCCCGTTCATATTTTATTTTTTCCTGTTCATATTTTGGTTTTTCCTGTTCATATTTTGTTTTTTCCTGTTCATATTTTGTTTTTTCCTGTTCATATTTTGGTTTTTTCCTGTTCATATTTTGGTTTTTCCTGTTCATATTTTGGTTTTTCCTGTTCATATTTTATTTTTTCCTGTTCATATTTTATTTTTCCTGTTCATATTTTGTTTTTTTCCTGATTTTTAATTCCAGCCCTGCTCATATTTTGGTTTTTCCTGTTCATATTTTGGTTTTTTCCTGTTCATATTTTATTTTTTCCTGTTCATATTTTATTTTTTCCTGTTCATATTTTATTTTTTCCTGTTCATATTTTGGTTTTTCCTGTTCATATTTTGGTTTTTCCTGTTCATATTTTGGTTTTTTCCTGTTCATATTTTGGTTTTTCCTGTTCATATTTTGTTTTTTTCCTGTTCATATTTTATTTTTTCCTGTTCATATTTTATTTTTTCCTGTTCATATTTTGTTTTTTTCCTGTTCATATTTTATTTTTTCCTGTTCATATTTTATTTTTTCCTGTTCATATTTTATTTTTTCCTGTTCATATTTTGTTTTTTCCTGTTCATATTTTGGTTTTTTCCTGTTCATATTTTGGTTTTTCCTGTTCATATTTTATTTTTTCCTGTTCATATTTTGGTTTTTTCCTGTTCATATTTTGGTTTTTTCCTGTTCATATTTTATTTTTTCCTGTTCATATTTTGGTTTTTCTTGTTCATATTTTGGTTTTTCCTGTTCATATTTTGGTTTTTTCCTGTTCATATTTTGGTTTTTTCCTGTTCATATTTTGGTTTTTCCTGTTCATATTTTGGTTTTTCCTGTTCATATTTTATTTTTTCCTGTTCATATTTTATTTTTTCCTGTTCATATTTTATTTTTTTTCCTGATTTTCAATCCCAACCCTGCTCATCTTTTCCCCCTTTTTTTCCCCATTTCAATGGAATTTTAATTCCATTTTCCAAACCTTGCCCCCAACTCTCACAGGGACGAGTGACTCTGAAATTTAATTATAAAATAATTCAATTAATTAATTTATTTCTCTGAAAGAAATAGAAATTAATTATTTCTCTGAAAAAAATAAAACTTTAAAGTTGAAGGAATTCCTGCAAAGTTTTCCCATTCATAGGATGCCCAAAAAAAAAAAAAAAAAACTTTGGAAATTATTAAAAATATTTACCTGGGCTTGAAGACTCAACTGAAGGCTAAAAAAAAAAAACAAACAAAAAAAAAGAAAATAAATTATTTTTGCTATAAAAATCAAATTATTTCGCTGATACAGAAAACATATTCACAAATCATTTCTAAATATCAGCAATATCTATCAAATATCTTTATAAATCATAATTAAATGTATCAATAAAGCAGCAAGGGAAATAAAATTTGAATTTTAGCTGTGCTGGAACTCCAGGTATAAAATCCCCTTTTCCACAAACCAGGGATAATTCCAGATTAGGAGGAATTTTAATTTTTTTTTTGCCATTTGAGGTTGAACACAAATTAATTCTCTGTTCCCCTGCAATTCAGGAATTTTTAAAGGAATCCCAAATCATATGAAAAATTCCTTAGAAAATCAAGGAAAAATCAATTTATTCTTAATTTCCAATGCAGTTACAAGAGAAAAAAAAAAAAACTAAAAAACACCAGCAGAAAATATTCTTTTGGAGATAAAAAAATTGAGACTTGCCCAATAATTCATTTTTTAAATTAATTTCTTTAATTTATTTTATTAATCCATTTATTAATCCGTTATTTTATTAATCCATTTATTTTATTAATCCCCTTTTTTGGTCCCAAATTTGGTTTTTAGCAGCTCCACAGAGAAATTTTTCCATCAAATTCTGCTTTTCTTTGTCAATTTTCAGCCTCTGGGGGGGAAATTTGGATGTCAGCAATTCCAAACTCGTTTGTTTGGATAATTCCAGCCAATATTTCCATTTTTTTTTTTTTTTTTTCAGGCACACAGCAATGAAATTTGGATTTGTGAATTAAAGAAAATTGAGATTTTTCCCCCGTGGTGCTGCTTTCACCTCCTGCAAACTCTGATATTGTTTGATTAATTTCTATATAATGAATTTGTATATAATGAATTTCTATATAATGAATTTGTATATAATGAATTTATGTACAATGAATTTAGATATAATGAATTTGTATATAATGAATTTGTATATAATGGATTTCGATATAATGAATTTACATATAATTAATTTCTATATAATGAATTTACATATAATGAATTTCTATATAATGAATTTTATATAATGAATTTCTATATATAATGAATTTCTATATATAATGAATTTCTATATAATGAATTTCTATATATAATGAATTTCTATATATAATGAATTTCTATATAATGAATTTCTATATATAATGAATTTCTATATAATGAATTTCTATATAATGAATTTCTATATATAATGAATTTCTATATATAATGAATTTCTATATATAATGAATTTCTATATAATGAATTTCTATCTATAATGAATTTCTATCTATAATGAATTTCTATCTAATGAATTTCTATCTATAATGAATTTCTATATATAATGAATTTCTATATATAATGAATTTCTATATAATGAATTTCTATATAATGAATTTCTATATAATGAATTTATATATAATGAATTTCTATATAATGGATTTCTATATAATGACTTTCTGTATAATGAATTTCTATATAATGCTGTCCTCGAGGAAAAAAATTGAGATTTTTCTAAAGGATTGTCCTTCTCAACTCAGTTTAGTGATGCAGCAAAGGAAAATCGAAAATGGAAAAAATTCTAATAAATT
The DNA here is from genome assembly GCA_037013685.1 of Acridotheres tristis. NCBI lineage: Eukaryota > Metazoa > Chordata > Aves > Passeriformes > Sturnidae > Acridotheres > Acridotheres tristis. Next base: position 2,097,093 of record CM072895.1, read on the forward strand.
TGAAGTTTTTTAATATCAACAGCTCTTCAAAGTGAGAATAAAGAGATTTTTTTTAGGGAATAATTTCATTTACATATCTACTTCCCTTTAGTGGGAGTCTCCAACGTAGAAATGAATTCCAAATGTGTCCAGAAAAAGCAAAATCTAAAACCTGAATTTCCTGCCAATATCCCGTTCCCCTGGGTTCCCTTTTCCCAAATCTCATCCTGGAACCCCCCACTCAGGATTTGCAGAAAAATTCAAATTAAATGAATAAACACCACAGATCGTTGCACAACGCCAGGGGAACTTTTACTGATCAATACACCCAATCAAAAAAAAAAAAAAAAAAAAAAGAAAAGAAATATCTTTATTTGTAAAAATTATCTTAAACAAATTCCAGATCTGGAGCTGAATATGGGGATGGGGCAGCGAGGATTGGGTTTGGTTTTATTGGATGTTTGGATTGTCTGACAATCCTGGAGCATTAATAGAATTCGGCCTTTAATTAATTCATTAATAAAGCTTTAATGAGTTTATTGCAGCAATCGTGGGCTGGAAAAAAAAATCAATTCAGTTTTCCCAGGGCAGGAAAAAAAGAGATGGAAAAATTCCAATTGTTCATGGGAAGGGCTGGAACAGCAACCCTGTAAGGGCCCGGGGGGAGGGGACACTGGGGACACCATTGGGGACACTGGGGACACTGGGGACACCATTGGGGACACTGGGGACACCATTGGGGACACCATTGGGGACACCATTGGGGACACTGGGGACACCATTGGGGACACCATTGGGGACACTGGGGACATCACTGGGGACACCATTGGGGACACCATTGGGGACATCACTGGGGACACTGGGGACACCATTGGGGACATCACTGGGGACACCATTGGGGACACTGGGGACATCACTGGGGACACACTGGGGACACCACTGGGGACACCATTGGGGACGCTGGGGACATCACAGGGGACACTGGGGACACTGGGGACACCATTGGGGACACTGGGGACACCATTGGGGACATCACAGGGGACACTGGGGACACCATTGGGGACATCACAGGGGACACTGGGGACACTGGGGACACCATTGGGGACACTGGGGACACCACTGGGGACACCACTGGGGACATCACTGGGGACACTGGGGACACCATTGGGGACATTGGGACATCACTGGGGACACCATTGGGGACATGGATCAGGGATGGTGACATTGGGGACATTGGGGACATGGATCAGGGATGGTGACATTGGGGACATTGGAGACATTGGGGACATGGATCAGGGGAGGTGACACTGGGGACATTGGGGACACTGGGGACATGGATCAGGAGAGGTGACACTGGGGACATTGGGGACATTGGGGACATGGATCAGGGGAGGTGACACTGGGGACATTGGGGACATGGATCAGGGGAGGTGACATTGGGGACATTGGGGACATGGATCAGGGGTATTCCTGACTGACTGGATGAACTCCACGATCTTAAAAAATTCTTTTCCAACCTTAATTCCACGATGAAAAATTATTCCCGAAATTATTCCCGAACTGACTCTGCCCTGGATTGAAAGGCCTGGAAAGGCCTGAGGACAATTTATTCTGAGGGATAAAATATTCTCCTTAGGAAACAATAAATTCTGCAAATATCATCTTACAACTGCCCTTAAATTAAAATTATTACAGCTTTAGCTCTGATCTAAGTCCAGGTATAAATCCCCCTTTCCACAACCCAGGGATATCCCAGATTCCAGTGAGCCCCAGTTTAAAGAGAAATTATTCCCATTTGAAGCTGAGCACAAATTCCCTGTTCTCCTTCAATTCAGGGACACTTTTTAAAGGAATCCCAAACCACAGTGGGAATTCCTTATTGAAAAAAAAGGAAAAACCATTATTGGAGCCATAAAACATATTGTTATTGGAAGCATCTTACACAAATTAAAAATAAAACACAAAAAAAAAAATCCAAAAAATTCTTTCCAAAATGTTCCTGCTTCCCTGGATAATTTTTTGGTGTAACAGAGTTTTGAGATCTCAGTTGGAAAGCGGTTTATGGATTTATAAACCACTCTCGATTTTGGGGTAATCCATGGGGAATTCTGGCTGCACCAAGGGGTTGATTCAGCTCCAAACTGGGAAGGGAAGTCCTGGGGAAAGGCCCCAAAATCCAGAATTTAAATCGGGATGTCAAGCAGGGCTGACAGGGGTTCAGGGAACCCCAAAATCCAGAATTTAAATCAGGATGTCAAGCAGGGCTGACAGGGGTTCAGGGAACCCCAAAATCCAGAATTTAAATCGGGATGTCAAGCAGGACTGGCACCGACTTTCCGGCAACCCCAAAATCCCAGACTTTAAATCCGGACAAAGCATCTCCAGATTCTATCCCCAACTTCTCCAAGAGGACTGGCACCACTTTCCCAAAATCTCCATGATTTTATCCCAAAATCTCCATGATTTTATCCCAATCTCTCCATGATTTTATCCCAATCTCTCCATGACTTTATCCCAACTTCTCCATAATTTTATCCCAATCTCTCCCTGACTTTATCCTAATCTCTCCATGACTTTGTCCCAATCTCTCCCTGACTTTATCCCAATCTCTCCATGATTTTATCCCAATCTCTCCCTGACTTTATCCCAATCTCTCCATGATTTTATCCCAACTCCTCCATATTTTTATCCCAACTTCTCCATGATTTTATCCAAATCTCTCCATGACTTCATCCCAATCTCTCCCTGACTTTATCCCAATCTCTCCATGTTTTTATCCCAATCTCTCCATGATTTTATCCCAACTCCTCCATATTTTTATCCCAACTTCTCCATGATTTTATCCAAATCTCTCCATGATTTTATCCCAATCTCTCCATGACTTCATCCCAACTTCTCCATTTTATCCCAGCCTCTCCATGACTTTATCCCTTGTTCCAGACAAGGCTTGCTCATTCCCATCCTGTGCCTCCAGGTGATGGTGGCTCTGCCCAGGGGACAACAGATGGCTTTGGGGGCATTTAATGATGAAAATTCCCTGGCACTGCTGAAGGGCTGTGTTGGCAGATCCTCACTGCTAAGGATGGCACGGCCCTGGAACAGGAATTCCTGGGAAAAGGACACCCCTGCTCTTCAGTGCATCTTCATTTCCTGCTCAGCCATTCCCAGAGAAGCAAAAAGCACTTTTAGCCTCGAGGACACTTGTGGGAACAAAGAGCTGCTACCTATCAAAGGATAATGGGATCCAAGGTCCAGGAGAGAAAAACAGAGAGAAAAACAGAGAGGAAAACACGGGGCAGTGACAATGCACAGCAATCCACACTGCAATTGTCCTGCAATTGCACCATCAGCAAAGGGAACACGGGCTCTGCTGGGAGCTGCAAGGAATGGAAAATCATCCAGGAACTCCTGACTCGTGGACAGTGAGGAAAAGCTCCAGTGACCAAGGATTCTGCTGTGTGGATACACCGAGGAGCTCGCTTGTTAATGCAACTGAGCATCCTGGAGATGCCAGCTCCCAGGGGGCAAGGGAAAGAACCCCATGGAAAGAGAAAGACAAAGAGAAAGAGGAGAGACTGAGCCCCAAACCATCAGCACTGCAGGAATGGCACTGCTCTAGTCCAGGGGTATTTTCAGGGATGTCAGGAAAGAAAGGACTCCCCAAGGTTAGGGACACTTGCAGCAACAACCAGCCAGAAGATCACACCCTAGAGAGTTCCAATAGCTATCCAACAGGATATGGAACAGATGGGACAGATCCCATCCCATCCATTCCCTGGACATGGAATAGATGGGACAGATCCCATGCCATCCATTCCCTGGACATGGAACACATGGGACAGATCCCATGCCATCCATTCCCTGGGATGGAATAGATGGGACAGATCCCATCCCATCCATTCCCTGGGATGGAAGAGATGGGACAGATCCCATCCCATCCATTCCCTGGACATGGAATAGATGGGACAGATCCCATGCCATCCATTCCCTGGGATGGAACAGATGGGACAGATCCCATGCCATCCATTCCCTGGGATGGAATAGCTGGGACAGATCCCATCCCATCCATTCCCTGGGATGGAAGAGATGGGACAGATCCCATCCCATCCATGGCACACATCCCATCCCATCCATTCCCTGGACATGGAATAGATGGCACAGATCCCATCCCATCCATGGCACACATCCCATCCCATCCCATCCAATCCAATCCCATCCCATCCAATCCATGGCACACATCCCATCCCATCCCATCCCATTCCATCCTATCCCATCCCATCCCATCCATGGCACAGATCCCATCCCAACCCATCCCATCCATGGCACAGATCCCATCCCATCCCATCCCATCCCATCCCATCCATGGCACAGATCCCATCCCATCCCATCCCATCCATGGCACAGATCCCATCCCATCCCATCCATGGCACAGATCCCATCCCAACCCATCCCATCCATGGCACAGATCCCATGCCATCCCATCCATGGCACACATCCCATCCCATCCCATCCATGGCACACATCCCATCCCACCCCATCCCATCCATGGCACACATCCCATCCCATCCCATCCCATCCCATCCATGGCACACATCCCATCCCATCCATCACATCCCATCCCATCCCATCCCATCCCATCCCATCCATGGCACACATCCCATGCCATCCCACCCCCAGGCCCAGCTGTGGCACAGAGGGGCTGGAGTCTCCTGTGAGTGCCACGAGGTGACTGCAGCACGGCTGTGTCAGACCAGCAAACACCCACAGTGCTCCCCTAAACACCAACACTGGCACTCTGGGATGGCTCTGATGCCACCATTGGCATGGACATGAGCCAGTGCCACTGACTGCGACAGTTTATTTAATGCAAGCACCAGCCTGGCACAGTTTATTCCAGGCAATTCCCAGTGCTGCACACTGGCAGGAGGTGGCCAGGTTTTATTCCTGCACTGGGATATTCACTGAGATTTTTCTCCTTCCCCTACAGCAAAAAACAGAACAGAAGGGACAGGACCCTTCTAAAAAACTCTTGTCTTTGCTGGCACCTTTTACACTGTTTAACAGAGCTGATGAATAATGAAACATCTTCAAATTTGCAGAATAATCTGCAGTGTCCACAAGACAAATACACATCCTGTCCAAATTGACTCAGTTATCTTTAATAGCTCTTCAAGTGTTACATAACTGTTAAAAACTAGAATTAAATCCTCTTTATTTTGATAGCAATATGCCTGACAAGCCCATCAATTTGTTCAGGTCTTAAACTCTGCCACAGGAAAACATCCCAAAGTTAATAAACTCTGCTGTGAGTTGGGCCTGGAGAAAAGAACTGGGTAAAATGGGGAATAACATTTTTTATTCCAGAGGGAATGTGTCCCTTTCCTTAAGAGGGAAGCTACAGTCCCAGCCTGCCCCTCTCTGTGTGTTGTGTTACAAATTAACTTGTGTTAAAATATAAAAAAGCGCCACATTTTTAACTTGGGGAGAAAATAGCTACATACTGAAGCAAGGAAAAAAGAAAAACCACTTCTGGTCCTCCTTTCCAGTCCTACACATGAACACTGGCACAGCCCAAAGTGCAGTGACATCCCCAAATGGAAGCCTTCACATCCATGGATTTTTCCTTTTTTACTTTGGTGGCTGCATGAGACAATTCCTGTCCTTCCAGCAGACAAGGACCAAGAGCAATGTGTGTGAACTCACAGATCCCACACGTGAACTCCAAAGCCTTGAAGCTTCTCCCTCAGCAAAGCTGCCCTGGCTTGGCCATTCCCTTCTGAGCCTTCATCCCTGATCCAAGAGGAGTTTTTCCCTGTGTTTTTCCTTGGAATTGTCAAGACCAGGCTGGAGACCTCAGAGCAGGGCAGGTCACAGCAGAGCCCACCCGAGCTCCCTTCCAGCCCACATCATCCCACAATGCTGAGGTTTGAGATTTTTGAGAGTGTTCAGCCTGGAGAGCAGATCTTAAATCCCACCCCTGCCATGGCAGGGACACCCCTCACCATCCCAAGGCTGCTCCAGCCTGGCCTTGGGCACTGCCAGGGATCCAGGGGCAGCCACAGCAAACCTGGGCACCCTGTGCCAGCCAGGAATTCCTTCTCAATATCCACCCAAACCCACCCACTCCCAGCTCACAGCCAGTCCCTGTGTGCTGTCCCTCCCTGCCTCGTCCCCAGTCCCTCTCCTGGAGCCCCTTCAGGCCCTGCCAGGGGCTCTGAGGTGTCCAGGGGGGACAGGGCAGGACAGACAGGTGACAGTGACATCAGAGGGGCAGCACAGCAGCTGATCCCTGCACTGAAGGGCTCGGGCCCAGCCCAGCCTGGAGTCCCCTGCCAAGGGCAGCTCAGAGCTCTGCATGTCCTGCAGTCCTTGGGTTCATGGACAGGGAATTCCAGGACGCTGAAAATGGGTTCTGGCCAAAGTGCCACTCCAGGACCACCAGGCAGGGATTTTCCCAAGGGACTGGGTCCTCAGGGAAGTGCTGAGGAAGCTCTGGAGGGACAGGACATGATGCTCCTGAAATGTCCCCAGGAGAATTTCCCATTCCAAGAGAATTATGGAGCACAGAATCAGAACTACACCAGCTCCCCGGTACACACAATTCCACACTTCCCTATTTATTTTAACTCCAGCACCTTCCTTAACTTCTTGTAATAATCTAAAACATCGTGCTAAGAAAACTGGGATTCTATGGAGTGGTTGGATGCAGGTACAGAATTCCTGAAGAAAACAGCCCCAGTTGTATGGGAGGCACCACAAGGACATGATGCTCCTGAAATGTCCCCAGGAGAATTTCCCATTCCAAGAGAGAATTATGGAGCACACAGTCAGAACTCCACCAGCTCCCTGGTGTGCACACAATTCCACACTTCCCCATTTCCTATTTATTTTCACTCCAGCATCTTCCTTAACTTCTTGCAATAATCTAAAGTATCATGCAAAGAAAATTGGGATTCTATGAAGTAGTTGGATACAGCTACAGAATTCCTGAAAAAAACAGCCCCAGCTGTATGGCAGGAATCACAAGGAAACATTCCTATGGACAATTTGTGACGTGAATGGATTAGGAGGGAAATATTAATGCAGCCTGGGGCTCCTGGCCAGGAAAAGGCTCAAAAAGAAACAACTTTACAACAATTCCAGCCTCTGCCTAAAATCCCTCTGACTGGAAGCCCAAAAAATCAATGTTTTATCACATAAAAAAATAGCCTCAAAGCTCTTCTATTATGACAAAACAACTCAAGGATCACCCTTTGTTCAGATTAGAAAGGCAGAGTGCCACTGTAATCCCTGCAATTCCCTTGAGGGGTTTTATTCCCTCACCAAGGAAGGGAAAAACCAGAATTCCCAGCCCTCCATTAGGTTCACTGATATCTCAGTGCAGTATTCTACAAACACTGCCCAAAATGACACAAAAACCCCCAATTAATTACAGCTAAGATCAAACCAGGAAAAATATGATTGACTGATGTCAATCCCCGATTTTAATTGTGATTGAGAGCAGCAGGAAAGCCGGATTTCATCTATTTTGACCTTGTTCTGTATCCAGGAGCTCCTCAAAACCTCTGACTGTTCAAACACCTCAATTTGCAAACACATCAGTGACTGTGTGAACTTTGCTGCTGCTGCTTCCTACTACACCTTGGTTCAATAAAAATACTAAGAATGTAAAAAGGTTACTAAGAACAGTTATCCCTGTATTCCTTCAGCATTCTGTCCTGAAAACTGTTTCAAGATAGAAATCAGAAAGCATTGTTCAAAATATGAAAACAGAATTCAGTGACATTCCCAAAGTTTCAAATTTTTCAGCTGAAAGAAGCAGAACATTGAAGAAAAGGGAATTTTTTTCAGACAATGGGGATTTATAGATTAAAGCACAAAGTGTTAATAAACTGATTTTTTGGTTGAAAACAACCAAACTTTCAGAGACTGAAAAACATTAAATTGCACTTAAAGAAATTATCTTGAGACATTTAATTGTCCACTGACATGGCAGGAGAGCTCCTGCTCCTCTCCATATTTTCCCAACACCATAAAATGTCAATCCAGACTTTTAACCCCTCAGAAATTCACTCTGCAGAAGCAAAACTTTGAGTTCTTATTTCAGCAAGTCAGAAAATTGAGGAACCTCAGGAGTTGTGGGTGAGAAGCACAAGGAGCTGCTCAGCTGCCTGCTGGAGGTTTGGGAGGAACAGGAATTCTGTTCAGCCAAAAGGAAGGGAAATTATGGAATCCTTTAGGTTGGAAAACATCTCCAAAAACATCCAGTCCAACCATTCCCAGCACTGCCAAGGCCACTCCTGCCCCGTGTCCCCAAGTGCCACATCCACAGGGATTTGAAATCCTGCCAGGCATGGGGACTCCCGGGCAGCTGGGCCAGCCTTTTCCAGCAGGAATTTCCCCAAAATCCACCCTGAGCCTCCCCTGGGCCAGCCTGGGGCTGTTCCCTCTCCTCCTGTCCCTGTTCCCTGTCCCCAAATCCCCCCGGCTGTCCCCTCCTGTCAGGGAGTTGTGCAGAGCCACAAGGATTTGCAGATCCCAGGGCTGCTGCTGCAGATCCCAGGGCTGCTCCTGCTGCCCCATTCCAGCTCCAGCTCCTCTGGGATCTTTCCCTGCTTGTCCTGCAGGAAGTTTTTAGGTTTTCAGCCAGAGATGGAGCAAGTCCTGGAAGTTCAGGGCCATCACACAAAAGCAGCAGCAGGAGCAGGATCTCCCCTTTTGGGACCTCTCAGACCACCTCAACCATTACTAAACCAGCCTGCAGTTAATTCCAAGCTATTCCAACCAAAAATCAGGGATATTGAGTCCCCACCTCATGTCTGACCACACATGCCCACCCTTTTTCCCCACACAGCAGCCCTGCTCCTCCTCCTAATTCACTGAAAAACAACAAAAACCCCCCAAACTCTCATCTTTTTCCCTTTAGTTTTGCATGCTCAGTATCCTGGCAAGTGCCTGTAACAACCTGACCGGTGCATCCCTTCAGGGAACAAAAGGAACAGCAGGAATTGGGCACTTCTGGAAATTACAGCAGGTATGGAGCTGCCCCTGTTTAACACCAAAGTGTGACCCCAGCTCTTCCAGGTTTGGGATCAGATCATCTCATTCTCTCACTTACATTTCACTCCAACGTTATAAAGGCTGAATTAACAAAACCTGTTCTCTTTCAGCTGCTAATCAAGCTTTTCAGCCTCAATTTTTTCTTCTCAGGAGGCATTAAAATAGTGATTTTGGAGAAAAATCTGTGTGTATCAGCATTCCCTCCAGCAAAACCACCCCGTAAGCAGCTTAATGCAGGATATTGTAACAGTCACAAAGCTTCAGCTGATCTTAAGTTAGAGAGATTTTCTTTCCACTTTATGCCTGGAACAAACTTCTGACATGTTGGAATGTGAGGAATCACGTAAAAAGTAAAAAGAACCCTGACACACGTTATTAATCCTAAATTTAATATATATTCAAAAGCTTTTTTTTGTTTTTTTTCCCTTTGTCTGTCCTGTATTCAAATCGCTTCTGCAAAAGTGAAGCAGCACTTTTGGTGAATTTAGTTTCACTTTCTGGCCTCCAGCCCTGCTTTCTGAAGAGCCTTCCTGTGCAACTCAACAAGTTTCAGAGTTGTACTGGCCTTTGAGGGCTGTGTCTGTCACTCACTCTCTGCACCACAAGGTTTTAGGATCGTTCCTGAGGGAAGGATGAGCTCCCGTGCATCCCTTCAGAACAGTCAGCACGAGGTTTTTTGGGAGAGAAGGATGGCAAAGAGGGCAAGAGCCACCAGTCTGACACCTTCCCGTCCATATTTTGATCACCTGCAGCTCCTCCAGGTTGACACCAGAGCTACGAGGAAATGCCATGCTCAGGAGAATTCCCACTCTGCTCCCTAAATTCATAAAATCCTGGGATGGTTTGGGCTGGAGAAACCCTAAAGACCATCCAGTTCCAACTCCCTCCCATGAGCAGGGACACAAACCGAGCTGGGAACTGTATCCAGGATGTTGCAACTGCTTAAATCACCCAGAGTGTTAATTTTTTAAAAATTATTACTTTGTTTCCATGCAGGTGCAACAGTTGCCTGGGAATGAACTCCAGGTGCTGCTGCTCCTGAACTCATCCAGGGGTGGATCCAACACCGGTCCTGCCCCTCCAGCCCCAACAGAGACAAGGAATTCACCTCCAAAACAGCAAAGATGGAAACCCCTGTTCCTGTCTGAGACTGACCCACAGCAAAGGCCTCGCCCACTGCACGACATCCACAAAGGGAAAAAACAAAGGTGGCCAACTCCACATCCCAGTGGGATTCCCCATCCCTGTGGGATTCCCCATCCCTGTGGGATTCCCCATCCCAGCGGGATTTCCCTGCCCTGGGGCTGGCTCTGCTGTGCTGGGACACTGAGCAGGATGTGACCAAAGCTCATCCCCACAGGACACAGAGCCCAGGGAATACTGGGATTATCACAGGATATTGGGGCTAATTAATGAAAACATGAACAGAAACTCCAGCCAAACATCCCAAATGTCCACGGCCATCCCAAAGGCCCCACTGGCTCTCCAACTTTGTAGAAAGCAGGAGTTTAATATCCACATTTTTTGGGATCAGACCTGTGATTCCCTCTCGAGATAGAAAACCACCCAGGCAGGTTCTTAAAACTTCTAAGATTAGCTCAGGACGTGTTGTCCCAACAACAGGAAGACTGCTCCATTAAAGTTTTGGTTTGGGAGGAAAAGAGAAAATAATTTAAAGAAAAATGCCCATATATTCAGGAATTTCAAGAGGAGAAGCTTCATCTGTAAAATCTAATCCTGACACTTCCAGCTTGCCCTGGAAGCAACACCTGTCCCACAAATTTTACTTTTCCAAATTTTCATTTCTGACACATTTATCAACACTGTTGGAGCAGCAAAGAGCCCCGAGATTGGGACGTGGAAATAATTCGAGGAAAACTTAATAGAATATCCATTCATCAGCCCCAATTCCCCTCCCAAAAGGGAAAGAGCTAATCCTATTGGGATGGACAAATCCAACCCCCACCTACCCAACACTGCCATAAAGAGGCTTTTTTTTTTCCCATTTCCCTATTATTTCCCTATCATTATAATATTACATTCCCATTCTATCCCACAACATAACTCCTTTTATCCACAAACAAACCCCCCCCTCAACGCTCCCCGCGAATCCTGGGAATTCCACGAGCAAGCTCTCCCTGCCAGGACACCGCGCTACCTTTTTAAGCAAATTCCCTTTTGTTTTAACGACTACAAAAAAGATATTTAAAGGAAATAAAGCGATGTTTTAGCATATGTAAGCCTATAAAAACAGGGAGGCGTCGCGCGCGGTCCCGCCCGCTCCCCTCAGGGGCCTTCAGCCCCCGGGACGGACCCGAACGGGCCCCTGAGGGGAACGGGCGGCACCGCCGGTGCCCGCGGGCCTCCGGTCCCCACAACAAACTTGCGGCCCCGCGCAACAAGTTCCCGGGCAGGCCCTCGCCGCTCTCACCTCAGCCATGATCGCTGGTATTCCCGGGAAAGGGTCACATCGCCGGGAAGCGCCGCCGGGTCCCGGAGGGAGCGGCGGGAGAAGCGGGGACGGGACCGGGAGCGGCGGCGGCGGGGCGGGAGGGGCGTGGCCACGTTACGCACGACGTCACCGCGCACCGCGGGAAGCGGGCAGGGTGCGTGAGGGCGCTGTCAGTCAAGTGAGGCCACGCCCACATCGGCTGTCAGTCAATAGGAAAACACGCCCCCTCGCATGTAACACAGCGCTGGCTCAACCTGTCAATCAGCGTGGAGGCCACGCCCCTTTCCCGTCACGTGGGGATTGGCCACGCCCCCGCCTGTCACTCAATGCATAAGCAAGGCTCCATCTGTCACTCAAACTCTAATGCCACCTCCTTACACGTCAATCAAAGCGCGCAGGCCACACCCCCTCGTCTGTCACCGAGCCCACAGGCCCCGCCTGTCACTCAAACCGCAAGGACACGCCCCCACCGCGCCGAGGCGCGGCCGCCGCGGACCCTCATGCCCATATATGTCATTGGGCACAAGCCCCGCCCCTCACGTGTCAATCAAACAAGCACCGCCCCCTCACATGGCAATCACGCGTAGGCCCCGCCTCCTCCGAGCTCATTCCATGCCCAGGCCACGCCCCGGGCGGTGCTGAGGCTCCCGCTCGCCGCGGCCCCTCACGGTCCCTTTACGGTCCCCGAGTCTCTTCACGGCCCCCGAGTCCCCTCTGGCCCCGCAGCATCGCCGGCTCCGCGGTGCCGGTAGCGCTCCCCCCCCGTCCTGCCCGGCCGCCGTACTCACGCGGGGAGCCGCAGAGGCGCGGGGAGTGTCTCATCGGCCGTGAGGAGAACGGGGGTTCCTCGGGGAACGGGGGCTCTTGCTGGGCGTGAGGCTCTTGAGTGACATAATAACAGCTCCAGGTTAATCATAAAGCCCGCAAAAGCACACGAAATAAACAGAAGAAAAGATCCAGGAGCAGCGGCAATTCACCGTGTCCGCGCTGCAGCCCCGGTGCCTCACCTGCCCGGCTCAGCGCTGTCCCCGGGCCGGCGCGGGGCAGCGCCCGGCGCGCACGTCGGGCATCGCGGCTGTGCCACAGCGAGGACACCGCGGCCCTGCCTGTGTGAAACGCCTGCGCCGTGCCCCTGCAGAGCCGCACGGCTCACCCGCGGAGCCGCATCCCCGACCCTCACACGGTCCCCGCGGGCGGTGCCGAAAGAACCGGCGGGCGCGACTGTGCCGACTCAGGGGTGAATCCCCGGCGGGAAGGCCGAGGCGGCGGCGGGGCGCTGGCGCGGGCAGCGCCGGTTCGGTGACACGGGACGGGGGCGGGACCCGAACCGGGGCCGGGGACGGCCCGGGGCTGCGGCCGCCAGCACAGCGCGACCCGCGCGCCGCGCAGCGACCAATCAGCGGCGCCCTTACTGACAGCCAATCACCGCGCGGCGTCTTGGGCCGCGTTGTCACGGTAACGGCGGACGCCATGCCGGGGCCGCGGCCTCCGCCGTGAGTGAGAGCGGGCCTAAAACTTCAATTTTATCGGAATTAAAAAATGCTTAAAAACCTTTAAAATGCTTGGGAATGGATGATAAATTATAATACGTAATCAATTCTAAGGGATCATTAATTATAATTAGTGAATGGGGAAAATCCCTTTGCTATATATGGCTTGCATCCATAAAATACTTAGTAATGCGTAATAATATGTAATAAATTATATTCTTTAATAATAAATTATATTTAATAAATTACATCAGTGGCCAAAACTGTTAATTATAAATGCTTTGCATCCCTTAAAATAAAGGGTAGCATTTAATGAATATGTGATAAATTATATGTTATAATAAGTCGTGATAAATCAATGGTAAAAAGCCTTTATTATAAATGGTTTACATATTTAAATTAATGGGTAACAGAATGAATTTTAAGATAATAATTTAATTGTAATAATTGTAATAATAATTATATTCTATAATAAATTTTAGTCTATAATAAATTATATTCTATAATAAATTATAAGGCATCAAAAGCCACGACAAATAATTAATCAAAAGCCCTTTTTACACATGGTCTAAATCCTTTACAATAATTGCTAAAATGTAATTAATGATTATATACAATGAATTATAATAAATGGCTACAGTCTTTTCTTATAAATTGTTAAAATCCTTTGAAGTAATTATTAATATATAGTGAATTCTAATATATAATAAATGAGAATCAATAAATGACCACAATCTTGTATTATAAATGGTTTACAGCCCTTAAAATAATTGGCAATATATAATCAATTATAAATTATTAGAAATGGTTAAAACCCTTTAAAATCATTGGTAATATACAATAAATTATATAAGAAATTGTACAAATCCTGTATTAGAAATGGTTAAAAATCTTGAAATTATTTGGTATTTTACAATAAATTATAATGCATTAGGAATTGTAAGAATCCTGTATTAGAAATGGTTATAAATGGTTTAATCCTTGAAAAGAATTGCTAATATATAAGTTATAACAGTAAGTTATAACAATAAGTTACAATTTATAATATTATAACATATAATATATATAATATAATATATAATAAATTAAAATACATTAGAAATTGTAAGAATCCTGTCTTAGAAATGGTTAAAATCCTTGAAAAGAATTGCTAATATATAAGTTATAATATAGCAATAAGTGATAGCAATAAGTTATATTATATATTATCTATTACATATATTATATATTACATATATTATATTGCATATATATTTATTATAATAAATTATAATACATTAGAAATTGTAAGAATCTATGGAAATTCATATATATATTATAGGAATATTTATTATTATTTTTTATTTTTATTTTTATTTTTATATTATATATTATATATTATATATTACATATATTATATATTATATATATTATATATTATATATTATATATTACATATATTATATATATTATATATTATATATATTATATATTATATTGCATATATATTTATTATAATAAATTATAATACATTAGAAATTGTAAGAATCCTGTCTTAGAAATGGTTAAAATCCTTGAAAATAATTGCTAATATATAATAAATTATATAAGAAATGGTAAAAATCCTTTCATATCCAAGATTTACATCCTTTCCAATAATGGCATTATGTAATACATAATAAACCAGGAATTACAACAATAAATTGGGAATTACATTGGATAAATGGTCAAACCTTTACCGTGAATTTGCTATTTTATAAATTTCAATATTCCTGACGTGGTGATTCCAGGCCAGGAGCAGCAGCAGGAGCTGCTGGAGCCACCAGAGCCCCAAATTCCAGGAAAAATTCCACAATTTCTCAAGGAAAAGCTGCCAGGAACAGGGTCCTGCTGGGAGCTGTGCAGGTGAGGGGAGCCAGGAACACCTGGGGAAAGGTGGGAGAGCCCCAAATTCACCTGGGGGAAACCTGGAATGGTTGGGAAAGGTGGGAAGAACCAAAAAACCCTGGAATGGGTTGGGAAAGGTGGGAAGAACCCAAAATTCACCTGCAGGAAGAAACTTGGAGCTCTGGAATGGTTGGGTTGGGAAAAGTGGGAAGAGCCTAAAATCAACCTGTGGAAGGGATCACAGAAACCCTGGAATGGGTTGGGAAAGGTGGGAAAAACCCAAAATCCACCTGTGGGAAGAACCTTGGAGCCCTGGAATGGTTGGGTTGGGATAAGTGGGAAGAGCCCAAAATTCACCTGTGGGAAGAACCAAAAAGCCCTGGAATGGTTGGGTTGGACACCACTAGGAAAAGTGGGAAGGAAGGATCACAGAAACCCTGGAATGGTTGGGTTGGGAAAGGTGGGAAGAGCCCCAAATTTACCTGTGGAAGGGATCACAGAAACCCTGGAATGGGTTGGGAAAGGTGGGAAGAACCCAAAATCCACCTGTGGGAAGAACCTTGGAGCCCTGGAATGGTTGGGTTGGGAAAGGTGGAGGGAGCCCCAAATCCACCTGCAGGAGGGATCACAGAAACCCTGGAATGGGTTGGGAAAGGTGGGGAGATCCCAAAATTCACCTGTGGGAAGAACCAAAAAACCCTGGAATGTTTGGGTTGGAAAAAGTGGGAAGAGCCCCAAAATCTACCTGTAGGAAGGACCATGGAGTCCTGGAATGGTTGGGTTGAGCACATTTGGGAAAAGTGGGAAGAACCCCAAACCCACCTGCAGAGGGGATCACAGAAACCCTGGAGTGGTTGGGTTGGGAAAAGTGGGAAGAGCCAAAAAGCCCTGGAATGGTTGGGTTGGGGATCCCTAGGAAAAGTGGGAAGGAAGGATCACAGAAACCCTGGATTGGTTGGGTTGGGAAAGGTGGGAAGAGCCCAAAATTCACCTGTGGGAAGAGCCCAAAATTCACCTGTGGGAAGAGCCCAAAATTCACCTGTGGGAAGGACCCAAAAGCCCTGGAATGGTTGGGAAAGGTGGGAAGGACCCCAAAACTCACCTGTGGGAAGAACCCAAAATTCACCTGTGGGAAGAACCTTGGAGCCCTGGAATGGTTGGGAAAGGTGGGAAGGACCCCAAAACTCACCTGTGGGAAGAACCTTGGAGCCCTGGAATGGTTGGGAAAGGTGGGAAGGACCCCAAAATTCACCTGTGGGAAGAACCCAAAATTCACCTGTGGGAAGGACCTTGGAGCCCTGGAATGGTTGGGTTGCATTTCCAAGCCCATCCCATTCCCAAGCACAGGGAGCTCCCACCATTCCAGGGTGCTCCAAGCTGCCCTTGGACACTTCCAGGGATGGGGGCAGCCCCAGTTTGACAATAATTAACATTTCTCATCTGCCATTTGTCACTGGAGCAGCTCCTGTCTCCACCCAAAATCCAGAATATTCCCTGGGAATCATTTCAGCACCTCACCCACCTTCCTGCACTGAAATATTTTAAACACTACCGTGAAAAAGATGTGTAATTATTCACCTGGTTTATTTGTCTGCTCTGTTAATGAGACTGGATTAATCAGAATCAATAATTGACCCTTGGTGGTGGGTTAGGGAAGGAATGAGCTGGAAGAGGGAGAAGCAGGAATGTGGCTTTTCCCAAAAAATCCCAGCAAGCTGGAGCTGATCCCTGCAGGATCCCCTCCCTATTCCTTGGGAGGGAGCACAGGCCAATTATCCTGATTAATTCCATTTTTCTTCAGGCCAATTATCCTGATTAATTCCATTTTTCTTCAGGTTTTTGATGAGGAAGGGAAGAATGTGACACCACATCCCCTCTTCCAGCCAGACCCAAACGCTGTAACCAGGCAAGGAAAGTTTATCTCAAAGTATTTTTTATCTGTTTTAGTGATAGAAGACAACTTTTTATGCAAAATTATTACATATATAAATTCAAATATCGAATTAAAATATTAAAAATATCACTTCAGCTATCAAAATATTCACAGAATGACTAGGTTGGAAGAGACCTTCAAGATCATTGTGTCCAAATATATTTCACATAATAAGAATTCTCAGCTTTAATCATATTTAAGCAAGTTACCTCTGTGGGATTATGTTCATCCATCTCCAAAAATGCTCTTGAACAAAAAATTTGGAGTTAAAACCCCCCAAAATTATGTTTCACTACACTTTCATTTACAAACCTCCAGCACAGAGGGAAAAAAACCTCAAAGTCAGTGGATTTTGGGCTGACAAACTCAATTTAGTCCTGCAAAGAAGGTAAATAATTATTGGTGTTCTAAATGAAAAATCCTGAGCCATGGCATTATCAAAATGCAAGGAATAATTGTAATTATTCACAATTGAGAATTACAATGGTAAACTTTGATTTCTGAGATGAAGACATGACTTTTTTTGCCAGGCTGGCTTTTCCAACCAGGAGCAAATATACATTAAAAACAGCTTCCAAATGCAAAGTAGCTGCAGAAAATAAACATTTTTGGGGTTTTTTTTTGCCATTTTTTGAGACAATTCCTGCTTGTTTCTTGTCCCTGAAGGACACGTGGAAACAGCATTTCAACAACCAAGTCTGGCTTAGATGAGACAGAACCTCAGCAAGACCCAACTTTGAGCTTGTCTGGTAAAGAACACACGCAATATTTACAAATTTAATCCATAAAATTGTATATAATGGGATTTATGAGACCCTGAGCTAGCCCAGGGCCTTCCAGAATTCATTTTTTTGATGAATTTGGAGTGTTGTTTTGTCGTCCTGGTTTTTCCAGCTGAGCAGGAGGAGGGGGAAGCAGCCCTGACAGAAGCAGAGCTGGAGCAGAGGGTGGAAATGACCCTGACAGAGACAGAAACGCTCTGGATGTTGGATCTGCCAACTGCCCTGGTGTCCACGGAGACAGAGGAGGCTGGCAGAGTTCTGTGAGTGAAAACTGAGTTCTGGGAGTGAAAACTGAGTTCTGGGAGTGAAAACTGAGAGTTCTGAGAGTTAAAACTGAGTTCTGAGTGAGGAATGAAAGTTCTGGGAGTGAAAACTGAGAGTTCTGAGAGTGAGAAATGAGAGTTCTGGGAGTGAGGAATGAGAGTTCTGAGAGTGAAAACTGAATTCTGAGTGAGGAATGAGAGTTCTGTGAGTGAAAACTGAATTCTGAGTGAGGAATGAAAGTTCTGGGAGTGAAAACTGAATTCTGTGAGTGAAAACTGAGCTCTGAGTGAGGAATGAGAGTTCTGAGAGTGAAAACTGAATTCTGAGTGAGGAATGAGAGTTCTGGGAGTGAAAACTGAATTCTGGGAGTGAGCACTCAGAGTTCTGGGAGTGAGTAAAAGCTGAGCTGGAACAGAGACTGGACAGAGCAAAAGAAATAAATTAGGAATTGATTGGAAGGATGAAACAGGAATTGATTGGAAGGATGAACCAGGAATTGATTGGAAGGATGAAACAGGAATTGATTGGAAGGATGAAACAGGAATTGATTGAGAGGATTCACCTTGGGCTATGCTAGAGCCTGGCTGGGGCTGCACCCAAACCAAATCCCAGCTGGATCCTGGTCATGACTTTTTACATTTTCTAAGTTTTGGTTCATCCCCACATTGGGGTCAGTGGTCCCCCCACAGCCCCAGGCTGTGCAGTCTCAGCCCCTCTGCTTTTCCCCCTTTCCCTTCCCATTGTTTCTGATTTTTGTTGTCCTTGATTCTCTACCTTGAAAGGAATTGTTCTGTCACTCCCCTGTGAAGAGAACTCACCAACACCGAGCATGAAATGTCAGAGTTACACACTGAGCAGCAGAGATTCTGAAAAAATATAAAAGCTAAAACCATCAGCAAAACCTCCATTTCTTACAGCTCCATATCCTGGAGGAAATTCTGACTCCCTTCCACTGAAAACTGATGGCAGGTTAGGAAAACCCAGGGCTGGAGGAGTGTGATAAATTGATTTTCATGGAAATAGTTAAGACATTTCAAACTGCTGCATTGATCCTTGTGTGTAGCTTGTAATTATTTAAGAATTCAACAGAGCAGGCAGCTCCCCTTGGTGCTCCCTGAAAAAGTTCCACCAGAACTTTGGTGGAAATGCTGAAATGGAAAAGGAGAAGTTTCCTTTTCATCTCTTGATGCCTTTCACTCCCGAGTGAGGAGAGCTCTGAACTCTGAATTCCCCCAAAGTTCCCAGGCAGCTGGAAAAGGGATTTCTGCTTTTTTTTGGTTTGCTGCTCTCCACAGGCCATTCCTGTTTTACAACAGCACCACAAAGATCAGGATGATACAAAGGCTGAAATAACATCCAGCAATCCCAAAAAAAAAAAAAGCAGGAAATTTAAGACATGGAAAAGCCTCTCTTGTTAAAGACACTGAGAATTCCAGGCAGAATTTTTCCAGGCACTCACCAGCCCGTGTTTCCTTTGTTTTCCAGGGAGAGGAATAAGATTTATGCAGAGATTTGCAATGCTAAAACTGACAGTGAGTACTTTGAAGAAAAAATGGTTCAAACCATCTCAGGAGCTGCCAAAACCAAGGAAGTGCAATGTGAGCCAATCACCGTGGCAGAGAAAGGTAAACCTGGGAAAAAAGAGATTTTTTTTATTTCCATCTCGAAGCAGGAGATGTTTCCTCAACTTCCACTTCCAGAGCTTCAAGTTCAGACAGGACAGTCTGGGTTGTGGTGGCCTTTTCTGCCCCTCCTAAATCTTGAATTTAGTGCTGGAGCACTGAATCCATTGCAATTAAAATGTTTTTAGCACTCCCAGAGAATGTTATTTCTGTGTGTCCCCGACAAAATTATGGGGAATGCTGTTCCAAACACTTTTCCTTTGTGTTAGTGTCTGTAAAATGAGGGAATAAACCCCAAAGTAGATAATAATTTGTTTTGAAAACACTTTTTTTGTGTGTGCCTGGAGCATCAGCAGGGCTCATTCCAACCCCTGAGGACATCAAGGCCAGTTTTGGGTGGGAGCTGACCCTGCTCAAGGGGAACCACACCCCAAAAAAAAAATCCTGATGGAGCTGCAGCAGTCACACAAGAGGAGGAACTTTAAAGTTCTTTTACCTCCTTTAATGATTCTTATTAAGCACAGGCAACCTTTTCTGTGAATTTGCAAAAGATAGCTCTCAAAAGATGAAATTAAAATATTAAATCAAAATTAGCAGTTCAAACATCAACATCTTTGGAAGCAGAGCTGGTTCCAAAGCCCCCCCCCAGCCCAGCAGGAAACTCCTTGCAATAATTTACAAAAAACAAGAGCCTTGTGTGAAGGGAAATTCATTGCCAGGGATGATGGTGACTTCCTGGGATTTGGATCATTCACTGGAATCCTCAGAAACAAAACCTGCACACTCAGAAAAACCCAGAACCCCAGCAGGGAAAAGCAGCAAACATCCCTCAGCTGAAGAGCACAGTCAGGCTGTCCCTTCTGCCACAGGTAACATTTGTCATTTCTCATCCTCCTCAACCAAGCACATCCCTGGGATTTGTGGGGAAAAACTTCCTGAAAAAAAAAAAAAAACACTGCCTGGAACCTGCAAAAAAAAAAAAAAAAAAAAATAGGGTTTGCTAAAGAATCTTGGGCAGGGCTGCACTTGTGTGCACACTGCCATCAGAAATTGTCTTCAATAAAGATAAATACTCAGGGATGAGGTTTGCTGGTAATCACCTGAAAAAAGTAGAAGCAAAACAGCATTTGTGAAAAAGTCCTGAAGTATCTGAAAAAGAAAATTATAATTAAGATGATGAAATTCTAAGAAGAGAAAATTGGAACAAGAAAATATTTATAGTGAAAGTATTTTTTTAATGCTTTGCTTTTTGGCAAGTGGAGAATTCTTACCCCCGTGTGAAGTTTTATCCCATCCCAAGCATTTCGACCCCGTTTCTCTCTGATCCTTGTGGATCCATTCCATCCTGGAACATCCCATAATTGTGTGATTTCATTTCTGCCACCATCCTTGCAGGGAGTGCTGTTCCTGCCAGGACCCACGAGCAGCAGGGATGCAGCTCAGAGGAGATTTTCACTTCAGCAAACCTGCAGCACCAGTTAGTTGTCATGGAGAGGATTCTCATGGAGAACATTTTGCAACCCAAACTCGCACTCTATCGGCAGATTCCTGTCCTGACAGGTTTGTTCCAGCCAGGAATTCCTCATTTTCCAGAGAAATTCCTCATTTTCCACAGAAATTCCTCATTTTGGGCTGGGTAGCTAAAGCCACCTGCTCACTCAGCCCAGTCCAGCTGTGTCTGCTCTGTCCCCAGCCAGTTTTAGTCACAGCTTCAGAAGTTAGGATGTCTTAATTCCTTAAATCTTCATTTTTTTAACATTTTCTTTTCCCCCCCTACAAAATATTTGCTGAAAGGGCAAGTTTTTTCTTCTGTTGTGAATAACCAGAGTGAGGTTGAGTGAAATGAGATTCCACACCTGTGCATTTTAGAACCTGTTGTTACCTCAGAGCCCGAGGAAGGAGCTGAAGAGGAAGAGGAGGAAGAGGAAGAGCAGAGCCCAGCAGAAGGTGCAGGTGGCAGCCTGGAGCACCTCTGGTCATACAGGTGTGATTTAACCTGTGGTCACAGTGTGAGCAGCATGGCCTGGAACAAAGGGAACCCTGTGAGTCCACAAACCATCCCTGAGCTGCTCCCAGCGAGGCTGGTGGCAATAAAATCCTGATTCTGGAGGGATTCCCTGGCTGGGATCCCAAAAATGGATCCAGTCCCTCATTCTTGCTGCTTTAATCCACAGACTGCACTAGGGTTACCCCACACATCACAGCTTTAATTCTGTTAAATTTAATTTAATTTAATTTAACTCCTGATTCTGGAGGGATTCCCTGGCTGGGATCTCAAAGATGGATCCAATCCCTCATTCTTGCTGCTTTAATCCACAGGCTGCACTAGGGTTACCCCACACATCACAGCTTTAATTCTATTAAATTTAATTTAATTTAATTCCTGATTCTGGAAGGATCTCAAAAATGGATCCAATCCCTCATTCTTGCTGCTTTAATCCACAGACTGCACTAGGCTTTCCCTAAACATCACAGCTTTAATTCTGTTAAATTCAATTTAATTTAATGTAATTTAATTCCTGATTCTGGAGGGATTCTCTAGGAGTGATCTCAAAAATGGATCCAATCCCTCATTCTTGCTGCTTTAATCCACAGGCTGCACTAGGCTTTCCCTACACATCACAGCTTTAATTCTGTTAAATTTAATTTAATTTAACTCCTGATTCTGGAAGGATCTCAAAAATGGATCCAATCCCTCACTCTTGCTGCTTTAATCCACACACTGCACTAGGCTTTCCCCACACATCACAGCCTTAATTCTGTTAAATTCAATTTAATTTAACTCCTGATTCTGGAAGGATCTCAAAAATGGATCCAGTCCCTCATTCTTGCTGCTTTAATCCTATTTGGATTTCCATACACATCACAACTTTAATCCTACTAAATTTAATTTAATTTAATTCCTGATTCTGGAGGGATTCCCTAGGAGGGATCTCAAAAATGGATCCAATCCCTCACTCTTGCTGCTTTAATCCACAGGCTGCATTTGGCTTTCCCTAAACATCACAGCCTTAATTCTGTTTAATTTAATTTAATTTAACTCCTGATTCTGGAGGGATCTCAAAAATTGATCCACTCCCTCATTCTTACTGCTTTAATCCACAGGCTGCATTTGGCTTTCCCCACACATCACAGCTTTAATTGGCCCAAAATGTCATTAATTGCTCCAGTTTACCTTGAGCAGCAATGTTAATAGACTTGTTCTGTTCTAAAATTGAAATTTAACCCCTGCTGCTAAACTTTATTATCATTGATGGAGTTTATTTGTCTTTGTCTCTAACAGGAACACCCCAAAAAAGCAGAATTACCAAATTTTAAGGATAAGATGCATAATAATAATTTAATAATAAAATGCACAGAATCCTTTAATCTGGTCATGTAAAGCTGTTTCCCCAACAGAACTCACTTACTAAACAAAAATAATGAATGGAAGAGAGACAAAAAGCTCCTGAGGATGAGAAACACAAACCCAGTGAGGGAAAAAAAAGAGAGAAAATAAAGACATTTCATATTTTAATGCAGCAAATCTCCAGATATTAAAAAGTCAGACACATTTAGAGACTTCAGCCTTAGAATAGAGGGAAAACAATCAGCCACTTGTAAAATGTGAGTTTCACAAACCACTTGTTGAGTGCAAGAAAAGAAAAATTAATGGAGTTGAAGACTTGCTGGTGTTTTTTATTCCTGCCTGTGGAAAACAACGAGGGCAATTCACTGGAGTGTGGAAAACTAAAAACCAGGATTTGAAGGTGCTCTCTGAAGCTCCTTTTACATCTAACCCTGAGAGAGGGAAAAATCAGCATTAAATAATGCAGATGAAAATAAGATTCTAGAAGCGTCCTGGTGGTTTGCCCTGCCACAAAGGTGCCTTTGGGAATATCCTGCTGAGCTATTTCTGCTGCTCTGTGCTTGCAGGATCTCCTAGCAGTTGGTTACAGAGAGTTGGAGTGTCAGGATCAGAAGAAAGGCCTGGCTTGCTGTTGGTCACTCAAGAACCCCATGGTAACCAATCCCTCTGTTTGCTTTCCCTGCAATCTGCTTTTCTCTGGACAACTTCTGCTTTATTTGCCTTTTAACTCCAATTATTTACTCTCACTTCTCACAACACTGTCCAATAAAAGAGGAAGTTTTATAGATGGAACATTGAACACCTCTGCACATCCATCTGAAAAGGGATCCTTTTAAAATCAGCCGTTTAAAAAAAAAAAAAATTGGAAATCTCAGTTACAAAATGTCCTGGGGAAAAAATTCTGATTGCCATAAATTACAACATTTCAGTTTGATTTCTGCTACAAACTTCTCTTGGCCAAAACTGCATCAGGCTCATTTAAACCAGGCAGAGTCCAATCTTTGTTGCATCTTTACCCCACCAAACACTCTCATGACTCCCTGCTGTCACCAAAGCATTTGTAGGTATTTGCTTTAGAGCAGCCCTGACTTATTTTCCAGTGTCATATTTCTGCACAATCTTTATCTTTTCCCCAATTTTATCAGTTGTAACAAGACATGCATGGAGCCAATCAGAACAGAAAATCATTTCACCATCACCTGACTTTTCCAGCAGACATTTAATGTTAAATAAAGAGAGGTAAATATTCACCCAACTCACAACTTTGCTGCATTTCTCTCCTGGGCAGTGGCCAGAGCGAATTTTCCGCTGTGATCACGGTGTCACTGCTGTGGATTTTTCCCTGGCCAGCCCCAACCTGCTGGCAGTGGGGATGGCCAATGGATGTGTGGCCATCTATGATGTCCAGAGCCCGAAGGACACGGCGCTGCTGGACAGCAGGTGAGCCTGGGAACAACATCTGGGCACCTCTGGGCTGGCAAACCTTGGCAAGGGGCAGCAGAGGAGTGGGCCCTGGTGTGAGAGACAGGTGTCTGCCAAGAAAGGCAGGAGACTTTTTAAAATGGAGGATGTAAACCCTTCTCCCTCCAAATTATTGTGATTTTGAAATTAAGGGGCTCTCAGGCAAAGAAATGGGAATAGGAATAACAGTTCTTTACTAGGAAAATTAGAATAGAAATACAGAATTGCAGAGAACAAACCCAGAGCAGGGGCAGAGGGAGAATCCAAGCTGACCCTCAGTCAGTCAGTCAGGGTTGGTGCAGTCCCATTCCATGGTGGCTGATCCTCCTGCAGGGACAGATGTGGTTCTGCTGGAGCAGGGCTCCTGCACAAGGTGCACTTTTCCTCCAAAGCTGCAGGGATGATGTGCAAGGCTCTGGTTTTCCTCTGGGATCCAGTGGGAAAAGGCTGCTCTGCTGTTCCAAATCTCCCCTTTGATCTGGGTAGGAAATGCTCGGCTCCTGCCCTGGCTGGAGCATCTCCCCATGGGATGATGGAATTTGATCAGCCCTGCCCTGGGACTGCACGGCCATGGACAGGAGAGATCTCCTGGAGGGAGGATGGGCTGTGGGGAAGAGAAAGAACACTGCCACAGCTGGGTGAACAGCTGGAACAGGAACAGCAGAGATCCCCACAGGGATCAGGATCACTGCCACAGCTGGGTGAACAGCTGGAACAGGAACAGCAGAGATCCCCACAGGGATCAGGATCACTGCCACAGCTGGGTGAACAGCTGGAACAGGAACAGCAGAGATCCCCACAGGGATCAGGATCACTGCCACAGCTGGGTGAACAGCTGGAACAGGAACAGCAGAGATCCCCACAGGGATCAGGATCACTGCCACAGCTGGGTGAACAGCTGGAACAGGAACAGCAGAGATCCCCACAGGGATCAGGATCACTGCCACAGCTGGGTGAACAGCTGGAACAGGAACAGCAGAGATCCCCACAGGGATCAGGATCACTGCCACAGCTGGGTGAACAGCTGGAACAGGAACAGCAGAGATCCCCACAGGGATCAGGATCACTGCCACAGCTGGGTGAACAGCTGGAACATGAACAGCAGAGATCCCCACAGAGATCAGGATCACTGCCACAGCTGGGTGAACAGCTGGAACAGGAACAGCAGAGATCCCCACAGAGATCAGGATCACTGCCACAGCTGGGTGAACAGCTGGAACAGGAACAGCAGAGATCCCCACAGGGATCAGGATCACTGCCACAGCTGGGTGAACAGCTGGGGACAGAATTCACACTTTTGGGCACACCCCGTGCTGTGACCCAGGACCCAGAGCCATTCCCTCACCCTTTAAGGAGTTGCAGCTCTTTGCCCCCACCTGTAATTGATATTCCATGTCCTAGCTAGGACAATCCAGCCCTGGATAATAAATCCTTATTGGAGACCAGTGGGAGCTTTTGGTGCTTTCTCTCTGATCTCTCTTGCCAAAACTGGAGAGAACATCAGAGGAGGTGAGGGGTGAGCAGGAATGAAGAGGGAAATGAGAGAGGGGATGAGTGACCAGCTCCCCAGGCCTCGGGCACTCTCCTACAAGGTGCAGACTGATCTCATGGTGCAAGCACATAAACAGTGCCCTGAAACTAATTATCAAACATATTAAATAAAAGAAATATTTTCCTGGGGAAAACAACCAACGTTCAGACCATTTTTTAAAAGAAAAGCTAAACATTTCTGCCATAAGACTTAACACTCATTATGAAGTGGAAGCTTAATTATTTTTCAAACATGTTGTCTTTTTTGATTTTTAAATCATCTGTGATTTACCCCGTGTATTTGTTGTGTCCCAGTGCATCCCTAAATAAACACAAAGGTCCCGTGTGGCAGCTGAGGTGGGTGGGACAGGACAGAGGTGACAAGAGAGAGAGGCTGATGTGCATCTCAGGAGATGGGAGAATGACCCAGTGGTTCATCCAGCAGAGGCTGGATTGCTTCGGTGAGCCCCTGGAACTGCTCCCTTTGATCCCAGTCACCCCACAAAACATTTCAGAGCTGCTGGCCATCCCAAAGCAGCACCAATTCCTCACCCCTGTTTGACAAAACCTCCTGCTCTTCACGCAGATGTGATGAAAATCAAGCGAACAGAAAGTGGCAAGAAAAAATTACCAGGTGAGAGAGAAAGGAGAAGTGAAGGTCCCATATGCCAAGAGGCAGCTGGAATGTGCTTTGACTTCCATCCAGAGGTAAGCTCAGAAAGCCCATCCTGGCTGAAATATCAGCCAGGAAAACTCTGCAGCAAAGGTGGGATACTCACCTGGAGCTGCTTTTAACGGGAACCAGCCAGGGACTTTGGTGCTGCTATTTAAAGCATATTAATTAGTAGCTAGAAATCAATTTATTTCCAAAGATTTACCCCAAATGAAATGGTAAGATAAGCCTTGTCCTCCTGAATGCCTGAAGAGAGGCTGCCTGGAACAGAAGCTGGATAAAGGAATAAATTTGAGATTTATGAAAAACCCTTCAAAGGATTCACCTTGGGCAGTGCAAGAGCCCAGCCATGGTTACACCCAAGATGGACCCAAGTCAGGAGTTTTCACATTTTTATCAGTTTTGGGTCCATTCCCATGTTGGGGTTCATTGTCCAGCTCCAGGTTCTGCAGTCCCATCCTCCCAGATTCTCTTCAATTCCCTGTTTGCACTTTTTTTTTTTCCCCAAGATTTTCAGGAGTCAAACCCCAAGCACGTTGTTGGAGAATATACCCACCCACCTCAAAATTTCACCTCAAAATTTCACCTCAAAATTTCACCTCAAAATTTCACCTCAAAATTTCACCTCAAAAGCCACCCAAAAATGGCCAAAGGGACAGGGATAGGGATGAGGGTGAGGTTTTAGGGACAGGACAGTGCAGCTTTGTGGTTCCACTTCACTCCCAGGAGCTCCTCCTGGGCCCTGGACGATTTCTGCAGGAGTGATGAATTCATCCAGCCTCGGCTGCTTTTCCCTTTCTTGCAGGATCCTGACATTTTTCTTGCTGGAACAGAAGAGGGTCTCATCCACTGCTGTTCCTGCTCGGGCAAGGAGCAGATTTTGGGGACTTACAGAGGCCATAAGGTGAGTGACACACTCAACAAGGACAGCAGGAACTGCTCAATTCAAAAACGTACATTCCTTTGCTTCTACTTAATAAAGATCTGCAACAAAAGAAACCTAAACTCTTTCTCTAATATTAGCAATTAATTCCCATAGCATAAAGCATCACAGTTTTACATCACAGTTTTACAGGATTACTTTCTACGCTGGCAGGATTTGTTTTCAAGCCATTTTTTCAAATTGGTACTATAAAGTGTTTTAAGGCTTTATTTATTTTAAGACAGAAATCCGTAGAGTTAAATATTCTTACCTGTGAGAGGAAGGCTGGCTAAGTCTAGAACAGATTCTGTAGCTTTACAGCAACACCAAATTCTATTTTTTTTTTTTCTCTCTCTCTCTCCCAACAGGGCCCTGTGTACAAAGTCGCCTGGAATCCCTCCAGGCCGGCCTCGTTCCTCAGCTGCTCTGCAGACTGGAGCATCCTTTTGTGGCAGCGCCATTCCCGCAGTCCCCTCTTCACCTTCACTTCTGTCGCCGCTTTTGTTCACGACATCAAATGGGCGCCTCGATCCCCTTTCATCTTCGCGGCAGTGAACGACAGGAGGGTGGAGATTTGGGATCTGAGCGTCAGCGTGTGAGTGTTGGCCCCTCTCATGGAAAAGGCTGAAATTTAATTGTCACACGTTGTGACCCCATCAGTGGTTTTATCGGGTCATTACAGCTTTTCCTGCTCAAACCATTGGATTTTGGTGGCGGTTAGCAGAGATTTGGGGTTAGAGGAGAAGGAGCTGGACGCCTCGTGGAGCTGATAAAGTCCAAAACTGCCCTTTTTCTGCAGAAATTGTGGCAGAATTCGAAGGAAAAGTAACAAAATTGAGCTGCTTTGGTAAAAGATTGGATGGTCTGAATTCAGTTACCTGTGACCTTGTGCAGCTGCTCTGGGCTGTGTGTCACTGACAGTGTGAAGCCCTGCTGGATCCAGAGCCCTGAAAATTATTCCTCTAATAAAAATATTAACCACCACTCTCCAGATCAGGACAGATTTTGGGCAAGCAGGATATCTTACTTAGCAGCTGGGATTTTTCTTCTGACAGAACCCAAACCAAACGCTGCCTCACCCCCCAATTTCTGAGATAACCTAGAGCACAGAAAGCGCACCGTGCAGCTTTAACCCATTCATTCTTAATTAATGAACCCATTAATTCTTGGATTGCAGCTTCCAGCCCGTGCTCTGCTGTGCTGCCAGCCCTGAGGGCAATCTCAGCTCCCTCCTGATTTGGGGTTAGAGGAGAAGGAGCTGGACGCCTCATGGAGCTGATAAAGTCCAAAACTGCCCTTTTTCTGCCGAAATTGTGGCAGAATTCGAAGGAAAAGTAACAAAATTGAGCTGCTTTGGTAAAAGATTGGATGGTCTGAATTCAGTTACCTGTGACCTTGTGCAGCTGCTCTGGGCTGTGTGTCACTGACAGTGTGAAGCCCTGCTGGACCCAGAGCCCTGAAAATTATTCCTCTAATAAAAATATTAACCACCACTCTCCAGATCAGGACAGATTTTGGGCAAGCAGGATATCTCAGTTAACAACAGCTGGGATTTTTCTTCTGGCAGAACCCAAACCAAACGCTGCCTCACCCCCAATTTCTGAGATAACCTAGAGCACAGAAAGCACACCGTGCAGCTTTAACCCATTAATTCTTAATTAATTAACCCATTAATTCTTGGATTGCAGCTTCTAGCCCGTGCTCTGCTGTGCTGCCAGCCCTGAGGGCAATCTCAGCTCCCTCCTGATTTGGGGTTAGAGGAGAAGGAGCTGGATGCCCCATGGAGCTGATAGAGTCCAAAACTGCCCTTTTTCTGCCGAAATTGTGGCAGAATTCGAAGGAAAAGTAACAAAAT
Source organism: Acridotheres tristis (assembly GCA_037013685.1). Taxonomy (NCBI): domain Eukaryota; kingdom Metazoa; phylum Chordata; class Aves; order Passeriformes; family Sturnidae; genus Acridotheres; species Acridotheres tristis. The sequence continues at coordinate 2,126,331 of CM072895.1, forward strand.
TGAGCTGCTTTGGTAAAGATTGGATGGTCTGAGTTCAGGTACCTCAGTTACCTGTGACCTTGTGCAGCTGCTCTGGGCTGTGTGTCACTGACAGTGTGAAGCCCTGCTGGACCCAGAGCCCTGAAAATTATTCCTCTGATAAAAATATTAACCACCACTCTCCAGATCAGGACAGATTTTAGGCAAGCAGGATATCTCAGTTAACAACAGCTGGGATTTTTCTTCTGGCAGAACCCAAACCAAACGCTGCCTCACCCCCAATTTCTGAGATAACCTAGAGCACAGAAAGCGCACCGTGCAGCTTTAACCCATTAATTCTTAATTAATTAACGCATTAATTCTTGGATTGCAGCTTCCAGCCCGTGCTCTGCTGTGCTGCCAGCCCTGAGGGCAATCTCAGCTCCGTCCTGTTCACCAGCAATGCCGAGTGCCTGCTCCTGGGGGACAGCCGTGGCCAGGTGGGGGTGTGGCAGCTGCACTACCTGGCTGTCCCCAGCACCGAGCAGGTACGTGCTCAGAGGGCCTGGCCTCATTCCTTCCGTGGCAATTCTGGGAAACAGCCAGCCAGGGAATATCGGGATAGGTGGGATCACAATTCCAGCAGCGGGTTAAAACGTGGTGGTTGATGCTCTTGGTGCTGCCACAGCACTGGAAATTAATTTCCTTTATAAACAAGAGAAACGTTTGCATGCTGCCAAATGCGACAGCACCAATGCAACCCAACCTGGCCTGCCAAAAAGTGCTATTTTCCAAATAATTCCAAAGAAGAACCAGCTCTTTTTCCTCTTTGTTTTCCAGGTTGTTTCCTTGTGTGACATTGTTGCTCCTGCTGGAGCTGTTTCACAGTAGCTGATCTCCCCTCTCCTTCAGGAAACACTTGCTGTAGTATGAACATAAACTGCTTATCTTTTTTTTTTAAAATCAATAAAGTTCCTCTTTGAAGCCACACTGCTTAGAAACTTCTTTCAAATGCCCTCAATTTGCTCCTGGCAGTCCCCTCATTGTACAATCAGAGTTCATTCATGGATGGCCCTTTCTGGAATCCTGATCATGGGAAGTCTCTGAGTCTTTTCTCCTTTATCCCTTTCTGTTTTCCCCTAAAGTCTTTTCTCCTTGGGTTGAAAGCAGGCAGTGTTTGGCTGGCTGAGCTGGCTTTTTTAGGGGGGCAGAGCAGAAAAAACAGAAAAAAATAAAAATAAATACCCAGCTGGAAGATTTCGTGCTCACAGGAAACAGGGAGCATCTCCAGAGGAGTGATGAAGCACAAGTTGCAGCCCTGCTGCTGAGCACATTACTGCAAAGGAAAGGTGTATTTTATAGGTGCAGAACATCCAGCCTCTCTCATTATCCTGACAATAAACACCCAGCGCTCAAACACATCACTGAATTAAGGATCATTTGTGCTGCATTAACATCCAACTTCCTTCTGTGTGCTGCACATCTCACAGGGGACAGGCAAACTTCCCCCCCGACATAAAATTCAGCTTGGTGTGTTTCAAAGCAAGCCACTCGTTAAGGTGAATCATTTGTTAATCATTATTATAAATCCGACCAAAATACACCTTCTATTTTCCATTCATGCCCACGACTGTTTGCTTACTGCTAAAAAGCAACTTCTCTCTAACACATCATAACCCACCCTGCACACAGTGAAAATTAATTACCTGTAACATTATGGTGCTGGAAAATCCTTGTGGTGCTAGGAAGGGCTCAAGATCTCCAAAGTTCCTCGTGTTATTTTGTTCTTTAACATGGAATTTCTGACCATATAATCGAGACATTTCTTCCTAGAGGCATTTTATTGCAAGGATTTTTTATAGAAACGTAAACACACTGAAGCCAACATTAGGAATCAGTAAGTCAGAACCAAGCTCTGCTCCCAGAGCAGACTCAGCTCCATGAGCTGTAGGATCATGTCTTATTTCTTGGCACACTGGGAACCCTGGCTGGAATATCAATATCTGCCCCAAACCCCCTCTGGAGTGGATTTTCTCAGCAGAGTTTTCCCCACAAGCACCCACAGCTAGCAGTCAACAAGGTGGGGGAATGAAGAGGTGCACACAGACATCACAGGAAGGAGTTAATTCCATTTATCAACACAAAAAGACCCCAGTCAGGACTGGGCATCAGGGAACACAGACACCAAACCCATGAGGGTCACAAACACCCTTTTGTTCTGGATTACCTGCATCCACCTAAGCCATACCCCATAAAAACGTGTCACACCTCAGGTGTTCCCAGTAAAGCAGCTAGGTAGACTTCAGAAATCTTTAATACCCGCCTGACATCCCAAAGCACTTCAAAGATGACCAGAAACAAGCAGTTTATTGGTTTTAGCAAACATTACCACCCTCAGAGCGAGCTGTTACTCAGTGGAGTGGACAGACCACGGGTATAAATGGGAAAGCTCCAGCAGAATTCCCCACGGGATCCCTTCTGCCCTGCCCACACCCGGCTGGGGAGCAGCCACGTTGGCAGCATGAGGGGCACGGTGCTGGCACTGGGCTGCCTTGTTCTCCTGCTGCTGGCACGGCAGGGGGAAGGGGAAGGGAACAAGGTGAGGCTGTGTGGGAGAGATTTCATCAGAGCCGTGGTGTTCACCTGCGGAGGCTCCCGCTGGAAAAGGCACCAGGAGCTGCGGGGTGAGTACCAATAAAACACCCCAGGATCTTTCCCTACCTGCTGCACCCCGATCCAGGGGATCCCAGGGGATCCCAGGGGATCTGAGGGCACTGGGGAGCAGCACATCCCCTGCTCCCCTCAATCCCTGCAGCACGGGCTGTGCTGGGAGGCAGCCAGAGAGCGGCTGCAGCTCCTCGTGTTCCCTCGCCCTGCAGCTTGTCTGGCTCAGCTTCCTGGGCTATTTTGCTACATAAAGTAAAACAATTTAGACCAAGATTTTCCAAACTCACCTGAGGAACAGGATTCAAGGCAATGCTATCACTGAAAAATCTCTCAGCCATCACATTTCAAGTGACAGAGACAAGTGTGGCTGAAGTCGGTGCGAGTTTCTCACTGCCGTCTTCACTTTCCCCACTAGAAACCAGAAACTTGATAAAACTTTGTAATTAAAGCATGTTGAAGATCTGCTCTGCAATTTAAGCACCTTCACGTGCTTTTGTGTGTATTTATACTTATTAGCAGGTTTTTTGAGTCTCAGAAAATTTTGATTCGACAGTCAGAAAATTCATGCCCAGCTAGAAATCTGTACTCTGACAGATGAAAATAGAGAGAAATAGAAAAATAGAGAAAAATAGAAATAAAGAAAAAGAAAATAACTGAGGCAGATGACAGCAACAGAGGCTTTCTGCACTTCCTACATCTGCATTTTTGGAGAATTCTCTTGTAGCAGCAGCTTTAAACAAATAGAAAAGTGGTAACATGGGCAACCCCGTCCCCAAAAATCTGTTGAAGAACCTTGCTTTTAAAAAGTGAGAATGACTACACCCTTAGAGACTGCACAAGGCCCAGCTGTGCTGAGGTGTTTCAGCTGCAGCTGGATGATAATTCCTGTGGGAACACCCCGAATTTTGGGGTAGCTGATGCTTTAATGCAACACCTGCAATTCAGGAACCCCCCCAGGTCCAGCTTAACGTGCTGGTCAAGAGCCTCTGACACATCAAATGCCAGTTTTTCCTGGAGAAGCAAATATATCAGTGTGAGACTCAAGGCAGCACAGGACACTCCTCAGTGTAAATCCCTAAACTACTCGGTTTTACCACAATGATCACAGAGATGTGGTGCCCATATCAAAGGCTAACACCCAGCTCCCTGGCTGTACCTTGGTCTGTCTTTCTAGTAAAGATAAAAAGCAAAAATTATTCATATTTTCACGATTTTTAACTTTCAGCTTCTCATTTTTCTGTGGCAGACGGTGAAAACCCCCAGCACTTCCCACACGAGGACGAGGGTGACGCTGATTTCTCATCACAGCCAGAGCTGAGGTCGGGGATCCACAGCAAAGAACCCCAGCACGTCAAACCTGAGCAAGACTTGCAAAACAGCAGCAAAATTTCTGTGCCAAACAAACGTGAGGCAGCTGATCTGCTGGCCACATCCTGCTGCAACGTGGGCTGCAGCAGGAGGGAGATCAGCTCCCTGTGCTGAAATGCAACAGCTCAGGGTGCCACAGCTCGCAGGGATTAAAGTAATCATGACATAAACCACGATTCTTCCAGTTGTGTTCTTTAATTGCAGCTTTTGGGTGTTAAATGTCACACCAGCAAATGGCTTCAGGCTGTCTGCATTTCACAGTGTTTACAGTGGGTTAAACTTTAAGTCACGAGTACATGAAGTTATTTCTTCCCAGCTAACTCCTGTTCTGGTTTTAGCTTTGCACCTAAAATGTAATAAAATAAGCAATTTGTGATAGATTTGTTCTGTGAGTCAGGAAAACCTAACAGCAGGTTTCAGCTGGGAAATAGGGGCAGCAAAAGATCTGGTTTCAGATTCAGAGCAAGCTCAGCCAGACCCCACCTAAACAGGGAATGGCTGCACCAGGAGACTCAGGACCATCAGCACCACCCCAAAACCAGGCAGGCAAAACCCACGGCTTATTTCCTACTCCAGATGCTTCCAGTAATGTTTCCTGGAGGAGAACAGGGAAAACATTGCTTAGAGGGAATATTCTGAAAATATTTCCCCTCCAGGGCAAGTTCTGAAAGCAGCAATCAGCTGCAAAACTGTGTCACAGAATGAGAAAGTAACTTCCCAGAGAAAACTCTGGGAAAGACCCTTATTCCATTCACCCAAAGCAGGTGAGAACACCTTGGTCCTTCACAGATCTTTTCAACAACAGAGACAAGAAGAGCTGGGCTGAATATCCATTTCTCCTGCTGTTCAACTCCACTGCCTCCCTATTCAAAATACACACCGTAGACACTTGCCACAGCGAACAGGGAGGTGTTTTTGAACACACAGGAGGAAAAGGTGTCACTGCCAGGATCCCAGAGGCACCTGCTGCTGATCTGCAGGCTCTGCTCACCCAGCTGCCCAACGTGTGCCACCACCACCATCTTGTACCTGGGCACTGCCAGCGCCTTGACCCGAGCCTTAACAGCCTGCAGAGAAAAACAAATTTCATCCACAAGAGCTCAAAAACGGGGATGGATTTGTAGCAGGGCAAGGGGAATGGTATTGGACTGACCAGAGGGCAGGGATGGATGGGATATTGGGAAGGAATTGTGCCAGGAGAGGCCCGAGGAATTGTTCACAGGGTGCCCAGATTTGTTGTGGCTGCCACACCCCTGGCAGTGTCCAAGGGCAGGTTGGAACAGGCTGGGACAGTGGAAGGTGTCCCTGCCATGGCAGGGATGAGGCTGGATGAGCTTTAAGGTGTCTCCCCACCCAAAGCAGTCTGTAAATCTATTAATTAACTCATATATATCTGTACCTGCTCTGAGCAACCCCGGCCAGCACCTCGACAGCCTTTACCTCACACTTTACTGGCATTTTGGGGGGATATTTGGGGCACCCTATGCAGGCATAAGGACCAATGTCCCACCTCAGAGACGTCCCTGGCCACCTTCAACCTTTACCTCACACTTTATGGATATTTTGGGGATATTCGGGGTACCAATGTCCCACCTCAGCAATATCCCTGGCTACCCCCACCCTTTACCTCACACTTTATGGGTATTTTGGGGATATTCGGGGCACCAATGTCCCACCTCAGCAATATCCCTGGCTACCCCCACCCTTTACCTCACACTTGATGGGTATTTTGGGGATATTCGGGGTACCAATGCCCCACCTGGGTGACGTCCTTAGCCACTCCCAGCCTTTACCTCACACTTTATGGATATTTTGGGAGGATATTTGGGCCCCAGTGCCCCACCTCAGCCATATCCTTGGCCACCCCCAACCTTTACCTCACACTTTACTGACATTTGGGGGCACCAATGTCCCACCTCGGCAATATCCCTGGCTACCCCCACCCTTTACCTCACACTTGATGGGTATTTTGGGGATATTCGGGGCACCAATGTCCCACCCGGGCGATGTCGCAGGCCGCCTGCCGGCACGGCCCCGGCTCGTAGCGCCGCTCCCTCAGGGCGCTGCCCAGCTCTTCCCTCAGGATCTCCTCCACGGCCGCCGCCGGGAAGCGCCCGCCAGGCCCTGCGAGGCACAGCTCGACTTTATGGAGGAAAATCCGCAACTGTTGAAGGGTTTTTGAGGGGAAATCGAGACCCACCCGAGCCGGGCCCGCACGGGGATTCGCCGCCCTCCATCGCCCTCAGCTGCGGAGGGGAACGGGGCCCGCCCGCCGATTCCTGATCCCGCCTCCATCTCCCCTCATTCCTGATCCCGCCTCCTTCCCGATCCCGCCTCCATCTCCCCTCATTCCTGATCCCGCCTCATTCCCGATCCCGCCTCCATCTCCCCTCATTCCCGATCCCGCCTCCATCTCCCCTCCTTCCCGATCCCGCCTTCATCTCCCCTCATTCCCGATCCCCCCTCATTCTCGATCCCCCCTCATTGCCGATCCCCCCTCCTCCCCGTTCCCCGCCTTATTCCCAATCCCGCCTCATTCCCAATCCCCTCTCATTCCCAATTTCTACCTGATTCTCGTTCCCCGCCTGATTCCCGTTCCCCGCTTCCATCCCTTCATTCCCGACCCCGCCTCCATCCCCTCACATTCCCAGCCTTCATCCCTCCGTATTCCCGTCCTCGCCTCATTCCCAATCCCGCCTCCATCCTTCAGTATTCCCGGCCCTCCACCTATCCCTACACCTTCCGCAGGTCCCCATGGCCTCCACGGGTCCCTCATGTCCCCACAGCCCCATGTCCCCACAGCCCCGTGTCCCCACAGCCCCGTGTCCCCATGTCCCCACAGCCCTGTGTCCCCACAGCCCCGTGTCCCCATGTCCCCACAGCCCCATGTCCCCACAGCCCCGTGTCCCCATGTCCCCACAGCCCCGTGTCCCCGTGTCCCCACAGCCCTGTGTCCCCATGTCCCCACAGCCCCGTGTCCCCATAGCCCTGTGTCCCCACAGCCCCGTGTCCCCATGTCCCCACAGCCCCATGTCCCCACAGCCCTGTGTCCCCATGTCCCCACAGCCCCGTGTCCCCGTGTCCCCACAGCCCCGTGTCCCCATGTCCCCACAGCCCTGTGTCCCCACAGCCCTGTGTCCCCACAGCCCTGTGTCCCCATGTCCATGTCCCCATGTCCCCACAGCCCTGTGTCCCCATGTCCCCACAGCCCCGTGTCCCCATGTCCCCTCAGCCCTATGTCCCCATGTCCCCTCAGCCCCGTGTCCCTCATGTCCGCACAGCCTGTGTCCCCATGTCCCCATGTCCCCCCAGCCCATTCCTGCAGCTCCATCCATCCCCACGCTCCCTGTGGATCCTCACTTGTCCCCACCTGCCACCCTCGACCTGTCCCCATAACTCCAGCAGCAATGATGGGTTTTGGGGACAGGGACCCTTTTTTGACCCTTTTTTTGGGGCCAGCCTTCAATCCCTCTGCCCTCTCCTCTGGGTGCTGCTGCACGTGGAAGCAAAACTCGCTCAGAAAACAAAAAAAATGTTTTACTGTTTTTTGTTTATTTTCAAGGAAAAGAAAAATAATAATAATCACATTTAAATTGCAACTCAGTTGGGTATTTCATGTGGTTCTTATGTATAGAATGAATAAACTTTGTTCTGACGTGGGGGATTTCTTTGTCACAACGCTCTGCATGGTAAATAATTGCATATTTGAGAGTGGGTGAAATGGGTGACGGGGAGGATGGAGGAGAGACATTTATAAAAAACAGTATTTACAAAAATGATATCCACATAGTCGTACTCTAATCTATAAGGCAAGTAACATTTAAAATATGTTTTGATTCATGATTATCTTCAACAAGTCAATACAACACATTCATATTACCAGTGGTCAAATACAAAGCTTCGCTGCAGTAGTCCCTGTGCAACAAACCTGTACGTCTTTTATAGGTTTTATTTTATTTATTTTTTTTTTCTCTGAGAACGGTAGGAAAGCAGCAAAGTTTTCATCACAGACTAAGCAGTACCTAGGCCATCGTAGACTAAAGGTATAATATATCTCATTGCACGTTTAGGCAGAAAAGGCCAGCCATTCATTAACTTATTTAACTTAAATCTTAAAAATAGACCTGTGTATCTTCATCCACAAATATTTATAAACATTTTATACACGAGGGAGTTCATTAAACGGTCCAGGGTGATACCTGGGGGTATTGGATTCACTGCTGGGGTGTCACAGTGGGGATGTCCCACATCCTGGGCCCTCCTCCCACCAGCCCTGGGAGCTTCCCAGCACATCCCAACTCAATTCCCAGCTCAGACCACCACACATCCCTCTTTGTTTTATGGCATCCAAGGCATTTCACCAACCTCAGAACGCTTGGGAGAGGAAAAACCCCTTCCTGCATTGGGACAGCACATCCACGGTGATTGCCAGAAAACCTGGAATTTCTAATGGATGGACAAAATATCCCAAAGGCCTCGCTGGGATCTGGTGTTCCACCACATCCTGCCTGTCCACAAAGCTGTGAAGAGCATCCCCACCATCAATCCGTGGTTCCAAAAACCACTGCCAGCAGCATCATCCCTCCTAAAGGGACAAGGCAAGCCAGGCAGGAGCAGGGTGTAGTCCTGCAGATCTTTTCCTTGCCTTGCAGTGAAAGAAGAATTCAAATCCTGATTATCATAAAACTGGAATAATCCTGATTATCATAAAACCTCCCTGGCTCCACACGGATTCATTTAAAATTGTGAGGAAAAGAGGAAGAGAAGAGTTCTGGCTATGAAATAAAAATCTTTGAGACGGTGTTTTCTAACCAGGAAAGTACAACAAGATGATGTTACATATTTTAGTCATGACAAGATTCAAAATCAGGGGTTTTAACCAAGATTAACCAAGATTAATTTTCACATTAAAACAACAAAAGGGTAAGGAAAAAAAAAATCTGACTCTCTCTTAGGTAAATTAAAAATGTGTCACCTTTTCAGTGCACTCCAGCCATTTAAAAATGCTTCTGCTGGGAGAAAGAGGTGGTGACTCTTTTTTTTTTTTGGATGCTCCTGCTGGAGGAATCTTGGAGAGCAGCCTGGGAAGGGTGGCAGGGGGTCTGTACCTTCTCTTCCCTGCTCTGCCTGGCTAAAAAGGGATGACATTCCAACAGAAACTTCCAGGCTTTTCCCATTTATGATTTAAAAATTAATAGAGGAAACCTGAAAGGGCAGAGTGAAGACAAATTCATTTCACTGAAATACTGAATGACCAAAAAAAAAAAAAAATATATAAGAAGATGTTTTAAACAGGGCAGTGATATTCAGGAATAAATGCAGACACCAAACGAAAAGCTCAGTATTTGGTGATATTTCCTACTATTGAGAGATTTCAGAGTTATTAAGAAACATTGTTAAATTAGAAAACTGCTCTGAAAGGTGTCCTGTGAGGAGCACCACGAGCTGGCTGAGAACTGTGACACTTTGCAGCAAACAGCAGAGAGGGGCCAAGAAAACGACTTCCTGCTCCTGCCATGGAACATTCCAGGTCTGGAGCTGTCCTTGGGGAAAAATTCTCCTGCTCTGCCAGCGGAACCTTCACCCTGCAGGTGTGGGCTGCCAAATTCCCAGGGGAAAATCCCTTTGGGAGAGGTTGCTGAGGGATGGAGTCTAAAGGGAAAGGTCTGTGGGAGGAACAGAGCTAAAGCCTTTCTGTGCACGCATCCACATTTTTATGATTAAAAATGATTTGATTTGATTTCTTTTTCTGTTTGTTCGGATCCCAGTGCTGCTGAGCTCAGGGGTGCCAGGGCTGAGCCCCCTCTCCACTTGGAAAAAACCCTGCTGGGAAACAGAGCTGTGGTGTTTCCCTCTGGGAATGCTCCAAGGGCTGGAGCCAGGCTGGGAGAGCTGGGGGTGCTCACCTGGAGAGGAGAAGGATCCAGGGAGAGCTCAGAGCCCCTGGCAGGGCCTGAAGGGGCTCCAGGAGAGCTGGGGAGGGACTGGGGACAAGGCAGGGAGGGACAGCACACAGGGAATGGCTGTGAGCTGGAAGAAGATGGATTTAGATGGGATATTGGGCAGGAATTCCTGGCTGGGCTGGAATTCCCAGATCCCCTGGATCCCTGGCAGTGCCCAAGGCTGGGCTGGAACAGTCTGGGACAGTGGAAGTGTCCCTGGGATGGGATGGAATCTGGAGAGGGACTGGGGACAAGGCAGGGAGGGACAGCACACAGGGAATGGATTCCCAGAGGGCAGGGATGGATGGGATTTGGGAATTGGGAATTCCTGGCACAGGGTGCCCAGATTTGCTGTGGCTGCCCCTGGATCCCTGGCAGTGCCCAAGGCCAGGCTGGATGGGGTCTGAAACAAGCTGGGACAGTGGGAGGTGTCCCTGCCTTGGCAGGGCTGGAACTGGACGGTTTTTAAGATCCCTTCCCACCCAAATCAGTCTGGGATCTGTAGGAAACCAAAGAATTTCCATTTCCCCTCCCTGCTGCCTCAGCTGCTCTCTCCAGTGGGCAGCCAACCCCAAACAGAGGAATTCCCTGAAAACAAACAGATTTTCCTGCCTAAAAGCCACAGCAGAAGTGAAGCCTGCAGAGCCTGAATGCCCTGAACACTCCAGGCCCCTCTCCCGGAGCCAGGTGCTCTCACCAAACTCCCAACAAACCCAAATTCCCCAAATTTACTCTGGGAAAACATTCCATCCTAAAACCACTCCTTCCATGCCAAAAATTGGCACGAGCAGGATGGAAAAAACCTGTCCCAGGTGGTCCCAGTGTCACAGGGCTGGTGTCACCTGCCAGGAGCTGGAGCTGGGACTGTGTCCCTGTGGGGCTGGGAGTGCTGCCACATCCCACACATCCCAGAAATGTCCCAGACTGTTCCCATCTCTCTTCCCCGGGCCACGAGGGCTGAATCCCAAAAAAAGTGACGTCGGTTTTGTTCACCAGCTCAAACAGGATGAGCTTGGGAGCTTTGGGTTATGGGTTTTTCTCTTTAAAAAAAGCGCTCAAAAAACCCACTGCTAATGTAAACACCTTGTCTTTCAAATGAAATATAAAGTAAAATCTCTATGTTCTGGTAATATTTACATTATAAATCCTATTTTTTTTTTTTTTTCAGGTCTATGCAGTAGTTCTCTTTTGGAAGGATGGGTTTGGAACCATTATACACACCATAAACCTGATTCTTAGGCTTTGCCCTATACTTCTGTGTCAGAAAGGGGTGAGCTCCACACAATTTACACAAATTTCCAGTTCAGGGGGAAAATCATTCATGCAGTGGAACACCGGGGAGTGCAGTCCCCAGATCGGTGAGGATGTGGGAAGCTGCAGGAGTGAATTGTGCTTTTCCTTTCGTCAGCTCCCACACGGCTCACCCCCCAGATCTCAGCCTGGGAGCCACCTCACACCTGGAATATCCCCACATTCCCTTCTTTTCCTCTAAGATGGGCACAGATCTCTGTTTTCCTACATCAAGTACTTCCCAACACGCCCAGGCTGTTTCCCAATGCAAATGCACCACCCTAATCCTGGCATCACTTGTAAAACTCGAACTTTTTATCATTTTCCACACCCCCGAAGTCCCAGCACCGCACTCGGTGGATGCTCCCGTGCTCCTCCGTGTTTAATTCCACAAACTTCCCTTCATTTTTGACTCCCAATATTGCCAAATCCTCCTTTTTAACCGGCCCAACCCAGCAGCTGCAGCGCTGTGAGTGCCACCAAGGCTTTTGCCAGGATTAGGACGGGGCTGAAATCCACGGGGATGAGCAGCACTCAGCGGGACAGGGAAAACACCAGAGGGATAAAATTTTCTCCCCCACTCTCCAGTTCAGCACTTCCATGTGTTTTCCCATCTCTGCTCCCAATTCCCCTGCCCTGATTGCTGTCAGCACCCCCTGTGCTGCTCCTGCTCCCTGGGGAAATTTTTTTTCCCAACGTTTTTCCACGCACGTTTTCCTACCTGAGTGCTAAAACAGAGAAGCAGGCGCAGCTGCGATTCTTTAAAGCGTTTTCTAAACCCGTAGAGCTTTCAAAAAGGGGGGGGAGAAAGGCAGAAAAAAGCCAGCAAAGCAACGTAAAAACAAACGAACATCCGGGGGCGGCTCAGAAAATGCATCCTTGAACCCAACGATGACATTTTGTGCCAGTGCTGTGAGCTCAGGGTGACCTCCCAGCCTCCTTGCTGCTCCTTTCCTCACCTGAATCCCTGCCAAACGCACGGGCAGGGATATAAAATCCACACGGCATTCCAGCCGGGAATCTGCAGCTCTTAGGGCTGGGAATTTGAAGTAAATACTCTTTTGCAGAAGTGAGATTTTCTTCCTGGGGGACCGTCCTAGGAACCTTCAGCTTTCCAACAATATTTTTTCTGGAGTTAAACCAGCTAAACCTGAAGGTTGAGCTTTTTATTGATGGCTGTGAGACGTACTAAGGACTGAAAGAAAATTAAATCAGCCTGTGGGCTCTACTGAACTCTCTTTTGATGAGGCACCCCCTTCATTACAGCTACCAGTATCGTATTTAAATTGTATATATTGACAAAATGCAATCTACCTCTGTAAGCATTGTGCCATTCAACAGTACTACTATTAGATTTATATACCACAGTTTAAATTACATCCATTTCATGAATGGTAAAATGCTAAAACTCAAGTGTCTAACTGCCAAAATACAGCCTTACTGGAATGAGTACAATTTACAAATACAATAATTACATTTTAAAACCATTAACAATGTTACATCTAGAAGTAAATACTGGAGGACTGGTCAAGACGGTGTTTTCCAAGGAAAAAAAAAATAAATGCTGAAAGTTGTCGACACTTCCAACAGAAATGTCCCGAGTGCAGGATTTAGTTCATTTTCCTTAAACTGTAATTAAAACCCGTTCCACGCACAGCAGTCCTTGGGGATTTTTCCATAGTATTTTCCATGGACTTGCATAAACTTCCATCAGTTATCCGCCAAATATTTACCTGGAAACGGGATCAGAAATCAGCTGGGGGGAAGGAGCTGCCCCGATTCCCAGGTTTGCCCAACTCCACCAGCCCTGCAGCCTGGAGATCCTTGTCTGTCAGCAATGAGCACGAGGAAAAATCCACGAGGAAAAACCCACAAAGAAAAACCCAGGAGGAAAAATCCACGAGGAAAAACCCACAAGGAAAAATCCACGAGGAAAAATCCACAAAGGAAAATCCACAAAGAAAAACCCACGAGGAAAAATCCTCGTTGTTCTCTGCAGCAATGAGCACCAGGAAAAATCCACGAGGAAAAACCCACGAGGAAAAACCCATGAGGAAAAATCCACGAGGAAAAACCCACGAGGAAAAACCCACAAGGAAAAATCCACGAGGAAAAACCCACAAGGAAAAATCCACGAGGAAAAACCCACGAGGAAAAACCCACGAGGAAAAACCCACGAGGAAAAACCCACGAGGAAAAATCCACGAGGAAATACCCACAAGGAAAAATCCACGAGGAAAAACCCACAAAGAAAAACCCACGAGGAAAAATCCACGAGGAAAAACCCACAAAGAAAAGCCCATGAGGAAAAATCCACGAGGAAAAACCCACGAGGAAAAACCCATGAGGAAAAATCCACGAGGAAAAACCCACAAAGAAAAACCCATGAGGAAAAACCCACGAGGAAAAACCCACGAGGAAAAACCCACAAGGAAAAATCCTCGTTGTTCTCTGCAGCAATGAGCACGAGGAAAAATCCACGAGGAAAAAACCCACAAGGAAAAATCCACAAAGAAAAATCCACAAAGAAAAACCCACGAGGAAAAATCCCCGTTGTTCTCTGCAGCAATGAGCACAAGGAAAAATCCTCGTTGTTTCCTGGCAAAGAACACGAGGAAAAATCCACGAGGAAATTCCATGTTCTCTGCAGCAATGAACATGAGGAAAAACCCACGAGGAAAAACCCACGAGGAAAAATTCTCATTATTCTCTGCAGCAATGAACGCAAGGAAAAATCCTTGTTCTATGTAACAACGAACACGAGAAAAAATCCACAAGATAAAAATCACGAGGAAATATCTTCGTTATTCTCTGGCAAAGAACACGAGGAAAAATCCACAGGGAAAAATCCTTGTTGTTCTCTGCACCAATGAACGCCATGAGGAAAAATTCACGAGGAAAAATCCACAAGGAAAAATCCTTGTTATTCTGTGCAGCAATGAACACGAGGAAAAATCCACGAGGAAAAATAAAACCCCTCATTATTCTGTACAGCAGTGAACACGAGGAAAAACGCACAAGGGAAAATCCTCGTTATTCTCTGGCAAAGAAAACGAGGAAAAATCCACAAGGAAAAATCCTTGTTATTCTGTGCAGCAATGAACACGAGGAAAAATCCTCATTATTCTCTGCGGCAATGAGCACGAGGAAAAATCCACGAGGAGAAATCCACGAGGAAAAACCCGCATTATTTTCCACAGCATCGGGCCAAAAGCTCTTGCTGGAGTTGCCCCCAGCCCTTGGCTCTGGTGCAGGAGCAGGAATGAGCCACGAAACCCGAGGCTGCTGAGTGGCAGCAGGATTTATTCCATACAGGGGAGCCGATGTCCGTCTGTCCCCACCCTGACAAGCATCCCCCAGCATCCCCCAGCATCCTCCAGCATCCCCCAGCATCCTCCAGCATCCCCCAGCATCCCCCAGCATCCTCCAGCATCCTCCAGCATCCCCCAGCATCCCCCAGCATCCTCCAGCATCCCCCAGCATCCTCCAGCATCCTCCAGCATCCTCCAGCATCCTCCAGCATCCCCCAGCATCCCCCAGCATCCCCCAGCATCCTCCAGCATCCCCCAGCATCCTCCAGCATCCCCCAGCATCCCTCAGCATCCTCCAGCATCCTCCAGCATCCTCCAGCATCCCCCAGCATCCTCCAGCATCCTCCAGCATCCCCCAGCATCCTCCAGCATCCTCCAGCATCCCCCAGCATCCCCCAGCATCCCCCAGCATCCTCCAGCATCCCCCAGCATCCTCCAGCATCCTCCAGCATCCTCCAGCATCCCCCAGCATCCTCCAGCATCCTCCAGCATCCCCCAGCATCCCCCAGCATCCCCCAGCATCCTCCAGCATCCTCCAGCATCCTCCAGCATCCCCCAGCATCCTCCAGCATCCCCCAGCATCCCCCAGCATCCTCCAGCATCCCCCAGCATCCTCCAGCATCCTCCAGCATCCTCCAGCATCCCCCAGCATCCTCCAGCATCCTCCAGCATCCCTCCAGCATCCTCCAGCATCCCCCAGCATCCTCCAGCATCCTCCAGCATCCCTCAGCATCCCCCAGCATCCTCCAGCATCCTCCAGCATCCCTCAGCATCCTCCAGCATCCCCCAGCATCCCCCAGCATCCCCCAGCATCCTCCAGCATCCTCCAGCACCCCGGCACAGCCCGAGGGGACCTGCGGGGACAGGGACACCCCAAAGGAGCACCCACCTGCCGCAAACCTCTTCTTGATGAGGGAGAAGCGGTACCCGGCTCCCACCAGCTCGATGTCACAGCTGGACAAGGTGCTGCCCTCGCTGGTGAACTGCACGGCCAGCGGGGCCGGCGAGCTCGGCCCCTCCGACAGCTGGAACCGCGCCAGCAGCGAGCCCACACCTGGAGAGAAACCCCAAAGAGAGCCCCGTGAGCAGGGACGGGCGCCAGGAGCGTTTTTGGGACCCACAAGGGGATGTGGGAAGAGTCACGGACGGACCGACCCCTGCAGGATCCTCGGGATGGGCAGAGCAGAACCCCGCAGCATTCCCGGGATGGGACAAAACCAAACCCCGCAGGATCCTGGGATGGGACAAAGACAAACCCCGCAACATTCCCGGGATGGGACAAAGACAAACCCCGCAACATTCCCGGGATGGGACAAAAACAAACCCCGCAGGATCCTGGGATGGGACAAAGACAAACCCCGCAGGATCCCGGGATGGGACAAAGACAAACCCCGCAGGATTCCCGGGATGGGACAAAGACAAACCCCGCAGGATCCCGGGATGGGGCAGAGCCGAGTCCCGCAACATCCCCGGGATGGGACAAAGCCAAACCAAACCCCCTCATCCTCATTTTCACACATCCACATCACCCTACCAAAACCTCAACAAAAACAACTTCTACCTCTAATCAAAACTTTGCTCCTATTTAAAATTCCATACCTAAAATTCTATTCTAAAACTTTGGAGACTTTCCCACATGGAAAACCCCTGGAGGAGACACCGATGTCCCCAACAGGGATGCACGTGGGTCCCCAGCCTGCAAATATTGGCAAAGCAGCCCCGAGTGTGAATTCCCCTCGGGATGCCAAGGTGGTTGGCACAGCAGTGCTGGTGGCACACAGCCCTGCTTTTGAAGCTCCAAAATTAAATAGTTTTGTCCCCAGCAAGCCCCAGCAGGAATCTGAGTGTCTGGGCTTGTGTGCTGGCACCGTCAGTGGGTCAGGGTCTGAGGGAAGCATTCCGAGTTAAGGACGTGCATTTTTGCATTTTTACCTCCATTTTCTGACTTCTGGGAGATGTCAGGGATCTTCCACAATATCCTTTGCTGTTCAGCATTCCTGCAAACACATGGAGAAGAGCATTTCTGTAGGAATCAAGAAATTGCTGAGGAGCAATTTGAATTTTGCCAAAGGCTGGGGGAGAGGGGGGGGAAACTGCTCTGGAGCAGAAATTCTGGGAAGCTTGGATTTGGATTTCACAATGCTGGGTTCATGGGTGGACTTGATTGTCTTAGAAGGCTTTTCCAAACAAAATCAATTGTATGATTGTTATGAGGATTGCAGGTGAGCAATGGGCAAGAGACACGGAAATGACAGCCATGCATCCTTCCATAGAATCCCAGAATCCCAGACTGTATCGGCTGGAAAAGATCTTAAAATTCATCCAGGCCACGGGCAGGGACACTTTCCACTGTCCCAGGCTGCTCCAAGCCTGGCCTTGGACATTCCAGGGATCCAGGGACAGCCACAACAAACCTGGACATCCCTGTGCCAGGGCTGAGCATCCCTCTAAACCCTGGTTAAAGCGGCCAAAACCACAAAATAAGGGCTGCCTGCACACATCCCTTCATCTCTGACCATTTATTTATTTATTTATTTATTTATTTATTTATTTATTTATTTATTTTTGGTGGGAATGGCAAGAAAAAATGAATCAGAGCGGGGTTAAACATTCCTTTCCTACAAGAGGAGGGACAGCCACAACAAATCTGGACACCCCATGCCAAGGCTGAGCATCCCTCTAAAGCAGCCAAAAACACAAAATAAGGGTTGCCTGCACACATCCCTTCATCTCTGACCATTTATTTATTTATTTATTTATTTATTTATTTTTGGTGGGAATGGCAAGAAAAAATGAATCAGAGCGGGGTTAAACATTCCCTTCCTACAAGAGAAGGGACAGCCACAACAAATCTGGACATCCCTGTGCCAGGGCTGAGCATCCCTCTAAACCCTGGTTAAAGTGGCCAAAACCAGAAAACAAGGGCTGCCTGCACACATCCCTTCGTCTCTGACCATTTATTTATTTATTTATTTATTTATTTATTTATTTACTTTTGGTGGGAATGGCAAGAAAAAATGAATCAGAACCGAGTTAAACATTCCTTTCCTACAAGAGGAGGGACAGCCACAAGAAATCTGGACACCCCGTGCCAGGGCTGAGCATCCCTCTAAACCCTGGTTAAAACGGCCAAAAACACAAAATAAGGGCTGCCTGCACACATCCCTTCATCTCTGACCATTTATTTATTTATTTATTTATTTATTTATTTACTTATTTTTGGTGGGAATGGCAAGAAAAAATGAATCAGAGCGGGGTTAAACATTCCCTCCTACAAGAGGAGGGACAGCCACAACAAATCTGGACATCCCTGTGCCAGGGCTGAGCATCCCTCTAAACCCTGGTTAAAACGGCCAAAAACACAAAATAAGGGTTGCCTGCACACATCCCTTCATCTCTGACCATTTTTTTAATGGGAATGGAAGAAAAAATGAATCAGAGCGGGGTTAAACATTCCCTCCTACAAGAGGAGGGACAGCCACAGCTTCCTTGGACAGCCTGTGCCAGGGCTGAGCATCCCTCTAAACCCTGGTTAAAGCGGCCAAAACCACAAAATAAGGGTTGTCTGCACACATCCCTTCATCTCTGACCATTTTTTTAATGGGAATGGCAAGAAAAAATGAATCAGAGCGGGGTTAAACATTCCCTTCCTACAAGAGGAGGGCGGGTCCGTGTCCCCAGGGCGCTCCCACCTCCCTGCAGCAGGATGGGGATTTTAGGCAGCGATGAGCAATCCTTACCAGACAGCAGGAGGAAGCACAGCTTGAAGTTTGGTTACTCCTCCGTCGACGGGGACGAGGAACTGGACGTTGTTTAGAGCTACAGGGGCGGTCATTGCCTCCGTGTTGTATTTGTAGTCAATGCGCAGGTCAGTGCTTGCAGGGTCACAGCGCCAGCTCACTGCAAGGTTTAATGGAGTAGACTGAATACCCTGGGCAGATACCTTCCAAAATGACAGAAAAAACATTTAGTTTCCATAGGGCTGAAGGGGGGAAATCCCATTTTACAGACGCGGACATCGCACCGGGTACAGGTAAAGAGCTTGAGCTCCCCCTGGGTTTAGTACTGGGCTTAAAATGCAGGCAAGGCAGCGCCACACAGAAGGGACAGTGGGACAACAAGAGCCCCCACCTCACATTAGCCCCACTCTGCACTAGGGAAACATCATTTCCACAGCCAGAATCGGTACACTTTTCTTTTTTTTTTTTTTTTTTTTTGGGTTTTGGCACGGTTTTATCTCACCAAAAAAAAACCCCCAAAAACAAAAAACAAAACCACCACCCTACCTGGTATTTGAGCATATCCACATTGTAATAGGTGGCTTGAGGTTTCTGTTCCGATACCTTCTTTAGGTGGGTCATCAGATTTGGCATGTTGACCCAGAACTCCTTGGAGTTGGAGTCGCTCTGCACGCTGTCACTGCACAGAGGAGAATGAACCCCTTGGGTAACGTGCCCGGCCAGCAGAGCTGCTCTGAACAGCGCAGGAACTGCATCAATCCCACCTCCAGAGGAATATTGGCTCCCTCCCACACAGCTCCAGCTTGTCCTGATCCGTGTGAACTGGGATTCAGAATCCCCCCAGTCCCGGGCTGATCCCAGGGTGGGCAGCAGGAAAGGGGGGGGGGGGATTCTGCTCCTCTGTTGCTCTCAGGTGAGGCCCCACCTGCAGAGCTGCCCCAGCCCATCATCAAGAGGATGTGGAGCTGCTGGAGAAATTCCAGAGGAGACCCTGGAGCCAGGCTGGGAGAGCTGGGGGTGCTCCCCTGGAGAGGAGAAGGATCCAGGGAGAGCTCAGAGCCCCTGGCAGGGCCTGAAGGGGCTCCAGGAGAGCTGGGGAGGGACTGGGGACAAGGCAGGGAGGGACAGCACACAGGGAATGGCTGTGAGCTGGAAGAAGATGGATTTAGATGGGATATTGGGCAGGAATTCCTGGCTGGGCTGGAATTCCCAGATCCCCTGGATCCCTGGCAGTGCCCAAGGCTGGGCTGGAGCAGCCTGGGACAGTGGAAATGTCCCTGGGATGGGATGGGATCTGGAGAGGGACTGGGGACAAGGCAGGGAGGGACAGCACACAGGGAATGGATTCCCAGAGGACAGGGATGGATGGGATTTGGGAATTGGGAATTCCTGGTTGCGAGGGTGGGGAGGGGCTGGAATAGAATTCCCAGATTTGCTGTGGCTGCTCCTGGATCCCTGGAAATGCCCAAGATCGGGCTGGACAGGGCTTGGAACAACTTCGAATAGCACAAGGTGCCCATGGGACAATCCTGATGATCCATCAACCCAAACCACTGCTTTTATCAACGATTTCAATATCCGAGAGTTTCATTCCCCAAACCTTCTCCCGAGGAAGACCCTTCAGACCCTCCATTCCTACAAACACCCATTTTCCCTGGAGCCCTGGGCTGCGGGGAAAGGCTTTACCAGCAGAGCAGTTGGGGGTTTGGCAGGACGTGCTCCAGGCGGTTGAAGTTGAGCACACGGAAGGTGAGCACGGCCGGGGCCGGGTTGTTGGCGAAGTGTCGGGTGATGCCCGCAGGGAAGGACAGAACCATCTCCCCCGTGATCTTCACGATGCACCTGCAGCAGCCGGCACAGACAGCCAGGGGGGAGAGAAAAGGGGGCTGGAAACACAGCAAGGAGAGGGGGGGATTGCAGACCCCCCGTCCCCTCCCAACAGCGGGTGACAGATGGCAGGAAGGGGACGCAGCTTCGGGCTGCGCCGAGGGAAATAGAGAGGCTGGGTATTGGGAAAAAAGTGATAAAATACTGGAATTGTCTGCCCAGGGAGGGGGTGGAGTCACCATCCCTGGGTGTGTTTAATAAAGGATTGGATGTGGGTGCCGTGGGTTAGGTGAGGGGTCAGGGCATGGGTGGAACTCCATGATCTTGGAGGACTTGACCTTCCAACCTCATGACTGGGATTCTGTGATTGATCCTGTGAATTCTGTGAATTCTGTGATCCTATGACTCTGTGATCCTGTGATTCCTTGATTGATCCTGTGAACTCTGTGATCCTGTAACGCTGTGATTGATCCTGTGACTCTGTGATTGATCCTGTGATTCTGTAACTCTGTGATTGATCCTGTGATTCTGTAATTCTGTGACTCTGTGATCCTGTGAATTCTGTGATCCTATGACTCTGTGATCCTGTGATTCTGTGATTGATCCTGTGAATTCTGTGACTCTGTGATCCTGTGACTCTCTGATTGATCCTGTGATTCTGTGATTGATCCTGTGATTGATCCTGTGACTCTGTAACTCTGTGACTCTGTGATTGATCCTGTGACTCTCTGATTGATCCTGTGAATTCTGTGATCCTGTGATTCTGTGATTGATCCTGTGACTCTGTGATTGATCCTGTGATTCTCTAACTCTGTGACTCTGTGATCCTGTGATTCTGTGATTGATCCTATGATCTCTGTGATCCTGTGACTGAGATTCTGTGACTCTGTGACTCTCTGAATTCTGTGATCCTGTGACTCTGTGATCCTGTGACTCTGTGATCCTACGAATTCTGTGATCCTGTGACTCTGTGACTCTCTGAATTCTGTGATCCTGTGACTCTGTGATCCTATGAATTCTGTGATCCTATAAATTCTGTGATCCTGTGACTCTGTGACTCTCTGAATTCTGGGATCCTGTGACTCTGTGATCCTATAAATTCTGTGATCCTGTGACTCTGTGACTCTGAATTCTGTGATCCTGTGAATTCTGTGACTCTCTGAATTCTGGGATCCTGTGAATTCTGTGATCCTGTGACTCTGTGACTCTCTGAATTCTGGGATCCTGTGAATTCTGTGAATTCTGTGACTCTGAGCCCCTGGTGGCCTCAGAGAGAGCACAAACAGCACAAGGGCTGATGAGGATCTTAAATGTGCCCTGTTAAAGGTTCTTATTTTCTTATTTTGTTCAGTATTCCAGTGAAATTAATTCGTCCTCACTCTGCCCTTCGGGGTTTTATCTCGGAGGGTTTTAAAGGTGGGAAAACCCTCCAGGTTTCTGCAGGAATTCCCTCCCCTTTGGGGCACGGGAAGGGGAGCAGCCCCCCTGCCACCTTCCTGTGCTGCTCTCTGCCATCCCTCCCTCCCTTCCCCACAGCAGAAATATTTTTAAACGGGGCACCTCAGCATTGTCCTGTCCCTGACCCCCCAGGCCACAGCACCTCCTGTCCCACAAAACCTCTCCATGCCTTAAGTTAAAAGTTTTTTTTCCTGTTCTGCTTGGGTGTGCAGTTTTCAGTTTTATATTTAGGGTCACTAGGATCTTCTCACAGGGGGGTGAAGACAAAACCAAATTATTCCAGCTGGGGGCTCCAGGACAATCTCCTCAAACTTCAGGCCCTGAGCACAAACAACGTGGAAAGAGGAGGGTGGGCAAGCAAGGAGGATGAAACTTCCTGATTTCAGGCCATTAATTGGACAATTCTTTATGCAAATGGAGTAAAACCTATAAAAATGTGAGATTTTCTGACCAAATTCTCTTTTGCTTCCACCCTGGAGCCATCAGGGCAGGGGCCACCACTGTGGCACTGGCACTGCCAGGGCGTGGCCTTTGAAGGTTCCTCAATCAATATCCAATCAATAAATATTCATTTGATTCCCCTTAACTCTGACCTCTGTTAGAGCTGAAATGAGGGATGGGGGGGGCTCCAGGTGTTTCTTTAAATGCTTTTTATTGTCTCCAGATGATACAGCGATTTATTTATGATTTAAAATGCTGTTTATTGCCTGCAGATGATGCAGCAAGTCAGACCAGAGCCTAACCTAGAGCTTTCAGCCACAGGTTTGTCTGAAGCCAACTCTAGCTCTGGTTAATTAGTTCAATACTTTAAATATATTTTTTTAATATATAACCACCAATCAATACTTTTACCTATAACCCATCATAACTACTAACATCACCCTATCCATGTTACTATTCCCCAATCACAAAAAAAAAAAAGTTAGCACGTTGCAATTTAAACTAAAAGTTGTTTTTTGGTTTTCTTGCAGAAAATTCTGAGATTTTTTTTTTCTACTTTTTTTGCAGCATCGCCATTCTGGTTTGCCTGCGGAATCATTTTGCTTGGTAAAAATATTTTCTGTTTGAGGTGGGTTTATCCTTTGCTCTGAGCTATAAAAACCCCTTCCAACTGAGAGAAATGATGAATTTGTCTTTCCAAACGAGCTGTGGGTCTGCTGGTGGATAAAACCAGCACTGAGAAATAAAAGAAACAATGGGATGGATTCCACTGACTGATGAATGGAAAAAGATTTTTGTTTTTACAAACAAACTGTAGAGTTGCTGATCAATGAAATTGGATATTGAAAGATGAAAGAAGCAATGGGGACAAACTGTGAATTCTATAAGAATTAAAAATGCAAAGGGAGGGTTGTACATTGGAGGGAAATCTCAGGTATCAGGGTTTGGGAAGTCTGGGCCTCTCCAGTAACTCAGCCCATGGGGAAAGAGAGAGAAATTGGGATAAAAAAGGGAGGGGAGTCCTCCAAAATGTGAGAGATCCCAGGGGAATGGCCCATGGACTCTCCATTTATTGAATAAAGCCAAAAGCACTCCCTTGTCTCCTTTTTGGCCACAAACCTCTGGTGTCTGTGGATCCATTTTCCTGACACCACTCACATCCTGACCCAGCAGTAAAACCACCTCAGCAATTCTTCTCTATCACAACTTGCTTTCATTTCTATTCCTCCTTCAGATTCCACACCCAAACCCCTTTCTGGTCTACCCACGCATGGCTGAGACCTCCCTGTCAGATCCCCCCAGGGACACCCCAAGCCCGGGGGTCGGCACCTACTTGTTGGGGTCGGCCCCTTTGAAATAAGCGTTGACGGTCTCGGTGAAGGCAGCAGCCACGGGCAGGGTGTCCTGTGCCCCCATGGTCAGGGGGCTGGGCCCCCGAGACGAGCCTGCAACAGAGCAAAGAGCTGCCCTCGGCACCTGCCCCAAGCCTGGCACCTCGCCCTGGCCCCCCAGCCTTCCTCCTGGGCGCCAAAAATAAAAATAAATTCAAATTAAAAAATCCCACCCTCCCCCCGGGCTTTGGATGAAGCTTTTGGAAAATGATTTTTTTTTTTTTTTTCTTTTTGCACCCCTCCCTCTTCCCAAAAGCCAAAAGCAAGCAAAGAAAAGGATGGAGGTGGCCGGGAGGGAGCAGCATGCGGGGCTGCCACGGGGCAGGCTTTGCATGACAGTTTTTGCAGTCACTTTTTAAATTTTTTTTTTTTTTTTTTTTTGGGGCCCCGTAAAAAGGGGCTGGGAGGGGTTCGTTGTGTCCCCACTGGGAGCTCGGTGGGATCAGGGTGGTGGCAGTGTCCCCCTGATGTCCCCAGCACGCTCAGTTCTCCTCTCCTGCCCTGTGGATGCATCCAGGAGCATCCTCCACACCACACTCGCTCCACAAAACCCTCCCTTTGCAGGTTCGGTTTTGGTTTTTTTTTTCCAAAAACCCATCCCGACGGGAAATCTGAAAATTGTCAGAAACCTGGAAAAACCCAAAAATGCACCAATTCCAGAGGCACTGCTTGTCCAGAGCAGCTGGATCCCTGGAAGTGATCCTGGACAGGAGCCAGCTGGGACAGTGGAAGTTGGAACAAGCTCAGATTTAAGTTTTTTTTTTTCCAAACCGAACCTTCCTAGCATTCCATGATTTGAAAAAAACAGGAAAAGTTTGCTTCAATGCTGCTGTGCATCCATGGACACTTGCCAGGCTCTGAAATAACTCAGCCCTGCAGGATCACAGCCAGGTTTGCCTTTGCTGGCCAGGAATTCTTTCCAGAGGATATTTGAGGATGAAATCGTGGCTGCAAGAGCTCCCCCAGGAGCTGCAGGTTGTGCTGCAAACCCTCAGCGGGGCCAAGGGGTTGGCACAGCCAAGCCCTCACCTCTTCCCCACGGGAAGCACCCAAAGATGAGCCCAGAGATCCAAAGTGACGATGCCACAGATCCCAAAAAAAAATCCCGGCGAGGTCACTCCCCGTGCCCCATCCAGCCCCTGCTCTGCACCACTGGGGGGCCTTGCTGTGGCACCACGGCCTGTGCACCAGCCCACGATTGTTTTGCCCCAAAGCAGATAAAAAGGAGCGGCAGAGGATTCCAGAGGGATCCGGCTCGGCCAGGAACGCCCTCACTCCGTCACCAGCGCTGCCAGGAGGGTGGAAAGGGGGATGGATCCAGCCCAGGGCTCGGCCTGGAGCATAAGAGCACCAGCCAAAGCTGCAGGGATCCCAAAGTGCAGGAATTCCAAAGCCAGAGGAATTCCAAAGCAATGGGAACTCCAAAACTGTAGGAATTCCAAAGTCATGGGAATTTCAAAGGCATGGGAACTCCGAAGTCCTTAGGAATTCCAAAACCATAGGAACTTTAAAGCCGTGGGAATTTCAAGTCCATAGGAATTCCAAAGCCATGAGAACTCCAAAGTCCTAGGAATTCCAAAGCCATCAGAATTTTAAAGCCATAGGAACTCCAAATCCATGGGAATTCCAAAGCCATGGCAATTCCAAAGCCATGGCAATTCCAAAGCCATGGCAATTCCAAAGCCAGGGCAATTCCAAAGCCAGGGCAATTCCAAAGCCATGGGAACTCCAAAAATCCATGGGAATTCCAAAGTCATGAGAACTCCAAAACCATAGGAATTTTAAAGCCATGGGAACTCCAAAACCATCAGAATTTTAAAGCCATGGGAATTCCAAAGCCATGGGAACTCCAAAATCCATGGGAATTCCAAAGTCATGAGAACTCCAAAACCATCGGAATTTTAAAGCCATGGGAACTCCAAATCCATGGGAGCTCCAAAGCCATGGGAATTCCAAAGCCATAGGAACGCCAAATCCATGAGAACTCCAAAACCATCAGAATTTTAAAGCCATGGGAACTCCAAATCCATAGGAATTCCAAAGCCATGGCAATTCCAAAACCATGGGAATTCCAAAGCCATGGGAACTCCAAAAATCCATGGGAATTCCAAAGTCATGAGAACTCCAAAACCATAGGAATTTTAAAGCCATGGGAACTCCAAAGCCATGGGAATTCCAAAGCCATGGGAACTCCAAAGCCATGGGAACTCCAAAATCCATGGGAATTCCAAATCCATGGCAATTCCAAAGTCATGAGAACTCCAAAGCCATGGGAATTCCAAATCCATGAGAACTCCAAAACCATCGGAATTTTAAAGCCATGGGAATTCCAAATCCATGGGAATTCCAAAGCCATGGGAACTCCAAAGCCATGGGAATTCCAAATCCATGGGAACTCCAACACCATTCCCGGGAAGGGCAGCACTTCCACAGGCACAGGATCAGGGGGAAGCAAAACGTGCCACGTTCCCTGTGAGCTCTCCATCCCCAAACCCTTCCCTTCCCTTCCTCCCCATGGCTGCCCCTGGGAATTACAGGCCTTTGGGAGCAGGAAATTGGGATTTGTAACAACTTCCCCAGGGGAAGCACTCGGAGTTTGGGAATGTTAATGGGGGCAATGATGGTTCCCACCAAGGAGCAGGGATCCTCCCACCTCGGGAGATTTTCCCTTTCCCAGTGTCTAATGCAGAGTCAAAGCGTGGGAAGCTGGTGCAGCCACTCGTGTCCCCTCCGGGGGCCACATCTGGAGAGGCTCAGGGGAATCCGAGATTCCAGAGAATCCATTCGGGGAGGGGATCCAGCTGTTCTGGGATGGGCAGCTGGGACGCCTCACCCACACACACCAGCCTCATTACCACACACACGTTAATTATCCTAACGAGCCCGGAGCCTCCTGCTCTGCCCACCAGCCCAGGAGATCCACCAGCGATTTCCCTGATGGAATTCCCACCCAAGAACAGAATTCCAGGTGAGCTCCCCAAAACCACGGGGCACCACACCCCGAAACGCCACGGCCGAGGGGACACGCAGCACGGGGGACAAACATTTGCTAAAAATCCTTCCCAGAGACTCCACCGGGAGCAAATCCTTGCTCCCCACCCAGAGCAACGAGCCCTGGGAGCATCAAACCCAGCTGATATCCCAGCAGTGGGAATTAATTAATTAGCGGGAATTAATTAGTGGGAATAGCTGATATTCCACAGTGGAAATGCAGATGGGATTCAAAAACCCCCACAAATCCTGGCTGGGGAGGGGGGAACTGGAGGTGACAACCAGAGGAGCCCCGGGCTTGTCTCGTAGGGGAGGGAGGCAAAAAAACCAAAGAAATAAAAAGTTTGGCAATGGAACCATCGTTCCTGGGGAAAAAAAAGGGAAAATTTGTGCATTCCCAAAGGCACCAATTCCAGCTGGGTTTAGCCTGGAGCCCAGGCCAAGGTGTGCAATGTGGGGCAGGGATGTCTCCCTCACCACCACACTTCTCATCTCTTCCCTCTGCATCTCTATCCTTGATTGTCCAGGATGGAAAATCAGGAATAAACGGGAGGGGGATCTCATGGATCCCTGGGATGCTCAGAATCCACCTGAGCAGCAGCAACAACAAAACATCCTCATTTCTAATGCTCTGAAGATCATGGGATGGATTTGGGGTTCGTGGTTCCCTCAGGAATCCATAAATCCTTCTCTTCGTGGCTTCAGAGAATAAATTAATGTTTAGGCTCCGTGTTTTCAGTAAAAAAAAAGAAAAGTATAAACTATTGTAAGGGCTGGAATTATCATCCAGAAACCTGAGAGACAAATCCAGTTGCTGTGGCACAACTCCACCCCAAAGCTGCATTTTCAGCTCCTGCCTCAAAAGTCATTTTTAGAAACATTTCACTGGCATGAATGACCTGATAACAACAGAGAAAAAAAAAAAAAATAAATCCACTTTGTCTTATTTGCCTTATTTTTCCCTACAAAAGGTGGGAAATGGAGCTCTGAGGGATCCCAGGCCACGACTCTGCACGACAACATCACCACATCTCCTTCCACACAGGGACAAGGCGCCCCATGCCCATCAAGCAGGTGGATCTTGCCAAAAAAAACCCACCCCAAATCCACAAACAACCATTTCTAGACCCAGAAAATCATCAATTAAAAAAAATTAAAATCCAGAAACCATCAAGCAAAAAAAAATCCAGAAACCATCATTTCTAGATCCAGAAAAGTAATCAATTTTTTAAAAAATCCAGAAACCATAAAGCAAAAAAAGAAAGCAAAAACAATCATTTCTAGATCCAGAAAATCATCAATTAAAAAAAATCTAGAAACCATCAAGCAAAAAAAAAAAGCAGAAACAATCATTTCTAGATCCAGAAAAGTAATTAAAAAAAAAAAAAATCTAGAAACCATCAAGCAAAAAAAATCCAGAAACAATCATTTCTAGATCCAGAAAAATCATCAATTTTAAAAAAATAAAATCCAGAAACCATCAAGCAAAAAAAAGCAGAAACAATCATTTCTAGATCCAGAAAATAATCAATTATTAAAAAATAGAATCCAGAAACCATCAAGCAAAAAAAAAAAGCAGAAACAATCATTTCTAGATCCAGAAAAGTAATCAATTTTTAAAAAATCCAGAAACCATCAAGCAAAAAAAAAAAGCAGAAACAATCATTTCTAGATCCAGAAAATCATCAATTATTAAAAAATAGAATCCAGAAACCATCAAGCAAAAAAAAAGCAGAAACAATCATTTCTAGATCCAGAAAATCATCAATTAAAAAATCTAGAAACCATCAAGCAAAAAAAAGAGCAGAAACAATCATTTCTAGATCCAGAAAAGTAATAAATAAAAAAAATCTAGAAACCATCAAGCAAAAAAAAAAAAAAACCAGAAACAATAATTTCTAGAACCAGAAAATCATCAATTAAAAAAAATTTAGAAACCATCAAGCAAAAAAAATCCAGAAACCATCATTTCTAGATCCAGAAAAGTAATCAATTTTTTAAAAATCCAGAAACCATCAAGGAAAAAAAAAAAAAAAACAAACCCAAAACAAACAAACAAAAAAACCCAGAAACAATCATTTCTAGATCCAGAAAAATCTTCAATTAAAAAAAAAAAATAATCCGGAAACAATCATTTCCCTTCTGGCACTCCATGCCCTGAGTTCCTGACACCAAACTCCGATTTCCTCTCACTTCCCTGCACATGAAGTTTATATATTTTTTTTTTTAATTTTCAAATATTTAGAGGCGAGTCAGGAAATGCAGCTCCTGGCAGGGGTGGGGGATGATGCTGGAGGCAGAGCCTGGGCTAATCCCACCCCGAGCTCCTCCAGAACCGAGCCCAAGGATTCCAACACAACGTTCAAGGCACGAGAAAAACCCCAAATGTGCGGGGCTGGGGCTGGGCCAGCGAGGAAGCACCGGGAATGTGGAGCTGGAATTTTCCTGCTGGGGGATAACTCTGTCCCTGCTGCCCTCAGCTCCCCCCAGAGCCCCCCAAAAAGCCCCCGGGAAAGGAAAGGCAGGCGGGGGTTTGGTTGGAAGCAGCTCCTCTGGGGCCTGGGCTGGGAGATGCCACGGGAGTGGGGACAGCAAAGTGGGAATTGTCACAGTGGGGGCCTTGGGGCCGAGGAAAAAGGAGGAAAGGAAGAGCCCAAACCCCCCTGGTCACCCCCGGGATCCTGCCTTGTGCTGCTGGCAGCCACGCCTGGCACAGGGTGGGTTTGCTCTGTGATCCCCACGGGCTGAGTGCTGGGCCACTCCCCAGCCAGGCAGTGCCACCCTGGGCCACTGCTCAGCCTGGCAGTGCCACCCTGGGCCACTCCCCAGCCAGGCAGTGCCACCCTGGGTCACTGCTCAGCCAGGCAGTGCCACCCTGGGCCACTCCCCAGCCTGGCAGGGCCACCCTGGGCCACTGCTCAGCCAGGCAGGGCCACCCTGGGCCACTCCCCAGCCTGGCAGGGCCACCCTGGGCCACTGCTCAGCCTGGCAGGGCCACCCTGGGCCACTGCTCAGCCTGGCAGTGCCACCCTGGGCCATTCCCCAGCCTGGCAGTGCCACCCTGGGCCACTGCTCAGCCTGGCAGGGCCACCCTGGGCCACTCCCCAGCCGGGCAGTGCCACCCTGGGCCACTGCTCAGCCTGGCAGTGCCACCCTGGGCCACTGCTCAGCCTGGCAGTGCCACCCTGGGTCACTGCTCAGCCTGGCAGGGCCACCCTGGGCCACTGCTCAGCCAGGCAGGGCCACCCTGGGCCACTCCCCAGCCTGGCAGGGCCACCCCGGGCCATTCCCCAGCGTGGCAGTGCCACCCTGGGCCACTGCTCAGCCTGGCAGTGCCACCCTGGGCCACTCCCCAGCCTGGCAGTGCCACCCTGGGCCACTGCTCAGCCTGGCAGTGCCACCCTGGGCCACTCCCCAGCCTGGCAGTGCCACCCTGGGCCACTGCTCAGCCTGGCAGGGCCACCCTGGGCCACTCCCCAGCCTGGCAGTGCCACCCTGGGTCACTGCTCAGCCTGGCAGTGCCACCCTGGGCCACTCCCCAGCCTGGCAGTGCCACCCCTGTGCGGGAGGGGACACTTTGGGAGTCACACATGGATCCGTTCTCCGGGCTGGCCCGTGCCAGCAGCATCCCCCAGCTCTGCCTGCAGCACCACAGCAGCTCCCGGGAGCTCCTCTGGGATTTGGGGAATCCCTCCCCGCTGGGAGAGAACCTCCTGCTTTTCCCTCTGGCGTTAAAAAGAAAATTTCGGCGGGAAGAAGCTTCCCCCAAAGCCTCGGGGCTCTCCCAGCAGGACTCGGCCTTTGTCCTCTCTGGGATGTGACACAGCTCGGACAAGGAGCCATGAGCCCCAAACTGAGCATTTCCCCTCCCTGCATCCTCCCCAAAACCCTCCAGCCTGGCACAGCCCTGCACAGCCTGGCACAGACTGGCACAGCCCGGAACAGCTCAGGGCAGAGCTCAGGGCACAGCCCGGCACAGTCTGGCACAGCCCGGCACAGCTCAGGGCACATCCTGGCACAGCCTGGCACAGCCCGGCGCATCCTGGCACAGCCTGGCACAGCCCGGAACAGCTCAGGGCACAGCTCAGGGCACAACCCGGCACATCCTGGCACAGCCTGGCAGCAGCTCAAGGCACATCCTGGCACAGCCCGGCACATCCTGGCACAGCCCGGCACATCCTGGCACAGCCCGGCACAGCCCGGCACATCCTGACACATCCCAGCACATCCTGGCACAGCCCGGCACAGCTCAGGGCACATCCCGGCACATCCCAGCACATCCTGGCACAGCCTGGCACATCCTGACACAGCCTGGCACATCCTGACATATCCCAGCACATCCTGGCACATCCCAGCACATCCTGGCACATCCCGGCACAGCCCGGCACATCCTGGCACAACCCGGCACATCCTGGCAGCAGCTCAGGGCACAGCTGTGACATCCTGGCACAACCCGGCAGCAGCTCAGGGCACATCCCGGCACATCCCAGCACATCCCAGCACATCCTGGCACATCCTGACACAGCCCGGCACATCCTGACACAGTCTGGCACAACCCGGCAGCAGCTCAGGGCACAGCCTGGCACAGTCTGGCACAGCCCGGCACATCCCGGCACATCCTGGCACATCCCAGCACATCCTGGCACAGCCTGGCACATCCTGGCACAGCCTGGCACATCCTGACACATCCCAGCACAGCCCGGCACATCCTGGCACAGTCTGGCACAGCCCGGCAGCAGCTCAGGGCACATCCTGGCACAGCTCAGGGCACAGCTGGCAGTGCCAGCGCATTCCCGGAGCCCTTCCCGCCCAAAGTAGGGATGGGAGGAGGGGAGGAGGCAGCGAACCCGACACCTTCGGGGTTGGAATTCGCACATCCAGCCCAGCGGGGAGAGCGGGGAGAAGCCCTGGCTGGCAGAGTCAAGGTCCTCGGCAGTGCAAGCGGCTCCGCTCCCTGCTCCTCACCTCCCTCTGGGAATATCCACAATATTCCTTCGGGGTTTTGGTTCGCTCGGGACAGGATTTTTTTCTTTTTTTTTTTTTTTTTTTTTTGGTTGGTTGGTTTTTGTTTTGGTGTTTGTTCGGTTTTTTGGGGTTTTTTTGAGGTTTTGTTTTGTTTTTTTTTTTTTTTTAAGGAGATGAATGAGGAAACAAAGAGATCAGCGGGACAAATGGCACAAATCAAATCAAAACGATTCCGGTGGGGACCGGCGATGCCACCTAAGTGCCCGTAGCGTTCCGCACGGGAAGCTGGATCTGGATGGAGCCTGGAAATCTGAATCGGATGGAGCCTGGAAATCTGAATCGGATGGAGCCTGGAAATCTGAATCGGATGGAGCCTGGAAATCTGAATCGGATGGAGCCTGGAAATCTGAATCGGATGGAGCCTGGAAAGCTGGATCGGATGGAGCCCTGCAAGGGAACCCCGGCAGCGAGAAGTGCGAGGGGAGCGAGCGGTTACCGGGCGTGCTTTGCACTACTTACCTTCGAAAGTCAAATAAAACTTTCCTCTGTCAAACCAAACGAGGGAAGGCTGTTCATTCTCTGTATGGCCAGGAGTTGAAGCGGGATGGGGAAGGTCAAGGAGAGGGAGAGAGAAGGACACAGTGTGAGTCACGGAGCAGGTCATTAATGTCGCTAAGGGGCTGCGGGGCGGTCACACGTGCGGGGACACGGAAAGCGGGGAGCCAAGCGATGCAAGCCCAGGTGATGGAAGAGTCGTTCTGCTTTTGGAAGGGAGCTCTCTCTTTGGTTTTTGCCCACGGTAGAAGAGGTTTTGGCGGCTCATGCGCTCCTCGGGGCTTCTGCTCAGCATTCCCGGCGGGATGCTGTGACACTCAGGGACAAGTGACACACGTGGCTGTTTGCTGTCGCACCTCGGGACACGACAATTTGCGGAGAACCGGACACACGCACACAGAGCAGCGGATCCTAGCTGGAGTCTTCCCTTCCCCAGCGCAACCTGCGCTCCCAAAGCCACCACGCGCTGGAAAAACTCGGGATGTGAGAGCCGAGGGTGGGGGTGGGGGGGAGAGGGGGCACGAGCAGCTTTCGGAGCTGCTAAATGAACTTTTTGGAATTCGGGAGGTGCCGACTTTCCACCTCCGAGTCCTTTTGAGTCACTGAGAAACTGTCATGCAAGGTGCTGCGAGCGGTGGGTGCCGCTCCAGAGGCGGAATTCTTGGAATTCTTGGAATTCTTGGAAAACTCCCTGCTAGTACAGTACCTGCCGGCGTTTCACTGCGCCTTTCAAACGCGGGCAGTTTGTCAACAAAAGCATCATCCTCTGATAACACAAGCAGAAGAAACGCAAAGGAAGGAAGGAAAGAAAGGAAAGAAAAAGAAAAGAAAAGAAAAGAAAAGAGCACAGAAAGAATGAAAAACACGGATCTCAAGTGAAACCAAGCAGCGCACTTGTACCAAGGCAGAGACAGAGAAATGACGGCAGGGGAGCCCGCACGGGGATCAAAGAGCTCCGTGCTCGGCCGGGAATTGTCCAGACTGACATGAAGCCAACGAGGAAAGCACAGCAGGACAGCACGGGGGACACGAGGGGGAACTGCCCCTCCCGTGATCCCGGGCAAATTCCATCGGGCTCTGCCGCAGGGAACGGGAGACGCTGGGGACAGACGGGATTGGGGTGTCCCAGCCCCCCGGGACCTGCAGTGGTCCCCGAGTCCAGACCTGCCCGTCCCTGCGCACCTCCCAGCCCGGCTTCTCCTCTCCTGGGAGCTGGAATTCCTCCCTCCTCGGCTGCGGATTTTCCTGGATGCCCACCCAGCACCAGTGTCCCCTTTTGGTGGGGACAAGGAGACGCTTTCCCACAGCAGATCCCGAACAAATCCTGGCTGTGCCTGTGCCCCATCCAGCTTTTCCCAAAATTCTGTCTATGCCCCATCCAGCTTTTCCCAAAATTCTGTCTGTGCCCCATCCAGCTTTTCCCAAAACTCTTCCTGTGCCCCATCCAGCTTTTCCCAAAACTGTCTGTGCCCCATCCAGCTTTTCCAAAACTCTTCCTGTGCCCCATCCAGCTTTTCCCAAAATTCT
Organism: Acridotheres tristis; assembly: GCA_037013685.1. Lineage (NCBI taxonomy): Eukaryota > Metazoa > Chordata > Aves > Passeriformes > Sturnidae > Acridotheres > Acridotheres tristis. Next base: position 2,159,762 of record CM072895.1, read on the forward strand.
GTCTATGCCCCATCCAGCTTTTCCCAAAACTCTTCCCGTGCCCCATCCAGCTTTTCCCAAAATTCTGTCTGTGCCCCATCCAGCTTTTCCCAAATCTCTGCCTGTGCCCCATCCAGCTTTTCCCAAATCTCTGCCCGTGCCCCATCCAGCTTTTCCCAAATCACTGCCTGTGCCCCATCCAGCTTTTCCCAAATCTCTGCCTGTGCCCCATCCAGCTTTTCCCAAATCACTGCCTGTGCCCCATCCAGCTTTTCCCAAAACTCTTCCTGTGCCCCATCCAGCTCTTCCCAAAATTCTGTCTATGCCCCATCCAGCTTTTCCCAAAACTCTTCCTGTGCCCCATCCAGCTTTTCCCAAATCTCTGCCCGTGCCCCATCCAGCTTTTCCCAAAACTCTGCCCGTGCCCCATCCAGCTTTTCCCAAAACTCTGCCCGTGCCCCATCCAGCTTTTCCCAAAACTCTTCCTGTGCCCCATCCAGCTCTTCCCAAAGTTTGGGCTGGATTCCAGCAGAAATATTCCTCATTCAAAGGGTGCTGGCACTGCCCGGCTCCCCAGGGAATGGTCCCGGCCCCGAGGCTTGGCTCCAGGATTTTGGACACCTCTCCCCGGGATGCTCAGGGTGGGAATGTTGGGGGATCTGTGCAGGGCAGGAGTTGGATCAATGATCCCTGTGGATCCCTCCCCACTCAGCACAATCCACGCATGGAGCTGGAAGGGCAACACCTCCAAAAATCTGGGATGCTCCTCCTGGCTGCCCCATTTGCCCAGAGCCTGATTTTGGAAGGAAAAACCTCCAAGGAAACCTGCATGGATGGTTTGGGACCAGAACCTCTCTCCCAACCCATGAGATATTTTCTTTAAAACCTTTTCAAGCCCCCACACAACCAGTTTCAGCACCTCTTTGCTCCTCTTTATTTTACAGAACATTTTCTGGATGTTCTGACTGTGCATGGCTTTTCTCAGCCGTGTTTCAATTTCCCGGATTGTTTTCTCTTTATGGAGGAGGTCAGAGATGTCCTTCACCCACTTAAACAGCTCTGGGCAGGCCTCGCCCCCTCTGCCCAGCACGGGCAGCTCGGTCAATCATCAAACAGCAGCTTTTGTTCCAAAAAAAAGAAGGAGAGAAAAAATGAGACCCAAAGGGAGAGCCTGAGGGAGCTCGGGGGGGCAGGAGCAGCCCTTGGGTCGCTGCCATCGCCCTCCTGCAGCTCCGGGGATTGTCCCTGTCCCCAACCTGGCTGTCCCTGTCCCCAATCTGCCTGTTCCTGTCCCCAATCTGCCTGTCCCTGTCCCCAGCCTGGCTGTCCCTGTCCCCAACCTGGCTGTCCTTGTCCCTGTCCCCAACCTGGCTGTCCCTGTCCCCAGCCTGGCTGTCCCTGTCCCTGTCCCCAGCCTGGCTGTCCCTGTCCCCAGCCTGGCTGTCCTTGTCCCTGTCCCCAACCTGGCTGTCCCTGTCCCCAGCCTGGCTGTCCCTGTCCCCAGCCTGGCTGTCCCTGTCCCTGTCCCCAGCCTGGCTGTCCCTGTCCCTGTCCCCAACCTGGCTGTCCCTGTCCCCAGCCTGGCTGTCCCTGTCCCTGTCCCCAGCCTGGCTGTCCCTGTCCCCAATCTGGCTGTCCCTGTCCCCAACCTGGCTGTCCCTGTCCCCAATCTGGCTGTCCCTGTCCCTGTCCCCATCCTGGCTGTTCCTGTCCCTTTCCCCATCCTGCCTGTCCCTGTCCCAGCCTGGCTGTTCCTGTCCCTGTCCCAGCCTGGCTGTCCCTGTCCCTTTTCTCAGCCTCTCTGTCCCTGTCCCCAGCCTCTCTGTCCCTGTCCCTGTCCCCAGCCTCTGTGTCCCCTCCACCAAACCCATATCCCTGTGGCCACCATGTCCTCACTTCAGTGCCACCACCAAAGCCGTGTCCCTGTGGCCACCAGTGCCACAAGCACCGCTCAAAGCCACTTCCAGTGCCACCAGCGGGCACGGGGGACACTCAGGGCTCGCTGCCCAGGTGACATTTCCCCAGCAAGGTGCCGTGACAGTGACCAACAGCCGGAACAGGTACGAGCACCCCGAGAGCCAAACAACAACGACAACAACAACAACAACAAGAACAGGATGGAGACGCAGCCGGAGACTCCAGCAAAGCCACCGGGAGGGCTCGGTGCCACCGGTGCCACCAGCACCGCGGGGACAGCGCTGTCACTTTCCCCTCCCAGCCACCGCTCCCCCCCCTGACAGCAGCGACAAAAGCGCTGAGAGCACGGGGACTCCCGGCAGGACGGGATTTCCAGGGCTGGGAAAAAAGAGGAAGAGGAGGAGGAGGAGGAGGAGGAGGAGGAGGAGGAGGAGGAGGAGGAGGAGGAGGAGGAGGAGGAGGAGGTGGAGGAGGAGGAGGAGGAGGGAGGAGGAGGAGGAGGAGGAGGAGGAGGAGGAGGAGGAGGAGGAGGAGGAGGAGGAGGAGGAGGAGGAGGAGGAGGAGGAGGAGGAGGAGGAGGAGGGGGGAGCGCTGGCAGCGGGGACAGAGGGGACAGGGAGGGGACAGGAGGGGAGGAACAAGAGGGGACAGAGGGGACAGGAGGGGACAGGGAGGGGACAGGGAGGGGGACAGGAAGGGGGACAGGGAGGGGACAGGGAAGGGGACAGGGAGAGGGGACAGGGAAGGGGACAGGAAGGGGACAGGAAGGGGACAGGGAGGGGACGGGAGGGGAGGGACAAGAGGGGACAGGAGGGGATCGAGGGGACGGGGGGGGGCAGGACTGGACAAGAAGGGACAGACGGGACAAGAGGGGGCAGGACTGGACAGGAGGGGACAGGGAGGGGGACAGGGAGGGGGACAGGGAGGGGGACAGGGAGGGGATAGGGAGGGGACAGGAGGGGACAGGAGGGGACAGGAGGGGACAGGGAGGGGACAGGGAGGGGACAGGGAGGGGGACAGGGAGGGGGACAGGGAGGGGGACAGGGAGGGGGACAGGGAGGGGACAGGGAGGGGACAGGGGAGGGGACAGGGAGGGGGACAGGGAGGGGACAGGGAGGGGGACAGGGAGGGGACAGGGAGGGGGACAGGGAGGGGGACAGGGAGGGGGACAGGGAGGGGACAGGGAGGGGACAGGGAGGGGACAGGGAGGGGGACAGGGATGGGGACAGGGAGGGGACAGGGAGGGGACAGGGAGGGGACAGGGAGGGGACAGGGAGGGGACAGGGGAGGGGACAGGGAGGGATAGAGGGGACAGGGAGGGATAGAGGGGACAGGAGGGGACCCAGCGCCTGGAGCTGGGAGCTGCCAGCCAGACTCGGTTCCCATTCCTTTCTGAGCCCCAGGCGGGGTTTAACAAATCCCGCTTTTTTCAGGCCACTCCTCCAAAAAAGAAACTTTTGGTTCTGCTCTGGGTCGTGCCGAGGGGCTGGGAAGGGACTTCTCCAAGTTCCCCCTTTTCCTGTTACAGCTTTAAGGGCGAGTGTGAATTTAAACATTGCAAGAGATTGAAAATTCCCGGATCCCAAGGTCTGGCTTCCAGCCCCGCTCCCCGCCAGGCACAAGCATCCCTTGCAAAAAAAAAAAAAAAAACCAAAAAAAAACAACAAAAAAAAAAAAAAAACAAAACAAAAAAAACCAAAAAAAAAGCCGATTTTGCCCCAATTTACAACCCAGAACCACATTTGACATTATAATTCCCTCGACTTTTCACCAAACATCCGTTTCCCACAACATTTGGGAAAAATTCCCTCGAGGCATCACCACCACCCCCCCCCCCCCCCATTTAAAACCCTGACACGAATTAACAAATCCCATCCCCCAAAAAAAAAAAAAAAAAAAAAATTAAAAAAAGATCCAGCGAATGAAAAGGCCTCGGGAAATATTTGAGGATGTAAAAAAAGTGAAAGAAGAGCAGAGCCGTGTGTGTTTACCGACGGTGGGAGTGGTGGCTGCGCTCAGGGAATTGGTGGAAGAAATGGAAGAAGTGCTCTCAGCTCGGGCCAGAGGCGCGATCGGAGGAGGGCTCGAGGAGTGGATGGGAGGGCTGAAAGGTCTGGACTGGAGAGAAACAAAAAAAAAAAAAAAAAAAAAAAAAAGAGACAAAGTTAAAGAAAATCACAGGAATATTCGCATTAAATAAATAAAATTTTGTCCGGACTGGAGAGAAACAAAAAAAAAAAATGACACAGAGAAAATCTGCAGAGAAATATTCGCATCAAATAAATAAAATTTTGTCCGGACTGGAGAGAAACAAAAAAAAAAAAAGAAAAAAAAAAAAAAAGAGACAAAGTTAAAGAAAATCACAGGAATATTCGCATTAAATAAATAAAATTTTGTCCAGACAACAACAACAAAAAAAAGACACAAAGTTAAAGAAAATCACAGAAATATTCGTATCAAATAAATAACATTTTGTCCGGACTGGAGAGAAACAAACAAAAAAAAAATAACACAAAGAAAATCTGCACAGAAATATTCGCATCAAATAAATTTTTGAAAAGACACAAAGTTAAAGAAAATCCGGACAGAAATATTTGCATCAAATAAATTTTTTAAAATGACACAAAGTTAAAGAAAATCACAGAAATATTCGCATCAAATAAATAAAAATTTGTCCGGACTGGAGAGAAACAAACAAAAAAAAAGGCACAAAGTTAAAGAAAATCCGTGCAGAAATATTCGCATCAAATAAATAAATTTTTTTTCTGGACTGGAGAGAAACAAAAAAAAAAAGAAAAAAAAAAGACACAAAGTTAAAGAAAATAATAGAAATATTCGCATTAAATAAATAAAATTTTGTCCGGACTGGAGAGAAACAAACAAAAAAAAAATGACACAGAAAAAATCTGCAGAGAAATATTCGCATCAAATAAATAAAATTTTGTCCGGACAACAACAACAAAAAAAAAGACACAAAGTTAAAGAAAATCACAGAAATATTCGCATTAAATAAATAAAAATTTGTCCGGACTGGAGAGAAACAAACAAAAAAAAAGGCACAAAGTTAAACAAAATCCGTGCAGAAATATTCGCATCAAATAAATAATTTTTTTTTTCTGGACTGGAGAGAAACAAAAAAAAAAAGAAAAAAAAAAAGACACAAAGTTAAAGAAAATAATAGAAATATTCGCATTAAATAAATAAAATTTTGTCCGGACTGGAGAGAAACAAAAAAAAAAAATGACACAGAGAAAATCTGCAGAGAAATATTCGCATCAAATAAATAAAATTTTGTCCGGACAACAACAACAAAAAAAAAGACACAAAGTTAAAGAAAATCACAGAAATATTCGCATTAAATAAATAAAATTTTGTCCGGACTGGAGAGAAACAAACAAAAAAAAAGGCACAAAGTTAAACAAAATCCGTGCAGAAATATTCGCATCAAATAAATAAATTTTTTTTTTTCTGGACTGGAGAGAAACAAAAAAAAAGAAAAAAAAAGACACAAAGTTAAAGAAAATAACAGCAATATTCGCATTAAATAAATAAAATTTTGTCCGGACTGGAGAGAAACAACAAAAAAAAAATGACACAGAGAAAATCTGCAGAGAAAAATTCGCATCAAATAAATAAAATTTTGTCCAGACAACAACAACAAAAAAAAGACACAAAGTTAAAGAAAATCACAGAAATATTCGTATCAAATAAATAACATTTTGTCCGGACTGGAGAGAAACAAACAAAAAAAAAATAACACAAAGAAAATCTGCACAGAAATATTCGCATCAAATAAATTTTTGAAAAGACACAAAGTTAAAGAAAATCCGGACAGAAATATTTGCATCAAATAAATTTTTAAAAATGACACAAAGTTAAAGAAAATCACAGAAATATTCGCATTAAATAAATAAAATTTTGTCCGGACTGGAGAGAAACAAACAAAAAAAAAGGCACAAAGTTAAACAAAATCCGTGCAGAAATATTCGCATCAAATAAATAAATTTTTTTTTTTTCTGGACTGGAGAGAAACAAAAAAAAAGAAAAAAAAAGACACAAAGTTAAAGAAAATCACAGAAATATTCGCATTAAATAAATAAAATTTTGTCCGGACTGGAGAGAAACAAAAAAAAAAAATGACACAGAGAAAATCTGCAGAGAAATATTCGCATTAAATAAATAAAATTTTGTCCGGACTGGAGAGAAACAAACAAAAAAAAAATGACACAGAGAAAATCTGCAGAGAAATATTCGCATCAAATAAATAAAATTTTGTCCGGACAACAACAACAAAAAAAAGACACAAAGTTAAAGAAAATCACAGGAATATTCGCATTAAATAAATAAAAATTTGTCCGGACTGGAGAGAAACAACAAAAAAAAATGACACAAAGAAAATCCGGACAGAAATATTCTCATGGAATAAATGACATTTTGTCGGGACTGGGCATCTCCAGGCCGGCAGGTGGGCTCAGCTCTTCCCACGGGGGGCAAACCGCGGGAAATCCCAACCCCTGCTGCTGAGCTCGGGTCACTTGTGCAGCTCCATTGTCCCGTTCCGGGCTGGCAGTGCCATCCTCCGCTCCCCGGCACGGCCCTCTGTGCCATTCCAATGTCACCCCCACCCCTGGCATGTCCCTCTGTCCCATTCCAATGTCACCCTCCGCTCCCCGGCATGTCCCCCTGTCCCATTCCGGGCTGGCAGTGCCACCCTCCGCTCCCCGGCATGTCCCCCTGTCCCATTCCAGTGCCACCCTCCGCTCCCTGGCACATCCCCCTGTCCCATTCCAACGTCACCCCCACCCCTGGCATGTCCCTCTGTCCCATTCCAATGTCACCCTCCAGCCCTGGCACATCCCCCTGTCCCATTCCAATGCCACCCTCCAGCCCTGGGACATCTCTCTGTCCCATTCCAGACTGGCAGTGCCACCCTCCACTCCCTGGCATGTCCCCCTGTCCCATTCCGGGCTGGCAGTGCCACCCTCCGCTCCCTGGCATGTCCCTCTGTCCCATTCCAGTGCCACCCTCCGCTCCCTGGCATGTCCCCCTGTCCCATTCCAATGTCACCCCCACCCCTGGCACGTCCCCCTGTCCCTTTCCAATGTCACTCTCCACTCCCTAGCACATCTCTTTATCCCATTCCAGGCTGGCAGTGCCATCCTCAACTCCCTGGCACATCTCTCTGTCCCATTCCAGTGTCACCCCCACCCCTGGCCCATCCCCCTGTCCCATTCCAGTGCCACCCTCAGCTCCCTGGCATGTCCCCCTGTCCCATTCCAATGTCACCCCCACCCCTGGCATGTCCCCCTGTCCCATTCCAGTGCCACCCCCACCCCTGGCATGTCCCTGCCGTGCCCCCAGCCCCTCCCCACGTACCACGTCACTGACTGGGGGTTTGCCAGGGGGCAGCTTGGGCCGGGACGGGGGTCGGGGGGGCGGTGGCGGGGGGGTGCCACACGTGGCCAGCGGCGTTCCGGGGCGAGCTGGGGACGAGGAACCTGCAACAAACGGGAGCCGTGAGTGCCCTGCGGGCTGTGCCCACACTGCTGCCCACCCCAGAGCCCCAGGAGATCGTGGCACGGCCCAGCAGAGGGGCACGGAACCTTCCAGAATGGCTGATGCCCGTGGATTCCTGGCAGGGGCTGCTCAACCCCTGGTAAAATGGTTACTGGAGGAGTCTTACAGCATTCCCAAAAAATACGGGCAGGAGGAAGGGGGTGATGGATGAAGCACTGCTCCAAGGGTGGCACAACTGGGAATTGGGGACCCTCATCACTCGGGCCAGCAAAGAAGGGAAAAGTGGAAGAGGAAAGTTCTGGGATTTGCAGGCAGCTGCCAACATCTGGAAGAGTGTCCCAGAAAAGGGTGCTGACGTCAGGGCTCACGGGGACCCTGCTGCAAAGGGAATTTCTGGTGAATTGGGAATTTCAGCACGGGACATCCAGGAGCCTGGAGCTCCACACACACAGGAATTCCCTGCAGGAGAAATGCAGCAATACCTGGAGCTGGACAGAGAGGGCACAGGTGGCACCAGGACACACCGGGAAGGGCAGGGAGGAACTCAGATCTCACTCCCAGGAGAGCTGAGCCGGGGTTTGAATTTCCATGGAAGCACAACAGCTCCGTGCCCGGCTCAGACTGATCACATGATGACTTCATAATTCCCACTTCCAAGAGAATAATTTCCTGAGTTTTTTTGGGTGATAGCTCAGATTAAGCAAAGATCAAAGCTGGGTTTATAGGAACAAGAAGAGGTGAGGGAGAGCAGGCTCAGACAAGACAGGGCCTGGCTTCAAGGGAGTAAATTCCAGTCATTCCTTTGCAAAACTCCAAAATTCAAACCATTAATTTGGGAACCAGAGTTTGAATTTTTTTCCTTCCTTATCCCACTAAAACAGGAAGCATTGAGGGAAAATGACCTTGCAGGACTGAGTGTCACAGGGTGGAGGGTTCTGTGGCCACCAGGTAGCCAAAGCCTGGCAGATGGTGGCTTCCATCCAGGGAATGGATATTTCCTACCCCAGGAGCTGACAGCACGTGGGATTCCAGCATGGAATGAGAAATCTGCTGGAATTCTGGGCCTGGAGAAACCTGGGGTGGTGGAAGAGTTTGGAGATCCCTTCCAAGCCAAGCCGTCCACCAGGTCCCCAGCCCTGCCTCGGTGACAGGGGGAGATCCTGGGGGGGCTCTGCTCCACAGCACCCAAAAAACGAGCCTTGGAGAGGTGGGAGGAGTGGGAGAGCTGCTGGATCTGGTGCAGCTTTTGGAGGATTTGCACCATTTCTGTGTGGCTGGGCTCACACTTGGATTCTCCAGCTTGCTGCAGCAGTCCTGGCTGAGACAGGAGCAATTCCTGGAGAAGGGATGTGGATCTCCTGGGACAGGCTGAGCAGGGCTTCATCATCCATCCATCCATCCATCATCCATCATCCATCCATCATCCATCACATCCATCATCCATCCATCCATCATCCATCCATCATCCATCATCCATCAATCATCCATCATCCATCAATCATCCATCATCCATCATCCATCCATCCATCCATCATCCATCCATCATCCATCATCCATCATCCATCATCCATCCATCATCCATCATCCATCCATCATCCATCATCCATCCATCCATCCATCCATCCATCCATCATCCATCCATCATCCATCATCCATCCATCCATCATCCATCATCCATCCATCATCCATCATCCATCCATCCATCCATCCACCATCCATCCATCATCCATCCATCATCCATCCATCATCCATCCATCCATCCATCATCCATCCATCCATCCATCATCCATCATCCATCCATCATCCATCCATCCATCCATCCATCCACCATCCATCCATCCATCCATCCATCCATCATCCATCATCCATCCATCATCCATCCATCCATCATCCATCATCCATCATCCATCCATCCATCCATCATCCATCCATCCATCATCCATCCATCCATCCATCATCCATCCATCCATCCATCCATCATCCATCCATCCATCCATCATCCATCCATCCATCATCCATCCATCATCCATCCATCATCCATCATCCCCATCCATCCATCCATCCATCATCCATCCATCATCCATCATCCATCCATCCATCCATCATCCATCATCCATCCATCCATCATCCATCCATCATCCATCCATCCATCATCCATCCATCATCCATCCATCCATCATCCATCCATCATCCATCATCCATCATCCATCCATCATCCATCCATCCATCCATCATCCATCCATCATCCATCCATCATCCATCCATCCATCCATCCATCATCCATCATCCATCCATCCATCCATCCATCATCCATCCATCCATCATCCATCCTCCATCATCCATCATCCATCCATCCATCCATCATCCATCCATCATCCATCATCCATCCATCATCCATCCATCATCCATCATCCATCCATCATCCATCATCCATCCATCATCCATCATCCATCCATCCATCATCCATCCATCCATCCATCCATCATCCATCCATCCATCCATCCATCATCCATCATCCATCCATCATCCATCATCCATCCATCCATCCATCATCCATCATCCATCCATCATCCATCCATCATCCATCTCCACGTGGGGAGCCCCTGGCCCATCTCCATCCTGGGAAGGAGCAGTGCAGGAGGAATCCTGGTGCTTCCTGCTCCTGGCAGCTCCTGGAGAATTCCCAGCTCCAGCTGGACCCTGCAGCCCCCACAGGGACCCCCTCGACCCCCCGAGCCAGCACAGAAAAGCCACCAGCACTGAAGCAAAGCCACACTCGCAGCACCAGCCACACTCGGGGAGGTGACAAATCCCCCGGGCAGTGACACCAATTCCAAACTGGAATATGGAACTGGAACCTGCACACCCACCCCAGCACCAGTGCGGGTTCCTCGAGGCTCTGGGGGGCGATCCCCTCCAAAATCAGCCCTGGTGGATGCGGGATGGGAGCACAAGGGACAGACCCTGCGAGAACAGGCTCGGGCTGCAGCTCCCCAAGCACGGAGCGTGAGTAACCGGAGCCTCCCCCAGCTCGTTTGCCCTAATGAACATTTATAATTAAGCAGGTGAAGAGGCAGGCAGAGCCAGCAGCTTCTCCCGTGGGAGATGGAACACATCTCCCCATCCATCCCCAGCTGAGCATCCACACCCAGAGCCGGGAAGAACCGAGCACCGTTCACAGCCGTGAACTACCGGGGTGATTAAAAAATAAATAAACAAAACAACAATAACAACAACAAAAAAAAAACCACAAAAAGCCCTGAACCCGAGGCTTGCTCCGACGATTCCGCCACATTTCTACCCCCACAGACGACACAACCTCAGCAACACCAACACTCAAACTCCCTGCATCCCCATTTGGGGATGGGAAGCGCGGCTCCGGGAGAAGCTTTGCCAAGGACACGGGAAGCTCAGGACAGCACAGCGCGGGCTGGGTGGGGACACAGCCAGGCGGGAGGGTCACCGCGGCCACACCGAAGCGCAGCCGGGCTCGCTCGCAGCACGTACCGCTGGTGCTTCCCGTGCTGGCGCCCGGCCCGGGCGACGACACCACGGCGCGGTAGGTGGGCGGCGGAGGGGGCGGCGGGGTGGCTCTTTGACCCGGCCCAAAATCTTTGGGAGAGGCGACGGGCTCGGAGGAATCATCCTTAAGGTGGGGAGGATGCTCGGGAAGCTTCTTGGGAGCGTCTTCCAGCTGCAGCGGCGAGGGCAGCGGGCGGGGATGCTCGCCTGGGCTACCGGCGGCCGCCGCTGGCGACGCCGCCTTTTCCCGGGGCGACAATTCCGCAGGAGGAGCGTTTTCCGGGGATTGATCGGAAAAATTGACCCACTTGTCTTCCGCCGTGGCAGCAGCAGATTTAGGGGACGGCACGGGGCCAAAAATGCTGTCCAAGTCATTGATGGACGGGAGTTTGTCCCGTTTGGGCTCTGCTGCTGCCTGGTCCCCTCCTGTGGTCAGAGGAGGTTTATTTTACACCCAGCATTAACTCGCTACGGGCTCTACAATCACCTTTTCTCATTTCTATTTATATAATTCATGGGCAAGAAGGTTTCCAGCACAGCCGGGTGTGACATGGGATGAATCCCGCGGGATCCAAAGGCTGGAGGAAGGAGCATGCACCACGAGCCGGCACTAACAACCAAGAATCCCAAATCCCCCCCAAATTCACAGCCTCCTTTTGGCCTCTAAACCGCACCGCGTCCTTAGCAGCAGCTCTGAATTATCAAATTATTATTTTTAGCAGCTCTCACAGGTGTGCACTCAGCACTCTGGCACACCCCACTCTCTCTATACATATATTTATAAACACTCAGGTATAAATATATATATATTAAATATATATATTTATCTATCTAGACATGCTGGTTGGACACTGCTGGAGGCTGGGCATGCAGCACAGATGCACACGGGGGGTCTAGTCCAGCCACGGGCAATGTATTCCAGCCAGAAGCAAGAACAGATCGGGATTTTGGGGGGTACAGATCGGGATTTTGGGGGGTACACATTAGGATTTTGGGGCACACATTGGGATTTCGGGAGGACACGCAGATCGGGATTTGGGAGGCACAGATCGGGATTTTGGGAGGACACATTGGGATTTGGGGAGGCACAGATCGGGATTTGAGGGGCACAGATCTGGATTTTGGGGCACAGACCTGGATTTGGGGGTACAGACCTGGATTTGGAGGGGACACATCGGGATTTTGCGGGGGCACACATCGGGATTTGGAGGGGACACATCGGGATTTTGGGAGGGCACACATCGGGATTTTGGGAGGGCACACATCGGGATTTTAGGGGGGCACACATCGGGATTTTGGGAGGGCACACATCGGGATTTGGAGGGGACACATTGGGATTTTAGGGGGGCACACATCGGGATTTTAGGGGGGCACACATCGGGATTTGGAGGGGCACACATCGGGATTTTAGGGGGGCACACATCGGGATTTTGGGAGGGCACACATCGGGATTTTAGGGGGGCACACATCGGGATTTTGGGAGGGCACACATGGGGATTTTGGGGGGGCACACATCGGGATTTGGAGGGGACACATTGGGATTTTGGGAGGGCACACATCGGGATTTTGGGGGGGCACACATCGGGATTTGGGGGTACACATTGAGATTTTGCGGGGGCACACATCGGGATTTTGGGAGGGCACACATCGGGATTTGGAGGGGACACATCGGGATTTTAGGGGGGCACACATCGGGATTTTGGGAGGGCACACATCGGGATTTGGAGGGGACACATTGGAATGTTAGGGGGGTACACATCGGGATTTTGGGAGGGCACACATCGGGATTTGGAGGGGACATTTTGGGGGGGCACACATCGGGATTTGGAGAGGACACATTGGGATTTTAGGGGGGCACACATCAGGATTTGGAGAGGACACATCGGGATTTTAGGGGGGCACACATCGGGATTTTGGGAGGGCACACATCGGCATTTGGGGGGGCACACATCGGGATTTTGGGGGGGCACACATCGGGATTTGGAGAGGACACATTGGGATTTTAGGGGGGCACACATCGGGATTTTAGGGGGGCTCTGCTCACTGAGCCACCACACACCAACATTCCCAGCTGACTCCAGCACCACCACAGCTCCATCAGCCAAGCATTTTTCACATCCAGGGCAGGGAGATCCTAACACTCAAATGCCCTCTGGGATCCTCAGGGCAGCACCACCCCATCCCTGCTCCTCTGCTTTGGGGATCCATCCACGGCTCTACATTTAGGATGAACATTTAGGGTGAACATTTAGGATAAAAGAGGAATTTGCTAAACCGGACAAGAACAGCCCTCAGGCACTTGCTTGACAGATACACAAGGCACGGCCCAGCAAATGATCCAGCATTTGCTCCTGGGAATGGATGGAGGGTGGACACGGACACTCTGCCAGCCCGGCTGCTCCCAGGAGCGGGAAATTCGGGATGTGGGAGCACAGATGAGATGGTGATGGACAGAGCAGGGGAGCTCTTGGTGGCCAAGGGGTTCCACCCCGAGGGGCTCCGTGTGGCCCCGTGCAGTGCCCCCTCCAAAGTCGCTCCTTCCCTGCTCCAATCCTGCTTTTCCATCAGCCAGCACCATGAATTATATACCTGGGAGCCCCTCGTGTCCTCTGGCTGCATCCAACACTTTTCCATCCCTGCCCTCGGGTTCTCCTTCATTCCCAGCACCATTTCCCTTCCCTTCCCTGGCTGCAGTGCCAGGGGGGCTTTTCTCACCTTCCAGCAGGAATTTGGGGGGCAGGGAATGCAGGAGCAGCTCCCTGCCACAGGCAGACCCTGCCCGCTCTGTAATTCCTCAGCCCAGGCTGTTCAGGGCTGCTCCAGGCAGGAGCAGGGCTCTGGGATTTTGGGAATTTATCCCAGTTTCCAGCAGGATTTTAATCCTGCCCTGCATTCCCAGAGTGACTGATCCAAAGGCAGGGATGGTGTAAAGAACATGAATTTCACCGGGGTGACACCGATTTGGGAGCCAAAAATATTTGTGCAGCATCCACTGAAACACCACAAAGGCTGTCCCTGGATCCCTGGGAGTGTCCCAGGCCAGGCTGGACAGGGCCTGGGGGACCCTGGGACAGTGGGAGGTGTCCCTGCCCAAGGCACAGGGAACTGGATGGAAATTCCAGCCTGGAATTCTCTGAATTCCAAGGGAGGAGGAAGCACAGGGACCAAATCCGTGCCTAAAATACAGCCACGGGGACCTGTCCCCCCATCCCCCAGTGCCATCCCACGGCTGGGGATGGGACCTGTCCCTCCTGTCCTTCCCAGGGATGGGACCGGAACCCCCCAATGCCACTCCAGAACTGGGCATGGGATCTGTCCCTCCAGTGCCACCCCAGAGCTGGGGATGGGACCTGGCCACCCCCAGTGCCATCCCCAGTGCCATCCCCAGTGCCACCCCCAGTGCCATCCCCAGTGCCATCCCAGGGCTGGGGATGGGATTTATCCCTCCCAGGGATGGGACCTGTCCCCTCCCAGTGCCACCCCATGACTGGGGCTGGTACCTGTCCCTCCCAGAGCTGGGGATGGGACCTGTCCCTCCTGTCCTTCCCAGGGATGGGATCTGCCCCCTCCCAGTACCACCCCAGGACTAGGGAATGGGACCTGTCCCTCCCAAATCTGGGGATGGGATCTGACCCCCCCAGTGCCACCCCAGAACTGGGGATGGGACCTGTCCCTCCTGTCCCTCCCAGGGATGGCACCTGTCCCTCTCAGTGCCACCCCAGGGCTGGGGATGGCACCTGTCCCCCCAGCGCGGTGCCCCCCAGGGCCGGGGATGGCACCTGTCCCCCCGGTGCTATTCCAGAGCTGGGGATGGCACCTGTCCCTCCTGTCCCTCCCAGGGATGGCACCTGTCCCTCCAGTGCCACCCCAGGGCTGGGGATGGCACCTGTCCCCCCAGTGCCACCCCAGGGCTGGGGATGGCACCTGTCCCCCCAGCGCGGTGCCCCCCGGGCCGTGCCCGCGCCGTTACCGATGGCCAGGGGCAGGGGCGAGCCGGTGCGCGGCGGAGTGGCCGGGATGTTCTTCGGGGGGAGCGGCGGAGGGGCTGGAACAGAGAACAGAGAGGGGGGAAAATCAGGGGGCAGCGCCGGGAACAGCGGGCAGGAGCCCCGAGCCCCACGGACACTTCCAGGCAGGGAGCAGCTTCCCTGGGAATCCCATCCCAATCCCGTCCCAGCCAGAAATTAATTCCCGATATCCCATCCCTCCATCCATCCATCCATCCCTCCCCTCTGCATTTCTGTTCGGTTTTTTTTGGAATTTCCTACTCTATTTTTTTTTAAATCTCCTGTTTCAACCCTCTATCCCATCCCAATCCCGTCCCAAGGAGAAATTAATTCCCAATATCCCATCCATCCCTCCCCTCTGCATTTCTGTTGGAAATTTTTGGAATTTCCCACTCTTCTTTTTTTTCTTTTTTTTTTTTTTACGTCTCCTGTTTCAACCTCCAATCCCATCCGAAGGAGAAATTAATTCCCAATATCCCACCCATCCCTCCCATCTGCATTTCTGTTTGGTTTTTTTTGGAATTTCCTACTCTTTTTTTTTTTTTAAAAATCTCCTGTTTCAACCCACTATCCCATCCCAATCCCATCCCAAGGAGAAATTAATTCCCAATATCCCATCCATTTCTCCCATCTGCATTTTTGTTGAGTTTTTTTTTAATTTCCCACTGTATTTTTTTTTAATTCATTTTTTTTACATCTCCTGTTTCAACCCCCTACCCCATCCCAAGGAGAAATTAATTCCCGATATCCCATCCATCCCCTCTGCATTTCTGTTGGGTTTTTTTTTTTAATTTCCCACTGGTTTTTTTTAAATTTATTTTTTACATCTCCTGTTTCAACCCCCTATCCCATCCCAATCCCATCCCAAGGAGAAATTAATTCCCGATATCCCATCCATCCCTCACCTCTACATTTTTGTTGATATTTTTTGGAATTTCCCACAGTTTTAAATTTTTTTTATATTTTTCACATCTCCTGTTTCAACCCCCAATCCCATCCTAAGGAGAAATTAATTCCCAATATCCCATCCATTTCTCCCATCTGCATTTTTGTTTGGGTATTTTTGGAATTTCCCACTGTATATTTTTTTTAATTCATTTTTTTTACATCTCCTGTTTCAACCCCCTACCCCATCCCAAGGAGAAATTAATTCCCAATATCCCATCCATCCCTCCCCTCTGCATTTCTGTTTGGTTTTTTGTGGAATTTCCTACTCTTTTTTTTTTTAAAAATCTCCTGTTTCAACCCACTATCCCATCCCAAGGAGAAATTAATTCCCAATATTCCATCCATCCCTCCCCTCTGCATTTCTGTTGAGGTTTTTTTGGAATTTCCTTTTTTATTTTTTATTTTTTTTTACTTTTCCTATTTCAACCCCCCATCCCATCCCAAGGAGAAATTAATTCCCAATATCCCATCCATTTCTCCCATCTGCATTTTTGTTGGATATTTTTGGAATTTCCCACTCTTATTTTTTTCTTTTTTTTTTTTTTTTTTATATCTCCTGTTTCAACCCCCTACCCCATCCCAAGGAGAAATTAATTCCCAGTATCCCATCCCTCCTCTCTGCATTTTTGTTGAGGTTTTTTTGGAATTTCCTACTGTATTTTTTTTTAATTTATTTTTTTTTACATCTCCTGTTTCAACCCTCAATCCCATCCCAAGGAGAAATTAATTCCCAATATCCCATCCCTCCCCTCTGCATTTCTGTTGGGTTTTTTGGAATTTCCCACAGTTTTTTATTTTTTTTATATATATTTTTTTTGCATCTCCTTTTTCAACCACCTACCCCATCCCAAGGAGAAATTAATTCCCAATATCCCATCCCTCCCCTCCGCATTTCTGTTGAGTTTTTTTTGGAATTTCCTATTTTTATTTATTTTTTTTTTTTACGTCTCCTATTTCAACCCCCAATCCCATCCCAAGGAGAAATTGGAGATATTTGAGGCTGTGCCGTTTTTCCCGATGTTTTCCTGGAAAAATCGGAGCTGCCGAAAAACCCCCCCCAACCCTCTTTAATTTAAAGTCCTAGAATTAAAATATTATTATTTATAATAGTATTATGTAAAGCGCCTGGAATTTTAAATACCGGATTCTATTTAAAATACCGAATTATATTTAAAATACCTAGAATTTAAAATACCGAATTATATTTAAAACACCTAGAATTTTAAAATACCTAAAATTTTATATAAACCCCTAGAATTTTATTTAAACCCCTAGAATTTTAAAATACCTCGAATTTTATATAAACCCCTAGAATTTTAAATACCTAGAATTTTATTTAAACCCCTAGAATTTTAAAATACCTCGAATTTTATATAAACACCTAGAATTTTAAAATACCTCGAATTTTATATAAACACGTAGAATCTTAAATACCTAGAATTTTAAAATACCTAGAATTTTAAATACCTAGAATTTAATATAAATACCTAGAATTTATTTAAAATGCCTAGAATTTTAAAATAAATACCTAGAATTTTAAATACCGAATTATATTTAAAATACCTAGAATTTAAAAATACCTCGAATTTTATATAAACCCCTAGAATTTTAAAATACCTAAAATTTTATATAAACCCCTAGAATTTTATATAAACCCCTAGAATTTTAAATACCTAGAATTTTATTTAAACCCCTAGAATTTTAAAATACCTCGAATTTTATATAAACACCTAGAATTTTAAAATACCTCGAATTTTATATAAACACGTAGAATTTTAAATACCTAGAATTTTAAAATACCTAGAATTTAAAATAAATACCTAGAATTTATTTAAAATACCTAGAATTTTAAAATACCTAGAATTTAAAATACCTAGAATTTAAAATACCTAGAATTTTAAAATACCGAATTATATTTAAAATACCTAGAATTTTAAACACCCAGAATTTTAAACACACCTAGAATTTAAAATACAGATTTCTATTTCAAACTCTAGAATTGCACAGGCTGGATGAGGGAAAACTCAGATTTTTGAGCTGATCTCGGGATCTATCAAATTTATTTTTGCTGCTTCACTTACTTCCAGTTGGAAAAGGTCTTGGAAGTTTTGGGGACTCGATGTTTGTGTTGATGGGCTGGAGCGACCCCCAGATCTCAGGCTGGTCCAGAGCAGCTGAAAAATAAAAAATTTTTTAAATTTTAAAAAATTTTTTTTAAAAATAAAAGTTTGAAAGCAATGAAAAAAACCCAAATATTTTCTTCTGATCACCCGAACACACGGAGGGGACATTGAGACCCTGGGAAAAGAGCCCAGACGGTGACAGAAAGTTCATTAATTAACGACAGGGACGGTGGGTAATTAAAATCCGGGCGCGTTTTGAATTAGTGTGACATTTATGGCGCTCGACAAAGAAAACAATGCCCGGGATTTGGATTTGGAGAAATCAAATTGCGGGAAGGAAAACATTGCATTGATGGCAAAAAGTGGTTTGGGATTTTAGGATATACAAAAAAAAATAAAAAGTAAATAAATCGGGTAATAAAATTAAAAGATAATTCTATTTGCAGGGAATAAAAGGGGAGGAAACGAGATTTTTTTTTTAATATATAATTTAGATTTTTTTTGTGGGGTTTTCTGTGCGGAGAACTGCTTACAAGCATTGCTTGGAGTGAAATAATTAATTGGAGTCGTTAATGACGGGAGATAATGAGGCACTCCCTGAGGTGCCAGAAAATCCAGGGGGAGGAGGAGGAGGAGGAAGAGGAGGAAAAGATCCCTGGGAAGAATTCGCTCCAGGACACGAATGGGGTTGGATTTGGGAAAAACAAATCCTGCAAAAATCTGGGAAAATCAGGTTTGGAAGGAAGCAAAATGTGTCTGTGTTAAAGGAGGGGGGAAAAAAAGGGGAAAATAAAAGGGGAAAAAAGGGAAAAAAAGGGAAAAAAAGGAAAAAAAGGGAAAAAAAGGAAAAAAAAGGAAAAAAAATGAAAAAAAAGGAAAAAAAGGAAAAAAAGGAAAAAAAGGAAAAAAAGGGAAAAAAGGAAAAAAAGGAAAAAAGGGAAAAAAGGGAAAAAAAGGAAAAAAAGGAAAAAAAGGAAAAAAAGGAAAAAAAAGGAAAAAAAGGGAAAAAAAAGGAAAAAAAGGAAAAAAAAGGAAAAAAGGGGAAAAAAGGGAAAAAAAAGGAAAAAAAAGGAGAAAAAAGGGGAAAAAGGGGAAAAAAGGGGAAAAAAAGGGAAAAAAAGGGGAAAAAAGGAAAAAAAGGGCGAAAAAAGGGCGAAAAAAAGGGGAAAAAAAGGGGGAAAAAGGGGAAAAAAGGGGGGAAAAAAGGCGAAAAAAGGGCGAAAAAAGGCGAAAAAAGGGGAAAAAAGGGGAAAAAAGGGGAAAAAAGGGGGAAAAAAAGGGCGAAAAAAAGGGCGAAAAAAAGGGGAAACAATGAAAAGAAAAAAAAGCCATTTTTGAGTTTCGAGATGGCATTTCCTGGGCATGGAGGGGCGCCAGGTTTGTCCAAGAGCTCCAGAATCCTGGACGGAATTAACCCCCACTGCTCCAGGGGGATGGGTTGGTGGAAAATCCCGAGTTTGGATAATTCTGGTGCTGGTCCCTGTCAGGATCTCTCCCAGACCTCATCATTAATTAACTAATTGACTAATTGATTAATTGACTAATTGCTCCGTTTCCAGCCAGCCCGAATTAACCCCAGCCCTTCAAGCCCTTCCCCCTGCGGCAGGAGGGCTGGGAATGTCCTGGGAATTCCCTGGGAATTCGGGAATTGTGCAGCTGGGAAATCCCTCAGAGCCCATGGAACCAAAATCACCGTGACCCCAAAATCACCGTGACCCCAAAATCACCGTGGCCCCAAATCACCGTGACCCCAAAATCACCGTGACCCCAAATCACCACGGCCCCAAATCACCGTGACCCCAAAATCACCGTGACCCCAAAATCACCACGGCCCCAAAATCACCGTGGCCCCAAAATCACCGTGACCCCCAAAATCACCGTGACCCCCAAAATCACCGTGACCCAAAATCACCGCGACCCCAAAATCACCGTGACCCCAAAATCACCACGGCCCCAAATCACCACGGCCCCAAAATCACCGTGACCCCAAATCACCGTGACCCCAAAATCATCGTGACCCCAAAATCACCACGGCCCCAAAATCACCGTGACCCCAAATCACCGTGA
Source organism: Acridotheres tristis (assembly GCA_037013685.1). NCBI lineage: Eukaryota > Metazoa > Chordata > Aves > Passeriformes > Sturnidae > Acridotheres > Acridotheres tristis. Next base: position 2,179,842 of record CM072895.1, read on the forward strand.
CCCCAAATCTCCCCCACCCCACACCCCAAACTCATCCCAGACCCTAAACTCCCCCCACCCCAAACCCCAAACTCCCCCCACCCCCCAAACCCCAAACTCCCCCCACCCCAAACCCCAAACTCCCCACCCCAAACTCCCCACACCCCAAAAACTCCCCCACCCCACACCCCAAACTCCCCACACCCCAAACTCCCCCCACCCCACACCCCAAACTCCCACACCCCAAACTCCCCACACCCCAAAAACTCCCCCACCCCACACCCCAAACTCCCCACACCCCAAACTCCCCCCACCCCACACCCCAAACTCCCACACCCCAAAAACTCCCCCACCCCACACCCCAAACCCAAAACTCCCCCACCCCACACCCCAAACTCAGCCTCCCTAGACCCCAAACTCTCCCACACCCCAAACTCCCCCCACCCCACACCCCAAACTCCCCCACCCCAAACCCCAAACTCCCCCACCCCAAACTCCCCCACCCCAAACCCCAAACTCCCCCACCCCAAACCCCAAACTCACCCTCCAGTTTCTGCTCCTCGAACGCCGATTCCAGGGGGGGCCCGAAGAGCGGGGCCAGCGCTGCCGGATCCTCCCCGGCTCTCCGGCTGGGGGGCGAGAGGGGCACGGGGGGCGCTGAGGGCCGGGGCTGCGCTCTCACCCCCTCTTTCAAGCAAACCCCAAATATTTTCAAGGAGTTTTTTTCACCCCAGATCGAGGAGCAGCCGGGCAAACTCGGGATTCCAGGTGGGAAAAGGGGAAAGGAGAGAAGCAACGCCGCCGTGCCAAAATTTGTGGGTGCCACGGCAGCTTTAGGATTAGTCAAAACTCGATGGAAAAGCATTAAAATAATAAATATTTGGGATCTGGATCACGCTCTGGTCTGACACACCAAATCCCGGAGCTGCACGGGGCACATTCCCATTGAAATTTGGCTTTATTCCATTAATTCCATAAAAACTTTGCTGTCCTGAATCAATACATCCCCCACAAGGTGGCTTCCGGCAGGGAATGTCCTTGCAGCTCTTGGTGGAGGACGGGGACGGACTCTGAGCACCCCGACCACCCCCAGCCCCTCCGGGCTGCCAAAATCCCCCAATGGTTTTGGTTGGAAAGAATTTAAACCTCGCGCGGTGGCCCCGTGCCATGGCAGGGACACTTCCCCCCGTGCCAGGGTGGCCCCGAACCTTGGACATCCCCCACCCCCCCCCCCAGGGCTCTGCACTCACCTGGCGGGGTCTGGGGTGGGCGTGGAGCGCCGGGGCCTCGTGATCTCCTCACCTGGGACACACGGACACGGGTCAGAGTCATTGTCACCCCAAAACATCCCCCGGGACACACGGACACGGGTCAGAGTCATTGTCACCCCAAAACTCAGCCCTGGATCAGTCACCGTCACCCCAAAACATCCCCCGGGACACACGGACACGGGTCAGAGTGAGCGTCACCCCAAAACTCAGATCAGGATCAGTCACTGTCACCCCAAAACTCAGATCAGGATCAGTCACTGTCACCCCAAAACTCAGCCCTGGATCAGTCACCGTCACCCCAAAACACCCCACGGGACACACGGACACGGGTCAGAGTCACTGTCACCCCAAAACATCCCCCGGGACAGCCCAGACCGGGATCAGTGTCACCGTCACCCCAAAACACAGCCCTGGATCAGTCACCATCACCCCAAAACATCCCCATGGGACACACAGACACGGGTCAGAGTGAGCGTCACCCCAAAACTCAGACCGGGATCAGTCACCGTCACCCCAAAACATCCCCCGGGACAGCCCAGACCGGGATCAGAGTCACTGTCACCCCAAAACACAGCCCTGGATCAGTCACCGTCACCCCAAAACATCCCCCGGGACACACGGACACGGATCAGAGTCACTGTCACCCCAAAACTCAGCCCTGGATCAGTCACCGTCACCCCAAAACTCAGACCCGGATCAGAGTCACTGTCACCCCAAAACTCAGCCCGGGATCAGTCACCGTCACCCCAAAACTCAGACCCGGATCAGTGTCACTGTCACCCCAAAACTCAGCCCTGGATCAGTCACTGTCACCCCAAAACTCAGATCAGGATCAGTGTCACCGTCACCCCAAAACTCAGACCCGGATCAGAGTCACCGTCACCCCAAAACTCAGATCGGGATCAGTCACCGTCACCCCAAATCCTCCCCCTGTCACGGGGTCACTCCCGCTGTCCCCCCCACCCTTCTGGGCAGATCCGGCAGAAAAGAAAAATCTGCTTTTAATTCTGATTAATTTCTGTACAGAACTAAACCAACGAACTGCTCCAGGGATCCCGAGGATGTCCCCACACTTCACCAGCCTTGCCAGGATCACTTTAAATTAAATTTAACTCACTCCTTTCCCCCCTCCAGCAGGTGCAGTCAGTGTTTTTACAGGTTTTTACAGGTTTTTACAGGTTTTTACAGGTGATACTTACTGGATAAATTCCTTTTAATCGTGCCCTGGAAGGAGAAACACAGGGATAAGTGGCTGGGCAGGGCAGCTGTCACCCCAGGAGCAGAGGTGGCAGGAGGGGACATTTCCTGGAGGTGGCTGAACCCCAGGGAACAGAAAACCCTACCTGGAAAAAAATCCTACCTGGAAAAAAAACCCGACTGAAAAAAATCCTACCTGATGAAACCCCTACCTGGAAAAAAAAAAAAAAAATCCCTACCTGAAAAAAAAAAGCCCTACCTGAAAAAAAAAAAACCCAACCCCTACCTGAAAAAAAAAAAAACCCTACCTGGAAAAAAAAAACTCCTACCTGGGAAAAAAAACCCCTACCTGAGAAAAACTCCACTAAAAAAAAAAAAAAACCAAACAAAACACTGAAACACCGCCCTCCCCCCTTAAAAAAAAAACAAAAACACTGAAAAGAACCCCACTGGAAAGGAAAAAAGCCCCCCTGGAAAGGAAAAAAACCCCACCTGGTAAAAACCCCACTGAAAAAAAAACAACTGGAAAAAAAAAATCCCCACTGAAAAAAAACCCTACCTAGAAAAAAAAAAAACAAACAAACCCTACCTGGAAAAAAAAAAAAAAAACCTACCTGGGAAAAAAACCCATTCCCACATTCCCAGGCCCCATTCTCACATTCCCCCATTCCCATATTTCTATTCCTCCATTCCCCGACCCCATTCCCACATTCCCCCATTCCCATACCCCCATTCCCACATTCCCCCATTCCCCCATTTCCCCATTCCCATATTCCCATTCCTCCATTCCCATTCCCCATTCCCCCATTTCCCATATTCCTACATTCCCATTCCCCACTCCCCCATTCCCATATTCCCCCATTCCCCATTCCCATATTCCCATATTCCCACTCCCCCATTCCCATATTCCCATTCCCCCATTTCCCATATTCCCATTCCCCCATTTCCCATTCCCCGACCCCATTCCCATATTCCCATTCCCATATTCCCATTCCCCCATTCCCATATTCCCATTCCCCCATTCCTATTCCCCCATTTCCCATTCCCCCATTCCCATATTTCCATTCCCCCATTCCCCCATCCCCATTCCCCATTCCTATTCCCCCATTTCCCATTCCCCCATTCCCATATTCCCACTCCCCCATTCCCATATTCCCATTCCCATATTCCCATTCCCATATTCCCATTCCCCCATTCCCACATTCCCATTCCCCATTCCCATTCCCCCATTCCCCCATTCCCATATTCCCATTCCCCCATTCCCACATTCCCATTCCCCATTCCCATTCCCCCATTCCCCCATTCCCATATTCCCATTCCCTCATTCCCATATTCCCACTCCCCCATTCCCAAATTCCCATTCCCAGGTTCTCACCGGGCTGCGCCGCTGCGGTCAGCGAGAAGGGGAGAGAAGAGACACCTGGTCAGAGAGTGACACGTCAGCACCCCAATGTCCCCAAGTGCCACCACACCTCGGGGGTCACCCTGGGAGAGCCCCCACATCCTGGCAAACGGCATTTCCCCACTGGAAGGGTTTTTTTTTTTTTTTTGGAAAAACCCCAATGGCCCCACGGATGGGTTCCCTGCCTCCTCCTACCTGTGGGATCCAGGTAAACCCTGACACACCTTGTCCCAATCCTTGGATCCAAAGCGCACCCCCAAAGCCGCGCTCAGAGCCGAGCCCAGCTCTATTTTCACACATCCTATTTTAAAACGCTCTAAGCCAGCCATAAAGGAAATTAAATTTCATCCTAGAAGGGCGGGGTCGCTATTTGCTTTTGGCATTTCAGCTCTGGAGACACGACAAGAGCACACAAAGCTGCGTTAAAAAAACTATTCCGGGAGATAAAAATTGCGTTTCTTACCGGACTTTTCCTCTAAAAGGAGGCAGAGAGAGGGAAGGGAAAAAAAAAAAAAAAAAAAAAAAAAACAAAGAGAGAGAGAATGAGAAGGTGAGGGAATTATTTTTTATAAAGAGGAATGGAAGGTTGGTGTCAGGTTAAAGACAAAGCAGAGGGACGGGAGAGCTCGAGCTTCACCCACCCAGTGGAGAGAGAACACTTGGAAATGGAAAAGTTGTGTCTGATTTAGGGAAAGAATTCCATTGTTTTATCATTATATTGAAAAAATACAACGGCCATTCCCAGCCTGCCCCATTCCCAGCCTGCCTGCTCCCTTCCCAGTCTGCTCCCATTCCCATCCCAGTTCAGGCGCCAGAACTCCCAGTTTGCCCCATTCCCAGTTCAGGCACCAGAGCTCCCAGTTTGCTCCATCCCCATCCTGTCTGCTCCATTCCCAGCCCAGTTCAGGCACCAAAATTCCCAGTCCAGAGAATGGGAATGACAGTGACAAAGGGCACATCTGGCACAGGGTGCCCAGAGCAGCTGTGGCTCCATTCCCAGTCTGCCCCCATTCCCAGTTTGCTCCATTCCCATCCCAGTTCAGGCGCCAGAACTCCCAGTTTGCTCCATTCCCATCCCAGTTCCCAGTCCAGAGGGTGGGAATGACAGTGACAACGGGCACATCTGGCACGGGGTGCCCAGAGCAGCTGTGGCTCCATTCCCAGCCTGCTCCCATTCCCAGTCTGCTCCCATTCCCAGTCTGCTCCATTCCCAGCCCAGTTCAGGCACCAGAACTCCCAGTTTGCTCCATTCCCAGTTCAGGCACCAGAGCTCCCAGTTTGCTCCATTCCCAGCCCAGTTCAGGCACCAGAACTCCCAGTTTGCCCCATGCCCATCCCAGTTCCCAGTCCAGAGGATGGGAATGACATTCCCATTGGCTCCATTCCCAGCCCAGTTGGCTCCAGATTCCCAGTTTGCTCCATTCCCAGCCCAGTTCAGGCACCAGAATTCCCAGTTTGCTCCATTCCCAGTTTGCCCCATTCCCATCCCAGTTCCCAGTCCAGAGGGCAGGAATGACAGTGACAAAGGGCACATCTGGCACGGGGTGCCCAGAGCAGCTGTGGCTCCATTCCCAGCCTGTCTGCTCCCATTCCCAGTTTGCTCCATTCTCATCCCAGTTCAGACACCAGAACTCCCAGTTTGCTCCATTCCCATCCTGTCTGCTCCCCTTCCCATCCCAGTTCAGGCGCCAGAACTCCCAGTTTGCTCCATTCCCATCCCAGTTCCCAGTCCAGAGGATGGGAATGACAGTGACAAAGGGCACATCTGGCACGGGGTGCCCAGAGCAGCTGTGGCTCCATTCCCAGCCTGCTCCCATTCCCAGCCCAGTTCAGGCACCAGAATTCCCAGTTTGCTCCATTCCCAGCCCAGTTCAGGCGCCAGAATTCCCAGTTTGCCCCATTCCCAGCCCAGTTCAGGCACCAGAACTCCCAGTTTGCCCCATTCCCAGCCCAGTTCAGGCACCAGAACTCCCAGTTTGCTCTATTCCCAGCCCAGTTCAGGCGCCAGAATTCCCAGTTTGCCCCATTCCCAGCCCAGTTCAGGCACCAGAACTCCCAGTTTGCCCCATTCCCAGCCCAGTTCAGGCACCAGAACTCCCAGTTTGCTCCATTCCCAGCCCAGTTCAGGTACCAAAATTCCCTGTCCAGAGAATGGGAATGACAGTGACAACGGGCACATCTGGCACAGGGTGCCCAGAGCAGCTGTGGCTCCATTCCCATCCCAGTTCAGGCGCCAGAACTCCCAGTTTGCTCCATTCCCATCCCAGTTCCCAGTCCAGAGGGCAGGAATGACAGTGACAAAGGGCACATCTGGCACAGGGTGCCCAGAGCAGCTGTGGCTCCATTCCCAGTCTGCTCCCATTCCCAGCCCAGTTCAGGAGCCAGAATTCCCAGTTTGCTCCATTCCCATCCCAGTTCAGGCACCAGAATTCCCAGTTTGCTCCATTCCCAGCCCAGTTCAGGCACCAGAATTCCCAGTTTGCTCCATTCCCAGCCCAGTTCAGGCACCAGAACTCCCAGTTTGCTCCATTCCCATCCCAGTTCCCAGTCCAGAGGGCGGGAATGACAGTGACAACGGGCACACCTGGCACAGGGTGCCCAGAGCAGCTGTGGCTCCATTCCCAGTCTGTCTGTTCCCATTCCCATCCCAGTTTGCCCCATTCCCATCCCAGTTCCCAGTCCAGAGGGTGGGAATGACAGTGACAAAGGGCACATCTGGCACGGGGTTCCCAGAGCAGCTGTGGCTCCATTCCCAGTCTGCTCCCATTCCCAGCCCAGTTCAGGCACCAGAACTCCCAGCTTGCCCCATTCCCATCCCAGTTCCCAGTCCAGAGGGTGGGAATGACAGTGACAAAGGGCACATCTGGCACGGGGTGCCCAGAGCAGCTGTGACTCCATTCCCAGTCTGCTCCCGTTCCCATCCCAGTTCAGGAGCCAGAATTCCCAGTTTGCTCCATTCCCAGCCCAGTTCAGGAGCCAGAATTCCCAGTTTGCTCCATTCCCAGCCCAGTTCAGGAGCCAGAATTCCCAGTCTGCTCCATTCCCAGCCCAGTTCAGGAGCCAGAATTCCCAGTCTGCTCCATTCCCAGCCCAGTTCAGGAGCCAGAATTCCCAGTCCAGAGGGTGGGAATGACAGTGACAAAGGGCACACCTGGCCCGGGGTCCCCGCAGTGCCCAAGGCCGGGCTGGAGCACCCTGGGGTGGTGGGAGGTGTGGATTGGGGTGGGATTTTGGCTCCCTCCCAGCCCAATCCGTGGGATTTTTGATCTCCCTCCCAGCAGGGATTTGTGGCCGCTTTGGGAGAGCAGAGAAAGGGCAGGAAAAGCTGGAATTCCTGCCGGAATTCCTGTCAGAATTCCATTCCTGGGGATTCCCGCCGGGCAGCTCCAGTGCCCGGCCCCTCTGCTCCCTTTGGCTCCTCATGGATTTGGGATCGTCCTGCCCCAGCCTGGCAGGGGATTTGCCAGGAGCACATTCCAGAGGGAAGCTCCAATCCAGCCCCAAGGCACAGCAGCGTCCCCCTCCCAGCCAGCCCCAAATTCCTCAGCTCATCCCTCCCCAAAGCCCCCGGCCTCGGCAGGAAAACATCCCAGGAAAAAGGAGAAAAAAAAATCCTATTTGGTAAAATGCACATTCCACGTGAATTTGGGTTTCCTAATATCATTATTATTATTATTATTATTATCACTATTAAATTGTTAATTTGAGGTTGGGTTTCTCTCCCCCTTTTTTTCCCCCCAAACTCCCCAACCTCAGCAGGAAAACACCCCAGAAAAAAAGGAGGAAAAAAAATCCTATTTGGTAAAATGCACATTCTGTGAAAATTTGGGTTTCCTAATATTAATATTATTATTATTATTATTATTATTATTATTATTATTACTATTAAATTGTTAATTTGTGGTTGGGTTTCTCTCCCTTTTTTTCCCCCCAAACTCCCCAACCTCAGCAGGAAAATACCCCAGAAAAAAGGAGAAAAAAAAATCATATTTGGTAAAATGCACATTCCACTAGAATTTGGTGTTGACGGCAGGATGGAAAAAGGAAAAATAACATCCTATTTGGTAAAATGCAATTCCACGTGAATTTGATTTTCCTATTATTATTCTTATCACTATTAAATTGTTAATTTGTGGTTGGGTTTCTCTCCCCTTTTTTCCCTCCAGGAACCTGGATTCACCTCCAGGATGAGAAACATCCCCCCAAAATCCCATGGAAAAATCCTAAACATTCTTTCCATAGCTTGGGAATTAGGATAAAACCCTCAATGGGATGAACCCTTCAGGAACCTGGATTCACCTCCAGGGTGAGAAACATCCCCCCAAAACCCCATGGAAAATCCTAAACATTCTTTCCTTGGCTTGGGAATCAGGAAAAAACCCTCAATGGGATGAACCCTTCAGGAATCTGGCTTCACCTCAGGGATGAGAAACATCCCCCCAAAATCCCATGGAAAAATTCTAAAGATTCTTTCCTTGGCTTGGGAATCAGGAAAAAACCCTCAATGGGATGAACCCTTCAGGAATCTGGCTTCACCTCAGGGATGAGAAACATCCTTTTAAAATCCCATGGAAAAATCCTAAAGATTCTTTCCTTGGCTTGGGAATCAGGAAAAGACACTCAATTGGAGGAACATTCCAGGAACCTGGATTCACCTCCAGGGTGAGAAATATCCCCCCAAAACCCCATGGAAAAATCCTAAAGATTCTTTCCTTGGCTTGGGAATCAGGGAAAGACCCTCAATGGGAGGAACCCCTCAGGAATCTGGATTCACCTCCAGGGTGAGAAACATCCCCCCAAAATCCCATGGAAAAATCCTAAAGATTCTTTCCTTGGGTTGGGAATCAGGGAAAGACACTCAACATTCAGGAATCAGGAACATTCCAGGAACCTGGATTCACCTCCAGGGTGAGAAACATCCCATGGAAAAATCCTACAGATGGATTCCATGGCTTGGGAATCAGGGAAAAAGCCTCAATGGGAGGAACATTCCAGGAACCTGGATTCACCTCCAGGGTGAGAAACATCCCCCCAAAATCCCATGGAAAAATCCTAAACATTCTTTCCTTGGCTTGGGAATCAAGGCAAGACCCTGAACAACCATGATTCAAAATTCCCTTTGCTTGAAATTCCCCTTTTTTCTCATCGAAAAAAAAACGACGAGAAGAAAAATCAGGGAATAACACACCCCGATCTCCTTAACGAGCAGCGAAGGGAATTTTGAAGACTCTTTAAACCAGAAACATCATTTCAACACATCGCTGAGAGCCGGACCCCTAAAACAAACCCACCCAAAAACGCGAGCGGAGCGCCGACCCCAGCCGAGTTTGGGGCGATCCCATGGGATCATCCGTGCCCCGGGAGCCGGGGAAGGGCGGGCAGGACTCACCACGGGGGACGGGGACAGCGCGATGTTGCCCACGGACGCCTTGAGCTCGTCCACGGTGGCCGCGCTGCGCAGCGCGTCCTTGGCTTGCAGGGGCTTGATCTTGATGTTGAATTTCTTGTGCGCCTCCTCCTCCTCCTCCGACTCGCTGGACGAGTAGAAATGTTTTCCTTTGGTACGTGAGGGACAGTCAAGGAATTTTGTTTCGGCGCTGTTCCAAGGGAGGGGAATTGGAGGTCCCAAAAACGGTGATTCCGAATGGGGAGGGGAAATCCCGAGCTGGGGATGGCACTGCTGCACCCCGAGAACGTGAACTGCTAAAAAATCAGAGTAAATCCAGGGCTTGGATCCATGGCTGCATTTCATGGAATTGTTCAGGCTGGAAAAGCCCCACGGGATAATCGGGTCCAGCCATCCCCAGCACTGCCCCATGTCCCCAAGTGCCACATCCACAGGGATTTTAAATCCCCCCAGGGATGGGGACTCCACCCCTGCCCTGGGCACCCAGTGCCTGACCAGCCTTTTCCATGGAGAAATTTTCCCAAATATCCAACCTAAACCTCCTCTGGAACTCTGATCCCATATGAGGAGGAAATCCCGAGCTGGGGATGGCACTGCTGCACCCCGAGCATGTGGAGCTGCCAAAAAATCAGAGTAAACCCGGCCAAGGATTGGATCCATGGCTGCATTTCATGGAATTGTTCAGGCTGGGAAAACCCCGTGGGATAAAAGGAAATCAAACCATCCTCCAGTGCTGCCCCATGTCCCCAAGTGTCCGTGTCCCCACATCCACAGGGATTTTAAATCCCCCCAGGGATGGGGACTCCACAATTTCCCTGGGCAGCTGCTCCAATGCCTGACCAGCCTTTTCCATGGAGAAATTTTCCCAAATATCCAACCTAAACCTCCTCTGGAACTTGAGGCTGTTCTCTCTCCTCCTGTCCCCTTTCCCTGGGGGCAGATCCCAAATCCCCCCTGGCTGTCCCCTCCTTGCCAAAACCCAGGAATTCCTCCCTGATCCTCCTTTTCCCCAGGATCATCGTGGACATTTTGGTCTCCGTGGAGCATCCCAGGGATGTTCCCCCCACTCCTCATTTTTTTAGCAGTGAATCAAAGACAATCCAAATCCCTCAGGAATCCAGATTTATCTGCGGAGTGCCAGCTCCAAATGAAAATCAAAAGGTGGAAATAGACAATAATAATTAATAATAATTAATAATAATGAAATAAAAAGAGTCAGTGGCCTGCCCGTGCACCCCAGCTCCTGTCACAGGCTGGAGGCAAATCCAAAACCAAAGGATATATCCTGGTTCCTCGGGTCTGATGCTGTATCCCTCCTCATCCAGCTCAGGCGAGTTCTGGAAAGGGAATAAAACAAAAAAAAAATCCAGGAAAATCAGGAATGTTAATTCCTGGAAAGCTGGATCAGCTCTTTCCCCCTGTGGGAAAGGATGTCCTGCACACACAGAGCAAAGGGTACCTCAAATTCCACAAATTAACTCAAATTCCATTTGAAATCGCTCAAATTCCATTCCAGACTCATTTTGCAGAAGGGAAGGTTTTAATCCTTGTTTATACTTTTATAAAGAGCAATATCAACATAAATAATAAATATATATTTGTAATAAATTTTTTTTCCTGGATAAACTGCAACATCCCCTGGGCCAGGGCAGAGCTCTCCAGAGCCGCCTCATTCCCGGGAATTCTGCTCGACCTGCGGGTGTGGGATTGGTGTCTGGACAGAGCTGATTTCACCCCAAAACGAGCGTGGGAAGAGCCTGGGATTGCCGTGGGACACACCTGGATGGGGGGAACCCCCAGGGGACACACTTACATATCTGTCCCAGTCGATCTCTGCATAAAATCCATTTGGGGCTCCGTTGGTTTTCTTCTGGAAAGGAAAATTCCCGTGGTCGGCATGGGGGAAGCAGGAACACGGCACATCCCACACCCAGGACACAAATCCACCAGCATTCCCCACCTCCGGAATCCCCCCAGCCCAGAGAGATGGAAGGAGGGGATTTTGGATTTCCACCCGATGAATATCCAAACATTCCTCGGGGAGAAGTGAGGAAACGTTTCTCCCGTGCTGGGATGTTCCCCTGGCACCAGTGGGAGCTCCCAAATCCAGCCCAGCAGGGAAAACCATCGGGAAATATTTCCTGGGGGATGAACAAACCCCTTCCCCATAAAGGGCAACCCCAAGAAGGATCCAGATCCCGTTTTCCCACGTGCCAGGTGCTGTAAATTCGGGATGGAGCAGTGGGAATGCTCTGGGATGAGTCCGTGCCATGAAACACCAACACACACAGGAACTGCTGCTTGGGATCGAGGGAATTCTGTCTGGAACAGGCTCCAGGCAGGAACCCTTTCCTGGTTGGCTCTGGGCACCAAAACCCATCCCAAATCCCATGGCCACCATAATTTTGGGCTCCTGAATGGGATAATCCAGCTCCAGAGGGAACATTCCCATCCCAAATCCCATGGCCACCACAATTTTGGGCTCCTAAATGGGGTAATCCAGATCTCCTGGGATTCCAGAGGGAACATTCCCATCTCAAACCCCATGGCCACCACAATTTTGGGCTCCTAATGGGATAATCCAGCTCCAGAGGGAACATTCCCATCCCAAATCCCATGGCCACCACAATTTTGGGCTCCTAAATGGGATTATCCAGATTTTCTGGGCTTCCAGAGGGAACATTCCCATCCCAAATGTGGCCACCATAATTTTGGGGTCCTAAATGGGATAATCCATCTCCAGAGGGCACATTCCCATCCCAGCTCTGGGCAAACCCATCCCAAATCTGGCCACCACAATTTTGGGCTCCTGAGTGGGATAATCCAGCTTCCCTGAACTTCCAGAGGGAACATCCCCATCCCAAATCCCATTGTCACCACAATTTTAGGTTCCTAATGGGATAATCCATCTCCAGAGGGAACATTCCCATCCCAAATCCCATTGTCACCACAATTTTGGGTTCCTAAATGGGATAATGCAGCTCCAGAGGGAACACTCCCATCCCAAATGTGGCCACCACAATTTTATGTTCCTAATGGGATAATCCATCTCCAGAGGGAACATTCCCATCCCAAATGTGGCCACCACAATTTTGGGGTCCTGAGTGGGATAATCCAGCTCCCCTGGGCTTCCAGAGGGAACATTCCCATCCCAGCTCTGGGCACCAAAACCCATCCCAAATCCCATGGCCACCACAATTTTAGGTTCCTAACGGGATAATCCATCTCCAGAGGGAACATTCCCATCCCAAATGTGGCCACCACAATTTTGGCATCCTGAGTGGGATAATCCAGATCTCCTGGGCTTCCAGAGGGAACATTCCCATCCCAAATCCCATGGCCACCACAATTTTGGGTTCCTAATGGGATAATCCATCACCAGAGGGAACATTCCCATCCCAGCTCTGGGCAAACCCATCCCAAATCTGGCCACCATAATTTTGGGCTCCTGAGTGGGATAATCCAGCTTCCCTGAACTTCCAGAGGGAACATTCCCATCCCAAATCCCATGGCCACCACAATTTTGGGTTCCTAAATGGGATAATCCATCTCCAGAGGGAACATTCCCATCCCAAATGTGGCCACCACAATTTTGGGTTCCTAAATGGGATAATCCATCTCCAGAGGGAACATTCCCATCCCAAATGTGGCCACCACAATTTTGGGTTCCTAAATGGGGTAATCCATCTCCCGAGGGAACATCCCCATCCCAAATCCCATGGCCACCACAATTTTGGGTTCCTAATGGGATAATCCATCTCCAGAGGGAACATCCCCATCCCAAATGTGGCCACCACAATTTTGGGTTCCTAAATGGGATAATCCATCTCCAGAGGGAACATTCCCATCCCAACTCTGGGCACCCAAACCCATCCCAAATCCCATGGCCACCACACTTTTAGGTTCCTAATGGGATAATGCAGCTCCAGAGGGAACATCCCCATCCCAAATCCCATGGCCACCATAATTTTATGTTCCTAATGGGATAATCCAGCTCCAGAGGGAACATTCCCATCCCAAATCCCTGCCCAGCTCTGACAGGATTCTCTCCTGGCCGCTGCCCCTCAGCTCCTCACCGTGCCCAGGGACGGAGCAATTCCCCTGGATCCAGTTTTGTGGGAATTCTGGATTCTGCCCCACGGGATTCCTGCTTTTCCCCCCATCCATTTTTTATTTAACCCCATTTCCACCAGCCTGCCTCACCCCACCGGGTTTTTCCTACACTCTGGACTCCAAATCGAGGATGATTCCCGGTTTTCCACACCCCTGAGCCGCCGAGCTCCGGGGTTTTTGGGGTTTTTTGGGATTTTTTTTTTTTCCTTACCCCGTTTTTATTTCCTCCTTCCTGCGTGCCCTCGGCTTTGCTATTGGGAGTTGGATCATTGGGATGAGGGCTGGGCTGCTGCGACCGTGGGGGCGGCACAAAAAGGGTTAAAATATCTGCTCCTCGCCTGGGTTTTTTGGGGTTTTTTTTTTTTTCGTTTTAAATGCACAAAATTAAGTTTTAGGAGCTAGGGAACACGGATTTGTCGGGAAAGGGAAGCTCAGCTGCGGCTCCACCGGGATTAAAAGCGGATTTTGCTGCGGGCTCTATTCAGCAGTCAGGATTCTCCTCCAAAAATTATGAGGAATAGGGTCTGGAGGATGAAAAATTATATTTAATGTCTCCATCTCCCTAAAAAAATTATGTGGAAAAGGGTCTGGAGAATGAAAAATTATATTTAATGTCTCCATCTCCCTGTAAAAATTTTATGGAAAAGGGTCTGGAGAATGAAAAGTTATATTTAATGTCTCGATCTCTCACCAAAAAATATGTGGAAAAGGGTCTGGAGGATCAAAAATGATATTTAATGTCTCCATCTCCTTGAAAAAATTACGTGGAAAAGGGTCTGAAGGATGAAAAATTATATTTAATATCTCCATCTCGCTGCAAAAAATATGTGGGCAAGGGTCTGGAGAATAAAAATTTATATTTAATGTCTCCATCTCCCTGCAAAAGTTACGTGGAAAAGGGTCTGGAGGATGAAAAATTATATTTAATGATTTATTTTTTTATTTCTATAATATGATTAAATGATATTTAATCTCCTCGAAAAAAACTTTGTGGAAAAGGTACTGGAGGATCAAAAGTGATATTTAATGTCTCCATCTCCCTAAAAAAATTATGTGGAAAAGGATCTGGAGAATGAAAAATTACATTTAATGTCTCTATCTCTCACCAAAAATTACGTGGGAAAGGATCTGGAGGATGAAAATTTATATTTAATATCTCCATCTCCCTGCAAAAGTTACGTGGAAAAGGGTCTGGAGGATCAAAAATGATATTTAAAGTCTCCATCTCCCTAAAAAAATTATGTGGAAAAGGGTCTGGAGAATGAAAAATTATATTTAATATGTCCATCTCCCCCCAGAGATTTCATGGAAAAGGGTCAAGAGGATAAAAATTACATTTAATGTCTCCATCTCCCTCCAAAGATTTTATGGAAAGGGGTCTGGAGAATGAAAAATGATCTTTAATGTCTCCATCTCTCACAAAAAATTACGTGGAATAGGGTCTGGAGAATGAAAAATTATATTTAGTATGTCCATCTCCCCCCAGAGATTTCATGGAAAAGGGTCTAGAGGATAAAAATTATATTTAATGTCTCCATCTCCCTGCAAAAAATATGTGGAAAAGGGTCTGGAGAATAAAAAAATTCTATTTAATGTCTCCATCTCTCACAAAAAATTACGTAGAAAAGGGTCTGGAGAATGAAAAATTACATTTAATGTCTCCATCTCCTTGAAAAAATTTTATGGAAAGGGGTCTGAAGGATGAAAAATTATATTTAATGTCTCCATCTCTCACCAAAAATTATGTGGAATAGCGTCTGGAGGATAAAAAAAATGAGATTTAATGTCTCCATCTCCAACCCCTCTGCCTCAATCACCTCCAGCAGCTTCATTTTATTCCCTAAAAATTCCATTTCTGCCTCCTTGGAGGGAACGCCTGGGGCTCCTGTGGCCACCGCTGCCCGTGGGAAAAGGGAACGGCCTGGGGATGTTCCCGGGATATTCACAAAAATTCATAAAAGTTGGGAAAAATCCTCCAGGATCGCCCGGCCCGGGCTGTGCCCCGTCCCCACCTGGTCACCAAATGTCGCATCTGGGTGTCCTGGGACACCCCCGGGGACCCCAAACCTCCCCCAGCACTTCCCGGGGAGAAATCCCTCCTGGAATTTCATCAGTCATCCAGCCAGAACCTCCTATTTATTAATTTTTAACCTCCTATTTATTAATTTATCCAGCCTGAACCTCCTATTTATTGATTAATCCATCCTAAACATGTCCTTTATTAATTTATCCAACCCAAACCTGCTATTTATTAATTTTTGATCTCCTATTTATTAATTTATCCATCCTGAACCTCCTATTTGTTGATTAATCCATCCTGAACATGTCCTTTATTAATTTATCCAACCCAAACCTGTTATTTATTAATTTTTAACCTCCTATTTATTAATTTATCCATCCTGAACCTCCTATTTATTGATTAATCCATCCTAAACATGTCCTTTATTAATTTATCCAACCCAAACCTCATATTTATTAATTTATCCAACCCAAACCTGCTGTTTATTGATGTATCCAACCCGCACCTCCTATTTATTAATTTATCCAACCCAAACCTGCTATTTATTAATTTATCCAACCCAAACCTGCTATTTATTAATTTTTAACCTCCTATTTATTAATTTACCCATCCTGAACCTCCTATTTATTGATTAATCCATCCTAAACATGTCCCTTATTAATTTATCCAACCCAAACTTCTCCTTTCTTAATTTATCCAACCTAAACCTGTTCTTTATTAATTTATCCAGCCTGAATTTCCTGTTTATTAATTTATCCAACCCAAACCTCTTATTTATTAATTTTTAACCTCCTATTTACTAATTTATCCAGCCTGAACCTCCTATTTATTGATTAATCCATCCTAAACATGTCCTTTATTAATTTATCCAACCCAAACCTCTCCTTTCTTAATTTATCCAACCCAAACCTGCTATTTATTAATTTTAACCTCCTATTTATTAATTTACCCACCCTGAACCTTCTATTTATTAATTTACCTACCCTGAATATGTCCCTTATTAATTTATCCAACCTAAACCTGTTATTTATTAATTTATCCAGCCTGAACCTCTTATTTATTGATTAATCCATCCTGAACTGAATCTGCTATTTATTAATTTATCCAACCTAAACCTGCTATTTATTAATTTATCCAACCTATACCTGTCCTTTATTAATTTATCCAGCCCAAACGTGAAATTTATTAATTTTTTCAACCTAAACCTGCAATTTATTCATTTATCCAACCCAAACTTGCAATTTATTCCTTTATCACTGCTGAATAGAGCCCTGCTGAAGGCACCACCTTTACTTTAATCTCTATTTCCTACCAAGCAGCTTAAAAAAAATCCAAAAGCCGAGGATTTTGGGGTCAGACTGTGGGGAAAAATAAAATTATTTCTTGCAAGGAGCAGCTTGACCCCCTCCAATTTTTATTTTTTTTAAAGATACCCCAGCACTGCTCTCCCTGCTGAGCCTCCCAAGGGGCTCATCTTTATTTTGAGGTGAAATCCTTAAAAAAAAAATCTGGATTTGCTGAAGAAATAAAGCCCAGTTTAATATTTTTTGCTATCAAACACTAAATTTAAGGGGACAGGGCCCATCTCCTACCCAGCTCCAGCAGGGACATTTCAGCCTAACACCAGGAATAAAAGCAGCAACCATTAAAAAAAAACAAAAAAAAAAAAAAAAAACCACGAAAGCCAAATCACACAAACACCTCCTTGTTTTCGGGTTAATATAGAAAATAAAAATAAAAATAAAAAATTAAAATAAAGGCTGGGAACAGCTGCTCTGGACTCCTCAGGGCAGCAAATCTGGCCCGAGCCAATTATCAGGAGTGGAGAGGAGGATGAGGAGCTGGGCTTTGGCAGCACAGCTGCTCCCTCTGCTTTTGATTTTTTTTTTTAAAAAAACCCTGGAATTTTCCTTTTTTCCCCCATGGATTTGTGCGTTTATTTTCTATATTAGGCGGAAAACTGTTCACGAACACGAGTGGTGGTGGGGGCAGAGGGTTGGGCAATACTCACGATGCCATCCCTGTCCGGTGACCCTCTGCAAAAAAAAAAAAAAACAGAGAAACGAGCTGTGTTAGTGCCCAGTTAACTCCTGGAAATTTTATTTTATTTTATTTTTTAATTCATTCACAACAGCAAAAATCGGAATTATGACGTTATCAGCACACCCGAGTTGTCTGCTCCTCACAGAACTCACACAAGATCACTGATTTTTTTTTTTTTTTTCCCCGTGGTGTTATCAGGTGATAAAATTGAGGTTTGTCAATAAAATAAACACAATATAAATAAAGAAAGCGTTGCTGCTGGGGCTGGCACTGGCCCAGCCGGCTCCTGCAGGAGACACAAATCCCATCTGGAGGAATTTCCATTCTGCCAGCAGGACAGACACTGCTCAGGGACCCTAATCCCCGAACTGCTGATGGGATTTAGGATTTGGGATCTGGGCTGGGTCATCCCAGCGCTGCCCAGGGACTCTGTGGGATTTAGGGAATGTCGATGTCCGTGGAATCCGGACGGGTTCCTGCCCCTCTCGCACATCCCGAATTTCCTGCCCCTCCAGGGATGAGCCGCCTGACTCGGGGCATCCCAGAAACTCTGCTGGCAGCTGCTCGGCTCCGCCGGGAATCATTTCCCTTCAAATTTCCCAATCCCTCCACGCCTGTGTCCCACCTCTCCTGTTTAGGCTCCATCTCTTTGCACAAAAATCTCTGAAATCCCTTGGGAGTGGCAGAAATCCCTTTTGTTTCTGTGTTTGCTCCTCACTGTGTGACCCCCAGCACAGGCGCTGTCACCTCCTGCTGCCATCCCGGCAGCTCCAGGGACCCCAGCTCGGTGTCCTGGTGGCCCAGCCACGGCTGGGGGTGGCCACAGGGGGTGGCAGATGTCACCGTCCCGCCTTTCCTTCTCCCCATCCCTGCCTTTTCTCCTGTTCCATCCCTCCCTTCTCCCATTCCATCCCTGCCTCTTCCACCGCTCCATCTCTCCCTTCTCTCCAGTTCCATCTCTGCCTTCTCTCCAATTCCATCCCTCCCTATTCCACTTCTCCATCCCCGCCTTCTCCCTCCTCTCCCGTTCTATCCCTGCCCCTTCTCCCATTCCATCCCTGCCTATTCCACTGTTCCATCCCTCCCTTCTCTCCCGTTCCTTCCCTCCCTTCTCCCATTCCTTCCATCTCTCCCTTCCTTCTCCTGTTCCATCCCTCCCCATTCCACCCTTCCATCTCCGGCTTCTCCCTTTCCATCCCTCCCTTCTTCTCCCGCTCCATCCCTGTCTTCCTTCTCCCTTTCCATCCTTCCCTATTCCACTGTCCCATCCCTGTCCCTTCTCCTCTCTCCATCCCTCTCATCTCCCCCGATCCATCCCTCTCTCTTCTCTCATTCCATCCCTCGCTGTTCCCCCGGCTCCATCCCTGCCTTTCTTCTCCCCCTAGCTCCATCTCTCTCTATTCCACTGCTCCATCCCTCCCTCCTCTCCCTCTCCATTCCTGCCTTCTCCCCATTTCCATCCCTCCCTTCTTCTCTGCTCCATCCCTGCCTATCCCACTGTTCCATCTCTCCCTTCTCTCCCTCTCCAACCCTCCCTTTTCCCCCGTTCCATCCCACCCTTCTCTCATTCCATCCCGTCCCTTCTCCCCCCGGATCCATCCCTGTCCCTTCTCTCCCCCTCGGATCCATCCCTGTCCCTTCTCTCCCCACCGGATCCATCCCTGTCCCTTCTCTCCCCACCCGGATCCATCCCTGTCCCTTCTCTCCCCACCCGGATCCATCCCTGTCCCTTCTCTCCCCACCGGATCCATCCCTGTCCCTTCTCTCCCCACCCGGATCCATCCCTGTCCCTTCTCTCCCCCTCGGATCCATCCCTGTCCCTTCTCTCCCCACCGGATCCATCCCTGTCCCTTCTCTCCCCACCCGGATCCATCCCTGTCCCTTCTCTCCCCACCCGGATCCATCCCTGTCCCTTCTCTCTCTCTCCCCACCCGGATCCATCCCTGTCCCTTCTCTCCACCCGGATCCATCCCTGTCCCTTCTCTCCCCCTCGGATCCATCCCTGTCCCTTCTCTCCCCCTCGGATCCATCCCTGTCCCTTCTCTCTCCCCCCTCGGATCCATCCCTGTCCCTTCTCTCCCCCGGATCCATCCCTGCCCCTTCTCTCTCCCCCGGATCCATCCCTGTCCCTTCTCTCTCCCCCTCGGATCCATCCCTGTCCCTTCTCTCTCCCCGATCCATCCCTGTCCCTTCTCTCTCCCCCGGATCCATCCCTGTCCCTTCTCTCTCCCCCGGATCCATCCCTGTCCCCTCTCTCCCGTTCCATCCCCGCTGCCCGCAGGGATTTGGAGCGCTCCCAAAGCCCTTGGGGCCGTGACCGCTCCGTGACCCCGCCGTGCTAATCACCGCCGCTGCTAATTGCAGCCTCCTCCTCCGTGGCCTCTCCGCGACCTCCCCATCGCCCCTGGCTGAGAACTGTGGAATTGTTTGGGTTGGAAAAGCCCCCTGAGAACATCAAACCCAACCTGCCCCGTGTCCCCAAGTGCCACATCCATATGGATTTAAAATCCTGCCAGGGATGGAGACTCCTGAGCAGCTGTGCCAGGGCTGGACAACCTTTCCAAGAAGGAATTTCCCCAAAATCCACCCTGAGCCTCCCCTGGCCCAGCCTGGGGCCGTTCCCTCTCCTCCTGTCCCTGTTCCCAGATCCCAAATCCCCCCGGCTGTCCCCTCCTGTCAGGGAGTTGTGCAGAGCCAGAAATTCCCCCTGAGCCTCCTTTTCTCCAGGCTGAGCCCCCCCAGCTCCCTCAGGGATTCTCCAGCCCCTTCCCATTTCCCTCAGGGATTCTCCAGCCCCTTCCCATTTCCCTCAGGGATTCTCCATTCCCTTCCCATTTCCCTCAGGGGCCCCCCCCCCCCCCCCCAGGCCCCCCCCCCCCCGGGCCCCCCCCCCCCGGGCCCCCCCCCCCCCCCGGGCCCCCCCCCCCCGGCCGCCCCCCCGCCCCCCCCCGGGCCCCCCGCCCCCCATTTCCCTCAGGGGATTCTCCAGCCCCTTCCCATTTCCCTCAGGGATTCTCCATTCCCTTCCCATTTCCCTCAGGGAATTCTCCAGCCCCTTCCCATTTCCCTCAGGGATTCTCCATTCCCTTCCCATTTCCCTCAGGGATTCTCCAGCCCCTTCCCATTTCCCTCAGGGATTCTCCAGCCCCTTCCCATTTCCCTCAGGGATTCTCCATTCCCTTCCCATTTCCCTCAGGGAATTCTCCAGCCCCTTCCCATTTCCCTCAGGGATTCTCCATTCCCTTCCCATTTCCCTCAGGGATTCTCCAGCCCCTTCCCATTTCCCTCAGGGGATTCTCCAGCCCCTTCCCATTTCCCTCAGGGAATTCTCCAGCCCCTTCCCATTTCCCTCAGGGATTCTCCAGCCCCTTCCCATTTCCCTCAGGGGATTCTCCAGCCCCTTCCCCAGACCCAGCTCATCCCCCACCAGATGTGGGATCAATCTCTTGCCAGATGTTTTATTTTTTGGGAAGCGAAGCCGCTGTGCAGCTCCAGCCCCTGCCCCAAAAGCCGCACGAGCACCCGTGTCAATGGAATTTGCATCCCTGGGGAGCAGAGCTGAACCTGCTCAAACTCCCAGCCTTCCTTTTCCACCTTCTCCCACCCCCCAAAAAAAAAAAAAAAATTCCCCCATCAAGGAGAGCCCTGCAGCAGCCCCGGGGGAATCCCACTTTTGCTGGGATGGGTTTTTGCTGTTTCCCAAAACCAACCTGGGATGCCCCAAATAATCCCTGCAGCCGCACAGGAAAACCAAACCCCAAAGTCAAACCCCCCGAGCTCGGCCCGACTCACGTGGAATCAGTGTCCTTTTCTTTCCTGCGTATTCCAAAGGCCTTCCTGGTGCGTTTTTTCAATCCTGAGGAACACCAAGATAAAGGGAAATATGAATGGAATTCATAGAATTCCTCCTGAAGGTTCCTCATTCCCTCTGCAATCCATAAAGGAGGTGAAAAACGGGGAGAGCCAAAGCCAAGGGATGCCAGAATCCAGGAGGTGTTTGCACGTTTATTTCTGCCATTTCTTTGTTCATTTATCAATTATTAATCTCTCCCAGGACTCGGTTATTTCCCACTTCCTGTTTCACACTCAATATTTGCTCCACAGTTAATATTTCACAGGTAATACTCAGTTCACAGTTAATATTTAGTTCACAGTTATTTCCCAGTTATTACTTACTTATTTCCCAGTTAATATTATTTCCCACTCCAAATTTGTTTCATTGTTCTTATTTCCACAGTCAATATTTCCCACTCAGTATTTCTTTCCCAGCTAGTTAATATTCCCCGGTTAATATTTATTTCATAGTTAATATTATTTCCCAGTTGATTGTTTCACAGCCAGTATTTTTTCCACAATCAATATTTCCCACTCAGTATTTCTTTCCCAGCTAGTTAATATTTCCCGGTTAATATTTATTTCATAGTTAATATTATTTCCCAGTTGATTGTTTCACGTCAGTATTTTTTCCACAGTCAATATTTCCCACTCAGTATTTCTTTCCCAGCTAGTTAATATTCCCCAGTTAATATTTATTTCATAGTTAATATTATTTCCGAATTGATTGTTTCACAGCCAGTATTTTTTCCATAGTCAGTATTTCCCACTCAATATTTCTTTCCCAGCTAGTTAATATTTCCCGGTTAATATTTATTTCATAGTTAATATTTCCCAGGTAATACTTTTACAGTAAATATTTCCCGCTCTATATTTATTTCCCAGTTAATATTTGTTTCACGGTTATTTCCCACTCAGTTTTTCCCAATTAATATTTATTTCAGTTACTATTTCCCACTCCAAATTTGTTTCCCAGCTAGTTAATATTTCCCGGTTAATATTTATTTCATCGTTAATATTTCCCAGTTGATTGTTTCACAGCCAGTATTTCCCACTCACTATTTCTTTCCCAGTTTTTATTTTGCAGTTATTATTAATTTCCCAGCCATTATTTTGCAGTTAATATTCATTTCCCAGCTAATATTTGTTTCCCAGTCAATATTTCCCACTCACTATTTATTTCCAGCCATTATTTTGCAGTTAATATTAATTTCCCAGCCATTATTTTGCAGTTAATATTAATTTCCCAGCCATTATTTTGCAGTTAATATTCATTTCCCAGCTAATATTTGTTTCCCAGTCAATGTTTCCCACTCACTATTTATTTCCAGCCATTATTTTGCAGTTAATATTAATTTCCCAGCCGTTATTCCCAATATTTCTCTCCTCATGACTCCCTCCTTTCCCGTGCAGTTTGTGGGCTCTGCTGAAAGCAGGAAAATCCCTCCTGGCTCTTAA
The DNA here is from genome assembly GCA_037013685.1 of Acridotheres tristis. Classification (NCBI taxonomy): domain Eukaryota; kingdom Metazoa; phylum Chordata; class Aves; order Passeriformes; family Sturnidae; genus Acridotheres; species Acridotheres tristis. The sequence continues at coordinate 2,202,566 of CM072895.1, forward strand.
ACCCAGTCTAAACCCGAGCTTGGTTGTGCTCAGCTCTGGTTTTTATCTGCCCAACACCAGGCACCAAGGATTGTGGATCCAGCTGGTTTTGCCTGGATTTGCAATTGTGACACTTTTTAAAATCCCATCACAGAATGGAATTGAGCCGGGAAAGTGGAGATTTGGGTGGGATTTTGGGATGGAATTCCCAGAGAAGCTCCTGGAGCCCCAAAGCCAGGCAGGAGCCCGAGGGTCCCTTCCAATGGAATAATTCCATGATTTTAGGATTTCAACTGCTCCATCTTGATCATCCCATATCAAATATCATCCCATATCAAATATCATCCCATATCAAATATCATCCCATATCCATCCACCATTCCATCCCATCATCCCATATCAAATCCATCAATATCCATCCACCATTCCATCCCATCCCATATCAATCATCCCATCCCCATGTCAAATCCATCCCATCATATCCCAAATCAATCATTCCATCCCATATCAAATATTATCCCATCATCCCCTATCAAATCCATCATCCCCTATCATATAATTTTATATCCATCCACCATTCCATCCATCCCATATCAATCATCCCATCCCATATCAAATATATCATCCCATATCAATCATTCCATCCCATCCCATGTCAAATCCATCCCATCATATCCCAAATCAATAATCCCATCCCATATCAAATATATCATCCTATATCAATCATCCCATCCCAAATCATCCCATCCCATATCAAATCATCCCATATCAATCATTCCATACTATCCCATATCAAATATCATCCCATATCAAATATCATCATCCCATCTCAAATAACTCGATATCCATCCACCATCCCATCTCATCATCCCATATCAAATCCATCAATATCCATCCACCATTCCATTCCCTATCAAATCCATCATCCCATATCAAATAATTTGATATCCATCCACCATCCCATCTCATCTCCATCAAATCATCCCATATCAAATCCATCAATATCCATCCACCATTCCATCCCATCCCATATCAATCATCCCATCCCATGTCAAATCCATCCCATATCAATCATTCCATCCCATCCCATATCAAATATTATCCCATCATCCCCTATCAAATCCATCATCCCATATCAAATAATTTGATATCCATCCACCATCCCATCCCATCTCAATCATCCCATCCCATATCAAATATATCATCCCATCTCAATCATTCCATCCCATCCCATCTCAATCATTCCATCCCATCCCATCTCAATCATTCCATCCCATATCAAATATATCATCCCATATCAATCATCCCATCCCAAATCATCCCATCCCATATCAAATATATCATCCCATATCAATCATCCCATCCCAAATCATCCCATCCCATATCAAATATATCATCCCATATCAATCATCCCATCCCATATCAATCATCCCATCCCATCCCAAATCAATCATCCCATCCCATCCCAAATCAATCATCCCATCCCATCCCAAATCATCCCAAATCCACCAATCCATATCAGTCCAATTCTATTAATTAATACACATCCATTAATTTCAAAGTTCAAGGCCAGGCTGGACAGAGCTCGGAATCTATTGGGATTTTGGGAATTTCCCACCCAAACCATTCCAGGATTTTAGGATTACTGTTAATTAATTAATTATTAATACCGATTAATCACAAGGTGCACCTTTAATGACTTCCATAAACCTAAACACGACGTATTATTTTATTTAATAATTATTTAACTTGGTATCTATTTATTAGGTTTGTGGGGCTGCCTGAAATCCTTGATGTTCCTGCAGGAAATGTTTGGAAACCTCGCCCTGCTCCAATTCATCCCAAAATTCCACAATTTTCCCCAAATCCATCCCCAACTCGAGGCTTTAAATTCATCCCAACTTCAGATTTTAAATGTGTAGGTGGAGAATTTTAAGATTTTTTTTCCTCAATCTATCACAAAAAAAAAAACAAACCCTAAAAAGAATGATACCAAAAAAACAAAAAAAATCAGAATTTAAACACAAATTTCAAAAGTGCCAATCACAGGAGTGTTTTTGCAAGGCTGGGATGGGAAAGGAAATTTTTCCTAAATAATACTTGGATTAAAAAAAAATCTGATTTTAATTAATTTTATCATTGTCAGCACCAATGCAGTGCTGGGGAATTTCCCCTTCCTGTAGATTTTGTAGGAGAAAGTCAGGAATTCCTAAAGGACAACCCCAAATTTCTGGCTCCAGGAATTAAAGCGAAAAAAAAAATTAAATAAATTGAAATGGGGGAAAAAAATTAAAATTGAAATGGAAAAAAAAAATGAAGTGGAAAAAATTAAAAGGGAAAAAAATGAAAATTAAAAGGGGAAAAGTTCAAATGGAGAAAAATCAAGAGGGAAAATATTCAAAGGGAAAAAAATGAAAAGGGAAAATGTTCAAATGGAGAACCCTAAAATTAAAGGGGGAAAAAAACCAACCTAAAATTAAAGGGGAAAAAAACCAAACCTAAAATTAAAGGGGGAAATAAAAAACTAAAATTAAAGGGGGAAAAACAAAAAACCAAAATTAAAGGGCGAAAAAAAAAAAAAAACCTCAAATTAAAGGGGGAAAAACAAAAAAACTAAAATTAAAAGGGGAAAAACAAAAAACTAAAATCAAAGGGGAAAAAAACCAAACCTAAAATTAAAGGGGGGGAAAAACCAAAAAACTAAAATTAAAGGGGGAAATAAAAAAACTTAAATTAAAGGGGGAAAACAAAACCCCCCAAACTGGAAAAAATTTAAATTAACACTGAAAAATTAAAATGGAAAATAAAAAGGGAAAAAAATAAAAAGGGGGAAAAAATAAAAAGGGGGAAAAATAAAAAGGGGGAAAAAATAAAAAGGGGAAAAAATAAAAAGGGGGAAAAAATAAAAAGGGGGGAAAAATAAAAAGGGGGGAAAAATAAAAAGGGGGGAAAAAATAAAAATAAACAGGGGAAAAATAAAAATAAACAGGGGAAAAATAAAAATAAACAGGGGAAAAATAAAAACAAAAAGGGAAAAAATAAAAACAAAAAGGGAAAAAATAAAAACAAAAAGGGAAAAAATAAAAACAAAAAGGGAAAAAAATAAAAATAAATAGAGAAAAAATAAAAATAAACAGGGAAAAAATAAAAATGAACAGGAAAAAATAAAAATAAACAGGGAAAAAATAAAAATAAACAGGGAAAAAATAAAAATAAACAGGGAAAAAATAAAAATAAAATGAGAAAAAATAAAAATAAAACGGGGAAAAATTGGACATAAATTAAAATTTAAAAACCTCGACACCTCAAATGCAATTAAAATTAAAAATAAATCCGTTTTGGAGGGTTTAAAAGTCCAAACCCGCAGCAGCTGGAAGCACTTCCAGCCTGGATCCTCTTTCATTGGCACAGCTGGAGCAGAAAAAAGAAAAAAAAAGAAAAAAAAAGAAAAAAAAAAGAAAAAAAAAGAGAATTTTGGTGGCGAATCAAACCCCGAGCTCCTCAATGGCTGGCACAGCAAACAGGGCCACGCTTTGTGCTCCTGGCAAATGAAAAAATCCCCAAAAAATAAAAATATTCCACCCGCACCGCGCTCGGGGGCTTGGGGGTATGAGATTTTTTTTTTTTAATTCTGAATTTAAAAAAAAAATTATTCTAAATTAAAAAAAAAAAAATCGGGATTAAAGGAATGAGGTGAAAAATTGGCGGGTGGGAAAATAGGGAAAAAGTAATGGGGGAAAATAATAATAATAATGGGGAAAAAATAATAATAATAATGGGGAAAAAATAATAATAATAATAATGGGGAAAAAATAATAATAATAATAATGGGGAAAAAATAATAATAATGGGGGAAAAATAATAATAATAATAATGGGGGAAAAATAATAATCATAATAATGGGGGAAAAATAATAATCATAATAAGGGGGGAAAAATAATAATCATAATAAGGGGGGAAAATAATTATAATAATAAGGGGGGAAATAATAATAATAAGGGGGGGAAATAATAATAATAAGGGGGAAATAATAATTAATAATAAGGGGGGAAATAATAATAATAAGGGGGGAAAATAATAATAATAAGGGGGGAAATAATAATAATAATAAGGGGGAAAAATAAGAATAATAATAATGGGGAAAAATAAGAATAATAATAATGGGGGAAAATAATAATAATGGGGGAAATAATAATAATAATAATGGGGGAAAAATAAATAATAATAATGGGGAAAAATTATTATAATAATAATGGGGAAAATAATAATAATAATGGGAAAAATAATAATAAAAATGGGGAAAAATAATAATAAAAATGGGGAAAAAATAATAATAAAAATGGGGAAAAAATAATAATAAAAATGGGGAAAAATAATAATAAAAATGGGGAAAAAATAATAAGCGGGAAAATAAATAATAATGGGGACAATAAATAATAATGGGGACAATGGGAAAATAATAACAGGGAAAAACGAGAAAATAAATAATAAGGGGGAAAATTAATTATGGGGAAGGGGGAAAATAAACAATAATGGGGAAATGGGGGAAATAAATAATAATAATAATGGGGAAATATAAATAATAATAAAGGGAAAACAGAAAAATAAAAGAATGGGGGAAATTAATAATAATAATAATAATAATAATAATAATAATAATAATAAGGGAAATCGATAATAAAGGGGCAGAATTTCCCCTCCCCCCCTGCCTGGCAGGTTTGGAACATCCCAAAATTCCAGGGCCCGGCTCTGCATTGCCCCTCCCCCACCCTAAACCGGGTCAGGATTCCTGCCACAAAAAACTCGGGATAAATCCCATTTTCCTTCACATTCCTCCTCTCCAATCCCAAAATTCAGTCCGAATTCCTGCCACAAAAAACTCGGGATAAATCCCATTTTCCTTCGTGTTACTCCAGTTCCAAAATTCAGTCAGAATTCCTGCCATAAAATCGGGATAAATCCCATTTTCCTTCACATTCCTTCTCTCCAATCCCAAAATTCAGCCAGGATTATTCCCATAAATTCTGGATAAATCCCATTTTCTTTCGTGTCCCTCCAATCCTAAAATTAGATCAGAATTATTCCCACAGTTTCTGGATAAATCCCATTTCCCTCCATATTTCTCCTCTCCCAGTATTGGGTCAGAATTCCTGCCACAATTTCTGGATAAATCCCATTTTCCTTCATATTTCTCCAATCCCAAAATTCAGCCAGAATTCCTACCACAAACTCTGGATAAATCCCAATTTCCCTTCATATTCCTCCTCTCCAATCCCAAAATTAAATCAGAATTCCTGCCACAAACTCGGGAAAAATCCCATTTCCCTTCATATTCCATCTCTTCAATCCCAAAAATTCAGTCGGGAGTTCCCCCCCACAAACTCTCAATAAATCCCATTTCCCTTCATATTTCTCCATCCCAATCCCAAAATTAGATCAGGATTCTTGCCATAAATTCGGGATAAATCCCATTTCCCTCCCTATTTCTCCTCTCCCAGTATTGGGTCAGAATTCCTGCCACAATTTCTGGAGAAATCCCATTTTCCTTCACATTCTACCTCTCCAATCCCAAAATTAGATCAGAATTCTTCCCACAAATTCGGGATAAATCCCATTTTCCTTCACATTCCTTCTCTCCAATCCCAAAATTCAGCCAGGATTCTTCCCACAAATTCGGGATAAATCCCATTTTCCTTCATTTTTCTCCAATCCCAAAATTCAGCCAGGATTTCTCCCATAAATTCTGGATAAATCCCATTTTCCTTCACATTCCTCCTCTCCCAATATTGCATTGGATTCCTGACTTCAGTTTGGGATAAATCCCAATTTCCCTTCATATTCCTCCTCTCCAATCCCAAAATTAAATCAGAATTCCTGCCACAAACTCGGGGAAAATCCCATTTCCCTTCATATTCCATCTCTTCAATCCCAAAAATTCAGTCGGGAGTTCCCCCCCACAAACTCTCAATAAATCCCATTTTCCTTCATATTTCTCCATCCCAATCCCAAAATTAGATCAGGATTCTTGCCATAAATTCGGGATAAATCCCATTTCCCTCCCTATTTCTCCTCTCCCAGTATTGGGTCAGAATTCCTGCCACAAATTCTGGATAAATCCCATTTTCCTTCATATTTCTCCATCCCAATCCCAAAATTAGATCAGGATTCTTGCCATAAATTCTGGATAAATCCCATTTTCCTTCACATTCCTTCTCTCCAATCCCAAAATTCAGCCAGAATTCCTGCCATAAATTCGGGATAAATCCCATTTTCCTTCGTGTCCCTCCAATCCCAAAATTAAATCAGAATTCCTGCCACAAACTCTCAATAAATCCCATTTTCCTTCATATTTCTCCATCCCAATCCCAAAATTCAGTCGGGATTCTTCCCACAAACTCTGGTTAAATCCCGTTTTCCTTCACATTCCTCCTCTCCAATCCCAAAATTCAGCCAGAATTCCTGCCACAAATTCGGGATAAATCCCATTTCCCTCCATATCCCTCCTCTCCCAATATTGCATTGGGATTCTTGCCATAAATTCTGGATAAATCCCAATTTCCTTCACATTCCTTCTCTCCAATCCCAAAATTAAGTCAGAATTCCTGCCAGAAATTCGGGATAAATCCCATTTCCCACCTCCAGCATCCCCTCTCAGGGCAGGATTTCCACCCCAATCCCGTTTTTTGGGATAAAATCCCTCCCTGGGGAAGGTCCAAGGTGACTTTCCCCTGGAATTCTTGTTCCCACAATCCCAAAAAAAACCAAAAAAACAAAAAAAACCCCAAAAAAACAAACCAGGAGTGAATCACTCAGGAAATCCCAAATTCCTGCACCACTTCCAGATGCCCAAGGAGGAATTTTGCCTTTTTTTTTTTTTTTTTTTTAAGGTTTTGTTTTCAAGTTTTGCCACTTTCCCCCCCACATTTTGCCATATTTTTATATTTTAATTTTTTTTTTTTGGCCACATTTCCCTTCTCACCTTTCTTTTTCTTTTAGGTTTTTCCTTTTTTTTTTTTTTTATTTTTAATTGCAAACCCCAAACCCAAGAGCTCCAGAGTTTTTTCCCCCCACTTCTTTTCCAAAGTCTCATTTCCACAAAATTCCACCTCGACAGCTCAATCCCACCTGGATCAGCCACCTAAAAAATCTCCCCAAAAAAAAAGATTTTATGGATATTTTTGGGGTTTTGAGAAGCAAATCCTGGAATTCCCCCAAGATACAAATCCCTGGATCAGCATTTCCCAGCCTGGGCATGGAAAAGAGGAAAAAAATTAAAAAAAAAAAAAAAAAAATCTCTACATCCCAAAAAAAAGTTATTTTTTTCCCAGTTCTGCAAAAAATTCCAGCAGAATTCTGAGGAAATTTCCAGTTCTGTAAAAATCCATTTCAGGGGACAAAAAATGGAGGAGCCCCCTTGGATTTCTGATCAAACTCTGGAAAATCCAGGTCCTGATTTGGGAATTTTCTGGGTTTTTTCCATCCATGTCTGAATTTATGATGTTTCCATCAAACCTGCTCAATGAAAACCCCAAATTTTCCTTTTCTAACAAACAAAAACAAACCCCAAAATCTCCTCCTCAAAGCCAAACCTCCCCAAATTCTCCTCCTCAAATAAAAATCCCCGAAATTCCCTCCTCAAATAAAAAAACCCCAAAATTCTCCTCCTCAAATAAAAATCCTAAAATTCTCCAACTCAAATAAAAAAAAAAACAAATTCTCCAACTCAAATAAAAAAAAAAACAAATTCTCCAACTCAAATAAAAAACCCCAAATTTCTCCAACTCAAATAAAAAAACCCCAAATTCTCCAACTCAAATAAAAAAACCTCCCCAAATTTTCTCCTCCTCAAATAAAAAACCCCAAATTTCCTCCTCAAATAAAAATCCTAAAATTTTCCAACTCAAATAAAAACCACCCCAAATTCCCTCCTCAAATAAAAAAACCACAAATTCTCTCCTCAAATAAAAACCCCCAAAATTCTCTCCTCAAATAAAAAAAAAACAAATTCTCCAACTCAAATAAAAACCTCCCCAAATTTTCTCCAACTCAAATAAAATAAAACCCCAAAGTTCCTCCTCAAATAAAAATCCTAAAATTTTCCAACTCAAATAAAAACCTCCCCAAATAATATATTCTATATATTTATAAATATTATATATTTATAAATATTGTAAATATATTTGTAAATATTATATATATTCGTAAATATTATAATAATAAAATAAAGAATAAAATAAAGACTAAAAAGAAAGAATCATAAATAATAAAGAAAAATAAAGAATCATAAATAATAAAGAAAAATAAAGAATAAAATGAAGAAAAATAAAGAATAAAATGAAGAAAAATAAAGAATAAAATGAAGAAAAATAAAGAATAAAATGAAGAAAAATAAAGAATAAAATGAAGAAAAATAAAGAATAAAATGAAGAAAAATAAAGAATAAAATGAAGAAAAATAAAGAATAATTAAACCCTTTTCAGGTGTTCACTGCAAGGAACTCTCAGTGTTTCACTCAGGTTTAGAAGTTTCATCCCCAATTAAGCCCAACTTATTAAAACCATTAAATTAATTCCATTAATAATCAATAAATCCCCCCTGCAAGGGCCCAGAGCTTCAGTGGGATCTCGGATTGAAGTTTCCCTCTCCCACCAATCCAACCATTCCAAAATTCCAAATATCCCAGGAATTATTTCTCATTTTCCAGCTCCTCTTCTACCTTTGCTTCACCCACTCGGGGTGAATAATTCGCTTTTTATGATGAGAATTTCATTTATTTTTTTTAATTTTTTTTTTTTTTATTTTTTTCCCCCATGGAAGGTGATTCCACCTCAGCCAGAGCCCAGCCCTGGATCCATTCCCAGTGTGTGACCAAAATTCCTGCCAGGCCGAATATTTATTATTTCAATATTTATTCCTCCAGGAATAAAACCAAACCTCCCCCCCCCCAAAAAAAAAAAAAACACCCCAAAACAGCCTAAAAAAAACCCCAAATTTATTTCCCCTGAGCAGCCTCAAAACTGAATCAAAAACTCAAAGCAAGGCCTGGAACAGGACAAATTCAATTTATCCCCCAAATTCAATTTATCCCCACGAATTCCTCTGGAAACGTTGAGATTTGGGTTTTTAAATCTCAATTTTCGGTGGCATTTTTCCCCTGCCGTGACCTGTTCGTGTCGTGGGATGCCTTTGATGTCACGGGGCTAAAATTAAATTTTTTTTTTTTTTTTTTAATTTTTTTTTTTTTTTTTTTGCTTGGGATTCTCATCAGCACCGGGAAAAAAAAATTTTTTTTTTTTTTTCCCCCGGGATTTAAAAAACAACAAAACTCATTTTCTTCACACCCAAAACCCATCCCAGGAGAGGCCATCCCACGTCCCCACGCACGGCTGGGACGAATTCCCAGATTTCAGATTTTAAAACCCCCTAAAAATTCCCCATAAATGAATCCCGAGGTGAATTTTAGCCCCAAATTTTGGGAATATTTTGGGAATTTCTGCCTGTCATCCCTGGAATCTCTTTGCTTTGGAAGAGGCTCCAGCGAAGCCAGGCCTTGCTGCTGCCACCAAGGGGCCAGAAATTCCCTCAAAATTCAATATATCCTGCACTTGTCGGCCCCGGAGCGTCCATTCGGCTAAAATAGAATTCAATCCTTTGGCTGGGGAATTAAAATTATAAATAATGAAGGAGAGTTTTACATAGGGCCGAGACAGGCGACACAGGATAAAATTCCTGTCGTGCCCAGAGGCTTTTCCCGCACTGGATCAGCCACAGATCCCTGAAGCATATATTCCATTTTTTTTTTTTTTTTTTTTTTTTTAAATGTCAAAAAAAATCCCGATCCGACATTTCCTCCTTCTTTTCCCCACCCCCACCCCCCCCCAACCCAGACCTGCGTCTCCACGACACGGAAAATAAAAAAAAAATAAAATTAAATTTTAAAAAAAATCAGCTCGAGTTGCAATTTCCTCGTTTCCCACTGAAATGATGCTCATCCATCCAGGGGGGGAAAAAAAAACTGCACGCCCCCAGCTGCATCCTCTGTGCAGCACAAAATAATAATAATAATAATAATAATAATAATAATAATAATAATGATAATAACAATAATAATAATTTCGGGATAAAAAATCATCATTTCAGGGTATCAATCCAGCGGATCCAGAGCGGCGGCTCCGTGGAAAACCGGGAATTTGCAGAGCTGCCTACACAGGGCTGGGGATGGAATTGCAAATAATCTGATATTATATCATCAGAGCCGCCAACAGCCCGGGATTAGGGGCAGGGGAGGATTGAATTATTATTATTCATGTCATTATTTCATTTAGGAAAGGATTAAAAAAAAATAAAAAATAAAATATAAACCCCCCCCCCAGGAGCGAGTTGGGCGGCGCGGAGGAACGCGCCCGGTTCTTCACCCACCTTCCATCATGGTGGCAGAATCGCATTCCTCAATTTCCGAGGAGCCTGGAGAGAAAAAAAAAAAAAAAATTAAAAATAAAAAAAAAAATTAAAAAAAAGCCACGGGAGAGAACAGTCAGCCCGCTGGGCTCGGCTTCAGCGTTTCGCAGGCGGCGAGGAGGATGATGATGATGATGAGGATGATGAGGAGGAGGAGGAGCGGCGGTCACGGGCAGGCCATGGATGCTGCCGCTCCTGTATCACCCCCGGCCCGGAGGATGCTCGCGGAAAGGGAGGACGAGGCGGGCTCGGCGCTCCTCACATGCGCCCTGGCTGCCGACACACCCCCCCCCTATTTCCCTCTTTTTTTTATTTAATTTTTTAATTTTTTTTTTTTTTTTCTCTCCTCCTCCCCACGAGCAGAAGAGCCGCGGTGTCCGCACCTCGTGACGCACTTCCCCTCCTTTAATCCTATTGCGATTAATGCCGCTGTCAGATTAGGAGCGCGCGGGGCCGGGAATCGGGGAGGGGAAAAAAATAAAATAATAATGGAATAAATAAAGAAATGCCGGCTGGAGGAGGCAGGGATGAGAGCCGGGCACAGCCGGGCTGTCCTCGCAGCCATCCCGGCCATAAATCCATGGCTGACGTCACGGGGCCGGCGGGGAATTTCTGCTTCCCGGGAATTCACCCGGCGGGAAGGGAAAGCGGAGCGGGAACAAAAGACACGGCAGGGAGCGCGGGGAGAGCGCTGGGGCCGCGGCCACGCCGCGATGTCACCTGTCACCGCCGGGCTGCCACCCTGTCCTGTGTCTCCTCGCGATGTCACCTGTCACCCCCGGGGTGCCACCCTGTCCTGTGTCCCCTCGTGATGTCACCTGTCACCCCCGGGGTGCCACCTTGTCCTGTGTCCCCTCGTGATGTCACCCCCGGGGTGCCACCCTGCCCTGTGTCCCCTCGCGATGTCACCTGTCACCCCCGGGGTGCCACCCTGCCCCGTGTCCCCTCGTGATGTCACCTGTCACCCCCGGGGTGCCACCCTGTCCTGTGTCCCCTGTGATGTCACCCCCGGGGTGCCACCCTGCCCTGTGTCCCCTCGTGATGTCACCTGTCACCCCCGGGGTGCCACCTTGTCCTGTGTCCCCTCGCGATGTCACCCCTGGGGTGCCACCCTGCGCTGTGTCCCCTCCTGATGTCACCCCCGGGGTGCCACCCTGCTCTGTGTCCCCTCGCGATGTCACCCCCGGGGTGCCACCTTGTCCTGTGTCCCCTCGCGATGTCACCCCCGGGGTGCCACTCTGCCCCGTGTCCCCTCGTGATGTCACCCCCGGGGTGCCACCCTGCTCTGTGTCCCCTCGCGATGTCATCCCCGGGGTGCCACCTTGTCCTGTGTCCCCTCGCGATGTCACCCCTGGGGTGCCACTCTGCCCCGTGTCCTCTCGTGATGTCACCCCCGGGGTGCCACCTTGTCCTGTGTCCCCTCGTGATGTCACCCCCGGGGTGCCACTCTCCTCTGTGTCCCCCTGTGATGTCACCCCCGGGGTGCCACCCTGTCCTGTGTGTGCCCATGATGCCACCCTGTCCCCCGTGGCGATGTCACCTTGTCCTGTCACCCCCTAGTGATGCCCCTCGCTGTGTCCCCATCATGCCACCTTCTGTGTCCCCCCATGATTCCACCCTGTCCCCCCTTGCGATGCCACCCTCCGTGTCCCCCCACCATGACGCCACCCTGTCCTGTCATCCCTCAGCGATGCCCCTCTCACTGGGTCCCCATCATGCCACCCTGTGTCCCCATGACGTCACCCTGTCCCCCTCCACGATGCCACCTTTACCTGTGTCCCCCATGATGCCACCCTGTCCCCCTTCGCGGTGCCACCTTGTGCCCTGTCCCCTTGATGCCACCCTACCTACGACCCCCCCATGATGCCACCCTATGCCCCTCCGCGATGTCACCCTGTCCCCCTTGGCAATGCCACCCTCCCTATGTCCCCGTGATGCCACCTTGTCCCCCTCCGCGGTGCCACCTTGCTCTGTCACCCCCTGCGATGCCACCCTGCCCTTTGTCCCCATGATCCCACCCTCCTTGTGTCCCCCTCTGCCATGTCCCCCAAAATTCTACCCTGTCACCCCCCGCGATGCCACCTTGCCGTGTGTCCTCCATGATGCCACCCTGTCCCCCGTGATGCCACCTTGCCCTTTGTCCCCGCAATGCCACCCTGCCCTGTGTCCCCTCGCGGTGCCACCCTGTCCCCCCCGTGTCCCCCTCCACGGTGCCACCCTGCCCCGTGTCCCCTCGCGGTGCCATCCCCGGTGCCAGGTCCCCCTGAAGATCCCCGGGGTGGGGTCTGTGCCACCCTCAGCCCCTTCCCAAACCTGTTCCCAGAGCTGTCACTGGGGCCGGGGGTGACACATCCGAAATTACGGGGATCCCGCCTGGTTTATCAAAAAAAAAAGCGGGATTTAAAATCGCCCCTGGAATATCGGCCCTAAGAAGCTCCGAAATTCCGCTTTTATTTTGTTTCCCCGGCAGTCAAGGTGCTCTAACCCCCCAATCCCAAATCCCCCCCCCCATCCCAATCCCAAATCCCGTGGCTGGATGGGACCGCGGGGACAATCCGGGCTCTGTCCCTAAAAACCCGCCCGGAAAATCCGGGATTGGCAGCGCCAGCCCATGGAGGAGCCGCCTCTGTCCCTCCTGTCCCCTCCGGCCACCACAGCGGCGTTTTGGGGACACCCCGAGCTGGCCAATGTGGCTTTTCAACGTGACGGCCGAGCGGGGATGGAAAAATTCCCTTCCATGCTCAGCCCGCATCAGCATCTTTAGGATCAGCCCCACGCCATTGTCAGGATTTCTCCCTGCTCGGGAGCAGAGCTCACATCATTTTTCCCATTGAAAAAAGAAAAAAAGAAAAAAAAACCCCAAAACCAAACCAAACAAACAAAAAAAATAAAACCAAGCCGTTTTTCATCCATGCAAATGAAATTTTTTACCCTATTAAAATATAATTTCTGTAGTTAAGAAAAAAACAAAAAACAACAAAAAAAACCCCAAAATAAATCTTTTTTTTCCCCCCCTCCCGTTTAAAAAATTCATCCACGAGCCGAGCACCTCCAAGGGTGTGGATAAATGAGGGAGGGAACAGGAGCTGCAGGGAAATGCCCCAGCAGGGCCATGGAATGGGATTAGGGAGCAGATGGTTCCTTTAATCCCTGCCAGGAGCTCCTGTGACCTTCCTGCCCCATTTCCAGCACAGGGACTGGAGCCCGGCGCCCTCGGGAATTCTCTTTGTGATCCCAGGCTCAGCACAACCCCTGGAATGTCGCCCCACTGCTCCCTGAGCCCGGCCCTAAAACACCCCAAGGATGGCACCTGTGGGATGGACGGGCAATTTCCGTGCCCAAATTCCTGCTGGGCACACCAAAATAACTCAAATCCCCCCCAAAAAAACCTCACAGAGCAGCTGCACGGCCCCGGAATTCCCATCCCTGGCAGGCTCCAAGGCCGGGCTGGACAGGGTTTGGAGAAATCCTAAAGGGAAGTGTCCCTGTCCTCAATCCTGGAATGGGATGAGCTTTAAGGTCCTTCCAAACCTAAATCTGGGGATTTTGAGATCCTGTGGCTCCAGAGGTTGATATTCCTTAACCAAACCAGGAGAGCCAGGATATCCCTGTAAATCCCTTCCCAGGCCAGGCTAGGGAAAAAAAAAAAAAAAAAATTCCTTTTCACCAAATTTCCCCATTTCAGCACTGGGTTTGGGCAGTTCCCCATCACAACTGGGAATCCCCAGGCAGCTCCAGCTTTCCCTGGATCCATGGGGTATCTCAGCCCTGTGAAACCCCTCCTGCCACGGGGTGAGACCAAAATTCCCCTCCCTGTGGTCAAAATTAACCAAGGACACCACAGAGCTGCTCCCAAGAATGGGATAATCCCAAAAACCAGGAGGAACAGGGAGAGTTCCCTGCTGGATCATTCCCATATCCCTGGGGAGCGCAGCTGCCACCAAACCCCTCTTTCCGAGGCAAAATCTGATATTCCCAATTTTTTTTTTTCGAATTTACAATTTGACTTCCAACCCCATTGAGCTGCCCCAAAGGACAATTCCCACGACAACCCTTGGAAATCTGCGGCAGCTCCCGAGGGAGCCGCCGGCAACAGATAAAACCGAGGGACTGAGGATGAAAAAAAATTAAAAAATAAATAAAAATCCGAATAAAAAAAGGCAGCGAGTGAGTCAGGGAGCGCATTACTCATCCGCCGGCAGATCATCCGCAGCTCCATGTGACAGGAGCCCGGCCCGGCCCCGCAGCCCCGACGGGATTTGCTAAATAAAACCCCAATGCTCAGCCCGGGGCAAATCCCCGGCGTTAGGAGCAGCCGGGGCTTGGTTACTGACATCGCCCCACGCCCCCCGGGCCGGGGAACGGGGGCTCAGCCCCCCCCCGGGATGGGGGAACGGGGGCTCAGCCCCCCCCGGGATGGGGGAACGGGGGCTCAGACCCCCCCGGGATGGGGGAACGGGGGCTCAGACCCCCCCCGGGATGGGGGAACGGGGGCTCAGACCCCCCCCGGGATGGGGGAACGGGGGCTCAGCCAACCCCCCGGGATGGGGGAACGGGGGCTCAGCCAACCCCCCGGGATGGGGGAACGGGGGCTCAGACCCCCCCCCGGGATGGGGGAACGGGGGCTCAGCCAACCCCCGGGATGGGGGAACGGGGGCTCAGACCCCCCCGGGATGGGGGAACGGGGGCTCAGCCCCCCCCCCGGGATGGGGGAACGGGGGCTCAGCCCCCCCCCGGGATGGGGGAACGGGGGCTCAGCCAACCCCCGGGATGGGGGAACGGGGGCTCAGCCCGGAGCTGCAGCTCCCTGGGCGCTGCAGGATGGACTTTGCTGGGAATTCAGCCTCGTTCCCGGTAAAACTGAGTTTAGGGACAAGGGCAGGGACGCCTCCCACTGTCCCAGGCTGCTCCAGCCCGGCCTTGGGCACTGCCAGGGGCCCAGGGGCAGCCACAGCAAATCTGGGAATTCTATTCCAGGGCCTCTCCATCCCCACAGTCAGGGATTCCTTCCCAAAATCCACCCAAACCCACCCACTCCCAGCTCACAGCCATTCCCTGTGTGCTGTCCCTCCCTGCCTTGTCCCCAGTCCCTCCCCAGCTCTCCTGGAGCCCCTTCAGGCCCTGCCAGGGGCTCTGAGCTCTCCCTGGAGCTGATTTTCAGGATTCTCCCCTCAAAGGATCTCCCGAGCAGGGAAGGAGGCTGGGAGAGGGGAGAACCCCCAGGAGCAGCTCAGGAGGGCACAGGGGGGATCCATCCATCCCCCAGGACCCGAAATCCCAACGGGGCCACCAGCCGGGAGAGCTGAACCCCAAACGCTCCTGGGACAACCAAAGCATTCCACGAGTAGCCAGAGTATCCCAGCAGGAACAGGGCTGGGGAATCCATGGGAACAAACCCCGGCAGCCCCCAGCTCATCCCAGGGGTGTCCAGGGCTGGGGAATCCATGGGAACAAACCCCGGCAGCCCCCAGCTCATCCCAGGGGTGTCCAGGGCTGGGGAATCCATGGGAACAAACCCCGGCAGCCCCCAGCTCATCCCAGGGGTGTCCAGGATTGGGGAATCCATGGGAACGAGCCCTGGTAGCCCCCAGCTCATCCCAGGGGTGTCCAGGATTGGGGAATCCATGGGAACGAGCCCTGGTAGTCCCCAGCTCATCCCATGTGCCAGCAGCTCTGTCAGGGCCACCAAACCTCGCATTTTGGCCAGCAGGGCCCCTGTGCCAGGCCCCAAAGGTGCTGGGGACACAAAGGGGACATCGGCAGGGATTTCACAGCCCCGGAGGCAGCGCTGCCGCATTCCAGGGTTTTCCTGGAGCCGGAGGTGCCCCAGGGCACAAAGGACAGAATCCCCCTCCCACCCCAGGAGCTGCTTCAACAAATCCCAACCCAGCCACACCCAGGAACAGCCAGCAGCCCCAAAATCCCAAAGGAACATCCCTGCACACCCCATAACAAATCCCACCTCCTTCTGCTCCTCCTCCCCTGCTCCAGGATCACCCCTGGCCCCCACCCCTAATTACCAGGCGCTAATCAGGGTAATCAGCACCACCCCCACAATGGGGATGAGGTGCAGCTGCCCCGGGATGCTCCAGAATATTGAGAATTTATTAATTTTTTTTTTTTGGGGGGGAAAAAAAAGGCATTCAGGGACTCTGGCCTGGGGGCGAGCACCCCCATTTCACACCACGTACCTCACCTAAAATATTATTGAGCCCGTTTTGGGTTTGATCCCTGGGAGCATCAGCCTGGAATGTGCTTGAGGGTGGGAATGGATCCATCCCCGAGCCTGGGGGTCAGAGCTGCGGGGGTTTTTATCCACCTGCCCACACCATTCCCGTGGGTTTTGATTCCCGGTTCTGGAAGGGAGCTTTTGCCCCCTTCAGGTAAAATTTGGCAGCTGTGTGAAGAAATTCAGAGAAACAAATTCTGCCCTGACATGATCCAGAGCTTCAGAAATGCCGCTGGAGTCTTCCGTTAAAATTCCAGGTGGTTTTGGGTCTGTCTGCTTGGACCACCGCTAATAAAGAATTTTGAATTCTCCTGAAAATTCGCTTATTCACAAAAAAGAAACAGGATGGGGAGAGGGCAGAGGTGGGGGGCGATGCTGGGAAACATCTGGGGCAGGAAAGGCAGAGGAATCCCCGGCACAGCCCTGGGGCATCGGGATCCAGCTGTGCTGGGAATCCAGCTGTGCCCGCTCCAGCTGTGTGAGCCCTGCAGGGCTCTGGAGTGTCCCCGCCGTGTCCCCAGAGCCGACATTCCCCATTCCCGGGGCACTTCCCGGCTCGGGAGCGTCCCCGCGGCCTGTGCAGCGCCGGGAGCTCGGCAGATGGAGCTGTGCAGCTGTGCAGGGACGGGACGGGGCCGGCCAGATGTGCAGGGACGGGACGGGGCCGGCCAGATGTGCAGGGACAGGGTGGGGTTACAGAGATGTGTAGGGATGGGACGGGGCCGGGCAGATGTGCAGGGGCAGGATGGAGTTGTACAGATGTGCAGGGATGGGATGGGATTGTACAGATGTGCAGGGGCAGGGTGGGGTTGTACAGATGTGCAGGGATGGGATGGGATTGTACAGATGTGCAGGGGCAGGATGGAGTTGTACAGATGTGCAGGGGCTGGACAGATGTGCAGGGATGGGATGGGATTGTACAGATGTGCAGGGGCTGCATGGAGTTGGACAGATGTGCAGGGACGGGATGGGGTTGTACAGATGTGCAGGGACATGGTGGGGTTGTACAGATGTGCAGGGATGGGATGGGGTTCTACAGATGTGCAGGGGCAGGATGGAGTTGTACAGATGTGCAGGGGCTGGACAGGTGTGCAGGGATGGGATGGGATTGTACAGATGTGCAGGGACAGGGTGGGGTTGTACAGATGTGCAGGGATGGGATGGGATTGTACAGATGTGCAGGGATGGGATTGTACAGATGTGCAGGGACAGGGTGGGGTTGTACAGATGTGCAGGGGCCGGACAGATGTGCAGGTACCGTGTGCTCACCTGGTCCTGCCGTGCCCTCCGGGCTCACCCCACACCCACGTGGGCAGGGCTGTGCTGTCCCCAGTGTCCCCAGCAGAGCAGGGACAGGAGTGGGGACAGTGCCACAGCAGGGTGACAGAAATGCCTCCGTGGGGCAGGGCCTGGGGACAGGGAGACCTCGGGGATGGGAATTCTTGGGTTTGGGCTCCTTGTGTCACCCCAAAAGGGACATTTGGGAGAGCTCAAACACCCAAACCCATCTCAGACCCCATCAGCTGGGCCACAACCTGCCTCGTCCTTGCTGGCCACCCCCGTGTCCCTGCAGTGTCCCTGCAGTGTCCCTGCAGTGTCCCTGCAGTGTCCCCAGTGCCAGGCTGGGACATTTCCCACCTCCCCTCCCCCCGGAGCCCTCGGCCCCGCTCCAGCTCTGATAAAATCTGGGCTTGGTGCGCCTGCCCCCGGCTCCTTCCTGTTTTTGAGTGCAGAACTGTCAGCACTTCACATTTTCACTTCTCTTTTCTCATCCGTGGGAGTTCCAGGTGAACTCTGCACCAGGGGCACCCAAATCCCCCCGGCTGGCAAAGAGCTCCCAGCCCTCGGGGCCGGCTCAGAGCCTGGGAATGCTCCATCCCAAACGGAGCTGGGGACCAGGGACAGACAAACATGGAATCACTGAGGTTGGAAAAGCCCTCTGAGGCCACCACTGACCGCGTCCCCAAGTGCCACATCCACAGGGATTTTAAATCCCCCCAGGCATGGGGACTCACCACTGCCCTGGGCAGCTGTCCCAATGCCTGGCCACCCTTTCCATGGAGAAATTTTCCCAAATATCCAACCTAAACCTCCCCCGGTGCCACTTTGAGTCCATTTTGTCCTGTCCCTTGTTCTGGCTCTGTCACACATCACTGGGCAGGTGGGAACAGCCTCACTCACCCCGAACTCCCATGGAAAAAAGGGGGGAAAAAAACCCACGGAAATCCAGCTGCACCCCCAGGAGAGCAGGCTGAGCTGGGAAAAAGCAGCAGGGCTGGTTCATTATTTTATTTCTCTGCATCACAGGCTCTATGAACAGCGGTGACCTTGGGGTCAGAAGTTTCCTGGCTCTGTGGGACCCTTGTCCCCACGCCCTGGGAAGGGCTGGATCTGCTCCCACTGCCCATCCCCGAGGTTGATGCCCGTGGGTGGGTTCAGGGCTGGTGGAAATCCCCCTGAAATCCCAGCTCTGTTACCTCAGACGGAAACGATGTCCCTGGGGACGAGGCCAGCTGTCACTCGGGGGCTCTGGGTGACATCTGTGGTTAATGCTGGCAGCACGGAGGGGACAGATCCCAGTGCATCCCAGTGCATCCCAGCGCATCCCAGTGCATCCCAGTGCATCCCAGTGCATCCCAGTACATCCCAGTGCATCCCAGTGCCTCCCAGTTCATCCCAGTGCATCCCAGTACATCCCTGTGCATCCCAGTGCATCCCAGTTCATCCCAGTACATCCCAGTACATCCCAGTACATCCCAGTGCATCCCAGTACATCCCAGTGCATCCCAGTGCCTCCCAGTTCATCCCAGTGCATCCCAGTGCATCCCTGTTCATCCCAGTACATCCCAGTGCATCCCTGTTCATCCCAGTGCATCCCAGTGCATCCTAGTACATCCCTGTTCATCCCAGTGCATCCCAGTGCATCCCAGTACATCCCTGTTCATCCCAGTACATCCCAGTGCATCCCTGTTCATCCCAGTGCATCCCAGTGCATCCCAGTGCATCCCAATGCATCCCTGTTCATCCCAATGCATCCCAGTGCATCCCAGTACATCCCTGTTCATCCCAGTACATCCCAGTACGTCCCAGTGCATCCCAGTCCCAGGAAGGTGCAGACCCCGAGCTGGGGTCTCCCCCATCCCCCCCGCACGCCCCAGGAGCTGCTGGGAGTGCCCTGAAGGGACTTGGGGACCACCAGGGAGGGCGAGCAGCAGCCACCAGCCCCGCTGCGGAGGGACAAGGCAGCAGCACATCCCTGCTCCATCTGCCCAAGGAATCCCGTGAGAAGGGATCCGTGCCAGTCCTGGCAGCTCTGGATGCGGGGACAGCGGAGCAGAGCCACGGGGAATCCTCATCCCCCGAGGAACGGAGGGCACTGAGCCAGAGAATCACCTGAACCGGGATTTCCACCCTAAAACCGGGGAAAACAGGAGAGTCCGGGTTGGTTTTGCGGTACAGAAGCCACTGGAACATTTTCCCGGCTGCTGCTGCGGGGAGGGAGCAGGGAAAGGCGGCTCTTGCCAGCTCCAGAGCTGCCTGAGATCCCGAGGATCTGGCAGAACTGGGTCAGGGAAGGGATGGGAATGAAGTGAGCGAGGGCTGGAGAGAGGAGAGGGGGCAGGGGCAGAGCACCCACCCTGGCACCCACCCTGGCACCCACCCTGGCACCCACCCGGGCACCCACCCGGGCACCCACCCGGGCACCCTGACCCACCGTGGGTGCTTCAGCTGCAGCCCCAGCGCTGGTTCGGTGCTTTCCCCTCCCAGAATGTTTTTGCAGCCCAGTGACCCCTCCCCATCCCCGCACATCCCTCAGGGACGTGGAAAGGATGAGCTGGGGGGAAGGGGGATGGTTTAAATTAAAAGATTTAGATGGGATATTGGGAAGGAATTGTTCCCCGGGAGGGTGGGGAGACCCTGGCACAGGGTGCCCAGAGAATTGGCTGTCCCTGGATCCCCGGCAGTGTCCCAGGCCAGGTTTGGAGCACCCTGGGATGGCGGGAGGTGTCCCTGCCATGGCAGAGGGTGGCACTGGGTGGGATTGAAATTCCTTCCAACCCAAACAAATTCCAGGATTCTGTTAATCCACTGGGAAAGACAAATCACTCCTGGCCCCTCAGGGAGTTTCTACCAAGGAATTTTCATCGGGGAGTTTCAAAGATTCAAACCGCGTTCAGGTGCTGGGAAAATCCCCCAGGGTTGGCTGAAGTGCCTTCTTTGGGGACAGGAGGGGTGGGACAGGGACAGGAGGGGTGAGACAGGGACAGGAGGGGTGGGACAGGGACAGGAGGGGTGGGACAGGGACAGGAGGTGGCCTGGCAGTGGCTGCTCCGTGGAGCGCTGGGTGGGAGCGGAGCCACGGCCGGAGATCCACGCGTGTCCTCCTGGGCTTCACCTCGGAGCCAGAGAATCCAGGGAAAGACTGCGGAGCTCCAACAGGGGACACTGTCAGTGTCACCCCTCAGGGGACACTGTCACCCCACAGGGGACACTGCCAGTGCCACCCCAGAGGGGACACTGTCAGTGTCACCCCTCAGGGGACACTGTCATCCCACAGGGGACACTGCCGGTGTCACCCCTCAGGGGACACTGTCACCCCACAGGGGACACTGCCACCCCTCAGGGGACACTGTCAGTGTCACCCCACAGGGGACACTGCCACCCCTCAGGGGACACTGTCACCCCACATGGGACACTGTCACCCCTCAGGGGACATTGCCGGTGTCATCCCTCAGGGGACACTGTCACCCCTCAGGGGACACTGTCACCCCACAGGGGACACTGCTGGTGTCACCCCACAGAGGACACTGCCACCCCTCAGGGGACACTGTCATCTCTCAGGGGACACTGCCGATGTCACCCCTCAGGGGACACTGCCACTCCTCAGGGGACACTGCCAGTGCCACCCCACAGGGGACACTGCCACCCCACAGGGGACACTGCCGGTGTCACCCCACAGGGGACACTGTCACCCCTCAGGGGACACTGCCGGTGTCACCCCACAGGGGACACTGTCACCCCACAGGGGACACTGCCACTCCTCAGGGGACACTGTCAGTGCCACCCCAGAGGGGCCACTGTCACCCCTCAGGGGACACTGTCAGTGTCACCCCACATGGGACACTGCCATCCCTCAGGGGACATTGCTGGTGTCACCCCTCAGGGGACACTGTCACCCCTCAGGGGACACTGCTGGTGTCACCCCTCAGGGGACACTGTCACCCCTCAGGGGACCCTGCTCCCGGCCCGCTCTGCCGCGGCTCCTGCCCTGGCACAGGATGTTTTTTACTGGAAAGTCGCTTGTTTTGGGTCAGGCAGGGACATAAAAGCTGCCGTGCGCGGCCACCGCTTCCTGTCTGCGCTCGCCTTCCTGTCGCCTCCGCTGCCACCGCAGGAAGGACGAGGTCCCCGGGCGACCCACGGATGGTGGCCGGGCCACCGGGAACGCCGCTCTGCCCCTGCTCCTGCCGGGACCACGGGAATGGGCAATGGGGTGGCCATGGGAGGGTCCGGGGTGGCCATGGGAGGGTCTGGGGTGGCCATGGGAGGTTTCAGTTTTCAGACATTGCAGGTTCTGGGTTTTGGCTATGGGAGGTTCTGGGTTTAGGACATTGGAGGGTTTCTGGATTTAGGACATTGGAGGTTCAGGGTTTCAGCCACAGGCGGGTTTTTGCATTTTGGCCACAGAAATGTTCTGAGTTTTGGCTGTGGGAGGGTCCTGGGATTGAGCCATGGGAGGTTCTGAGTTTAGGACACTGGAAGTTCTGGGATTAGGATATGAAAGGGTTCTGCATTTCAGACACTGGAGTTTCTGGATTTAGGACATTGGAGGTTCTGGGTCTAGGACATGTTAGGGTTCAGGGTTTCAGCCACGGGAGGGTTTTTGCATTTTGGCCACAGAAATGTTCTGAGTTTTGGCTGTGAGAGGGTTCTGGGATTGAGCCATGGGAGGTTCTGGGTTTAGGACACTGGAGGATTTGGGGCTTTGGCTCCAGGAAGGTTCTGGATTTCAGCTGTGAGAGGTCTTGGACTTTGGTTGTGGGAGGTTTTGGATTTTGGCCAAAGGAAGGTTCTGGATTTCAGCCATCAGAGGGGTTTGTGTTTTGGCCACATCAGGGTTCTGGGTTTTGGCCCCAGGAGGGTTTTGGGACAGGGCCACGGGAGGGCTCTAGGGTTGGAGGTGCCACTTCTGTGCCCCGAGCAGTGGTGACACAGCCCACGCTGTCCTGCTGACAAAAGCTCCCAGAAGAGCCTCGAGGCTGGGTCATGCTTTCATTTATTCACTTCATATAAAAATCTCTTAAGAATGCGTCTGAACACAATATAGAATACTATAACATACATAGTGTGAACCTTTGGGGAACAATAAAATAACCACCTGGAACAATGCAGTGTTCAACAGACAAACAAACCCATTGATCATGCACAACTGTGCTATTGTCATGAACTAATTAGTCACGAGTTGGACCAAAAAGCTTGAAACATATTTTACAAACTGAGATTGACACCGCTCACGATGCCGGACAAGCTTTGTCAGAGGAAGTTTCACAGCACAATTATTACATCAGTTCACTTTTTTTTTCTTTTTTTTTTTTTTTTTTTTTCCTTTTTGTCATAGAAATTCACATTGGGTTGTTCAGAAATTGGAACATTGTGACATTGAAAAGCCGGCCCGGGCGTGGGGAGCTCTTTGTTTCGGTTCCCCCTCTCTGCAAATTCCTGGCAAATTCCCAAATTTGCTGCCCTGGGATGCGCTGTCCCCTCCCCGTGGGCGGCTGCCACCCGAATGCCCTTCCTGGGTTGTGTCTGTCTCTTCAGCTATGTTCAGGTTCTGGGACTTTATGCAATACAAAAGGTTACAAGAAAAAAAGGCAACTCTTATTCCGAGTTTTCTACCCCATTAACATCGCCGCCGACAGGCGATGCTAATTCATATAAATTAATAACTTACAAAACATTACAGTATGTACAGTAGGTAATAAATACACTGTTATAAACAGTAATGGAGGTGGTAGAGCTCGAGGCAGTGCAGCAGGAGGAGGAGGATGGTGGAGCTAAACCTAGGGAACGTGGACGAGAGGCCAGAGAAACACAAATATCCGAGCGTGCAAATTCCAGGGAGCTGCCGAGGGGGAAGGCGTGCCACACGCTGCCTTGCCACGCTTACTCAGGGATGGGCTGAGCTGTGCCAGGGGGGAAAAATAAAATAAAATAAAATAAACCCAAAAAACTGCCCTCTGTCCTGCTCACCACAAACCCAAACCCCAGGGAGGAAAAGAGGAAAGCCGCCGTTGCCAGCGAGGGAAGGGTGCACGGCGGCACCGAGGGGGCACCGGGGGGATTAAGAA
Source organism: Acridotheres tristis (assembly GCA_037013685.1). Classification (NCBI taxonomy): domain Eukaryota; kingdom Metazoa; phylum Chordata; class Aves; order Passeriformes; family Sturnidae; genus Acridotheres; species Acridotheres tristis. Next base: position 2,226,581 of record CM072895.1, read on the forward strand.
CACACTGAAGGTGCAGCAATGCAAAGCAGAGGGTTTCCCCTCCTCTTTAGTCTGTCAAAGTGATTAACTGCAATAAAGTGACAGGTATTGCCCATGGAAAAAAAAGGAAGACTGCTTCTGGTAACAGGAAGAATCCAAAAAGTAGCCGTCAACTCCGAATCGCCTTGTGTCGCTTTTGAACTACCAAGCTCCGTGTGTTGGATTAAGAGACTCTTGAAAAGACATGGAAGTGTTTACAAAGAAGGCACACAGGTCTGCAGACAGGTGGACAGGTTGGATATGAGTTATTGATCAGTAGTTTCTATCAGTCTAACTGGTATAAACTCCAAAACTAACAGTATAAAATCTCTCAGTTGTGTGTCAGCGCCGCCTCGGGCCCGACCCAAGCCAGCTCCGGGACCTCTCGGCTGACGAGGCTCAAACCACAACGCAAATCACCCGTGCATTTCCTGAGCAATCGTTCCCTACCCCATCCTGACCCTGACTCCAATCTCGGGCAGCTGGAGGATGTGTCAGCCCCGAGGCAGAGCCCCAGCCCCGCTGCAGAGGCTGTCGGAGACCGCTGCAAGCTCTGCAAGTGTTTAAAAGCCACTCCCGCGGGCTCGGGCCATTATGTGTCCACAGGGGATGTGTCTTCTGTCACAATCTCGATGGTGGCCTCCCTCTGGGGCTCCTCGAGCCCTGGCTGGGCCGTGCAGAGTGTCTCTGTATTGCTGAAGTAGCCGAGGCTCTCGCCGTCCTTCTCGGGCCCGTCCGAATCCTCCTCCTCCAGCGTCAGTTCAAACTGGAACTTCTCCATCAGCCCCTGGCAGTCCTGGCCCCGCTCCTCCAGGGGAGGGGATGGGCTCTGAGGTATCATGCTCTGGTACCAGTTCCTGTTGTCCTCCAGAGTGTCCAGGATGTCCTGGGCGTCGGGCTGCACCAGGTCAGCCCACGTCTCCCACAGCGGGTGCACGATGTAGTCAATGAATCCCACCTGGAAAACAGAGGGACACACACACTGAGGGCAAGGCAATCACCAGGGAAAAGGTCAGCTCTGAAAAGTTCGTATTTTATTCATTTCACAAGCAAAATACCGAGAGTGAGTCCCCAGACCAGCACAGCCTAGAGCAGACACAATTATCTGATACCCAAACTGCAGCCACACACAGAGCTGGGTTGGGCTGGGTTGGGCTGGTGTCTCCTCCAAAACCAAACCTTGGGTGACGTTTCACTAAAAGCAGGAGCCAGCAGGAAATTCAGGGGACAGAGCCCTGGGCTGATCCCCTGAAAGGAACAGGGGGGGATTCTGTCCCTCTGCCCCTCTCAGGTGAGGCCCCACCTGCAGAGCTGCCCCAGCCCTGGGGAACAGCAGCAGGAGGAGCTGGAGCTGCTGGAGAGACTCCAGAGGAATCCATGGAGCTGCTGCAGGGCTGGAGCCCCTCTGGAGCCAGGCTGGGAGAGCTGGGGGTGCTCCCCTGGAGAGGAGAAGGATCCAGGGAGAGCTCAGAGCCCCTGGCAGGGCCTGAAGGGGCTCCAGGAGAGCTGGGGAGGGACTGGGGACAAGGCAGGGAGGGACAGCACACAGGGAATGGCAGATGGATTTTGGGCAGGAATTGTTCCCTGGGAGGGTGCAGGAGCCCTGGAATAGAATTCCCAGATTTGCTGTGGCAGTCCCTGGATCCCAAGGCCAGGCTGGATGGGTTTTGAGCACTCTGGGATATTGGAAGGCGTCCCTGCCATGAGCTGGAACTCTTCTCAGCACTGGGAGAATCTGCTCCTCTCAGACAGAATTCCCTGGAGACAAGGCTGGAGCATTTATGGCTTTATCCCAGGGTTCCCACACAACTGACAGCTGGGAACACCCCAGAGCTCCCAAGGGGAGCAGCCTTTATGTGCTGAAGTTCAAACTTTGGGTTTCCTTTCCTTTCCTTTCCTTTCTTTCTTTCTTTTCCTTTCCTTTCCTTTCCTTTCCTTTCCTTTTCTTTCCTTTCCTTTCCTTTCCTTTCCTTTCCTTTCCTTTCCTTTCCTTTCCTTTCCTTTCCTTTCCTTTCCTTTCCTTTCCTTTCCTTTCCTTTCCTTTCCTTTCCTTTCCTTTCCTTTCCTTTCCTTTCCTTTCCTTTCCTTTCCTTTCCTTTCCTTTCCTTTCCTTCCTTTCCTTTCCTTTCCTTTAACTTTTGGGTGCAGCTTGCACCAATTCCAAACCATTCCACCACCCCACACTCCCAACATTCCCATTTTCCTCTTTCCCCCTGCCAAAAGCAGAGATTCCCTTGGGAAGAGCAGAGCCAGCTCATGCTGGGAATGCTGCCTGGCCCCCGTGAGTGACGTTCCAGGGGTGGAAAGAGTGAGGGATGTGCTGCTCCATCAGCTCTGACTCAGGGAGGAACCACGTCCAGGAAGGGCCATAAAGGGCATTGGAATTCTCCTGCCTTGGCAGAGCCTGTCCCCACTCCAGGGCTTTGTGTGGAGCAGGGAAATGGCTCTCCCTGGAGCCAGGCTCAACGTGCAGATGTTTGCTTTGGAAAACACTCCCGGCTCCCTCAGACACAACAGGATGTCAGTAGGAGATGAAAATCCAATTGGAAATGGGCAGGGAGGCAGCTCCAGCAAAAAGGTGGTGAAAAGTGGAGGGGGGGGAAATGAGTTTGGGATGGTTGGAAGTCAAAATTACTCCACGGGTAAAAATCAGCACTCGTTAATCATTGTTTCTTTAAAATCATTGTTCCTTTAAATTCATTGTTTCTTTAAAAATAATTGTTCCTTTAAAACCATCCCAAACCATGGAATAATTGGCCACACGGCTCAGCACTGATCCTAAAATAATGAGAGGGCATCTCAAGCTTTGAAATATTTGCATATTGTTTTCCAATCCACTCCTTGTTTCCCTCCAGCACGGACACATTGCTTCCCTTTTTCCTTTGCCATTCCACGATGGACATTCTGTGCAATTCCTGTGTTTTTTGCACAGCAAAAATATAATTTTGAAACCTCCAGCACGGACACACCGCTTCCCTTTCTCCTTTGCCATTCCACGATGGACATTCTGTGCAATTCCCGTGTTTTCTGCACAGCAAAAATGCCATTTTGAAGCCTCTGGGAAGAGCAGATGTGAAGCAAAGGACGACTTGGAGCTCACATGTGGAGCACATGGGCAAGCCTGGCTGCAGGATTCATCTCTTCTGAGGTTCAGAAATCCGACAGATTTTTCCAACAAAATCACCACGCGGTTGAGTGAATAATTTTGAAAGCACTTGGCCGAGCCCAAGAGGACATTTGGAAATAATTATCATCAATTTTGTTACTTATTCAAGCTGAAAAACCTCAGTGATGACTTGCTGGAGTCATTCAAAAACAACAACCAAGACAGTGTTACATAAAGGCTGGAATCTGTTTGGACAAACATAAATTCCTGGTTTCATTCCAGACTATCCAGGCGAAATTTTATGGCCTGTGCTACACAGGTCAGAACAAAATCTGACCTTGAAACCATTTTATGAATCAGAACTAGGGATGAGCCAGCTCATCCCTCCCCAAAAAAGAGGCAAATCCAGCTCCTTTTAAGTTTTGCAGGGACATAAATGAATATTTTTGGGATTCACCCTGCACAGGGCAGCTCCAAAAGCCTCAGATTCAACTGGACACGTGCACTGCAGGATTGTCCTGGATAAGGAGGGACATCCAGATCCTGCAGGACCCTCGGGTGGATCCCAGCTGGGAGAAGCTCCCAGTCCTGCAGATCAGTGGGGCTGGGCAGAGCAGAAATGCCCTTTCCAAAAGGACCCAGCTCCCTCTGGAAACACGAGCAGGGAATGAGGAGATGCCCAGGGGGATGGAGAGGAGCTGGAAGAGCCTCTCCAGGCTGTGAGAGCCCCAGGCAGAGCTGGATGGCAGGGTGGATCAGAACTGCCAGCTCTCCTGCAAGAGCAGCTGAATTGTGTGTCTGCTTTGAAATGCCAAAACTGCAGCCAATCCCAGGCAATTACCTGGGATTTCTCCACGGAGGCCGTGTGTTTGTCACACATGGGGCTGATTTCCATGCCCCTCTCCCTCTCCTTGTCTCCCTGCTGAAAGAATTCCTCCATGATCCTGTCTGTCCACTGCCGGTACAGCTCCAGGGACTTGGTGGGGTTGCTCAGGTCTGCACAGTGCACCATGTTCCGGAGAACCTGCAATGACATCCACCACGAAACTCAGACAGTCAGAGGGGGAAAAGGGCAGCCTTTCGAGCTGGATCTGCAGAACATTGCCCCAAAAGATTCTCTGGTTATGAAACGAGCCATAAAAATATCAGGTATTTTGCACTGGGGCACGTTAAAGATGTGGAGCTGCTGGAGAGACTCCAGAGGAATCCATGGAGCTGCTGCAGGGCTGGAGCCCCTCTGGAGCCAGGCTGGGAGAGCTGGGGGTGCTCACCTGGAGAGGAGAAGGATCCAGGGAGAGCTCAGAGCCCCTGGCAGGGCCTGAAGGGGCTCCAGGAGAGCTGGGGAGGGACTGGGGACAAGGCAGGGAGGGACAGCACACAGGGAATGGCTGTGAGCTGAAAAAGTGGAGATTTGGGTGAGATATTGAGCAGGAATTCCTGGGTGGGAGAGTGGAGAATGGAATGGGAATGGAATGGGAATGGAATAGAATAGGATGGAATAGAATAGGATGGAATAGAATAGGATGGAATAGAATAGGATGGAATAGAATAGAATAGAATAGAATAGGATGGAATAGAATAGGATGGAATAGAATAGAATAGAATAGGATGGAATAGAATAGAATAGAATAGGATGGAATAGAATAGAATGGAATAGAATGGAATAGAATGGAATAGAATGGAATAGAATGGAATAGAATGGAATAGAATGGAATGGAATGGAATAGAATGGAATAGAATAGAATTCAATTCAATTCCCAGAGTAGCTGTGGCTGCCCCTGGATCCCTGGAATTGTCCAAGGCCAGGCTGGACACTGGGGCTTGGAGCAGCCTGGGACAATGGGAGGTGTTTGGAGTGGGATGAAATTAATTTAAAGCCACTCCCAACCCAAACCAGTGTGGAATTCTGTGATTCCATCTCCATGGATGAGCTCAGCTGCCCCAGCCCCAAAGCCAGATGTGCTCTCTGGGGCTCACACAACCTGGTGCAGCTGTGGAAGTGTCCATGACATCACACAGGCTTGTTTGGGAATCCAGCTGCTTCCCACCATTCAAAACCCACTTCCATGCTCTCAGGGAAAGAGGTGAAACGCTCCCACTCTATGGAATGAGTAATATCCCTTCCACAAAACAGGCCTGAATCAGTGGCCACAAGGATTTAAACAGCACCAGAGTGTTTGGAATAAAAATTTCAGGAGTTTCCCCAGGAGTCTGATCTTAGGGAGTTGGTCATCAAAGTGCAGAGCAGAGCAGGATGTGTCTTGTCCTGCTCACTGCACAACCCCGTTCCAGCATTTCCTGGTCAATTCTGTCAATCGAGGAATTAAATTATTGAGGGAACAGAGTGTCCAGCAGCAATTCCAGCTCACTCTGAGTTGCTTTAGAGATGAAGATTTCATTTCCCAATGAAATGCTTGCAATGTTGTAACAGGAGAAACAAATGGGAGAAAGCAGACAGGAAATTTAGGAGCCTCACAAAGTGCCACGTTTGCAGCTCCAAGTGTTTAAAAAAAACTGGTTCTGGTCACCTAAAAAACATGGGATCACCTCGTGATTCTTTTTAGTGCAGAAAAAAAAAAGATTGCTGAGAATTCAGCTTCTCTATGGGAGTAGTTCCAAGGTAAAAACAGAAGTGTGGCTTCTTCATGCTGACCAGAACACCCCAAATCCAGGGAATTTGGCTGCCTCACCTGTATTCTGTCCGTGTAGTTGTCCAGAAGGAGAACTCCTGAGCTGGTCACCTTCTTGGTTTCCACCATAGTCTTCAGATCAGCCAACAGACTCATGTGCTTGGACATATCAGTGGCCAACACCTTTCCAGAAGGGGGGGGAAAAAAAAACCCAAAACCAGGATTTCAGGAGGGGAAGCCCCAAAAAAGGCCCAATTTTGGTTCAGAGGAGGAGGAGGGAGGGGCCATACCATGTCAATCACCATCTTCCTGAGGGTCTGGCGCTGCTTCTTGGTCAGGTTCTGGAAGATGTCACAGTGCTCCTCCTGGAGCAGCTTGAAGCCCACGGCCAGGTGATGATTCTCCAGCACGGACTCGTCGTTGTACATCAGGGCCAGCTCAGAATCTGGGGAAGGAACACCCCGTGTGGGAAATGTGGGATTTCCAACAGGCAGCAGGAGTTTGTTCTGGGCACTGAAATGTTTTAATAGGGGAAGGTTTCCTTTCCCCATCCCTGGAAGGGTTCAGGGCCAGGCTGGATGGGGCTTGGAGCAGTCTGGTCTGGGGAAAGGTGTCCCTGCCCATGGGGTGCTGGATGGTTTTAGGATTCTGGGATTCTTTCTAGCTCCATGAGTGGCAGCCCCAGCACTCAACCAGCCTTTGCTCAGTCCTAGTGACAAAATAATGCTCAGTTATAAATCACTGGCAACAGAATCCTGCAAAAACCCTTCCCAAAACACAACAATCCCCATATTTTGGATTTCAGATCCATGCTCGGCCTGTGACAGAACACAACACAAAGCCCAGTATTTGGCTTTCTGGTTGTCCATAGCAATTAGGATTATTTATTTTATCTTAATGGTAAATTCTGCACTCAGGGCTGGCAGAATTATTATGTGTTAGCAGGTAACAAATATTGACTTTACAAATCGTGCTACAATGGCTCCCTTTGTCAGGGATTGCATTTTAATTCCTGCAAGATTCCAAAATGCCTCCCTCCTTTACTGCACCGTGTTTGGAGAGGACAGCACAGCCTGCAAGCTGTCATTTGTGGCATGCAAAAAGCATTTCTGGGTGAAACCCGGAGAGATTCAGAACCAAACTCACTGGTGTTGATCAGGAATTGATTGGAGACCCCGGGGTGATCCACATCATGGATTGCAGCTGCGAAAATGGCAGCGAGGATTTCCAGATCCGTGAACACAGCCTAGGATGGAGCAACAGGAACCTGTCAGAGGGGTTTGACCTCTCAGCAGCTGGGGAAGTTGGGTGAGGGGAACAAACTGTGCTTTTTTTAATTGGTTTTCTGCCACAAGGCACCGCCTCAGGGAGAAGGGTGAGGGCGAAGCAGAGATTCCACTCTGAGCTTTCCCAACCCAAGCCTGGAGCGAAGGGAGCGCTCGGAGGAGCCCCCAGTGCCCACCCCAAGCTCAAAGCCAAGCCCAGCAGGGCACTCACATCCAGGGCAGGGGTGGAGAGCAGCACATGGGTGGACTGGGCCACGTCGGCAGCGTGCAGGCTGTTGTGGTAGGCCACGTCTGAGTGGTAGTGATCCTCCAGGGTCATCATGTACGTCACGAACGTGTCCGACGAGATCTTGAAGGTTTTCAGCAGATCCCGCTCCTGAGGGGTCAGAGCACAAACACCCAGCTGAGAGGCAGGCCGGGCTGGGGCAGGCACAGAGGAATTAGACATGGGGTCTCAGGTTCCAGCACAGGGTGTGCCCAGCACAGTCTGGATTCTGCCCCAGCTGTTCACCCAGCTGTGGCAGTGATCCTGATCTCTGTGGGGATCTCTGCTGTTCATGTTCCAGCTGTTCACCCAGCTGTGGCAGCGATCCTGATCTCTGCTGTTCATGTTCCAGCTGTTCACCCAGCTGTGGCAGTGACCCTGATCCCTGTGGGGATCTCTGCTGTTCCTGTTCCAGCTGTTCACCCAGCTGTGGCAGTGATCCTGATCCCTGTGGGGATCTCTGCTGTTCCTGTTCCAGCTGTTCACCCAGCTGTGGCAGTGATCCTGATCCCTGTGGGGATCTCTGCTGTTCATGTTCCAGCTGTTCACCCAGCTGTGGCAGTGATCCTGATCTCTGTGGGGATCTCTGCTGTTCCTGTTCCAGCTGTTCACCCAGCTGTGGCAGTGACCCTGATCTCTGTGGGGATCTCTGCTGTTCCTGTTCCAGCTGTTCACCCAGCTGTGGCAGTGATCCTGATCCCTGTGGGGATCTCTGCTGTTCCTGTTCCAGCTGCTCACCCAGCTGTGGCAGTGATCCTGATCCCTGTGGGGATCTCTGCTGTTCATGTTCCAGCTGTTCACCCAGCTGTTGCAGTGTTCTTTCTCTTCCCCACAGCCCATCCTCCCTCCAGGAGATCTCTCCTGTCCATGGCCATGCAGTCCCAGGGCAGGGCTGATCAAATTCCATCATCCCATGGGGAGATGCTCCAGCCAGGGCAGGAGCCGAGCATTTCCTACCCAGATCAAAGGGGAGATTTGGAACAGCAGAGCAGCCTTTTCCCACTGGATCCCAGAGGAAAACCAGAGCCTTGCACATCATCCCTGGAGCTTTGGAGGAAAAGTGCCCCTTGTGCAGGAGCCCTGCTCCAGCAGAACCACATCTGTCCCTGCAGGAGGATCAGCCACCATGGAATGGGACTGCACCAACCCTGACTGACTGACGGGGCACCTTGGATTCTCCCTCTGCCCCTGCTCTGGGCTTGTTCTCTGCAATACTGCATTTATGTTTTAATTTCCCTAGTAAAGAACTGTTATTCCTATTCCCATTTCTTTGCCTGAGAGCCCCTTAATTTCAAAATTATCATAATTTGGAGAGAGAAGGGTTTACATCATCCATTTTAAAAAGAGGCTCTTGCCTTCCTTGGCAGACACCTGTCTCTCAAAGCAAGACAGGTGGAAACGGGGCTGGGAGCAGCAGGGAATTCTGAATTCCAGGAACACTCACCTGGAATATGGCGTACATGATGCAGGTGAGAGGCCGGTTGTGGGAATACCTGGCCACGTTGAAGATGTTGAGGCCCCATTTATTGAGGTCTTCCAGTTCCTTTGGGACAGCACAAAGACAGAAAGGTTGGAATGGTTTTCCAGGCAATTGCCAGAAGTTCACAAATATGCAAATGTAATGGTTATTGTAATTATGTAAGTGCTGAATGTGAGATTAATGAACACAGAGTAACTGTGAAGGGCTGGTTTTGTGTTTCATAATTGCTCCCCTCAGCCTTCATCACCTTTTTTTCTTTTTATTTTAGACCTATTTTCACACATTTTTAAATGCAAAATATGCTAAGACTACCATTAATTACAGCATTTCAGGGGTGCTAATTCCGAGGGGGAACAATCCATTCCCAGCTTCCAGATTCCCCCAGAGGAGCAGGAATCTCTCCTACCTTGGCCAGGTGATCTTCCTTCTCTGTCTTCACCCCAAACCGTGAGATGCTGGTGTTGTTTAAGCTCGAGCTGTGCATTAATTTCTTCACCCCGCTGATCTGTGTCATGAGCTGCTGTTTTTTCTTCTTCTCCCTGTCCTTCTGGGTGGGAGAAGGAATCTCCACATCGTTCTGCTTGTCTGCAACACAGCAGGGGGAAATGAGTCAGCACATCCCCCTAAACCACTCCTGGTTCTGCTCCCCACTTCAATCCCAGGGAATCTTCTCGTTTTGGGATCCAAAAAATCAAATAAATAATTAAAAAAAACAAATTACAAAAGCTCTGGTTGCTCTCCTGCAGCCCCTGTGTGGTTTGGGGACACTGGACACGTCCAGGAATGTGTCTCTGTGCATGGATGGGGCATGTGGGGACATGGATTTGTGCTGGGAATGGTTAGACCCTGTGACCTCCAACCTAAATGATTCTGTGATTTTCCATGTCTGGAAGGTTCTCCTTTAGGGATAAATCCCAGTTAATTTTATTCCCTATGTCAAGAAATTAAAAGATTTTTTTTTTCCCTGAATAAAGTAAAACCACATCTATTTGTACTTTTTATGGTCAATACCTCCTGCTCTTAAAACCAGTAACAAATGGTTGTCACTGATTTATTAAAGATTTTTCCTTTACAAATAAGTATGGAATAACATCCAAAGCACAGGCCAAATTCCCATTGCCACTCTCAGGGATAATCAGAGTTTTAGTGCACATGAAGAGGGCCCAAACTGGGCTCTGGAGATGTGTTTAGTAAATAAATCAAAATTAAACCCAGGTGTCATTCACTGCCCTACAGCTGATTGATTCAAGCACAGATCCAGTGGCCCATTACTTCCATCCAAACCATTTTTTTTCACGGATTTTATCACAACCTCTGCACACCTTGAGGACCTCCAGAGGCTTCCAGGCTTTACTTTAGCCTGGGTTTAATGAAGCCCCTGTGAAAAGCCAAGCAGCAGCCCTGCAATTAGGACAGGGATCATTACCCACAGCAGAGCCTGCCTGACACCACTGGCTGTCCCCTGCATTTTGCTGCACCACTGAAGGACTTTCCTCTCCATAATCTCCTCAGCAGTGACTGAGGCAGCATCAAATGTGGAGCAGAAATCCCTCATTTGTTGCATCAGTGTCCCCAGGGGGTGGCAGCCCTTGGGAAGAGCAGGGTTGTCCCTGTGCCCTGCCCTGGAACCACTGCTGGACATCTCTGACCTTCCCACGCTGGGGATGCAGGGCTGGACCCTCCTGGAGCCCTCCCAGCTCGTTTCATCACGGAATTACAGGATAAACTGGGATGGGAGGGAGCTTAAAGATCATCTGGCTGCATCCCTGGGTGCCTTGCAGCGTCCCAGGGGTGTTGGGCACCCTGTGCCACGTGCCCTTCACAGCCAGGAATTCTTTCCCAATGTCCCATCCATCCCTGCCCTCGGGCAGTGGGAAGCCACTCCCTGTGTCCTGTCCCTCCTTGCCCTGATGGAATCAAAAGGCTGAATGGAATCACATGATCTGGGTTTAATATCTCTGAATTATCCCCAACTCTGCAGATAAATGAGTGTCCTACCCACATATTTCTTTTTGTTTGTTTGCTCAACCTCCTCACTTTGCAGACTCCTGTTATTTTGGGCGTTCATTTAATTTAATTAAATTTTAGGGAGGAAAAAACTAATTCATAAAACCCTTAGCAGCACGACTTCCTGAAACAACTGGTGATCCTTTTAAAAGCTTCTTCCCTAATTCCTTTTTATTTTATTTTTTTTTCTTTAAGATGAGCAATCAGGCTGCAACCTGGCCCAGTCTGGGGAGCCTGCTCCCCTCAGCAGTGCCAGGCCCTGAGTGGCATCACAGGGGGATGGACAGAGCATTGTCCAGCCCTGCCAGGGGAATGGAGCTGCCTGAGCAGAGGGAACAGCAGGAATTCACACATGGAGCTGCTGGAGAGACTCCAGAGGAATCCATGGAGCTGCTGCAGGGCTGGAGCCCCTCTGGAGCCAGGCTGGGAGAGCTGGGGCTGCTCACCTGGAGAGGAGAAGGATCCAGGGAGAGCTCAGAGCCCCTGGCAGGGCCTGAAGGGGCTCCAGGAGAGCTGGGGAGGGACTGGGGACAAGGCAGGGAGGGACAGCACACAGGGAATGGCTGTGAGCTGAAAGAAGATGGATTTAGATGGGATATTGGGCAGGAATTGTTCCTTGGGAGGGTGGTGAGACCCTGGAATAGAATTCCCCGATTTGCTGTGGCTGCCCCTGGATCCCTGGCTGTGCCCAAGGCTGGGTTGGGACACCTTGGGACAGTGGGAGGTGTCCCAGCCAGAGCAGGGGTGGCACTGGGTGATCCTTATGGTCCCTCCCAACCCAAACCAGTGTGGAATTCCATGAATTAAACAACCCCAGCAGCACCAGCAGCTCATCAGCCCCTGCTGGCATTCAGGCTCTGTTAACCTGAGTGTTTGTGGGGTTTATTTTTGGTGGCCACATTGGCAATTCCTGCTCCACACCCACGTGGCTGCTGGGAAAAGCTGAGCAGCATCCAAATCCCTGGAATTGCCCCTTTGTGCATCCTCATCTAATCCCATTCCCTGTTTGAATTCCTGCTCTGGATTCAGCTGAGCAGTAAAATCAAAGCATTCCCACAAAGCAGCTCCAAACTTCCATGGATTATTAATGCTGTGGAGTGCCCTAAATGCAGGCAGCAGCTCCAGTTGCAGCTGGATATTGGGATCACTTGAAAATCCTTAATGGGAATAATTGTGTGTCACACAGGGAACGCATTCCAGGCTGTTCCAACCTCAGGGCATGAATCCCCAGCATCCACAGCCTTTGGAGATGTTGGATTCAGGGATGTCTAGAAACATGAGGCTCCTCATTTGAGATGCAAAATGGTCACAAACCCTGAAGCTGCTTCCTGAGAAAATCCCGTTTCTCCTACCAAACGTGGGCACAGAGGATTCATTCATGTGGAGCTGTGAGCTCCTACAGAATGAATGAAATGCAAAATATTCTCCCTTTTTTTTTTTTAATTAATTTTTTTTCTGACTTCTGCTGCAAAATGAGCAGATTCCCACAAAGTAACGAATAAAACGTTGGGGATTATTTAGTCTGAGCCCCATCTCCGAAGGGAAGGAGCAGCTGAACCTGAGGCAGAGCTTGCAGCTTTGTCACTTTGTCCTTTTCCATAAGGTCACCACAAAAACCCAGCATTGCATAACGCAGGGAAACCATCCCAGAAACATCCCATGGAACCCTCCCAGGAACATCCCAGGGCTGGGGAAGAAGGAATTCCTCTGTGGATTCACTCACCCAAAAACAATTCTCCCCTTGCCCGCAGCCATTTGAAAGTGAAAACCCCAAGAGGGAAACTGTGAATGGGGGCGATCAGGCTGCCCTTAACCCTTCCCTGAGCCCAAAAAAAAAAAAAACCAAAAAACCCCAATTCGGGCTGGATTCCTTACCCAGGAAAGTGTTGGAAATGTACTCGGACACTTGGTTGCCAGAACGGCTCATCTCGGACAGGTGGGTGAGCTCCCGGTTCAGCATCCTCTTAAACTGCGGGGGGGGAGAGCACAGGAAAAATGGCATTTTTTATGGAATTATTTTTATGGAATCCTGTCCCAAATCCACACAGCCTCAGCACGGGAGGTTCCCCCCAGCACGCAGAATTCCTGGGATATTTGGGATGGAATCGGTGACAGATGGTTTCATTTCCATCCTGCTCGGCATCACCATGACTGGGTATTTTCTTTACAGCCCACGGAATTAATTTCCTCTAAGGATGCTCATTAATTGTTACAAACGAGGAGAGAACGTTTCGGATAAATCTCTCTGAAAGCTCAGATTTTTATCTCAGGTTGAGATTCCCCATCCCTAAACCTTCTTTTGTTCCGGGTGCTCTAAATTTGCTCCATTTTGTATTAAACAAACAGACAAGAGGAGAAATATGCCCTGAATCCGAAGATCACACAGCAAAATGTGGGATTCAGGCATTATTCCATCAGATATCCATGCTGTGATCCTGCTGATTTTATAATCCAGCATTTTCACTGCTGAATCATTTTATCCTGCAACACCGAATTCCACCCCCCACCCCAAAAAATGACATCCATGGGCTCTGCATGCACACTACACACATGATTAGCTAAAACACACAGAAATCCGCATTTTTAAAGCATCTTTTCCTCACAGAGGCTTTCTCCGAGCAACACAGCACCCCCCAAAAATAAATAAATAAAAGAAAAAAAAAAAAAAACAAACCAGCCATTAATAATTCGGTAATTAATAGTCCTTCAGGAATTAAACCCACCTTAATGTAACCCCAAGACACCGATAACAAATAGTTGGCTTCAGGCATTTTGAAAAGCTCCTGGCAAGCCAGCACAAATCCTCCCGGAGAAATCGCCGCTCCGATAGCAGAGGAACCTTTCCCAATCTCCCCTCTCCCCAAAAAAAAAAAAAAATCAGCGTTCATCCGAGGCAGAGACCCCGCAAAACCCGACAGCGGCAGCTGCTAATCCCAGCCTAAGCCAAGCCTGGCAGCGCATCCTCGCCGAGGCTGCCCGTGGGTGGATGCGGGAGCGAGGGATGAGATCCGGGAAAGGCACAAAAGGATGGGAATTGATCCGCACCGACCCAGCTGCGTGCCTGGAAGCGCTGGGCAATTCGGGAATTTTTTTGGATCGTGCTGCTCGCTCAGTTCCTATAAAGGGGGTCCCCACTCCGTAGGAGCCCGGCTCAAGCTGAGCCGAGGCAGGGAAATGATGCTGGTTTTGTCAGCTCTGCTAACACAGCCATGTTTTATGGGAAAATTAAAATGGAGGGAGCTCCGGGAATATTTAAATAAGGGAAAAGCGGGCAGCAGCCTCCTCTCCGTTCCTGCCTTGCTTTAATCCTATTCCTTACAGAAACTTTCAGAATATTCCCAGCTGGATTTTCAAAAGCGTTTTTCACATTTTCACTGCGATCGGGTTTTTCCTCCTCTGTGGTAAAGGGCAAAATGCAGCAACGCGGCAAAAACGCCCCTTTACAAAGGGAAAGACCCTTCAGATAAGAGGTGTAAGAAATAATCACCTTAAATCTGCAACTGCAATTCATCAATTCGCACATTCATTGTTACAAGGACGCATCTGTAATGCGAGGCAGGGGGGGTGGAACGAGAGCAGCTTTAGGGTCATTCCCAACCCCAACCATTCTGTGTGATTCACAATCCAAATTTCAATATTTAATCACTTGTGCGGTTTTTGTTCCAAGCAATCCCTTTACGAGGGAGCTGGAGCCGTCCTTGACACGGAATCCAAAGAAAATCCCTTTGTGCCGGGATCGCTGGGATTGCGGCCCTCCCGCTGCTCAGGACGTCCTTGGTGGCTGTGCCAGAGGCCAGCATTCCCAAAATAAAAAAGGGCCATCTTTGCTGTGAAATCCTTTCCCTGTCTCCAGCTGCTTTCCCAGCTCCCAGCCCCTCCTGGGATGATGGCACGAGGCTGCCCCGCGTGCTGGGGGACACGTGAGGAGCGGGCATAGCCCAAAATTCTGATCCCCAAATCCTGATCCCAAAATCCTGGATCCCAAAATCCTGATCCCCAAATCCTGATCCCAAAACACTGATCCCGAAATCCTGCTCCCGAAATCCTGCACCCCGAAATCCTGATCCCGAAATCCTGCACCCGAAATCCTGGATCCCGAAATCCTGCACCCCGAAATCCTGCACCCCGAAATTCTGCACCCCGAAATCCTGCACCCCAAGATCCTGATCCCGAAATCCTACACCCGAAATCCTGCACCCCAAGATCCTGATCCCGAAATCCTGCACCCGAAATCCTGAAATCCTGCCCCCAGCTCCCAAAATCCTGCTCCTGAAATCCTGATCCCAAAATCCTGCTTCCTGCTCTCAAATCCTGCTCCCTGCTCCCAAAATCCTGCAATCCTGCTCCTGAAATCCTGCTCCCAAAATCCTGATCCCTGCTCTCAAAATCCTCCTCCCTACTCCTGAAATCCTGCTCCCAAAATCCTGCTTCCCCACTCCCAAAATCTTGCCCTCAAAATCCTGCTCCCGAAATCCTGCCCCTGAAATCCTGCTCCCAAAATCCTGAAATCCTGCTCCCAAAATCCTGAAATCCTGCTCCCAAAATCCTGAAAATCCTTCTCCCAAAATCCTGCTCCCAAAATCCTGCTCCCAAAATCCTGCTCCCAAAATCCTGCTCCCAAAATCCTGCTGCCCTCTGCCCCTGCCAGCCCAGGCTGGACAAGGCTCGGCTCCAGAGCATCCAGCTGGGATCCCAGCTCAGCCTTTGGCCACCTGCAGCACGGGAGGTTGGCACTCACCTTCTGCTGTCCTTACATTCCCCATGAGCAGAGGTGGCAGCTGGTGGCACCTCCCTTTCACCCCTGCAGCCCAAAGGTGGGACAGTGCCACAGAAACTGGGAATCCTGGAATGGCCTGGCTTGGAAAGAACCCTAAACCCCATCCCATTCCAGCCCTGCCATGGCAGGGACACCTCCCACTGTCCCAAGGCTGCTCCAGCCTGGCCTCGGGCACTGCCAGGGATTCAGGGGCAGCCACAGCAAATCTGGGAATTCTATTCCAGGGCCTGCCCACCCTCCCAGCCAGGAATTCCTTCCCAATATCCCATCCAATCCTATCTCACATTGCAGGGAAGTCAAGCAGCTTAAATCCTGTCTCATGGGATACAGGAAGGGTTGGGATGTGAAGGTTGGCATCCCATGGGATAAAGACAGGATTGGGATGTGAAGTTTGGGATACAGGAAGGATTGGGATGGGAAGGTTGGGGTACAGGAAGGATTGGGATGGGAAGGTTGGGGTACAGGAAGGATTGGGATGGGAATGTTGGGACACAGGAAGGATTGGGATGTGAAGGTTGGGACACAGGAAGGATTGGGATGTGAAGGTTGGCATCCCATGGGATATGGACAGGATTGGGATGTGAAGGTTGGGACACAGGAAGGATTGGGATGTGAAGGGTGGCATCCCATGGGATATAGGATGGATTGGGATGTGAAGGTTGGCATCCCATGGGATATAGGATGGATTGGGATGTGAAGGTTGGCATCCCATGGGATATAGGATGGATTGGGATGTGAAGGGTGGGATACAGAAAGGGTTGGGATGTGAAGGTTGGGACACGGGAAGGATTGGGATGTGAATGTTGGGACACAGGAAGGATTGGGATGTGAAGGTTGGGGTACAGGAAGGATTGGGATGTGAAGGTTGGGACACAGGAAGGATTGGGATGTGAATGTTGGGACACAGGAAGGATTGGGATGTGAAAGTTGGGACACAGGAAGGATTGGGATGTGAATGTTGGGACACAGGAAGGATTGGGATGTGAAGGTTGGGACACAGGAAGGATTGGGATGTGAAGGATTCTGGCTGCCCAGGAACACATCCCCCAGCGCTGGGCCGTGCATTCTGCCCCAGGGGGTCTCCTGCCAACCACGAGGGACAAAAATCCCTTTGGAACCCGCCAAGGAAAAGCCTTGGAGCAGGAGCAGGAGGGGGGGGGAGCCCTGGCCCCGTGTCCCCTCGCAGTGACGTCTTTGCAGCAGCCAGCACTCGGGAGCCCTCCCCCAGCCTGGCAGCCAAGCATGTGCTGCAGCATTTCCCTGCCTGCATCCAGGCCTTCATCCCAGGAAAACGCAGATGGATCACACCAAGCGCTTCTCATCAGCCCGGCTTTCCTTACAATGGCCCCTTTCAGATCAACGCGCCGGACAAACAGCTGATAAAAATGTTTTTACCTCACAAGTGGCCTCACAAAGCACAAAGGGCGGCCACTGCCTTTCCACCACGGCACGGAGCAATTAAGTGGCCACCACAAGGTCACCCGAGGCATCTGCAGCCCAGAAAAATCCTCGGGGTTCTCCCATCCCATCTGGAAGCAGGAATCTGCCCCCCACAGCCTTAATCTCCCTCATTTTCCCAGCCCTTTAATCAGCAGCCTTTTATAAACACAGGCAGCAGAATCCTTTTAGCACTGCTAAAAGGACCGCGAGCCTCAAACCCAGCTGAGCTTCCCGGAGCTGCGGGAATTCCCAAAGGATTTACAAAGTTTGTTGGGATTTGTCATCCCAAGGATGCTGGCACCAACCAAAGCAGCATTTACTTTATCAC
The DNA here is from genome assembly GCA_037013685.1 of Acridotheres tristis. Taxonomy (NCBI): domain Eukaryota; kingdom Metazoa; phylum Chordata; class Aves; order Passeriformes; family Sturnidae; genus Acridotheres; species Acridotheres tristis. The sequence continues at coordinate 2,243,918 of CM072895.1, forward strand.
ACACACCCCCCCTTTCAGAAACACCGAGGCATCCCGGATGTTGCACAGCTCGTGGCGGGTTTTTGGGATTATTATTTTTTTTTTTTCCCTTGATGTCAGGATGCTCTGGAGCGGCGCTGCTTCCCGGGAATTGCTGGGCAGGGAGCGAGCAGGCTGCTGCCTCCTCTGCAGGGATGTCATGTGCAAACACAACCCCCCCCCCGTAGCAATCCCGACCTTAAATCCATGCGACAGCGACGGGGGGAAAACAAACAGATTGCAGGGAGCGAGGAGAAAATTCCAACTGGAGCAAACCCAGGGATTGGCGCTTTGGAGAGCGCCGCCTGCAATTACGGTAACGCCCGCCAGCCGCGCGGGTAATTACGGTAATGCCCATTTGCGGCCCGTGCTGTTATTTTCATTAATTTTCGTCATTAATAATCATCCCCGGGCCTTTTCCAAAGATAATCAGCATTGATAAGGTGGCTAAGAATGGGAATTAGGGGTGTAGGGATGAGGAGGGGATGCTGAGCCAAACTCTGGGGGGTTTCCCTTAAAAAGGAGAAAATCAGGAAATGGGCTCAGCCCTCCCTTCCCTGCACCCCAAATTGTGAGCACAGCAATGAACACCTTTAACTGACGGGAGAGTGCAGATAACACCTATAAGATGAAGCCCAGGTGTCATTTTCCATCTCCAAAGGCACATCCAGCATTCCCAGTGAGTCTGGAATCATCTGGGGCCGTGTGTGAGGATCTTTCCCATTGTGCCTGCTCTGGAACAACTGCAGAATTCTGCACCAAATGAAGTCTCCCAGCATGGAATTATTCCCTGATTACCAGCAGTAACAGTGACCCTATTCCTAATAGTGACTCTATTCCATGCACCCTCTGCTCCAGGGAATCACAGCTCCTTCCCAGATGTGTGTGCAGGTTGGAATTTCCTTCATTACCAGTGGGAAAGTTTTCTCCCAGCTCCCCTCCTGCCGCCCACACCAAGCCCTGGCTGCTCGGGGCTTCTCCCCACCTTGATTCCTTGGCTCAGCTCTCGTTCCAGACATGGAAATCCTCGGTGAGGGACCCTGGGAGGGTGGAGAGGTTGGCACCAAGGGCATGGCAGCTCTGTCACCCCATCCTAACCAAATGTGCTTCGTTTTTATGCAGAGGAAGAAAATTTGGCCTAATTTATGATTAGATTTGACAGATTTAGGAGCCCAACCATGTTGGGGGGTGCAGGGTGACCTTACCACGACCTTCCAGGGCCTGAAGGGGCTCCAGGAAAGCTGGAGAGGGATTGGGGACAAGGAATGGAGGGACAGGACACGGGGAATGAATTCCCAGAGGGCAGGGATGGATGGGATATTGGGAAAGAATTCCTGGCTGTGAGGGTGGGGAGAGGCTGGGATGGAATTCCCAGAGCAGCTGTGGCTGCTCCTGGATCCCTGGAAATGCTCAAAACCAGGCTGGACACTGGGGCTGGGAGCAGTTTGGGATGTGGGATGAGATGGGCTTTAAGGTCCCTCCCAACCCAAACCACCCTGGGAATTCCATGACACGACCCCAGTGAAAATTGGGAAAAGCTCCCTGATGACTTAGTGTGGAAATTCCCACTTTCCTGGCTCTTTAAGGAAAGAACAACTCTGTTCCTCTGCTGAGGAGGGCCAGGAGGAGGCACCCCCAGCCCTCGGCCTCCCACTGACCCCAGGGATGGATCCTGCTCTTATTCCCATTCCCTCTGGAGTTTGGAGAGGTGTTCCTGGCACACCAGGACAAAGAGGCAGGAGGAGGGATGTGATACTGCAGCTGCTGGAAATCCTTTGGAGTCCATTTAGCCCAGCTGGGGTTCCCTGAGGCCTGGGGCCCTTATGCAAAGAGGGAGCTTAAAACCGGCCCGAATCATCCCTTCAAACCAGGCCAAACCATCCCTTAATACCAGCCTGAGCCATCCCTTCAAACCAGGCCGAATGATCCCCTAAAACCAGCCTGAACCATCCCTTAAAACCAGCCCCAATCATCCCTTAAAACCAGCCCAAATCATCCCTTAAAACCAGCCCCAATCATCCCTTAAAACCAGCCCGAATCATCCCTTAAAACCAGCCCCAATCATCCCTTAAAACCAGCCCCAATCATCCCTTCAAACCAGGCCAAATCATCCCTTAAAACCAGGCCAAACCATCCCTTCAAACCAGGCCGAATGATCCCCTAAAACCAGCCTGAACCATCCCTTAAAACCAGGCCAAATCATCCCTTAAAACCAGCCTGAGCCACCCCTTTAAACCAGTCCCAATCGTCCCCTAAAACCAGCCCGTGCTGGAGCTAAAAGAGCAGCTCGGGAGACTCTGCTCAGAGGGATCTTAGGCCGAGCTTTGCCGCAGAAATCTCGGTTTATAAACCCTGATCCCGACCCACCCTCGTGAGGCAAAGCTGCCATCCCGGCTGTCCCCGGAATGCCCAGAACAAAAGGATTTGTGGGACGAGGGTCGCGCTGAATCCTCCTCGCTTTAATTACCCGGGTAATTAGCGCAGGTCCAGAGGCGCAATTAAACTTTGGTGGGACTGCATGGAGCAGTTTTTTGGGGTGTTTTTTTTTTTTTTTTTTTGGGATTTGCGGGATGCTGGCGGCTCTGGGAGTTGGGAAGAGCCGTCCCTCACCTGCCCGAATCCCGTCGGGAATGATTTATACACAGGAGGGAAATTACTCTCTGCTCCAGGTTTAAAGAAAAATAATAAATAAATGGGATTAATGCCACCCCACTGAAGGAGTATTTGTTATTTCTAACCCTCTCTTCCTGACATCTCATTCCTGTGCTGTACCGAACCAAACTCCTGGATTTTGGAATTGTGGAGCAATTTCTTTGAAAGTCTGGAAGTCAAGGGTTAAAATTCCTGGATTTGGAGCAGCACTAACCCCGCTTATCTGTGTTTTCCTGCTGTTACATCACTTACAGAAAGGACCGTGGCAAACAAATTTGCTTCTGTCCTTGCTACTTCATAATTCCCATCGATTTTTCCTTCCTAGGAACTCCATGGAGAATCATGGGAGGTGCATTTAGTTCTCAAATAAAAAAAAAAAACAAAAAAAAAAAAAACAAAAAAAACCACGAGCCTGTTTCACACTAAACAGCACTAAAGGAGAAAGTTTTCAGCCATATTTCAGTGCCTAGGGAAAAATGGAATGCTTGCAGTCAACTATCAGTCATTAAAAAAAATCAAATTTCTTTTGCAGCTCTTTCTAGTTCTTATTTCCTAAAACAATATCGCGTTTAATGCGCTAGAAACTCTTTTTAATGAGATACAAAATACTATTTGTTTTTTGGGTTTTTTTTGTTTTCCCTTCAGCTGATTTTGGAAACCCAAAAGTAAACACAGGCTTATGAAATCTCCAATTTCACATCAAAGCAGCCTTGATTTATAGAGATGTTCAAAGGAAAACTTTAAAGGAGCAACATCATGACCAACTTGTTGGCCTGATGTTATTAGAATAATTTAGAAATCCACAATGTAAATGTTGATAAATAAATAGCAGGTTGCCATAAATCAGCATGTGGCTGCTCATGAAAGCAAGAACATCTATCTGATGTAGACAGAACAATATTCAGATTTTTTTTTCCTCCTCCCTCCCCCCCGCCCCGTGAAGTTTAGCATTTCTGAGAGCAGCAGAACCTCCCTTGGGTGGGACGGGATTTACGCAACACGGGGCTTTAAAAAAGTGATGAATTGGAGGCTGGAGCTGAGTGTTCGCAGCACTGGGGCATTTCCAGCTCATTTCCAGCCAAATGAGACTCGAAATATGCAAATTGCTCCGAATGCCGGAAAGGAAAAACTCCCTGCAGGAGCCTGCCCGAGGAAAGCGCCGGGGATTTGTGCAGCTCCTCAGCCTTTCGGGATTGCTCCATTCCCGAGAATCCCGCCTGTTACTCAGCGCCCGGGGAGGAAAATCCCCCTCGGCGGCCGCGGGGAAGGGCTCAGGTCATGGAGAAAGCGCTTCCCTGAAAATCCGTGTGTCAGCCTGGGCAAGGAGCGCCCGGCATGGGGCTGGCACCGGCACAATTCCCCGAGAGCCCCGCGGGGCCGGATCGGCTCCTGGAGCCGCTGGATGTGACCCCGGGGTGTCCAACTCCACCGACCACGGATCCCCATCCCTGGATCCCAATCCTGGGGTGTCCAACTCCACCGACCACGGATCCCAACCCTTGGATCCCCATCCTTGGATCCCAATCCTGGAGTGTCCAACACCACTGACCATGGATCCCAACCCTTGGATCCCAATCCTGGGGTGTCCAACACCACCGACCATGGATCCCAACCCTTGGATCCCAATTCTGGGGTGTCCAACACCACTGACCATGGATCCCAACCCTTGGATCCCAATCCTTGGATCCCAATTCTGGACTGTCCAACACCACTGACCATGGATTTCAATCCTTGGATCCCAATCCTTGGATCCCAGTCCTGGAGTGTCCAATACCACTGACCATAGATCCCCATCCTTGGATCCCAACCCTTGGATCCCAATCCTGGAGTGTCCAATACCATTGCCTGTGGATCCCAATCCTTGGATCCCAATCCCAGTCTCCCACACCACTGCCCACCCCTTGGGCTGGGTTTCCATTTGTCAGGATTGATGTGAAATCCCAGGAGTGGCCGAGTTCAAGGTTTCAGAGAAGCCCACACTGGTTTGGGTTGGAAGTGACTCTGAAAATCTCCTTCCACCCCTTCCAGCACCCCAGGCTGCTCCAAGCCCTGTCCAGCCTGGCCCTGGACAGTTTTCCTGGCTGTGTGATGGGACAAAGGACACATTGTTGGTGTCCTTGGGTGGAAAAGCCCCAGCAGGGAGGTCTGGCCCCAGACTGAAGCTTTGGGATCCTTTGGAGGAAGCTCAGGTTGGTTTCTGCTCCATCCAATATCCAGAACAGATATCTCCTACCCCATTCCTTTGGCAGCTACATCTGGAGTCTACAGCTCATCTGGTTGGGTTTTGTGTGGATTTCCCCTCTCTCCCCCACTGAAAGGTGCATTTTATAACACAAATTGCTCTGCTGGGAGGAAGAACCACACAAAAGGCACGTCCCAGGCCAGGATAACTCCCCAGATCATTCCCAGAGCAGCATGCTCAGCGTCCACACCGATTCCTCATCCCAGCACTGCTTTTATTCTTCCCTCTGGGGGAGAGGTGAGTAAATAAAAGCAGAAACCGGCCAAAACACTCGCTCTGCAATGTCATTTTTAGAACTTTACCATCTGGATGAATGTTGGGAACAAAAGGAGACTGAGGAAAGGGAGATGCTGAGACCCAGCAGCACGAAATGCAAACCTGCAGCTCGTTGTTGACACGAAACCGAGTGAAGAGAAGCCCCGACAACATCTGCGGCCCCGAGAGCAGAGAGTGCTGCAGGAGCTGCACATCTCAGCCCCGAATCTTGTGTCAGTCACACCCTTGCAAACCACAGGGCCTCGGTGCCAGAGGAAGCCGAGCATCTGCGTCAGGAGAGCCACAAACCAAAGAGCCTCCCCCGAGCTCACACAGCCGTCCCTGCTCCTCTGGGCAGCCAGGAGATGCTGGGAATTCGGGCTGGAATAACCTGGATGATAGCCACAATCAGAGAAAAACACCCCCCCCCCCAAAATAACAACTAACAGAGAGTTTGTCATTTAACAAGAGAGCGATGCAATTAAACGCTGGGGTTTTGTAAATTGTACGAAGCAGCAATTTAAATTTAATTTAAATTTGAATCAAGCTCTGCAGTCATCATTTAGGCAAATTCAGCTGGGGTTTTACCTGAGTAGGAGAACAGGCTTTGGAAAATTCAAATAACTTTGTGCCCTCAGAAGACTTTTCTAAGATGCTCGTGTTGGAAAAAAAAAAAAAAAAATTCTGGCAACTTTGAATCAAGAGAAGTTTGTTTTGTTCAGCAAACACGGGATAGAGAGGGAGTCCTGGGAAGAGGGCAGTGAAAATCCAGGGAAGAAGTTGGTGCAGCCCAGCATCCCCCCAAAAACGTGGCAGCCGGTCCTGCCAAAATGAAAATGAGCCTAATGCAAGCATCAAACCCGTACAGAAGGCACTAATTAATGGAGATAAAATTAAATGAAAACTCCTTCTCACACAGAGATAGGCAAATGCTCCTCAGAATCCTTGGGCTGCTCTTGGCCCAGCTGTGCTAAACCAGCAGCAAGGTGAGGCACTTCTGGTTTGTTTGCTTTAAGCCAGGCTTTAATCGGGGCAATCTCTGCCTCTCAGAGCTCGGAGGGTGAATCTCCATCCCAAAGCATCCCCACAACTTGTCCTGCCTTTGATAACTCAACATCTTTCAGTTCATTTCACTTCATGCAAATGTTTGGATCAGCCCCGTGGAACACAACTGGGGGGAAAGAACGAGGAGTTTGGAGTCGGGCTGTCCACAAAATCACTCAGAAGCAGGAGGAGGATTAGGACTGCCCTGAAATCCTCCTCAGCTCCTTCATCCCAAGTGATGCTGCTCCTCTGGGACGTCACCAGGATCCTTCACTCCACAGAGGTCCCTGCTGCCCACATTTAGTCACTCTCCAGTGCTGCCCTCAGCCCATGATTCATTTTGAACCTGCCTTTGAGCTATTATTTATTTAAGCCCCACCCTGACGTGTTATAACGTAAAAGTCTGAGAATGCAGAACTTTTAAAACCCCATCACATCCCAGGAAAACCAGAATTGGTTAAAGGACACGCTGGAGGGTCCTGGGCACAAGAGGACGGGTGACAGCTCCCCAAAACGCTCCTGGGGAGAAGGATTTGAACCAGAATTCCACCACCAAGACCTTGATCTCTGCACCATCAGTGGCCAAGGAATCGCCCTTGGATGGGCTTTTCCCACACATTTTCCACAACATCCCAGAAGATGGGAAAGCATCCAGCACTCCAAATCCCTTTGCTCCAGGAGGGTATCCCAGATGACGACACTCTCCCCTAATCCTGTCCACACACATCCCACAGCCAACGCTGCAGCTTTCCAATATTTCAATTTTTTAAATACCTGAAGCAGTTTAACCAAGATATCCGGACAGACAGCCCAGAGGGCTCGCCAGGACAAAATATGACATTATTAAATACGTGTGGCCCCATTATTCCACCCCGCTTTTAGGGCATATTTGACACCCCCAGAACGATCTCCTTTAGAGGGCAACAAGCACGGGAGGAGGACACAGAGACAGCCACCCTAAAGTCCATTTCTGACGGTGCCGAGGCTGACACACAGCAGCTGACTGCGACCAAGCTCCCCAAATCCCGAGGGGTTTCCAGGCTGGGTCGGAGCCAGCACGCAGAGCTGTTCCCTCCTGACCCAGCAGCTTTCTCGGGCAGCTCCCGCTCACCCGTCTTGCAAACCCCGCTCCTCCCGCAGGAACGCAGCGCCCTGTCCTGCGGCACAAGGACATCCCCAAAACCCGCCAGAAAACCCCGAAACCGAGCCACAGCCAGCTCCTACCTCCTGCAGCATGCCGGCAGCGCGGGGTCCTGCTCGGCAGCGGCGGCTGCACGGTCAGGAAATGGTTAAAAAGCGACGTCAAAGCTGCGCGGGAGCGCGCGGGGCTGTGCGGGAGCGGCGCTGCGGGAGCGCGCCCGGCGCTGCCCCCGCGGCTCCCCCGGGCCGGCCCGGCCGGGGCGCTCCGAGCGCCGCTTCCCCGGCGGGAATAGCCGGGAATAGTCGGGAATAGCCGCACCGAGCGCGGCGAGCTCCGTGAAAAGCACCGGGAATACCCGCAGAGAGAGAGAGAGAGCTCAGTGATTCATCCCGCCTTGGAAAAACAGGAGACGTGGAAGTGTCTTTGTTCCGCCGGCTGCCGCAGCGAACAAACCCCGTCTTTGTGCGGCGATTAAACAAAGGAAGTTCCAGCGCAAAGCCAGGGGAAGACTAAACAGCTCGGCACCACTTAAGGGAAACATCACGTAGCAAGGGGACAGGGCTGGGGGCTGCCAGGCTGGAGGGAAGGGACTTTGTGCAGCCCGGCACATCCACCGCTGGCACTTGGCCGCGACCTCCAGCGCGGCCCCGGCCGTTTACAGTGGTGGCCAGATGTTTATTTAGCCACCCTCTGCCGAAAGCGAGGTGCGGCCTTGCTCCGCTTTCCTGACCCAAATGCCCTTTGAAATCCAAGCAAAATGAGATGGGTTGTGTTTATCTTGCGGCTCACGGAACACGGAGCAGTTGTGCTGCTGTCCCGGGCCGCTGGCTGGACAAGGCTTGAGTTATCCAGCGCTTGGGAATAACAGAAACATCTCTAAGAGCTGCAATGAGAGAGTTTAAGGGTTTGCAAAGGAAGAGTCCTCCAAGTAACAGTTTTGGTAGAGACAAGAGAGTTTGCGAAGTCATGAGAAGACAGCACTCACGCTTCTGTCTATTTAAACTTTGAATATCCCCAGAGACCACAGATTCTGTTCTCTGGACCCGATGGGCTGCAGAAAGCTCTGGATTAGCCTGGTCTGATTTCAGGAGAGGCAAAGGTGCTGCTCAGGTATCGCTGTTTGGGCTGCATCCCCCACGGACAGGCAGCTCTGCAGGAACAATCCCTGCTCTCCACCCCTCCATTTCATGATGTGATGGCCCCATAAAAACCTGGAGCTGGCAAGGCCAGCATTTCAGCTGGGAAAAACAGACCTGCTCCTTCTTACGATCCAGGGGATGCACTGAGCACATCCTGCCCCAGATCCCAAATTAGGGACTAGAGCAGGTCCCGTCTGCAGCAAAGTGAGGCTAAGGACAGCTGCCTAATGCCAAGACAGAAAATATCCCCTTCTTTATCATCACTGACTCACAAACCCTCTGACACAGCAGCTGCCTGAGCTGGAAGCTGGACAGGGTGATAAAAGCAGAAAAAATAGAGTATATACGTAACAAAAATGTAAATAAGTGCGGTTGGGTCTCTGGGGCAGCACCCAGCGCCTGCAGAGCTCCTTCCAGGTTATTTTGTTTCAGTGCAAAGCTGCAGGGCCCTATCAGCTCCCAGCAAAAGATGTTAGGAAATTCAGCGTTAGGAAAATAAACTCCCTTCACGGCAGCTGCAAATAGGTACTTGGGCAGGTTATTGTTTGTTTGGTTTTTTTTTTTTTTTTTTTTTTTTTTTTCTCTAAACTAGAAAGACAAGAGAGCTGTGCAGGGTTAGCTCTGCAGAGAGCCCGGGCTGGTTTGCGCTGGAAATGCATCAGGACTCGCTGCCAGCATCCGAGGGAGCAGAGTTCCCTCTGTGCCAGCTTTCCGTGGGATCCCAGCGGGTGGCACTGCAGGGTCCCCCCCGGCTCCCTGATGTCAGCACAGCCCTGCGAGCTCATTCCCTCCCCTCGCTCCTCCTGCCGCTAACTCCCGGCTTAACGAGGAATACGCACATGTTTTAAGCGCTGCCTGCCGAACCCCATCAGCTCAAATCCCGGCTGCCGTCCCGCATGGCTCTTCCCCCTCCGCTGCCTCCTTTTTGGTTTTTTAGTTTGTTTTTGGTTTGTTTTTTTTTTTTGCCGCAGCGCTCCTGAGAATCCCCCAGCGCGCACGGATGCCGAGAGCCTCCCTCTCTGCCTCTCTCGGCGCTGTTGTTGCAACTCTGGATTTTCTAAACTACGTCTGTCAGGAAGGAGACAGGAAATTCGAGTCACACTTGCAACAGCTGTGCCATGCCTACTATCAGGCTCAAATGACGTAGTTTGGCTTGGGTGGCGCGGGGCCAGGAACTGGCGAGAGCGGAGGTCAGGAAGATAGGTCAGTGTTTATTCTGCTGCTGCGCTTGGGAGCATGCCGAGCCCATTTGCTTTCTTCCTATCTAGACTGTTTCTCTTTCCGTTTTTTCTTTAATAATGCGCAGCCCAAGCATCCTGTTTTCAAAACATCTGCCGGCTTCGCTATTTACCGGTGACAAATGGAGATGCCCCGGAGCGGAGCTGGCGCTGGGACGGGATGCTCGGAGCGGGGAAGGGAGGCTGCAGCCTCCTCCTGAAGATGCAGGAGCGACCCAGCACTGCCGGAGCGTTCCTGGCATCGTCTGCCACCAAACCCCCCGAAAAAAAAGCCACGAATCCCCCAAATAATCAGGCACTGAAACCAAACTTTCCAACCCGAACCGTGCCGTGATTTGTGATGATATTTACAGCTCCTGAGCAAAGGCAAGCGAGGTGTGAGGCCATTTCATGCTTCTCTTTCACAGCTGAAAAGTGTGAAACTGGAAGTTGACCAAAAAAGCGCAGACGTTTCAGAAACGGGTTATGAAAGAACAAAGTGTCAGGAAGCTTTTGCTCGAGCCAGCTGCAAGCCATCTGCACCCCGAGTAATCGCAACTTTAAAGTGCTACAAAAGCAATTTAGTTTCACCTTCACGAGACCAGATTTGTCATTCAGCAAAAAACCAAAAAAGTAACCTCAAACTTTAAGGGCGTCGTGTTCACACTGGATGTGCAGCCTGAACCCTTCTCAATTTTCATCCAGGGTTCCCTCAACAGAAACGCAAACGAAAAAAAATGGTATTTCCTTCTTGAAAGCTCGGTCCCTAAAACTTTTACTGCTTCCTTTGCCCCTGCACATCTTGGAAATCACTACCAGAAGAGGAAGGTGAAACAACTTCGCTCAACTTTTTCCCATAAATTCAGTTTCTGATTCATCATTTCTGATTGCAGTCATTTCCAATTAGACAAAAAAAAAAAAAAAGAACAAAAAAACCCAACCAACATCGGGGTAGCGCAGAACTGGGTTCAGAACCATGGCAACTGGGCAAGGACTTGGATAAGATGGGCACTAGGCTGGGAATTTGTGACTGGGACAAATCCAGTGGGCACTGGAAGCGCTGTCTGGGATCCCTGGAAGGGGCAGGAGCGGGCTGGGAGCTGCCAGGCTGGCCCGGGGCTGTGCCCGGGGCTGTGCCCGGGTCTGTGCCAGGGACCGGCGGGCTCGGGAGATGCTGGAGCCGAGCTGGGCTCGGGCGGACCGGAGCATCAACTCCCCAAAGTTGCACGCAGGCGCTCAGAGCTCGCGTTTCGCTCTCTGCCGCCTGTCAGGACACTCGGGGCACTCTGCTCTCCTCCTTCTTCCCCGACTTTAAACACCACGGGCTTTTCTTGCTTTACTTCAGCGCTTTATTCTGTGCAGAGAAACTCCCAAATCCCCTTTGGCTCCCACGGGAGGCTCCGCAGAGCAGCGGCCCCCGGAGCTGATTCCCTGTCACCGTCCCTGCCTGCCCACCCTCACCACGCGCTGCCGAGCGGTGCCAGCCCAGCGCGTTAAAAACCAAATTCAAACGTCACCGAAAGCCAAAACAGCCGTAAAAATACCTGACCCACAATGTCTAAAGTTCGCCGTTATTACGGCCAGACAGCAATGAAGTTAATTAACTTCTGGCGTGATGATTTGCTAAATGCGGGCGTTTGCACAGCGTTCCTGCTCATATCGGCTCCAAGGGACCGGCGCTAATTGAAACCTCTTTAATTTCCGGAAATGAGCCTGCGGCAGCGATGGGGCTCTCCACGATATCCCGGATCGCGCTCCCCAGGCAATCCTGGATCGCTCTCCCTGCTCCATCCCGGATCGCTCTCCCCAGACAATCCCGGATCACTCCCCTGTTCCATCCTGGATCGTTCTCCCCAGAAAATCCCGGACCGCTCTCCCTGTTCCATCCCGGACCGCTCTCCCCGCTCCATCCCCGATCGCTCTCCCCTCGCCACTCGCCGTGAGTTCTCCCTGGAACCTGGGGGAAACCCGCATTCCCTTCCGCAATTAACTTGGAGCTGCTGTCCTGGACAGACACGAGGATGGGTCGGGATCAGGCTCAGAGCCCCGCGCCTCTCCTCATCCCCGTCCCGCATTCCCGTCCCGCATCCCCGTCCCGCATCCCCGTCCCGCATCCCGGTGCCGCACGCGGGCTCACCTTGTTGGATGCCATCTCGCTGACGGAGCGGTAGGTTTGGATGGTCTCCAGCTGATCCAGGCACCAGTCGAGCTCCTCCAGCGTCTCCATGGCCAGTTTCTGGTAGGGCTCCTCTGCGAAGAGGCACACGGACATGTAGTCGGGCTGGCGCTGCGGCCGCCTGTCCATGGCGGGGCCCGAGCCGGAGGAGCCGCTCCGCTCCCTCATCACGCGGCCGCCGCTGCGCTGTCCCGGCCGCCGCAGCGAGACCCCGCCCGCCGCCGGCCCGGCCCGCCCCGGCCCTGCCCCCTCCGCTCGGGGGGAACCGAGCGCCCCCCGGGCACGGCAGGGCCGGGCTGCGGTTCGGGAGCGTCATCGCGGCTCCCCCGCCCCGGCCCGGCCCGGCCCGGCTCGGCGGCTGCTGCTGCTGCGGGGATCGGCGTCCCCCGCCACCCGCGGGATGATGCTACTGCTGTGCCCCGCAGCAGACAGAGCCTGCTCCCCATCAGCCCTGAACCCCAAAAGCTCTGCTCCCCATCAGCCCTGAACCCCAAAAGCTCTGCTCCTCATCAGCCCTGAACCCCAAAAGCTCTGCTCCCCATCAGCCCTGAACCCCAAAAGCTCTGCTCCTCATCAGCCCTGAACCCCAACATCCCTGCTCCCCATAGCCCTGAACCCCAAGAGTTCTGCTCCCCATCAGCCCTGAACCCCAACATCCCTGCTCCCCATAGTCCTGAACCCCAAGAGTTCTTCTCCCCATCAGCCGTGCGCCCCAAAAGCTCTGCTCTCGAAGAGTTCTGCTCCCAACATCCCAGCTCCCCAACCCTGTCTGTTCCTGCTCCCCATCAGTTCTGCTCCCCAACGCCTCCAGCCCTGCTCCTTAACCCCACCAAGTCCCATTCCCCACCAGCTCTGCTCCCCAGTCCTGCCTGGTCCTATTCCTCACCCCAACAGCCCTGCTCCTCAATCCCGACCCTGCTCCCCAGTCCTGACTCTGCTCCTCAACCCCGGCTCTGCTCCTCAATCCCGGCTCCGCTACCCAGTCCCAACCCTACTCCTCACTCCTGACCCTGCTCCCTAATCCTGACCCTGATCCCCAATCCCGACCCTGCTCCTCAATCCCGGCTCTGCTCCCAAATCCCAGCTCTGCTCCCCAATCCCGGCTCTGCTCCCTAATCCCGACCCTGCTCCCCAGTCCCGACCCTGCTCCCTAGTCCCAGCTCTGCTCCCCAGTCCTGACTCTGCTCCTCACTCCTGACCCTGCTCCCTAATCCCGACCCTGCTCCCCAATCCCGACCCTGCTCCCCACTCCTGACCCTGTTCCCTGTCACCCCTGGCTCCCCAGCTTTGCTGCCTTTGTCCCCATCATCCCCACACCCCACTGGTCCCCCGCAGCCCCTGCACCCCAACCCCACCACCCCAGCTCCCTGCTCCCACCGAGCTCAGCTCCCGCCCCTGCCAGCTCTGGTGTAAAAGTCGAGCTTTCCACGAGTGGATACAGTGAATCATAAAATCTCCCCATGAATGTAACTGCTTCTCATAATCCCGGTAACACATGCTCATCCCATAAATCTGTCAGAGCTAATGGATTCAGCGTTTCTACGGGCAGGTACGGGTGACATCACAGGGCAGGATTGCTCAGACACACTCGGGAGCTGAGCTGGAGCTCCAGACGTGTCCCCTGCCCTCCCTCGTGTCCCTCGTGTCCCCAGGGAAGGAGCTGCCACCCTGTGCTGCTGTCTCTCCCCAAGGACAAATCCTCTCTGTCATCAATAAAGCAGAACTGGATAGGGACCTTCCATTAAATGATCGGGAATAAACAGAAAATAAACCCTGCCAAAGGTAATCCAGCAATGAACCTGGCACAGACACGTTTGAAGGATTTGGTGAATCCAAATCTTTGTGGAATTGGAAGTTAATGGGTTCTTTTTTCTTTGCTCACACAGCTCCAAACACTGAAAGTTCTCTCATTCCTGCACAATCAAAAAGCAGGTGAAAATAGCCAAAATCACACACAGCTCCTGTATTTACATCTCTGTAGCGATTATTCCCTCTCAACTATTTTTTCATGTAAATTAGTTGACCCAGAAGGGCTCAAACCATTTGTTGAGGGAATGTTTGGATTGATAAAACCAGCACAGGTAAAATAAGTTTAGGAACAGGTAAAAACCCATCTCAGCCAAACTAAAACCCATATATTTAAATCAAACCCTCTAAATCTTGTCCTGTGCTCTCCTGCTCCGAGACTCCTCAGGAAGCACGGCCACGGCATGTGTGCATTCCTGGAGGAGGAGAAGGAACAGGTTCACAGAGGCTCTGACACCAGATCCCAATTTTAGCCTTTTGGGGGATTTCCAGCCTTGCCCAGGTCTGCAGAACCCGCTGCCACTGTCACTTCACTTCCAATCTTCAGCTCGGAAAGAGCCATCAGGGAATGCAGGACCAAGAGCAGAAATCTGCTCTTATATCGAAGGACTCACATTCCCCAGAGCTGATATTCAGAATATTCCTTTACTCTGTAATCTGAGTTTTATGCAATAAAAGGGAGAAAAACCCCAAACAAGCAAAGCTGTTACATATTAAGGATATTGAAGTGTATTAGGAAACTTGAGGGCTTAGAGAGTTTATAGAATATAAAATTATAAAATACTTACAGGCTGCAAGTATTTTATATTTATTTTTGGGTTTCAGAAGATGAGCTAAATAAAGAGTGAATATTTTACACATTCACAATGTTCTCTGGAATTTTTAGCAGGGTGCATCAGGACCCTCCTTCCCTCGGTTTCTGCCTCTCTGCTTCATTCCCGGGAGTTTTCCTGCAGGAATTCTGGGAGCTGCGGGGATCCCTCCATGGTTTACTCATTTAAAACACGAGCACTGCCACTTGCCCATGCACCAAAACCACTGAGAGAAAAACGGATTCACGATTCAAACTCGGGTATTTCGAAAACTTGAGATACCTCAGGTCACTTCAATGGCAAAGGCACAATAAAGTGAGAGCAAACAGCTCTGGCTAAGGATGATTTCAAGGGGAAAACGATGAGTTCTGCTGCTGTTCCAGTGCAGAAGTGGATTTTCAAAAGCACCATTCACATTTTCTTTCGGAATTTGCTTTTTTTCCTGATTCTGCCCAGAGCTCCCTCTGCTCTTGCACCCGGTGAGATGCAGCACCTGCATCCCTGTGCAGCTCTTCTTGGTGTTTTTGGCTTTTGACTCATCCCCAATCTTTTTTTTTTTTTTTTTTTTTTCACTCATTTTCTCAAGTGAGCAGCCTGGTGAAATGGGTGTGTGCCCTGCAGCTGCTCCTGCCTGCCCTCCCTGCTCCCTGGGCAGTCATTTCTGAACCTGCAGCTGAGCTTTGGGGCAGCAGGAGCGTCACGGGCACCACATTCCTGCTCATTTCACGGAATCACACACACCAGAGTCACTGTGCTGGCCCACAGCAGCCAGAGAACCCGGTTCAACCCTTCTCAGAAACTCAAAACTGTCCCTGAAGCCACCGAGTGACGCAGCCTGAGCCCATCACCCCGGAAACCCCAACTCTTATCAAACCTGCCCTCCTGGGCTGGTGCAGCCCCACAAACTCTCTCTGATGAACTTGGGGCTATTTACAAATAAATTGTGAAAGCACAGGCTACAGTCCCACTCCCAAAGCTAAATTTGCTTTTAAAACCAGCATGTGAAATTAAAATATACCCTCTCCAAGTCCCCCGTGAATTATTTTAAGATCCACAGCTACCCCAAGATAACAGCCAGATATAGAAACCATTAGGAGTTGCTCTTCTACCAATCTAGAAACTTTGTGTGGGAATAATCTTAAAATAACAAATATTTTCTGACTTTCTTCATATTTAATATTCATGGATATTTAATTAGAGAATGGTTTGGGTTGGAAGGGACCTTAAATCCCATCCAGTTCCACCCACGGGCAGGAACCTTCCACTGTCCCAGGCTGCTCCAGCCTGGCCTTGGACACTTCCAGGGATCCAGGGGCAGCCACAGCAAATCTGGGAATTCCATTCCTCCTCACCCCCTCAGGGAACATTTCCTCCCCATTATCCCTCTAATTCCATTCTCTAGCAGTGGGAAGCCATTCCCTGTGTGCTGTCCCTCCAGGCCCTTGTCCCAAATCCTTCCCCAGCTCTCCTGGAGCCACTTTAAGCCCTGGAAAAGTCTCTCAAGAGCCTCCTCTTGTCCAGGCTGGCCATGCCCAGCCTGGCTCCAGAGCAGAGCACAGGGATGAAGTGTCCTGGGATTCTCTCCCTGAGTGGTATCTGCTGTTGCTACAGCGACTCCCACAAACAGTAAACACAAGTTTAGATGCTCCATGAGTTGTTCTTTCCCTGAACCCAACGTGAGCGTCCCACTGACATCAGCAGAGCAGCTCCCCCTGCCAGAAACACCCCAAAACCCTGGCCAGTGGCTGACTTGGATCACCTTCCTGCCACATGGGTACTTCTGGAAACACTCCTGCGATTTGGGGATGCGGGCTCCTGGAACACTTCAGGATGTGTCTTCAAGCCTCTCACATTTCAGTTTATATTTGGGGCTTGCATAAGTCGGTGCTGTAAATTGCAGCGGTGCTTTGGTCATGTTTGCTGGGGTGAAATCATTGCTGACACACAACGGGGAAGTGAGGAACAAGAGGAGTTTCAGTTTTTAAATCCTCCCCGGTGTTTGCACAGGAGGGTTGGTGCTGGTGGCACTCCAGCAGGAACTGAGGTGACATTTCCTCACAAACCTGAGCTGCTGCCAGTCCCTCTGAGGACAGAGGCAGCCCTGGCCTCGTGTTCCTCCTCTGGCACCTGCAGCACTCCAACGTCCTGAAATGCAGCTCCTTTCCAGCGCCAGGATTTTGCAGTAACTGCATTTTTGGTGGGTTCTGCCATCTGTTCCTTTTCCAGCTCTGTAAGGTGATGGAACACACGGAATGTCTCACTGCAGAGGTGACTTAGCAGCCCCTTTTTCGAGGTTTTTTTCCCACTTACTGGCATTTTCTTGCTCTCTTTTTGTCACACAATTGTTTGGGTTGGAAAATCCCTCTCAGAGCATCCAGTCCAACCATTCCCAGCACTGCCAAGGCCACATCCATGTGGATTTTAAACCCCTCCAGGGATGGAGACTCCTGAGCAGCTGTGCCAGGGCTGGACAACCCTTTCCATGAAGGAATTTTCCCAAATATCCACCCTGAGCCTCCCCTGGCCCAGCCTGGGGCCGTTCCCTCTCCTCCTGTCCCTGTTCCCAGATCCCAAATCCCCCCGGCTGTCCCCTCCTGTCAGGGAGTTGTGCAGAGCCAGAAATTCCCCCTGAGCCTCCTTTTCTCCAGGCTGAGCCCCCCCAGCTCCCTCAGGGATTCTCCAGCCCCTTCCCATTTCCCTCAGGGAATTCTCCAGCCCCTTCCCATTTCCCTCAGGTATTCTCCAGCCCCTTCCCATTTCCCTCAGGGATTCTCCATTCCCTTCCCATTTCCCTCAGGGATTCTCCATTCCCTTCCCATTTCCCTCAGGGATTCTCTATTCCCTTCCCATTTCCCTCAGGGATTCTCCAGCCCCTTCCCATTTCCCTCAGGGAATTCTCCAGCCCCTTCCCATTTCCCTCAGGGATTCTCCATTCCCTTCCCATTTCCCTCAGGGATTCTCCAGCCCCTTCCCATTTCCCTCAGGGATTCTCCAGCCCCTTCCCAGCTCTGCTCCCTTCCCTGGACATGCTCCAGCCCCTCAATGTCCTTCATGTCATGAGGGGCCCAAAAGCGACCCCAGGATTTGAGGTGTGGCCTCACCAGTGCTGGGTATGGGGGAAAAGTGAGAGCTGCTCGTTATCATGGACTTGAGGGCTTTTTTCACTCCCAAATACTTGGAAAGTGAAAGGTTTTGGGGAACATCCTCTTTTCTGGGAGTAGCTCAGTGTAAGCACAAGCACACACTCCATCAGGAGGCCCCTGAGGTGTCACAGGTGGGGAGGGGGCTAATGGGACAAATTCCCACCCCTGGCTCCCCCCAAATCCCATCTGTGCCACCCCTTTCCCAGCACAGCTCCGGCCCTGGGTGCCTGCAGGGATCTGAGCACGAGGCCAACGTTATCAGCAGCTCCAGAGTTCCTCTCCTAACCCACAAACTGTCCCCATCATGTCCCCAAGTGCCACAGCAAGGCAGGAGGGTGGCCAGGAGCAGGAGGGATTGGTGGCTCTGCCCTCCACTGACGCAGATGAACCGAGGTAGGAAACTTTTGGAGAGGAGATCCAAATGCCAAAAACTTCAAGTGGGGTTTATTTTCTCTCTCCTGATTGCCTCATGATTCTCTCTTGTCACTCCAATGCTGATAAATAAAAGCTCCTGATAAATTAAGGCTTCTTCTGCCAGAAAGTGCAAAGGCCATAAAGCCACAGGAGTTTTAAGGCCAAAACAACACATCCCAACCAGGTGAATTAAAAAACTTGGGGAGCAGCTGAAGTTCCCTTTCCAGCTGCCAAAAAACTCAGCTTTCCATAATGTAGGAGGAATATTCCCAGTGGGATTGAGCTGTGCACAGATTGTCCAATCTGGTGGACAAGAAATGTTGAAGACAAATATTTGTTAACTTCTTTTCAAACTCAGCTCTCCTTAACTGTTAAAGATCAAATTGTGGGCTCACTGTGCTGGGAAAAGTCTTCATTTCTACTTCTGCAAGGAAAAAGAAGAATTCCTTCTGTTGGATCACAGCTTTCCTCGTAAACCTTGGGCATGTGGAACTTAAGACTTTAAAAAAGAAAAAAAAGCCCAAAATTCCAAGAGAAACTCTCCCATGGAAGGTTAAAAGCAGCTTCCAGCAGTTTTCCCCACTTTGCTCAGTCTATCCATCCTATTCCACATGTTTACAGTGCCATAAGACATCCTCTGAGTTATTTACTCTTCGCTGCATCCTGGCTGCAATAAACTGGGACTATTTATAAAGTTCTTCAGTGTTTGGGGCCATCCTTCCCAGCCCAAGCTCCAGCTGCCTTTGAAGCAACAACAGCTGAGGCTCGAGGTCACCAAAGTCATTTTCCAGTGATTCCAACTGATTTAAGAAAATATTATCATTCTGTCTAAACCTTACCTCAATTTAGACTCAGGATAAAATCTGTTCCTCTAAAATGAAAATCAATAAGAGCACTTGCTCCCTTTTGCCTTGGAAAGGTTTTGATGTTGGATTAATTCCCAAATCCACTGAAATGTTCCCCCAGTGATAAAGCTGATAAAATTAAAAAAAAAAAAAAAAAAAAACCCTAAAGCAGACAAACACTCATAAAGCCCCAAAGATTAAAACCCAAGTGTTACAGGGGAAAATGGTTCCTCCTCTCCAGGAGTGACAGGGAATTGGGTGAAGAGGGAGCAGATTTGGGAACCTGAGCTGCACCACAGCTCTTGAGCCAGAGGAGGATTTTGGAGTCCTCGTGGAGGTGTATGGGAAGGTGGAAATGTTCATCCTGGTGCCTGAAAACTCTGCTTCAGGAAAAGTCTGACAGCACAGACTTCCAACTGGAAAATAGATTAAATTTTAAAATGTCCCTAATTCCCAGGTGAAGCCACGGGACACAATCCCAGAGTTTGCATTCATCAGAGGACCTTAAACCAGCTTTTAATTATTCTCTATTTATTACAGATTACCCCAATTGCTGTCATTGTTGCAGATGACACAAAGGACTCAGAAGAGCAGGCAGATGCTGGAGCAGATCACATGGATGGCAGGTGATTATTTGGGAGCTGATCGAGGTGATTATTTGGGAGCTGATAGAGCTCATTAATGTCACTGAAGGCCTCATTTGCATTCCTCACTCCTTGGCTGCTCGTGACTAAGAGCTCCTGTGGGGGGAAGGTGGGACAGTCCAGCCCAACTGATCCAGGAGCTGATCCCACCCGGGAACTGTGGGATCTCAACTCCTGGGACAGGGGAGAGGGCAGGAAAGGGGGGGAGAGAGAAGAGAAGAGAAGAGAAGAGAAGAGAAGAGAAGAGAAGAGAAGAGAAGAGAAGAGAAGAGAAGAGAAGAGAAGAGAAGAGAAGAGAAGAGAAGAGAAGAGAAGAGAAGAGAAGAGAAGAGAAGAGAAGAGAAGAGAAGAGAAAGGGAAGGAGAAGGAGCAGGACAAGGAAATGGAAAAGAGATGGGGAGAGGAAGGAGAAAGAGCAGAAGGAGGAGGAAATGAGAAGAAGGAGAAGGAGAAAGAAGGAGGAGAAGGAGATGGAGAAAAGATGTGGAAGGACCAGGGGTAGGAGAAGAGGAGGAGAAGAAGGAGAAGAAGGAGAAGAAGGAGAAGAAGGAAGGAGGAGAAGAAGGAAGGAGGAGAAGGAAGATTAGGCGATGGAGAAGAGATGTGGAAGGGCAGGGGTAGGAGAAGAGGAGGAGGAGGAGGAGGAGGAGGAGGAGAAGGAGAAGGAGAAGGAGAAGGAGAAGAAGGAAGGAGGAGAAGGAGAAGGAGGAAGGAGGAGAAGGAAGATTAGGCGATGGAGAAGAGATGTGGAAGAGCCAGGGGTAGGAGAAGAGAAGGAGGAGGATGAGGAGGAGGATGAGGAGGAGGAGGAGGAGGAGGAAGGTGCTCAGAGTGATTTACCAAGGCGCCCACATGGCCATGGCTCAGATAAAAGCCCCACAGATGCAGATGACCAAAGGCCCTCCCATTCCCCAGAAGAAAAGGGCTCTTTAACCTTCCCAACACGAGGCTCATTAGCAGGAATATCACTCCACATTAATTACTAACCAGTGTCAGAAAATGGCTATTTCACCTCCACAGCACGAGGTTCATTAGCAGGAATATTGCCCCACGTTAATTACTACCAGTGCCTAGCATCACTCTAAAAACCCTGGAGCACGTTGAGTAAAACAGGTTTATCAACAAAGGACATGCCAGGACTCGATGGGAAAGGGCCTTGTGCAGGCTGGCAGCCATTCACCCTTTGCCTTCCCTAATGGAGCTGTGGTTGCTCCAGGATCGTGTGGACATGTTTACATATTTATCCCTCACAATGCCGAGGGAATAACTGACACCCGGTGATTTATTTGTTTAATGTATCCTGTCAGTGCATTCGGAGAGCTGTTTCCTTGAATTAAAGCATTGTTCTACCAGATCCAGAAAATATTCCTGTGGAAATCCTTCTGTTAGACAGATTTGGAAATCCACATGGAAAAAAACCAAAGGCACAGAGCACAACCCTCGGGATTCACTTTGAAATGTCCAAATCTTCCAGCACCACCTCCCAAACTGCAAACACTGAAAAAAACCCTGCCACCACAGCTTTCTCTTCTACATCTCCCATGCACCTTCCAATATCCAGGAATCCACTGAACCGATCCCCAGCCCTTTTTTCAGAGCACAAAAGCCACACAAGGAGATGCGACTGAAAATCAAGATGCATCCAGCTCGCTCCCTCGTGCATCACCCACGGACACTCTGCTGGACCACAGGGCTGGAGCCAGGAGACACCAAAAATCCATGGGAACCACGGAGCCTTCAGCTGCACCTCCCCTCCTCCCCACCATCCCTAATTATATCTTTGGCAGAGAGCAGTGCAGATGTGCTCGGAAAGGAACAGGTGGAGCCACGACGCAGCTCTTGAGCAACTCCCCAACAAATGGACGAGCCTGCCCTTCTCCCCTCGTCGTATTTTTGGGACTCCAGTCCGACCAGTCACTCGAGCTGTCCCCTCTCAGGTTTCTCACACCTGCAGGGGTGCCGGCAGGGAGAGGAAGGGCTCTTTGTTGGATGTGGAGCTCGGTAGGAGCTGGGAATGCTGCAGGCAGAGCGGGGCACGGGCACTGCATGCAAACGAGGCACAGAGTTGTCCCACAACTGAAAAAGCGCTTTGGAAATGTAGATTTGTCTCTGTTAGCTGGTGTGGATCACGAGATGTGGGCACAAAGGGTTGGGAATGGGATCCCAGCAGAGAGAGGAGATGGATGGATGGCAAAGGCACTGCCAGGGGGTCACTGAGGAGGTGGCACTGGAGGAGATCCAGCTGTGGGGGAACGAGGATGAAATCCTAAGAGGGGCTCCAAAGCAGCAGGAACAATGGGGCCTGTATTCAGGCCGGGCTCAGAGATGACAGGGGAAGATAGAGACAAAAAAATGAAGTGAAAGCTTTCTACTGCTAATTGCGAAAAATGCCAGGAAATGAGTGAGCTGGAGCTGCCAGGAATAATGTGGGAAACTGAAACTGGGGATGAGAGTGTTTGACATCAGCAACAGCCTCTGGCAAAACGCAGCCAAGATTTTGGGGGGCATTTCTATTTTCTTTTCTCTTTTCCAAACAACAGGGAGCAGGAAAAATAATTTTTTAAATTTTTTTTTTTGTTGGATTGCTGAGGAGCATGGCATTCTAAGTTCCCTAATTAAAGACAGGTCCTTTCTGGGACACACCATTCCAGCTGCTGGGAAAACTCAGCCCCAAAAAAACGGCTCCAGAGCTGCTGGAGACGTCATGGCAGTGATTAAACAGCACTCACCAAGAACATCCAGGACATAGCCAGGTTCAAACTGGAAGATTCTGGGAAGCAGGAGGAGATGTCTCACCAAGAGAAGACACAGGGAATGAAAAGGAGAAGGAAAAACTTCCTGGGTGCAGGGAATGCCACAAAATGGTTGAAAGAAAGAAGAAGCCCCAACTTCTGTCACCATGAGGAATGAAAAGGAGAAGGAAAAACCAGCTGGATGCAGAGAATGCCACCAAAATGGTTGCAAGCAGGAAGAAGCCCCAGCTTCTGTCACCATGAGGAATGAAAAGAAGGAAGAACCTTCTGGGTGCAAGGAATGCCACCAAAATGGTTGAAAGAAAGAAGAAGCCCCAGCTTCTATCACCATGGCGAATGAAAAGGAGAAGGAAGAACCTCCTGGGTGCAGGGAATGCCACAAAAATGATTGAAAGAAAGAAGCCCCAGCTTCTGTCACCATGAGGAATGAAAAGGAGAAGGAAGAACCTCCTGAGTGCAGGGAATGCCACCAAAATGGTTGCAAGGAGGAAGAAGCCCCAGCTTCTATCACCACGGGGACTGGAAAGAAGGAAAAACCTCTTGGATGCAGGGAATGCCACAAAAATGATCGAAAGAAAGAAGCCTCAGCTTCTGTCACCATGAGGAATGAAAAGGAGAAGGAAAAACCAGCTGGATGCAGAGAATGCCACCAAAATGGTTGCAAGGAGGAAGAAGCCCCAGCTTCTGTCACCATGAGGAATGAAAAGGAGAAGGAAGAACCTCTTGGATGCAGGGGATGCCACAAAACCCCGGGGCTGCAGCATCCCAAGAAGGAAGCAGGGCTGCCAGCGAGGGCAGGAGTCCCTGCAGGGACACTGGGCTGGGCCAGAGCAGCAGCAGGGCCCGGGCTGTCCCTCAGTGCCATAGCAGCAGCGATGTTTCTGAGTCAACAGGCAGCCCTGAGCTCTGAGCCCCGGGCCAGCTGCGGGGTAATCCGAGCAGGAATGTCATCCTGCAGAAATGTCACTGCCATGGGGGGCCCAGCTGGGCTATCTTTAGCCAGCCCAGAGTTCATCACCTAAGCTCCCCACACAGCAGTGGAAAGAGGGCTGGGAGCTCCAAGGGGTGATCCTGGTCTATTCTCAGTGCCCTGGGATGGGCTGGGTCACCCTCTGGAGGTGCTGGAGGCTCCTCTCTGCCCCAGCCACAGGAAGGGACACCCAGAGGTCACCTGGCCTCCCACCCCCATCCTGCTGCACCCCTGGAAACTTGAGAATTTTGGGCTTTCTGTGCTGACCCCCAGGAGAACACTGCTTCTGACCTGAGGCCGTGGAGAAGGCTTCCAAAATTGAGTGACAGAACTGGGATCACGGGTGTGAAGTTTGAATAGAAATGTGTGATATCACACGGTGGAAAACTCAGAATTTAAACTCTTAGAATATAGTAATATGTAGAAAGCAAGAAAGATGGAGGTTTTAGGGCAGAGGTTTCTTTCTTCTTCACCTTCTTCTTCATGGCTTTGGGTGATACTTGGTGATCGGATAGAAAATTCCACATTGCGGGTCGTGGGTGATGAGTTATTGGGTTAAAAGTAAAAATAATTAAAAATAATTAATAAATAATTAAAAAATAATCAATTGGACAGTTAGGCCTTAAAAGACCTTGTAGAGAGAGATATGTCTCCGTTTTTATTTGTTAGCTGGAAGTGCTGCAGCACTCACTGTAACATAGATAAGAATTAATAAACATCTGAGTCCCAACAAGATTTACCATCTCTCGTGCATTCAATCCCGACTCTGGCAAAGAAAAGGAAGATATAAAAAAGCAGTTCCATCCCAGCTGAGCAGCAGCACCAGGGCTGGTGCTGGAGTAGCTGCAGGGACACCCCACAGGCTCCCTGTCAGCAGCCAGCAGCTGGACACACAGCCCTGGGGTCCGGCTGTAGCCCTGTGGGAATGCCGTGGGAAATGGTGCCAAAGTGCTCCCTGCACACCCACCCATGGCTCTCTACAACCCCCAGGGCCAGGCCACCCTCCAGCCCTTGGAGGAGGAGCTGGAGCCTTTCCAGCACAATTTGCTTTGGCAAGTCTGCACTCACCAGCCCCAGTTTTCTGTCATGGCCGTGGAGACAGACTCCAGAGGACACCCTCAGTGACCTCCTGGTGATGAGAACATCCTGACCAGTCCACAGTTCCCCATATCTGCTCCACCCTCCTCAAAGATGCTCCTTTTTCCTGTTGTCACCTTCCTAAGCACCACAATTTTCACGAGTGACTCATATCAACCTCAGAGCTTTTCCAGCCTGGCCCTTGTCCACTGATGAGGGCTTGGACACCTCCACCTCCTCCTCTAGGTTGTCCCCATCCCACTGCTCCCTCACTGCCCTCCATCCCTTATCTTCCCAAGGAGGCTGGGGGATGAAGACTGAGACAAAAAAAGAAAAAAAAAAACCAATTATTTTGTTTTTTCCTGTACCATTATCATTAGGTTGTTTTTTCTGTATTTTCTTTCCCTGCTCCATACCCCACACTGGAGTCCCCTCACTGCTCACAGCTCCATCAGTCAGCCCAACACCCCCCACATTCCCAAAGTTTTCCCATGCCTCCCTTGTTCCCAGTCTTTCTCAATCTTTGCCTGCTCTTTTCTTGCATTTTGACTCTCCTTGCTTCACCGAGTTGGCTCCCACTGGAATTCCTGATCTTCCTGCACAACAGGGTGGTTTGCTCCTGAGCTTTTCTTCAAAAAGCAGCCATCACTTACGACTGGTCTGTAATTTTTAGGAGGCTCAAGTGGAATGAAATTAATCTCATGACAATGACAGAGTCTTGAGAGCAAGTAGGAGTGGAGCAGCAAAGAGAGGAGTTCTTGCAGAGCCCTGGTGCTGCCCAGTCCCAGTTTGATCCCAGTTCCTGTCAGCCTGCCCAGGCTGAGCAGCAGGACATCGGTCCTGGGGGCCCAGCTGGTGTTTGGGAGCAGAAATGAAGCATTTGCAGGGAGCTCATCCCCACAGGTCAGCCTGGAGCGGGAAGGAAGCTGGTTAGGGCAGAACTGGACAAACCTGCAGAGTCCTGCCTGCACCCACCAGGACTGGTTGGGGTGGTGGATCACCACCCAGGTCATGAGAATCGGGTCACTGAGGCCACCAGCAGCTCAGTGACAGCCCCACTGACTGCTGGAGGAACCAGAGCTGCTCTGCAGTTAGTGCAGAGATTGTGGTTCCTTATGTCCACAGCTTGGTTTGGTGGCAATGGTGCTCGCCATTGGAGCCAGTCCCTCGGTGGCACAGCCAGGGTCCCCTGGGGTGGGCAGCAGGGCACCGAGAGTGACAACAGCATCCCCCCTTCCAGGAGAGGGTGGGGATGCTGCTTCTGCGACAGCAGGATGACATGGGAAAGGCAAGCAGGAGCCAGGAAAAGCACTGGGATAAGCCCAGCAGCCAGATCAAAAACCAGAAGCTCTGAACTGATGGAGGAGTCGCTATAGTTTTCAGGGAGACCTTGTCCCACAGACACCTTAAAACCAGACTGAAAAATACAGAGATTTTTTTCAGGGAGACCTTGGAACATCCCCCACAGACACCTTAAAACCAGACTGAAAAATGCAGAGATATTTTCACGAAGACCTTGGGATATCCCCCACAGACACCTTAAAACCAGACTGAAAAATACAGAGATTTTTTTCAGGGAGACCTTGGGATATCCCCCACAGACACCTTAAAACCAGACTGAAAAATGCAGAGATATTTTCACGAAGACCTTGGGATATCCCCCACAGACACCTTAAAACCAGACTGAAAAATGCAGAGATATTTTCAGGAAGACCTTGGGATATCCCCCACAGACACTTTAAAACCAGACTGAAAAATGCAGAGATGGGGCTACTCAAGTGTTTTCTTCCCAAACATTGCTGGGAATGAAGGGCCTGAGCTTCAGTGATGTTTCACCAGGAACCTTCATTCCCACACAATAAACAACACTAATATCTCCCACAGAACATTGGGAACTCTTGGAAAGGAGCAGGCAATAAAAAGTCTCGCTCCTGAATCAAACTCAAAAAGCACTTTTATATCCCTTTTGTGTGTTTTAATGCATCTGATTGTACCTCAGCCGTGTAAAGCTCAGCTTTGAAGACGCTGCAGGAAGAGATGAAAGCTCCAGATTCCCAAAGCCAAGCTCCATTGCACCTTTCTCATGACAATGAGGTGCAAAAAACGAGGCGTGAACACCAAGAGCACCTAAAGGTGGCTGATAGAAGTTGATGAAGCTTCCCAGAGAGGTAATTTCTGATGAGGAGATAAGCCTAAAGGTTTAATCTGAAATGCTAACGAGGAAAGCAAACTGGAGACGTTCTGAGGAAGGATTTCGACTGGAGATAGCATCTCCAGTAGGGTGGGATGGTTTCACCACAAGGCAATCCCGTTTCCCAGTGTCCTTTCTCCCCCGCAGGGAACAATGCAGCCGAGGTGCCACAAATCAGAGGGGTAAGTGACAGTGCTTTTATGGTGCCAACTGGAAGTAACAAAATGCAGGAAGCATCCTGTCAGATGTCACTTAGCAGCGCTATCACCGGGGAATCTGGGAACGGGATTTGCCTGCATAGTAGGAATTCCTCGGTCCACAGAGAGGGAGAAGCAGGAATGGCAAGAGGGGCGGAATCTAATCTTGGCCTGTCGAATGAACGGGGGAAGATTCCTCAGTTCCAACTTTATCTCGGGGTTTGGCACGTTATCCTTTCACTGACCACGCTGATCCCTCCTTGCCCTGGAGGATTGTTGCCTTAATCACAAGACGGCAGGAAAAATAGGAGAGAGGAATTCCAACAAGTTCAGAAGATGGACAGTGAACAAAAAGGAGGGAGCTGCCAAGAGAACCCTGGCAATGATTTTGTAGGGAATTTAACACACTTTGAACACATTGCTGAAGACAGAATTTGTCGTGATGGATTTTTAAATTAAGTGAAGCCCCATCACAGCTTTACTCCACATGGTGACAAGAGCCCAGAGAGCTGCAGGCTGGGATGGAGATGCCCAGGGGTTTGGATGGGAAGGAAGGCTCCAGCCCAGCCCTAGAGCTGAGCCTGAGCATTTCAAATCCCAGTCAAAATCAATCCAAACTTCCTGCGAATCACAGAGTGCCCACATTGTGTTTTTGTTCCTTTAACTAAACGAGGCCAGGCTGGGTCACAGCAAGAACATTTTACAGTGTGAGCAAAAGTGTTTTCTTGCCGAGCACACGTGAGTGCAGGAGTGTGAGAAAGGCCTGGAAAACTCAGGATGTGATGCTGCAATGACCTGGGCACCCACCTAGGATCGACCTGGGCACTGCATTATCTCATTTGCTGCATGTGGGAGCTGTGTGCAGCTGGGGAGAGCTCACACGTGCGGGGAAACCAACTTGGATCCTGGAAGCAACATCCTTGTGCTAACGAGCTGCTCCACCTAAACTAATTAGCCCTGCCTTTCAACAGCCTTAATTAGGTGGGGCACCATCCTGGGCTGTTGTGGCTGGACGGTTTCCGGCTCTGGAGCTGCCTCAGCCACAGCCTGGCCAAGGATGGAGGATTCCTGCTGGGAGCTGGGTGTGCTGGAGAGGGGCTCTCCCCATCCCAAACTCCTCCATCCTCAGCTCTGTGCAAAAACACCTCCTGCACCCCTGCAGGCGCCCCAGAACCTCCTCCTCCTCTGAAACCTCGAGGTGACTTTCACAAGAGGCCCAAGGCACGGAAGGAACTCCCCAGCCAGACCACACAGCAACGATCTGAGTTCAACCAGAGGAAAAAACAACCCCAAAGTCAGAGAGGGGCGGAGGATTCGCTGGGCTCTGTGTCACCGTTTCACAAGAGCTCAGCAAACCACGAGCACAAAGGTCCTGGCTTGGATCTGCCCCCAAACCCAGGTGGTGTTCTCATCCCCAGAGCTGTCTGGAGCCATTAAATCAGGTTTTAATCCAGAGATAATAAAACTTCTGGTCTAAAGAGTGTCTGTTGAGAGTGAAAGTCCTTTGTGGTGAAATAAATGCTGGGGTAGGAAATGGAGGAGGAACCTCAAGGATGAATCCTGGAAGTTCAAAGCCAGATCTACCTGAAAAGCTCTACCTGGCCACTGGCACTGGATGCAAAGACCAGGTTTATTAATAATCCTTAGCTCTTCACGAGGAAAATTATTCAGATATGTTAAACAAGGGGCAGAGCAAGGCTGCCCACATGGAACAGGCCACTGGTAAAATGTTAGACCAGTTTAAATCAGGTTCCTTGGCTCCTGGGAAGGTTAAAAGGTCACAGTTTAACACTAAATTTGCCTCTATTTCCTCTCTATTTAATCTCCTGAAGTTTCTCAATATGAAAGTTAAGAATGTGCTTTCAGGAAGCATCCCAGCCATAATCCATAGGAATTCTTTAAGCACCCTCTGTGTCCCCATGCCTTGCTTGAGCCATGGAAAGACAGGACACAAAATCACCCCTCACATTTTGAGTGAGCATTTCAATGATATTAATTACAAAATACAATGAAATGGTGGTTTTTTTCATGGCTAAATGTAATTACTTGAAAGCATTATCCTTTAGGATGGCAGCTTAAAAACCTGCTTTAGTTTGGAATTTTAATCTGTTTTCCTCCAATAGGTATTTTATGTACCCAAGGGGGAAACGTCAACCTCGTCGATTCACCTCAGCTGAACTCTGTGCCCTTGGCTTGCCTCTCACCGAAATGCCTGGGACTGTCCTCCCCCAGCTGAAATCCAGGGATATGTGCAGGGAGCAGAGTCACCCAAGAATGCAGAATGTTGCAAAAAATGTCCTGTTTGGATTGGACTGGGCTGTGAGCGAAGCCGTGAGTCAGCGGATCCGGGATTGCAGCGTGGGACAGGGAGCAGAACCAGCACACAGACCTTGGACAATCCCAATTTTCCCAACCCACAACCCTCCAGCTTTTAAAAATGCGGAATATTTTGCGTTTGAGCTGGGTGGTGGCTCCCCAAAACTCACAGGTTTTGCCTATCCCTGCACCATAACTCTGATTTTGGGGTGAGCCTCAAGCCCCAAACTCCAAACCCTCGGTGGCTGACGGAGCTGAAACATCCCCGTGCTAATCCTGGGTGCTCATCTCCCTCCCTGCACTGCCTGTGACTCACTGGCTTTTCTGCTGCCCCAAGTGCATGCAGAGCTTTCAGAATAATCTGCAGAAAATCACGGAGTGAGTCCCACGGGGAACGGGGTGGGGAGGAAGAGGGAGATGGCAGGAGCCTACAGAGCAGCATCATTTGTTTTGACAGCTTTTAATGTTCCATATTAAACCCTGCACGTGCTCATCTCCACCTGAGAGCTGAGGCCAGCACACCCTGGCTTGTTTAAAAGGTGTGTTTGGGACATGGGATGGTATTTCCCCTGAAATTACCAGGGGAAACAACATCAGATTCATTCCCTGGGTATCCACAATCAGAATTTGATATCATAGAACACCAGATATTACTTGTAGGTTTTTTTCCTAGATCTGGACTATCTTAACCAAATGTGAGGATTCTGAGTCCTGTATGACAACATTCCTTAAACCTGGGGTCAGTCCTGGCCCAAATCAGGTTTTTTACACCACAGAGATGCCTGGAAGGGGCAGATGGGGATAAACGTGACCCAGTAATGACAGGCAGACTTGAAAGTGTAACCACTCCCCAAATGGCTGCAGCCAGCAAAGCTAAGAACAGCCCTTCACCCTCAAAAAACATTTGATTAAAGCCCTCAAAATACATTTATTTAAGCACCTCGATCCGAGTTCAAGGAAATCAAAATGTCAGCATTAAAAGCACCTCTTATGAACAATTCCAGTTCAAATATCAGATTGAACAGCCGTGGAAATGGAAATGTTCCCCACTGAAGGTCAGCTCTGGCTCACCCTGCTGGGGATTATTCCAGGCATTGCTTTTCCTGCCCTGAGTTTTATACTCTGGGGCATTTTCCAGAACTTCTTACATTTAGCAGCACAAGAGGCACGTGCTGTCAGCCTTGGCCAAGGTCTCTGTGCTGTCACTCACACTGCCACGGATTCTGTGCAGGAAATTCAGCACAATTCACACAATTTGGGTGGATTTAGGCTGATTTCAGCACATGACTCCCCACTCGAGGCAAGGTGCAGCAGGAGCTGTTCTAGCAGCACCCAGAGCCACATTTTTAAGTGTTACAAAAGAGGGAGCAGCAGCTGCTGAAAAATGTGGTGTGAGCAGCATCTCTGCTTGGGTTCCTCCTTCCTGACCTGGAGAGGGTGAGGAGCAGCTTTTATTTTTTTTTTTGGCTTTTACCTGCATGGGATATCCCCACTGGAAGGGGATGGAAATGTTGAAAAGTTGTGTGCAACAGAGTTGAAACCCAGGCAGCTGCAACGGGAATTTTGGGAAATACCCTGCCCAAAGAGCTGGAATTCAGATGGAGGCCC
The DNA here is from genome assembly GCA_037013685.1 of Acridotheres tristis. NCBI lineage: Eukaryota > Metazoa > Chordata > Aves > Passeriformes > Sturnidae > Acridotheres > Acridotheres tristis. Next base: position 2,274,578 of record CM072895.1, read on the forward strand.
AGCAGCATTTGAGGAGGAGCTGGATAGAAATCCTGTCCCATAAAGTGTAAACCAGAAACATACCAGTTCAACTGGGAACTTCTCCCTGGAGCTCTCTACTTCAAGAGGATCTTCGGGAAGAAAAAGGAGGAAAACATTTCACAGCTGTCAAATGCCAGCAAAGTCCATTTCCAACTAACCCGGCACTTGTGTGTGTTTATTCTGGGAATTTTCTTCGCAGGACTGGCCCCACGCTGTGCTCAGTGACAATCCCAAAGAACAGACATTATCCCACATCCTCCTGGGCTGTCCCAGAGCAGCACAAATGCTCCCAGCATGGATCCAAACGTCCTGTTCTCAAGTCAGCAGCAGCAGCAGGGACACGATTTTGGGTCACTTCTTGTAAAATTCGTACAGGGAATGAGGCAGGCAGGGAGGGGAGAGGCACAGAAAACAGGCTGGCTTTTCCACTTCCCAGAATTCTCCCCTGGTTTTTCAGAGAACACAAAGATTGCTCTGACCAACTCCTAATTTTGTCAGCCTAATATCTGGTATTTAAAGAAAAAGACAGTGCTTGTAAAATGTGACATTTCAGAAGCATTTGGGTATGAAGTGCTAAGCCTGACAAAACTCCCTGCACACACTCTTGAGGCACGAAAAGTCTGACTGGATTGGAGCACTGGGAATGGAAACATTGGAGTGTCTGGAATATCCTCCAAGGGACCTGGCAAACTGCAGCCAAAGCCTCTCTCCAAATGCTTGGAACCTGGAGGCTTTTGAGGTCCAGGGGAAAAGTCTGTTTCAGAAAGCTTTTGAAGAGTGTGAAGGTGTGGTGGAGGAGTTTAGCACGCACAGATGATTAATTTGCTCCTGGAAAGGGAGATTTCTGACAGCAGGATATTTATATTGGAATATCTACATTAAAATGCACAGTTCCTTTAAAATTCAATTTAACCATGGAGTTCCTTAACACTGAATAATGGATGTTGGATCCCAGCAAAGCTTGGGTCAGATCCTGCTCCTGGCTCATGTTTGTCACTTCCAGAGGCACAATCTTGATTACAAAATCAAAAGATAGTAATTGTCAAATCAACACCCTGCAGGATTTTGGAGGGTTTTTTTATAATTCTGAATTCCTAAAATGATTCTTTGCTTAAATGCACAGCAAAGCAAATCAATGCTACCTTTAAATGTGAGAATATATCCCACAGGGAGAGGTGTATTTAAATAGCTTTTAAAGGCTACTGCTTAAAACATTTAAATGTTGGTAATCATACATATTTACAGTGAACTGAATTAACTTTGAATAAACTGACAGGTTTGATTAATAACCATAAATAATGAGCAGCTGTTTCCTTTCTGTCAAAAAAGGTACTGCAATTATAGCATCCTTAAAGCTGCCATTTACAGGCACTTCTTGGAGCAAATATGACAATGAAATGTTTCATTAACTCTTAGTGTAACATTCCTCCTCTCTTGCACAACAATGGTTACATTAATTAGCACACCTTGCTTGGCTAAAAATCATTTTTAGCTCATCAGGAGATGAAACTGGTGATAAAACCAGCACATTTCTGGGTGATTTGAACATCTGAAGGATCAATATGTTCATTGTTCAGTGCCACTGTTTGGCAACTGCTGAGCATGAATCAGAATGGATGCAATTCCCTATGGAATAGAGGGAAAAGTTCCAGAGCAACCCTTTGCTCCTTCTTTTAATTCCACCTTGATTTTTAAAGTTCTGAAAGTTTTCATCTTTGTAATTGCTGTTTTGTAACTGTGGAGTGAAGTTTGGTGAGCAGAGTGTCCCTGCAGAGGAACAGCAAATTCCAATTCTGCCCTTCAGGAACGGCACCTTCCCCTCTTTATATTCCCCTCCAACCCCTGCTCCCAGTAAGATGAATAAATACAAAAAAATATTTGGGAATTCCTGCAGAACTATGAACTGAACGATTTGGCTGCTGAGAATCAGAACACAAGGCTAGAAACACTTTTTAAAACACAAGAAGAGAGCAACTTCCACTGGGAATCAGATCCTGCAGGAGGACACAGGCCTGGCCTTTGGGGCTGGCTGTGGGATTTGAGCAGTGCATTTCCCTGGGAATGTCTCCACACTTTTAGGATTTTGGATGCAGCTTCTCCCTCTCCCATGGTGTGTCCAGGACACAACGCTCTGCACTGAGGAGAAACTTGGAAATTTCTCCAGGGCTGCGGGGCTGAGCTGCTGCTGGGACTTTGGGGAGACCACTGCAATTCCTAGTGCCTGGAAATGCTGGGACGTGGAAGCTGAAAGGACTCAGCCAGTGGGACAATGTTTATCCCTAAGGACGTGCCCTGCGACCTAAAAAAAATAACCCGAGCTGCCAGAGGTTTGGTTTGGGTGGTTTTGTTTGGTTTGGGTTGTTTTTCCCTCCGATGCAGGACACATCTCTCCTTCCCATCTGGAAGTGATTCAGGGTGCCCAGGGCTGCGCTGTCAGAACGTCCCCCAGCAGCTCGGATGGTTTGTGTGCAGCAAACAAAGAGACACAGATTTTATCGCGGCTGATATCAGCGATGGCACAGCGCAATTGTCTGCGGGGCCCTGGCGCAATGAGCGGGGCGGCAGCGGAGCCGGAGCCGCCTAAAGAGCGGAGTGGAGCCGGGGACACAGCGGGACACAGCGGGACAGACACGGGGACACAGCGGGACACGGGGACACAGCGGGACACAGCGGGACAGACACGGGGACACAGCGGGACAGACACGGGGACACAGCGGGATAGACACGGGGACACAGCGGGACACGGGGACACAACGGGACAGACATGGGGACACAACGGGACAGGGGGACAACGGGACAGACACAGGGACACAACGGGACAGGGGGACAACGGGATAGACACGGGGACACAACGGGACAGGGGGACAACGGGATAGACACGGGGACACAACGGGACAGGGGGACAACGGGACAGACACGGGGACACAACGGGCACAACAGAACAGACACGGGGACACAACGGGACACGGGGACACAACGGGACACAACGGGACAGACACGGGGACACAGCGGGACAGGGGGACAACGGGACAGACACGGGGACAACGGGACACGGGGACAACGGGATGGACACGGGGACAACGGGATGGACACGGGCACAACGGGATGGACACGGGGACACAACGGGCACAACGGGACAGACACGGGGACACAACGGGACAGACACGGGGACACAGGGACACAACGGGACACAGGGACACACGGACAGCGGGACACAAGGACACAGCGGGACACGGGGACACAGGGACACACGGACACAGCGGGACACGGGGACACAGCGGGACACGGGGACACAGGGACACACGGACACAGCGGGTCACGGGGGCACAACGGGACACGGGGGCACAGCGGGACACACAGGCACAACGGGGCAGACACAACGGGACACGGGGACACAACGGGACAGACACAGGGACAGACACAGGGACACAGGCACACAACGGGACAGACACAGGGACACAACAAGACACACACAGGGACACAGACACGGGGACACAACGGGACACAGGGACAGACACAGTGACACGGGGACATCACGGGACAGACACGGGGACACAACGGGACCACGCTGCTCCCAAGGTCCCCGCGCTGCCACCGCGGGGCCGCAGCTGCCTGGGCCACTCGGAAAGGAGCCACCCATCAGATAAAGGCCTTTAATTAGCCGGGCTCAGCACTGAAATGACATCCTCACCCAAAACCCGGAGGTTTGGCTCCGTGACCTCTCCCAAAGCCACGGTGCTGCTGTTACAACAGAGCTGCTCCTCCTGGCAAGGCACAGCTGCTCCCTCACCTGCCTGAGGATGCCACCTACGTGTGTCCTCGGGGCTCAGCTCCCACTAATGCCTTAGCACCGAGCTTTCATGGTTTTCAGATCCTCTGCAGCTTTGGTGTATAACTCTAAAACTCCATAGCCTGTCTGTTGCTGTTCTCCTATTTTATTCAGACAAAACAATTCCTCTCTAGGCCTGAAACTCAAGAGCACCTCGCTGTCTCAGGCCTCAACAACAGTGAATTGGAAGGGCAACCTGAGAGTAAATAACTTCATTTCCTGAAGCTGTAATTGGAGGATTAACTCCTGAGATGTAAATGCACCAAATTTATAACTGTATTAAAAATTCATGACCAGCATCCATCCTGGGTGTAGTCCCTTGGAGGCTTCTGACAGCCCAATGTGTACTTGTTGGAGGCTTTTAATAAATATCTGCTTTTATTATCTGAATTCTACCTAGCCTCTGTTTTAGGTAGCCACTCCAAGGCATCACCAGCCTCTTGGGAGCCATTCCTGACTAGGAAAAGGGATCAGACCTGCCTCCAGCCCTGGCTATCTGGGAATGCTGTGCCAGGAACCAGAGCTGTGGGAATGCTGTGCCAGGGACCAGAGCTGCCCCCAGCCCTGGCTATCTGGGAATTCTGTCCCAGGGACCAGAGCTGCCCCCAGCCCTGGCTATCTGGGAATTCTGTCCCAGGGACCAGAGCTGTCCCCAGCCCTGGCTATCTGGGAATTCTGTCCCAGGGACCAGAGCTGCCCCCAGCCCTGGCTATCTGGGAATTCTGTCCCAGGGACCAGAGCTGCCCCAGCCCTGGCTATCTGGGAATGCTGTCCCAGGAACCAGAGCTGCCCCCAGCCCTGGCTATCTGGGAATTCTGTCCCAGGGACCAGAGCTGCCCCCAGCCCTGGCTATCTGGGAATTCTGTCCAGGGACCAGAGCTGCCCCCAGCCCTGGCTATCTGGGAATTCTGTCCCAGGGACCAGAGCTGCCCCAGCCCTGGCTATCTGGGAATTCTGTCCAGGGACCAGAGCTGCCCCCAGCCCTGGCTATCTGGGAATTCTGTCCCAGGGACCAGAGCTGCCCCCAGCCCTGGCTATCTGGGAATTCTGTCCAGGGACCAGAGCTGCCCCCAGCCCTGGCTATCTGGGAATGCTGTCCAGGAACCAGAGCTGCCCCCAGCCCTGGCTATCTGGGAATTCTGTCCCAGGGACCAGAGCTGCCCCAGCCCTGGCTATCTGGGAATTCTGTCCAGGGACCAGAGCTGCCCCCAGCCCTGGCTATCTGGGAATTCTGTCCCAGGGACCAGAGCTGCCCCCAGCCCTGGCTATCTGGGAATTCTGTCCCAGGGACCAGAGCTGCCCCCAGCCCTGGCTATCTGGGAATTCTGTCCCAGGGACCAGAGCTGCCCCCAGCCCTGGCTATCTCCCACGGGAGGTAAATGCTGTCCCAGGAATCCAGCAGGACAGCAGGAATGCTCAGGGAGTCCTGCACACCCACGGCTGCAGGAGGCAGCTGGCCCCGGGGAGTGACAGGCTCTTGATGGCAGCAGCACGTGGAGCATCTTCATGTGACATCCACAGGTGGGGCGGAGGGGAAAACAGTTTTTATCTGTTGCTATGGAGTCGTGATTAGCTTGTGTGTCTTCAGAGCCTGCCGAGGAGAAATGAAGGCTATTTTCTTATATAGATGTCATGAAATCAATCCTGGCAGGATTTCGGGAGTCAAAGGCTAAGCAGGTTTGCCTGAATGCCTCCTGTCACTTGATACACAAATAAATCTGGCCAGGGGACCTGAAACAAGTGTCACTTGTCATCCAGAGCCCGTCACAAAAATGACTTTTTAGTCATTTAGTTTGGAGCTGTTTATGCACACAGCAACACAATAAACGTGTGTTCAATAAAACACAGCAATTATCTTCACCGAAAATGAGCCTTAGAAAATGAAGCAAAAAAACCCACCCTTAATGCAAAGGGTGACTTCAGAAGAAACTTTTCCCTTATTCTCTCCAAATGCTAAAAGCAAACCTGATGTTCTTCTTTTAAAATGTGTCTGCCTGTAGGTCTTTGGCACAGGTTTGCTGCTGGGAGGGCCGGCAATCTATTTAATGACTGCATTGACGTCAATAGCATAACTGAAATACTTACTAAGATGCATGAGTCCAACTTTCGGGGGGTGTGTTCGAGGCAGGCGGGCGCAACACGCGGAACGGAGTCGCTGCAGGAATGAACTCCCCCCGGAGAGCCGGCACAGCCTCGGCACGGCCCCGTGCTGCCCGCAGCTGCCTCAGCCCCGCTCTGAAATTCGCTTTGAAACGCTCTTTTCATCTGACAGGCGGCGAGAAATCACTGCAGAGCTCACCAGCGCGTCATTTAAGCTCATTATCTACCTGATTTCTTACACGGTTTGGGTTGGTTTCTGAATAATCTGCATCGTGCCTGCGCTGCATCCTTTAAAAATAAAATCTGTAGGTGCTAACAAGGCTCCATTTGTGCACGCAGCCTGTGACTCTGTGGCTCAGCTGCTCAGGAACTCGTGGTTCCTCTGCACTCCTGTAAAAGTACAAAGCACCACAACCATTTGACTTTTACGGTCGCTCTCCAAATCAAAAGGTCAAATCTTCAGCCAAACTCCCGGCAAAGAAACGGAATTTCAGAATGAATCCTCCCCTTTGTGAGCCGTTCTGCACGTGCCAAGCAGAGGAGGATGGTGCAAGAGCAGCAGCTCCCTGCTAATGACTCGGGATTTAGAGATATTTGTAACCCAGAGCTCACTTGGATGCACAAGGCTCCTCAACTCCTGCAAAAGCTTGGGGCTCTCAGTAGCATGAGCATTATCCAGTCTTTGTTTATGCTTTACACAAAGCTTCGTGCACGAGTCTGTGTACGTCCTACACCCACAGGAAAAATGAAAGACTACGAGTTTGGAGGTCGTGTAAAGGCATGTGAGAAGTGCAGACAAACGTGCCGAGGTACAGGAAAGCACAGCTAAGGCACAAGGAAGAAAAACACCGAGCCTTCCCTCCCATCCCCAGAGAGGAATTTGAACAAAGCTTTAATCCCCTGAGCCCTGAAATGCTGCGGGTGACATTTCCCAAAGAGCTGCACCCCCCAAGCCTGGGGCTGCAGCAGATCAGCAATACTGTGCCATTAATTGTGAGGAGAACTGTCTACCATTAATTGTGAGGAGAACTGTCATTAGCCAGTGCTGAGAGAATCCAAGGGGATCTCGAGAAGAGTCTCTGCAAAGCCCCCACAGTCTGGGAAAAACTCGGTGCTGTTTGATCCATAACTCTGAGCTTTGCTCCTGTCACCACTGGTGACATTAAATGTGGCAGTGGATCAAACAGGAGCGGGCAGACACAGGATTGATGGTGTTGGGAACAAAATAAGTTGGGAAAAGTTTGTATTAAATTTGTGGAAGAAGGAAAGGCTTCGACTGAGAAAGGTGATTTGATTCAGAGGGAATAAGGGTCACAGAGGGGAATAAATATGGAAGAAGGAACAAAACCAAGCAGGAAAGGTCAGGCTTGTTGCTGGTTGAAGGTGTTATTGGTTGAATCACTGGGTAGGAACTGCAGACCTTTCACTGGGGCCAGGGCAGGGGAGAGCTGGATGGAGAAGGGAAGGTGCTGATGGATTTCTGAGCCCAAGGTGGCACAAAGGTCACCAAAGTAACCGCGGCAGAGGCTCAGCAGAAACAAAGGGGAACAGGAGAAAGAAGCCTCGGGGACACTGTGTGACAATGTTCTCTCATTGTTTCTGTAACCCAGAGCAGCACTGTGCTGCCCTGGCCCTGCACAGCTGCTGGGGATGCCATGCACCAGGAAGGAACCTCACAGCATTCCCATCATCCTGCCTGGCTAATTAAGGACTGATGGACTTTTGCTGTGCTTTGTATTTCCACGTTATGGTTTCTCGGTTAATTCATAAAAGCGATTTTGTGCGTTCCCGTGAGCTGCAGTTATAACAAAATAACAGGAAAAATCTGCCAGATTTACTTCAGCTGATACCAAGGACAAAACACAGGATGTTCAATCCATATTCCCCTTCCTTCTCTGGCTGTGCTTGCAAGGTTAAGAAAGCTCTGAAATTCACAGTGACACCAGCAGTGCCTCTCAAAGCCCTTTGTCCCAGGAAAAACCCGGCCAAAAGTTTTACTACTTAAAGAAAATGAAAGCAAAAAAAGAATTTCCTCATTTCACCACAGCTCAATAATTCCACCACGGGCCTGGGTCCTCAGTGATGCAACACCAGCAACAGATTTGGCTGTTGCTGCTTGGAAAATCCTGGAATATTCCAGCTGGAGTAAATAGCTGGCGTGTATTCCTTGCAGTGCAAATGCTGGATGTAATTTGCCTCCCTCCAGGGTAATTTTATTAATACAGCCTCGGTTGCTTTAAACCCTGAGTTCTGTATTTCTCAGAACAGGATATAAATCACCCCATTCATGACAAATCAAAGGAGACATCCACAAGATGCTCACAGTGATGTCAGTGGGTTGTGGTGAAGCCATGAATCAATGGGTGACATTGGAGGGTTAAAATCAAATTCCAAGCTTCAACAAATCTCGTGAATCTAAACCCAGTTTGTTCCAAATACAATCTTTTATCTAGAGAGATGTGAAGCAGCCTGGTCCCAATCAAAACACCACTGCTTCCTCCTGCAAATCCTTCAGGAAAAACACTCTGCATCCTCTCAGCCACTGGCACAGAACTGCAAGGGTTCTGATAGGAAAATCTCTGCTTCTGTTCATAATTTCCAAAGCAGAAGCCGTCAAGAGGGAAAAAAAAAAGGTGCAAACACTGAAAAAATTCCTTAAAAGTCTCTGCTCTTGCTGAATTAAATGGAAACTTCCTTAGAAAGTCAAGGGCTGTGATTGTTTTCTGCTGCCTGGAAAGGAATTCAGTGTGACAGTGGCTGTGAAGAGGCAGAGGAAGGCAACGGCCTGAATTTCACCAAGAACCCCAGGATTTTCTACCAATAATGCCAATATTGGCTGGTTTTATGTAGGAAATCACACAATTTCCTATTAATCTCAAAAATGCATCTCTGCCTTACCTACAAAATGTCACAATTTACTGAAGCTGCAACGATCTAACTCACTTTTTAAAATTTGATTGGAAGATTTCACCTAAAAGCAGTTAAGATTCGTGCTTAAAAACCTATTTACCTGAGGGGCCACAAATCCAACCTTTACAAGGTAACACAAAACCCACTCTATAGTTCTGTGTGTCACACACTTCATTCCTAAAGGAATTTTCATGTATTCCCAGCATCAGAAGCTCGGACCAGCTAAAAATTCTCAAGTGTCCCACAGCTCACTTTGGAAATAGCGTAAAAAAATATCCCCAAAGTGTTAAAAAGTTGAGAGCAATTTTTTTCCATGGAAAGTGTTAAGAAAATGAACCTAGAATTCCTGGAAGGGCATCCTCTCCTCGTTATTAGATTGTCTAACTTACATCAACAGATCTATGGAAAGCTTAGGAAATTTTCCTTTTTTTTTTTTTTTTTTTCACACAGGCACGAATTCAAAGCCTCGCTAGACCCAGCTTTAAATCAGGTGATGAGCTGCATTCCTGCTGGCTGTGACAGAAAGAGAAGCAGTTTAAGATTGTGTTGTCCAGTTTTGTTTTTGCACCAGAGGTTTCCATCTCCCATTAAGAAGTTTGGAGGAACCTCATCTGGAAGTGTCCAGGACTCTGTGTGTCCCCTGAGAATAAATAACACAGCAGGAGAGGAAATGATAGCTATCCACGCTGTGAAAATGAAGCTTTATTAGTCCCTCCAAGCATGTAATTATTGGAAAGGCTGAGATTAAACCTTACAAATGGGCGCTGCTCCAAATCTTATCTCCTTTTCTCTGGAGCGACCTTTGAATTAGTGTAAGTAGGGCCAGCTCTGATCCTGAGCAGGGTTCTACAGACCCTCAGCTTGGCTAAACCCAGCTGTCAAAGCAAATAAGCCTGTCCTAAGTAATCAGCTCCTGCTGCTCATCCTGCTCCTTCCCCCTGCCTGAGCAGCCCTGACAGTGCTGCCCACCCCACCTTGCCCTGGCACCCCTTTCCCAGCAGGAAGCCAAGGAAATCTCACCCAGGAAAGGTTTGAGTACACAGATCACATGGAAACAAACTGAAATAAACAGCATAAAAAAAAAGAGCCAGCTGTGTCTGAGCCTGTTCGAGGCTCGTAGGCTGGGGCTTGTCCAGGCCTGTGTTTGCAGGGACTCACAAGAACAGCAGCCACTGTGGCCATGACTATCAAACCAAAATCATGTTCATCTCCTGTGCTAATACACCAGCAGAAACCCCAAACCAAACGATTAAAATAACAATATTTGGAGCCTGATAGTTCTCTCCTATGGGTCCTGCCCCAGGGAGGGGGCAGAGAAGCAGCTGTGAGCAGAACTGGGCAGTATTTGTTGTGTGCACTTGGCCTGGCAGCCCATCCCCAAATCCCACACCTACCTTGCAGGTTCACTCTGGAGACAGGTGGCTGACTCGTGGCTGGAGATCTCCTAAGAGGGATAAAGAATTCTCTGTCAGGAGGTGGGATTTTATCTTTCCAAACCCTCAGTTAAAAAAATCCTTTTCCATTCTCCCAAAAAACCCCCAAACACTTGACAAAGATTTGTTGGACAGTATTGACAGATCAGTTAGGAAAAGCCAGAGATGGCTGCTCCCTGCCTGTTCCACGAGCTGGAAACGAGGAGAAATGTGCCACCATCCCAATGCTGCTTTTTGCAGCTTTGTGCTCAAAATATGCCTGAAGGCAGCAAGGGCCAGGCTCTGGTGGCTCTCCCACAGTCAAGGCTTTTTCCCATAAAGCTTTTCCCTACAGAGGCTGGAGTGGGCCCTGAAGTGATGTCAAACTGCTGCAAGGCCGTGCCACAGGTAAGGTCAGAAATGTGCCTTTAAACCCTCCAGGTAACACTGGAATTGCTCCTGAAGCCAGGAAGAGGATGCTGCAGTCACTATTGTTTAGCTCTGAAACAGCTGAAGGACACTTTTGGGACTCTAAGCAGCAATTTCAGCAGCAATTTGGATTTTGGAGGAGCCAAAAGCTATTTGAAAAAAAAAGTTAGTTCAAGTCAAGCCAACAGGGTCTGACTGGAAAAAGGTGCAGATTCACTCCAAATGTCAACACAGCTCCCTGTGAGACTTGCCAAACAAAACTGTTCATTTTTCAAGCTGAAACCATCACCAGAGACTTGTTTTTTAAAGGAGTTAAAAAGAGTTGACACCAAAATCAAGACACTTCAGTTTGGATTGACTGCAGTACTTCAGGCTGACCAAAAATGAAACTTTGGGCTTCTGCTTCCCTAAGAAGTTTCGGATCCATTTTAACTGAAGCCAGATTTCCCCACACTCTCCCTTCGCCAACCTCCTTCCTAACCCCAAATTTCGGAGTCAGCCACTGAACTGCAAATCCATTATTCGCCAGCTCTGCTTTGAAGCTGGAATCAAAGCAGGCAGAGCGGCTCAATTGTGCTGTGATTGTAGCTCCGGGGGCTCCTTCAGAAGTGCTCCGGGAAGGCCTCGCTGCCCAGGTGAGGTCGGGAGCGCAATTCCAGCCCCGCTCCCAGCCCTCCGACCCGCCGGGCTCCCGGCTGGAGCCTCCCTGCCATCCACAGGCTGTTCTGGCAGGATGTGCAGCACCCGGGCTCTCCGGAGGGTTCAGCACAGGGCACACACGTTGGGTGCTCCGTTCCCTCCAAATGTGCCCCGACCTGCCTCTGCTGAGCCTTTGAAAAGCCAAATCTTGAAATCTCTAAAAAACAGAAACTCCCCGAGACAGGGACACCACGCCACGGCTGCAGCACTGCCAGAACGGAGGGATCCAAGCTGCAGGGATCTCCAAACCCCTGATCTGCACAGACATGCCTTTGGGGGGGGTGGTGGGGAGGGATGAGCCGCTCTTCCCTACGGTATTCCCCGCTCCAGAGCCGGCACCGCTCCCGCCATCCTCAGATCCGTGTGCCCATCCTGTTTTGCGGGACTGGAGACGGGAGTTTTGACAGCACTGTCCTTTCTCTGCGCTCCGCTGCCCGCTCCTTCCCTCCTGCCGCAGGGTATTACACGGAGCAGGCTCCGGATGCTTCCCGACCGCGTCCTGGGCTGCGATTGCCAAACTCCGGCACTCCAAAGCCATTAATCACCCTCTCCTCTTTTCCAATCAGGAAACTGCCTCAAGAACCCTGACGTTAAAGTCCAAAAAATATGACTGCCAGTTGTTTTTTTTTCCTCCAGGCCTTAACATTCATATTTTCCAGCAAATATGTGGGACAGCATCCTCTTTTTTTGCCTTGCTCGGGCCACGAGGGGTGGAGGAAGAGGAGGAAAAAAGAGAGGAGAGGAGGGGTTAAAGAAAAGCTGAGATTCTCATGATCCTCAAAGCAGAAGTTTAAGTAAAATATCACATATAATGAGACAGATGATAAAATCATGAGCTGGCAGCATGGCTGCAACCCAGCAGAGCTCTTTAGAAACTGCAGGAAGCTCCACAGCACCTGGAAGCACATTCTGCCATGGACTGGGATGTTTGGCATGGGATGGTTTAAAAATTTAATGACTTTTACTTTGGCTGGGCAAACAACTTTATACCTCAATCAAATCTGGGAATGTTTTCCAAAGGACACTGTAAGATGCCTGTGTGTCCCACAGGTTACACCCTCACTTCCTTCCGGCCCTGTCCAATTTCAGATTCCTCATTAGGAGCTGCCAAAATGCCCGAGCTTTCAAAAAAAATAAAGCTTAAAAAAAAGGGGGGAATATTTAAGCCATCTGTTTTTTTATTAACCTCCATCTTGGAATGCAGCAGTTCCTTCCCATCAAAATTTGCCAGCGGGAATCAACAGGAGGAAAAACCTCACGGCTGGATAAAATGCTGGGCTTTATGTAAAATAAAGATTGTGAGCTCGTGGTAGGCACCAGGTGATGCCACTCACACCTGGAGCGGAGAGAGCCCGTGGTGTCCCAGTGGGGACATCCCTGCACCTCATCCTTCCCTTCTGGAGCCAGAGGCAGCAAGCAGCTCCCAGGGTGGGATCAGTGGGATGGGTGGGTGCACACCAGGCCTCGCCAGGAATGAATGATGTTGGTTGGAGGCTGAACAGCTCTCCCGGGGCCAAGCAGGCCAGAGGATGATGATGAGTGGCTCAGTATAAATAGCCAAGGGGAAACGGTGGTTCCGGACAAAGGAGTAAAAAGGAGTTTGTTTGGTTTCTCCCGTTCAGCAGGTAGAAAAAACAACATCCTCCTCCTGAGTGCATCACCTTCCTCATTCAGAGCAATCAGTGTCAGAGGAAGTGATGTGGGATTCAGCCCTCTCGAAGCTGAGCTCCAGGATGCTGCTGCTGGGAAATCCTTGTTGTCCCCAGAGCCCCGAGTTTGGGGTGCTCCCCTCGACATCTGCCCTTGGGTCATGAACAACTCCTGTGAGATTGGATCAGCTGGGTAGAGCCTGGTGCTGATGACACCAAGTTTGGGGTTGATCCCTCTATGGGCCAGTTAAAAGCTGGACTTGATTCTGCTGGATCCCTTCCAACTCGGACAATTCTGGGATTATTACTGCCCTGTGAAGCAGTGGTGGAAATGCAGGGCAGGACCGTGGAACAGAGATGATGCCTCTGCTCCGAGCTGGGCACGTATGGAATGCCTGGGATAGCCAAGGTGGCAACGTGATGAAGAGCATGGAATTGTTTAGGTTGACAGAGACCTCTGAGATCAACAAGCCAAACCCAGCACTGCCAGGGCCACCACTGACCCATGTTCCCAAGTGCCACATCCACAGGACTTCTAAATCCCTCCAGGAGTGGGGACTCCACTGCTCTGGGCAGCTGTGCCAGGGCTGGACAATTCTTTCTCTGAATAAACTCTTCCTGATATCCAAACAAACCACCTCTGGTCTGGGACCGTTCCCTCTCCTCCTGTCCCTGTTCCCAGATCCCAAATCCCCCCGGCTGTCCCCTCCTGTCAGGGAGTTGTGCAGAGCCAGAAATTCCCCCTGAGCCTCCTTTTCTCCAGGCTGAGCCCCCCCATTTCCCTCAGGGATTCTCCAGCCCCTTCCCATTTCCCTCAGGGATTCTCCATTCCCTTCCCAGCTCCCTCAGCCTCTCCTGGGGCTCCAGACCCTTCCCCAGATCTTTCCTTCTCACTCTCCAACCCCTAAACGTTTTTTTTTTCTGTGGTGTGGGGCCCCAAACTGCCCCCATGATTAATGGTGGACATTGCACAAGATGAAACACATTGCTTGCTCCTCAGGGAGGATCCTGAGGGGATGAGGGGATGAAGAGATGAGGGATGAAGGGACAAGGGGATGAAGAGATGAAGGAATGAGGACGAGAATATGAGGGGATGAGGGGACAAGAGGGTGAGGGTACGAGAGGATGAACGAATGAGAGGGTGAATGATGAGGGGACGGACACCATGAGGGGACGGACACCGTGAGGGGATGAGGAAACGGATGCCATGAGGGGATGAGGGGATGAACGAATGAGGGGATGAATGATGAGGGGACGGATGCCGTGAGGGGATGAGGGGATGAACGAATGAGGGTATGAACGAATGAGGGGATGAATGATGACGGGACGGACGCTGTGAGGGGACGGACACCATGAGGGGATGGACGCCGTGAGGGGATGAGCGGATGAGGGGATGAATGATGACGGGACGGACGCTGTGAGAGGATGAAAGGATGACGGGACGGATGGCGTGAGGGGATGAGGGGATGAACGAATGAGCGGATGAAAGGATGAGGGGACGGACGGCATGAGGGGATGAGGGGATGAACGAATGAGGGTATGAATGATGAGGGGACGGACACCATGAGGGGACGGACGCCGTGAGGGGACGGACGGCATGAGGGGATGAGCGGATGAAAGGATGAGGGGACGGACGGCGTGAGGGGATGAGGGGACAGACACCATGAGGGGACGGACGCCGTGAGGGGACGGATACCATGAGGGGACAGACACCATGAGGGGACGGACGCCGTGAGGGGACAGATGCCGTGAGGGGACAGATGCCGTGAGGGGACGGACGCCGTGAGGGGACGGATACCATGAGGGGACAGACACCATGAGGGGACGGACGCCGTGAGGGGACAGATGCCGTGAGGGGACAGATGCCGTGAGGGGACGGACGCCGTGAGGGGACAGATGCCGTGAGGGGACAGATGCCGTGAGGGGACAGACACCATGAGGGGACAGACACCATGAGGGGACGGACGCCGTGAGGGGACGGACGCCGTGAGGGGACGGACGCCGTGAGGGGAGGGCCGACGGCGCCCCCTGGCGTGGCGCGCAAACCGCGGCGGAGCCGTGAGGCCATGGCGGAGCCTGAGGCACCGCGGCCGCTGCTCCCCGGCCCCCGCCGGCTCCTCTTGGGTACCAAAGCAGCTTAAAAAGCCAGGCTTACTTGTTGGAGGTGCCGTGTAAATTGGTGAGGAGCGTGAAGTTGTTCCTCACGCTTCTTAGGCTGGCCAGCACCTGAGGGAGACAAAACCGCAGGCGTCACCTTCTCCGCTTTAATGCTTTAAAAAAACTACTTTAGAGGCCAATATGCCACCGACTCACCTGGGCGAAAGGTGTGACAATCAGGTCGTCGCCATGCCTAAGGAAAAATGGAGAAAATACTTAATTTCTGTACAAGTTTACCTTCAAACAGAACGAAATTCACCTCGGGGAATGAGCGTTTTCCCGTGGGGGTTTTCCTCACGAACGAACCCACGCAGCATTTAGTTAACACCACACAAAAACTCGTTCCTGATGGAAAGATCACCGTGTATATCCAAAACAACTGGCTGGAGCAAGCGTTCGGGCTGGGAACACCAGGCAATAAAAGCCAGGAAATTCAAAAGTTAAGGCTCACGCTTGCACCGCGGTGGAAAAAAACCAACCGTAGTGGTGCGGGGAAAGGTCACCTTTGAATTTCCTGGCTTTTGTTGATCTCTGTCGCAGTCTTTAATCTTGTTCAGACGCCGGGTTTTGTCCGGCTGTTTTCATCATGGAAGATTTGAGCAGAAGTTACGAGCAAAATACATCATTGCCAGCAATAAGAGGGATTTTTTTTTTCTTTTTGGTGGTATTAGATATGGTACTTGTATTCTGTGTGATTTACCTAACTGAGAGATGGCAGGGTATAGAATTATTGAGAGGTTTGGGTAGGGATGGAGCTGAAAGCCCATCCTTGCCATGGGCAGGGACATTTTCCAGTATCCCAGGTGGATCCAAACCCATCCAACCTGGCTTTGGACACTGACAGGGATCCAGGAGCAGCCACAGCTGCTCTGGGCACCCTCCCAGCCAGGAATTCCTTCCCAAAATCCCATCTGTCCCTCTGGAGAGCTGTCCACCAATGCTGGACCTCTCCAAATTAGAATTCTCTCCTCTGTGCTGCCACAGAGGTCATCCCCTCCTCCTCACTCGGGTATCAGTGCTATTAAGTGTAAATTTAATTAAAATTGTCTCCACACTGATAGAGACTCTCTCCCAAGTGCTAACGGAGCGTCGATGCCCATGGTGGATGGACACAGCCATGAATTTGGGGGAAATTATGGGATTCCCCCACCCCAGCACACTGCTGGGAATTATTACAACCCACCGTTTACACCAAACACTATTTGCATAATTTGAAGTATTTCCTTCAATAAATATTTACTCAGTTTTAACTCACAGCAGGGATATTTTCTCGCAGAGTTCTCGTGGATCTGGATAATATTCAGATTTCCATTCCGTGACAAAACTTTCGCAACAGTTCAACTTTGTTTAACGACCACTTTTTTTTTTTAAATAGCTTAATGGCCACTTTAAAATGTGCCTTTTACAATAAAGGGCTGGGAATCCAGGACACTCTGTGTGTATTGATCCTCTCGAGCTCAGCCATCTGCCTCAGCTCATTTTCCACTCAGTTCTAGGGAACAGCCCTGAGAACAGGATGGGGAACAGCAATCTTGAAACTAAAAGTACAGCACAACTTCTCTGCTATTCCAGGATAGGGCTTTGAAAGCTCTTCTGCTAAATTCTGGGAAAAAATGGAAATATTTGAAGGATGGCATGGGAATATTTGAAGGATGGCATGGGAATATTAGAAGGATGGCATGGGAATATTTGAAGGATGGCATGGGAATATTTGAAGGATGGGAGAGGATGTTGGATCAGCACCTCTTTTGTGCATTCCAGCTATGAAATGTGCCGGTACCAGCCATAAGCTCATCCTAAGAGAGCTCTGAGGATTAGCACAGAAAGGGAGTGTAAAACACTGAATTGATGCTTACTGTTCACTCGGCAGGGAGGAGTTCCTGGACATGGTCTTTGGTGAGAGGTCATAGTCGCTGTCGGATCTGTACAGGAAGGACTCCCGGCGCTGGCTGTGGCCCGGGAATGTCGTGTGCAGGACGAGTCCCGACGAGGAGCTGGCCTGCGGGTCCAGCGGGCTGCGCCCCGGGGACGGGCCGTTCTCCACATCGAAGCTGTGAACGACACACGGACCGCGGGTCACACTCTGCCACAAGAGGGCTTGCAGGGCATGTGGCACCTCAGCGAGCTCGCCCTGCGTCACCTTTATCCCATTTATCCCATTTATCCCCGAGGCTCCTGTCCTCACTGCCTCTGCTCACGCTTCTTTCTCGCAGCTCAGCACGCAGAGGGCAGGGCTGGATTAGGGATGATGGAGAATCCATCCCTGGGAGGGTGGGGAGGCCCTGGAATAGAATTTCCAGAGAAGCTGAAGCTGCCCCTGGATCCCTGGCAGTGTCCAAGGCCAGGCTGGATGGGGCTTGGTGCAACCTGGAATAGTGGAAGGTGTCCCTGCCATGGCAGGGGGGAATGAGATGGACTTTAAGGTCCCTCCCAGTCCAAACCATTCCAGGATTCCATGAATCTAAACACCCCACTCCACCCTCCAAGGCCTTTTGCACAAGCCCTGGGGTTCAATTTGCCAAACCTCACTCCAAGTCCAACGAGCACAACAGGGACTAAAGACACCACAATGTGACAACACTCTCCAGCCCAGCCCTGTCCCCATCTGCTCTGGAGCCAAACCTTTGAAATCCTGCAAGATTTGTGAGCACTTGGCAGCTCTGGGAGCTGGATGCCCAAACCATGTTTTAGCCATTCAAGGTATCAGTTCAGTGAATTTTTAACAGCTGTGCTGTGAAACGAAGGGCTCTTTTAAAAACTAAAAAAAAAAAGCAGTAAACTTTTTGTCACCTTTTCCATTTTACACCCACTTTCTTGTGGTTTCATAACTTGGCTGCTGCAACCCATGGCTGAAGTCACCCTGGCCACTCTAGCAAGTGACACCCCTCGTAAAGGCTGAAAATGAGCAGGTTGGCCTCCTCTGCCTGGGCATTCGGGCCTGATAGAAACACCAGATGTGTGAGCACGGCCCAGAAACCAAGTGAGGTATGGCCACGCTCACGAGGAGTTTCCTTGCCTTTGAGAGGTTTTGTCTCCTTGCAGTAGGAGCTGAGTGCTTGATCCATGCTGGATGTTGTCCCACCAGGACACCAGGCTGTGGTCCCTGCCATGCCCTTCTCACTCCCTCCACTCCTTAATCCAGAAGATTCCCTGAGCACTGGGAATCCAGAAGATTTCCTGAGTGGCAGGGAAGACCCCAGCTCTCCCTCCTCTCTACAGAGAGAGCTTTAACTGTGGCAGGAAGAGCACATAAAACATCAATACCTAAACTTGCCTGAATCCTTCAAAATTTCCAGATTTCTACATCACTGGGACGAGCTGGACACATTGAGGCTGCCTTGGTGAGAAGCCTGGCACAGCCAGTGCCCAGCTGGGAATACTGTGGCTGCTCCAGGTCCTGCTGCCCACTTCCCGTGTTCCCTGTTCCAGCACCTGGAATGCTGCCCTATGGATCACGTGGTTAATCCAACTGAAAAGTCCTTTTATTCTTTTCCTCAAGTTCAACGTGCAGCCACGCCAGCGCTCCTCGGGCTCTTTTTCCTCGGCCTTGATCCAGCACTCAGCCACCCATGTGCTCAGCTAGAAGTTAACAGAAAATTCCCCAAATAGTGACTGATCCCAGAGTATGGAGTTACCTCTGCCAGGAGTGAATGGGCACTCCCAGAGGTACAGCCTGTGAGCAAGATCCTCAAAACACAGGAATAACTGCAGTCACTGCTTTTTAATAGTTACAAGAACTGGAATATGGGAAAATATTCCCCTTGGGTGATCCAACATTAGGAAAATACGACCTGAGATACACAGAGCAAGAGTTTAACCTTGTGTTCGTCACCAGTTCCTCCTGGTTTGCACAATACCCACCTGATGCCAAAAATATCCCCCAAACAAACATTTGCTGGAATTGGTAAGAACTGCAATGGGGTTGTAAAGTTGCCCTCCTGGAGCTGGATTTCCCACTATTTTTTTGTTTATTGGAAGTTAACTGCTGAGCTCTGCTGGAAAAACTTCATCACTGTGTTCAGAACACTCCACAGACTGTGAGGGTCCTCTCCAAAGTTTGCACACCCCATAGGCTGTGTCCAAGTAGAAAAAAAGCTGCATTTGCCTACTTAAAAATAAGGATGGCAGAGTACAAAGCACAAAAAACCCCCTAAAATTCCTTTCCAGCTTACCCTTAAGTAACAGCATTCACAGCGAGACACCCCATTTGTGATATAAATTGTGTTATCTAAACACATGGGTCAGAAATTTGATATCTAAGGTCCCTATAAATCCTACATATATTCTACATATAAATCCTATATATCCTTCAGAAATCCCTGTCTCCATAGGAGCTTTCTCTAGGACATGTGGGAGCTGCCAGCATTCCCTGCCTGCCTCCAACCTGTGTTATCAGATCTATTTTCCAACATTTCCCAGTGCTGGACACTCTCAGGGGTGACCAGAGGCCACCAAAGGATTCCAGGGAACCAAACAGGCTCCAGAAGAGGGAAGGTGACAGCAGCACCACGAGAGCTGCCCATTCTGGTGGAGTCCCCATTCCTGGAGGGATTTAGAGCCATGTCAATGTGGCACCTGGGGACATGGTCAGTGGTGGAGTCCCCATTCCTGGAGGGATTTAAAGCCATGTAAATGTGACCTGGGGACATGGTCAGTGGTGGGAATGGATGGGTTTGATCATCCTGTGATGTTTCCAAGCAATTCCACCATCCATGTGGGATAGGCCTTAGCCCTGTCTCTCAGCAGGGCAGAGCTGGGAAGGAAGGTGACTTTTCCCTGGGTTCCTCTCCAGGCTCCACACGCCAGTTCTCTGGGATGGAGGAACGGGGGAGGCAGAGGGGGAGCAGGGGCTGCACAGCACGAGCCGGGGCAGCTGCAGCTCCATCCCTTCATCCCTCTGCATCCCGAAAGGATCCAGATCTTAGGGAAGCGAGAAGGAAGGAGACAGCAGGTGGCAGGAGTTAGCTGCGAGCGGGCAGCGGCCCTGGACCTGGCAAAGCTGTGCCTGAGCCACGGTAAGGAACAGACAACGGCGAGCCAGGAGAAATCACTGTAAAACACGGCGAGGCTTCGTGAGTCACCCTGCAAACAAAGAGAATTCATAACACAACCCCCAAGTGCTCAAATGCTGCAGTGTTACTGTAACAGCTCCGCGATCACACAATCTCCTGAGCTGGAAGGACTCACAGGGGCATGGATCCACAGACCCCCAACATTCCCACCATGGGCATGCCTGTCCAAACGCTCCTGGAGCTGCTCTGGCAGCCTCGGGGCCGGGGACCATTCCCTGGGGATCTAGAATCTGGAAGAAACCTTCCCCAAAATCCAACCTGAGCCTCCCCTGACACAGCTCCAGCCGTTCCCTGGGATCCTGTTCCTGTCACAGAGAATAAATTGGTGCTGCCCCTCCCCTGCCCCTCGGTGAGTCTCGCCTCAGTCTCCTCCAGCAAGCCAAGTGCCCTCAGCCGTTCCTCATATTTCCACTCCAGACCCTTTACCAGCTTCAGGAACCCATGTCCCTGGATCAGCACTGCTCACCAGCAGTCTTGGAATGTGGCAAAATTTGGCAAAAAGATTGAGAATCAGGGATGCACCATGATTGGGATGTAATTCAGAGTCACTGGAGCAGTCCTTGCCAGTCAAGTGGTTCCCACGAGAGCTGCACAGCCCCACAGTTTGCTCTGGAGTATGAGACACAAACACATTTCAGCCCAGCAGACCAGGCAGGCTCGGGGATTTTTGTTTCTGTTGGGAATTTACATTTTTCCCGAGGACGACAGCACTGACTCTCCAAGAAGGTTCACCATCTGCTTTCCCTTCCCAGAGTCATTCCTGAGGACATTATTCCCCATCTCCTAACTATAGTACCACCTTTGTATCATCAAACATTTCCAAAATATTTCCAGAGGTTTGGGCGGACTTTGTTAATTATATAGCTCCTTTCTGAGATTCGTGAATCTCACCCAGACATCCCTCAGGATTCTTAAAACCATTAAAAAGGAAAAATGCTGTTCCTTCCACTGCCTGGCTGCTCTCTAACGCTGTGCACCTGTTCCCCATTATCTGAGCAGCTTGCTGTTTTTCCTAAATAATCTTCCATGTGGAAAGGGCTGTGCTTGAAACCATCAGCACTTAATGGCCCAGGATGGGACACACGGAGCTGAGCACAGCCCTGGCAGGGGCACAGGGCTCCTGGGGTGACAGCTCCCAGCTCCACAGGCATTACTGACCTTCCCCTCCCGACCTTCTCCCACTTAGGGAAAGAACTGTTGCTCCTAGGAACCTCTGAAAAGTTCAAATCCCTCTGCTGGGTTTGTCCCTCATGTGGCTCCTGACTTTTTCATCCCCAGTGAGGCTCCACCTGCAGAGCTGCCCCAGCCCTGGGGAACAACAGAAGGAGGAGCTGGACCTGCTGGAGAAATTCCAGAGGAATCCATGGAGCTGCTGCAGGGCTGGAGCCCCTCTGGAGCCAGGCTGGGAGAGCTGGGGGTGCTCACCTGGAGAGGAGAAGGATCCAGGGAGAGCTCAGAGCCCCTGGCAGGGCCTGAAGGGGCTCCAGGAGAGCTGGGGAGGGACTGGGGACAAGGCAGGGAGGGACAGCACACAGGGAATGGCTGTGAGCTGAAAGAAGATGGATTTAGATGGGATATTGGGCAGGAATTCCTGGCTGGGCTGGAATTCCCAGATTTCCTGTGGCTGCCCCTGGATTCCTGGCAGTGCCCAAGGCTGGGCTGGAGCAGCCTGGGACAGTGGAAGGTGTCCCTGGCATGGCAGGGGGTGGAATGGGATGATTTTTAAGGTCCCATCGAAGCCAAACTGCTCTGTGGCTCCATGACCCCACAATCTCCAGGGCTCAATGTCCCCACACCAAGGCAGCAGCCCCTGCAGCCCCTGCCAGCGCTGTCACAGCTGCCTGGCACAGGAACCCGGCAGCACTGACTCAAGTGTTTGTAACAGAAGCTGTCAGCTGCTGCTAAACACATCATTAAGCCTCTGCACGTATCCAAAAGCAAAAATATGTGTTTACTTGACTTTGTATTCTTGGAATAAAGAAGTTCAAGGCCAGGTCGGACAAGGCTTGGAGCAAACTGGGCTGGTGGGAGGTGTCCCTTGGCAGAGGGTGGCACTGGATCATCTTTAAGGTCCCTTTCAATCCAAACCATTCTGTGACTTCAATTCACTCTCTGTTTCTGTTCTCCTGCTCAATGGGTACAACAGAGGCCGAATAACCAGAGCCCCTGCCCTGCTCACACCCAGAGCCCAAAACAGACCCCAGAGCTGCTGCTGCTCCCTCTGCAACCCCAACTCACCTTCAGCAGAGCCCCGAGACTAAAAGGAGTCTCCAGAGCCCTCCCAGCTCTCAGAAGCCATCCAGCAGCACCCTGGGGAGGCTCCTGGTTTGCACTGCAAATGTCAGGGATTGTACCCAGCACTGTGCTGGGTTGGAGCAGCCACCAGGAGATGGTTGGAAAAGTACAGCAGGAGGTAAAAATGAGTTTGGATTCTCTCTATGCATGAAGGCTTCCAAAAAACGTAATCCTTTTCATGTTTACTACAGATAAGCAGCTTGACATTATCCTGTAACAAGTGTACATCGTGGGGTTGTTTTAAGTCCCCCAGAGAAGGAATCCTGTGCTAAAATCCAGTTGTTATTTTTCCAAATGCACATCCTGGGCTATTTTATCCTCTTCCAATGGTTCTCTGCCATTAATCTCTGGGAAAACGCAAGGCACAGTTAAACAAAGCAGACACCCCACCTCTACTTTTACTTCCAAGACATATGGATGTGAGCATGATCATTCCCAACACAGGCAGCAATGCCATTTCCTAAGGGCTTTTTCCTCCTGAAAATATTCCAGCCAACAACTGATGGAGCAGTTGCTTCCCTTCCTAGCCAGCTAAGGCATCACAAGGCATGAGTGACACACGGTGCCCAGAGAAGCTGTGGCTTCCCCTGGCAGTGCCCAAGGCCAGGCTTGGAGCAGCCTGGGAGAGTGGAAGGTGTTCCTGCCAATGCCCAAGAGGAGTTTGAAGGTTCCTCCCAATCCAGAATATCCTGGCATTCTGTGCTGCTGCTCCCTGTGCAGCTCTGCTCACCCTCCAGGTGTTCCTGCCCAGCACCCTCCACCCACCCACAGCTCAGCAGCACCAAACCCCAGCCCGAGCTCTGCTTCTGCTGCATGGATGAACCCAGCTGAGTCTCCCCAGGGGGAAAATTGTCACTTTTCCCTGCTGGGAAGGGCTGGAATGGCTCGTGGCCAGTGGCTCAGGTGGCACAGGGACACACAGGGACAGCAGACACGGGATTTTGGCAGCACCTGCTGTGTGCCACGCTGCTGTCCCCTGGCACAGATGTTTCCATTCGAGCCACAGGGCAGTGTTTACCCCAGCCTGGCCTGGCTGTTCTGCTCTGTTCAGTGTCACTTCGGTTTTTCCAGCTTTCCCAGCTCCAGCCAAGCCCTGCAGCATTTCTCTGACTGTCTCTCCCAATCCACAGCACACGGAACATGGCTCATGTGAACAGGGACACTGGTGTCTTCTGGTGGGGCTCCAGGACACCTTCCATCCCTTCTGCCTCTGGACAAGCCTTGATCCCTGCCCAGAACCAGCACGGGGGGATAATTCCACTCAGCAAGTGGGAAGACAGGGTCCAGCCCTGCCTTTTCCCCACTGGGATATTACTGGCAACAGAAGAGGAATTCCAGTCCTATATTCCATCTTTTATTGATGCATCTTCGAGCATCTCCTACCCCCCCTTAAGTGCAATGTGCACTTAACTCCCTTCCACAGCACTGATGGCAAAGCCAAGCCTTCAGCAGGGGTCTCCAGGGTCCCACCCACAAATGACTTCCAGCACACAGGAAAGCATTCCCGGACCCACATCAGGAGGCTGCTGGCCAGAGCCAGGCTTGATTCCACCTTGCCCTTAAACACAGGATCCTGGCATGACTCCAGAGGCAATTCTGCCTTTTCAAGCAGGGGGGAAGCTCTGAGCTGCTTTTTTCCATGCAGCCCCACTTGACAGAGCTCCTCTCGTCTGCTGTCAGCCACACTGGAGACAGGAACAAAGTGACAACCGTGGTGACAACTTACAGACACCACAGAGTTTCCATTTCACCTGAGCTGAGCAGGCAGCCTTTGAGCTGGAAGATTTACACATTTCCTGCACTAATGTTTTAAATTCCCCCCAGCCCTTCCACGGTATCCAAAAGTCCAGCAATGGGTGAGTGGAAAGCTGCTGTGCTTGGAAATGCATCCAGCCTTTCCATTTGATTAATGGAATAATTATTTGACCTGGTTTTTTGGATTTATCTCCATAATTGGGATCCGTGGAGCCTGTCAGTAAAAAGACAGCAAAATGTCCTAAGATGGTATTCAGATCATTAAATCCTTTGGAGACTCGGCCTTTAACAATAATTAATCCAGCTGGGTACATTTCAGCAAAATTTTCCTTGCTTCACATCTCTCAGATGCCTGCACTCTCCATCTTTGCTATCCATGGGAAAGGACACTGATAGCAAATGTCAGAGCCCAGGATGTGACTCCAAGGACAATCTTCTTTAGAGCTCTCATTGATCATTTCAGGGCCAGCAGAAGCTCAGGGCAAAAGTTGCCTCACCCAAATCACGAGTGTCTGTAACCTGCTGCTGCTTGAGGGGCAAATATGGGAGATGGAAGATCCTGGCCCTTGGCACAAAGCGTTTGCCCTGTCTGAGGGGATCACAGGGATGGCTGGGAATGGCACAGAGGGGTGTCCCCCGGGCCAGAGGCCACCAAAGGAAACGGGATCTTTGTGCTAAAGGACAAGGCTGGTGTAAAAACTAGAGGGGATGAAACGGACGGGAATAAAGTGAGGTTGGAAATCAGAGGGAAATCTGTGCCTCGAGAGCAGGCAGAGCACTGAACAGCTTTGCCGTGGGAGGGATGGGGGTAAACACCAACTTCATGTTATTCCTGGTGGGATTAATAGTGAAACTCATGAAACATTGCTCCAGGGAGATCCTAAAGGGACTCCGGGAGAGCTGGAGAGCGACTGGGGACAAGGAACAACAGGACAAGGGGAATGGCTTCCCAGTGCCAAAGGTTAGATGGGAGATTGGGAAGGAATTCCCAGTTCCCTGCGAGGGGAAGAGGCACTGGGACAGAATTCCCAGAGCAGCTGTGGCTGCCCCTGGAGTGCCCAAGGCCAGGCTGGACATTGGGGTTTGGAGCAGCCTGGGACAGTGGGAGGTGTCCCTGCCATGGCAGGAACGAGATGAGCTTTAAGATCCCTTCCAGTGCAAACCATTCCATGATTCCACAATTCTGTGAAATGCCCAGCCAGAGAATACAGAGCCTGCCAGCCCAGACAGTTATTTCCATAAATTTGCATTTTTCCTAAGGCCATTGAGGCAGAAGGGTCCCTCAGCAGGGACAGCTCTGCCTGCCCACATTGCCTCCCCTCCTCCTCCAGCTGCAAAACAAAACGGGGGGAAAACAGGGTCAAGCTAAACCCCAGATTTAAATTTTCTGCCCTTAAATCACACGGTCTGCAATGAGCTTTAATCCTCAGGACAGCAAACTGGATTTAGCAGAAGGAAAAGCTTCTCCAGCGTGGAGAGAAATCAGAGGTGGTGAGCAGCAAGAACAAAACCTTTTAAAGGAATGATTGTGAGGCCAAAAATCCAGGCAGGGCAAAAATCCTGCAGCACACTTCATGTGGTTTGTGCCAAATGGTGGGGTCAGGCAGCAAATCAAACCCTCTTGGGATGATTTCGCTGATGTGAAAACAGATAGAGCCCTGCTGGCACCCAAAATATCATTTAATAACACTGTTAATGTTCCCCAGACCTGCTCCAGGGCTCATTTTGATCTTCCTTAATTAATGATCCTTTAGAAGCTCTGTTTCATGTTGAAAATCACTTGCTGCAATCACTGTTTTGGAGTCACTTCCTTCAAACCATAAAGCTTTTCAAAAGAAATAAGAGATGTGGGGGCACTGAGCAAAATCAGCCCAAAACTAAAATCTGAGACAAGCCATCAAGTCCAGGAGCATCAAACAACACAACAAAGCAGCCACAGCCACTTGGAAATTTGGAAAAAATAGGGGCAGAGCACTTGGTATGATTAATTACTGCTTAATTACACAGAAGGTGAAGTTTGCAGTGTGAGTAAGCACAAATGTGTGGGCCTGGCACCAAAATCATTGTATCTGATTGCAATTAAAGCTGCATTCCTGAGCTAATAAGAACTGAGCCATCCTGGGTGTTTTAGGATATTGATAAAGGGTTTGACCTGAGCTAATGAAGAATGAGTGGGCACAGGGAATCGATGGCCAAAGTGGATCCATTTAAGAATATTGACTCACTGTGTGGAAACATTTGGTGTGTGCAGAGGAGGCACTGCCATGGGGAGGAAGAGATGTTTGAGTTCACTGCTGGAACACGGGAGAGAAAACATCTGAAATTAGTGAGAAACTGATAAAAAACACCTGAAACTGGTAAGGAGATGCTGGAAATGCCTGAAATTAGTGAGGATTTAGTGAAAACACCTGAAATTAGTGAGAAGCTGATAAAAACACCTGAATTTAGTGAGGATTAAGTGAGAACACCTGAAATTAGTGAGGAGCTGACTAAAAACACCTGAAATTAGTGAGGATTTAGTGAAAACACCTGAAATTAGTGAGAAGCTGATAAAAATATCTGAAATCAGTGAGGAGTTAGTGAAAACACCTGGAATTAGTGAGAAGCTGATAAAAACACCTGAATTTAGTGAGGATTTAGTGAAAACACCTGGAATTAGTGAGGATTTAGTGAGAAGCTGCTGGAATAGATGGTGCCAGACCTGTCATTGGTGCCAAGGAGCAACGGCCATAAACTAAACCTGAGAATGGGGAAGAATTTCTCGACACTGAGGGTGGCACAGCACTGGAATTGCTGCCCAGGGAGGTTCTGGAGATATCCCAAACCCACCTGGATGTGTCACAGCTCTGGGTGACTTTGCCTCCTGGCATCATCTCCTTTTTGTCCTTTTGGGGCCAACCTTGTGTTCTCAGGTCAGGAATTGTTTGTGGCACTCGTGTGGATGTTCCTGATCAGTGACAGCTTCTGGGAGCCATCAGCACCAGGGGCAGGGGTGAGAGACAAACCAGGGATTCTCCTGATATCCCTCAGCCAGAATCCAACGTGCCATTGTCTATTAATACCCAGTGTCACCCAGGGCACAGAAATGTCACACAGATATCCAGGGCCTGCTGGTGACCATGTGAGGAGCAAACAAGATAAGGAGAGGGCAACAAAACCCTGGTGTCAGAGGCTGTTTGAGCCCAAAGCAGGTGGGTTTTGCCAAGGTGCTGCTGTGTTTGTGCAGGGCTCAGTGACAGGACTGAGGGGGAACAGAGTGTGCCAGCCTGGCCAGGACTCACCCTGCTCAGCTGAAAGGTTTCTTGCTGCTCACAACACATTCCTGATGGCTTTTTGACTGTGTTCTGGCAAGGAATGTTCTCTGGGATTGAATCTCAACTCGTCAGTGCTGCTGCTCTGTGTGCTGTTAATTCACAAAGCCAAATTCTGGCTTTTCTAACTTTGTACCTGCAGTGAGCAAAGGCAAAATGAACCCAAATCCTTCTTCATGAGGGGGTGTAAGAGCCCAAAGAGGGATGGGGGGCTCCAGGTGCCTCTTTAAATGCTCTTTGTTGTATCCAGATGATGCAGCAGTTTATTTATTATTTAAAATGCTGTATATTGTATCCAGAGGATACAGCAGCTTATTTATTATTTAAAATGCTGTTTATTGTATTCAGATGATGCAGCAATTCACGGGTCATGGGTGACAAGAGCCCAGCCCACAGGGGTCAGCATCAGTTGTAGACTCGTCTGAAACCATCTCTAGTTCTGGTTACAATACATTAAATATTTTTATTGCAGAGCATCTTAAAACATAACAACCAATCAATACTTCACTATTACCAACAGCCTATCGTAACTACTGACATTGCCATATTCATGTTCTTATTTTCCAATCACAGAAGGTCAGTGTGTTACAGTTTAAGCTAAAAGTTGTTTTTTTTAGGTTTTTTGCAGTAAAAAATTCTGAAATCTTTTCTCTCCTTGCCACATTGGCTTTCCTGTTTGCCTGTGAAAATCTTTTTGCTTGGTAAAAACATCTTTTGTTTGAGGTGGATTTATCCTTTGCTTTGAGTCATAAAACCCCTTCCAACTCATTTTACCCTTTGGCTTCTTGGTTACCCAGCCAGACTGGCTCAGCAATTCTTTTATATCAAAACTTGCTCTCATTTCTATTCCTTCTTCACATTCTACATCCAAAGATCTTTCTGTCATACCCACATACCTGTGAGATTTTCTGTCAAATCTTTATCTTTTCCAACAGAGGGGGAAGCCAAGAGGCACAGAGGACATAACCCTGGACACAGTGGTGGCTCTTGTCCCCCTGTGCCTGTCCTGGGCAGCCACCTCGAGCACCCCTGGCTGATGGAGCAAAACCTGGAAACCTGAAAGCTGGCTGCCTCTAAAACGCCCCGGGCTGGCCTCACTCCTAAAGCACAGCACGTCTGTGGAGCAGAGAACAGAAGCCAGGCCCTGACTGAGTGGGATGGATGAGTTCATAAAGGCTGGGGCTCCATCCCAGCAGAGCCTCCTGCACTGCTCCTTCCTCCCAGCAGCTCCACCATCCTGTGAATGGATCCCTGCTGCTCGAGCCCCTTCCCTGCTCAATGGAGCCACTGAAGCCCAGAATAGCTGGGCTGCCTCTGCTCACAAGAGGATGAGATTCTTGCTGCAGTCTAAGAAAGAAAAATCACTTAGCACAAATCAGCTCTTTTAAAACCACTGATTAAATAGATATTCACAAGACAGAGCACAATGGTTTGGATGGAGCCATTGCAGCCCATTACACAGCTCCTCATTCATGCCCAGGAGAGCTTTTCCTTTGCTTCTCTAATAACAGCAGAGAAAATGAAGCCACGGAAAAGATATTAAATTGCATAAAAATAGGTGAGTGGCAAATTTACAAACACGGAGAAGCAGAGAGACACAGGATTTGGGGCTGGCAGTCCTGGCTGCCACTGTCCCCAGCTGGGAGCCTGGAGCCCTGCAGCACCAGCCTGAGAAATTCCACCTCTCCTGAAGGGACAATGAATTCCAGAGTTTATTGAAGGGTTACATGAGGGGCTAGTTAATACCCAGGAACTCTCTACAGATCCATGGAGCTGCTGCAGGGCTGGAGCCCCTCTGGAGCCAGGCTGGGAGAGCTGGGGGTGCTCACCTGGAGAGGAGAAGGATCCAGGGAGAGCTCAGAGCCCCTGGCAGGGCCTGAAGGGGCTCCAGGAGAGCTGGGGAGGGACTGGGGACAAGGCAGGGAGGGACAGCACACAGGGAATGGATTCCCAGAGGACAGGGATGGATGGGATTTGGGCAGGAATTGTTCCCTGAGAGGCCCTGGAATGGAATTCCCAGATTTGCTGTGGCTGCCCCTGGATCCCAGGCAATGCTCAAGGCCAGGCTGGATGGGTTTGGAGCAGCCTGGGACAGTGGGAGGTGTCCCTGCCATGGCACAGGGGGGACAGGATGAGCATTCCTGGATTCCATGATTCCATGGAATGTTCCCCCTGCCTGTGGATCCCTGCAGCCCCAGCCCCTCCCAGCCTGGATGAAGAACTGACCTTTGCCAGCCTCCCCCAGTCCATCCCCTGCAGTGCTGCCAGCTCAGATCTCATGGAAGGTGACAATTTTCTGTGTTTCCTCAGGAAAACACTTTTTTTTAAATTTTTTTTTTTCCCTTGCCAGAATCCACTTTTTAACACTTTTAATCTGAAATAAACCCATCACATTCCATCTGTCATCAGCTGGGCTTTCTTTCCTGGAGTTAAACTGGTCTGGGAGAGCAGCAGTGAGGGCACAGTTTAATGGAATAATTCTTACACTGCACAATTTGGATGCAGCAAAGCAAAAAAGGGGGTCAGCTTGTTCTTCCAGCCTCCACTCCAAACAATTTAATGTCTTTATGGATGAAAAAATGTCGGCAGCCTTTTGTGATCTGAGGGAAACTGGGACATTCAGTGCAGCCCCACTTCAAACCTTCACTCACAGACCTCGATTCCTTCAGCCAATATTTATTCTCTGGATTTTCCAGAGAGTTCTTTCATGCACTTAAATGGAGAGACACAGACAGAGCATCTCCTTCAGTGTCCCAGGAAATCTCTGTCCCCATGAGTGTCCCGAAGTGCCACCAGCTGGGATCCAGTTCCAGTGTCCCCAGCCCCGGGAGCTCCGTGGATTTATCCCGGTGGATAAATTGAGGATTTATCCCGGTGGATAAATTGAGGATTTATCCAGCACCAGGATTGAGTTGGGATCACACAGAACCACGGAATCCCATCTACTCCTCGCTCAGGGACACCAGGAAAGGTTTCTTCAGGAGAACAAGAAGATTTTGGTCACAAAACCAGACTCGGCTCAAAGTGAGTCACACCCCAGCCTCTCTTGCCCTGTCCCGCTTTGCAAGGCTCGGCTCAGCCTCCAAAGCCCGGAATTGTCCCTGGCTCAGCGTCGCCGTGATTTCATTCCCGATCCTTGTGATGTCACCCGGCTCCAACGCCCCCGGGGCTTTCGGGGACGTGCTGGGAATTCTCCTTTTTAGCTGACACGGGGATGAGCTGCAAGAAATTCCTGCCTGCGCTTCCTCCGGCTGCCTCCAGGATCTTTTTTGGGTTTTTTTGGTTTTTTTTTTTCCGGTAAAGTTTGTTCAGGGCTGTTGTCCTAATCCCACCCAGCCCAAAGCTCAGACCAGGCCAAGGAATGTTCCAGGGGTTTCTGGAGCTGGGACACTGATCCCGTGGCTGGGAGAAGGGACTTGCAGAGGGAATGGTTCCCAAAAAAACAAGAGCAGGGATCAGGGACTCTGATGGGGAATGGGATGGCTCATTCCTTACCCAGCCGGGAAAATGGGAAAATTCCTTCATGGAAAGGTTTCCCAGGGCAGGGCTGAGTCCCCATCCCTGCAGGGATTTAAAATCCCTGTGGATGTGGCACTTGGGGACATGGGGTTGGACTCGATGGTCTGAGAGGGCTTTTCCAGCCTAAACCATTCCCTGATCCTACATGATCTTGGGGAAAAAAAAGAAAAATGTAGACTAAATTGAAAGAGCCAATAGGAGCTCGAATGATGCACCTGAGACAGACCCATTCCATCACTGCCTTCAGATTTTGAAATAATCTCTCCTTCCAAACTCATTGCTAAACCATCTTTAAACGTCTCTTCCTAAGGGAGGGAGGAAAATTGACCAGCAAAGTCAAAACACAGCATAGAATGAAGATTAAAGCCAAATTTTCCACGATCAGTGTAAAAACAATAGACTTCCCTAAGATAACTGGACACTAAAATGTGATTTAGAGCTTTCCAAGAGCTCTGCCAGCTCACCCTCTGTGTGACTTTTGGAATAGTCAGGCTGTGATGAGTTCACAGCACAGTCCTGAGATTATAAATCGAAGGATGTGGCGTTTTTCTTTTTTATTGGGGATTAAAACTAAGAAACATTTATCCAACTCCTCAGCCAAGCACGAGTGGAGCACTTTGGTGAGGTTCAGCAGATCCCCAATTCCCTGCTTTTATCTCTCCTGGATGGCACCGAGCAGGATCGTGATTCCCAGAGGGCTGGACAGGGACACAGCAGGGTGGGAATGCAGCTCCAGAGCCCTGGGAGCATCCCCAGCCCCTGTTCCAGCAGCCTCAGAGAGGATTTCACACACATTTCCCTCTCTTTTTTTAGGAAAAAAGTTCTGCCAATAATCTTCCTCTCGCTTCTGGGGATGTTTTTCCTGCCATGAGCACGGGGCAGTGCTGGGTGTTTATGGAAACAAGGACAAAAAAATTCCCTAAAAACTCCTGGAGCTCCTCATCCCTGTCTGGGAAGAGCCAGAGTTTGGGAGGCACAAGGACAACTCCAACACTACAGATCCAAAGATCCAACCCTTCTCCCAGCCAACCAGCCAGGAATCCCACATGGAATTCCCCTCCTGCCACTTCCCAACACCAGATGATTTCATCCCAAACATTTGTTTATAAACTTCCAAACCAGGAAACGAGGAGAGAAACAAAAAAAAAAAAAAAAAAAGGTGAAGTTTGTGCAAACCCATCCCTGCTAAAGCCAAACAAACCCAAGAGAAACAAGGGAAGATCGAATCTCTCCCTTCTCCTCACATTAAGTCGCTCCCAGGATTTCATTTGAAAATCCAGGAGTGTGCTGCGAAGATTTTGTAATTACAAACCAATAAGAGAAATCATCCAGGAGGAATAATTACATAATTCCTCGCTGAACCGGCTGCTCAGAAGAATTGAGAGCCTTGGAAGAGCTGTAATAAATAGCTCCTCATCTCCTGGCTGCTGCTGCAGCTGATGAGTCACGGCTGTTCCCGGGATGCGATCCCAGAATAGTCGCAGTTTCTGTGTGTGCTGCATGGAAAATCAGCCAGCAGGGGCTGCCTGGGAAATGTAACAGCTCCGGGGGTCAGCACTGAGCTGGCCGTGCCATCAAAACAAAAAACCGGGCAATGTTTTATTGGAATGTGGGGAATTGGGAATATTTCACTGGAATTCAGGGAATGGGGGGGGATTTGTTGCCGTCTCAAAGGATTGGCTCCGGTTAAAGTGACCCCAGGGGGGTTCAGGGAATGATTCCCCATCCCACATTTCTGGTCCTGGCAGCAGAGGAGAGTCCTCCTGCAGTAAAACCATCGAGAGAGAGAAAAAAAGTCACGGAATCAGGAAAATAGAAGGGAACAGCTCCAGGGATGGGATACAGGGAGATAAAAGGAAAAGACTGTCAGGGCTGGGAGAGCTGGGAATGCCCAGCCTGGAGAGGAGAAGGATCCAGGGAGAGCTCAGAGCCCCTGGCAGGGCCTGAAGGGGCTCCAGGAGAGCTGGGGAGGGACTGGGGACAAGGCAGGGGAGGGACAGGACACAGGGAATGGATTCCCAGAGGGCAGGGATGGATGGGATACTGGCAAGAAATTCCTGACTGGGAATGTGGGGAGGCCCTGGAATAGAATTCCCAGATTTGCTGTGGCTGCCCCTGGATCCCAGGCAGTGCCCAAGGCCAGGCTGGAACACTCTGGGACAGTGGGAGGTGTCCCTGCCCGGGGTGTCCCTTCCAGCAGGGCTGGAATTAAGGGATTTTTAAGATCTCTTCCAACCCAAACCAGTTTGGGATTCTATGATAATGCACAAGGAGAGGGGGGTTTTATTCATGCAAAAGGGAAAGTTTGGATGTTCCCAGTGTTCTTTCCAGTGAGTGTGTTGGAAGGTGAAGGCTGCACTTGGAGATGAAAGAACAGAACCTGCCTGGAAATGAGGCTGTGAAGTCAGAGGGGGAAAGGCCTCTCTGAGCCCTGTCATTCTGTCAGTCGTGGGGATCTGTCCTACAATTCCCAAAGAATCCTGATATTCCCTGAGAGTGACAAACACACTTTGGTGTGCCACAGAAGGCCAGAGAACACATGCAGGTAGCTAATTACACAGGTATAGAGATATTAATTGCATTATGGAATCCCAGAATGATTTGGGTTGGGAGGGGCCTTAAAAATCATCCCATTCCACCCCCTGCCATGGCAGGGACATTTCCACTGTCCCAGGCTGCTCCAGCCTGGCCTGGGACACTGCCAGGGATCCAGGGGCAGCCACAGCAAATCTGGGAATTCCAGCCCAGCCAGGAATTCCTGCCCAATATCCCATCTAAATCCATCTTCTTTCAGCTCACAGCCATTCCCTGTGTGCTGTCCCTCCCTGCCTTGTCCCCAGTCCCTCCCCAGCTCTCCTGGAGCCCCTTCAGGCCCTGCCAGGGGCTCTGAGCTCTCCCTGGATCCTTCTCCTCTCCAGGTGAGCACCCCCAGCTCTCCCAGCCTGGCTCCAGAGGGGCTCCAGCCCTGCAGCAGCTCCATGGATTCCTCTGGAGTCTCTCCAGCAGCTCCAGCTCCTCCTGCTGCTGTTCCCCAGGGCTGGGGCAGCTCTGCAGGTGTGGCCTCACCTGAGGGGGCTCCTGCAGGTCCCCCCCAGTGCTCTCCAGGCTGCCTCGTTTGCTGCTTCCAGCCTGGAGCTCCCGAGAGCTGCTCTGCCTTCCCAGGAAAGACGTCAGTGCTGCCCCAGATACCGAGGCTGCTGCTCCCAACGCTCCTTCCCAGACTTGCACTTCATTTCTCACGTTATTCCCAGCATTCCTGGGTTCATCCCCATCTCACCTTTCCCACTACCCACGTCCAGCCCTTCCCAGCTCCCTTTTCTCCAACACACAGCAAACCAAAGTGTTGGGTTCTGTTTATTTAGCGTTTCTCCAGCCTTTACACACCAGGAATCCTCCTCACCCCCCTGCAGATCTGAATCCCTGCTGGGTGATCCCAGGGATGTTCCTGGAGTTCCCTGTCCCTGTGGGATCCCAGGGATGTTCCTGGAGTTCCCTGTCCCTGTGGGATCCCAGGGATGTTCCTGAATCTCCCTGTCCCTGTGGGATCCCAGGGATGTTCCTGGAGCTCCCTGTCCCTGTGGGATCCCAGGGATGTTCCTGGAGCTCCCTGTCCCTGTGGGATCCCAGGGATGTTCCCGGATCTCCCTGTCCCTGTGGGATCCCAGGGATGTTCCTGGAGTTCCCTGTCCCTGTGGGATCCCAGGGATGTTCCTGGAGTTCCCTGTTCCTGTGGGATCCCAGGGATGTTCCCGGATCTCCCTGTCCCTGTGGGATCCCAGGGATGTTCCTGGTGTTCCCTGTCCCTGTGGGATCCCAGGGATGTTCCCGGATCTCCCTGTCCCTGTGGGATCCCAGGGATGTTCCCGGATCTCCCCGTTCCTGTGGGATCCCAGGGATGTTCCTGCATCACCCACTCTCATCTCAGCTCCCAGCCCGAGCTCCCCTGTTGGGAGCCTCCACTTGGACACTCCAAGTTGTATTTTGTGCTCTCCTAAAATCCCAAAATATCCAGTGTGTCAAAGGCAGCTCCTGTCCCAATTCCCTGACTCCCAGATCAATCCCACTGATCCCAGCTGCTGCTCCTGGCTCCTGCTGGGGCTTCCCAGCGTGGCCCAAACCCCTGAAATCCAAACCCTCCCAAACATCACAGAACCTGCTGCTTCCAACGGGGCAAATCTGCTTTTCCTGGCAGCTACTCATGGAAAAGTTAAATCCTGTGGGAGCAAAATCCCCCACCACTGCCTGGGCATCTTTTCCAGCCATATTTGTTTTTCCAAGTCCTGTTTTTTCTGTATACCTACCCAAAAAAATCATCAAATAATGCAATAATTCCATGGGTTTATATCACCATCAATCATGTTTCACCAACGGCTCCTAAAAAGATTTCATTAAGGAATCCAGCCCTTTGGATTCATTCACTTCATTCCCAAACCTATGGGCTCCATCTAAGAAAACAGGGACAAAGATCAGGCTGGAATATCCTGGAGCACCATTCCCTCACCATGAGCACTCACTGGAGCACTGGGACATTTCCTGGGACATTTCCTAGAATCCCCCAATCCCTGGGAAGCAAAGGGACATGGAAGGGAATTGCCCTAATCCCAAATTCCACACGTGCCATCTGTAGCACGACCCCAAATTTCCTGCTGATATCCAATCCAGGCAAACCCAAACAGCCAGAAAAAGGAAATGTGGGAATCTTCCATCAGAAAAGTGGGAATTTTTAGGAAGTTTTGGAGTTGTGGTAACCACCAGAGAATTAGGTTTAGTTTTGTTGTTGCTCCTTACCAGAATCGTTCACGTTTATTTGGAATTAAGATGGAAATAAAAACTCCCGAGGGAGGCACAGCAAAAAAATCCTTAAAACTTCCCACTGCAATCCCAGGGATGAATCCAGAGCTGGGCCAAACTCCACCTGCTCGGGATGGAATCTGGAATGTTCCTGGAGAAAGGGAGCTGATTTTGGGAATAAACCCAGGAACTGATTTGGGAATAAACCCAGGAACTGATCTGGGGAATAAATCCAGGAATTGAGTTGGGAATAAACCCAAGAGCTGATATGGGGAATAAATCCAGGAGCTGTTTTGGGGAGTAAACCTGGGAAGTGATTTTGTGAATAAATTCAGGAGCTGATTTCAGGGATAAACCTGAGAGCTGATTTGGGAATAAACCCAGGAGCTGATTTCAGGGATTAACTCAGGAGCTGATTTCAGGGATAATAAACCCAGGAGCTGATTTCAGGGATTAACTCAGGAGCTGATTTCAGGGATAATAAACCCAGGAGCTGATTTCAGGGATTAACTCAGGAGCTGATTTCAGGAATAATAAACCCAAGAGCTGATTTCAGGGATAACAAACTCAGGAGCTGATTTGGGAATAAACCCAGGAGCTGATTTCAGGAATAAAACCTGGAGCTGATTTTATGGATAAACCCAGGAGCTGATTTCAGGAATAACAAACCCAGGAGCTGATTTCAGGAATAAAACCTGGAGCTGATTTCAGGAATAACAAACCCAGGAGCTGATTTGGGAATAAAACCTGGAGCTGATTTCAGGAATAATAAACCCAAGAGCTGATTTCAGGAATAACAAACCCAGGAGCTGATTTCAGGGATAACAAACCCAGGAGCTGATTTGGGAATAAAACCTGGAGCTGATTTCAGGGATAACAAACCCAGGAGCTGATTTCAGGGATAACAAACCCAGGAGCTGATTTCAGGAATAACAAACCCAGGAGCTGATTTCAGGAATAACAAACCCAAGAGCTGATTTCAGGAATAACAAACCCAGGAGCTGATTTCAGGGATAACAAACCCAGGAGCTGATTTCAGGAATAACAAACCCAGGAGCTGATTTCAGGGATAACAAACCCAGGAGCTGATTTCAGGAATAACAAACCCAGGAGCTGATTTCAGGGATAACAAACCCAGGAGCTGATTTGGGAATAAAACCTGGAGCTGATTTCAGGAATAACAAACCCAGGAGCTGATTTCAGGGATAACAAACCCAGGAGCTGATTTCAGGAATAAAACCTGGAGCTGATTTCAGCAATAACAAACCCAGGAGCCGATTTCAGGGATAACAAACCCAGGAGCCGATTTCAGGGATAACAAACCCAAGAGCTGATTTCAGGAATAAAACCTGGAGCTGATTTCAGGAATAACAAACCCAGGAGCTGATTTCAGGGATAACAAACCCAGGAGCTGATTTCAGGGATAACAAACCCAGGAGCTGATTTCAGGAATAAAACCTGGAGCTGATTTCAGGGATAACAAACCCAGGAGCTGATTTCAGGAATAAAACCTGGAGCTGATTTCAGGGATAACAAACCCAGGAGCCGATTTCAGGAATAAAACCTGGAGCCGATTTCAGGGATAACAAACCCATGGAGAAGCCCCAGTGCCACAGCCCCAGCTGCTCCTCCCACCCGCAGCAGCCTCGGGGCTTTGGCTGATTTTGGTTTTTCTCCTGCTCAATTCCCTTTCCCAGGCGGCAGGAGAGGCCGGGCTCGGGCGGGGCTGACCCGGGGATGCTCCTTTGGAAGGGAAGCCCGGCCCGGAGCGCTGCCAAGGGCCAGGGGAGCTGCAGGGAAGCCCCGGGATGAGCAGCGAGCTCATTGCCGAGGCACAGCCCTCCAGGATTCTGGAATGGCCTCAGAGGGGCAGCGGTGGCTCCATCCCAAGCAGGGACATCCAGAGAGTTTTCCTGATGCCTTTCCCTCCTCTCCAACCTCTGTATCCCCGTTTTTTTTTTTTTTTTTTATTCCTCATCACCAGGGTGAATAAACTTGGGAGTTTAATTTTCCATCGTGCTGCAGAGAGTGGATTTAATTTGATTTCTTCCTGCACGATTTTCCCCTTCCCTGGCATGTCCTGAGGCCTCATCCTGGCCACATTTCCCTCCTTAAATCCCATTTTTCCCCAGCATTTCCCACTCCCATGCTCTGTGAGATGCTCAGATTTAAGCAGAACTGGGACGATCCCTGAAAAAAAACCCCAGGATCTGTGGGATGAGGCCTCCCAGCAGGAATCCATCAGCTCAGTGTCATGGCTTGGTTCCCCACGGAGCTCCTTTGCAGCATTCCCAGATTGAGACAATTAACACTTTTTTTTTTTTTTCCCAGCCTTTTCCTTCCAACAAAAAGCTTAAAAAAAAAAAAAAAAAAAAAAAAAAAAAAAGAGAAACTGCTCTGAAAGGCTCGCAGGCATTTTCTGTCCTAGAATTTAGAGTTACATAAAAATAAAAAAAGAGATTTATAAATAAGAGTTTACATTAAAAAAGCAAGAAAAGCACGCAAGTAATTGGGGCTGGGAAGAAAAAGACCCTACAAAATGATGAACAGACCCTATAAAACGATTATTAAACCCCTTTTTAAGCCAAGCAATAATTTTATCACTTGGAAATCTGCTCGTTTTCTATTGGGATAAAAATGCAAAGTGCAGCATTGATCGCTTCCCCTGAATGGCTGCTGTTAATTGTGCTGGCCAGAGGCGATTCCCTGAGTGCTGGGCAGGATTTTTGGGGTGGGAGGATTGGGAAGGATGAGGATCTGACCGAAAAATCTCACAGGTATGTGGGTATAACAGAAAGATCTTTGGATGTAGAATGTGAAGAAGGAATAGAAATGAGAGCAAGTTTTGATATAAAAGAATTGCTGAGCCAGTCTGGCTGGGTAACCAAGAAGCCAAAGGGTAAAATGAGTTGGAAGGGGTTTTATGACTCAAAGCAAAGGATAAATCCACCTCAAACAAAAGATGTTTTTACCAAGCAAAAAGATTTTCACAGGCAAACAGGAAAGCCAATGTGGCAAGTAGAGAAAAGATTTCAGAATTTTTTACTGCAAAAAAACTAAAAAAAAACCAACTTAAAGGCTTAAACTGTAACACACTGACCTTCTGTGATTGGAAAATAAGAACATGAATATGGCAATGTCAGTAGTTATGACGGGCTATGGGTAAAAGTATCGATTGGTTGTTAGGTTTTAAGATGCTCTGCAATAAAAATATTTAATATATTGTAACCAGAACTAGAGATGGTTTCAGACAAACCCCCAGCTGAGGTGACAGGGCTGGGCTCTGCCACCCATGACCCGTGAATTGCTGCATCATTTGGACACAACAAACAGCATTTTAAAGAATAAATCAATTATTGCATCATTTCGATACAATAAACAGCATTTTAAAGAATAAATCAATTACTGCATCATTTCGATACCATAAACAGCATTTAAAGAGCAGCCTGGAGCCCCCCATCATCCTCGTTTTTGGCTTTTCCAGCCAGCGGTGCCAGGGCAGGGCTGGGATGAGCCAGGGGGGATTTCTAGGGTGGGACCAGTGCCGGGGAGGATTTTGGGGTGGGAGCGATGCCGGGGAGGATTTTTGGGGTGGGAGCGATGCCGGGGAGGATTTTGGGGGGGGAGCGATGCCGGGGAGGATTTTTGGGGTGGGAGCGATGCCGGGGAGGATTTTTGGGGTGGGAGCGATGTCGGGGAGGATTTTTGGGGTGGGAGCGATGCCGGGGAGGATTTTTGGGGTGGGAGCCGTGCCGGGGAGGATTTTGGGGTGGGAGCGATGCCGGGGAGGATTTTTGGGGTGGGAGCGATGCCGGGGAGGATTTTGGGGTGGGAGCCGTGCCGGGGAGGATTTTTGGGGTGGGAGCCGTGCCGGGGAGGATTTTGGGGTGGGAGCGATGCCGGGGAGGATTTTTGGGGTGGGAGCCGTGCCGGGGAGGATTTTTGGGGTGGGAGCGATGCCGGGGAGGATTTTTGGGGTGGGAGCCGTGCCGGGGAGGATTTTTGGGGTGGGAGCCGTGCCGGGGATGTGCGGATGCTCCCATTGCGCTCATTGACGTCAGCGGGAGCTTTCAGAGCTCGTCTGGTGAACTCAGCAAGGAAAGGCTGAAAAAACCTGGCGGCTCCTGCAGCAGCAGCAGCAAATCGAGGGGTTTGTGTGTCTCTCCCGAGCCTTTCGCTGCTTTGTTTGCCTTTCTTCACACCCTTCATCGAGGTTTTAAATTAAAAAAAAAAAAAAAAAAAGCGATTAAATTAAGCAGAGAGGGTCAGCCCTGCCCTGGGGCAGGGGGAATGAGATGAGAGGATTTTAAAGGCTCTTTCCAGCCCACACCAGGCTGGGATTTCGGGATAAAGTGAACCAAGACAATGTAAATGCTGGGAAGGACACTGTGTGTGCTTCCAAAGGCCATGGAGTGGCTCTTTTCTTCACATGGTTTAGGGAATGGTTTTCCAACCCTCATTCAGAAAAAAAAAAAAACCACCAAAAAAAAAAAAAAACCCAACATTTCATAGTGCATGGAATGAAGGTTTTGTGTGATATAAATGATATAAATTGGGTTTGACCCTCTGGGTCACTTCCAGCTCAGGATATTCTGTGATCCCAGGATTCTGTGATCCCATAATTCTATAATTCCATTATTCCGTGATTCCACAATTCTAAGCTCCAGAATCTTTCATTTTATAGGAGCTGCCCTCAGAATGAGCAGCAAAGACATTCCCTGTCTGGTCCCAGAACCCGGAATTCCCAGGCAGTGGGAACAGGAGAGGGGTGATGATGATGATGATGATGATGATGATGATGATGGGTTTGGGATTGCAGTTTGGAGGGAAAGGTTTTTAATCACACCTGGGTTCCTTTGAGAAATCCTGAGGAAGCTCCTGTGCAAGTCAGGACAGGGAAAAGCACTGGAAAATCTTTTGTTCAGTTCCTAGGATTAAACTTGGGCTGAGCTTTGGGCTTGGGGAGCAGAGGAAATTCCCAAATCCACCTGCCCTGCTCTCTGTTGGGAAGGGAATTCAGCCAGAGGGGGCACCTGGATTTATCCTGTGCAGAAAAACTGGAGCACAGAAGTGGCTGGGAATGCTGGAAAGGCTCTTCCATTATTCCCACCTTCCAAGGGGATAAATTCTTCCATTATTCCCACCTTCTAAAGGGGATAAATGACAGGAGTGGGGAGCTGCTCTCAGGATGGCAGAGCTGGGGATTAAACAGAACAATTCACTGAACTTCTGGGATTCTTTGTGCATGGCAAACTCCAGGTCAGCAGGAAGCCCAAATTTCCCTTATTAAATTTCATTTCTTCCTGCTGGAAAGAAGAAAAAAAAACAGCAAAACCCTTTTCCATCGTGGTGCTCACTGAGTGCCTGGGATTGCCTAATCTGCCAGGGAATTGGAGCTAAAAAAGAAAATAAAAAAGAAAAAAGAAATCCCAGTTCTTAGCCCCTGGAGAAGAGGGTTAGGGAAGAAATCCTGATCAAGCTTTCAGAGCAGGAATCTGCATTCCTAAGCCTGCTAAGGTGTGAGAGTGGGAAAAGCCCAGGAACTTCTTAGAAATGCTGAGAGCTGAGTTTGCATTCACAGGATGCTGGAATGGCTCAGGATCCTGGAAAAGGCCTCAAGGATCATCTCACTGCACCCCTGCCATGGCAGGGACACTTCCACTGTCCCAGGCTGCTCCAGCCCAGCCTTGGGCACTGCCAGGGATCCAGGGGATCTGGGAATTCCAGCCCAGCCAGGAATTCCTCCCCAATATCCCATCTAAATCCATCTTCTTTCAGCTCACAGCCATTCCCTGTGTGCTGTCCCTCCCTGCCTTGTCCCCAGTCCCTCCCCAGCTCTCCTGGAGCCCCTTCAGGCCCTGCCAGGGGCTCTGAGCTCTCCCTGGATCCTTCTCCTCTCCAGGTGAGCACCCCCAGCTCTCCCAGCCTGGCTCCAGCCCTTGGGAGCAGCTCCAGGAACGGTTCCAGCAGCTCCAAATCCTCCTGGAGTCACCTGGAACCAGGGAAAGTCATCCTGGGGCTTCCTGCTCATCCCTGGCTGTCACCTCTCTCACAGGAGAGCCCAAAGCCAGGCTGGGGAGCAGCTCCCCCCTCCAGGCTCCTCCCGAGGGGTCTCTGCAGCCGGGGAGGACTCAGGCTCTGCCTCGGACAAGGCAAGGAGAGCAGCAGGAGGAACGAGCCTGGAAAAACAGCCCTGTGTGCACGACAGGCAGACGTGGCCATGAACTTGGCTGCAAAGTTTCCCGTCCCAGTGAAGCTCCCCAGATTCTTTCCCTGGATGTGAAGATAATGAATGGAAACACGGAAATGTAAACACGTCAGGAGCAGCCTCCAACTCTTATCTCGTGCCTTTCAAAAGCAGCAGGAAAACACAGCCAGGAACGGCTTGAAAAGACTCAGCCTGAAGAGAAGGGAAAGGTCACTAAATACCAACCCCATTCCTCCAGCAGAATCCCTCTGGATGCAGCTTCCCAGCCAGCCAAATTCAACCCCATCCTTTTCTCATCCTTTTCTCCCCAGTTCCTTTTTCAGGCAGGCACCGTCTCAGCTGCAGACACAGCGAGTTCTTTGTGCTTCCTCCAGGCACTTGTGAGCACAGGAGAAATATTTGGCCTCTCCTTTCTTCAATTGTGCCCACAGATTTCAGAGTTCTGTCTCTCAAATCTACCTCCTGCATATAAATCACTGCTTCGTTGGAAATCTTGCCTATTTATAGGAGGATGAGGAATTAATCCCTGAGGAAAACCAAAGTGGTTTAAGATCCAGCTGAAATCCATGGAAATAAGGTGACTGGAAGGTTTAACCCACAGACCTGGAGAGTGATAATTCCCACAGCAAACCCTGAGTATTTTGAAAGTCAATATAAAAAAAATCAAAGTGAAATTTGTCCATGAAGTGAGGAGGGGACCGGGCTCTGCTCCCAGGGAACAGCGACAGGACAACAGGAGACAGCTTCAAGTTGTCCCAAAGGAGATTTAGATTGGATATTTGGGAAAATCCCTTCCTGGAATTCCTTCCCAGGGCAGGGGTGAGTCCCCATCCCCGGAAGGATTTCAAAGCCCTGTGGATGGTGGCCCTTGGGGACAGGGTGGCCTTGGCAGTGCTGAGGGACTCCGTGG
The DNA here is from genome assembly GCA_037013685.1 of Acridotheres tristis. Lineage (NCBI taxonomy): Eukaryota > Metazoa > Chordata > Aves > Passeriformes > Sturnidae > Acridotheres > Acridotheres tristis. The sequence continues at coordinate 2,317,645 of CM072895.1, forward strand.
TCTCAGAGGGCTTTTCCAACCTCAGGAATTCCATGATTGTGGAACCACATTAAGGAAAAGCCCTCCAGCCTCACATCCAAGGGCAAGATCCCAGCCTGCACCAGGGGAGCTGAGGGAGTCAAGGTCAGGGTCAGGGTGACTCCTGATCCCGTGGTTATCAGTGCCCTGACAAACGTTTGTGTTCCAGCAGCACCTGCCACTCCAGCTCCTATCTGGGAGCTCTGAGCTGGCACAAATCCCGGGATTTGGTCCCACCACTTCACATCAGCACCGAGTTCTGCCCCAAAGCTCAGCCTCTGCAGCTCCAGCCTGAGTTTGGAGCCATCCCAGTGAACAAGCAGCAATTCCCACATTTCTCCAGCAGGATCTGGTGTCCCGGTGCAATCCCAGTCTCCATTTCCCCAGGCTGTGATCCAGGCCCCATTCCCAGCCCTCCCCTGTGCCCCCAAAACCAGCACTGACCGAGGTCCCACATCGTCCTCCAGGGGATGGGAGCCACCAGCTCCTCCCTGGGCTCGGGGCAGGACATGGAAGCTAAAAGTGATCCATGGAATGAGGGGATGGCTTGGGAGGGCATCACATCCAATCCACACCTTCCCTAGGCCAGGGTGAAAATCCACTCACAAAATTTCCTTTTGGGTGATGGGACAGAGGAGGGAGAAGCTCCAGAGAAGCCCAAAACGTTGATTCCAGAGGAAAGAAATCCCTGAAGACATTTCAACCAGCAATTCATGAGTCTCTGAACAGCAACCAGGGCTGGTTTAGCAAGGCTCAGCCTGACTCAAGCTAGGCCAGCACGGGGTGAAGAACTGGCTTTGTTTGCACCTGGGTACACGTGAAATGAATTTTTTGGGGATAATTTTATCCCTTCTTTCATAAACCCACACCCTGCCAAGGCTCCCTTGGAGCTGCAGGGTTTTAATCACCTGAAACTTCCCTGGCTGATCCAATGGCAATGTTCCTGGTGGGATTTTGGGGCTGCTCACAGTTTGTTTCAGTTCCTAGAGCTAAAATTGTTTCTGTTCTCTTGCAGCCACAGAAATGGGAGTTCTCCTTTCTCCAAAGGAAATCCTTTTTTCCCCCACAACTTCCTGGGCTCTTTGGGCGTTGCTTTTGTCTATAATTAATGCACAAGATCTCTCCTCTTCCCTTCGTTTGTAAATCTGGCAAATCAATTAACACTTCCCACCCAATATTCCTCTTTCTCAGCTCATTGGGGCTCCTCCTCAGGAGGAACTTTCCAAACCAAACCCTGCAAAACATCAAGGGGAAGCCACGGGAAAAAAATTCCGAGATAGGTTGGGTTAAATTGGATGTTAGGAAGAAATTCTGGGAAGGAATTTCTCGCTGTGAGGCCCTGGGATGGATTTCCCAGGGAAACTGTGATCCCTGGAAATGTCCAAGGCCAGCCTGGAGCAGCCTGAGATAGTGGAAAGTTGGAGATGGAATTCCTGGATGGAATGAGATGATCTCCAACCCAACCATGCCAGGATTCCATCATTTTAATCCAGGCTCTGCATTTTTCCTTTTTTCCAAGCACTTCCCTTCCCGTTCTCTTACCCCTGGAAGTGCCCACGGGAGGAGCAGGACGTGCTCTGGAGAACCCAAGCCCATCCCTCCCCAGCACCATTCCAAGGCATATTTTTATTCCTATATCCAAATATTGACCTCTAGCTTGATCCCAGAGCCACAGTTAAACCATCAAAAACCATAATGAGATTACAGAGGATAAATTCCGTGCAACACCAGAATATTTGTGTGTAGGTGAGATCACAGAAGGCAGGATTCGAATAAGCAGAACATAAAATTATCTCTATAAAATTATCTCAGATTATCCACACTGGAAGATCACATGGATCACACCACCCCAAGACTCCACCAGTGGATCTTTACCCATCAAATGAGGTTTTGGTGCCACGTCCCAAGCCCAGCCTGGGAAATGCCTTTGGGATTTGGAGCCTGTGCTGTCCCTGTCCCCTGGCCTGGCTGGAGCAGAGGCAGCAGCAGCTGCTCCATCTGCTCATTAAAATGCAACAGGGACGAGGTGGCACCGTGGAATCGCTCCAGCACAGGACATTTTAGGGACTCATTAATTTTTAAAGGAAAACTGAGGTTCATAAACACCTGAGCAGGAAAACAAACCAGGACAACAGGAAATTTTCCATCCTTTCCCCAGCCTGGCCCCACAGTCCCCGTTTGGAGGCGGCGCGGGGGGTCCCTGAGATCAAACTCTGAGCAGGGAAGATCACAGAAGAAAATATTCAGAGATTCAGCTCCAGGAACCCCCTTATCCGTGTTCCCATCCAGCAGCTGCTTCTGAGGCAGGAAAAATCCTGATTTCCAAGCTTTGGTGCCCACCAGAGCTGCTGTGATCCGGACAAACCCATGGCATACTCACCAAATCCACGAATGGCGGCGATTGGGTAAAATATTAATATTTAACATCTTCCCGGCTGATCCTTCTCCTCTATCATCCGAAAAGAGTCAGGACATGTCCTGCTTATTCCAAACTTGGGTGTCTCTGGAGTTGCCTCAGTGGCACGGAGATGTTTCCAGGAGTTTTTATTCTTTGGGATTACATGGCAACTCCCCTTGCAGGTGGATGTCACTTTCTAGAGGAATGCAAATGCCTTGCCAAGCAAAAAGTGGGGGTGCCTGTGGAACAGCCTCTATGGACTCCCAAATTTCTTCATTTCTAGCAGGAGAAAGAAAAAATAAATCTATTTCTGGCACCCCCCTGACTGCAGCTTCCTGCTCTCATTTGTATAATCCCTTCCAGTGATCCCGAGACAAGAGGGGGGAAAAAAAAAAAAAAAAAAGAAAAAGAAAAAAAGAAAAAGCTTTTCCACCACGCTGCAGCAACATCCCCCTTTTTTTCCCGTTCCTCCTTTCCAGGTCACATCCCTCCTTCCTCCGGAGCCGAGAGGCAAAGTTTTGTGACGCTGCAGAAACCCCGCCGGCCGGGAGCATCCACAGGGCTGACAGCGGCGGGGCTGCGGCTCCAGGTGAGGGGGTCACCGGCAGCGGGGAGCGGATTTTGCCGGGAAAAGGCCTGGATTGTCCATCCCGCCGGAGCAGGAACGGCACGAAAGCTCTGGCAGCTCCGTGCCGGGGGTCAGCGCGAGCGGAGAGGGGAGTGCTCTGCGCTGTTGTCACTGCCTGTGTCACCGCTGTCAGCCGGGAGCGGGGCTGTGCCTCCCAGCCCTGGCCGTCCCCATCCAGGTGCTGCTCCTGCGGGAGAATCCCGGGAATCCAGCGCCAGCCGCAGCCTCGCCCCGCTCGGCGCCGGAGGATTTGTGTGTGTGCGTGTGTGTGTGTCTCTCTCTCCCTCTCTCTCTCTGCATAAAATGGAATTTTACAAGATTTACAAGATCTAAATCCCGCCGCTCCACATCAAACCCGGCGCGGATCCCTGGTGCATCCACACGTCAGGGCTGGTGGGTGGGAGATGGGGCCGCATCCGCCCGGGAGCGGCTCCCGAAATTCCGGCCCCCGCCGGAGCCGGGAGGGGACCCGGGGACAAAGGGAGGGCTGGGAGACCGGGATGGAGGCAGGGATGGAGGGAGGGATGGAGGGATGGAGGGAGGGAGGGATGGAGGGAGGGATGGAGGGAGGGATGGAGGGAGGGATGGAGGGATGAGGGAGGGATGGATGGAGGGAGGGATGGAGAGAGGGATGGATGGAGGGAGGGATGGATGGAGGGATGGATAAAGGGAGGGGAAGGAAAACGCTTCCAGCGGCGCTGGATGGATCGGGAATGCTGGCGGGGCTCTGCCCCACCCGCACCTTGCGGGGCTGACAAAGGCGACAAAGGCGACGGGGCAGGGACAGGGGCAGGGACAGGGATGGGACAGGGGCAGGGACAGGGGCAGGGACAGGGACAGGGACAGGGGCAGGAGAAGGAACAGGGGCAGGGACAGGGGCAGGGGCAGGGGCAGGGACAGGGACAGGGGCAGGGGCAGGAACAGGAACAGGAACAGGGGCAGGGGCAGGGGCAGGGGCAGGAACAGGAACAGGGGCAGGGGCAGGGCGGGCACGGCGCTCCCTGTCCTGGGCAAGGACAAAGTTCAGCGGCACCGAACGCGCTGCACGCACCGGAACGTTTTCACTTCGCCGGGTCTGGTTTTATTTTTTATTTTTTTTTTCCCTCCCCCCTGAAGTCTCCAAACGTTTCACCTTGACAACCAAAGGAAGGGATTTGATCCATCAGCTGGAATCAAAGGTGTCGGGAAAAGGGTGGAAAGGGGGTTTTTATAAGTGATGGATTTTTATACGTGATGGGTAAATGGGATTTCTATAAGTGATGGATAAATGGGATTTCTATAGGTGATGGATAAATAGGATTTCTATAGGTGATGGGTAAATGGGATTTCTCTAAGTGATGGATAAATTCCATCAGCCATCGGTGATCCATAACATTCCCTGTTCCCAAAGCAGCAGGAGGGGACAGAGCAGGGCTCACTCCACGGATCTCAGAGGATCCACAATCCAAGCCCCTCTCCGTGCAGTTAACTCCGAGCTGGAAAAGGCAGAATGAGGAGCTGCTTCAGCAATTAAGATGCCAAATCCTAATTTAAAATCCAATCTAAAAATCCAGGGAAGGGGGAGAGTGGCAGTGTCATTCCAACCCCACTCAGACTCCCCAGCTGCTCTGACACACTCAAAGCTAAGGAAAAGCTTTTCCAGACTGGAAAAACTGTGTGTGGTTCTCTCCTCTAACTGGGAGATGAGACATAAATCCATATTTTTATTCTATTGACGTTATTGATATAGAGATAAAAAAAAACCCATATAAAAATAGGGGCAAATTAAAGGTATAAGGAAGAGATCAGGATGGAGCGTGGATGATCGATATTCCCAAAGTTTGCACCTCTCCTTGGCTTGGCTCCATCTCCACTTGGGTTTGGCAGGAGCCAGTTTTACTCTCAGTGGTGAAGAATTTTGTGGAGACCACGGAATTCTGCCTGTTAGCCATGAAAAAGGTGCCCAGCATCCATGGATGGGGGTAAATCTACAGATACACGGACATGTCCAAATCATGGAATCATGGAATGGTTTGGGATGGAAGGACCTGGAATCCCACCCCATTCCAGGGGCATTCCACTGTCCCAGGCTGCTCCAGTCTGGCCTTGGACATTCCAGGGATTCAGGGGCAGCCACAGCAAATCTGGGAATTCCATTCCAGGGCCTCCCCACCCTCCCAGGCAGGAATTCTTTCCCAAAATCCCGTGTAACCCTCTGGACGTGGGGAACCATTCCCTGTGTCCTGTCCCTCCACTTTCCACACCTGGAAAACCCCACCCTGTGGAATGAACAATTAACAATTGTTAAAAGCCAAACTTAATTCCCTGCTAATTGTGAGCAGCCACTTCCACGAGCTGTTGCTTTTTCCAGCCCCACCACGCTGAGTTTGTGACTTTTCCCTCCCCATTCCCATTTTTCTGGCATCTCCTTTCACAGCTCAGCCTTTCCCAGCATCCAGCATCCCGAATTTGAGGTGGAGAATTGCAGTGATCACAGGGTGCCCGGGTGGCAGGGACAATCATCATTCCCTGGCCTTTCCCTCCTGGAGTTTTCTTAGACAGTTCAGTAATTATCCCGAGTGAAAACGCAGGAATTGCAGGATCAACAGGACAGAAATGAATCAAACCCCAGGGCTGGGATCAGAACCCACCGGGTCTCCCTCCCTCCCATTCCCACACGTTTCCCCAAATCCCCAAATTGTTCCTTTGCATCTCCAGATTCCATCTATTTATTAATTAGCCTTTGCAAGCCGTGCTAACGAGGAGCCTCCTCCCACTGGGCCATCCTGGCAGCCCCAACATTGATGCTCCTCCAGGGAAACTTCAAACATTTCCTGAAAAATCACACAGAAACCGGAAAACCAGCCTGGAATTTTTTTTTTTTCCTTTTTTTTTTCGTTTTTTTTTTCTCCACATCTTTGAGCAAAGTTACATAAGGCAGCCCCTGCTCTCCTGCTGCCTTGAAACTCTCCAGTGCTCTGGGGCACCTTTATCCCCTCAATCAGCAGCAGGGTCCTGTGGAGGCTCAGGAATGTTCCCTGTCCTCACAGCAGCCTGAAAAACACCAGAAGATATTTCGGGAATTCTGAGAGAAACCAGAAGCACAGAATATAAAAATCAAGTTTATTCCGTGCTCTGTCTTCCCAGATTGAAGACCTACACTGATGTAATATTGGGGGTTTTCACCCCCAGAGAAATAAATCTTAAATATGTTTCCAGGAATATTTTTCTTCCCCCTCGTTGCTAATTATGGAATAATCAGGATAACACACAACCACCCCAGCTGATCATCAAAAACCACCCCAAAAGGAGCTTCCCCCACACTGATCCTACATTTTATTGTCTGTTTTTTCTCAGCCTTTTCCCAGATATTGAAATATGAAATATCGACCCTTTCCCAAATACTGAAATTCCTGGGGTTTTTTTGCCACATGCCAGTGCCACTCTGGGGAGCACAAAGCCATTTATTAATTTGGGAAGGCTGCAGTTGCTGGGGCTCCTGAGCAGTTTCCATTCATCTCTCCTTGCTGGCCACGCTGATTGAGGATGATGAAATCCTGATTTGCAATTCTAATTCCTTTCTTTTTCCTGAACAGGCTGCCCAGCCAGAGCTCCAGGAATATTATTTTACCAACCCTTCCAATAAACACCATCATCCTCCATGAAATCCTGGGAATTTCAGATCCCCAAACACAGACCCACTCCCAATAATTAGCTCAGAAACCCTAATTTTCAGATAATTTTTTTTTTTACAGAGATTTGGGAAAAATGAGCTGTACCAACAGCAGGGTGGGTGAAAACCTGCAGGAGGTTTGGTGTGTCATGAAATCATGGAATTCTGGAATGGTTTGGGTTGGGAAGGGAACTTAAATCCCATCCAGTGTCACCTTCCAGGGACATTTCCACTGTCCCAGGCTGCTCCAGCCCAGCCTTGGGCACTGCCAGGGATCCAGGGGATCTGGGAATTCCAGCCCAGCCAGGAATTCCTGCCCAATATCCCATCTAAATCCATCTTCTTTCAGCTCACAGCCATTCCCTGTGTGCTGTCCCTCCCTGCCTTGTCCCCAGTCCCTCCCCAGCTCTCCTGGAGCCCCTTCAGGCCCTGCCAGGGGCTCTGAGCTCTCCCTGGATCCTTCTCCTCTCCAGGTGAGCACCCCCAGCTCTCCCAGCCTGGCTCCAGCCCTTGGGAGAATCTCCATGGTCTCCTCTGGATTCATTCCAGAGGGTTCCTCTCAGTTCCCAGAGCTCTGGATACAAACTCTCAGAAAATGGCACAAGCACTTGATGTTTTCCAAAACCAGAATCCCTAAAATTCGTTTTTCAGTGGGAATTTCCCATTTCTAGGGCGCTGCTGTCACCCACCCCTGACCTGTGCTGCACAATTCCAACCCCAAAGTGTCCCCAGGAGGACACATCACCTCCATGCTCCTCACCAACACTTCTCTTCCCATCTTCCCATCAATAAAATCCCATTTTTCCGGCGGGTCCTGCTCTATCCCAGCAATTCAAGGTGGAAGAGGAGGAGTTTCCAAGCAAACCTTTCACCCAAACTGAGAGCCAGAGCCACCACACAGGGTGGGGGAAGAGGGACACAGGTAGGAAAATCTGTACCAGGAGCAGAGGGAACAAAAAAAAAAAAAAAAACCAAAAAAAAAAAAAAAGAAAGAAAGAAAAAAAAAGAAAGAAAAAAAAGCAGGAAAATCATCTGATCCCTGCAAAGTTCCTGAAGAGTTTCCAACCAAATGACTCAACAGTGGCAGCTGCTTCGTGCAGAGGGGTCTGGGGCTCGCTGAGCTGGCAATTAATGAATGTTTGCATCTATTTGCCATCAACACCAGCTCTGCTGCCATCTTTCCAGCAGCACTGATGGAGCCCCGGGAGCTGGGAATGAGCAGCCATCGCTCCCAGCACATTCCCAGGTTCCCAGCTGGATTCAATCCTGACCTCCCTGAGGTTCTGTTGCACCTTCAGGGCGCTGGGATTTGATGTTTCCCTTTGTTCTGGCTCCTTCCAGCCTCTCTGCAGCTTTCAGGGCGTGTGGAGAAGCTGCTGCAGGGATGGGGGTTCCCAGCATGGAAGTGATTCCAGGAGCAGGAACCACCACAAATGGAATTTCTTTGGTGCTCCACGTCTTTGGAATGCAGAGATTCCCTCAGTTAGGGAAGCAGCAGTGCTGGATGAAATGAAATGAAATGAAATAATGAAACAACAAAGGAAAGTGCTGGAATTCACGGAATCACTGAGGTTGGAAAAGCCCTTCAAGGTCTGTGCCCAATCCCTGCCTTGTCCCAGCACTGAGTGACACATCCAGGAATTCCTTGGACACCTTTGGGTGGGGATTCCAGCCCTTCCCAGTGCCTGCCCACCCTTTCCATGGAGGAATTCAACCTGAGCCTTCCTCCTCCTGTCCCTGCTCCCTGTTCCCAGATCCCCAGTCCCACCTGGCTCCTCCTGCCTGGGAGTTGTACAGAGCCAGAAGGTCCCTCCTGAGCCTCCTTTTCTCCAAATTCCCTGTGGATCAGCACCACACTGATCATCTGGGATGAGCCATCTCTCTCCTCTCCAGCATCCTGAGGCTTCCTGAGCTCTCCAGGCTCTGACTCCAGGTCCCTCTCCACCAGGGAAACCTCTGGAAAAGCAGCTGGAATTCTCTTCCCAGGGGAAGCAGAGCCCCTGGATGTTCCTGGATGAGTAAAAAAACCCCCATGTGGCATTTCCAGCCTGGAGCACCCAAAGCTGCACTTGGATTCACACAAAGATCTGGAATTTCAGACATGGAACAAGGAGCAGGATGGGGATGGGAAGCCCTGAGCATTCCCAAACCTTCCTGGTTTCCCTGCAGCTCCTCCACAGCGCTGATTTATCCCATAATAAAATCACTGCCTCGGCAATAGGTCACAATATTATGACTTATAACCCCCACAGGTTTGGTTTTTTTTTTTTCCCCTGTCTCCAAGCCCTGAAGCTGCAGCTCTCCAGAGCTTTCCCATCTCGTGGAGAGAAGCAGGGCTGGGTTTTTTTACACATTTTGTGTTAAAACAAGCAGCTGACAATTCGGGAGCGCCACTTAAGGAGCGATTTCCTGCCAGGAGCCAGGGAAAAGCAGCACTTTCCTCGGATTGCTCCTTTCTCCTCTCCCCTAATGCTCATTCCCATCATCCCTCAAGCTCCTCGGAGCACAGATTTCCATCTGCATGGAAATCTTTTACAATATTTCCCGTCCCATCAGGTTTTGTGGAGGCCAGGGAAGTTGAATCCCATTTTCCACACATTTCCTCACTTCAAGCTCCACACCCACCCCGGCCACGGTGATCCCAGGAGGAGAAGATCCCAAATCTTTGCAAACGGCCACCAGCAGGTCCTGAAGGATGCCTGGGATCACCACTGTCCCATCTCCGGGTGTCACATCCCTCCAGCATCCAAAGAAAAGCTGGGAATGCCTTGGAGCAGGACAATCCAAACCTGGCAATCCTAAAGACAAAGCTCTTCCCCAACCCCTGACTCTCACTCTAAAACAGATCCTAAACGCTGAAAAATTGGGAATTTTCAGTTTCCCAAACCCTTTCTGACAACTGAAGGAAAGAAAATATTGGGAAACCAGCAAACCTTGGGATTCAGTTTCACAGATCCTTTGGGTGAGGCTTGTGGAAGGTGTCCCTGCCCAGGGAATGATTTCAACTTTCAGGTCCCTCCCCCATTCCCAACCTGTCTGGAATTCTGGGATCATTTCCTTGAAGCTCCCCTCTCTAATTCCACCTTAAATTTCTGCCACCAAAAAATTAACAATTAACTCCTCTTGACAGCAGTTATTTTTCCACGGAAAACAACTCCCATTCCAGCACACATTAATATTCCTTTCTCCGTGCACTCAGCCAAGCCAGGAGATTTTGGCACGCTGGGAACTGTGAACATTCACAACAGCACTAAATTTTGAAATAATTTGGGAAGAGTGGATGTGCCAGAACATTTCCCAGAGTTAAGCTGAGCTTTGTTATGCAGAGCCTGGTATGGAAAAACAGAGCCTTGGAGCTGCTCCTTTGGGAATGGAAGTGGATATTCCTTCAAATTCCACCTGGGTGCACCTGTTCTCCAAGGAGGCTCAACAATAAACTTCAAAAATCCAGAATAATGGCTTTGGGAAGTCCCCCTGCAGCTCTCCAGGAGCTCCTTTGGATCTGGTGGGGAATTGCTGCTCCCAGAGCAGTTTTCAGGGAGAGGTTCAAGTCCTTTGAAGGATTTAATCCCAATTCCCAGAGTATTCCACGTCACACAAAGTGAATGTATGAAATTCACTGTAACTCCTCATCACTTACATTCCCTACCCTCCAAATATCCTTATCTCAGAACAGGGAGAAGTGAAGATTTTCCCAAAGTTTCCCCAAAAAAAACACCAACCCTCCACTCACAAAAATGTTTGGACTCTGGCACCTGGACTCTCCCCAAGTTGTTTGCCCATTCTTTGATTTTCAGACTGTTTTTATTGCTCCTATTTCCCTAATTTTCAGGGGGATGGGGATGGAATTGGGAAGCCTCTCCCCTTGGCCCTGCTCTGCCCTTTCCCACATCAGCACAGAAAAACAGCCATGCCCAAACTATTCCCAAATCCTGGAATGGTCTGGGAGGGATGCCATTTCCTGATGGAATTTCTCTCATGGAATTTCCCTGATCCCATTTCCTGATCCCATTTCCCAATTCCATTTTCCTGATGCCATTTCCCCAATTCCGTTTTCCTGATCCATTTTCCCAATGCCATTTTCCCAGTTCCATTTCCCTGATGCCATTTTCCTGATTCCATCTCTCTGATCCATTTTCCTGATGCCATTTTCCCAATTCCATTTTCCCAGGGCCATTTTCCTGATGGAATTTTCCTGATAGAATTTTCCCAATTCCATTACCCTGATGCCACTTTCCCAATTCCATTTTCCCAATTCCATTTTCCTGATAGAATTTTCCCAATTCCATTTCCCTGATGCCATTTCCCAGTTCCATTTTCCCAATGCCATTTCCTGATCCATTTTCCCAGTTCCATTTCCCTGATGCCATTTCCCCAATTCCATTTCCCCAATTCCATTTCCCCAGATCCATTTCCCTGATGCCATTTCCCCAATTCCATTTCCCTGATCCATTTTCCTGGTGCCATTTCCCAGTTCCATTTCCCCAATTCCATTTCCCCAATTCCATTTCCCAATTCCATTTCCCAATTTCCATTTTCCCAATTCCATTTCCCCAATTCCATTTCCCCAATTCCATTTCCCCAATTCCATTTCCCCAATTCCATTTCCCAATTTCCATTTCCCCAAATCCGTTTCCCCAATTCCATTTCCCTGATCCATTTCCCCAATTCCATTTTCCCAATTTCCATTTCCCCAATTCCATTTCCCCAATTCCATTTCCCCAATTCCATTTCCCAATTTCCATTTCCCTGATCCATTTCCCTGATCCATTTCCCCAATTTCCATTTCCCCAATTCCATTTCCCCAATTCCATTTCCCCAATTTCCATTTTCCCGTTGCCATTTTCCTGACGGATTTTTTTTTTCCTGCACGGTGCACAGAGCATTTGTTTCCTTGGAAACAAAACCTTTCCAAACCTGCATGGCACACAATCCTCAGGAAAAGAAAACTCTGTAATTAAACCCAAGGCCTGGCTATTTTTAGCCTCCTAGATGTGAAATCCCAACTGTTTTATTAGGAACAGAACCCAAGGAAAACACATTTATCTCCCTTATTGGAGGAGGAAATCTTTGTATCCACCCAAACAACAAACCCACGGAATTGTGCCCAGGGAAATAATTGCCTGGCCTTTGGAAATAAAACTAAATTGGAATAGTTGGATTTTGGGATGCTCCGAGCCAGGGTTAAATGAAAAACTTGAGGTGACAAATCAAAGAAAAGCTTCAGGTGACAAAGCTGAAAAATCAGGTGGGAAAATGGATTCATTCCCTGGAGGCTGGAGCTGATCCTGGAGCTCTTTTCCAACCTTAATGATCCTGGGAGAACGGAATGAAACCAAATTGAATTGAAAATAGATTGTGGTGATGATACCTTGGGTTGGTTTTCCTGGAGAAAATCTCTGCAGCATTGCAATGAAAGAGATGCCAATGGAATTCCATTTAAAAATCAACTGCAAAGATCAATTTGGAAGAATCTAGCCTGAAATTGAAAAGAATTTACTCTGAAATTGGAAAGAATTCACCCTGAAATTGAAAATAATTGACTCTGAGATTGAAAAGAATTGACTCTGAAATTTAAAAGAATTCACCCTGAAATTTAGAAGAATTCACTCTGAAATTTAGAAGAATTTACCCTGAAATTGAAAAGAATTGACTTTGAAATTGAAAAGAATTCACTCTGAAATTGAAAAGAATTCACTCGGAAATTTAAAAGAATTGACTCTGAAATTTAAAAGAATTTACTCTGAAATTTAGAAGAATTCACCCTGAAACTGAAAAGAATTGACACTGAAATTTAAAAGAATTGACTCTGAAGTTGAAAAGAATTGACTCTGAAATTGAAAAGAATTCACTCTGAAATTGAAAAGAATTCACCCTGAAATTGAAAAGAATTGATTCTGAAATTGAAAATAATTCACTCTGAAATTGAAAAGAATTCACCCTGAAATTCTTCTGTGAAGTTGCTGTTTTTTGCCGAAGCAGAAACATCAAAAATCATGAAATTATTTCTTCTCCAAATCCGTAATTTTGAGTCATTCTCCAGCTCCACTGCTGGGTTTGATTCTCAGATATTTTTTTTAAATTCCAGGGTATTTTTGCCGTGCACTGAGCAGATCATCAAACATTTCTGTTCAATTTGACTGCTGGGCTGCTCGGGGAAATCAAACATGAAAAACAAATTTATCCAATTAAAAACCAGATGAAAAAACAAAGAGTTACAAAATCCTAACTTCGTGTTTGACCAGAAAAAAAAAAAAAAAAAAAGAACCCAGGAGTGAAATTCTTCCACAAAGAAGAATACCACCAATACTGGTGTGTTTAGACATAAAAACTGGGAAAATTCAGTTTTTAAATTCAGTTTTTAGCCAGGGAATGTTTCTTTTTTTGGGGGGGGATTTGGAGAGCAACTGGAAATTGTTGTGTCTGCAAATGGGACCATCAGAATCAGATCCCAATTCATAAATTCAGATTCCAATTAATAAAACCAGATCCCAATTCATAAATTCAGATTCCAATTCATAAATTCAGATCCCAATTAATAAAATCAGATCCCAATTCATAAATTGAGATCCCAATTCATAAATTCAGAACCACAGCAATGGGATGGGATCCCTCCCCGAGGGAAGAGTCACCTCTGGATTAATGAGGTGCTAATTGGACACGACAGGAATTCACCCTAATGAGGCCGAGGGGGGTAATTAATTAATTAATGAATTAATCTCCCTGCAGCCCCTCCCTGCCATTGCAGCTGCCGTGAATAATTCAGTTTGTTGGACAAATCTGCCTTAAAATGGATTTTTAGTCCCGGTTTCCATGAGGAATTTTGTCCTCCCCGTGTGGGAAACTGAAATGGGGAATTCGTTTTGTTTTCAGCTGCTTCATTCCCATTTTTAACTCTTTCTATCTCGGGCAAGTTAATTAATTTAATCGCATTCAACATTTTAGGAAAACTCCTGTTTTCCTAAAAAAAAGCAATCCCACAGAATCAGATCCTGGTGTCCCAGTCAGCGCTGGAGCAACGAAACACGGATTAACAAATTCGACTTTTCCAAATTAAATTCCAAACCGAATTTCCCCACCCACATCCATCAAATCCAGCTCTCCCCCAATCCTTTAAAGCCCCGGCTTTGCTAATTGTCCTGGCAGCTCGTTAGGGGAGTTAATTAGGAATTTCACCCAGCTAAAGGCTGTCATTTACAATCACAATGCCCGGAACATCTGTTCTTAGTGCAGAAAATGTGCCACGAATATGACAAATATTCCCGGGAACAGCTCCTAAAAATGGGTGGAATTCCAGGAAAACTCAAATCCCACAAAACTGATCCCACGAAATCTGCAGCTCCTCTTTCCCAGGTGTGCTGCTCACCTGCCTCGTGTTCTATTTTTGCATCCATCCCAAATTTCTGGATAGAATTCCCACCCCAATTTTGGGGGATCCACGAATTTGGCTTCTCCAAGCTGGCAGCCACGGCCAGGATCCCGTGGAATCTCTCAATTCCCAAAGTTTGGGATGAGTTGCTGCACTTTGAACAGGAATTTTCAGTGAAATTGAAATGAAATCTTCACTCCAAGCCAAGAATAAAACTCTTCTACTTCTTGTTGGTGACAATTTCATGGCATTAAATGAATGTTTTATATTCATTTAAGTTTTTCTAAAGAATGAAATTACAGATAAAACGATGGAAACCACACACCAGGAAAATATCAAAGCAACTCCCAAACCCCAATCCCTGCTCTTTTATCACCAAGTTCTTTTCCAAAGTAATTTAGAACCAAATAATTTGATGTCAACTGGGGAGTGGGAGGTAAAAGCAGGATGAAACAACACTTCCATACTTTTAATACATTTTATGGGAAAGCACAAATACTCAATTCCAAAATCATCATCTCAAATGAATTTAGAGCCTTTCCAGAAGCAAAAAAAAAAAACATCCCAAAATCCAAATATATCCTGATGCCCTCGCTGGTAACTCAGGTAACAGCACAAAAACAAAATTCCTCTTTTTATTTTATTCTTTTGGGGGGTTCTAGAAGGATTTGCTCCTGGTTCCACAGGAACCTGCTGCATTTGGGAGGCACCAGCTCCGTGTGGGAGGCAGCAAATGGAATTGTGATGGAATTGTGAAGCTTCTGTGCAAACACAACACAAAGGAATGAAAATAACAGCAGGGATGAAGAGCAGGAGCTTTTTTATTTTTTTTTTTTTATTCCCCAAGGAATAAAAAAATTCCTCCTTTTTCCAAGAAGGGATCAGCTCCCAGCACAATAAAGGCCTCCAGGATGGCCCCATTAATTGGGGAAGATCCTGGAAATAATTGCAGCTTCTTCCAGATATTGGGATGTTTTCCAGGTGGGCTCTTTGTGAATTTGGGGATTTCAGGGAGGTTGTGGAATCCCCTGGATCCCTGGAAGTGTCCCAGGCCAGGCTGGACAGGGCCTGGAGCAGCCTGGGATGGTGGAAGGGGGGGGTGGAATGGGATGGGATAAAATTCCCTTTTTACCCAAATCATTCTGGAATTCTGGGAAGAGACTCCATGGGCCTGGAGGGCTTTTGCAGCCTCAGGGATTCTGGAATTCACAGCCAGAAAGCATCCCGAAATTTTCCAAATATTCCTTCCAAACCAACACAAAAAAAAACCTCCTCAGCTTGCAGGGAAGCAGCAGCTGAGACAGCTGGGGATGAAAGGGTTTGCTTGGAATTAAAAAAAAAATTAAAATTCCAGATGTGCTTCCTGCAGCACAGGGCTGTGGGAAGGGCTGGAATTCCAGCTGCCAGACCCCCTGGAATGATGTGGAAGCAAGTCAGAGCTTTGCTGGGCACCTTGCAGGGATATTGAATCATTTCTCTGCCATAAAAGATGAAAGAGTTTCAGCTGCAGATTAAAGACGTCACCAAAGGCCTCGATAATAATAAAATAAAACAAAACACTGACAACTCTGATCCCAGAATTCTGCTGAGCCTGATGAGGGACACGTTCCCTTTTCCAAGAAAAAAAAATGGGTTATTCCTCTGGATATTGCAATATTCACCTCAGAGTCTGGAGAACAAACAGGAGAAATTTGGCTTCATGAAAAGGAGATTTGCTGGGGCTGTGGTGACAAAGCCACTCTGCTGTCCCTGATGTGATCCAGGTAACACCAAAATGGGATTGGGAACACAGAGAGATCCCTGGAGTGAGAACTCAGCCCCAAACCTCGATCCCAAAGGAAGAGCTGGATGAGAAGAGCCCCCTCCATCAGGAGCAATGGGCACTGCTCCAGGAATTCCAGAAGATTCCCAGAGCCCAGAGGGGACAACTGGACAGGGAATGGGGACAAGGGAATGGGGACAGGACACAGGGAATGGTGCAAATGGAAAAATGGAGATTTTTCAGGGGATACTGGGATGAAATTCCTGCCTGGGAGGGTGGGGAATTCCCAGAGAGAATGGAATGAGACGAAATGAGATTCCCAGAGAGGATGGAGAAAGGGGAGATGGAATTCCCAGATTTGCTGGGGCTGCCCCTGGACCCCTGGCAGTGTCCAAGGCCAGGCTGGAGAATCCTGATTTATGGAAGTGTCCCTGCCATGGATGGGATGAGCTTTAAGGTCATTCCCAACCCAAACCAGGCTGGGATGGAAAAATCTCCAACTGCACCGAATGGCAGAGAGGAGTCTGAGAAAAAACTCCCCGAGCCACCAAGGATTGCACAAAAATTGGGGAAAACTGGGCCAAAAACTCTGCCTGAATTTGGGATAAATGAATGTTCTGAACGGGCTCCTTCCCACGCAGCTGCTGCTTCCCCAGGGAACCATCCACGACCAAAGCAGGAATTCCCAGCTGGAGATGCCCCAGTGCTCCTCCCCTTTTGGGGGCAGAAGGAATCCCAAACTCATCCCGGTGGGTTCAGCATCCAGGAGCAGCAGGAATTCCCAAATTCCACGGCTGATCCCTTCCCTGACCTCATCAGCCCAAAGCCACCTCACATCCCAGCACAGGAAATCTTCTGTGCCCTCCCCACGATCCGTTTGTTCTCATTTTTCCAGGAAAAAAAAAGGACACAAACCGGGAATGTTGGACTCGTTAGGATTCTCCCTGCCACCTCCAAACCCTTCACTCCGGGTCTCCACCACAAACTCCGATTTTTTCCCTGCAGATCTCCGGGACAAATTCCACCTCCAGCCCCACGTCAGCAGCAGGTGCCAACCCTGGATTAAAGCAGGAATTTGGGAAGCAAATCGCAGTTGCAGGGGCAGCTTGGAGCTTGGAATCCCGGCCTTGTCATGCCCTGCTGACATCCCCAAGTGCCCCACGGTCTGTGCCAGCCCACGCTCTGCTCCGTCATCCTCAGCTTCCCCTGGATCCTCTCACTTCCCCCTTCCTCTCGCTCCGTGTAGTAATTCCCATTTTCCCCCTCGTTTCCAAAATTAAACACGGCGTATTCTGGGTTTTAAGGGAGGTTGGGTGGGGCTTGGAGCGGTTTGGGATAGTGGGAAGGTGTCACTGCCCATGGGATCATCCTCAAGGTCCTTCCCCAACCCAAAACATTCCAGGATTCCGTGATTCCAACCAGGCATTAACTCCATAAATCCAAGTACAAACAGAAATCATTTCAATCCAAGCCACAAAAACCCGATGCCACTAAAAAAGTGGAAGAAAATATGAAAAAAAAAAAAAAAAAATCTTTATTTTGTCTCCACAGCCTGATTGTTTCCTGCTGAATAGGAGGAGTTTGCACATTCCTGTTTATGGAATTCCCAAATCCCCAGCAAGGTCTCACCCTCAATTTGCATGGAAAAAAAGCTTAAAAAGAGCAGAAAATAATTACATATAGTCTGAAAAAGCTGCAATTGTTTTGTAGCTGCCAAAACAATCCCATTCCTTCTGAAATGCCATTTTTTCTGCCTTAATGGACTTATTTTCCTTCAGACTGACAAGTTTTGCCTTCAATTAGCAGGAATTTTAATTGATGGAATGTTTAATGTGGTATTGAGGCACTTATTTATATCACATTAAATATTTATCAGCTCTCATGCTGATGAAGGGAAGCAGAGCATGAAGAGAGAGCACAGAAAGAAAAGGATTTTAGGGATAAAGCAGGAAAAAAATACTGGATTTGCTGGCAGTAATTGAGATCTAAACGGAAGGAATGATGCAGAGCAGGATGTGGAAGTGAGGTCAGAGCTGAACCTTTGATTTGAAAAAGGGAATTATGGAGAACTCATTGGAGCCTGGTACAGAAAAATGCATAATATACAGAAAAAAAATCATAATATACAGAAAAAAATGCATAATGTACAGAAAAAATGATAAAAGCAAAAATCAGTACCTAGCTGGAAATAGAAAAAAATCCATTCCCATGGAAGAGGTGGGACTGGATGGGTTTTAAGATCCCTCCCACCCAAATCATTCCATGATTCCATGCTGGAAGGGACCCTGAAGTCCAGACTCTTCCCTGGGGGTTTGGATGTTCCAAGGCTTTTCCTCAGGGCCATTTATTCCACCAGATTCCTAAAAATCCATTTAAAAACTCCTGAAAAGTCTCCACTGCTACCAAAACATCCAGGGAAAAGCTTGGGATGATTTTTAAAAAGCTTGGGATGATTTTCCAAAAGCTTGGGATGATTTTCAAAAAGCTTGGGATGATTTTCCAAAAGCTTGGGATGATTTTTAAAAAGCTTGGGATGATTTTCCAAAAAGCTTGGGATGATTTTTAAAAAGCTTGGGATGATTTTCCAAAAGCTTGGGATGATTTTTAAAAAGCTTGGGATGATTTCCAGGCTGGCTGTCAGGATGGGTTATTTGTGAATTTGGGGATTTTTTTGGGGGGAGGTCGTGGAGTCTCCTGGATCCCTGGAAGTGTCCAAGGCCAGGTGGGACAGTGGAAAATGTCCAGGTAGGAACAAGATGGGTTTGAATCCCAACCCAAACCAGTGTGGGATTCTGGGATTTGAGGTTTGAGCATCCAAACCATTCCTGAAAGAAGAAATGATCCATTCTCCCATCATTTCTCTGCAGGAATTTTGGGAGTTCCTAAAAAATCCCCAGCGATGAAGCCTTGCAGGTTCTCACATGAGGAATAAAAGATTAGAAATCAAAATTCCAGCCCAATTTCAGCTATTCCTGAACCAAATCCAGCCTGAGCAACTGAGCTCCCTGTGCCACCCAGAGCTGTCCCAGGCTGGGAATTCCTTTATTAATCCATTCCTAGAAAACACTAAAATCCTACCAAAAAATCCTAAATTCCAGAAGGAAAAGGCCAATTTTTTACTCTGTTTTTCACAGACAGTTAATGAAGTGGCTCAGCTACTTTTTGATGTGAAAAATGCTGTGCAAATCATGCAAATCCTTTGATTTTTTAATTTTTTTTTTTAAGGAAAATGCTATTCCAGACTTTTCCTTGCAGTTATAGGAATGCCACTAAAACAGATTCTTGATTACACCAACAACTTTAATTAAAACCACACAATTATTTTCAACTACACAATTCTTTTCAACTGGACAAGAAACTTGTTGAAAAGGAAAGCCCTAAGAATTCTTTTCTTAAAGAATAAAAAGCTCAAAATGTCCGTGTTTCCATGGAGACAACCTCTATCCTTTCATGCTTCCCAATCTATCCTGGGCAATCAATACTTTATGGTAATTGTTTCCATGGAAATTGCAACCAGAATAATCCTCTTTTTTTTTTTTCCACAGAAAAGCAATAAGAAAACAACTTGGGCAAGGAAACAGAGACAGCACAACGAGGTCTTGAGGAAAAAAAAAAAATTCAAAATTTGGGTGTGTTTAACCCAGCTGAACAGTTTTGGGGAAGTTTCACAGGGAAGGAATGTGAGGATGAGGATGGGAAGTTGGGTTTGCCCAGGATCAATCCTGGGCTCCCAAGTTCAGGAATGACCAGGCAGGGATGGAGAGGGACAGGGAGGAGGAGGGGCCAGAACAGAACATCAGGGACAAAGGAATGGCACAAGCATAAAATCCTGGAATGTGCTGAGCTGGAAGGGACCCACGGGAATCATTGATGCAGCTCCTGGCCCCAAAATCCCGCCCTGCTCCCGTTTTCCTGCAGCTCTGGCAGCTTTGGGGATGTGACAATTCCTTAGGGATTTATTCAGTGCTTCCCCTCACCCCCTTTCCCCAAATCCGACCTAAACTTTTCCTGGCACAGCTCCAGCCGTTCCCCGGATCACAGAGAGGAAAGGTTGGCTCCTGCCCCTCCTGAAAACCCCGGAACTGGGGAAAATTCCCAACCTGGAGCTGCAGCCAAGCTGCTCATCCCCGGGATGTGCAGGAATCTGGATATCCCCCATGGAGCACCACAGGGAGCAGCCCCGAGCCCATTATCTCAGTCATTAACTCTCAGAAATGATAATTAAAGGCTCATTAGCATTCAACTGAAATCACGAAATCAAATGAGAATGCAAAGTTCATCCTTCACATGAAAGTTCCATGTTCAGGAAAATCCTTCCCTGGCTTTCAGTTGATGCCAAGAGAACTCCCTGCCAAAGCTTTTCCACACTTTGGGAAAAGGGAATTCCAGGTAAAACAAATGCCATCAAAATTAGCAATTAGCATCTGGATCAAAAGAGAATTACTTGGAATAGTTCAGGAAAATCCTGAATTAGGAGCGTTTGAGCAGTTTTGGTTTTCCATGAGAGCCAGGACAGGAGTAGGATGGGAATTCATTACATTGGTGATGGATTTGATTACAGGGGATTAAAAAGCATTCCAGGAGTGCTGATCCCACAGCAGCTGCCAGCAAAGGAACTCCAGGATCCATCCCCACCATTCCCAACCCCAACCCCAATCCCAATCCCAATCTCAATCTCACCCCATTCCCAATCTCACCAACTGTACTTGATGACAGGGTGATCCCAATCCCAACCCCAACCCCAATCCCAATCCCAATCCCCATTCCCATTCCCAATCTCATTCCCAATCCCAATCCCACCCTATTCCCATTCTCACCAACTGTATTTGATGACAGGGTGATCCCAATCCCAAATCCCATTCCCAATCTCAAATCCCATTCCCAATCTCATTCCCAGTGCCAATCCCAATCCCAATCTCAAATCCCATTCCACTCACTGTGCTTGACTGGGGTAAAGCAGGGATAAATGAGGGAGAGAGGAAGGATGATTTGATGTCAGGATCATCCCTGATTTTGGCACTGCTGGGACAGGATTTACCTTTTTTTTCCTTTTTGCCAAAGAAAACTTGGGAGTGCTTTGATGTCACCTCCTCAATGTTGGATTTATTGACTCGAGCCTTTGTTGTGGGGGTTGCCAGGAGTGAAAAGTTTTCCCAGATTTTCCTTCCTTTGAAGGATGGTTCAATATTAGGGATGACTCAGCTGCAGATGAGTCAGAGCCATCACTCCACGAACGGGGACTTTGATCTATTGGAGATGATTTGGGAGCCCTCAATAAAAAAGGAAAAAAAATTCCCAAATGCTCCTCCCAGCCAGGAGAATCCCAACAGCAACGCCCTCATGGAATATGGTTTGGATTGTAACTACTTCAGGATTTATTGGAATTTATTTACTGGGGAAAAAATGCACTTTTTTGCCTAAAAGAGAGCAACAAAGTCACCTGAGCACAGGAATATTCCTGGGAAAGTGACTGGAAAAACCCACAGGAATGACAAGAAATCTTAATTTCTCCAGGATTTCTGCTGAATTTCTTCTCTGAATTTCTCTCAGCAGCATAAAAAAAAAATCTGCAAATTTATTCAAAACTTCATTTTCCTCTCGCTACATCAAGAGATAGAAATGTTTAATATCAACTTATTTCCTGACAGTTTATTTTACGCACGAAAAAGCTCTGATAACAATATTTATCCACGCTGTCATTTTTAAAAGGTCAAATATCCAAAATAATAATTCATCTTCTTCCTGATGATTTATTTATTATCGGTATACTTTCAATTTTCATGGAAAAAAGAACCGGGAATTATTGGTAAACTTTCAGTTTTCAACGAGAGGGGGAAACCTGCTCCTTGGAGACGGATTTCAAATTTCAAGGGAAGATCCTGTCAGCTTGGAAGAACACCTGGGAATTCCCTTGGAATTATTCCTGGTTTGGAGGGACACCTGGGAATTCCCTTGGAATGATTCCTGGTTTGGAAAGACACCTGGGAATTCCCTTGGAATGATTCCTGGTTTGGAAAGACACCTGGGAATTCCCTTGGAATGATTCCTGGCCTGGAAGGACACCTGGGAATTCCCTTGCAATGATTTCTTGTTGCTCTGACCTCCTGCCAAACAACTCTGCTGAGGGATTTATTTTTTGGGCATTTCCAATGGGATCATTCCTGTGTAATTCCATTATTTTTTTTTCACCCCACAGCAGGGAAAACCGGGATGGAACTGGGAGCCCTTAGCATAATTTAAAAAACCAAAAAAATTCCATTTTAAGTGTTTTTATGATAAATCCTAAAGCAGCAGCACACGGAAGCCCCTCAGGTACAGGTGGGAAGTGTCCCAGGCAGGGCTGGGAGTGGCTGGGAAGGAGAGGGAACGTGCTGGGCATGGGCTGAGGGATGGCCCAGATGCCAGGAGCAGGGGATCCAGATGTGGATCCAGAGAGGATCAGGCCTGGGGATGCTCCCAGAGCTCCGTGCCCCTGCCCCTTCCCACCTTATGGACACAAAACCAGGCAGCAGAATGGAATTGGATGGGACAGGGAAGAGGAGGGAGGTCAGGTCAGAGCTCTGCTTTGTCTCCATCCATCCATGATCCATCCATCATCCATCCATCATCCATCCATCATCCATCATCCATCCATCATCCATCCATCATCCATCCATCCATCCATCCATCATCCATCATCCATCCATCATCCATCATCCATCCATCATCCATCCATCATCCATCATCCATCCATCCATCCATCCATCATCCATCCATCATCCATCCATCCATCCATCATCCATCCATCCATCCATCATCCATCCATCATCCATCCATCCATCCATCATCCATCATCCATCATCCATCCATCCATCCATCCATCATCCATCATCCATCCATCATCCATCCATCCATCCATCATCCATCCATCCATCCATCCATCATCCATCATCCATCATCCATCATCCATCATCCATCCATCATCCATCCATCCATCCATCCATCCATCATCCATCATCCATCCATCATCCATCCATCCATCCATCATCCATCCATCATCCATCCATCCATCATCCATCCATCCATCCATCATCCATCATCCATCCATCATCCACCATCCATCATCCATCATCCATCCATCATCCATCCATCATCCATCCATCATCCATCCATCCATCCATCATCCATCATCCATCATCCATCCATCATCCATCCATCATCCATCCATCATCCATCATCCATCCATCATCCATCCATCATCCATCCATCATCCATCCATCCATCCATCCATCCATCCATCATCCATCCATCATCCATCATCCATCCATCCATCCATCCATCCATCCATCATCCATCATCCATCCATCCATCCATCCATCATCCATCCATCATCCATCATCCATCCATCCATCCATCATCCATCCATCCATCCATCCATCCATCCATCCATCCATCCATCCATCATCCATCCATCATCCATCCATCATCCATCATCCATCCATCATCCATCTCATCCATCCATCCATCCATCCATCCATCCATCCATCCATCATCATCATCCATCATCCATCCATCATCCATCCATCCATCCATCATCCATCATCCATCATCCATCATCCACCATCCATCCATCCATCATCCATCCATCATCCATCCATCCATCCATCATCCATCATCCATCATCCATCCATCATCCATCCATCATCCATCCATCATCCATCATCCATCCATCATCCATCCATCATCCATCCATCCATCCATCATCCATCCATCATCCATCCATCATCCATCCATCCATCATCCATCCATCCATCCATCATCCATCCATCCATCATCCATCATCCATCCATCATCCATCCATCATCCATCCATCATCCATCCATCCATCCATCATCCATCCATCCATCCATCCATCCATCATCCATCATCCATCCATCCATCATCCATCCATCATCCATCATCCATCCATCCATCCATCCATCATCCATCCATCATCCATCCATCCATCCATCCATCCATCATCCATCATCCATCCATCATCCATCCATCCATCATCCATCCATCATCCATCCATCATCCATCATCCATCATCCATCATCCATCCATCCATCATCCATCCATCATCCATCCATCCATCCATCATCCATCATCCATCCATCATCCATCATCCATCCATCCATCCATCCATCATCCATCCATCATCCATCCATCATCCATCCATCATCCATCCATCATCCATCCATCCATCATCCATCATCCATCCATCCATCCATCATCCATCCATCCATCATCCATCCATCATCCATCCATCCATCATCCATCCATCATCCATCCATCCATCATCCATCATCCATCCATCATCCATCATCCATCCATCCATCATCCATCATCCATCCATCCATCCATCCATCCATCATCCATCCATCCATCCATCCATCATCCATCATCCATCCATCATCCATCCATCCATCATCCATCATCCATCATCCATCCATCATCCATCCATCATCCATCCATCATCCATCCATCATCCATCCATCCATCCATCCATCATCCATCCATCCATCCATCCATCATCCATCATCCATCCATCATCCATCCATCCATCATCCATCCATCCATCATCCATCCATCCTCTCTCCTCCTCCAGCCTCCATCTCTTTGGTCCTTCCCCTCCATCCCCTCTCCACTGGCATTCCTCCATCCCTGTTTTCCACCTATTTCCCCCTTTTCCCAATATTTTTATTTACAGGATCACTCAAGGTCCGACAGAGCCATAAAAACGACTTTAACAGCATTTCCAGGGCTCTGGCACTTTTCCATCCCAGCTCCCATCAGGATTATTCAGCACCAAATCTGCTGAGTCAGCAGAGCCAAAGCATCCCTGGCAATGACCGTGCCCCATCCCAGCTCCCCTCTGGAATCACCTTCCCCCATCCCGCCATTCCTGCGGCTCAGCCCGCAGCTCCAATTTCAATTGGGAGACTTCATCCCTATGCAAACGAGCGGCGAGCACACGGCAGCGCTCCGCCAGGACCCCCGGCTTTGTTCCCCCCTTGTTCCCGGCGCTGCTTTCCCGGGATGACGTCCGTGGAGCCATGGTTACAACAATGCCGCAGGAAGCATCCAGCCCTCGCCTCTCCCGCTCGGGAACAGCCGAGCCGGCCACACATCCTGCATCCCACAGCCGGGGGGGGTTTGGAGGTGCCACTCGGGGTTTTAATATCCCAGGAAGAATCCCAGGGAAATTTCCCTTTCCCATCCTGCATCCCACAGCCGGGGGGGGGTTGGAGGGGCCAGGAATAATCCCAGAGAAATTTCCCTTTCCCACCCCGGATCCCACATTCAGGAGGGTTTTAATATCCCAGGAATAATCCAAAGGAAATTTCCCTTTCCCTTCCTGGATGCCACATCCGGGGGGGTTTGGAGGCGCCACTCGGGGTTTTAATATCCCAGGAAAAACCCCAGAGAAATTTCCCTTTCCCATCCTGGATCCCACATCCAGAGCGGTTTTAATATCCCAGGAAAAATCCCAGAGAAATTTCCCTTTCCCACCCCGGATCCCACATTCAGGAGGGTTTTAATACCCCAGGAATAATCCCAGGGAAATTTCCCTTCCTCACCCTGGATCCCACAGCCAGCGGGGTTTTAATATTCCAGGAATAATCCCAGGGAAATTTCCCTTTCCCTTCCTGCATCCCACAGCCAGAGGGGTTTTAATATCCCAGGAAGAATCCCAGGGAAATTTCCCTTTCCCATCCTGGATCCCACATTCAGAAGGGTTTTAATATCCCAGGAATAATCCAAAGGAAATTTCCCTTTCCCATCCTGGATCCCACATTCAGAGGGGGTTTGGAGGGATCACTCGGTGTTTTAATATCCCAGGAATAATCCAAAGGAAATTTCCCTTCCTCACCCTGTATTCCACAGCCAGCAGGGTTTTAATATCCCAGGAAAAACCCCAGGGAAATTTCCCTTTCCCATCCCGGATCCCACATCCAAAGGGGTTTTAATATCCAAGGGATAATCTCAGGGAAATTTCCCTTTCCCATCCTGGATCCCACATTCAGGAGGGTTTTAATATCCCAGGAACAATCCCAGAGAAATTTCCCTTCCCTATCCTGGATCCCACATTCAGGAGGGTTTGAATACCCCAGGAAGAATCCAAAGAGAATTTTCCTTCCCAACCTGGATCCCACATCCAGGGTTTTTTTTTTTTGTTTGTTTTTTTGGAGGGGACAGTTGATGTTTTAATATCCTGGGAAGAATCTCAGGGAAATTTGTACCCCAATAACAGCTCTGGAGGGCAGATTAAAAACCCTTTTCCAGGCAGGAATTTCCACAGCTGAGCTTTCCCCTCGCATTATTTGCTCATAATTTGAAATCTCCATTAGAATTCCCAAAATTCTTGGGATTAATACCCCAATAACAGCTCTGGAATTAATTTTAAAAATTCTTTTCCAGGTAGAAATTTCCCCAGTTGGGCTTTGCAGTGGTTTTTTCCCCTCACTCTATTATCTTGCACCTCAAACTTTATTCACAATCCTAAATCTCCATTAGGATTCCCAAACATTCTTGGGATTAATACCCCAATAACAGCTCTGGAATTAATTTTAAAAATTCTTTTCCAGGCAGGAATCTCCATTGTTGGGATTTTCTGTGGCTTGTCTGTGGCTTTTCCCTCACTATATTTGCTGATAATTTGAAATCTCCATTAGAATTCCCAAAATTCTTGGGATTAATACCCCAATAACAGCTCTGGAATTAATTTTAAAAATTCTTTTCCAGGCAGGAATCTCCATTGCTGGGCTTTCCTGTGGCTCTTCCCTCGCTATAATTGCTGATAATTTGAAATCTCCTCTGAAATGCAAATTAAAGATCCTTTTCCAGGCAGGAATTTCCCCAGTTGGGCTTTGCAGTGGTTTTTCCCCTCACTCTATTATCTTGCACCTCAAACTTTATTCACAATTTGAAATCTCTATTAGAATTCCCAAAATTCTTGGGATTAATACCCCAAATAAAAGTTCTGGAATTCATTTTAAAGATCCTTTTCCAGGCAGGAATTTCCCCAGTTGGGCTTTGCAGTGGTTTTTTCCCTCACTGTATTATCTTGCACCTCAAACTTTATTCACAATTTGAAATCTCCATTAGAATTCCCAAAATTCTTGGGATTAATACCCCAATAAAAGCTCTGGAATTAATTTCAAAAATTCTTTTCCAGGTAGAAATTTCCCCAGTTGGGCTTTGCAGTGGTTTTTTCCCCTCACTCTATTATCTTGCACCTCAAACTTTATTCACAATCCTAAATCTCCATTAGGATTCCCAAAATTCTTGGGATGAATAAAAGCTCTGGAATTAATTCATTTTAAAGATCTTTTTCCAGGCAGGAATTTCCCCAGTTGGGTTTTCCTGTTTTCCCCCCCCTCTCAATATTTGTTTGTATCTTGGGCCTTGTGTGCAATTTCAAATCTTCCTCAGAATTTCCAAACTTTCCCCCTTTTTCTGTTCCCTGTTGATCCTTCCTCAGAACAATTCTATTCCTGTCAATCTCCTCCTTATTATGCAATTTTCTCATTTTTCTCATTGCTGAATCCTCCTGTAATTTCCCCATTATCTGTTTTCCACGAGGCTGCTTTGGGGTGGGGTTTTTTTTGGGTTTTTTTTTTGGTTTTTTGGTGGGTTTTTTTTGGGTTTTTTTTGGTTTTTTTGGTGGTTATTTTTTTTGGTTTTTTTTGTTTGTTTTTTTTTTTGTTTTTTTTTGTTTGTTGGGGGTTTTTTTGTTGGTTTTTTTTTTTTTTTTTTGTTTTTTTTGTTTGTTTGTTTGTTTTTTTGGGGGGGTTTATTTTGGAGTTAATGACTCCTACCCGTGCCTTTCACAGCAGAAGGCAATTAATTCAAGTGCAGAATTTCAAGCATTTTCTTGACACAACCGTTGCTTTCCCATTATTTCCCATTTTTTTTTTCCACCACTGCTTTTAAAGTGATGAGTGAGTGACAGATATTATTAAATGTCACAGGGAACAGCAAAGATTTGGGATTGAATTTACTCCAGGCCACTCCCTGCCACAGCATCCACAGAATTCAAACCAATTGGAACAAATTTTTGAAAAGGTCAAACCCCAAATCTTTCTGGTTTCAGCCTTTTTTTTTTTATTATTTTTTTAAAATTTTTTTTGGCCCTTTCCACCTTTTCTTTGGGTTTTAATCACCAGCTGAAGGTCTGAGATGTGTCTGCAGTCAAAGATGTTCGGTCTTTGGCATGATTAAATTAAAACTTTAAAAAATGTAAATTTAAAAATTTAAAAATTTAAATTAAATTTAAATTAAACCCCCCCCCCCCCTAATTTCTGGTGAAATCTGGTTGAATTCCCAAGTTCTGACACTGAGAGAAACGTGCTCAGTACATGGGAGGAGGCAAAGCTTCCACTGAAACAAAAACAAGGAAAATTCCTTGGAAAAACATCCCAAGATTGCTCCAACATCCACATTTAAACCTTAAAATTTAATTTAAAGGTTTAAATTTTAATTTTCACCTTAAATACCTTACATTTAAACCTTTAAATACCTTAAAAATTGAAACCTCAATTTAAAACCTTCGTTTAAACTTTAAAAATTCCTACACAAACAAGTTTTTAAGATTCCAGCAGAATTGTTTGGATTGGAAGAAACCTCTAAGAGCAATTCCAACCAGGAGATCCTATGGAAAACCCCATTAAAAAAATAATAGAAGTGAATATTGTCAGACTTGAAATAAAATTTTTTTGATTCCTGATGATTAAAGAGGAGCAGCTCCTGCTTCTTCCAGGGTTGGAATAAGATCCAGAATTTCACAAAGTCAAACTCAAACACTGCAGGACACAATGGAAATTTCCACCCATGGAAATGCTCCAAAAAAGGGAATTAATTTAGTGGTAGGTATTGATTTCCTTTCTTAGGCTCTGCTGATTCCATCCCCCTAAAATAAGGATTTTTTTTCTGCATTCATTGCCCTGTTTGAGGTAATTCAACCCAAAATTAGCATTTGTTTCTTATTTATTTACAACTGAACAGGACCTGGGTGCTGGCACCTCCTTTAATGAGCCTTATACAAAAAAAAAAGAAAAAATTCTGTTTGATTTAAATATCAAAAAGGCCAAAAAAAAAAAAAAAAAAGTGTCTAATTAAAGGTCAAAACTGTTAAAAACAGCCCTGAAAAATCCCATTTTGTGTGCGTGGTTTGAGGTGTCAGGAGCAATTTTCCCTCTGAATTATTTCTTGATGGAGACCCTCAGAAATTGCTTTTAATAAAGGATCCACTTCAAACCCTTCAAACCATCATTGAATCCTCCAAAAGCCCGAAATTGCTGACCCAGGGAATTCTCCCATCCTTTCCTCTAATTCTGGAATTGTTGCCACTGAGCTCTGCCCCCACAGCAGCAAAGAGGGAAAGGGGAAAATTGGAGCAGGAAGAATTCCCAGCATGGGAATTGCACAGGGAATTGTCAGGAAAGGAATTCGATCCTTCCCTGGATTTATTTTTTATTGTTCACCTCATCGTGAACGTGGAATTTCCAGATTGGTTTGGGTTGGGAAGGGCCTTAAAGCTCCCCCAGTTCTACCCCAACCAAACCATTCCATGATTCCATAATTCCATAACATCCCTAAACATTCAGAAGGATTAAAAAAAAAAAAAAAAAAAAGAAAGACAGCAAAAAGGAATTATCTTTGCTTGAACCCCTGAAAATGGTCAGTGATTCGCATAACAGCATAAATAAAAATTGGATTTATATTTTTTTAGTGAGAATTCCATGGCTTCACCTCAGTGAATGAACTCCTGG
Source organism: Acridotheres tristis (assembly GCA_037013685.1). Classification (NCBI taxonomy): domain Eukaryota; kingdom Metazoa; phylum Chordata; class Aves; order Passeriformes; family Sturnidae; genus Acridotheres; species Acridotheres tristis. Next base: position 2,347,268 of record CM072895.1, read on the forward strand.
GTGAAGGGACAAAATGTCCCAGGAACCAAAGGAGTTTTAACCTAAGAGTAAAGACAAAGTAATGTCCTAATAAATTAAAAATAAAACAATCAAGGAATACACTCCCGAGGTGATACCTGAGTGGGAACATTCATCCATTGCCACTAAAATACTTTATAAACAAAATAAAACCTTATTAAGGATGTGATGTTCAAATTCTGGGAAAGTCTATCCAATTGTGTCCAGAACAGAGTGAGGGATTATCCATAAAATTCGAATTAACCCTGGATCCAGGTCCTGCCTAACATAAAGGGCTGCTTTTATTCTATTCAGAGACCAAAGAATTGGATTAACAAGACAAAGATTTATACTTTAGTCAGGAAGAAATACAAAATGAAATCCTGCCCAGCAGAGTCCTGCAGGGTTTTGGCATCACAGAATTTGGGGCTACAGGCAGTAACTGGAACCATTTCCCAGCACTGAAAGCAGGTGGAAATTCTTCTGGGAGAGCTGCACCATTTGCCAGTTCCTCAATTCGATAAAAAACAAACAAACAAAAAAAAGAAATTAAATAAGAATTCCCTGGATTCCACAGACCACTCATTTCAATAATTGGAATAAACCAAACCCATTCTCACTCCAGTGCTGGACAAGACACAATTCTGATGGATTTTTAAAATATTTCCATTGCTGTTCCATATAAACATGGATAAAATTTAAGGGGACAAGGCTTTGAGGGAAATTTCCTCTTTTGTGGGGGATGTAAAGGTGGCAGCAGCACCTGTCAGGAGAGAGGGTTTGGTCTCCCAGGGAGAGGGGAGGGAAAATGGAATCCAGCTTTTCCAACCACACACACACCAATGTTTGGAGAAGGGAGGCAGGGGAGACACAGCTGCTGCTGCAGGAAAAAAACGGGAAAAAAATTCCTAAACCTGGAGGATTTGATCTTCATGGAAGTCAAGGATCTGCTGGGAACAGTCACAGTGAGGATGGGAATGTTGGACCAGAAAATCCTGGAATGGTTTGGGTTGGGAAGGGAACTTAAATCCCATCCAGTGTCACCTTCCAGGGACATTTCCACTGTCCCAGGCTGCTCCAGGGATCCAGGGACAGCCACAGAAAATCTGGGAATTCCAGCCCAGCCAGGAATTCCTTCCCAAAATTCCATCTAAATCCATCTTCTTTCAGCTCACAGCCATTCCCTGGGTGCTGTCCCTCCATCGTTGTCCCCAGTCCTTCTCCAGCTCCCATCCCATCATATCCCATCATCCCAACATCCCATCCCATCCCAACATCCCATCAAATCCCATCCCATCCCAACATCCCATCCCATCCCAGGGACATTTCCACTGTCCCAGGCTGCTCCAGCCCAGCCTTGGGCACTGCCAGGGATCCAGGGGATCTGGGAATTCCAGCCCAGCCAGGAATTCCTGCCCAATATCCCATCTAAATCCATCTTCTTCCAGCTCACAGCCATTCCCTGTGTGCTGTCCCTCCCTGCCTTGTCCCCAGTCCCTCCCCAGCTCTCCTGGAGCCCCTTCAGGCCCTGCCAGGGGCTCTGAGCTCTCCCTGGATCCTTCTCCTCTCCAGGTGAGCACCCCCAGCTCTCCCAGCCTGGCTCCAGAGGGGCTCCAGCCCTGCAGCAGCTCCATGGATTCCTCTGGAATTTCTCCAGCAGCTCCAGCTCCTCCTGCTGCTGCTCCCCAGGGCTGGGGCAGCTCTGCAGGTGGGGCCTCACCTGAGTGGAACAGAGGGACAGAATTCCTCCTTTCCTGCTGCAGTTCCCTGCTGACATTCCTGCCCCGTGGAACATCACACCCCGGGAGGGCAGCAATGAGCAAAGTGGGATCGGTGGATTTTGGGATTTTGGGATGTGGCAGCGATTATTTCCCTCCGTGACCCGCAGTTCAAACGGCACACCCAGAAATGAGGGGAGGACGGAGCTTTAATTACAGCGACTAATCAGCCTGTGCAGGGCATCTCTGACACAACAAACTCCCCAAAACCGTGATTCTTACAGGAAAAAAAAATAAACAAAAACCAACAGAAAAGCAAGGACGCGACTGCTCCACTGCACTTTAACCTTTCCCAGCTTTTTTTTTTTTTTTTTTTTAAGAGCAGATGCAAAGATTTTTTTATTCCCCGGGAGCCATGTGGGCCAACAAAGCCCAGAGAGGCAGGGGTGGGAGGTGGAGAGCAGCTGACAGAACACCCTGGCACTGCTGCCACAGCCTCCTCCTCCTCCTCCTCCTCCTCCCGGATTTATGGAGTAACAACGAGATTTGTACTCACCTGCTTTAAAAAATAAAGGTCTTTAAATAGATAAGTGAGTAATGGTTTTTAAGAGAAATGTTCTTTTATGTTCAGAGCTGTTGTTTTACTGATTGTACTACGTTGTTATGGGGTGGCTTTCCAGGGCATGAAGGGGTTCCAAAAAAAAAAAGCTGGAGAGGGATTTGGGATAAGGGGTGGAGGGGCAGGAAAAGGGGAATTTAAATGGGATATTGGGAAGGAATTCCTGACTGTGAGGGTGGGGAGGGGCTGGGATGGAATTCCCAGATTTGCTGTGGCTGCTCCTGGATCCCTGGAATTGTCCAAGGCCAGGCTGGAGCAGCCTGGGATGCTGGAAGGTCCCTGCCCGTGGTGGGGGAACTGGAAAATCCCCAAAATCTCTCCCAAGCCAATCTGCTCCGTGAATTCCTTGGAGTTCCCTGGAATTCCCACTGTGAGCAGAAAACCACTCGTGGGAGGAACATTTCCAGAAGGTTCTGATCTCTTCCCACCCTCCAAAGCTGGTCCTAATTAATCCAAAACTCAGCAAAGGATTCGGGCTGAAGGTCTCACGATCCTGAGCCTGCCCAGGGAAAGGAGCTCAGGGCCTCTCCATCCTCCCTCCAAAACCTTCCCCAATCCTGATCGTGTCCCTTGCTGCAGGTTTTCCAATTATTCCCTGCCCTAAACGGGAAGAATTTTTTCTTCTCCTGCAATTTTCATGGAACTAAGAGAAAGCAACTGCCTGCAGAGTAAATAATACCAGTTTTTAAATCTCCCCTGATGTTTTGCTATTTCTGCCTTTTTCTTTTCTGATGAAAATCTTACTTTGCTTCTTCCTGTCTGCCACGCTTTTTTTTTTTTCACAGCAAAATTCTGTAGCACCTCCTAAAATTAACCTGTGAAAATGCAAATTATTGGCTCTGAGGGTGTTTCCTCAGGCTGCTCTGATGTTACATTTTCCATTCTGGACACAGAGGTTACAAATGAAAATATTGCTCAGCCAGCCAAATGAAAAGATGTATTGCAAGAAGAGGCAAATTGTTGTTGTAACAGATTACAAAGCACAAAACAATTCTTTTTTAGTGCTGGAGGCAAAAATATCAATCCTCTCTGCTGGCCTAAAATCAAGATTTCAGTATTAAAGCAGCTCAGCTTTCAGCACAAGGCCAGCGGTGAAGTGTGATGTGCACACCAAGATCATCCCCATGAAATTGGCTCCAAAAACCCCTCGAAAATGAATTTAACAATTCTAATTGGGACGATGCAGCCAGATTAATGAATTCCAATTTGCCTTCTGCATGTTTGCTGCAGAAAACAAGCGGCCACGGGAGCGCCGTGATTGTGATTCCTCCCGAGGAAGCAGCCGTGAATCATCGCGACATTCACGCTCCTCAAAGGGAAAAATCAGCCGTGAACGTGCCGAGATAATGGGGGAAACATCAATCCCGGCTGCCAAAATCCCCCCACAGATCCCAGGTGGTCGCTGGGGTCTGACACAGGAGCAGCTTCACCTGCCAGGTGTGTGCAGAGAGCCCCAAAATCCCACAGACAACAACAGTGGGGTGGGCATTGCTCTAAGAAAAGGAAATTCCTCACTCTGGGGGTGATCAGCAGCCAAGAGGAGGCAGAAATCTCCAAATTCCAGATCCTTGACCTCTTTTTCCCATTGTAATTCCCAAATTATGGGAACCCAAAATCCCACAGAAAACAACAGTGGGGTGGTCACTCCCCCAAGAAAAGGAAATTTCTCACTCTAGATATTATCAGCAGTCAAGGAGGCAGAAATATTCAAATTCCATAACCTTTCCCTCGTTTTTCCCATTGTAATTCCCAAATTATGGGAATACAAAATCCCACAGACAACAACAGTGGGGTGGTCACTCCCCCAAGAAGAGGAAATTCCCACTCTAGATGTGATCAGCAGCCAAGGAGGCAGAAATCTCCAAATTCCAGATCCTTGCCCTCTATTTCCCATTGTAATTCCCAAATTATGTGAATCCAAAATCCCACAGACAACAACAATGGGATGGTCATTCCTCTAAGAAAAAGAAGTTCCCCACTCTGGGTGTGATCAGCAGCCAAGAGGAGGCAGAAATCTCCAAATTCCAGATCCTTGCCCTCTTTTTAGCCATCATAATTCCCAAATTATGAACCCAAAATCCCACAGAAAACAACAATGGGGTGGTCACTCCCCCAAGAAAAGGAAATTTCTCACTCTGGGTGTGATCAGCAGCCAAGAGGAGGCAGAAATATTCAAATTCCATAAGCTTTCCCTCTTTTTTCCCATTGTAATTCCCAAATTATGGGAATCCAAAACAATGGGATGGTCATTCCTCCAAGAAGAGGAAATTCCCACTCTAGATGTGATCAGCAGCCAAGGAGGCAGAAATCTCCAAATTCCAGATCCTTGCCCTCTTTTTCCCATCATAATTCCCAAATTATGGGAACCCAAAATCCCACAGAAAACAACAATGGGGTGGTCACTCCCTCAAGAAAAGGAAATTTCTCACTCTGGGTGTGATGAGCAGCCAAGAGAAGGCAGAAATCTCCAAATTCCAGATCCTTGCCCTCTTTTACCCATTGTAATTCCCAAATTATGGGAATACAAAATCCCACAGAAAACAACAATGGGGTGGTCACTCCCCCAAGAAAAGGAAATTCCTCACTCTGGGTGTGATCAGCAGCCAAGAGGAGGCAGAAATCTCCCAATTCCAGATCCTTCCCCCTTTTTTATCCCATCATAATTCCCATCAGAGCCTGCTAATCATGGTTGGGTCCAAGAGAGCTTCCACAATTTTTTTTTTTTTCCATGGTTTTGACTGGAAAACAACAAACCAGATCCACTGAGTGCCCATAAATCCTGAGCACACCATTCACCTACAGATACAAATCCATCATTTCTATCTGCAATATTAGTAATTCCATTAGGGAAAAGCTACTGAAATCCCAAAAAGAATTAATGGGATGAGTGTGAACATCCATAATAAAGGAAGTTGGAAATGAAATATTTCATGGAAGCTGCAGGTTCCCCTCGTGCTGTGCTGAGCTCAAACCTCACCCACAGGCACAGAAAAGAATCCTTGACCAATTTGTGCTGGAAGAAAAACAAAGATTTGGGATTTCTGGTGGAAATTCCTGGGTTTCAGCCTCGTTTTTATCAGAGATCAACTGCCCTCAACCACACAACAACTCAAAATTTGGAGTGGCTAAATTTCTAAATTTCCAATTCTTATTTCAGCAACTAAACTGGAACCATTTTCATTTGTACTCCATCAGGACACTCTACAGGTATTTTCAGCCATTAAAACTCCATGCATTAATTGAAGGAAATTGGAAATTATTTTCCCAAACTCATAAAATCCAGCTCTCCAAACCCCAAACCCCTGTCAGGAATCACGGGTGGTTCCATACAAAGACATTTTGAGAATGAAGAAATGAAGTGATCACACTGCACTGTTCCACAGCATCATCCACAGGGGGTTTATGGAGGGACCCAAACCCAATTAAAAACAGGAGATGAGCTTCAACATTTTTGGGTGTAATTACTGGATTGGGTCTGCTCCTGCTTCAAACACAGCGTGCTGCCTTGGGATATTGGTTTGCCACGAAAAGAAAACCCAAAAAAACCCCTACAAACACAACGTGGGACCTCAAAGCCCACCCAGGGCCACCTGCAGGGATCCAGGGATCTGGGAAATTAAATTCATTCCACGGGATCATTTTTTTCCCAGATCCCATCTAACCCTGCCCCTCTGGCAGTTTAAAATCGTTTTTCCTTAATTTTAATCATATTTATTGTGCCATCCTCTTCCTCCTGTCCCATTGTCCCTCAGGACACAAATTCCTCTGGAGCTGCTCCTTCCCCACACCCAGAGCGACCACAGGTCTCGTTCCTGATCTCCCCCAAATTCCCCTGAATCGTCCCAAAAATGAAATGCTGGATTTGAGGGCTCAGCCCAGCTCACTGCAAAGAAATGCCCCAGGAGCCAAGAGCCACCTCCAGCCCCCTGCCAGGCCAGCCCAGTGTCACCAGAGCACGGGGACACCACTGATGCCTTTTTGGGATTCACCTAAAACCAGCAGCCAGGCAGAATGAAGGGAATTAACAGTGGTTGTATTTATTGAAGGGTTTTCAAAGTGCATTTTGGGCAGACAAAGCCTCCCCAAGGGGCTACACCCAAAATGGACAATGGGACACAAATTTTCACACTTTTATAAATGTATTTAATTTGGTCCATTTGCATATTGGGGGTTGATCTCCCAATTACAGCTCCAGGTAATGAAGTCATTTACCCCAAATTTGCTCCTCCCAATTCACTTTTATTTACATTTCTCAGGGCCTGAGGCACTGAGGGATCTTTGATTCCCTTGGAGAGGAATTGTGTTTAACCAAAATGGGGAAGCAGCAGCTCACACTGTACACGGAGTTTAGAGTGATAAAATCAAGAATTACACAAATATATGGAAAATAGAACAGCTAAAATCCTAAAACATCCCTTGGACAGTGCAGTCCCTTCCCCTGGGCACTCCCACCCCACTGAACATGGAATATTTCATGGAAATGGAAGAGGGACAACAACCAGCACCTGGTGCTGGTGAAGGCCCTGAAATTCAGAAACACCAGAAAATTCCTCCTGCCCTGTCCTCAGGAGACTCCAAGTCGAGATTAATTTTGTGCAGGGAATGTAAATCCAAGGGTAGGGAGGCTCACATGTGTCACACCAAGCAAAAGCAGTTCAGCCAAGGATTAGAGCAGAGCAAGGAGGGAAAATGCTTCAAAAAAACCCTCAAACCAGGGTCTTAAAATATTGTAAAATATAAAAGATGCACCTCAAAACTCTAAAAACTAAGCAAGATTAGAAATGTGACATTTCTCCACCCCCTATGAGGCCAGGCCTGGTAAAAACAGGATTAAAAATAGATGTTCCAGCTGATTAAATCCTCAGCTAAACGAATTGTCCACAGGAAAATGCATTAGAGAGATGCAAGAGCAGCAGGACACCGGGATGAAATCGGATTCTTTGGCTCGTGTGTCTGAAATATTCCAAATTCCCTCGTTTATCAGGAGAAATCAGCACGATGGGGACACTCCAGGCACGGGAATTCAACCCTCACACCTGAAACGTGTGTGAGAAACCAGATGGGTTTGAAAGGAAATTTTAAAAAATCAGCATTAAAATCCCGTGGGATTAGGATGTGGAAGGATTAAGATAAGAAAACAGCCTTGTTTTTAGCTAAAATAGTTATGTTGATTGTCGACATTTGTTTGCAGGTATTAATACAAAAAAAAAAAAAAAAAAAAAAAAAAAAAGGAAAGAAATCATCTTAGAGTGATAAAGGATAAAAGTATCACCAGGAGTAATGGAATGAAATTCAGAATAGAAGTGTGGATTATTAAAAGAAAAACCTCCTAGACCGCTGTATTTACTAAATATGAATAGTCCTGATGGTTTGGTGTATTAAAAATCCATTTAAACACAGGGTAGATAATAAAAAACACAATACACGAACATGATGATGATAAATCCTCCAGTATTGAGCCCAGACTTTGGGGTGAGGGGAAGGAAAAACAGAACAAGCAACTCTGAATTCTTTCAGAGAGGGTCAATTCTCTATTTGTGTTAAATTTGTAGCTTTTTGTGTTATCCCTGCATCCCATTGAACAGAAACCCCAAATCTGCAAATGTGATGCATCATTCTCCAAAATCTCTTTGTGGTGCTGACAGGATGACTGAAATCAATAAATCAATCAATGAACAAATGAAGCAGCCTGAGAATGAAAACAGGATCTGGTTCCTATGAGACCTGGGATATTTTTTCCATCCCCAAATGATCTCCTGGAAAATATATTTGTGACCATTCCAGAGCAGGGATGGCTGCCCCAGGTACCTGTTATTCCTTCTTCTCATCAATCTCCCGTTTTTTTTAATCGTGGAATCAAGCCAAAAACTCTAAAACCAAATAACACCCTCCCCCAAAAAAAATAAAAAAAGTTATTTTTCAGCTCCATAATGGAACCTTTGTCACAAAAACATGAATTAATCAAGATCACACTCCTTAGGCACTAAGAAGCTTTTTAATCTTGGTTATTCCTTTCAGTTGAGTCATTACTGGAATATTTTCTTGCCTTCCTGAAATGATTAACGGTGGTGACCTTTTCAAAATCGGGCAGGATCTTTCCCTGCATGCAAAATAAACCCACAAAAGCTCAATTTAAAATACAGCCCCAAACCAATTTCCCCCCCCCACACCAAAAAAAAAAAAAAAATCCCTGTCAACAATTAATTGAACATTCAGGAAGTCAAATTAAAAAAAAAAAAAAAAGTGTGGTTGGTGGTGGTTTTGTTTTGAATTCATTTGTCCTTTTTAATATCCTGCTGGAGGCAGGAATTATTGGTGACAAAACCAGTCACAGTTTTCACATCAATTTAATTCAGAGTGTGGAGCTGCACCACAAAATCCTCCCAGCCCAGCTGCCACATCCACAGCAAAGCTCCATAAAATAAAACCCCAACCCCATCGAAATAAACAAATCAATAAAATTATACCCCAAAGCCACCGCTGGAGCAGCAAAAATCCAGGAAAAAGGGATTTAAAAGAGATGTGTGTCCCCAAAAAAAAGGTCACTGAAGGGACAGCCCTGAAATTCTAAGTAATTACTGTTTTTTATTTTGTTTTTCTTTTTTTGTCTCAGGTAAAATGAGCCGAGATTTTTGGAGCAGTTCTCCCTTGGAGCAGGAGCATCCACTTAATTCTTACAAACTCCAGGATTCCCAAAGGGGAATATCAGATAATTCCTTACTGGGATCAGTCTGGAATGGGAAATAAAGGGTTGTTTGTCAATGGGAATATCAGGAAATGGGAATTTCAGACAATTCCCTACCCTGGGATCAGACTGGAATAGGAAATAAAGAATTATTTGTCTAATAGGAGTATCAGATAATTCCCTACCCTGGGATCAGACTGGAATAAAGGGAATATTTGGGAATAAAGAATAATTCCCTACCCTGGGATCAGTCTGGAATGGGAAAGAAAGGATTATTTGTCAATGGGAATATCAGGGAATGGGAATATCAGGAAATTCCCTACCCTAAGATCACACTGGAATAGGAAATAAAGAATTATTTGTCCAATAACAATTATCAGATAATTCCCTAACCTGGGATCAGACTGGAATAAAAGAAAATAAAGAAAAATAAAGAGTTATTTATCAATAGGAAGATCAGTAAATTCCCTACTAGGATCAGTCTGGAATGGGAAATAAAGGGTTGTTTGTCAATGGGAATATCAGGAAATGGGAATTTCAGACAATTCCCTACCCTGGGATCACACTGGAATGGGAAATAAAGAATTATTTAATAATTTGGGTAATATTAGGGAAATCAGGTAATAGCAATATCAGATAATTCCCTACCCTGGGATCAGACTGGAATTGGAAATAAAGGATTATTTGTCCAATAACAATATCAGATAATTCCCTACCCTGGGATCAGACTGGAATAAAGGGAATATTTGGGAATAAAGAATAATTCCCTACCCTGGGATCAGTCTGGAAGGGAACTAAAGGGTTATTTGTCAATGGGAATATCAGGAAATGGGAATTTCAGACAATTCCCTACCCTGGGATCACACTGGAATAGGAAATAAAGAATTATTTGTCCAATAACAATATCAGATAATTCCCTACCCTGGAATCACACTGGAATAGGAAATAAAGAATTATTTGTCCAATAACAATTATCAGATAATTCCCTACCCTGGGATCAGACTGGAATGAGAAATAAAGGATTATTTGTCAATAGGAATATCAGGAAACTCCCTACATTGGGATCACAATGGAATGGGAACTAAAGGTTTCTTTTCAAGCACAACAAACATTTTCTGGAGATTTCTGCATCCCTGTAAATCCCAAATGGCTCAGAAGTGTGCCTGCCTGGGAAGGTGACACATCCTCTGCTCTCCACCTCCCAGCAATTCTTCATCTGCCTTTGAAATGCAAAATTTCGATTCCTGAGAAGGCAGATCCAGAGATCCAGGAGGAAAATGGGGCACCTGGAGCTGGGAAAAGCCCCAAAATCCAGAGATCCAGGATGAAAATGAGGCACTTGGAGATGGAAAAAAATCCAAAATCCAGAGATCCAGGATGAAAATGGGGCACCTGGGGCTGGGAAAAGCCCCAAGATCAGAGATCCAGGATGAAAATGGGGCACTTGGAGCTGGGAAATGATCCAAGATCAGAGATCCAGGATGAAAATGGGGCACCGGGAGCTGGGAAAAGCTCCAAGATCCAAAGATCCAGGATGAAAATGAGGCACCTGGAGCTGGGAAAACTCCAAAATCCAAAGATCCAGGATGAAAATGGGGCACCTGGAGATGGGAAAAGCCCCAAGATCAGAGATCCAGGATGAAAATGGGGCACCTGGAGATGGGAAAAGCCCCAAGATCAGAGATCCAGGATGAAAATGGGGCACCTGGAGCTGGGAAAACTCCAAGATCAGGAGATCCAGGATGAAAATGGGGCACTTGGAGATGGAAAAAAATCCAAAATCCAGAGATCCAGGATGAAAATGGGGCACCTGGAGCTGGGAAAAGCCCCAAGATCAGAGATCCAGGATGAAAATGGGGCACCTGGAGCTGGGAAAAGCTCCAAGATCAGAGATCCAGGATGAAAATGGGGCACCTGGAGCTGGGAAAAGCTCCAAGATCAGAGATCCAGGATGAAAATGGGGCACTTGGAACTGGGAGAAACATCTGGAATCGTGGCTGCTGTTGCCAGGATTGCACATCAATATCCTTGTTTTCATTCTTGTCCCACGTGGAGATTTTGCTTTTATCTCTCCTCTCTCTTTTTAACCTTTCTCGGTGGTAATTGTGTTTGTTAATCTCGTTAATTAAGGCTGTGAGCTCGGGAACATCCTCCCCTTTGTTTTGTCAGGCCTGGCAGAGGAGAGCATCAAAAACGCCTCTGACAAAACAACAAAACCATTCCGTGGGAGAGGAGCTCCTGAAATTCCCCTTCTCTGCTTGCATCCAAACTTTTCTCCCCAGAAATCCTGGGGGTTTTAGGAATATAATTTTATGGATTTAGAATTACAGCTTCTGGGGGGGGGGGGGAAGATTTTAATATCGACTACTACAAAAAAAATCCATGCTGATTAAATTATCCCTCTCTCAGCCAAGAGCTGGTGCCCTTCAAAGGTCCACAGGCTTCAACCCCTGAATTGTTAAATGTTTAGTTAAATGCTGGGTGTTTATTCTCTTTGTTTACAGCCAAAACCGCTGGATTTTCATCTATATGACAGAGTTCCTAAATTAGTGACCCTGAATTATTCATCAGCTATTTAGCCAAATGCTCTCCCCAAGCCCCCAGTCGTTTTAAACTCAACAAAAACACATTAAATATTCTATTTTTTCTCTCTATTTTTTTTTTTTTTTTTTTTTTTACCCTTAAGGCATCCCGACTTTTGCCTGGAGTGTTCCAGGGCTAAAAAACCACATTTAATAATCTGCTTCAGTTTCTTCTCTTCCTTTTCCCTGAGCCACGAATGGAAGTGAAAGGCAAATTTGGGAGCTCAGCTTGTGATTTTTGCCGAATTTGCCTGGGGCAATGCCATTCCCAGTTTGTGTCAGCGTTCCCCAGTCCCTTCCCAGAGCAGGGAACTGGGATGTGACAGTGGCTGCTGCCACTCGGCCCCAAATCGCTGCTTCCCCGGGCAATCTTTAATGAATCTTAATGAATCTTGATCCTAATGAGCCAGCCCGGGGTGTGGATTGCACACGGAATGGTTGCTCTGAAGCCCTGAAATAATTCGGATTTTCTTTCTCTTTGCTTTCATTTAGAGAAATCACAAACGAGCCAAGACCTGGTGAAGGAGAGCAATTTATCCTGAGCACCAAAATTAGATTTTAAACGATAAAATCCAAATAAAAGCACTGAATAAATACAAAACCCAACCAACAGAAACGAAATTCTTGAGATTTGAATCTGCAGCTTGACCTGGAGTTGCCCCCAGTTCACACCAGTTCTGACTGTCCAGTCACTGGTTTTGTCCATTTTAACTCATAAATTCCATGTCTTTGACATTTGTGAGTATTTCCCTCACACTGCCATAAAAACTCTAAATGAGTATTTAAATCATCAACCCCAAATATTTCTGAGCTCGCTTCTATCATCATTATTAAGACCATTAATAAAGTAATTCTAATTATTGTGCTTGGTTATTTCCTGACCAGAAATGTTGGAAAATACTTCTAAGATCAAGTCCCACCATTGATGCTCCTCTCCCACCCTCCAGCACTGAAGCAAATCCTGGTTTTCCATTTAATTGTGCTTTTGAGATTTAAATCATTAGCGAAAATCAATTAATTAACAGCCAAATTAATAAAAAGTCTGGTGTGAAATGTGAATGGTGTTTGGGTGTGAATGATGTCCAGTGGCAGAAGTGATGGGGATGAGTGATCCAGATTGGGATTGACAGGAATTCTCTGACAAACCCAATTGTCAGTCCAGCCCACGAGAAGAATTCCTCATTTTTCCATCTGTTATTACAGATCCATGAATTTAATTCACAATATTTTTCAAGTTTTGCTTGGTGATTAACATCCATTTCAGTCCTTTTCATGAATTTTAGCTGCTCTGAGCCCAGCTGGATGATTCTGGTGATTCTGAGCTCTCCCTGTCAAAGGCTGGTGGTGGGGAAATGTGAATTCCCAACAACTGGAATAAAACACCACAAAAAATCCTCTCAGGATCAGGAGGGATCTCCAGCCCCCAGAGCCCTGATGGGTTTTTTTTCCTGAACCTTCCTTGGAGAGCTGGTTCTGGTTGCCAAGGAATCCCAGTGGTGTGGGCTCCCCATGGAATTGTTCAGGGATGGGCTGGATGAGAAGCCTGGGATACTGGAGGGTGTCCTGGGATACTGGGAGGGGATACTGGGAGGGGATACTGGATACTGGGGGATACTAGGATACTGGGAGGGGATACTGGGAAGATGTCCTGGGATACTGGAGGGTGTCCTGGGATACTGGGAGTGGATACTGGGGGATACTGGGATGGGATACTGGGAGGATGTCCTGGGACACTGGAGGGTGTCCTGGGATACTGGGAGGGGACACTGGATACTGGGAGGGGATACTGGAGGGTGTTCTGGAATACTGAGAGGGGACATTGGGATACTGGAAAGTGTCCTGGGATACTGGGAGGAGACACTGGAGGGTGTCCTGGGATACTGGAGGATATCCTGGGATACTGGGAGGGGACACTGGAGGGTATGCTGGGATACTGGGAGGGGACACTGGGACGGGACACTGGAGGGTGTCCTGGGATACTGGGAGGGGACACTGGGATACTGGAGGGTATCCTGGGATATTGGGAGGGGACACTGGAGGGTATCCTGGGATACTGGGAGAAGACACTGGAGGGTATCCTGGGATACTGGGAGGGGACACTGGGACACTGGGAGGGGACACTGGAGGGTGTCCTGGGATACTGGGAGGGGACACTGGAGGGGTCCCTGCCCATGGAATGACCTTTAAGGTCTCTCCCAACCCAAACCATTGCAGGATTCTGTAATTTACAGAATTTCAAACTCACGAAATCCCAACCCAAAGCTTCAAGGCCATTTCCCAAACCTCCCACTGCATTCCAAGCACATGTGAGGATTATTCCCATCCCAGTCACCCCGGGCTGACCAAGTGAGGCATTCACAAGTTGCTACAAGAGTTTTTTGGGTTTTTTTTCCCTGTAAAACCATGAGTGACAAGGCCAAGGCAAACAGGGACCATCCAGACTGGGATGCAGGCGGTGAAGGCAGAGCTGCTTCCCGAGAAATGAGGCCAAAATAACAAGGGCTGACATTTCAGGATTTTGTTCCTTCCTTCTGCAGGCAGCCTGGAAGTGCAGCAGAGCAGATTTCCATCAACCTCTGCTTGAAAAACCAAAATGTGGGGTCTGGGTGATGGGGGAAGGTGTTCTTGTTGGAGGCAGGGTGGGAGAAGAGAAATTTGGGTTTATAGGGAAGGAAAAGCTGGAAAAAAAGCAGCAGCAGCTGAGTCTGGATCCCAGATTGGAGCAGCCAAGACCCTGGAGCCCAGGGAAACCCTCCCAGATCAGGTACAGAGTGTGAGGTTAGCTTTGCCACGGGATTTTAGGTACCAAATTGGTTGGGTTGTTTTCTTTTCAGGAGCTAAGCAAGTTAATTGTTACTACAAAGTTATTTACTGCAGAAGCACATTAGTCTTAAAGGCAAAAACAAAGCAAAGTCATGGTAAAAAGCAATGGCATGAAAGTGGCAAAAGCAATGCTAAAAGCAATGGCAAAATGCACCAGCTTTTCCTGATGCCTGTTCTTTTATAGAAACTTCCCAACAAGTTAAGGCACAAACTTGGACTACATTTTAATTTATTACAATTTTAGGTTTTTAGCACGTTAGGCTACATATAAACTACATGCATGGCCTGTTTTAACTGAAAAATGAAAGCAATAAGAATATTATAATTATAACTTTATTCTGTTTGAAGTCAGGTTTTTGGAGCTTCCAAGGTAACACCAGTGTCTAGGACTGTGTTTTTCTACCTTTACTAGAACATGTATTACTTTTTTGGCATCTAAGACCTTTTACTTGCTAAAAGCACTTAAAATTTAATTCTATTTACTTACTTCCTTGCTCACTCATGCTAAAAGTTAAACTTTCACCTCTGCCTTATTTGGGAGTGGTTTAACATCCTTCAATCCATCCAAAGGTTTTCATTCAATCCCTGCACTCTGATTTCTCTCTGAAGGATTCAGAGAAATTCCTGATTTACTGATTCCAACCCTGGGGGCTGCTCATCACCCCAGCTCCCTCTCCATTGCATTTTTTCCATCCTGTCCCAGCTGCTCCCTCTTGTCCCTCCTTTGCCATTATCCCACAGGATCACCTGGATCTCAGTCCCAACAGAACAGGATTGTTCCTCATGGATTCATCTCCAAATTCAGGGATATTTGGCTGCCAAATATCAGTGACACGGCAATGGAGTTGTCTGAGGTTTTTGTGTTTTGGTTTTTTTTGTGGTGAGGACATAATTCCTCCTTTGTCCCCAGCTGTCTTTGAGAGGAAAACCAAATCCATAAATGCAGTCCTTGGCTCTGCCTCAGAAATCCATTTGCTGCTTTTATCCCCGCGCTGTGGAGCTGGAGGAGATGAAAACGATCCCGAACAGAACCAAACCCAAAGGCACGATTGCCGAGCACACTGTGACCTGTCCGTGCCTTTGTTCACACACGGATCCGGGGCTGGGATCCCCCAGGGAGCTCCGGGCAAAGGGGAGCTCTGAGCCCAGCGCTGCTGGCAGCAGCTCAGGCCATGGGGAGGTGACACCGGGGCCATTTGTCCCCCTGTCCCTGCCCTGACCTCCAGCAGCTCCACCATGACCAGCGTGTGCAATGAGCCAGCCTGACGAGCCCGATTTTACAGGACACGATCCCCAAGGACAGCAGAAAGCTCTGGAAAACAGCCGGGAACTCAACTCAGCCCCTGCCATCATTAATTTATAGCGAGCCCAGCCCTGGAATTGCCATTTGCTTTCCAAACTTTCCTGCCTCACTCAGCCACTAAGGAAAAACTCCAAGAGAAAACGCTGTCCTGCACTCCAAGATCCACCAGCAATTCCAGGATAAATTCCCACGTTTTGGAGATAAGGCAGGATGAGGAATATGAGTTTCTCATGCTGTGATTTTTCCTTATTTTCCCTAAATTCTAGGATGTATGAACAGCACCAGACTTGCATTTACTCGCCCTTCTCCCTTTTTTTCTCTTTCCCTTGTCCTGTGCTGCTTTGCCAACCCCTTCCCAAAATTCCACATTTCACATTTGATGCTTTTCCACTCTTTCTCCACCTCCCTCAAAAAAACCCCACAGGCTAAAAGAATCCCTAGAGAAGCAAGAGGGCTGTTTATCCAAGCAGGATAAAATCAGAGGATTTTATACCTGAATAAATAAATACCTGATACCCTGAGCAGGATCAGCCAATCCAACCCAGACACCCCAAAATTCCAGCCAGTGCTGTCCACGTTCCCAAGGTCTGCTGCATTAACAACTGCAACCCATAAAACATCATTTGATGTTTTAAGGGACAGAAATCTGAAAATACCTTTGAGCTTACAAGGTCTGGATGCCTTTGGATGTTGCTGAGTTCCCTTAAACCTCATTTTTGTGGAAATACACCAGGCTCAACTTCTGCAGTTAGCTCAGGAATAATGAATCCAATAACATGGAAAAGCTAATTTTCTGTTGTTGTTAGAGAAGGCAACTTTCACCTAATGAAGTTGTCCATCACATTCTGCAGTTTTTACCTGCAGGGTTCATTAAAGCTTTTGGAAACGGAGCTGCAGCACAAAACATTTTAAAAATATACAGAAAATCCTAGGGAAAAAAAAAAAACAAAAAACAAAAAACAGGAGGAAAGGAGGCTCAGGAGGGATCTGCTGGCTCTGCACAACTCCCTGACAGGAGGGGACAGCCAGGAGGGGATTTGGGATCTGGGAATTGGGACAGGAGGAGAGGGAATGGCTTCAAGTTGATGTTTCCAGGAAATTTTTTTTCATGGAAAAGCCTGTGATCCATTGGAAAAGGTGTGGAGACAGCCTGGAGCAATCTGGGAAGGTGGAAGGTGTCCCTGCCCACAGCAGGGGGTGGGATGGGATGGTTTTTAAGGTCCCTCCCATCCCAAACCATCCTGGTTTTATGATTCCACCATCCCCTGAGCCCTGTGGAACCCCTGAGGTGACGCTGGACAATCCCAGAGAAACGCTGGGATTATTCAGAACAAAAAAAAGCTAAAAAATGACCAAAAAAAACCAAACAAAAAAACCCCCAAAAAAAAGGATCCAGGAATGTTGAGATCTGCAGTGATGATGACAAACCAGGAATATGTCTGCCACAATCTGTCCTGGCAACCACGAGGAGCCGAGTGCACATCCCAAAAGCACAGCTCGAATGTGGGAAGTGTGTGCATCCCAAAAACTCACAGCCCAAACGTGGGGAAGCTCCACACATCAACACTTCCAACAAAGCCAAACCCAGCAGGAAAACCTCCTGGACAAACCCTTTTGCCACAGAAAATTTCACTTCAGTTGAGCCCAGCGTGAGGGTTGGAGGCCAGGGATTCTCCAGGCACCACAGATCCTCTGGGAATGTTTATTCCTCAGAGATTTGGACACTGCAAACATTTAAAAAAAAACTTATTTCAAGGGAATAAAACTTATTTCAAGGCATTTAAAGCTATTTGAAGGTAATAAAACTCCAGAAGTAATTTCTCAGAGAAGGAATCTGCTCCCTTCCTCTCTCCCCTTCCCCAGGGAATGGCTGAAAACAACAAACTCCAATTATTAATCCAAGGATCTGGTGGATTTCGCTGGAATTTTGAACACCTGGGCGCTATTTTAACACCATCTTTTCCCCCATATGCGGCTGGGGGGGGATGAAGGGAAGTTTGTCCTTTCTGTTTTCCATGGATTCAGGCAGGGCTGGGAGCCAGTTTTCCCGGAGGGAGCAGATGCAGGGATGGCACAGCTGCCTCGCTGCGTTTGTTTCTGTCTCCTCTCACCTCCGTGTCCTTCACAATCCCTCCCCCGGGTGCTGAGGAATTCTCAGAGATGGAGACAGATGGGACAACACACTCAGCTGAGATAAAGTGAGGAATATTCTGCTTTTCTCCCCTCCCTCCCCATCCTTTTCCCTACTCCCTTCGGTTTGTTTCTCCTGGAACATTCTGCTTTTCTCTCCCCTCCCTCCCCATCCTTTTCCCTACTCCCTTCGGTTTGTTTCTCCTGGAACATTCTGCTTTTCTCCCCCCCCTCCCCATCCTTTTCCCTACTCCTTTCGGTTTGTTTCTCCTGGAACATTCTGCTTTTCTCCCCTCCCTCCCCATCCTTTTCCCTACTCCCTTCGGTTTGTTTCTCCTGGAACATTCTGCTTTTCTCCCCTCCCTCCCCATCCTTTTCCCTACTCCCTTCGGTTTGTTTCTCCTGGAACTTTCTGTGGAGAATTGAGCGACACGAGGCGTCCAATCCCAGCCCCAGCCTGGAAGAGGAACTGCAGGAAGCAGGGGAATCATCCTGCTTTGATCCAAACTGGGAAAAGCAGCTCGAAAATCGCATCAACAGAGGGTGAGAAACACAAGCAGAGCAGCTCATCCAAGCACAGCCAAGGGTGTTTCCAACACTGGGAAATGGGAATGCATCCTGCTAAATACGGAGTGGAAACGGCTCCAACAGCACGTCCCGAAAAATCCCGGAATCACCGAGCTTGGAAAAGACCTCTGAGATCACCCAGCACGAGTGACAGACACTGGGGGTTGTCTCACACAGGAATCAGCTCCTCCAGGCCAAATCCTGGGAGGGGGAGCCCAGGAGAGCTTGGAGTTGGGATCCTGGAATGCCAGCGCTGGGCAGGGCCACCTCAGCAGAGTGGGACACGCAGGGGTGGCACTGGGAGAAACCAGGAGCAGCTGGGCTCCACCAAACACTGAGAAATTCATGGATCTGATCAATGCCAGCACCAAACACTGAGAAATCCATGGATGTGATCAATGCCAGCAGCACCAAACACTGAGAAATTCATGGATCTGACCAATGCCAGCAGCACCAAACACTGAGAAATTCATGGATCTGACCAATGCCAGCAGCACCAAACACTGAGAAATTCATGGATGTGATCAATGCCAGCAGCACCAAACACTGAGAAATCCATGGATGTGATCAATGCCAGCAGCACCAAAAAACAGAGAAATTCATGGATCTGATCAAAGCCATCAACACCAAACACTGAGAAATTCATGGATCTGATCAATGCCAGCAGCACCAAACACTGAGAAATTCATGGATGTGATCAAAGCCATCAACACCAAACACCGAGAAATTCATGGATCTGATCAAAGCCATCAACACCAAACACTGAGAAATTCATGGATCTGATCAAAGCCATCAACACCAAACACTGAGAAATTCATGGATCTGACCAATGCCAGCACCAAACACTGAGAAATTCATGGATCTGATCAATGCCAGCAGCACCAAACACAGAGAAATTCATGGATGTGATCAATTCCATCAACACCAAACACAGAGAAATTCATGGATGTGATCAATTCCAGCAGCACCAAACACAGAGAAATTCATGGATCTGATCAATGCCAGCACCAAACCACAGAGAAATTCATGGATCTGATCAAAGCCATCAACACCAAACACTGAGAAATTCATGGATGTGATCAATGCCAGCAGCACCAAACACTGAGAAATTCATGGATCTGACCAATGCCAGCACCAAACCACAGAGAAATTCATGGATCTGATCAATGCCAGCAGCACCAAAAAACAGAGAAATTCATGGATCTGATCAATGCCATCAGCACCAAACCACAGAGAAATTAATGGATTTTATCAATTCCAGCATCACCAAACACAGAAAAATTCATGGATCTGATCAATTCCAGCAGCAAACACAGAGAAATTCATGGATCTGATCAAAGCCAGCAGCACCAAACACTGAGAAATTCATGGATCTGATCAATGCCAGCACCAAACACTGAGAAATTCATGGATGTGATCAATGCCAGCAGCACCAAACCACAGAGAAATTCATGGATCTGATCAAAGCCAGCACCAAACCACAGAGAAATTCATGGATCTGATCAATGCCAGCACCAAACCACAGAGAAATTCATGGATCTGATCAATGCCAGCACCAAACACTGAGAAATTCATGGATCTGACCAATGCCAGCACCAAACCACAGAGAAATTCATGGATCTGATCAATGCCAGCACCAAACCACAGAGAAATTCATGGATCTGATCAATGCCAGCACCAAACACTGAGAAATTCATGGATCTGACCAATGCCAGCACCAAACCACAGAGAAATTCATGGATCTGATCAATGCCAGCACCAAACCACAGAGAAATTCATGGATCTGATCAATGCCAGCACCAAACACTGAGAAATTCATGGATCTGACCAATGCCAGCACCAAACACAGAGAAATTCATGGATTTTATCAATTCCATCAGCACCAAACCACAGAGAAATTCATGGATCTGATCAATGCCATCAGCACCAAACCTCTGGAGAATTTAATGGATTTTATCAATTCCAGCAGAACCAAACCCCCAGAAAAATTCATGGATTTTATCAATTCCTGTTCTCCTCAGCAATTCCAAGTAAACACTCTCCAGAATTCCATCTTTCTCAAGCACCATTCCATTGAATTCTTCCCTCTTTTTTTTTTTTTTGCTCCATGATCATAAAACAAATCCCAGCACAATAATTGCATCATTTCCATTTGCCTCCATGAAATTTTGCAGCTTCCAGGAATTCAAGAGCTCTGTTGTTACTCACCAGGCTTGGAAAAATCTCAAGTGGATTGTGCCATCTTATTTAATTCCCTGAATTCCACCCTGAGAGATTGTTGTGCCATGAAAACAGAGCATGTTTTTTTTTTAAAAAAAAGGATATAAAATAAAATTATTTCTATTTGATATTATCTTTTGAAAAGCAAATTGCTGGCTGTGTTTTAGCTGCACTGAGGGATAACCCAGAGAAAAAGCAGAGCAAAATTTCCTAAGATTTAATTCCTGCTCTGTCCTGTATTTTCTTCATCCACGAGGTAACAGGTAATTATTAAATTAATAAAGCTAAACGTGAATTAATCTGGGAAAAAAATCCACAAAAATCTGGATTAAGAGAAGACAATCAACACCACATTGTAGAAATCTCTTCTTTAAAAGCTCAGCAGAGCCGGAATAAATAAAAATTGAATAAATTATTTAGCTTGGAGAAATATTCACAGAATTCCAGATGGTTTGGATTGAAAGGGATTTTAAATCTCATCCCATTCCCAAGGGCAGGGACACCTCCCACTCTCCCAGGTTGCTCCAAGCCTGTCCAACCTGGCCTTGAGGAGCTGTTTATCATTTTGAGGCTAAATCCAGCAAAACAAAGGAATCTGTGGCATAAATGGAAAAAAAACTGAATTTTGGGATCTTCCAAGGCATTGCTGGGAAGCACCTTGTTATGGGGGTAAAATGGAGGATTTAAAAGTTCTTGCTTGGCAAAAAAATAAGATGAGAGAGGTGTAAAAATCGAAGATATTTTAAAATGATTCTTTTGGAATCCTCAAGGGTATGGATGGGGTGAGGGAGAGCAGATTGTGGGATGTGGAATGGGAATGTGCTGGGATGGAAAAAATTGCTGAGGATCATTTCCAGGAGATGCTGCTCCCTCTCCATCACTCCAAAGAAAACTCATCATCATCATCATCATCCCAAATTCCCATGGCTTCTGCCTTTTTTCCAAAAAAATTAAGAAAAAAAAAATAAAATAAAAAATCCCTCCAAAATGCACCAAAGGAAGAAGGAGCACATGGAATTCTGGAATCTCCAAGGCAAAAAAACTACCAGGTGGAAAGTCAGGAATGAACCTGGTGGATTCTGCTGGAGGAAAATCCCAAAACGCCAGAGGTTTTGTGCTGGTTTTTGATGGGAATGGGGCATTTGGAGATGGGATCCAGGCTTTGGAGCAGGCAGGGATGAGACTGACACAGGTCTGGGGGTCCCTGTGGGGGACCCGAAGGAAAAGAACCCTTTGGATCACGGAATCACCTGAATCGTGGCCTTATTCTTTAAAAAAACACCCCTCAACACTTGCTTTGCTCCTTTTTTTGGTGTTTTGTGGGGTTTTTTGGGGGGTTTTTTTTCTTTGTTTTTTTCCTGGGCAAGATCTGTCTGCATATGGGAGCAGCCTGTGATGACACAGATTCCATCAGCAGGAGAAAGAAATTGCCACGGATTGTCAGAAAAGCAGGAAAACACCTGGAAAAGTCCATGATTTCAAAGAGAAAGAGGAATGAGGGAAAGCAAAAAAACTGGAAATAAGAAAAAAGAGCAGAAGATTCCTCAAACAATGGCATCAACGTGGTGAAAATGCTGATTTACCACCCCCAGAGTGAGGAAGTTCCTCCAGATCCCATAAAATCCAGCCTGGATTCATTCCCTGCCCATTTATTCCCCAGGCAATTCTTTCCTTTCTAAGGGCACCTGGCATTTGGCTGGGCACAGGTGAGGCTGCTCCATGCCCTGCACCCCAATCCCAAAATCCCCAAATCCCCAAATCCCAAAAAAATCCCAAAAAAATCCCAAAATTCCAGGGATTCATGCAGGGGCTCACAGGGAACACCCTGCACACACAGCACAGGGAAATATTTCGTTTCAATATTGAAATTAAATTGAAGCTGGGGTTGGTGTGGTTTGTGTTGAGGGTGTGCTCACACTCAAACATCCCCAGAACCTTCTAAGATTAAGATTTTCTTAATTTCTACATTTCTTTCTTTCTTATCCAAGCTTAGACCAATTCCAAACCACCTGATATTAAAAACTTCTAAAAACTGAGTTGAAATTTCCCTTTTTTTTCTTCCCTTTCAGATGGATCCCACCTCCTTTACAAGTTCCATCTCCAAATGAAATATTGGAATTCTTTTTTTTTTTTTTTTTTTTTTTTTTTTCACCAAACGACACAGATGCTGAGTTTGGTCCCATGCTGCTCCCCTAATTCCCAGATGGACCATGTTTCCCTCAATTCTCTGGATAGGCTGCTGGGATCAGATGAGCTCCCTGGCAGATGTTGCAGGGAATTAATGTGAATAACCCCAAACACCAGTGATTCCAAGCAATTCAAATCCCCAAGAACACTCTGGAACTGCTACAGCTCATAACCAGCTTAAGGTTGTTATTACTGCTTGGATTGGAATTAAAAACAACAACAACAAACCAAAAAAAAAAAGAAAACCCAAAAAAACCAAAACAACAACAAAAAAAAAGCAGGAAATCTGCAGGATTCCAGAATTTTAAAGGAATGGGAAAGTAAAGGATAGATGGCTGTGTGAGGAGGGATTTTAAAATTCACATTACTCAAAGTTTTCTGGTTCAATTCCCACATTCAACTGGTGCATATTTTGGGATTTGAAAGATGGATCTTACAAGGCACATCCAGAGGAAATTTAGGGAATGAACCAGTGAGATCCTCCTGGATTTCCCTGGATTTTCTCTTTTGCTGGCTGTTTATGGTTTAAGCAAGGTAAGTGACCCTCAGAGGCTCCAATGGCACCCAAAGCAAATGTTTGGGATTTGTGGGGAGGGAAAAGAAGCCTCTCAGCCAGGATTCCCTTGGGGAAAGAAAAAAGCAGAAAAGAGGGAGATTTGCAGCCAGTAAAAACTGTCTCAAAGCCTTTTCCAAGATTTAACACCGAGAGTGCCCTGCTTGAATCACCCTGAGCTGAGAGAGTGAAAAAAAAAGTGTCCTGAAGGCTCTGAGATGAATTCCTGGGTCCTGAGATGAATTCATGAGCTCAGAAATGAGTCCTGGAATGAATTCCTGGGTCCTGATATGAATTCATGGGTTCTGAGATGAATTCATGAGCTCTGAAATGAATTCATGGGTCCTGAAATGAATTGATGGGTTCTGAAATGAATTAATGGACTGTGAAATGAATTCCTGGGTCCTGAAATGAATTCACAGGCTCTGAAACGAATTCACAGGTCCTGAAACGAACTGATGGGCTCTGAGATGAATTTCTGGGTTCTGAAATGAATTCATGGGCTCTGAAATGAATTCCTGGGTCCTGAAATGAATTCACAGGTCCTGAAACGAACTGATGGGCTCTGAGATGAATTCCTGGGTTCTGAAACAAATTCATGGGCTCTGAGATAAATTCCTGGGTTCTGAAACAAATTCATGGGCTCTGAGATGAATTCCTGGGCTCTGTCACGAGATTCCTGAGTTCTGAAACTAATCCACGGCTTCTGAAATGAACCACCGGGCTACCAAACAAATGGAGAGCTGCCGCAGTGAATCCCCGGGCTCTCCCACACGAGTTGCTCCCTTTGTTCCCGGCAATCAAGGGCCGCGTTTCTCCCGGAGAGGCTGAACCCGGCCCCGCATCCCAAACCCCCTGCCCGCCTTTTCTGCTCCATTCCCCGCCGGGACCAGCCAGGAGCGAGGCACGTTCCTTCCCCCCAGCTCCAAGCACAGCTCCTCTGCTTTTAAACGCACCTTCAACGCGGTTTAAAGCCGGCCGAGCTTACCATGTGTGTGCCACCGTGAAGCGACGGCGCTGCCGGATGCTTTTATTCACCAGCAACTTTCTGAAGAAGCAGGGAGAGTTCCTGGGCGAGCTGCGAGGAGAAATCTTTGGCGACGTGGGTCTGTTCCCGGGCAGCCTGGGCAGCTCCAGCTCCAGGTGCATCTGCTCCTTGAAAGTCCTGATGTAAACCTCGGCCTCGGGAGTGCTGCCGACTTCCCGGGAGCCTTCCCTGGCCGTCATCGCTGCGGCCACGGGCGAGCTGTGAGCGCTCAGTGCTGGCCACAGGAGAGCATTTCCCAAACTGTGAGCGCTCAGTGCTGGCCACAGGAGAGCATTTCCCAAACTGTGAGCGCTCAGTGCTGGCCACAGGAGAGCATTTCCCAAACTGTGAGCGCTCAGTGCTGGCCACGGGCGAGCATTTCCCAAACTGTGAGCGCTCAGTGCTGGCCACGGGCGAGCTGTGAGCGCTCAGTGCTGGCCACAGGAGAGCATCCTCCGAGCTGTGAGCGCTCAGTGCTGGCCACAGGAGAGCATCCTCCGAGCTGTGAGCGCTCAGTGCTGGCCACGGGCGAGCTGTGAGCGCTCAGTGCTGGCCACAGGAGAGCATCCTCCGAGCTGTGAGTTCTCAGTGCTGGCCACAGGAGAGCATCCTCCGAGCTGTGAGTTCTCAGTGCTGGCCACAGGAGAGCATCCTCCGAGCTGTGAGTTCTCAGTGCTGGCCACAGGAGAGCATCCTCCGAGCTGTGAGTTCTCAGTGCTGGCCACGGGCGAGCTGCGAGCTCTCAGTGCTGGCCACGGGCGAGCATTTCCCAAACTGCGAGCGCTCAGTGCTGGCCACGGGAAAGCATCCTCCGAACTGTGAGCGCTCAGTGCTGGCCACGGGCGAGCTGCGAGCGTTCAGTGCTGGCCATGGGAGAGCATTTCCCGAGTTGTGAGCTCTCAGTGCTGGCCACGGGCGAGCTGCGAGCGCTCAGTGCTGGCCACGGGCGAGCATCCTCCGAGCTGTGAGTTCTCAGTGCTGGCCACGGGCGAGCATCCTCCGAGCTGCGAGCGCGGAGCTGCCGCCCCCGCTCATTCACGGCGCAAATCCCGCCTGGAGCAGCATCCAGGGCTGGATCATCCAGGGCTGGATCATCCAGGGCTGGATCATCCAGGGCTGGATCATTCAGGGCTGGATCATCCAGGGCTGGATCATCCAGGGCTGGATCATTCAGGGCTGGATCATTCAGGGCTGGATCATCCAGGGCTGGATCATTCAGGGCTGGATCATTCAGGGCTGGATCATCCAGGGCTGGATCATTCAGGGCTGGATCATTCAGGGCTGGATCATCCAGGGCTGGATCATTCAGGGCTGGATCATCCAGGGCTGGATCATTCAGGGCTGGATCATCCAGGGCTGGATCATTCAGGGCTGGATCATCCAGGGCTGGATCATCCAGGGCTGGATCATGCACGGGAGGAGGATCCGGCAGCGCTGCCACAAAGTCCCGGTTCTGCTTTTCGCTGCCAAGATGCTGCCGGTGTTGTTGTGGCCGCTCGTGAAAAATTCCTCACGCTCCGCTCCAGCACGCCGGGAGAACGCGCCGGGTTTTGAGGAAGGAGCTCCGGGAATCGCGCAGCCCCGCTCGGCTCGGGGATTTCATTCACAATTAGTTTGACCCGCACCCAGGAGGCTCCACCCGCACGGCGCTCATTGGCTCGGGGTTATTTGGACACCCGCACCCTGCGGGGAGCGTGCGGCATCCCCAGGAAATTGGTAAGGACCTGTCCGACATCCCGGTATTGCTCTCGGGTGCTCCCCGGCTCTGGGAGGGACGGGAGAGCACTAAAAAGGATAAAAGGGAACAAAAATAAAGGCGCGGAATTCTGTTCTGCAGGAACAAAGCGTGCAGGAATTCCTGCTCCACTGAAAGGCTCCACTGTCCTGGGATGCAAAGCCAAAGGGTCAAACCTCGGCCGAATCAAAGGATGGGGGAGCTGGCAGCTCCCTGCCAAGTTCATTCCAATAATTTTTAGTGTCTATGTATTTAAAATGGAAAAAAAAAACATCCCAGGAATTTTATATCTGGATATAAACACCAAGTTCTAGTTTTCCAAGGATAAAAAGCAACGTTCAGGTAAGGAAGTTAAAGACAAGGAGCTGAGTGTAGGAGCACAGTAAATCCCTCAGGGATTTTTTTTTAAACTGGTCAAAATTAGGTGACCAGAAATGCAAATACAAGAAATGTTCTTAAAGGAGGAGGAGACAGGGAGAGATTGTGAGGAAAGTGCTCTGGTTGCACAGTGCAGGCATCGATTCCACAGCAAATCCCAGTCCATCCCAGTGGGGTTTTCCCCATCCCTGTCCATCCCAGTGGGGTTTCCATCAAATATCCCAAAACATTTGACAGGAACACCAGTGTGCCTTCCTCAGTTTCCAGCAAAGCCTTATTTATCACAGAGAACTTCCCTTCAGAGGAGTTCCACATCCCACCCATCCCAACTTGTGCCTTATTCCCAGTTATCAAAAACCCAAATAAACCAAAATATCTGCCCCAGCCTCGCTTAAGGGCAGTAGAACTGCAGTGGGATTTAATCCTGAGAGGTTCAGGCAGCAGCAGAACGGGAATATTGGATAATTTAGGAATTTTGACATGGTGGGCTGGGATCTGTTACTGCACTGATAGGCAGGGAGAGACAAAGGGGAGGCCTGGGAGCTGAAGGGGGGAATCAAATCCACACAAATGCTTTGGAGGTGGAATTCCTAACAGAAATAAAATTTGGAATTCCAAACAGAAATTAAAAAATGGAATTCCAAACAGAAATAAGAATGAACTTTCTAACTCTAATGGGATATTGGAGGGGGTTTGTGAGGATACATCTGGTATTAGGGAAATTTCCATGCCTTTTCCTAAAGCTTTTCAAAGGGCAGGGAGAACAGAGGGAAATCATTTTAAAAGCAATAAAAGCGTGCTAAAAGATAAAAGATGTGGCCATTAAGGAAGTGCTTCCCCATCATTAATTAGTAATGAATTGGCAGCCTCAGAGCCTGGAGCAGGTGAGATGGGCAGGGAAATTCCAGAGAATGGAGCTGCTGAGGAGGGAGAGGAGCCAGGGGGAGGAAGAAAAGCTCCATTCCCTTGGGAAAGCAGGAAGAGAAGGAACACAAAGTGCACCCCTCAGGGAATGCAGGAGCTTCTCCAGGCTGAGGCTGCTTGGAGCACTTTGAAGGCTCATCCTGAGCACAGGAGATTTTTTTCCAACACCTTCCAGCTCCTGGTGGCAATGGATCCACGTTTTCCTGACAGAATTCCCTGGGAAAGGTCCCAGCACAGCTCTCCTGGAGCTCCAGCTCCCAGCCCTGACTCTGCCAACTCCTGGTGTTCCCCACACACACACAGGAGCCTGCAGCCAACATCTCCCAGTTCTCCGTGGATTCATGGCTTGGAATTCTGGCCAGACACGCTGCTCCACTCCAGGAGGAGCCCAGGGGAGGTGAGAAGCAGACACTGGAGCTGACTGGCAGGAAAGCTGGGAGCTGAAAATCCTGGCAGGAATTCCCTGTGTTTGAGCAGCCAGGGTATCAGAGATTCAGGGAATCATGGAATGGTTTGGGTGGGAAAGCCAAAAAAGCCCAAC
The DNA here is from genome assembly GCA_037013685.1 of Acridotheres tristis. Taxonomy (NCBI): domain Eukaryota; kingdom Metazoa; phylum Chordata; class Aves; order Passeriformes; family Sturnidae; genus Acridotheres; species Acridotheres tristis. The sequence goes on from CM072895.1 coordinate 2,375,257, forward strand.
CAGTGCCACCCCTGCCATGGCAGGGACATTTCCACTGTCCCAGGCTGCTCCAGCCCAGCCTTGAGCACTTCCAGGGATCCAGGGGATCTGGGAATTCCAGCCCAGCCAGGAATTCCTGCCCAATGTCCCATCTAAATCCATCTTCTTTCAGCTCACAGCCATTCCCTGTGTGCTGTCCCTCCCTGCCTTGTCCCCAGTCCCTCCCCAGCTCTCCTGGAGCCCCTTCAGGCCCTGCCAGGGGCTCTGAGCTCTCCCTGGATCCTTCTCCTCTCCAGGTGAGCACCCCCAGCTCTCCCAGCCTGGCTCCAGAGGGGCTCCAGCCCTGCAGCAGCTCCATGGATTCCTCTGGAGTCTCTCCAGCAGCTCCAGCTCCTCCTGCTGCTGTTCCCCAGGGCTGGGGCAGCTCTGCAGGTGAGCTCTCACCTGAGAGGGGCAGGACCCAGCCCAGTCTCACCCATCATCACTCCCAATCCTCCCGGGATTTTTTTTCCATCTTTCATCCCAAGCCTGGGCTGACCCCGGGAGCACAGGGCCGGGTTTACAAATGAAAATAATTCCCAAACAAATCCCTGAACACCCAAGGAACAGCCCAGACTGCACAGACCTGGCCATCAGCACCGATTATTGTCTGCAGCCCAAGAGAACAATTCCACCAGAAAAGGGATCAGGAAGATGAAGGAATTGTTGAGGAGGCAGAAAAGACGATTGAAGGAAAGTGCCTGGCAGGAAAATGAGACCACTTGGAAGAAAAAGGACAATGAAGGAAACTTCCAGAAGTTTAAGTGCCCTTGGGTGAGATTCCATCCCCACTTCCCAACTCGCTGAAGAGTCTGGAAGTGCTGGAAGTTTTAATCTATTCGATTAAAATAACTGATAAGGTGGGAAACAACATTTCCAAGCCTGCAACTCCTCATCAGAAGCTGATCTGGAATGTGCTGAGAGCAATTGCTAAGCAACAAGAAGACATTTTTTGTCTTTAGCAGCACCATGATTTACCTGTTCCCGAGTCCTGATAGTCAGGATGGAGTAAAACACCAGGGAAAAGGGAATTGTGAAGTGTCCTACACGCTCCAGTAGCAAAGGAAAAGCTTTTAGTTGACTTTTCCCAGCACTTTCAGCCGGGGGCTGAGTGAACTGGAAAATTCTCCCTCACATCTAAAACATATTTAGGTAACAACAGTCAGGAATTCCCCTCTTAACTCCAGTCACTGTTCCATCCATCCCAAGGGCATCCCAAAAATAATTCAGCAACCCCACAGCAAATTAATTAGAGATTTTTTTTTTTTTCAAGGGATTGTGCTTTGCTGGTGCTACTTGGGCTTCTTTTTCCAAGCAAGGAAACCCAGGGGGAAAAAATATTTTTAATCAAGTACAAAGTCTCCTTTCCAGAAATCCAGGCTGATAGAATTCCCTCTTTAACAGGAAAAAGAAAATCTTGATTAAACTTCCAAACAATCTGAAATTTAAGAATTTTCTTTGTAAAATAAAAATCGCAGATCCCCTCTGTGTGTTTTAATTGCTGTTCAGTAATTTGTTAATTAATCCATGGAATATCCATGTGCTCCTGCAGCAACAGGGGCTGTTCCTTTGCTGGTTCTGGAATTATTTTAAGGTCCCTCACACACAGCAGAGTTTCCATGGCTTAGATCAGGCCTAGGATTGGAAAGGTCACGAGAGATGGACAATTCCAGAGCATTTATTAAAGCTGAGGATGCACAAGGGAAGGATTCAATCCCTTAAAATCCCTTTTAGAACTAAAATTAGACCACATTTGATGGGGAAAAAAAAAATCCATTATTGAGCCAGGACACGATGGAATTTCACAGCACTGTCCCTATTGATGTGGATTAATGGGTTGGGAAAGGATCCATGATGGATTTCCAGGAGAGAAATTCCAGGAGCCAGGCAGATCCAGGAGCTGTGGGAGAGCCTGAAGAGGAGGAAGGGAAATCAGCCAAAGCACATTCCCAGTAGGAAATAAAAGGAAAAAAGCTGGCCTTGGGAAAGGGAGGGAAAAAGAGATTTTGAGGAAAAACAAACCAAGCTAAGGCAGGATAAAAAACCCTACAAAAACAACAACATTTTCTCGCTCTAAACAACACAGTGACTGGAGAGGTAAAAAAAAATGGATATGAGAAGGACTGAGAGAGTGGAGAATATGGGAATTGTCATTTGTACTGGAAAATAACTCGGTTCCAGAGGCAGCAGCAGAGCACAGAGTGAATGTGCACTGGAAATGTCACAGGGCTGACAGGGATGTGATCCCGAGCTCAGCCCCTCAGGCAGCACCAGGAATAAATCAGAGCAAGCCCAGACAGGCAGAGATGAGGAAAAAAGAATCCAAGAGAGAAACGTCTGCAGCAAGACAAGGAAAACATCCAGAACTGCAGGCTGGGGAAGGGAAGGCAGGGAAAATGGGCCCGGGATTAAAATGTCAGGCAGGGCTTGGAGAGAGGCTGGGAGGGAGGAGAGGAGAAGGTGGCAGCGATGTGGAGAGGTGAGGTGGGAGCAGCACTGGAAAAGCTGGGAAAGATTCCCAGGAAATCCAAAGCTGGAGGGGAGGATGAGTTTGTGGCACAGAACTGGGAGTGGAGGAAAAAAAAGGGAAAAGACAGCAGAGGAACAGGAGAGGAAGGGATATAAAATCCAATTAATTTTTTCCCTTATTTTCCCTTCCACCACACGCAGGAGATGCTCTGTGTCCATCCCAGGTCACTGCCACTAATTCCATCGGGGACACACCAGTCCTGCTGAATTCTGCTCCATCCTAGGCCCAGTTTTATTTCAGAGCAGCAGCAAATCTGCTGTTAGGCTCGACCTAAACACCCCACTGGCATTGTCACCATCCCACCCAACTCTGGGGGGGTTAAAATGGTGATTTCACCTGGAAAATTGAAATTTCCATCAGCCACATCCCCCTGGCAAGGCAGGAAAGCAAAGCTCCCCCCTTCCAGAACACACAGGGGTTAACAGGAGGAAAAAGAAATATTTGGGAGCATCATCCCTTAATTTGTGAAGAGATGCTGATGGCATTTCCCACAGATAAAAGGGATGTCCCTGAATCCCTGCAAGTGTCCAAGGCCAGCTTGGAGGGAATTTGGAGCAACCTGGGATTGTGGAAGGTCTCCCTGCCCATGGCATGAGATGAGAAGATCCTTAAAATCCCCTCCAACCCAAACCAATCTGGAATTCTAATATAATATAAGATGATTCTAATACAATAAAACATAATTTTAATATAATAAAACATCCTCAACCCTCCCTTAATCATCTCTTTTTAACAGAAGGTTGAACAAATCCCAGGAAAATCTTTCCAGCCCAAAAGCAGGAAGGTTTCACGTTGTTCAGATGGTCAATTTTAAAGGCAAAAAAAAAAAAAAAATTTCCTCAAAAAACCACACCTGCCTTTGCATCTGCTGCCTCTAAAAGATGGATCAACAAGAGAAAACTGGAAATTACATGTTTCAGGATTTTCCTTCTCCTTCCCTGAAAGTTTCCTGCTGCCTGAGAAGCAGGAATCCATCCCTAATTACAGGTTTGCATGACAAACTCCTCGCGTTTGAGAGGCAAAAAAAAAAAATAAAAATAATAGCAATCCACTGTTATTTAGATTTCTGTTAGGAGATAAGGTTGGTTTCTATTTAATGGTTTAAAATTATCCAGTCTGCATTTCCATTCCTACAGATTTAGGGGCTGCTGGAATTTTTGGGAAGGGAATTTTTGGTTGGGAAACCAATCAAAAACGGAACAAAAGCAACCAGAAACTGAATAAAACAAAGCAAGAACTGAACAAAACAAAGCAAGAACTGAACTAGACCAATCAAAACCTGAATTAAACCAACTAAAAACTGAATTAAACCAACCAAAAACTGAACAAAACCAGCCAGAAACTGAACAAAACCAACCAAAAACTGAATTAAATCAACCAAAAACTGAACTAAACCAACTAAAACCTGAACTAAACCAATCAAAAACTGAATTAAACCAACTAAAAACTGAATTAAACCAACCAAAAACTGAACAAAACCAGCCAAAAACTGAACTAAACCAACTAAAAACTGAATTAAATCAACTCAAAACTGAACTAAACCAACCAAAACCTAAACGAAACCAATCAAATTCTGAATAAAACCAATCAAAAACTGGATAAAAAGAATAAAAATCTGAATTAAGACAACCCAAGCCTGCTCAACCAATTCTGAATAAAACCCAATCAAATTCTGAATAAAACGTATCAAATTCTGAATAAAACCAATCAATCAAATTCTGAATAAAACCAAGCAAACACTGCAGAAAAAGAACAAAAATGTGAATTAAGCCAACCCAAGCCCTCATAAACCCAACCCAATCCTGAATGAAACCAATGAAATTCTGAACCAAACCAATCCAAAACTGGATAAAAAGAATAAAAATCTGAATTAAACCAACTCAAGCCTGCACAAACCCGACCCAATTCTGCACAAACCCAACTGAATCCTGAATGAAACCAATGAAAAACTGAACCAAACCAATCAAAAACTGGATAAAAAGAAGAAAAATCTGAATAAAACCAATCAAATTCTGAATGAAACCAATGAAATTCTGAATAAAACCAATGAAATTCTGATTAAAACCAATGAAATTCTGAATAAAACCAATGAAATTCTGATTAAAACCAATGAAATTCTGATTAAAACCAATGAAATTCTGATTAAAACCAATGAAATTCTGAATAAAACCAATGAAAAACGGAGCTCAGGTACCTGAGGGGAAAAGAACCTGCACATGAATTTTCATTTAGTGAGAGAATTCTGTCAGGCCTCGTGTCTGATTCAGCTTTTCCATTTAATTCATGGAGAAATTTGAATTTTCATTGCTTTTCTCTCCTGGCCAAGGGTGAAGTTTGAAGAAAAAGATTTCAGAGGTTTTGTTTCTGCTGATGAACAGTGACTCATTTCTTCCCTTCCACACACACACACCCCAAGCTGTCTTTTTTTTAAAATTTTTGTACTCAGGATTGAGGTGTATAATTAAAATTGAATCATTAAAAGCCTTTTTTTTTTTTTTTTTTGTCATTTTTATCTCCAGGCAAAATCTCGCAGCTTCGAATTTACAGGCTCGTCCTGAATAAAATTATTGGGATCACCTTGCAATTCACACCAAAAAAAAAAAAAAAAAGGAGTGTTTACAGTAAAAAATGGATGAATTCAATAAATGGGAAGGAATTTTAAAAGGAGTTAAAAGATGAGGTGGCAACAACAAAATAAAAGTTATGGATAAAAAGTGATTTGGAAATAACCATAATTTTAATTCCTGACCTATGATTAATCCATTTTAAAACTCCTGTGGGTAACTACACCTCCTGTTAATCATAGTTCTTTTATTTAGGCTTCTGAGAAAACATAAAAATCAAATTTTTTAAAGCAGCAAGAGCTTCAGAAACTGATGGCACCAGCCAAAAATCTAAATATAAGCAGACCAAACACTTCTCTGGGTATTTATAGCTGAGAAATAACTGCAGAGTTAAGTCAGAGAGAGAAAAAAATTTCCTTTTTTTTCCCATTTTTTTGGGGGGGACAGGGTGGCATTTGGAATGACACAGCAGCAGTGGCTTTGGGATGCTTGGCCTGCCCGGGGTTTTTTTTTGGATATAAAAGATTTTTGGGGTTTATTTTGATGGAAAATCCCCAGGATTTTTGGGGTGGGATGTGAGATGTGAGCCCTGAGAGCCCCGGGGATTATTGAAGATTCCACATGGGAATAATCCCAGCCCAACCCCTGCAGGAATGTCAGATATTCCCTGTGGGAACACTGCAAAATATTGGGAATAAATAACCCCATCCCAACCAAAGATATTCCCTGTTGGAACACTACAAAATATTGGGAATTAATAACCCCATCCCAACCAAGGATATTCCCTGTGGAAACACTACAAAATATTGGGAATAAATAACCCCATCCCAATCAAGGATATTCCCTGTAGGAACACTACAAAATATTGGGAATAACCTCATCCCAACCCCACCAGGAGATGGAATATTCCCTGTGGGAACACTTCACAATTTTGGGATTAACCCCATCCCAACCACACCAGGAATGTCAGATATTCCCTGTAGGAACACTACAAAATATTGGGAATAAATAACCCCATCCCAACCAAGGATATTCCCTGTGGGAACACTTTACTATTTTGGGAATAATCCCATCCCACTCCCACCAGGGCTGTGGGATATTCCCTGCGGGAACACTACAAAATATTAGGAATAAATCCATCCCAATTAAAGATATTCCCTGTGGGAACACTTCACAATTTTGGGATTTACCCCATCCCAACCCTGCCAGGGCTGTGGGATATTCCCTGTGGGAACACTACAAAATATTGGGAATAAATAACCCCATCCCAAGCAAGGATATTCCCTGTGGAAACACTACAAAATATTGGGATTAACCTCATCCCAACCCCACCAGGAGATGGAATATTCCCTGTGGGAACACTTCACAGTTTTGGGATTAACCCCATCCCAACCACACCAGGAATGTCGGATATTCCCTGTAGGAACACTACAAAATATTGGGAATAAATAACCCCATCCCAACCAAGGATATTCCCTGTGGGAACACTTTAATATTTTGGGATTAACCCCATCCAAACCCTGCCAGGGCTGTGGGATATTCCCTGTGGGAACATTACAAAATATTGGGAATAATCCAATCCCAACCAAGGATATTCCCTGTGGGAACACTTCACAATTTTGGGATTAATCCCATCCCAACCCCACCAGGAATGTCAGATATTCCCTGTGGGAACACTACAAAATATTGGGAATAATCCCATCCCAAGCAAGGATATTCCATGTTGGAACACCTCACAATTTTGGGATTAACCTCATCCCAACCACACCAGGAATGTCGGATATTCCCTGTAGGAATATTACAAAATATTGGGAATAAATAATCCCATCCCAAGCAAGGATATTCCCTGTGGGAACACCACAAAATATTGGGAATAATCCCATCCCAAACAAGGATATTCCCTGTGGCAACCCTTCACAATTTCGGGATTAATCCCATCCCAACCAAGGCAGGGCTGTGGGATTCCCATTTTGGGAATTTCAAACGGATTTCATCTCCAATTTTTTATGCTCCACCTGCAGACAATTGTTTGGATGGATCCCAGTTCTCCCAACTCCCAGCAAATCCCAAATCCATTCCAAGGAAAAAAAAAAAAAACCCTAAAAAAAGAGCAGGAAAAGAAAAAAATCCTAGAGCAGAAAATCCTTCCTGGCCATTCCCAGATTTCTCCAAGACATTTCTGATATTGTTGGGAAACTTCGGGAAAAAAAAAAAAATCTCAGGAATTGTTTGAGTTTCAGGGTGAAGTTTCCACAGATATTTCCCAGAAAAAAAAAACAAGGAATAATGAAAAGTTCTTTTCCCTGCAAATTATGGGATGTCCTGAGGAGCATCACTGACCTCCTTTTCCAAGGTAAGGAAATGCAGGAAGGATTTTAATAATAATAATATTATTATTATTAATAATAATAATAATAATAATAATAATAATAATAGTAGTAGTAGTAGTAGTATCAGAATAATATTCTGATTATTTCGTGCTCATTAGCACAAAAACTGATGAGGTTTATGGAAATAATCCATATTCTGAACCGGGTGATGTCCATTCTGTGATTTCAATCATGTTCATTATCAGTATAAACATTAAAACCCTGCTTTTAAGTATTTTTTTTTTTTTTTTTTGCAGCACATTCCTTCAGTTCTTATCTCCTGGAATTTGAAATTATCTAAGAAATAAAATTCCAGTTTCTCAGGGTAATATCACAAGGTCTACAACACTGAAAAAAAAAAAAAGAAAATTAACCAAAAAGCGATTTTTCCAGAACATCATCTCCTTCTGAATTTCTGGGATTCGTGCCACAATTCCTGGTAAAATGTCCCAAATATTTCCTTTCATCCCCGGGATATGGAAGGAGCAGGGCTGGGTCTCCCAGCCTGGTCCCAGCTTTGTGATCTTTAATTCCCCCTTTATTATCTTTAATTCTCGTCCCCTTATCATCCCAACCTTCCTTATCTCCCCCCCAATTCATCCCCACTTATCTGCCCCTCAATTAATTCCCATTTTATTTATCCCCCAATTAATCCCCATTTTATTTATCCCCCAATTAATCCCCATTGTATCAATCCCTCAATTAATCCCCATTGTATCAATCCCTCAATTAATTCCCATTGTACCAATCTCCCAATTAATTCCTATTTTATCAATCCCTTTATTAATTCCCATTTTATCAATCCCTCAATTAATTCCTATTTTATCAATCCCACAATTAATTCCCATTTTATCAATCCCCCAATTAATCCCCATTGTATCAATCCCTCAATTAATTCCCATTGTACCAATCTCCCAATTAATTCCTATTTTATCAATCCCTCAATTAATTCCCATTTTATCAATCCCTCAATTAATTCCCATTTTATCAATCCCTTTATTAATTCCCATTTTATCAATCCCTTTATTAATTCCCATTTTATCAATCCCCCAATTAATTCCCATTTATCAATCCCCCAATTAATTCCCATTGTATCAATCCCTCTATTTTATCAATCCCTCAATTAATTCCCATTTTATCAATCCCCCAATTAATTCCCATTGTATCAATCCCCCAATTAATTCCATTTTATCAATCCCTTTATTAATTCCCATTGTATCAATTCCTCTATTATATCAATCCCTTCATTAATTCCCATTTACCAACCCCCAATTAATTCCCATTTATCAATCTCCCAATTAATTCCCGTTTTATCAATCCCTCAATTAATTCCCGTTTTATCAATCCCCCAATTAATTCCCGTTTTAGCAATCCCCCAATTAATTCCCATTTATCAATCCCCCAATTAATTCCCATTTTATCAATCCCCCAATTAATTCCCATTTTATCAATCCCCCAATTAATTCACGTTTTATCAATCCCCCAATTAATTCCCATTTTATCAATCCCCCAATTAATTCCCATTTATCAATCCCCCAATTAATTCCCATTTTATCAATCCCCCAATTAATTCCCAGCACTTTCCCGGAATTCCCGAGGAAGGTTTGGAGGAACTCAGTGCCCACAATTATCCCCAATTTTGGCTTCATTTTCCTTTTAACATTTTTTTATTTTGCTGCCCAGCACCACCTGGAGAACACCGCGAGTACTGCAGGGATAGAGACTTCAATTTCGAGTAAATTTAATTTTAGAGTAAATTTATCCCAATTCCAGGAAGGTTTCCAGGTGGATGAGGGGAATAAAATCAATCCTTTCATATTTTCCTTACAGATTCTCATCTTCAGGCTCTAAAATAAAATTATTCCAGAAGAAAAAAAAAGTAATAAATGAGGGTTTAAAAGGAAGTAAATCTATATTTTAATGAAGTATTTATTGCCATATCCTAAATATTTACAGTCTAATCCCTAAAAAAGTCCACTCCAATATTTAATATTAAACCAGATCGACTCCTCATGGAATTTTTAAAGCCTTGATTTCCTCACGCTCTGGGATTCACCACAAATCCCATTTCTTTTGTTTTAACATCAAAATTTGCTGCAAATCCTTTAAAACACCCAAATATCCCCCCCACACCTGAGGGAAATGGTGGGAATGAGCAGCCCAGGAGATGCTAAAGAGAAAAAAAATAAAATTAAAATAAAATTGGGAGTAGGCAGGGAGGTGAGGACTAGAACTGAAACAAAAAAATGGAATTTTAAACCATTGGAATGGAATAATTGGAATAATAATAATAGGAATTTTAATTTAATTTTAAATTTTAAAGTTTTTGTAGGATCAGCCAATTAGAACCGAAATGAAAAATGGGAATTTTCAGCCCAGTTTTTATAGGATCAGCTGATATAAGTGGTCAGGCAGGTGAGGATTAGGATTGAAATAAAAAATTGGAATTTTAAACCCAGTTTTTGTAGGATCAGCTGATATAAATGGTCAAAGAAGTCAAGATCAGGACTTCAGTAAAATGCAAAATTTAAACCCAGTTTTTTGTAGGATCAGCCCATGTAAGTGGATATGGAGGTGAGGATTAGGACTGAAATAAAAAATGGGAATTTTCAGCCCAGTTTCTGTAGGATCAGGCAATATAAATGGTCAGAGAGATGAGGACTAGAACTGAAATAAATGGGAATTTTAAACCCAGTTTTTTGTAGGATCAGCCCGTGTAAGTAGAGATGGAGGTGAGGATTAGAATGGAAATAAATGGGAATTTTCAGCCCAGTTTCTGTAGGATCAGTCAATGTAAGTGGGCAGGGAGGTGAGGATTAGGACTGAAATAAATGGGAATTTTCAGCCCAGTTTCTGTAGGAGGATGCAGAGAGAGCAGCTGGGACAGCTGCATCCCAGTCACACCAGCAACTCCCAGTTCCTCTGGAAAACTGGGAATTTTGCAGCACTGCAGAAACAGCAACAACCCCAGCACTGCTCTGAGGGCTCCCTGTGACTGCCCCAGGAAAATCCACATGGAAAATCAAATCCACGTGGAAAATAAAATCTACATGGAAAATCAAATCCACATGGAAAATCCACATGGAAAATCCACATGGAAAATCAAATCCACGTGGAAAATCAAATCCACGTGGAAAATCCACATGGAAAATCCACATGGAAAATCAAATCCACATGGAAAATCAAATTCACACGGAAAATCCACATGGAAAATCCACATGGAAAATCAAATCCACGTGGAAAATCCACATGGAAAATCCACATGGAAAATCAAATCCACGTGGAAAATCCACATGGAAAATCCACATGGAAAATCAAATCCACGTGGAAAATCAAATCCACATGGAAAATAGACATGGAAAATCCACATGGAAAATCAAATCCACATGGAAAATCCAGATGGAAAATCCAGATGGAAAATCAAATCCACCTGCACGGACCGTGCTGGGCTGGAGAGAGGAGCAGCGATGCCCTCTTGTGTTCCCAGGGATAAATCCATGAGAAATCCATGGCAATTCCTGGTTTTTCTCCCAAACCGAGGCACATTCCAGGCTCAGAGCGAATCCATCCTTCCAAAGCCACCCTTGGAATACAAATTCCTGCCCCCACAAAAGGGAACATTCACACACAAAAGTGAACCGACCCTTTTATTGCCAAAATTCCCATTCCATCTAAAATGAGGGAACTCGTTTGGTTGCATTTATCCCAGCAATTAATCCCAAAAGCTGCACAAAAGCTCCTCTATCTCAGCTATTCCAGGGCAGTTTAGAAATCCTATTTTCAGCAGGAAAACTCACTCCAAAGGATTTTAACAAATGGATTTGGGAATGTCCTCTAGAGCTGCTCAAATGGCAAGTGCTGAGCTTGACAGAAACCTGGATTCCAACTTGGAATAATGATGGCAACGTGGAGCAGCAAACGGAGCCAAGAGAGCAAAGTTTAGAATTTAAAACCAGTCCTAAAGTCAAGAGCAAGCACAGAATTTAAGGTGCAATTAATATAACCTCAATATTCCCATGAAAAATAACGACACACATCCTTATTTTGTCATAAAATCCATTTCCATCACAGGAAAACTCTCCTCTCCCTCTGGATTAATTCCCTTGTTTTGGCATTTCACACCAGTTCCAGTTTTGGAATTCACCCCGGAGCAGCCCCCTTGTAATCAGCTCTCTGATGGTTTATTTGGGATTTATCTCGAGTTTATGGGATCCTCTACAGTTGTACAAATGCAGAGAGTAACAGAAACTCAGATTCCAGCTTGGAACACGAACCAGTGAATGGAGTTGAGAGTGGAGCATTTATAAACCAGAACCTAAAACTGACTCTAAACCCAAAGTTGAGAGCACAGAACTTTAGGTCACCCTCAGGTCATCTCAATATTCCCATGACAAGCAGGACACACATCCTTATTTTGCCATAAAATCCATTTCCATCACAGGAAAACTCTCCTCTCCCTCTGGATTAATTCCCTCGTTTTGGCATTTGACACCAGTTCCAGTTTTGGAATTCACCCCTGAGCAGCCCCCTTGTAATCAGCTCTCTGATGGTTTATTTGGGATTTATCTCCAGTTTAACTTTAGATCCCAGTGAGGTTGTTCCAAGCCTTTTCCCTCACACAGAGTAAGAGAAACATGCAGATTCCAGCTCGGAAGCCTGTTGTCCCACGAATCCTCTGAATGCAGCTGAGAGTTTAGCACCATCCTTTATAAACCAGAACCTAAAACTGACTCTAAACCCAAAGCTGAGAGCACAGAACTTTAGGTCACCCTAATGTCACCTCAATATTCCCATGACATCAGGACACACATCCTTGTTTTGCCATAAAATCCATTCCCAGCACAGAACACCCAAAGCTTTGCCTTCCTCCTCTCCCTCTGGATTAATTCCCTTGTTTTGGCATTTCACACCAGTTCCAGTTTTGGAATTCACCCCGGAGCAGCCCCCTTGTAATCAGCTCTCTGATGGTTTCTTGGGGATTTATCTCCAGTTTAACTTTAGATCCCAGTGAGGTTGTTCCAAGCCTTTTTCCTCACACAGGGAAGGGAAACGTGCAGAGAGTCAAAGCCTTTTCCCCAATCCTCTGTGGCAGAGTTTAGCACCATCCTGAACTCGGGGGGTGCAAAGTCAGAAACACAAATCCCCCGGCTGAGACCGGAATCAGAAATTTCAGGAGAGGTTTTAACAAAGCCGAATTTCAAAACGATATCAAAATCATTTCTTTTACACACTTATACCCGTGATACAACAACTTGATTAATCAGATTAATACATGAAATATTATTAGATGTACAAGGAAAAAAGCCGCTTTGAAACCAGAAGACGGACGACTGAATGAATGAATGAATAAATGACTGAATGAGTGAACGGAGGAGTAAAAGCAGAACGGAAGGGGACTCACCAGTCGTGGTAGGTGGTGATGGCGATGCTGGGAGGTGGCAGCAGGGGCAGGGTGGTGGGTCTGCACACCGTGTCCCTCTCGGGGGTCCTGGCTCTCTCTGTCTGCCGCTGGGCCAGCGGGGGCAGCTGCAGATTGCCCGAGCAGCAGCGGCGGCCCCGCCACAGGTCGATGGCCAGGGCGTGGCTGGAGGTGCTGAAGGATTTGCTGAGCCCACATTCCAGGTAATCCAGGGAGTTCTGCAAAGAGAGAGGCCTCTGAAATCCCTGGGTTCTGTAAGCAAAGGATGTTCTCCACGAGGATAAACCACATTCGATTCTCCAGCCAGAACTATCCCATAGCTCCAGAATTGAATTCTGCAAACAAATTATTTCCTCCATGAGGATAAACCACACTCGTTTCTCCAGCCAGAACTACCCCACAACTCCAGAACTGAATTTTACAAACAGGATTTCTTCCATGAGGGTAAAACTCAATTCTCCAGCCAGAACTATCCCAGGAAAAGAGAATTCCACAACTCCAGAACTAAATTCTACAAACAAATTATTTCCTCCATAAGGATAAACCACATTAGATTCTCCAGCCAGAACTACCCCACAACTCCAGAACTGAATTTTACAAACAGGATTTCCTCCATGAGGATAAAACTCAATTCTGCAGCCAGAACTATCCCAGGAAAAGAGAATTCCACAACTCCAGAACTAAATTCTACAAATTATTTCTTCCATAAGGATAAACCACATTAGATTCTCCAGCCAGCAATACCCCACAACTCCAGAACTGAATTCTACAGACAAATTATTTCCTCCATGGGGTAAAACTCAATTCTCCAGCCAGAATTATCCTAGGAAAAGAGAACTCCACAACTCCAGAACTAAATTCCACACATTTTTTCCTCCATGAGGATAAACCACACTCAATTTTCCAGCAGGAACTACCCCACAACTCCAGAACTCAAGTCTACAAACAAATTATTTCCTCCACGAGGATAAAACTCAGTTCTCCAGCCAGAATTATCCCAGGAAAAGAGAATTCCACAACTCCAGAACTGAACTCTGCAAACAAATTATTTCCTCCATAAGGACAAACCACACTTGATTTTCCAGCCAGAACTACCCCACAGCTCCAGAACTAAATTCTACAAACAAATTATTTCCTCCATGAGGGTAAAACTCAATTCTCCAGCCAGAACTATCCCAGCAAATGAGAATTCCACAACTCCAGAACTGAATTCTACAAACAGGATTTCTTCCATGAGGATAAAACTCAATTCTGCAGCCAGAATTATCCCAGGAAAAGAGAATTCCACAACTCCAGAACTAAATTCTACAAACAAATTATTTCCTCCATGGGGTAAAACTCAATTCTCCAGCCAGAACTATCCCAGCAGATGAGAATTCCACAACTCCAGAACTTGGCCCAGCCTGACTGCTCTGATTTTTATTTTATCATCTCCAATGCTCTTGAGAATTCCCACAGTGCTGAGTGGAGCTCCATTATCAGAGTCATCAAGGTCAGAAAAGACTTCAAGGTCACTGAGCCCAAGGTGCAACATTTGGGATAAAAGTGGGAAAGAACATTTATTTATTGGAGAAGTGCTCCAGGATAGCCAAACCTTTATTTTCCACTCTTTTCCTGCACATTCCAAGGGATTTCCCATTTTTTTGGGAGCCCTAGGACAAACCAGCCAAACAGAGACAATTCCCCAGGGAATGGGATCTGGAGTTTAATTATTAGGGAATGATGATGATGATTAGCAAGGGGAATAATTAAATTAAAAATGCATCATCACATTGGGTGCTGAGCTGCTGAAACACTGGGATATTTACACATAAAAAAGGTGGGATCCAGAGCAAATATTCCATAAATCCCAGCAGCATTCCCTGCTCCCTGCCACACTACACTGACGAAAGACCAGCAAAAAAAAAACTGAATAAAACTCCTCCAAACCTTTCCAGGACTTGAGTTGATCATTTTTTAATGTCCTGCTTTTATTTTCTGCTTCTGACCTAAAAATGCTCCAAGATCATCCATCAGCAATCAAAGCCAAACCAGTTGATATTTACCAAAGAAGACAAAATCAACTTTTTAGCTCATTTTCACAAGGTAAAAATATTGAAAAGGAAAGAAAAAGAAGGAAAAGAAACCTTCAGCAGGAACTCACCTCATCTGCAGTCACTGTCATGACACTTCTGCTTTTCTTCATTATTGAGATTCAAATGCAGCCCAGGATAAAAAACTTCTGGTAAAAACTGAATTTCTTCAGAGGGGTAACCTGAAAAAAAAAAAAAAAAAAAAAGGTTATATATTTTTATTTATAAGCACATATAAATGATGTATTTCTGTAATTATATTTCAATCTATAGTA
Organism: Acridotheres tristis; assembly: GCA_037013685.1. Lineage (NCBI taxonomy): Eukaryota > Metazoa > Chordata > Aves > Passeriformes > Sturnidae > Acridotheres > Acridotheres tristis. Next base: position 2,390,504 of record CM072895.1, read on the forward strand.
CAATTATCCAGAGAAACTTCTGAGAATACCATGGCATCATCAAAGCCAAGAAAAGACCTTGAACAGCATAAATTTCAACCAGCACCACCTCCATATTCTCCACTAAACCTCAATCCACACATTTTTGTGGGGAAAAATGGGAAAAGAATGAGAGTTTAAGAATATTTCCCAAATTTTGCTGAACTCCAGGACCAGGCTGGACAGCAGGAAATGGACCAGGCTGGCTGGAAAATCGTTTCTGTGGAAATCTGATCTCTCTCACATCACAACTTTATAAATATTTATTCATTTGTCAACATTAATTTAAGCAGAATATGGATAATGATAAAATCCAGCTTTTGTTCTGTGGGAATTGCAGTTCTGAGGCCTGAAGAAAATCCAAGACTTCCTTTAGTCATGACTAAATTACCATTAAAATCTGACTCATTCTTTCCTGTGCCTTCCCAGGAAAAATCTGACACCTGGGATCAACATTTAAAGGGAGAATAAATCACAGGAAAACATTTCCAAAGATGATTCCTGGGTGAATGAACATTTTCTCATTGATACAAACTTTTATTACATTCCCAGCACCCAAATTCTCCAAAAAAACCAACTCTGTATCCCAGAGGATTGGTTGGGTCTGGGATCAGGGAATGCTGAACAGCAGCAAATAAATAATAAATTTATTAATAAATTAATAAATAAAAAGAAAAATCAGTGCTGCAGCTGGGTCTGATCCATTTTCCTGGAATATATTCCACATGGAATATAAATTTTCTTTTGACACCAAGCTTCCACCTGAAGATTTTTGTGTTCCATGACCATGTGCTTTAAAACTGGTGGGAAAACACTCCAGCAATTCCAGAGGGATCCAGGCAGGGAATGAATTAAAGGGTTCCCAACAGGCACTGAGGATAAAATCCCATGGAGGTTCTGCTTTTCCTGATTTTCCTACTCAGTGGTTAAAAAAAGAGCAGCCCAGTGTGAAATCCACATTTACAGAAATTCCTACAACAAATCTTCACGGGTAAGTCTGAGGAAGTTTGGGATATGAGACCCACATTCCATCAGGGTTTTCCCACATATTCGGGTTTCTCCAAGGGCACCATTAAAGCTCCAGGGGGATGTGAGGAGCAAATTGATCCCCTCGTCCCCAAGGATTCCCCTCTCCCACAAAACACAACCCAGGCTGGCTCACAATTCCCATTTTTCCACTCCCTGCCTGAAGAGCAGTTTTGGGAAGCAGAGTTGTTTATCCAGCTCCTTTTTTCAGCCTCCAAATCCAGTTCTTTTCACATTTCATGGAGGCAGGACACAAATATAGAGTGAAAAACCAAAACAAATCTGAAATTCCAGTACAGCATATCCTGCAGTCCCACACCTGCTTCTTCCTCACTTCCAGCTCATGACTGGAGCAGGATTTTTCCTCCCAACAAAATGCTGAGCCTGAAAATGTTGAGATAAACCCCAAGCACCTGGACTGTGAATTATTGTGAGAAGCTTTTCTGAGGAAAAGGATGAAGGAGATCATCTGATCCCACAGGGAATTACATCATTGTGAGCTGGGATTCAGACTGCATTCTCCTTAAAATCCATGAGAACTTCACAGGGAGAGACACGGCTCAGACAGGGTGACAGCCACCAAAAAACAAGTGACAATCTCAGGTCTGGCTCTCCCAGGAGGAGCAGATGGGCTCCTGCTCCACAGAAAATCATGGAATGCTTTGGCTTGGAAGGGAGATTTAAACTCATCCCATGGGCAGGGACACCTCCCACTATCCCAGGCTGCTCCAACCTGGCCTGGGACAATTCCAGGGATCCAGGGGATCTCATTCCCAGCTTCTGTGGGCAATGAGAAATGAGGGAAAGGCTGGAACGTTTCCACACAGAGACTGGGCAACTTATTCCAATGCCTCACCACCTTCCTAGGAAATTTGTTTTCTCATATTCAAGTTGAACCTCCTGTAGGGCCGTTCCCTCTCCTCCTGTCCCTGTTCCCAGATCCCAAATGCCCCCGGCTGTCCCCTCCTGTCAGGGAGTTGTGCAGAGCCAGAAATTCCCCCTGAGCCTCCTTTCCTCCAGGCTGAGCCCCCCCAGCTCCCTCAGGGATTCTCCAGCCCCTTCCCATTTCCCTCAGGGATTCTCCAGCCCCTTCCCATTTCCCTCAGGGATTCTCCATTCCCTTCCCATTTCCCTCAGGGATTCTCCATTCCCTTCCCATTTCCCTCAGGGATTCTCCAGCCCCTTCCCATTTCCCTCAGGGATTCTCCATTCCCTTCCCATTTCCCTCAGGGATTCTCCAGCCCCTTCCCATTTCCCTCAGGGATTCTCCATTCCCTTCCCATTTCCCTCAGGGATTCTCCAGCCCCTTCCCATTTCCCTCAGGGATTCTCTATTCCCTTCCCATTTCCCTCAGGGATTCTCCATTCCCTTCCCATTTCCCTCAGGGATTCTCCAGCCCCTTCCCATTTCCCTCAGGGGATTCTCCAGCCCCTTCCCATTTCCCTCAGGGATTCTCCAGCCCCTTCCCATTTCCCTCAGGGATTCTCCATTCCCTTCCCATTTCCCTCAGGGATTCTCCAGCCCCTTCCCATTTCCCTCAGGGATTCTCCATTCCCTTCCCATTTCCCTCAGGAATTCTCCATTCCCTTCCCATTTCCCTCAGGGATTCTCCAGCCCCTTCCCATTTCCCTCAGGGATTCTCTATTCCCTTCCCATTTCCCTCAGGGATTCTCCATTCCCTTCCCATTTCCCTCAGGGATTCTCCAGCCCCTTCCCATTTCCCTCAGGGGATTCTCCAGCCCCTTCCCATTTCCCTCAGGGGATTCTCCAGCCCCTTCCCATTTCCCTCAGGGATTCTCCAGCCCCTTCCCATTTCCCTCAGGGATTCTCCCTTCCCTTCCCATTTCCCTCAGGAATTCTCCATTCCCTTCCCATTTCCCTCAGGGATTCTCCAGCCCCTTCCCATTTCCCTCAGGGGATTCTCCATTCCCTTCCCATTTCCCTCAGGGATTCTCCATTCCCTTCCCATTTCCCTCAGGGATTCTCCAGCCCCTTCCCATTTCCCTCAGGGGATTCTCCATTCCCTTCCCATTTCCCTCAGGGATTCTCCATTCCCTTCCCATTTCCCTCAGGGATTCTCCAGCCCCTTCCCATTTCCCTCAGGGATTCTCCAGCCCCTTCCCAGCTCCCTCAGCCTCTCCAGCCCTCCTTGGACACATCCCTAAGAATTTCCCTTTTTTATGACTTATTTGCTGAGGAAAATGTTGTTCTTTTCTGTGACCTTTCCCCGTTTCTTGTGAGCAGCAAGAGCTCAAGTGCTCTGCCGAGCTTCTGGCAGCTCTGAGAAATTCCCTCCTCCTCAGAAAACCCAAGCTGCTCTCATTTCCAGCAAGAGCTGGGAAGATTTCACAGAGCTCTGCAAAATATAAGCAAGAACATCTATTAGCACTGATGGCTGCAACTTGGGAAAAGCGACTCAGAAAAGAGGGATTTCATGGAATGCTTTGGGTTGGGAGGAACCTTAAAGCTCCTCCAGTTCTAATTCCTGCCATGGGACATTTTCCACCGTCCCAGGTGGCTCCAAGCCCTGCCCAGCCTGGCCTTGGGCACTGCCAGGGATGGAGCAGCCACAGCAAATCTGGGAATTCCAGCCCAGCCTTTCCTCACCATCACAGGGAGGAATTTCTTCCCACAATCCCATCCAGCCCGACCCTCTGGAAGCCATTCCCCCTTTCCTGTCCCTCCAACCCTTGGGAATTGTGTCTCTCCATGGTTCCTGCAGCTCCTTCAGGCCCTGCAAGGCCACCCTGAGCTCACCCCAAAGCTTCTCCTTTCCAGGTGAACATTCCCAGCCTTTCCTCCCAGCAGAGCTGCTCCATGCCCCTGCTCATCCTGAACATAAAATCCCATGGATGCACAGGATGAAGCCTGATTTTCCTACCCAGTGCTTAAAAAACAGCTCCCAGCTCATCCAGTGTCAAACCCACTATTTACAGAAATTCCTAAAGCAAATCTCCATGGCCAAATTTGGGATTTCCAGCCTCTGGATTCCTTCCACCAGCTCCACATCCCTCCTCTGCTGGATTCCATGGGCTGGATTTTCCCTTAGAGCTGTCACAGCCTTGATTTCCAGCACTGCCACTCTTATCTTCAAGAGCTTTGCTACCTGAGACCACCAGCATCATCCAGCTGGAAAAGGGATTTTCCCACTTTGGTCATTCCCAAGGCTCTGGAGAAGAGATTTTCTAACTCTGGTTCTCCCAATGTTCTGGAGAAGAGATTGAGATTTTCTCACTTTGGTCTCTCCCAAGGTCCTGGAGAAGGAATTCCTTAACTTTGGTCTCTCCCAAGGTTCTGGAGAAGAAATTTTCCCACTTTGGGCCCTCCCAAGGCTCTGCAGAAGGGATTTTCCCACTTTGGCATCTCCCAAAGCTTTGGAGAAGAGATTTTCCCACTCTGGCCTCTCCCATGATTCTGGAGAAAGAATTTTCCCACTTTGGCTTCTCTCAATGTTCTGGAGAAGGAATTCCTCCAGTTTGGTCTCTCCCAAGGTTCTGGAGAAGGGATTTTCTCACTTTGGCTTCTCTCAATGTTCTGGAGAAGGAATTCATCCACTTTGGGCCCTCCCAAGACTCTGGAGAAGAGATTTTCCCAGTTAGGTCTCTCCCAAGGTTCTGGAAAAAAAATTTTCCCACTTTGGCCTCTTCCAGTGATCTGGAAAAAGGATTTTCCCTCTTTGGTCCCTCCCAAGGTTCTGGAGAAGAAATTCCTCAACTTTGGTCTCTCCCAAGGTTCTGGAAAAAAAAGATTTTCCCACTTTGGCCTCTTCCAATGATCTGGAAAAAGGATTTTCTCACTTTGGTCTCTCCTAAGGTCCTGGAGAAGGAATTTTCCCACTTTGGTCTCTCCCAAGGTTCTGGAGAAGGAATTTTCCCACTTTGGTCTCTCCCAAGGCTGCCCTGAGCTTTGTCCTAATTGCCAGGCTGAGTTTAAAACCCACATTTCCTGGTTTAAACCATCAGGAATCGAGATAAAGTCACAAATTTATTTCCAAGAATAAATCCAATTAATTTTCCTACCAGTAAAAAAATATTAAAGGCAGGATGATCTTTGGAGATGCTTGAGAAATCTCCAACCAAGCTGGGCACAACTGAAAAAAACCTTTAGATAATTAATTATTATTAAATATTATTACTTAATTATTATTAAAACTGTGCCTCAGCTTTAATTAGGAGATTCCTTCCTAGGACTGCTCTTCCTCTGGAATCAATCCAACATTAAAGCTGGGAATATCCCAGTCAGTCTGTCCCAAAAATTCCAGGAATTCCTGGATTTCCAGCAGAGGGGATGACCAGGTTGTCATTTCCCTTCATTTCTTTCAGTTCTAATTAAAAATTAAAAAATAAAAAATAAAAAAATAAAAAAAATTAAAAATTTTAAAAATAAAAAAATAAAAAAAAAATTAAAAAGAAAAAAATAAAAAACCAAAAAAAATTAAAAATCCATATTTTGCTGCCCTTAGGCCTGATGTGCTCTGCAGAATTCCCATGAAACACAATTTTCCAATTTTCACCATTTTTTGAGGTGAAATTTTCACAAATTTTCACAGATTTCTTCTCCTGGAATTTTCACTGGCCTTGTTTTTATAGGAAACTTCCAGACAAATATTCACAGCTTGAGCACAAAAAGATTTCTGTTTTCTTCATTATGGCAGGGATTTTTCATCTTAGCTCTTTTGAAAAAGCTCATCTCCCATTGTGCAAAAAAAAAAAAAAAAAAAAATGAAGTGAAATTAAAAATCAGCTCTGACAGCTCCAAAGGATTCAGTTCAAGTGTTCCCCACATCAGGATTTCCAAGGTAATTACAGGGAAAAATCAGGCAGATTATTAAAAAATGCAATTTCTCTCCTTCTTCTTCCTTGAGCAAATTATTTGCAGAGCCTCCCACTCCTCAGAGCAGCTGAGAAGCTCTCAGAGATCAGAAAAATTATTATTATTATCATTATCATTATTATTATCATTATTTTTATCATTTTTATTTATTATTCCTCATTCATTATTTCCATTGCTATTTCATTTATATTTATACTTATATTTTTATTTTTATATTTATTTCTATTTCTATTTCTACTTCCATTTCTATTTCTACTTCCATTTCTATTTCTACTTCCATTTCTATTTCTATTTCATTTATATTTATATTTATATTTATATTTATATTTATATTTATATTTATTTCTATTTCTATTTCTATTTCTATTTCTATTTCTACTTCTATTATTTCCATTTCTATTTCTTTAGTACTATTATTATTATTATTTAAAAAACAATTTAAAACTACACCAAACCCCAGAAAATTCAGCCACGCAGATTTTTCCCCCCCCTGTAGATTTTTAGGCTGATTTTTTTCCTAAATTAGATTTGATTTTTACTGGGATAGAAGCATCATCCCTAAGCTTTGCTGGGATTCCCAAAAACCAGGAATGGGGATTATTATGGGATAAACACTGAGGAAAATAAAGCAGTTTTTGCCTCCTGACCCTCATTTATTTTTTCCCTTCCTAAACTCTTCCACAGGCTGAGTTTTCGAATCTTTTCTCAAAAAACAAAAAAAGTTTTTAAAACCTCAAATCAACTTCATTTTTAAGCTTTTAAATCCACTTTTTTTGGACGTTTTCCAAGCTCAAAGCCCCTTGGGAGCACCAGAAGAACATGAGAATTCCATCAGGGAATTCCAGGCTGAAATTTCAAAGTCCTTAAACCCAAAATTCCATCTTTGCAGAGCCAAAAATTGCCCTAAAATCCACTTTTTTACGTTTTCAAATCCACTTTTTGGAGGTTTTCCAAGCTCAAAGGCCCTTGGGAGCACCACAAGAACACCAGAATTCCATCAGGGAATTCCAGGCTAAAACTCCAAATCTCTCAATCCTAAAATTCCACCTCTACAGAGCCAAAAATTGCCCTAAAATCCACTTTTTTAGGCATTTAAATCCACTTTTTTTTTTTTTTTTTTGGAGAATCCCGGTGTAAATCTTGGAGTAAAAGGTGGAAATAAATGAGTTTTAAAGTTTCTTCCAACCCAAATGATTCCAGGATTTCAGGATTGACACCCAGAAAGTGGGAGGTGAGGATGTGACCAAGGCAGCAATGGGAAAAGAGCTGTCCAGGATGGATTTGTGTCCAAATAAACTCATTTTTTCTCACATCCCAAATTCCCAAACACAACCATGGAACAGCAGCTAAAAAAAAAAAAAAAAACCAATTCCAGTGCCTGAGGAAAAACTCATTCCATGGCCAATTAGAACAAACATTTCCAGATCAATTATTTTTGCCACAGGCACATGAAAAATCCAAATAAAAAGAAAAAATAAAATAAAAAAAGAGGATTTGTGCCACAATAAAATCCTGCTCTCTGTGTCCTTCCCAGGAAAAGGATTCTGGAGCAGAGAAATTGAATTTTCCTCAATATTTATCCAAAATTACAAAGCCTGGCTTTGGGAATATTCAACAAGACATGACAGCACTGTGGCCAACTCCAAATCTGATTTATCCCAGGTTTTTGGTTTTTTTTTTTCCATGTTAGCAATTTCCAGGCTGAAATTTCTGTCTGCCCATCCAATAAATAAAAGGAAATTAAGATTAAAGGAAAAAAAAAAAAGCATTTGACATTCTGGAAATGCTCCCATGTTTCCCACCAGCCACATCCATATTTTATTTCAGATATTTGAAGTGACATCTTGGACAGCCCTAATTTATAACAGGAGCTAAAAGGGAAATAAAAAAACTGATTTAGAGGGACATTTCAGCTTTTTTTATTCCAGGATTTTTCCTCAGAGCCAAAGCAGATGTTCCTGTTTCCTTAGACTGTGGTTGTTTTCTTTCCTTCTGGATCTGATATTTTGCTTCTTGGGCAAATATTTGCATTATTTTTGATGCCAGGCTGAATGATCAGCTTTTTTTTTTTTTTTTTTTAATGAAAAAATGATTTAGCTCATTCTGTGATTTTCTCCCAAATGAAGTGAGGTGAAAGTGGCAATTCCAGCATTTTCTCCCAGTAATTTCTTTCCCAGTTATCAAAACCTCCTTTAATGACATGGAGTCATCCTTGCCCTGCCTCTTGCAGAACATTTTTGGGAAGTTTTTTATCCAATTCCATCCCTTCAAAGGCTGCAATAAATGAGGAGAGCCCTGTTCAGTAACCCCTGCTCCCAAAATTCTCATTTCCCAGGGCTCAGCTCCGTGTCTGCCTCTTCTGGCCAAAGGATTCCAAATGCTGAGGTTGCAGAGGGAATGGAAAAAGTGGAAATTCTCAAATATTGGGATTTAGGAGAGTGCCAGGATGTTCCAAGAGAAATCCCGACCTGGATCCATCAGGAAAATCACAATTCTGGGGAATGACAGCGACTGAAAATGGCAAAAGCTGCCAGAGGATGGAATTCCATGGGACATTGGGGAGGAATTCCTGGCTGGGAGGGTGGGGAGGGCCTGGAATCCCTGCAATGTCCAAGGCCAGGCTGGAGAAGTTTGGGACAGAGGGGATTTGAGGAGTTTTCATTTCCCTTCCAACCCAAACCAGTCTGGAATTCTGGGATTTTGGAGCCCGAGGCCTTGAGGTATAAAAGGATCATTTCAAGCTAATCCAGGATATTTTTCCACCCAAACTTGAGGCTACTTGGAAAGAACAATATCCCAACAACACCCAATTATTTTGTTTTTGAGCAACCAGTGCTGCAAATATAAAAATACAACACAAAACTTCTCCAAGTCACAGGAACAACCCAACTTCTCCCCGGGTTTTCCCATTTATTCTTAGGATGTGTTTTCCTTGGATAAAAAATGCAGATTAAGAGGATGCACAACACCCCAATCCTGAAATCCCCACCCAGCTCCCTGAATTCCCAAAGGACCAACAGCAGAGGAGTTTTACAGCTCTCATTTTTTTGAGATTACATTGCTGGAAAGCCTAAAGGCATTCTTGTATATCCTGGGGAAAAAAAAACCAAAAAAAACCCAAAAAAACCCAAAAAAAAACCGGAAAAAAAAACCAAACAAAAAAACCCCCAAAAAACAAAAAACAAAAAAAAACCACAACAAAACAAAACAAAAAAAAAAAAAAACCAAACAAACAAACAAACAAACAAAAAAAAAACACCAAAAAAACCCCCAAAAAACCAGCAGGATGGATTATTTGGGGATTATTTCCCAACTTTTCCAGGATCACAAGCCATGCAGAGAAACAGGAGGGATGGGATGAGCTGGTTTTCCTGCTCAGGGTTTGGGACATCCTTTGTTCCAAAGTTTCCAGAGTTTCCTTGAGAAAGTGAAGGAAAAAGAAATGGAAGGGAAAGGGAAAAGGGAAAAGGGAAAAGGGAAAAGGGAAAAGGGAAAAGGGAAAAGGGAAAAGGGAAAAGGGAAAAGGGAAAGGAAAAGGAAAAGGGAAAGGGGAAAAGGGAAAAAGGGAAAAAGGGAAAGGGGAAAAGGGAAAGGAGAAAAGGGAAAGGGAAAGGGGAAAGGGAAAGGGGAAAAGGGAAAGGGGAAAAGGGAAAGGGGAAAAGGGAAAGGGGAAAAGGGAAAGGGGAAAAGGGAAAGGGGAAAAGGGAAAGGGGAAAAGGGAAAGGGGAAAAGGGAAAGGGGAAAAGGGAAAGGGGAAAAGGGAAAGGGGAAAAGGGAAAGGGGAAAAGGGAAAGGGGAAGGAAAAGGAAAAAGGGAAAAGGATCCCTCTGTTCTCCTGGGTGTCCCTTCAGCTCTCCAGCTCCAAAGCTGATCCAGACAAGAACAAAAGGGGCTCACTGTGCTCACTCCAGCACCTCAGGGCTTTGGGACTGGCCTGGAGTTTGTTGCCTTTTCCAGCAGCAGAGATTCCTGTTCAGACCCCGAGGATGGGCAATTCAGCCCCAAGAGATCAGATTCCAGCTGCTCCTCTGCTCTCCCAGCTTTCCTTGCAAAGGGCTCATTCCCTCCGTGCTGGGGTGGATTTGATCCCAAGCTGTTCCCTGCTCCACATTTGCTGTGGGAAAACAGCTGAGGGCCCAGATTTTGCAGTTTTATTTTGGGCATCTTGTTTGTTTTGAGGAAAAACCCATTTCCTTCTATTCTGAGTTTTCAAAGGGAGGAATATCAGCATTTCCTTATCTCCCTGGAAGCAGATCCATGAGGGGAGCACCTGAATGTGGGAGTGAAAAACCTTTGGAAGGGAGAAAAGGGAGAAGAGGAGCTCTCCTGGAGTGCCTGATCCTGGAGCAGCAGATTAGGGCTGAATGTAATTAATAATGAGATGAAATCCATGAAGTTGTTATAGTAACTGGGAAGTGAGGTTGGAATTTATGATCTGAGTGACTCAGCTCTGGGGGAAGGGATCTGGGAGCCCACGGAGGGAGAGCTGGAGCTTCCCTCTCCCTGCTCCCCACCCTGCCCATTCCCAGGAAACTCTGGGATAGGGATCCTTTTCTTTCCATTCTCCTTTCCTTTCCCTTTCCTTCCCTTTCCCTTTCCTTTCCTTTCCTTTCCCTTCCTTTCCTTCCCTTTCCCTTTTTCCTTTCCCCTTTCCTCTTCTCATCTCTCATGGGGATGGGATGGGATAATGGGATGGGATAATGGGATGGGATAATGGGATGGGATGGGATAATGGGATGGGGAAAATGGAAGAGTTTCCTCAGCCTGGGGAACAGGGAAAGAGGGAATTTCCTGCTCCATTCCCACAGGGATCACACAGCACTGACCCCAGGGAATCACAGAATTCCAGACTGGTTTGGGTTGGGGGAGGACCTTAAATCCCATCCCAATCCACCCCTGCCATGGCAGGGACACCTTCCACCATCCCAGGCTGCTCCAAGCCCTGTCCAACCTGGCCTGGGACATTCCAGGGATCCAGGGGCAGCCAAAGATTCTCTGGAAAACCTCAACTTTACCCTCGGTAAGGAATTTTTGCCTCTCACCACATCCCTCCCACCTGAATTCCCTCAGCTTGGGAACAGCCTGTGCCTCCTCACAAACGACTGCAGGTCTCTGATGGAAGTTTTGGCAGATTCCCAGAGCATTTATAAATGAAAATACCAATATCACTTGATCCATTTATTTTTAGGAATGTGTCTCCTGCTGGCTGAAAGGAAAAAAAGTCCCACTTCAAATACCAGCCCAAAAATCTGGGAAGCATTGGGTGCAAAGGAGAACCTGAATTCCCAGCAGCTGGAATGGCTGGGGAACGAAGAATTCCTGCTTTTTTCTCCACTGAACCCCCCCAGTTTTAGGTGTGGAACGCAGAACTGAACTTCTCTGCAGAGCCATCAAAACACGGGATCATTTTAAGCCCCTGGACAGATGGAGAACGTTCCTTTCCCCCTCCTCTGCAGGAAAAGGGAAGAGGATCCGAGCCCACAGAGTTGCAGCTGGGCAAGAAGCTCTCCTCTGATATTTCATACTTAAAAAAAAATCATGGAAATGACGATTTGATTCTATTTCCAGCCTGAAAACCCGAGCTGCTTTAGTCACCAAGTCACAGATAAACACGGGGGAACATTTTTGTGCTGCCTCCGATTTTTTCCACCTCAAATGACAAATTTCTATTAATTTCATCCCTCTGATTAAAGGGCAGTTGTTACACACCTACAAATACCCTTTAAAAACCCATCAGTGCAACCACAATCCCCAAAATAATTCATGTTAGTGTGGCTCTGAAATCCAAACCAAAGCAGCTGCAGGATTCCCAGCATCCATCCAGACTTGTCTCAAGGGCACAATATCAATAATCAAAACCAAAATAACTTTGGTTTCCTGAAAAATTAAAGCAAATCTGGTTTATCTAAGCAAAAATGTAGGAACTGCTGTACTGGGCCAAAAATGGCCAGTACCAAACTGGTGTTGGATCCATGAGACAGCACAGGATGGACCAAAAAAAAGGAATAATTCAACAACTCTGATGAGTAAAATGGGAAAAGGAACAGCCAGGAATAATCCAGGAATAGCCAAGAATATTCCAGTTGGATCACACAGTGAATTATGGGAAGGGAAAAAAGGAAATTTTGGGGGATTGGCTCCCATTCCATGAGAGGATCTGGGGAGGTTTCTCCTGCTTGTTCCTGTTTTATAAACAAACAACCCCAAAAACGCTGCCTTGATTTCTCCAGCAAAATCCACACCAGGAACATCTCAGGTCACAGAAAAAAATCCAATATTTCATCCAGAAAAACTCACCAAAGCTTCTTAAGAGTCAGGAAGAGTCTGCTCAGAGCTAAATCATTATTTTTTAATCATAAAGCTTTTTTGGTTTTCCATGAGTCTAAATAAATCCTTTATCCTGCACTTAGGAAATTATTCCTGAATTTTCCTACACAGTCCTGACTCAAGGAATTAATTACAATTATTCTACATGACAGGAGTCTTGCACTAAATATTTTTATGCTGAGAGTGGGTGATTAAAAAACAAGGAAAGATGAAAAAAAATCGTCTTTTTCTACTTCCTTTCAGTGCCTGTGACTGGATTGTTTTTCTCTTTTTTAAAAAAGTAACTGGATTTCTGCAAATATGACTCCAGAAGGAAATGGAGAATGAGGTGAAATAAATGTTTATTTTTATATTTCTTCTGCCTGACTTCAATTGAACACTGCCTTGTTCTTGCTTTTCTGGGAATAAAAAGCATGGAAAACTTTCCATTTCTAATGGAATTGATTCACCAGTGACCCACAAGCAGCTGGGAAAAAAACCCACAATGTGGCTCCTGCAGGAATAAGGAAAAATGGAAAAACAGGAGCCCAGAACTGGACACACACAAAAAAAACCATCAAAAATGGAAGTCCAGGCAGGGATTTCATGGATTCATCAGGAAAGTGCAGGGAAAGGGGCTTGGGATAGGAATTTTGGGATGAATTCCAGAAAGGAAATGCAGAATTGAGAACTGAATGCAGAGGAAAGAAAGAAGGGAAAGAAAAAGCCACACAAAAACTACTCAGGAATATTCCCTTCTCCCAGACTGGGAAGAAGCAGTGGGAAAGGGCATCCCAATAATTATTTGGGATGATTAATAACAATTATGGCAGGGGGAGACACTTTTCCTGCAGTTTGCCATGAGGAGCCTCTTTTGGAATCGTCTCAGACAAGAGCCTGCCCTGGAATCCTCGGGATCAGAGGATGCTGCTCCCCCATGGAACCCCAGATCTGCTCCTCCTGCCCTGCAACTGCCCTGGAGAGGCCAAGACCATCTGGGATAAACTCCCTGCTCTTCCTAGGATCCCAAAAAATCCACACAGAGTTTTCCAGCAGGAGGAGCACCACCTCTGGAAGGAGCAGAGCTGGGAATCCAAACTCTCCAAGAATATTCCACATCCTGCTCTGCTCCTGCCCAAGCTGCAGTTCCTGGGAACTCAAGCAGCAGCAGCCATTCCCAGCAGGAACAGGGAGAGTCCTGTGCCGTTCCAGTGACACTTTTGCAATGTTAAATGGGATGTTTCTATTTCCAGGCACGAGTGGGTTTAGCCCTGGCACCCTGGGAGATTCCTGAGCAACGTTCCTGAGCACACTGCACCCCCAAAATCTGCTTTTCCTACAGCAGAACCCCAACAAACAGAGCAGCCTCGACGTGAGGGTTTCCTGAAGGTTTCCATGAAGGTTCCCATGAAGGTTTCCATGAAGGTTTCCATGAAGGTTTCCTGAAGGTTTCCTAAAGGTTTCCAGGAAGGTTCCCATGAAGGTTTCCTAAAGGTTTCCATGAAGGTTCCCATGAAGGTTTCCATGAAGGTTTCCATGAAGGTTCCCATGAAGGTTTCCTGAAGGTTTCCATGAAGGTTTCCTGAAGGTTTCCTGAAGGTTTCCATGAAGGTTTCCATGAAGGTTTCCATGAAGGTTTCCTGAAGGTTTCCATGAAGGTTTCCTGAAGGTTTCCATGAAGGTTTCCTGAAGGTTTCCATGAAGGTTTCCATGAAGGTTTCCTGAAGGTTTCCATGAAGGTTTCCATGAAGGTTTCCTGAAGGTTTCCATGTGTCTCACCCTGATTTTCTCCTCAGGAGCTCTTATGCTGCTGGATCATTTTCTGCTTCTCACTTGAGCTGCTGTTTTTAGAAACAGTGACTCCCAAAGATTCATCCTTTGGGATTCCTCTCTTCCCAAAGTTCCTGCTCCCACTATTCATAAGCACCCTTGGAAGTGTCCTGGTTGCAAGGAGCTCCTCTGCAGATTTATGCCCCACATTTCCCATAAACTCCAGCAATCCCTAGATTCTAAATTTCTAAAATTTATCTTAACAAATTTTTATTTTTTATTTAATCCCTAAATCTCTAGATTTTCTGTGCTGTTTATTCCTGTGGCTTCCTCGAGCAATTGCTGAATTACAAAAGCATGAATGGGAAAAATCAATGGCAAGAATTTATTTTTTCCATCTGAGCACAGTGCTAATCCTTCCCCAAAGCTCAGGAGGGATTTATCCTGGGTGCCCATCCTGCAGGCAGCAAATATTCAACCCAGATCCATGGCAGTGACTCACAAGCTGAGCTCTGTTTAGCAACAACAAGGTTAGAGAAGGTTTTCTTCCATCAAGGGAAATTTCTCCCTTTTTTTTTCTTTACATTTCAGATTTTAGGCACCAAAGCTGATTCTTGCACATCAGTGAGAAAACTCCAAGAAGCCTCAGATTCCTTCAAAGCTCCAGGCAGTGCCTTTATTTGCCTTGGCTCCCAGAAGAAACACAATTCCTTGGCTGTGCCAGAGGCACCTGAGCTCACAGAGGAGGCAGAAACAAACCTGAAAATCTGGTGGTTATTTACTCAAGCAAAGGGACAACTTCTTGATTCCAGGTTCAGAACCACTGAAATCAAAGCACAGCATCCAAAAGAATCCCGAGGAGCAAAATCCTCTGGCAGCTCCACTCAAAACCACCGTGTTTTCTGTGTCAAAGCCACCCAGGGGGTGCTGTCCCTACAGCAGGTGGAGATTCCCTCTGGATTTAGGAGAGCTCAGGTGAATTCTCTGGTTTATAAACGCCCCTGGAACAGTTTATTCACTGTTCCCTCTCTGCTGTGCTTCCCTGGCCCTCTGGAGTCTCCAAGGCTGGATTGTTTCCTTGCATCTATTTTAGCTGACCCCTTTCCCCTCTTCTCTCTTCCTCCACCTTCGCTTGCAGCACAGCGAGCTCTGCCTCTTGTTCCACAAGATCTGCCTCCAACAGTGATAAAAAACCAACCTTTTACTGCAAAAAACCATCCTTTTACTGCAAAAAGCCATCCTTTTACTGCAAAAAAACCAACCTTTTACTGCAAAAACCCATAATTTTATTGCAAAAAAACCCATCCTTTCATTGCAAAAAACCATCCTTTTATTGCAAAAAACCATCCTTTTATTGCAAAAACCCATAATTTTCTTGCAAAAACCCCCATCCTTTTACTGCAAAAAACCCATCCTTTTGTTGCAAAAAACCATCCTTTTATTGCAAAAAACCATCCTTTTATTGCAAAAAAAATCCTTTTACTGCAAAAAACCATCCTTTTATTGCAAAAACCCATAATTTTCTTGCAAAAACCCCCATCCTTTTACTGCAAAAAACCCATCCTTTTATTGCAAAAAACCATAATTTTATTGCAAAAAACTATCCTTTTATTCCAAAAACCCATAATTTTCTTGCAAAAACCCCCATCCTTTTACTGCAAAAACTCCATCCTTTTATTGCAAAAAAACATCCTTTTATTGAAAAAAAACCATCTTTTTATTGAAAAAAACCATCCTTTTACTGCAAAAAAACCATCCTTTTACTGCAAAAAAACCATCCTTTTACTGCAAAAACCCATCCTTTTACTGCAAAAAAAATCATTTTATTGCAAAAACCCCATCCTTTTACTGCAAAAACCATCCTTTTACTGCAAAAAACCATCCTTTTACTGCAAAAACCCATCATTTTATTGCAAAAACCCATCCTTTTACTTTCAACAATGGCAGTCCCCCTTGCTGCAGGCTGGCAGGGCTGGGATAAGGAAGGGAGCAGCCCCTGCAGGAGGGTTTTGTGGGGTCACTGGGGCTCCCCTGCACAGCAGGCAAAGCCCTGCCAGGATCAGCAGCTGCTCCCACCACAATCAGGTCAAACGTGGGGTATTATCCCCCAGCAAATTAATGAAGAGAGCAAACGAGGCTGAGTTAACTCTTTAACGGCTCAGGGGAACGTTCTCAGCTGCTGTCTGCAGAGGAATAATCCAAATATTCCTCGAAAATGCCATCTCAGTCTGCAGAGGAATAATCCAAATATTCCTCGAAAATTCCATCTCAGTCTGCAAAGGAATAATCCAAATATTCCTCGAAAATGCCATCTCAGTCTGCAGAGGAATAATCCAAATATTCCTCGAAAATGCCATCTCAGTCTGCAGAGGAATAATCCAAATATTCCTCGAAAATGCCATCTCAGTCTACAGAGGAATAATCCAAATATTCCTCGAAAATGCCATCTCAGTCTGCAGAGGAATAATCCAAATATTCCTCGAAAATGCCATCTCAGTCTGCAGAGGAATAATCCAAATATTCCTCGAAAATGCCATCTCAGTCTGCAGAGGAATAATCCAAATATTCCTCGAAAATGCCATCTCAGTCTGCAGAGGAATAATCCAAATATTCCTCGAAAATGCCATCTCAGTCTGCAGAGGAATAATCCAAATATTCCTCGAAAATTCCATCTCAGTCTGCAGAGGAATAATCCAAATATTCCTCGAAAATTCCATCTCAGTCTGCAAAGGAATAATCCAAATATTCCTCGAAAATTCCATCTCAGTCTGCAAAGGAATAATCCAAATATTCCTCGAAAATTCCATCTCAGTCTGCAGCCATGGGAGCAGAGCCCAGATGTTCCACAGATGCACCGGGCAAGGTTTTTCCATCCTCTTCCAGGGAAACAAAGGAGGGACATCAGTGCCCTCAACTGCTCTGATGTCACCAGAAATTAATCTGATTTATCCCCCTGAAACACTGGCATTTCCTCACTGCTCACTTCACAGGACGAGGGGATTGCTGCAATATTCCTCGGGAATTCCAAGAGGAAAAGCTGAGGGGGAAATCCCAGCAGGGAATCCCAGCACCACAGCAGCTCTGAATGGAAAGCTGGGGCTCAATTCCAGCTCATCTCCAACCCAAAGGGATTTTGCCCATTTGGCTCCAGCCCCCAAAGTTTAAAGATCATAATTCAGCATTTTTCTGCTGTTCAGCCTTGAAGGTACCAAGTTTTATACTTTTACCCCAAATAAGAAGGTTTTTTTCTCTAATTTTGTAAAATCTCTCACTCTGTGCAATATCTTTGCTCCACACTGTCCCAATTCCCATCCTCTATTTTCAGCACCACCAAGATTGTCCTTAACTTCTCCCAGAATCTGCCTTGGTTCCACATTCCCATCAGTAAAAAAATATCCACAACCCTCTTTGCTTGGTTTCCAGAGTGGAGAGAAATTCGGGAAAGAAAGTGGATGGAGGAAAGGAAAAAAAAAAATCCCACAAAACGCCACATGGACAGACAGAAAGGGAAGAAACAAAGACAAAAATAAGAATAGGAATAAGAATAGGAATAAGAATAGGAATAAGAATAGGAATAAGAATAGGAATAAGAATAGGAATAAGAATAGGAATAAGAATAGGAATAAGAATAGGAATAAGAATAGGAATAAGAATAGGAATAAGAATAGGAATAAGAATAGGAATAAGAATAGGAATAAGAATAGGAATAAGAATAGGAATAAGAATAGGAATAAGAATAGGAATAAAAATAAGAATAAAAATAAAAATAAAAAAATAAAAAATAAAAATAAAAATGGAATTTTCTGGATTTTCCTCTCTGGAGTTTTTTATAATCAAAGTGTATCCTTAAGTGGCCAAACATGAGGAAAAGCCGAACTCAGGGTGCACAAAATGACGTTTTTAAGCACCTGAATAAGCAGGGATTTAATCCAGCCCCATCCTCTAATCTATTTTCTCATCACTGCCAGCAGTGGCAGATGCTGCAGCACAAAGTGCAGAATTCCAGGGGAGGCAGCCATGGAATAATCTCCTGCTCTCCCACGAAGTTCCCTCTTATCTCTCACACTGCTTGAAAATACAAAGGAGAAACCATTTTATCTTTTCTTTATTGTTCTCTAAATTTTAAATTTTTTTTTTTTTTTTTTTTTTTCTTTTTCCCTTTGCAAAGTTTCTCAGACTTCTGGAGACTTCTGTGATTGACAGGAATGATTTTGCCAAGTTTTGTGCTTCAAGAACACTCTGGCAAACGGGCCCTTGGTCTAATTAGACACCTAATGAGAAATTAAGTTAAAAATTAAATTCAAAGGCTTGGATTTTTCAATTATGCTGCATAATGAAGAGAAAAGTTCTTAATTTACTTTCTCTATACCATCCATCAAACTCTTTCTAAGATCCTAACCTGAATAATGGAAATATCCTTGAATTATTTGGGATGTGAAGGGCTCCCAGATGTAACAGGAAGCACAGCCTGGCTTTCCCTGCATGTTTTAACAACATGATGACACCAATTTGTTCTCTTTTTTTTGTAAAACAAGCTTGAAGCTGAGAGCTGTTTTCATAATTGAAGAAATTCAGCTGAAATTCACCTACCCCAGCTCAGGCATCCCCCTGCATGGCCTGAAACCAAAACACAGCAGCAGCAAGGAGCCCAAAGTGAAGCTGAAAAATTATTTTCATTCTCTAAACTGAGAGAAAAAGGGGAGGGAAAAACCCCCCAGAGTATGAGTAATAACATCAGGTTAAAATCCTTTTTTCTTCAAAGCAATATTTCATATAAATATTCACTCCTCTGTTAGCAACAGGCATCAAGTTTAAGGGAGTTTTTTCACCTCATTATTTGTTCTACACTTTCCCAATGTTGTTTGGTTTTGTTTTTCTTTTTTTTTTTTCCATCTGCCAAGGCTGTATTTATCCCACTGCCATAATTATCCAATTTTCTTTGCTGAGGGAACCATATAAAGATTGAAAATTGGAAAGACATGCACTTCATTTAAAGGAATAA
This sequence comes from Acridotheres tristis, assembly GCA_037013685.1. NCBI lineage: Eukaryota > Metazoa > Chordata > Aves > Passeriformes > Sturnidae > Acridotheres > Acridotheres tristis. Next base: position 2,409,459 of record CM072895.1, read on the forward strand.
AGGTGTTTCCAAGCACTGTTTTGTCACTGTTTTTCCCAAATGTTTAAAACTTCCCACATTTCTCCAGGGACAGCTCCAAGTGGATCATTCCAAGGAAAGGATGTTTGGATAAAACAAACCATTCCAATTGAAAAAATGCCATTTTAGGCAGGATTTCCCAGCTCTATCCGTGGCTATCCATTTCAAATATGGAAATTCCAGGGATTTGATTGGAATGACTTTTTAAAGGAGCCTTGTGTTCCCAGAGACGATTACTCAGCTAATCTGGGTTAAGCTTCCTGATGGATAAATCAGGATTTGAATGCTGAATAAGGAGAGGTTTCCATGTGACATGGGAAAAGCTGGAAAGTAAATACAGAAGTGATGGAGAAAAAAACCTGAATTACGTTTTTTGGAAAAATACAGCCAAAAGGGTTCAATATTGTCCTTTGCTTCAGCTTCACATTTAAGCATTGCACTAAAAATTCTTTCCAGGAATCTAAAATTTCCAAAAATGAGAATAAAGTAGGACACAGCTGTACCTGGAGCACCTGAGCAGGCACAAGGAAATAATAAAATAGATGAGATGACAAGAGAAACAGAGAATTCCAATGAATAATGTGCCAGGAAAAGCACTTGTTGTGCTAACAAGCTTTTATTCCAGATGATTTATAGATCACAGATCTGTTCATAACATTTTTAACCAGCAGCTCCCTGTCTGGAGCTGATAATGAGGGACACTACAAACGAGCATCTCGCTCATAGTGACCGAAAAAAGTTCCCTGTTCCACTGTATTTATGACCTGCAAACGCAATTATTCAGCTTATTCATTGCTGCTTCTTACGGACACCAGGATTCCAGAGAAAAAAAATAAAAGGCATTGTATGGATTCTGCTGGGAAGGGTCTCATACAAGAGAGATCTACCAGGAATTCTCTCTTTAGTCGAGGATCTCTTGGGATGTTTCCTGTAGCAACAGATTGTGAGCATCACACAAAACAACCCGGACCCTCCCAGCCCCAGAAATCACAGCAAACACCTCGCTGCTCATCAGAATTGATTTATAATTCATCAACCTCTATCTGAGGAGGGGAAAAAGCTCCTCTTTGTGGAGCCACACCAAGGGAACAACTCCCAGAGCCTCTCTGAACTCTCCACTCCCACCAGGCTCGGAGCTGGGAAAAGGAGGCTGAGGAAAAACAAACGGACTGAAAGCACATGGCAGGGAAATGATGCCGGGGAAATGTCTCCGGCAGAGGAGCAGCGGGAGCGCTCATCCCACTCGGAGCTCCGCAGATCCGGGCTGCACATCGCTCCCGAAAGGTTTTTGGGGATGTGTGGGAAGGGGAATCCGGCAGCTCTGCCCCCCATGCCGGGAAGGAGCAAATGCCGGGAATGCGGTTCTGTGGAACGCGGCGCTGCCACACGGCAGCCAGGAGAACACGAGCGAGTCCAGCAGAAATTCGAGGCAGCAAAAATACAGGGAGGAATTGAAGGGAAATAAACAAATACATAGGACACCTAGAACGTGCGGCGAGCGCGGAAATAAAGTAATTTTAAAAACCAACTAAAGTGCACATCCGCTCTCTGGCCAACCGTAACCCTTGTTTGTTGGGGTTTTTTTTAATCTCATAAGGCCATGTGATCCCCCACGACAAAACTTAACTGGGGCCAGGCAAACAGCCCACTCGGTATTAAGTGACTCTGTCCTTGGGCTCCACCGAGACCCCCTCAGGGCAGGGTCCCCTCACAGCCCGGTGCCATCTCAGCCCCGGGTATGGAGCAGGGACCGGGATCCCTCAGGGCAGGGTCCCCTCATATCCCGGTGCCATCTCAGCCCCAGGCACGGAGCAGGAATCGGGATCCACCGGGACCCCCTCAGGGCAGCCTCCCCTCACAGCCCGGTGCCATCTCAGCCCCGGGTATGGGGCAGGGACCGGGACCCACCGGGACCCCCGAGACCCCCTCAGGGCCGGGCCGGGCACGGTCCCCTCATGTCCCGGTGCCATCTCAACCCCAGGCACGGAGCAGGAACAGGGACCCCCTCAGGGCAGCCTCCCCTCACAGCCCGGTGCCATCTCAGCCCCAAGCACGGAGCAGGGACCGGGACCCCTCAGGGCAGCCTCCCCTCATATCCCGGTGCCATCTCAGCCCCAGGCACGGAGCAGGGACTGGGACCCCCTCAGGGCCGGGCCGGGCACGGTCCCCTCATATCCCGGTGCCATCTCAGCCCCAAGCACGGAGCAGGGACCGGGATCCCTCAGGGCCGGGCAGGCTCCCCTCACAGCCCGGTGCCATCTCAGCCCCGGCCCCATCTCAGCCGCGGCCCCAGGCGATGGCCGCGGCCCCACAGGCGGGCAGCGCTTACCTTCGGCGGCGGCTCCGGGGGCTCCCCGCAGGTTCTCCTCCGGCTCTCCTCACGCTCCCCGCAGGTTCTCCTCACGCTGTCCTCAGGCTCCCGCAGCCCCTCAGCGCTCCATGGCCCCGGCGCTGGCGGCGGAGCGGCGGCCGCGCTTCCCCAGCGCTGCGGAGCGAGCGGGGCCGGCCCCGCGGGGAGCGCCGGCGGCTGGGCTGGGCTGGGCTCGGCTCCTCGCTGCCTTCCTTCTCTCCCCGCTCCTCTCCTTGCTTTCCTTTCCCTCTCCTTGCCTTCCTTCGCTTTCCCTTTCCGCCCCTTCCTTTCCCTCTCCTTCCCTCTCCTCTCTCGGCTCGGCTCCTTCCCTCCCCTTCCCTCCGCGCTCGGCTCCGCTCTCCCCTCCCGGTTCCGTCCGTCCCGCCCCGCTCCGTCCGTCCCTCCCCCGCCGCAGCCCCGGCCCCGGGTCCCCCCCGGCCGCCTTTGAGCCGAGGCAGCAAATGCAGCCAAAATCCAGCCTGGATGGGGCCGGGAGCAACCTGGGCTAGTGCTTGCCCATGGCGGGGTGGGATGAGGGGAGCGCCGAGGTGCCTCCCAAGCCAGACCAGTGCGGGATGCCAAGGAATCGAACGCAAAATTATCGATATCATTGCATCCACAGGGGCAGAGCGGGAGAGAGGAGGCAGCTGCTGGTGGTTTAACTCTCCTTAGGGAATGCTGCCTGGAGCAGGGGACACTCCACACCCAGGAGAATCAGCAGGTACAGCTGGGCCAGGCTGGGGTGGGATTTTGGGGAGGAATTCTTCCCCGTGAGGGAAGTGAGCAAGCAAGAGCTGCTCACCTCAAAGATTTAATGTCACATGTCACACACCTGTGGGAGCTGCTGCCCGGTCACACCACCCCAAACACCCAGCAGATAAAGGGTAATTGTCTTTATGGGGATTTGTCACTTCTGTTTCATCCTAAACATGAGATCTTTGGGTGTTTGATGTCCTCATCAAAGGCCAAGTTTCTGGAGTAATAACATGAAGACTTGGTTCACGTGGTAAAATAGGAATTTTCTGGTCTTCAGGGCTGAGGAGCAGCATTTAAAAGGTTTAAAGAATCAGCCCCAATTCCCCAAAACCTCAGATTCCAGCAGGGAAAAATAAAATCTATTCATTATAAAACCTTTTAAATGGAAAGTTAAACTGGTTCTTTGTTGGTGACACACAGCCCCTTGATTTTTTCCAGGGATTCATGACTGCAGCCTCTGAAAAGTGAACAGAAGGCTGCTGTGTTGGGATTCTTGCTCAAGTCCCATCCCATGGCCCAATATCCCACAGACCCACAGGCCAGACCACGGCAGATCTTGATAGACCACTTTTTATGCAATACAAGAACAATATTGAATGAAAGTTTTGTGCCATGGAATCATACAGAGGAGAAAAGATTGCCTGTCCAGCTCAGTAAAATTAAGAGTTAATAATTAATGGAGAGATTTCTATAACATACAGGAGTTTCTTTTAAAATATAAAATTAATTCTCAATCAAATTTCAACATGCCAATACCTTTTACAAAATTTGAGCTGCAGTGAGGAGAACCAAGGTGAATTTTAGTCCCTCTCTGCTGCCTTGGACACATCACATGCAAGGAATCTGGTCCAGAGTTTGGTGTGCAAGGGTGTTAAACTTGTTAAACTCTGTGAAACTCCACAGAGAAGTCACTTCTGGATTCTAGGTGTAAACCCTGTGGTTTAGGCTCAGGCAAATCTTTGGAATATTTAGGAGTTGTCTTGTCTGTAAGCACTGAACAACACAAATTATCCTACAGAATTCCCTGAAAAATGGCTGAAAGAAACTCTGCCCTTCCAGACAACAAGGCCAGGGAAATTCACATCCAGCTCTTGGTCACTCCCAGCCTTCAGGCAGCACATCCGAGCTTTTCAACTCCCTGGCAACAGGAGAGATCAGCAATCCTCATTCAGGCACGGCTGCAATTCCAGAGGCTGGGAACAGCAGCAGCCGGGGCTGTTCCTGTTTGCAGCAGCTCCCAGGGTTCCTCCTCTCCTCCCTGACATCCTCCTGGAAGCTGGGATGTCGGGAGGGGTGAAAGGAAGGGGCTCCTGAGAGCTCCTGCTGCCATGGCATCATGGATCACTCTTCTCTCCCTCTGCTGAGCCTGCCAAGACAACTCCAAGAAGTCATTCCTGGCCCTGGAATTCCAGAGGTCCCGAGCATTCCTGATCCACACCGAAGTGACTCCTCAGAGCTGCAGCCCTCCCTGCCCTGCTGCAGTTACCAAATGCCGCTCACAGGCACCGATTTTTCACTGTCCAGAAGCTCTGACCATCCCGAAGGATTTCATATCCATAAATCCTGCTGAGATGCTTGGGAAAAGGTCACTTCCCAGTGCCCAGCCCTGTGCACTCAGTGCCTGTGTCCTTCCCCCAGCCGGCTCTGAGCTCTCAGACAGACACACACAGATCTGAGATCGTGTTTCAGGTCATCTTTGAGGTTCTTCTCAACCCAAACCTTTCTGTGATCTGTGAAATCCTGGAGATTTTTGTTTTTCCAGCTTCTCTTCCTGGCCAAATCCCCCCATTCCTGGGAGAGTCCTGTAGCCGTGGAAAGGGGTTTTAACCCTTTAAGTGAGGCAGAAATAAGATGCACAGTTACATGGTTATCTGTCATGACAGGAAGAAAGAGCCAAGTTTATTCAGAAACACACTTGGTTTTATAGCATGACTGCAACTCCAGGAGTAGAGAAAAGGTGATTGGTTCAGAGAGAAGGCAATCCCATTTTTAGGGTTTGGTCACAAACTACAACAGGTGTTCTGTCTTGTTATTAATTCCTTTTTATTTTGACCAAATTATCACCCTGGGAGAAATTTTCTCTAGCCTTGAGCTGGACCAGCTCATCAGGCTGGGAACAGAGCTGAAAAGCTCCAGCCTGGAATATTTTCCAGGCTGTAATTTTCTTATTTTCTCCATATGTGTCCCACAGAGTCCTCAGGGAAGCTGCCCCGAGGCACCTCCAGGAGCATCTGTGACAGCTCAGCTTGGGCCGAAAGGGGATGGAGGAATTCTGCAGGAGTCAGACCTGGACAGCTCCCTCAGCCGGCAGGTGGGAGCCTCCTCCTCTCTCTTTTGGGATCCCGCAGCTTTCCACACAGGAATTCCCAGGATAATGCACAAGGAGACTGAGGCTGCTCCCTGAAGGAGGACATCCCTTTCTCGCCTGGCAAGGTCCCAAAAGCAGGCAGGGGATGAACACTCGTGTTCCAGAGTTCTGGAGTGGCAGGACACAGGTAATGGCTTCCAGAGGGCAGGAATGGATGGGATATTGGGAAGGAATTGTTCCCTGGGAGAGTGGTGAATTCCTGGAATGGAATTCCCGGAGAAGCTGTGGCTGCCCCTGGATCCCTGAAAGTGTCCAAGGCCAGGCTGGATGGGTTTGGAGCAGCTTGGGATGATGGAAGGTGTCCCTGCCCATGGCAGAGTTTGGAATTAAATGGGTTTAAGGTCCCTCCCAACCCAAATCATTCCATGATTTTTTTAAAGTGCCAACACCATAGAGATGATGCACAGGGATCACTTCAGGCAGTAACTCAGGAAGATTTTTGGGATTCATTGTTGACTTTCACCAGCCCAGGTGATGTTCTTCCTCATTTCCCTGTGACTTGTGACCATTTCTGTCCCATCGTGCTGCAATATTCCCACATTCCCAATCCTCCAGCCAAAAAGCTGCCTGGTGAGAGGAAGAATATTCCTGATATTCCTGACCCCTTCCCTAGAGCTGGCCAGTGCAGGGATAGTCCAGCTTTGTTTCTGGAAAGTAAAACTGCTTCAGGATGAAACCTGAGGATGTGGATACCGTGGGGATTTGTTTTCTCTACTAGAGAAAAAAACCAAAAACTAAAGCAATGTTTGTGAGAGAGAGGCTGGGGGAAAAGTCCAACTTCCTAAAATAGGAAAACTGTTGCACTCATTTCATTTTTTCTCCTGAGGAGACTGAGAGGGGAAAAAAAAAATTAAGCTGGCAGATGTCTGTGGTTGTGCTGAATGCACTCAGATCCTTGGGTGATAAATGTGGCAGGAGAGCTGGAACAGAACAGGATAAATGTATTTGGTGAGGTCCTGTCAAAGGATCCATTTCCCATTAAAACAGGAAGGGAGCAGCAGGAAATGTGCTTGGAATGGCTGATATGAACAGAAGGGGGTCCTGGTTCCCTCCAGCACCCCCAAGGCAGCCTCAGAACCTCCACTGAGACAATTCTGGGGTATTTCCCATGATTTTCTGGGTTTACTCTGGAGTTGGTGCCCACCCCCCTTCCAAAATCTCTCTTTTCAGGGAGGATCAGGAGATTCTGGGCACTGCTCACACCAAACAAAGCCAGTCAGGGATTTCCCACAGGATTTTTTTTCCCTCTTCGTCCTCAGCTCATCAAACCCAAATGTCTTTGTCATCTTCTCTTCCATAAAGATCTTGGTGCCAGGAAAAGGGATTCAGGTGAGAACTGAGGGAGGATTGTTGGGAGATTACCAGGACAGGATGGAAACAGGGAAAGGAAACAAATCCCCTGGATACTGTAAGAGATCCGTGAATTAATGAATTAATTGAGCAGAATTAATGAATGTTTGTGCTCCCTCCTCTGTCCTTGCAGCTGAAGGAGCTGAAGAAGCTCATGGGTATCAAATAAACAGGAATTAAATGGGATATAACAGACATTGGGATCAGGCAATGGAATTTCCCCTGCCCATTTCATAGCAGGAGTAGAAGAATTGTTGGTTTTGTTATCAAGAGGGAGGGAGAAGCTGAGCAAGGAGGGAAGAGGAGCAGGGCAGACATTCCACCCCTCCTTTGCTTCCTGGAGCTTTCTGAGGGATTTATTTGGGAGAAGGGTGAGGAGCAGCAGCTGTGCAGTGAAGGATGTGATTCCTACCCCTCCAAAAATCCCTTTAGGAGGCGTTGAGGAGGTTTTTCCCTCTCAGGAGTAGCTGAGGAGTCTGCTGTGGATTCCCAAATCCTGCATGGAAATGGATAAACCAGCAATCCAGGCAGCTCTCCTTCAGCAGGGTGGCTTCCCTAAAAAAAGACCAAGCAGCTTCTGGAGCCACTGAAGCTTTTATCACTTTGAAAATGCTGGGCAGTTTTTAAAGGCAGACACTTCCCTGGAGCAATGCCAGGGCTGGAAAGGAAGCACTGGAATTTCTCATCCATAAAGCTGCAGGCAGGTGCAGGGGATGGAAAGCAGGAAGGATTTGTCATAGTCCCAAAACAACGAGGGTGATTCCGTGCATGATTTCTCCTGAAACAAACCTGGAAACCCAAATATTTTGGTTAAAGGCAGCAGCGAGGAACATTGCAACACTTCCTGGGATGTGAAGCTGAGATCTCAGATTCCCAATTTTCTCTGTAGCCTGGGCTTTAGGAGGGAGGATGGGCTTGAATCCTGAGCCACGACAGAGGTGGGAAGTGCTGGATGCTCTGGAAAATAACATGGAACAGAGCAGAAAAAAAATACCAGCAGGAAGGTGGATTAGGATTATGTTGTGCCTGCTTTGGAAAAAACTGGATGTTCCCACTGCCTCAGCTTTCCTGGCAGCCCCAAAGGTGCCACCAAGGGATCAGGTGTTACTTTAGCAGGAAGGACAGGAAAAGTTGGATTTTCCAGGCAAGGAACTGAGAAAGGAAGGAGCTTCTGTCACTTTTCTCCTGTGCTGCAGCTTCCCTGGATCAGCACAAGCTCCTCACTCCTCTTCCTCCCCCTCACAGCAGCCTGGCAGACACGGAGCTGACTCATCCCACCGAGTTCTTTGGGAGCATCCCAATCGCTGGGAGGGTGCAGGAGGAGCTGTGGGTCAGGGCTGAAAGGTGCTGGGGAATATTCTCCTCTCTGCTGCCAGCCCTGATCCCACAGCTTGTCCCCAGCCCAGTTTATCCAACTGGAGGAGGATTTGTGTCTGCAAGTTGATGAATTCTGGGGAAAAAATAGCCACTGACAAGATTATTCATCCTGCAAAACAGCCAAGGCTGGAAGGTCCTTGGGTTTGATGAAGGAAGCAGCTAAAATTGTGTCTAAATAAACACAAGTAGCACATGAACAGATATTAAAAGTCCTGACATGAAAGCTTGAATTCCTCATGGAAAAGGATCTTGGAATGGTTTGGGTTGGGAGGGACCTGAGGGATTATCCAGTCCCCTCTCCATGGGCAGGGACACCTTCCACTATCCCAGGATGCTGCAATCTGGCCTTGGACACTTCCAAGGATAGGAAATCTGTGCCAGGGCCTGCCCACCCTCACAGGGAGACTCTGGGAAGTGCCCAGGGAAGGGATTTTCCTCTCTGTAAAGAGCTCAGTTAATTAACATCAGCTCCCTAAAACCACACCAAAGCAGTGGCCATAAAGATTTTAGCCCCTAATCCTGAGATTGGCTCTTTAGGAGTGGGAAGAAGGATCTCAAATTGGCAGGAAAGGTTCCAGTGTCTTTTTGCCTACAAAAAAAAAAAAAAAAAAAAGAGAAAACAGAGCAGATTTTAAACCAACAAGAAACCTTTCTGTGTTTTAGCCTGGCAACCCTGGCTTGTGTTTCTGGGTGCTGTCACCACTGAAAGGGTCTGGGCAGGTGACACAAAGCAGGAGTTGCAGGGAAATAATCTTCAGATCTCCTGAGTTTCCATCTGTGCAGTTTTAAGCTCCCTATTTCAGCCAGAGAGGCCACAGAGCTCGAGGGGCTCAGAGCAATCTCTGCCAGCTCCAGACAGGGAATTGGAGTCCTCACAGGGACGAGGGCAGGGCTCCTGCTCCAACATCTATTTCCACATCCAGCCGATGGGAAAAAGAGAAAAAGGCTCCCACAGTTATAAAATCACAGACTCCTGGAATCATTAATCTTGGAAAAGTCCTCTGAGACCATCAAGTCCAATTATTTCCCAGCACTGCCAAGGCCACCACTGCCCCATGTCCCCGAGGGCCACATCCACAGGGCTTTTAAATCCCTCCAGGGATGGGGACTCCACCCCTGCCCTGGGCAGCCGTGCCAGGGCTGGAAAAACTTTTCCATGAAGAAATTTTCTGTAACATCCAAGGTGAACCTTCTCTGGAGTAACTCGAAGCCCTTTCCTCCTCCTGTCCCTGTTCCCAGATCCCAAATGCCCCCGGCTGTCCCCTCCTGGCAGGGAGTTGTGCAGAGCCAGAAATTCCCCCTGAGCCTCCTTTTCTCCAGGCTGAGCCCCCCCAGCTCCCTCAGGGATTCTCCAGCCCCTTCCCATTTCCCTCAGGGATTCTCCATTTCCTTCCCATTTCCCTCAGGGATTCTCCATTCCCTTCCCATTTCCCTCAGGGATTCTCCAGCCCCTTCCCATTTCCCTCAGGGATTCTCCATTCCCTTCCCATTTCCCTCAGGGATTCTCCAGCCCCTTCCCATTTCCCTCGGGGATTCTCCATTCCCTTCCCATTTCCCTCAGGGATTCTCCAGCCCCTTCCCAGCTCCCTCAGCCACTCCTGATTCTTCAGCCCCTTCTCCACCTCCATCTGCTGCTCCAGATCCTTCCCAGCTCCAAGACCAGCAGCACCCTAAACCAATCTTTTCCCTTTCAGAGCACATTGAAAACGCTGTTGACTGAAAACAAACAGAAACCCAACATCCTTCACTTCAGCTGGAGCTGTTGGAAGGAATCTCTCTGGAACCTTCCCTGCTCCAGGCAGGAGTTGTTTCCAGGGCGTGGGGGATGAAATGGGGAGCAGGGCTGAGTCCATCGCTGTCCCTGCTGGTCCCTGTGCTGAGGAGGGAGTTCTCTCCCAGCTGGAATTCTCCTGATCATCCAGCTGGAGTTTTCCTCACCATCCAGCTGGAAATTTCCTCACCATCCAGCTGGAGTTCTTCTGAAGATCCAGCTGGAGTTCTCCTGACCACCCAGCTGGATTTCCCCTGATGATCCTGCTGGAGTTTTCCTGACAATCCAGGTGGAATTTTCCTGACGATCCAGGTGTTTTCCTGATGATCCAGGTGTTTTCTTGACGATCCAGGTGTTTTCCTGATAATCCAGGTGAAGTTTTCTGATGATCCAGCTGGAGTTTTCCTGACTACCCAGCTGGAGTTCTCCTGGCCACTCAGATGGAGTTCTCCTCACGATCCAGCTGGAGTTTTCCTGGCCACCCAGCTGGAGCAGAGGGATTCCAAGCTGTTCCTGCAAACAGCAGCCGGTCTCCTAAGAGCTTCTGACATTCAGCAGGCACAAGATTAAACAATTCTTTCCCTGCCAGATCTTTAATCATCGTTGGAAGCTCGAGATGAGGCTCTGAGTGCTCCTTTGCAGCCTGAGCTGGGTCTCCTGCCCACCTGTGTGCCCTGGATGGATTTGGGAGATTTAACAGAGCTGTTCCTTGGCTTTCCCATCCCATCCATTCATGGAATTGTAAAATCCCATTCACAGAATTCACAGAATTCTAAAATCCCACCGTGGTTTGGATTTGGATGGAGATTAAAGCCCATCTCATTCCACCCAAGGCTGGGGACACCTTTCCCCAGCCCAGGTTGCTCCTTTTCCTTTGCCAAGTGCTGGATCCTTATGGAAATTGTTTTCTTGGCTGGAAAAGCTCTGGGGAAGTAGCACTTTGTGTTTGTCACCCATCCCTAACTCTCCTCTGGGATCTCAAGGGATAAATGGCTGCATTTGAATGAATTTTCAGGGATGGGAAATGAGCTTCATTTGCATCCCAAAAGGGCCCAACCAGGACGACAAGGGGGAAAAGAGGAGCTGTGTGTAAAAAAGGGAATTAAAAGGGCCAGACAAGACCCTTTAATCAGCTCTGAACTGACCTTTATCTCTCACAGGTCCCCAGACCTCACTGCCCACTGCTTTTCACCAGCATCCAACCCTCCCTAACCCGGGCTGTCCCTTCCTCCATCCCTTGTTTTTCCAGCCATCCCTCCCAGCAGGCTGCTGCACTGTCCTGTTGGTACCCTGAAGCCTGGGAGATTGGAACTTTCTGTGCTTTCTCCTCCAGGGGAACACTGCTTTTGATTTGAGGCCTCGGGGAAGGCTCCAAATTTGAGTGATGGAGTTAAAATCACGGGTGTGCAGTGAATAGAAGTGTGTGATTGCACATGGTGAAGGGTTTGGAATTTGGGGTTTTAGGAAATAGTGATAAGTATGGGACAAGATGGACATTCTTGGGTGTTGTCTCTTTCCTCCTTCTTCTTCTTCTTTCTTCTTCATGGTTTCAAATAGTTTTTAGTTAGAGAGAAAATCCCACAGTGTGGGTGACAAGTGTTCAGTTATTGGGTCAAAAATATAAATAATAGAAATGTTAGTTTTTAATTAAATAGTTAGCCTTTAAAAGGCCTTGTAACTAGCTAAATCTCCCTCCATTTTCCCTTTTAACTTGTTAATTGGAAATGTTGCAGAAGTCTCTGCACTTTAGATAAAATTTAATAAACAACCAAGTCCAAACAAAAAAAAAAATCTGTCTCTGGAGCATTCAATCCTGACTCTGAGTAAAAGTAAAAAAAAAAAAGAATAAAAAATCTAAGCCCTACCATTATTCCAGGAGCCATCAGGGCTGTTCTGCAGCTTCCTGGGGAGAGTTGTCAGTGCCCAGCCCTGCTCTGCTGCTGCCAGCTCTGCCACAAGCACTGAGTCCTTCATTAATGAGGCCCCCACAGACAATTCCCAGGTTTGGTTTGGGATCATCCTGCTTTTCCAGCCACAAGGATGCTGTGGTTTCCCAGTTTGGCTCTTCCTGAAAGGAATTTGGGGTTTTTTTGGTGTTGCTGGGGCTGTGTGCCAGTGCTGCAGTGTCCTTGTCAACAGCAGGATCTGGGCACTGGGGCAGGTGCTGAAATCCCAGTGTTTTACTGGGAAAAAAACCTGGATGCACACCCCAAACAGATTTAATTCAAACCTTGAGATAAATTGCTTTCCCATCAGAGGGAAGATTGGAGGAATGGGATCCTTCCTCTTGCAGAAATTCCCACCAGAAACCTGCATTTTAATGCTCTTTTCTCCAATAGAGAACACAAAATCTGGAATATCCATTAACAAAACCATGGCCTGGGTAAGGATTTGAAGGATGTATTGATCCCTTTTGTAATTTTTTAATCAGGGAATCATGGAAAGGGTTGGAAGGGACCTTAAAGATGATCAAGTTCCAAATCCCTGGCAAGCTGCTTCAAACATCAATCCCAGTTTAAAAATTAAAAAGGAAAAAAAAAAAAAAAAGAATTGTAGCTGCAAATGACATGGAAAAGGGAAAATGACACATTTGATTCATTTTCTTACATAAAAGAGCTGCACTCCTGAATGCTCTTCAGAATGAATCTGCAGGATCTTAATTTGTACTTGAGAAGCTGCACACGGTTCCTAAAATTGCTCGTTTCAAACTGAAAAGGCCTTTCCTGGGGGGTGTGAGGCCACGGCCAAAAAATCCCATTTCTCTGCAAAATGCCCAGATTCCCTGGGAACTGGCATGGGATTGTTTGTGCCATAGGAACATTTCTGGGGAAGCAGCAACATTTTTCCTGGGAAGGAAACAGAAACTGTGCTGGGTCACTCCTGGGGCTGCTCTTGGGCTGCTCCCAAATGCAATTCCACAGGATTTTCCTCCCCCCCACCCATTCCCAGAGAAGTGAATCCCTTTGGATGTGCCAGGCACTGACCCAGGAGTGGAGGACACCCCTCAGAGCAGAGCTGCAGGTGAAGATCCCCACCTGAAACCCGTTTTTCCCCCATGCCATGACCCTGTTCCCTATTTTCTCCCTGTTCCCGGTTCCTTTCCCAGCTCTCCTGCCAAGGGAGCAGAGCCTGGGAGAGGCAGCAAACACAAATTCCCTGCTCCAGACATTTTTAAGGACAAAAATTCCAGGGCTTTTCCTGGAACAAAGCTCCTTCCAACCCTCCCAGGGTGACACCTGTGTCCCTTGCAGGGACAATTCTTCTGGAATGAGTGAGAGCTTCTTGTGGCTCCACCAAAAACTTCCTTACCTTCCAAAATCCCCAGGCACTGCACATTCCCATCTCTGTGTCAGCCAGCAACAAACCGAGGAGATTTTGCTCCCGTGGCTGCAAACACAGCCTGGGAAAGGCTCAGCTGAGGAGAAAAATAATGATGGAAAATAACTGGCCCCAGCTCCCAGTTTTCCCCAGCTCCCAACTCCCCTCCCCGAGGCAGCTGCTGCCCGGGGGAGCGGCCGGAGCTGTAACCAGAGCCAGAGGCAGCAGATGGAGCATTCAGGATATGCAGATTTTGGCTTTCTGTGGGAGCACGGAGAGGTGAGGAGCAGGATCGGATGTCCCTGCCATCAGGATGGAAATGGCAGCTTCAGGAATTATTTGTGGAGCTGTGGCCCCGTGCTGTGGGTCAGGACCTGGATTTGCAGCATCCTCAGGAACACTGGGATTGCAGATGGGAACAGGAACAGATCCAGTCCCTTGGTTCTACACTGATCACACCCCAAATCTTCTCTTTGTGCTGAAGCAGCTCCGATTTTCTCTATTTCCTGCAGGATTTTTGCAGAGGAGATCCATTGGTTTTCCTGAGGAGCACCACGTGCTCTCGTGGGATGGCAGCGGGAGGAGAAACCTGGGAATCTGCCAGTGTCCACTGAGGAGAGACCTCTGCACATCTCCTAATTCCTGAATTTCCCCACGTTCCCAGGAAAACCCTCCCTGGCCCCTCAGCTCATCACTCCCATGGTTAAGCTCCCCCTGTTTGTATGGAATTACTGGGAAAGGCTAAAATCAACATCAGCTTTTTATTTCTGGAGAAAGATGATCTTCAAACACAACCAAATCATTTTTCTGGACACTTCCATGAAAGGCTCATTCCATTCTCCAGAGAAATGGGCTCTCCTGTCCCTTCCCAACAGCAGGAAGTGAATCCTAAACCCAGCATCCATCCCAGCCTGGAATGCCACAGGATCCTGCAGGTTTCTCTCCAATCACAGGGACAAGGTTTGGTTCCTAACACACAACAGGTTTTCATTCCTCGCCCCACACAATATTTTGGAAACCAGAACATCAGATCTGTGTCACATCCAGCATCAAAGAGCCCCCATGAGAGCCAGGTCAGCAGCTTAACAAAAACCAGCAGAGGGGTTTTGTGTTAAGCTGGGTTTAAATTCACCCTTGCTTTGGTTTTTAGCGTCAGTTTTGTCCTTTTGGTTTTGTCTCTCTGAAGTTTGACAGAAATTTATTCTTTGGAATACACAATGAATTCATTCTCCTTCACTCCTCAAAACAGTCCTCTGAAAAGGCAGGTGTAGAAAAATACTTGTGAACTATGACATAAAAACAAATAAAAAATAGCTTTGGCTTGCAAATGTGAGTGGGTTTGTTTTCCTGCTTCTCCCAGAAAATCCAGAGCTGATTTTCCTCCCACCTGAGGTTTCCTGGCAGGGTTGTAGAGGCAAAAGCCATACAGACAGGTTGGATCCCCCAAAGTCAAAAATGCAGAATCTTTGTATCCAATTCCTGTCTTTTCTCCCATGGAATCTCAGGAAAGAGCTCGGGAAGAGATGTCAGTGTAAAACTGCACCATTTGCAATCCTGTGTTCAACAACAGAATGTGGCTACTTTACTTTAAATACATCATTTTATCCAGTTAATGGTGACACAGGAATTTGGATCCTCTTCCTCTTCCTGCAGTACCCTGAGCCTTTTACTCTTTGGATCTATTCCTTCCAACCACATCCAGGCTGACTCCATGTCACAAATCATTCCCAAGGAAATGGCACATTCCAGCTTTTCTCCCACAGAAATATCCCGGGCCTTGGATCAGCTCTGTCACCCTTGGGTGCTCCAGGTGAAGCCTAAACCCAGAACAAGCTGGAGGGGGAAAACAGGGGAATGCATCAACACCTGGAAAAACGTCAGGAATTTGGAATTTTGGGGCGATTCTGTCACTTTTTCTCCGTGGCCTCCTGCCCTTTGGCTGCAGCCACCCCAAACTGTGGAACATAGGGAACGGTGGCTTTGGGCTTGAGGCTGCTGTGGATAAAGTCCTTGACATTTGCTGGGATGTGCTGGAGAACCACCCCCTCTGGGAGCAGCTCCGTGCTTTGGGGCTGCCACATCCCCCTGGAGCTGCCTGCCAGGAAAATGTCCCTGTGTCCCTTTGGCAGGGATGTGATGCCCAGGTAACACAGGCTCCTCTGGCTGCTGCCTGGGAAAGCTTCAGCCAAAGGCTCTGAGAATCCCTCTGAGGAAACCAGGGACAGAGCCCTGCTGGGCTGGGAGCCAGGAAACACCAGGAATGCCTCACTCCCAACTTCCCAAGCACCACTGGAGAAGGCACCTGAACCCACAGAACCCTCCCCCGGGAAACAGCCATCCAAACCATTCCTTGGGCTCGTTCTCCGTGGGCAAAGGCCGCTGGATTGGGAATTGCTGATGACTGTGGCATATCTGAGCTCACACTGAGCTCTGCTTTCTCCATCCTGGCAGCTCCTGGAGAAGCTGCTGCTCTGGAAGTGGCTGCTGGAACAAGCTGAGTCACATTCTGAGTCTTGGGAGGTTGGAAATGTGGAATCAATCCCTAAAAAATCTCCTGGCTCTTTTTTTTCCAAGGGTTTGGTGATGCTGGTGTCTTCCAGCAGCACCTCTGCCTCCAGGAGAAGTGGCTCACACGACATTGGCTCGGGGTGCTTGGCAAAAAGATGCTCCAGAGTTTCAGGCTGGAAGAAAAGAGGGATTTTAATGCTCATTTATTATGGAACAGCTTGATTTCACTCTCCAGGTTTTATGGATCCAACACCAAAGGTCATTCCCAGGAGCCTGGAATTCTGCCACATGAAGTTCACACATTGTTTTTTAAGAATTTATAGTTGAAAATCCTCTAGGACAGCATTTCCTCAATAGATTTAATCATTGCTGCATCAGATGAAGGAACTTTCCCTTCTAGGATTGGATTATCCAGGTCAAATTCAGCCTTTCCAGAGGATTTTTGGAGCATTCCCACCTGTTTGAACTGAGTGAAACACCTCTATTTGGGAGAAATGCAGGATTTGCTGCTCCCTAATAAATGCACATGGAAATTATCCACCAGCATGAACTGACAGCAGCACAAGAGCTTCAAGGGAAAATTCCCTTCTATTTCCTAATGAATTCAGGACAAAAGAGATAAACCCAGGTTTTTTTGTGGATTAACAAATCATTTTTAACAGCAGGGAAGTTGCCAAAATAATGAGGAAAATGTCAAAATACTTGGAGTAGTGGGAAATTAAAGCAAAGAGTAAAACTCTTGGGCTCTGCTCAGTCCAGACTCACTGTTGGTGACACCTGGGCCCGAAATTTGGGATTTTTCCCCCACAAATCCATCACCTTCTCACATCAAAATGAACAGGGAGCTTTGAAACAGTGAAAATAACTTTGTTTCTCCCCATGGTTTATCCCTAATGGAGATGTTTGCTCTCCATGGACACCCCAGCAAAGCCCTCCCAGCCAAGGCCAGGGGGGTTTTGGCAAAGGCCACCATCTGTCACCTGTTAAAAAGTGGCAGATTTTTATCACATCCAATGCATATTCCAGAGGCCTGGGAAATTGGAACCTCTGGATGGAGCCAGGGGGGTGAACAGGGCTGGATTTCCACTGGAGACAGAGCTGGGACAACAGCCCTGGGTGGAGGGAGCAGCAGCCCCAGGGAAATACAAACCTGCTGGAAATTAACTCCCTGTGCCCACGAGCAGTTCCTGGGGTTGGGAACATCCTCCCAGAGCAGCTTCTTCATCCTGAAATGTCAGGGAAATGCTGGAGCTGGTGCAGGGAAGGAATCTCTGCCATTTTATTTATCCACAAATCATCATGGAATAATCATGGGAGAGATGATAAATGGCCCAAATTTAATCCAAAACATAAAGAAGGGACATTCCAGGCAGCAGGAAAATATAAAAGTGCTGAATGATCACAACCCACAGGGCCTAAAGGGGCTCCAGGAGAGCTGGGGAGGGATTTGGGACAAGGGATGGAGGGACAGGACACAGGGAATGGCTGTGAGCTGGAAAAGGGGAATTTAAATGGGATATTGGGAAGGAATTCCTGGTTAGGAGGGTGGGGAGGCCCTGGAATAGAATTCCCAGATTTGCTGTGGCTGCCCCTGGATCCCTGGCAGTGCCCAAGGCCAGGCTGGAGCAGCCTGGGACAGTGGGAGGTGTCCCTTGGGTGGCCCCGGATGGGATTGAAGGTCCCTCCCAACCCAAACCAGTTTGGGATTGTGTGACACCAGTTCAGCAGAGTGGCCCCAGTGCAGCTGCAGCACCTGGACTTTTGGGGAAAAAGGAAAAAAGGAAAAAGGAAAAAGGAAAAAGGAAAAAGGAAAAAGGAAAAAGGAAAAAGGAAAAAGGAAAAAGGAAAAAGGAAAAAGGAAAAAGGAAAAAGGAAAAAGGAAAAAGGAAAAAGGAAGGTACCTTTGGTGTGAAAGCAGCAACGTTCCCAGCAGCAAAACTGAGGTGGAAAAAACAATTGGCAGAACCACGTGGAGGCTGCCACTATTCCCAGGTTCAAATCCCCCTGGAAATGAAGGAGTTCAGCTATTAATGCAGCAAAATGATTGTCTGGGAGCAAATAGTTGGCAAGAGGGAAATGCAAACAGTAGAAACAACAGCTTAGATGGGGAAATAACCTTGAGCAACAGTTTTATTGCACATGGACAAACCTTTCCTTTGGGAATAAACAGACAAAAAGGAATTATTTTAAATAGGAGTTTAATCCTTCACTCAGCCCAGCCCACAGAGTTCTCAAATTAAAGCTGAAGTCTGTTCAGTCTGTTTGTAGGTACATTACAGTGACTTTATTACTTTTTTTTTTTCAGAAAGGACAGAGATTTGGCACTTAAAGGTCACTTTGACTGCAGAAAAAACCAGGGGAAAAGATCCTGTCAGTCACCTTTGGCAAAGTGATCCGTGGCTCTGGCTTTGCCAACTCCTCCAGCAAACACAGGGTAGAGGCTGAACTGGTACTTCTCAATCAGGATAAAGTGATCTGGAAAGGGGAAATCAGCCAGGGAAATCCACTGTTACCCATTTTGAAACAATTCCCTCCACAGAGGCACAAATCAGAGCTCAGAGCAGCCCAGAGAGGGCAATAATGGATCCATCTTTTATAGATCCCCACTTCAAAATCCCAAGGTTTAGACAATTAATCCAGCATTGTTCTGTCATGGAATGAACTCCTTATGGAGCCACTGTGATAATTTGCAGGAGTAAAGTCAAAATTCAAAGGAAATGCAGATATTCATTTGAATAATTAGCTGGTGTGTTCAATATTCCAGAACTAATTTTACTGTATTGCCACAAAATGAACTCACTCCAGAGCTTAAACTGATTATTAATGCAACAGGCAATCGTCTAATGAGCATCAAAATTTGATTTATTGGCCAATAAAAGTGATTAGAAACAGGGAAGAGGAAAAAGGGCTCAGAGCTCAGAAATTCCACATTTTCTGTTCCACACCAATTAACAGCACGAATTCTATTTTCAAGCACACACTCACCATAAATAAAATATTTCCTGAGATTTGGAGGAACTCGCAGCCATTTCATCTGCTCCCCTTTGTTCAGGTTCTTCCACTCAATCACAAAGGATTTTATCCCAGGGATTTGGGGACAGAGAGTCCAAACCACAACCACACAGGTGCTGTTCACCAGGTAAGCACTCAGGGATTGCACAGCATCCACTGGGAAAACAGGGAGAACACCTGGGGTCTATATCCCATAAATTGCTGGAGTTTCACCACTTCATCACTTTAATTACCTTTTGTATGATAAACCCACATCAGCAGAAAGATTTATTTTCTTCAAGCCACCAAAATTTAGGTTACACTAAACCTAAGTCCCAAGCACTCAACACATCAATTTTCTTACAGACATCAAATATCCCAATTCTCACATGCAATTCCTCAATTATCCTTATCTAAAAAATTAAAACTCCTGAATTCTCAAGAATAAATTAAGCAAAGTGCAGCCAAATGCAGGAATTGCTGCTCAGGAAGTCTGAGGACTCTGTACCCTGGCAGCCCAAACCACGACCACGTTTCATTTTGGAAACAACAAAACATTTCCCAGCAGGAATTTTGGGTGTTCCCAAATCAAAAGACATGAAAGATCAGTTCTCCAGCAGAATTTTATTTTTCTTTGATTAATTACTTTACATTTTATTAGTGAAGACAGCCCAATGGCAACTTTTTTCCCAACCCAAAAATCACAGGATTTTCATGCTGGAAATCTCTGTTTTCCAACAGCTCTGTTGGTGCTGAATGTATCTCCATAAAACATTCTTTATTCTAATAGAAGGAATTTTATCCCAAAGAAAGCTTTCCCCATGAACATCACCAGGACTCCTGGCATTTCCCACATCCCACTCATTGCTGCTCTTACCTGTGCTCATTTGCTGGGATAGAGTTAAATTAGAATTAATTGCAGAAATTCCAACTGAATTCATGGCTAAAATGGTGACAGTGTGGGTTGGCTCAATCCATGGAAAAGTCCAGCTGGTGCCATGATCCACAAATTCCTCCCAGGAGCTGTTCCCTGGGGTCTGGTGCTTTATGATGTATCTGCTCACACTGCACAACGAGTGATTCTCCATCAGGGGCTGCAGCAATTCATTAATTAATGGCCATTAATTCCTGAACTCCTTCCCCATCCCCTGATTCCCACAGCAAAGGTTGTTTGGGCAGCTGCAGTTTTAAGCAAACAGGACCCAAAAAGGAAATTGTGGCTCCTGGCTTTTTACCCAAGGGCTGGAGTCCTTTCAGAGGCTTCAATTCTCCCTCTCAGAGCTGACTCTCATTCCCTCCCTCTCTTCCCAGCAAAGGGAAGTGAAGGACAAGGAAAGCCAAACTTTCAGATTCCCACACTTTACACATTTTTCAGGGCTCAAACCCCAGAGCAGCACATGAGCAAACAGGAAGAGGCAGTGAGGAACTTTTTCCTGTTCTGCATTAACATTTTAAGGCAAAGAAGGCAAAACCATCTCCCATTTCATCCCAGGATTGCCACCAGGATTCACCAGGCCAAGCAATTGTCAGGAACACAGAAAAAGGCAAATCCTAATTCCCACAAGCCTCAAGTGCCTGTCACAATCCCCTTCTGGCAATTCCACCTGGTTTTAGGATCAAAGCTGTTCCCACCTTCCACAGGAGTGTCACATTCCTCTGCTTCCTCGCCGGGTCCTCAGAAACGATTCTCCAAAATTCCGGGCCTTGCAAGGGAGCTGCAAAAACAACAATTTGGGAAGGTCAGTGACACCAGAGTGTGGCAAATTCCAGCCCTCAGGGTGGCCCTGGAAGCACAGACCTGTGATGTCCTGAACCAGGGTTTGGGCTGCTCTGCTCCAGTCACTCCAGTATCCAGATCCATCCAATTCCCTGCAGCGCACCTGCACCACGTATTCCACACAAAGCTGCTCCACTTGTAGCACGGCCCAGCTGCCTGCAGGGTTTGGGACTTCATAAAGCTGGGAGAGAAGGCAAAAAAACTCAGAGTGAGAACAAAGGGACGTTCAGGCAGCTCTTAAGAGTCAAAATTCCTGAGAATGAATCCAGTGAGGAAGTGGGATTGTGAGGAATATTCCTTTGTGGGCGCTGCAAATGCTTTTGGCTGGGATTTCCTCTGTGGATCAATGCCATAAAAAGCAGCTCCACTCTGCAGGACAGCAGTGCAATGATCCCTGCTCCAGCCCAGACCTCACCTGTCAGGGGTCACCTGCACCACCTGAGCAGTGCCTTGTCTGCATTTTCTGCTGTCTTCACTCACAGGCAGGATTTAAAACACAAAGGAGATCAATTTCTCATTTGGACTTGGCTGTTTATTAAATCTTATCTAAAGTACACAGAGTTCTGCAACACTTCCAGCCACCAGCTAAAAGTGAGCAAATTGGAGCTGGTTACAAGGTCTTTTAAACAGTTCAATAAAGAGCTAACACCTGTATTATTTATACTTTTGGCCCAATAACCAAACTCCTGTGACCAGCAGTGCAGCACGAACTGTCCAACCAAAAATTACTGCCTGAAACTAGGAAGGAGAAGGAACAAGAAAAGGAAGAAGGAGACAACACCCAAAACCCCCATCTTGTCCCATACTTATCACTATTTCCTAAAACCCCAAATTCCAAACCCTTCACCATGTGCAATCACACACTTCTATTCACTGCACACCCGTGATTTTAACTCCATCACTCAAATTTGGGGCCTTCCCCAAGGCCTCAAGTCAAAAGCAGTGTTCCCCTGGGGGTCAGTGTTAGAAAGCACAGAAAGCTCCAATCTCCCAGGCTTCAGGGTTCCAACCATACCTGCCATGGGGTGTCCCCCCTGCCCCCTGAGCTCCAGCGGATCTGGAATGTCAGATCCCTGCTGGCAAAGACAGGTTTGGTCCAGCTCACGTTCAGCAGCCCCCAGGAGTTCCTGCTGAGTTCTGCTCCCACGTCAGAAGGGGGGAGAGGTTTCACTGGAAAATGGAAAAATTCAGAAATGACTAATTAAAACATGTTAAGAATGCAATGTCTGCACTGCCACTTGCCACGAAATCAAATCCTGGATGGTTTTTCCTTGTCCTGAGGGTGGTGGGTAACACACAGCCTCTGACACTGAACCCATGGCAATATTTCCGTGGATTTTATTTTCATTTAAAGCACAACAGATGATTCTGGGGCTGGCACTCGCTACCTGGCCTGGGATAAAGAGCAAAAGACAGAGCCTGGCAATAAATGTTGAGGGTTAGGTTGGATATTTGGGCAAATGTCTCCATGGAAAGGGTGGGGAGGCATTGGAAACTGCCCAGGGCAGTGCTGGCTCCCCATTCCTGCAGGGATTTAAAATCCCTGTGGATGTGGCACTTGGGGACATGGCCAGTGGTGGCCCTGGTTGGACTCCATGGTCTCCAGGACTTTTCCAACCTTAGCAATTCCATGATTTCCACGGGGTGACCCCTGCAGAAAGCAGCAGCCCCTGTAAAGGCTGGGGGCAGACATTGTGCAGTGATTAATGGAAATGGGTTTATTTTATTAATTGTAAATTCCCCCCAAATTCAGCTTCTCCAGAACAGGAATCTCCCAAAACTCTTGTTTGTTAATCAAATTGAAATAAATTTCTTTTGGATAATCAGGTGTGAATGAGGAGAAAACAACAACAAAAAAGAAATAATTTCTTCATTTTGAATGGGTTTGTTTTGCTTTACTACAATACAGAGCACCCTGTATCCAGGATAAATCATTGTCACCACATAATAAATGTATTTTACAGTTATATAACTCAAATTTATTTCATAATTATGTAACTGTAATTTATTTCATAATTATATAACTCGAATTTATTTCATGTAGCACCTCTGGGATGCAGCTGCCTTATCTGCTCTCACCCATTTCACATTTGTGTCCCAAAAAATACCCAGTGACCTCTCTGTCACAGAGCACATAAGAAGAGGTGATTTGCACATTTTGGAGTTTTTAAAATGCTCAAACACTGCTCCTGCCTCTTGTTTTTATCCAAATTTAAGCACAAATTTAATTTTGTGCTCTGTGTGCCACAAAACTTTGCACCAGTATGGAAGAGCAGGGAGAGTCCCCACGATTTTAAATGGATTTGTAAGTGTGTAAATAACATACTGTACTGGAGTGTAAACTTAATTAATTGAAGACAAATCAGTCTGGACAATTAAATAATCAAAACCTTAAAAATGAGTTTCATTT
Organism: Acridotheres tristis; assembly: GCA_037013685.1. Lineage (NCBI taxonomy): Eukaryota > Metazoa > Chordata > Aves > Passeriformes > Sturnidae > Acridotheres > Acridotheres tristis. The sequence continues at coordinate 2,432,453 of CM072895.1, forward strand.
TGCAATATAACACTTGCATTTTCTAGAGGGAATGACAAGCAGAAATGGATGCTTCATTTAAATCTCCTGTATGGAAATAACATTTAATCCCATTTTTTTTAAGGTAATATCAAAACTCTCATGTTTTTATTTAAAAAAAAATGTGGAAAAAATTCTTTCCCTACACCATTTCAAATCCAGGGGCACAAAGGAAGAGAGATTCATGGATTTGGACTTACCCACATCTGCTGGAATGACACAGGTTGGGGAGGATTCCAGAGTTCCCAGGAAATGTTTAAACTCTATCCACAGGGTATATCCAGATAAAAGGAAAATGGGCTGGAATGTGCACTCATAGGAATGATTCCTCTGCAAATGGCATTCCTTCACCTCTGAGTTTGGAGACAGGCTTGGAAAGTCAGAGCAATAAATTTGGCTCCTTAAAAGAGGAAAAAAAAAAAAAACAAACCACATTAAGTTGATACATTGTAAGTGTAAATCTGGAGGGAATTAAAGGAATGGTGGCACTGGGAATGTCCTGGGATTTTGAGGAATATTTGAATCTTGAATCTGAATCTGAACTAAATGGATCAAAACATTCCAGTCCTGGGATTTTGAGAATTTTTTTGGATCTTGAACCTGAATCTGAACTGAATGGATCAAAACATTTCAGTCCTGGGATTTTGAGGAATATTTGGATGTTAAACCTGAATCTGCACTGAATGGATTAACACATTTCAGTCCTGGGATTTTGAGGAATATTTGGATCTTGAACCTGAATCTGAACTGAATGGATCAAAACATTTCAGTCCTGGGATTTTGAAGATTTTTGGATGTTGAACCTGAATCTGCAATGAATGGATTAACACATTTCAGTGCTGGGATTTTGAGGAATATTTGGATCTTGAACCTGAATCTGAACTGAATGGATCAAAACATTCCAGTCCTGGGATTTTGAGGAATATTTGGATCTGGAACCTGAATCTGAACTGAATGGATTAAAACATTTCAGTCCTCAAAGCCTTGGCTCTGGGAAAAGCAGGACAAACGACCAAAAGCAACAGGTACAGCAAGAGAAGGCAGCTCCAAACCCTCATCAGTTGTGGGATTTTAGGGATTGGCAATGAACACAGCAAGGCAAGTCTGCCAAGAATTGACTCCAGTCAGGAATGACTTCCAAAATCCCAACTGGCAACAAGGGGGGAAGCTGCCACAGACACCCAGTGAGGTCTCCAGGAGATGGGAATAAAACCATCACTTTTGGATTAAAAATCCCATATCCAGTTATCACACCTGGCAATAGAAAAGAGGAGCCCTGGCTTCTGGATGAAATGGAACTGGATAGATTCTTGGAGTGGGAATTGTTCAGCTTTCTCCTCAGCCATGTGAGGAGAGGCTGTGAGTTACTCAGCTGAAGCACCAGAGTTACACTGAGGTGAAATTTCCTTTTCCTGTGCCCAGGATGAAAGCAGTGCCTGGTGCTTTGGAGGTTGGGATTGGAGCATTCCCTGCTCCCACAGGATGATCCCTTTGGAGCTGTTTCTCCTGGCAGCATTGCCTGCAGAGGAAGATGTAAAAACAACCCAAGCAAAACAAAACCCCACAGGCAGAGCAGCACACACAGCACAGCAGTGCTGCACTCCAGCTCCAAAAGGGAACAGCAGCAGGAATTTCATTGCATTCTCCTCTTTCAGGCCTTGCTCTGAACAAATAACCACAAAAATCAGAAGAAAAACAAAGATCAGCAGCATCTGGGCAGGATTTGCAGGCAGTGGTAATGTCGCTGTCTGATCTAGCAGGAACACGAGCAAATCTCCACATTATCACCTCCTACTAGAAAATCACATTTTTAGCTAAACTTGAACAGTGAGAGAGTGGGAATAAAAGCCATGATGAGCAGCATGGGGTTTATTCCCAGCTCCCTGCCCAGCAGTGCACTCATTATATTCATATTTGTGAAGGCAGATTTAAACAAAAGCTACCTCAGCCCCCAGCCAGGCATTAATCCTGCCCTAAAAGCCTCCACTCGAATTTCCAGCATCCCAGTTATTCCTTTAGCCCACAAAACCCAGGGAAATATTCACCTGGCCACCAGGATCACTCAGAACTCCAGCAGAGAAGCCAGGCTGGCTTTCCAAAGGATTAGGCTCTCAGAGCTGGTGGAAGCTGCTGCCAAAATTTCTGCACCTCCAGCCCAGCAGAGCAGTGAAATTTTGGGGTTTTTTGCCTCAGGAAGAGCTGTCTGTCTGTCTGTCTGTCTGTCTGTCTGAGTGGTTCTAGGAAACCCTCAAGCTCAACATGGCAGGGATGGGATGGGATGAGCTTTGAGGTCACTCCCATCCCAAACCAGTCTGGGATTCTGGAGTTCTGGGAATCTAAAGTTCTGGGATTCTGGGATTCTAAAATTCTGAGGCTCTGGGGTTCTGAGATTCTGGGGTTCTAAAGTTCTGGGATTCTGGGATTCTAAAATTCTGGGGTTCTGGGATTCTAAAATTCTGGGGTTCTGGGGCTCGAGGATTCTGGGATTCTAAAGTTCTGGGATTCTGGGATTCTAAAATTCTGGGACTCTGGGGTTCTAAAGTTCTGGGATACTAAAATTCTGGGGTTCTGGGATTCTAGGATTCTGGGGCTCTAGGATTCTGGGATTCTGGGGTTCTGGTGTTCTGGGATTCTAAAGTTCTGGGGCTCTGGGATTCTGGGATTCTAGGATTTGGGGATTCTGGGGTCCTGGTGTTCTGGGATTCTAAAGTTCTGGAGCTCTAGGATTCTGGGGTTCTGCTGTTCTGGGATTTTAAAGTTCTGGGATTCTGGGGCTCTGGAATTCTGGGATTCTGGGGTTCTGGGGTTCTGGGATTCTGGGGTTCTGGGAATTGCTGCAGTCCAAGCTGCTGCCCCCACAAAGCAATATTCCCCTCACCAGCTAAGCTTTGGATGTCTAAGCAAGATTTTTTTTCCAGCTTGGAATGAATTTGTTTCACCCTCTCATTGTACACAGAACAAAAAGATCCAGAATTATGGAAAAATCCAAGACTGAGTGGAGCCCTCAGGAGGTCTCAAGTCCCATCTCAGACTCAGAGCAGTTAAATTCAGATCAGATGGAGCTGCCAGGATGTGAGAGGCTCCAAGAAAGGAATTCAACAACTCCCCCAGGCCAGGGCTGTTCCCTCATTTCCTTACAGCTTGGAGGTAGCAGCAACTGGAACAAGTTTTTAACTGATCCAAAAAATCTTCTGGAATAGGAGTGGCTCCCAAACAGGTTGAAAAGTGCTGAAAAACCTTAATGATAATCGTAATAATAATAATAATAATAATAATAATAATAATAATAATAATAATAATAATAATAATATCTGTTACATACTCAGCTATCTCTGGTTCCCTTCCTGCACACACAATAAAGAATCTGTTAATTCTCTAATTGCATTTCTCCTGAATGCTCTGATAATGTATTTATGTATTATATAATTATTATTATACATATATATATAAATTTACTATTTTCTAATATATAAATTACATCTATAATTATAACATTATGATCTATAAATTACATACAATTATAATTTAAAGACTTAGCACACCCATTTCAGTCATGAGCTGAGCAGTGCTCTGAGTTCTGCCCTCCTGCTGCATTCTCACATTATAATATTATATATAATATTATTTCAAGACTATTTTGAGCAATGCTTTTCCAACAGAAAAAGAGAATTAAAATCCATCCATACCTGTAATACCTTAACTGCAAAGTCCCCAGCAGCAAGGTGGTTGGGTTTGCAGACCACCTGCAAGTCATTTTAGTCAAGTATCCATCAGTCTCACAGGAAATATTAAAATCCATGTCTAATTCAAAGACACGAAAAGCTTAATTAATGAGAGAGAAGGGTTGCTACAACGATGACAAAAAGAACAAAAATAAAGGAAAAATAAGTAAGGAAAAAACAAAAAAAAAATGAAACGAAAAATAAAATCGATTTTAAAAAAAGGCAATAAATGGATTTAAAATGGAAATATTCCATCCTTAGTAGGAAAAAGCCCCAAAAGGAGAATGGAAGCGTCTGGATCTTACCTATTACATAGAATTCAGCATATCTGTGGTGACATTCCCTGCTTTGGTGACAACAGTACAGAGCATTAGACAAGAAACTCCCTCTAGGTTGACTTGCTTTCAAGTTGAAAAGAGTAACTTTGCTTACACGATTGTTCACAAGGGAATATTGGCTGGCTGGGATTTCTTCTGCTAAATTCAGCCACCAAACCACGTCCCTGGCCTCTACAGGCTCAGCTCTGCTGCTGTAGATGCACAGGAATGAAATGTTGGAGCCAGCACTGGTCAGGGTCTTGGCAGGGAAATAAAGGACTTGAGCTGTATCAGAAAGGGGGAGAAAAGGGGAAAAAAATTCCGTTGGGATTTGAAATGGAACTAAAAAAAAATTATATATATAGAAGTATTTGTCAAGAAAATAATGATAAAAAGTAAAAAAAAAAAAAAAATTAAATATTGTTATTATTGCTACAGATGCAGAAATGAGCCCTGGATTGTCTCACTCCATACCTAAAGTTCTTCAATTCTGATTAAAATCATCTTTAATATCCCCAAGCTACACAAAAGGAAAAAGGGGGGCAAAATCCATTGAAATTGAAAATGGAACCAAAAAAGATTTTTTAAATTGTCAATGGAAAATAACAATAATAATGATAATAATGGTAATGATGATGATACTATTATTGTTATTATCATCAACATCATCATTATTACCATTAATTTGTATTTCTTATTTTCTTACTGCTTAATCACTACAAACAGGAGCAGAAATGAGCCCTGGACTGTCTCACTCCATATCTGAAGTTTCTAAACTCTGATTAAAATAATCTTTATTACCCCCATTACACAAAAGACAAAAAAAGGTAAAAAATCCACTGAGACTAGAAACTGAACCAGATAAAACAAGAATGCATTTGTCAAAGGAAATTATTATTATTATTATTACTACTATTATTATTATCCAGTTGTATTTCTAACTTTTCTACTTCTTAATCACTACAAACAGGAGCAGGAATGAGCCCCTGGATTGTCTCACTCCATACCTGAAGTTTCTCAATTCTGATTCAAATAATTTTTAATATTCCCCAGGTTACACAAAAGGAAAAAAAAAAAGGTTAAAAAAATCCATTGAGACTAGAAATTGAACCAGATAAAACAAAAATGCATTTGTCAAAGGAAATTATAATTATTATCTTCATCCAGTTGTATTTCTAATTTTCCTACTCCTTAATCACTATGAACAGGAGCAGGAATGAACCTTGGATTGTCTCACTCCATACCTGAAGTTTCTCAATTCTGATTCAAAATTTAATATTCCCAAGTTTCTAAATTCTGATTCAAAATTCAATATTCCCAGGCAAATCTGAATGAAGTGAGCAAATCCCTGGAGGGTGCAGAGCAAGTAACACAGAGCAGCACAAGGGGAACCAAATAAATTCAATCCATCTTTGCAGGAGTTGCTCTTCCTCCTCCTCCTCCTCCTCCTCCTCCTCCTGAAATCAGGAGATTCAAGTCCCAAAACCTGCAATTAACACCAAATTGGAGCAGTGGTCCAATCCAGGCTCAAAGACACTGAATTTTCCAAAGATTTTAAGAAGTTTAAACTCAGTCCCCATCACTCAGGGATTCAGGGAAGAGCTGGAATGGAGGAATGTTTGCAAAGAACACCCCAAAACCAAAATCCTTTAAGATTAAATTGAATTAAATTTAAATTAAATCCTTTAAAGGTCAGGTTTGCTTCCCCCACTGAGGAACCAGGCAGAGATTTTTAGGATTTTCCCCAAAATTTCCCTTTCTCAGGCAGCAAAGCAGATTTAGGATCTATTGTTGAAGGTTAAGCTCTTTTCTCCAAGGTTTAATTCTTTCTTTGGTGCAGGTACCCACACAGAGGCTCAGGAACAGCACAAGAGTTCAGAGAATTGTGTGGCAGCACAGAGCAAAATATTCCCAGGGAATTCTGAGCAGAGCATGGAAAAATACAATAAAATAATCAGGAATTCAGCTTTGCACAGGGCTCAGCATTACAAACTAGCTGGACTGTATAAAAAGTACATTGGATTTTGCTCTGGGCCTTTAGTTCAACTACAAAAACCAAACCAGAAGTGAGAAAAAAAACCATCAGGAGAAAAAATCTTGAATTGAGGAGAGTTTCAGTGCTGCCAGCTGGAATTGGAAATGGAAAAGCTCAGAGGAAAAATGGAAAAGCTGTGAGGAAAAAAAAAAGCTTTTTTTGTGTGTCTGAGCAGGTGCTGCTGAGGGAGTGAGAGGCACAGAGGTGATCTCCAGAATTCCTAATGCCAGCCTGGCACAGGGAAGGAGCTGAGCCTCGGGAAAAAGCCAGGCAGGAAAAGCTTCCATGGGATTTTTCATCCCAACTCAAGTTCTCCAACACCAAATCCAAGAAACCAAGTGGAAAATTGTTGGAAATTGGGAGTTTGGAACTTTCTGTGCCCAAGCAGTGACCCCTAAAAGAACACTGCATTGAGCTGAGGCCTTGGAGAAGGTTCCCAAAATTGAGTGATAGAATTGGGATTATAGGTGTGTATTTTAAATACATTTAAAAATTTTAAATTTAAGATTTTTAATATCACAGGGTGAAGGGTTTGGAATTTGGGGGTTTAGAATAAAGGTATAAAGCAAAATAGAGGTTTTAGGGCAGAAGTTTCTTTCCTCTTCACCTTCTTCATGGTTCTGGGTGGTATTTTTGTAATTGGATAGAAAATGCTGCACTGCAGGTCGTGGGTGTTTGGTTATTGGGTCAAAAGTAAAAATAATTCAGGTCTTAGCTATTAATTGGACTGTTTGGCTTTAAAAGACCTTGTAACAAGTGAGATCCATCACCACATTTCTCCATTTTTATTTGTTAGCTCCAAGTGCTGTGGCACTCACTGTAACACAGGTAAGAATTAATAAACATCTGAGTCCCAACACAAAATTCCATCTCTCGTGCATTTAATCCTGGCTCTGGCAGAAAAAAAAAAAAAAAAAAAAAAGATAAAAAGGAATAGAAAATCAGCTTTATTCCACAATCCTGCAGGTCCTACCTCCCAGAGTGAGGTTGTAGGGTGAGCTCCAGTCACTCCAGAAGCCTGGGCCATGGAGATTCCTGCTCCTCACTTGCACTGAGGATGGAGAGTCCAGCAGGGCATTGTCTATGGCCACTGAGCTTTCCAGAGCAACCTGAAGCATCTGTTGGATCATCCAAACCCATCGTTGTTGTAAAATGAAACAGGAAAAGAGACAGAGGGAACATAAATAAATTATATGGAGTCAGAATTCCTTACATTCTCTCTCAAGCTTTCTCTTCACACTCAGTTTTTGGGAGTGTTGAGTAAATCAATTTGCTAATTAAGAGACAGGAGATAAGGTCCTCATATTCCACACAGGATTTCCTATGGTTTTAGGTGGCAGGTTGAGTAAAAAAATCTTTCTTCTTTAAATTTCCTGTCAATTAGAGAGTGGTAGAAGGATAAGAGTTGTTTCATTATGGGCTGCTAATTAACAGCTGCTTGTTATTCCAGAGCCACTTGTGTGGTAGGAACAGAAAAAAACAAACCCTATTTATACTAAAACTGATAAATATTAAATATAGATGAGTTACAAAACATCTAGAATGTTGAAAGAAAATGGGTTTGGACTTCACAGAAACCAGGATTTCACCCAAGGAGGAAAATGGGAATTTGTTTGTGAGAGCCAGCAGGAGATGGGGATTCTCTCAGTGTGGACAGATGTAAAATCCTAAAAAGCTTTTCCAGGAAAAAGCAGCGAGCTGAGCCCAGCTCCACCAGAGCAGCCACAGTCAATCCAGGGGCAGGGACAGGGGTGGGAATGCAGGGATTTGGGAACCCTCACCTGGCATCTGGGAACCCTCACCTGGGAATTGGGAACCCTCACCTGGGATTTGAATCCTCATCTGGGATTTGGGAACCCTCACCTGGGATTTGAATCCTCATCTGGGATTTGGGAACCCTCACCTGGGAATCCTCACCTGGGATCTGGGAATCCTCACCTGGGAATTGGGAACCCTCACCTGGGATCTGGGAATCCTCACCTGGGATTTGGGACTCCTCACCTGGGATTTGAACCCTCACCTGGGATCTGGGAATCCTCACCTGGGAATTGGGAACCCTCACCTGGGATCTGGGAATCCTCACCTGGGATTTGGGACTCCTCACCTGGGATTTGAACCCTCACCTGGGATTTGGGACTCCTCACCTGGGATTTGGGAACCCTCACCTGGGATCTGGGACTCCTCACCTGGGATTTGGGACTCCTCACCTGGGATCTGGGAACCCTCACCTGGGATTTGGGACTCCTCACCTGGGATTTGGGACTCCTCACCTGGGAATCCTCACCTGGGATTTGGGACTCCTCACCTGGGAACCCACACCTGGGATTTGAGAACCCTCACCTGGGATTTGGGACTCCTCACCTGGCTGTCCCCCTGTCCCAGAGGAGCAGAGATCCTCACTTGGTGCTGCAGAGGGAAGGGCAGCAGGGCAGGGCTGGCCCAGCACAGCTTCACCTGGCCCCTCTCAGCCAGCTCCAGGTGCAGCTTCACTGGGGCCTCAGGCTTCACTGCACACAAATTAACCAACAATTAACCCCAACCTCACTGCCCCAGCCTGCTGCAGTTACTGACTCACAATTCAGCCCTTAAACCCAGCTCTCTTAAACCCAGCTCTCTTAAACTCCATTTCCAAGAGCTGCTCTACTGCACAGCAGTGATGTTGTGTAATATCCCTGGAAAAGTCACCCTGGTGCTGTTCCATTTATCAGGAAATGCTGTTTGAGCTCCCATTTCTATGAAATCTGCAGGAATTTCTTCCCTCCAGCCACAACTTTTCCCAATAGCCAAGTCCTGGCTTAGCTGCATTGCTGGAAAGAGGGAGTGAGGAAAAGAGGGATGGGAACGCTGAGGAAATCAATTTGCTCCTTATAGTGTGCACAAGGATTTTCTAAATATTCCCATCTTTCCACAGGGGTTATGGCTGTGAAAGGAAATCTGCAGAATTATGTGAGGGCAAAGGAAAAATGGAGAGTTTGGATATTGCCATGAGGATAAAGAGAGTGGGGAATGGATGGGAAATGCTCAGGATTCCATTCCTTAGACAATGACAAGGAACCAAGGTCCTGCTTTTACCTGGTACTGAGATCTTGCCTGCCTTGTCCTCATTCACAGCTCAGTTTTTCCCATGGAACTGGAAAACCCTGCTCCAAACCAAGGGCAGAAGCTGAAGGGAAAAATTCCCAAAAATCCTGGGCAGTGGGCAAATGTTCCCTTCAAATTCCATCTGCACTGATGTCCCATTGAAGTGCCTTACTGGAATGTCACTCAGTTAGATCAAAAATCTCTTATTATTTTCAGTATAAATCCATCACACCAAGCCAGATTTAATTATTTATATCAAATATCTCTTATAATTTTCAGTATAAATCCATCACACCAAGCCAGATTTAATTATTTATATCAGAAATCTCGAATTATTTTCAGTATAAATCCATCACACCAAGCCAGATTTAATTATTTATATCAGAAATCTCTTATAATTTTCAGTATAAATCCACCACACCAAGTCAGATTTTATTTAATTTCTGCTTCTAGATCATGTCAAAGCAGTTAACTTCATGAAGGCCAGCAGGGAGTGATTGGGGAGGAGGCCAACAAAAGTCAGTGGCTTTTCCATCACATTTCTCTGAATCAGATCCCACAGATGATGATGCTTGTGATGCCACCTGCTCCACTATCAGCAAATAAAATCCACATGGCACAAGCACTCAAGAGTTTTACATTCAAAATAGTTTTAATTGAGCTAAATCTTGGCAGAACATACATTAATATTGTGCATTTTTTAAAACATGCTTCACTAAGCAGAGCTAACTTGTGTCATTTTTAAATACTGGCAGACTCCAGCCTGAATTTTTAATTTCTTCCTGCAGCATCATTTCAGCAAGATGCAAAATGCCACCTCTCATCTTACAAACAAGCCCACCCAGAGATTTTAACTGGTTCTGTCTGCAGAGCACACAGTTAGGAGGAAGTTTAGAAAATTCCTAAGCCTTTAAGTTAATAAGATGTTCATAAAACTTTAATTTTTTTTTTTTCCCTGCAGCTGACAGCTCCTGCCTTTATGAAATCTGCCCAAATCTGCAATAACTGGGCACGTTGGATAGCAACACATATCAAATTCATCATGTCAGGAGAGCTGGAGCTTGATCAAACACACAGGAATGTTTTCCAGCTTGGGGTTGCATGGGTGAGGAAGAAAACATCAGGATCAGAGAGCAGCTTGGGAAAATGGGTGGGATTCTCTGCTAAGCAACTTTGGGAACAACTTTTTAAATTTAATTGAAGTTCTCAGCAACAAGCTCCACCACTTGTGCACAGAGAGATCCTGATTAGAAAGGAAAAACTGAGCAAAAACCAATTTATTGAGTGCCTGGGCTGTGCTCAGTGTGGTTTGCACTGCAGCCCAGACAGGGATTTGGGAATTTTCCTGCCCTGGCTGTGCCCCTTTCCCAGCAGGACCATCCTGGGATGTTTTCCAGCCTTGATGTCCCATCTGGGTCACCAGAGCTGCTGCCTGGAAAGGCTGAGCTGGAACAGAGACTGGACAGAGCAAAAGGAATAAAATAGGAATTGATTGAAAGGATTCACCTTGGGCAGTGTCAGAGCCCAGCCAGGGCTGCACCCAAATCAAATCCAAGGTGGATCCTGGGCACGAGTTTTACACTTTTATAAGTTTTGGTTCATCTACATCTTGGGGTCAATGATCCCCCCACAGCCCCAGGCTGTGCAGTCTCAGCCCCTCTGGTTTTCCCCCTTCCCTTCCCATTGTTTCTGATTTTTGGTACTGGCTGCCCTCGATTCTCCAGCTAGAAAAGAATTGTTTTATCCCTGCCCTGAGAAGAGAACTCACCAACACCTGAGATTTCAGAATGGCACACGGAGCAGCAGAGATTGTGCACAACACAAAAGCTGAAAGCCAAGGTGGGGGGTGGGGGGAGGCTCAGCCATGCTCACCTGTGTCCATGGGCTGCAGGGCCAGCAGAGGGGACCCCAGGGCTGTGGCCCCTGCCACCACCTCCAGCCACAGCAGGTAGGTGTGGTTGAGGCTCGGGGAGGCCACCAGGCACTCACAGCTGGCCTGGTCCCCACAGTGACACGGAGCCACCCTCACCGTGCCCTGCACAGAACTCGTGGATGCAGCTCCCAAGGACAGCTCTGATCTGCAGAGGAGGGGGGGGGGAAACAAACCAAGAAACAAAACAATTCTGTATTTTTTTTTTAATGTATCTCAAGAGGTTTGGTCATCTGGATATGGTTTATTGATCAAAAAATTAAATTATTTAATTTAAAAAATAATTGCAACCAATTGCTTTAATTTTGCTGCTTGTCCCTTTTTAAATGATTTCCAAGTAATGAACACAATTCCATTAAAGCATTCCCAGATTTTTTTTAGGCACACAGTATTGTTTCACCTTCCCATGGCAGCTGCCTGCCATCCCAAAAGAGATTGATTCCTAATTCCCATCCATGAGGCACTGAAATAATATCAAAACAATTTCATGTTCCCTCCAGCTCCTGCTACAATTGAGCATTACAGGGAATATTGTAATTATGGAATAGGTTGGGCTGGGAGGGACCTTCAAACCCATCCCATTCCATCTCCTGCCATGGACAGGGACATTTCCCACTGTCCCAGGCTGCTCCAAGCTCCATCCTTGGGCACTGCCAGGGCTCCAGGGGCAGCCACAGTTCCCTGGGAAATCCATTCCAGGGCCTCCCCACCCTCACAGGGAACAATTCCATCCCAAAATCCCACCGAAATCTTTGGAACCAGCACTTCCCAAAGGATTCTTCATTTTCACCTCTACTCTTCAGGCTCTTCCAGAAGCCCACATGTATGGAATTCTGCAGCTATCCAGGGAATAAATCCTCCCCAAGGTTGGGAATTTAATAGTGCAAATAATTGGTGGCCCAATTTCTCCCAGCAGCAAAGCCAAGACAAACCCTGACACTTCAATCACCTCGGATCCTTTCCTGCTTTTCATGTTTCATCCTTACCCAAAAAAATAAAGAAATAAAAGCTCCTGTTTGGAATTGTTCTGCAGTGATTCTGGAATTCTTTCTATCCAGGAAAGGTTTTGTTTTACTAATTCAGAGAAAGAAATGGAAATTCATGGAATAAGAGCCTTTCTGTACATTTTTCCAATGGTTTTACAGCTGGCATGAGTCACTGGAACACTGGGATTGAGGGAGGGCAGAGATCTCTGCACTGGAGGAGAGGGGAGGACGAGATTTGCTGCTTTATTTTTTGGGTTTAGTCCATTTGTTATCTGCTCCATTTATGGGAGAGCAGAGCCCAGGGAACTGGGCATGATTCCCCAGCTCCAATTCCAGATCCTGCCCTGCTTAGAGAGGAAAAGGTCAGAGAATTGAGGAGAATTATGGAGATGGGAAAAGCTGAGGCTGGGACTGCAGGGAACCACTCCTGGATCATCCCAGCCCCACTCCCCTCATCCCTCACTGATCTTTGTGCATCCACCTGGGGCTTGGGATCCTCTGAGGCTGGAAAAACATGGAATTCCAGCAGCACTGCCCTCCCAGCTCCTGAGCCCTGCAGGAACAACCCCAGGCAGGTCCATACCAAGGTATGGTTTACATTTATTAATGCTCCAGACAGCCAATCCTGACATCCCTAAAATAATTCTCACCAGGACTCACAGACTTTAGGAATTATGCTGATGGTATCTGGCAGACACAGAACTCTGAAATTACTTGGAATAATTTTGTTTTTCTAGATGTGGCTCCGCTGTTTTCTCCTGAATTTCCTTTCAAAGACTTTGCAGAATTTTCTTTGAAGCTTCTCTGCCTTCTCCTGTTGCTCACAGATTTTATTGGTCTCCAAAAGCCACAATCAAGCCATAAAAATGTTGATTTTTCCTCGAACCATGTCTTTGATCTGATCTATCTGGAAAGTGGTTACCACCACACCAGCCCCTCATCATTCCTAATAACGATTTCAATTTTTGACCATCCAAATGAACTTGTTTGCACCAAAAAAAAAAAAAAAAAAAAAAAAAAAAAAAGCAGTGTAAAGGGAGAAAAATGCTAAAAGTCTTCTCTCCTGACTTATGAACCCTCAGAAGCTGAGGAGAGGCCACTGGTTCCTCCACCCAAATCCTGTCACAGACAGTTCTTTTAGCCAACACCTTGGAAAACCTCAGAAAAAAAAATAAAAACAACATTTAGGGAGTCCTGAATGTTTTATATTTATATTCAATCCCCTTCAGAAGATGATGTTTCTCCTGCTAAATTCATCTGTGGCCCCGTGGGGAATTTGGAGCCTTTCAATTAGATGCTGCAAAATGGCTGAATTTCAATCTTGTTCTTGCAATTGAAAAGAAAAAAAGTCAAACTTCTTTGAGGAAGAATTACCTGAATTTTCAGGAAAGGTCTATCCCAACCAGGTGCTTGTGAAATAGAATCACCATTGTAACTCTGCTGTCACATTATTCCTACATCCTTTCCAAGCACTGCCTTTATTGGGAATGGATGGAGAAAAGCTGTTCTGGGGCTTCCAGGATTTTTCCATAAATATTTTCCAGTGTTTTTGATCAATGGTAGCTCTAGAAAAATCTTTATTTGAAGAAGCCTCCTCATTAAACTCAGCAGATCTGCTGAGCTCATCAATCTCTAATGAGAGGTTGATTTTCTCTGCCTGGAGAGGCTCAATGCACAACTGATGCACTTGAGGCAAACTGCATGATTTAAACTATAAAAATGGGAATTTAGTTCCAGAACTGGAGGAGAGCCTCCCAGGTATTTCAAATAAATCAAAATATGAATGCAGCCTATGAGCTCAAAGGGCAAATGATAATCAGAATGAAACTGGGAGCACCCAGGAGATCCCTAATGCTAAAGATTCCAGCTCATGGAATTAACCACGGATTTTAATCAGTCCTGGGATCAGGCAGCTGGAAAGATGTTTGGTAGACAATTAACTCAACTTGTCTAATGAAGCTTTGGAATAATCTTTTCTCATCTTTTCTTGTCTATTCTTTTGGAATAACTTTTTCAAAGCTCCTTCCTCTCCCTCACTTGAGCCTCTCACACAGCACTGCCATGGGCAGGACACAACATTCCCATCCCTGAGATTTCCAAGCAGGAAAACTGGGGATGGGATAAATAAGAGGAGACTTCTCTAATACTGAAAAAAAAAAAAAAAAAAAAAAGCTGTGAGAGATCCAAGCTTTTCTGTTGTAGATTCTCCTGTATCATTATTTTTGTGCATTGCCCTGGATGTGAGAATCCTGGCTGGATCTCCAGACTCCCAGGGAGAAACACATGCCAGGAATGCATATTTATAAAACTGGGAATGTTTTCAAGGTATTTTGGCTCAGGAATAAAATGTTAAGGTACCAGAGAGCCAACAGGGAAAGCTGTCACCTTCCCAAAGGATGAAATGCTTGTGTTTGCTGTTCCCCCAGAACACTGGGACCCTAAAAGGAAAATATTCATATGGAATGTGGGGAGGGAAATGAGTTCTCCAAGGTTTTGCTTTGTTTCTCATCTTTGCAGCAAAGAGGAATCAAACAGAGACTCTGATGAGGCCACAGGGCCTGCTCTCCTCAATTGCAGGGCACTCACTGAATTCCCTTCCCAACACAAGGAACCTCTTCAGCCCAGCTGGGGCCCCAACCTTCTGGCATCCCAAAAAAATTGTAATATAGAGATTTCTGCTCTGGGATCACTGGCAAAGCTTTTCCTGTGCAGCTGAGCCTGGACGGAGCAGAGCAAAGGCAGAGCTGCTTCCCCCACAAACACCCATGGAATTGTATTTCAGGAATCAAGAGTCATGAGGAACACTGGAAATGGGAACCCACCTCACCAAAATGGGATTAAAATATTGTGCCAGCTAAATAACCATATTTATTCCTGAATGACACACTTTGGTTTGTGCTCTGACTACAGGGATGATTTGTGCCAAGTGAGATCTGGCTGCTCAGGAAGTCCTTCCCTGGAAGTTCAGCTAACTCAGCTAGTGCAGTTTATCTTTTTTTTTTTTTCCTAAGGAAATGAAATCTGGGGGTTTATAGCAATCCTTCAAACCTATCAATAATCCAGAAAAAAAACTAGGGTGGTTTCATGGAATCAAACAGATCTTTTTATAACCAATGTATACAAGACCTGCCCATGGCCCAGCCAGGATGATTCCATCTCTCAGCATTCCAGGGAATATCCAGCACAGTGACAATGAGATGAGAGCAGCATTTATCATGGTATCACATATTAAATACTTCAAGAGACACAATATTATGGTCAAAACCAAATAAAAAGCAGAATCAAAACTTTAAAATGAAGAAATTCTAACAACAAGCATTCTGTAAGAAGTTAATGCTGATTTCATTAAAATATTTTAAGAAACATAGGAAGGACAGAGAATGGGGACTCTCCATTCTGACCATTTTTCATTCAAAAAACCACAAATTTCCCATATTATCCAGGATTCCTTTTAGACAGGACAAAGTAAAATCTGCAAAGTCAAAGCTCTCACCATGCTGGAAGCTGGAATGTTGATGTTTTAGGAAATGCTTTCAGTTTTCCAGACAAATTTAACAGGGCTTGTACTTACTTCGAGTACAAAAGATTCACCTCCAGGTCAGCTCTCAGGTCCAGCCTCAAAAGCTGCAGGTTACAAACCAAGAGATCCAGCTTGCCTCTAATCCAACACTCCATGTTCCAGCTCCAATCTGCACAAAAGACAGGCATCACACTTTTCTGAACTGCATTGGAACAAAATAAAAGAAATACCTGGAAAGAACTCACAAAGAGAGGACAAGGAACAGATATTCCTGAAAGTGAGGATGCATCACAAATGGGAAAATATTGATGAATAATCTGAGTTGGGCACCTTCAACACTTCCAAGGCTCATAATCCCTGTGGTTCTGCACTGTCATGATTAAAGAAGGAATATTTTTCACTTGGATTTAGGGGCAAGGCTGCAGGGTGAAGAAAAATGAAGCTGGTGGTGGTTGCTGTGTCCTCAGCTGGGGATTTGTAAAATGAAATTCTACCCTCCTGAGGTCAATGAGATTCCTGGCAGCAGGATGGCAGCTCTGTGTTCCTCAGAGACAGGAGCAGGAAAAAAAAAAAAACCTTGGGAAATAAAATCCTAATCCATGTACAGATATTTACTGCATATTTATTATTTAAAGCCTCATATTTCATGTAGAAATGATGCCATTTGCTCTGCCTGCTGATGGAGTTTAAAGCTCACATCCACCAAAAATATTTAAAATATTCCTCACAGTGTCTAAACTCCTTTGAAGATCTGGCTTTATGTCCTTTTATGCAGAGCTCCATATTTTATTCACAATTCCCCTGGAAAGACAGCTAACTTTTCTTTTTCCTTTTGAAACTGGGCTGTACAATTCCTCCATCTTCCACCACGTTCTGAGGAAGGATTTTACCACCCTGAGGAAGGATTTTACCACCCTGAGGAATGATTTTATCACATTAAAAAAGGATTTTACCACAGAGGAAGAATTTTACCTCTCTGAGGAAGGATTTTACCACCCTGAGGAAGGATTTTACAACATTAAAAAAGGATTTTACCATCCTGAGGATTTTACCACACTGAGGAAGAATTTTGCAACACCAAGGAAGGAATTTACCTTTCTGAAGAAGGATTTTACCACACTGAGAAGGAATTTTACCTCTCTGAGGAAGGATTTCACCACCCTGAGGAAGGATTTTACCACATTAAAAAAGGATTTTACCACCCTGAGGAAAGATTTTACCACCCTGAGGAAAGATTTTACCACATTAAAAAAGGATTTTACCATCCTGAGGATTTTACCACACTGAAGAAGGATTTTACCACCCTGAGGAGGATTTTACCACCCTGAGGAAGGATTTTACCACATTAAAAAAGGATTTTACCATCCTGAGGATTTTACCACACTGAAGAAGGAATTTACCTTTCTGAAGAAGGATTTTACCACACTGAGGAGGATTTTACCACCCTGAGGAAAGGATTTTACCACCCTGAGGAAGGATTTTACCACACTGAGAAAGGATTTTACCACCCTGAGGAAAGATTTTACCCCTCTGAGGAGGATTTTACCACCCTGAGGAGGATTTTACCACCCTCAGGAAAGATTTTACCACCCTGAGGAAAGATTTTACCATTCTGACAAAGGATTTTACCACCCTGAGGAAAGATTTTGCCACACTGTGTTGCCTGCCCAGAATAAAAGTGAATCCCCATTAATCCAACCCACCCCTCTCCTCCCAAACAACAAAAAAAAACCCTAAATATTTTTTTGGAATAATTAACTCCTTTTTGCCCTGGAGTGCTAAACCCACCTATTTGCTGAGGAGCAGAGAGATTTATTTCTGAAGGAATAAACTTCCTTGCCTGCATGCTTGCTGTGTACAAAGAACAATCAATGCTGCTGGCACTCCAAAGGCAACACAGAAAATTGTCTTCATTCATTAAAGGCTTGGGTTTGGATGCTCCAAATTCTCTCCTCAGACCAGCTGAGAAAGGGCTCAGAAAGGTCTCATTCAGCAGCACACAGGGCAGTGTGAAATTCCTGGCAGGAACTGGATGGACCATGCAATGGGCAGCTGCCAGCTGAAGGAAGTCTGCAAATAAAAAGGGAAAAGTATTGGAAATGAAAGGAAAATTTTGTCTTTTTTTTAAACCATTAAAAGGGAGTGGTTGATGTGATACAGAAATGTATTCATTAGGTAAAAAATCAGGTTGTTTCCAGGGGTTGTTCCCTGAGGTAAAGACAAAATTAATAAAAAACATCCTTTCTAGGTAAAAACAAAATTAATAAAAATATCCTCTCTGAAGGGTGTCACAGATTCCAGCCTTTTACCCCAACCTCACTGCACCTAAACTTTTGTTTTCTCAATCTCTTGAAAAAAAAGTCAAGGCCAAGATTGTAGGCAAAGCATCTCTCTGGGATAAATTTGCTTTTATTACCCAAAACTGCAGTGAATCCTAAAGTGAAGTGAATCCTAAACTGGGTATGAGTCTCATCTTCCCACACAGTGCTGGAACAGATCCCCTCCAGCTCTTTTAAAACAGCTCCATTTCAATAAAAATATAATCCTGCTGTAAATATAAAACATAGTCCCAGTGTAACTCTTCAAGAAAAAAAGGACAATATTACTGTGGGTGCAACTGCACAACCCCAGGGCATTATC
The DNA here is from genome assembly GCA_037013685.1 of Acridotheres tristis. Lineage (NCBI taxonomy): Eukaryota > Metazoa > Chordata > Aves > Passeriformes > Sturnidae > Acridotheres > Acridotheres tristis. The sequence continues at coordinate 2,450,702 of CM072895.1, forward strand.
TGGGAAGTGAGAGGCAGGAAAATTATCTTCTTTTTTTTTTTTTTTGAATCAGACTTAAAATAAAAGCACTGAGCACATTTGTTGTTGTCATAGCTTGGACTGTGCTCACAATGGTTTAGAGAAGGACAAGCAGGAAAGAAGTTCCTGTAAAACTCTGTGAATTTAAAAATTAAAGCTCTACTTGCAGCAAGGCACAGGGGCATTGGTGCACTTTGCATTTTGCTCAGGAAGGGCAGAAATTTTAAGCAGTTTAGAAATTAATTGATGCTCTATACCTTGCAACAGCCAAAATAAGAAATATCAGAATATCTCTGGCACTGTTTGATTAATAGAAATTCATAATTCTCCAGCACAGAGTTAAATAATAACATGAGTTATTATTTAACATGAGTTAAATAATATCAAAATATGAAATGAGAGGTCTAAAAAAAAGCTGTTAAAAACAGAAGATGCAGAGTGTTACTTTGCTTTCTGCAAACTCCTGCAGGGCTCTGCTCCTCCCTCCTCTCCCACTGAACAGAGTTTGTGTCTCTGTAAATCCCAGCTTCATTAGGCCTGCAGCAGGAGGAGTGGAGCAAACAAACTCTCAGGGCACAATCCACGATGAAAAAAGGGACAAAAAAGTGACACAGAGCAGGACAGAGAACCAGCAGAGTCCCCAGCTCATCTCTTCTGCTAAGGAACTTCCCCTCGTGGATCACAGATCATCTCAAGGGATTAATTAAATCTTTTAAAGTAAAAAAAAAAAAAAAAAAATGCTCAGCCCCCTCTGCTTCGAAATGGAAAGCATGAAATGACCCAGAGGAAGGCCTGAGCTGCAGTTCTGTCCCCAGAGCTGGGGTGAGCAGGGCCATCAGAGGGTGACAAACTGCTCTGACACCCCAGGAAACCTCCCTGCAGCATCCAGCCTTTCCAATTAAAGCTACTCAATATGTTCAGATCACAGAAGGGACTTAAAAGAATTCCAACAGTGCAATATTTGATACTGAGTGGATAAAATATATAGAGAGCAAGATAAAAAGGTGGTTATGCATATAAAAGGTACCTAAATCTAATGATTTATATCATATTTTGTAAAGACAACACAAATTTTCAAAAGAACTCCATTGGATTACAGGGCTTGCTCTGTCCCTAAGCACCATCAGCAAAACCCTTGAAATAATCCTCATTTTAATTTAAAAAATAATTTAAAAAAGAGAGGCCAATACCAGCTGTCCTTGCAGAGCAGATGCCAACATTGTCAGAGGCATTTCCCAGTTAATGAATCCAGCATTTGGAGTGGGCTGAGCACAGGATCTTTCCTTGCACTTTTGGGTGACAAAACCCACTCCCCACAAATTTTTATCTCATCCAATCTGTCCAGGGAATTTATTTGGATGTGTCCTGACCCGACACATATTTTTTCCTGATGTTTCCTGATGTGAAAAGTTATCCCAAACTGGTTTTTGGGATGTTTTTTTAGTGACTTACCCATCAGCACAAACACGGTTGGGATGATTTGCCAACACATCTTGTTTTGTAGAGCTGACCTGAAAAACACACAGAAAATTAATGGAGGGCTTTTAATTATCAGTCCATTATTTAATTTTGGTGTATTTCAGTTCATTTGATGCTCACACCTTTCTAAGCAGAATCATGGAAAACCAGAAACTTAAAAATCATCTCATTCCAACACTCTGGGATGGGGAGAGACACTTCTCCCTACACCAGGAAAGGAAGAACAGGCCAGAAGGGGTGAAAAAAAAATCAGAATTTTCCAAGTGCAGCACACACAGGAGCACTCATCCATTTCAACAGTGAACACTTCACTAAACTTTACAGCAGTATTTCATCATTGTTCCTCCATTTAGATACTTTCTTCTTTTTTATTTTCATCCAATACTTACATAAATTTTGCTAAAATCTGAATATATTTTCATACTCAAAGCTCCACAGAGGAGAGTTTGGCTGCTGCTGCTGCAGTCAAGAACTGAGTGCTGAGTAAAATCCACAGCTCAAGTCAGACAGCAAGTGCCAGGGTGAGAAATTCGAGTTAGGGAATCCCTCCAAAGGTTTCCATTCCTGAAATATTTCTGAGAACAGTTTCCTTGAGAACATCCCTGGAGCCAAAAGAGGCACTGCCAAGGTTATGTAATGCACTGACCTTGCAGTTAGGGGCTGCATGGCCTGGAAAATACATTTATTTTATATTCCATATCTACCTGAAGCAGCAGGGAAGTCACAATTCCCAGATCCTTGTCTCCCTGCCTGCTCTCCCCAAAATTCAGCTGAATTTCTGCAGCTCTGTGCTCTGCAGGATCAGTCAATCCCAGCCACTTTTCTCCCCATCCTCCAGGTGCTTTTTCAGCTCCATTTTCAGCAGTTAAAGAGGGAATCTTGGATTTTCCCAGCCCCGGGGGATAATCTGGCTCTCAGCACAGCTGGTGGATCACCCACCTCACCTTTTCCTTTTCCATTAGTTTATTCCTATCAGAGAGTCATGAGGGCCTGAGGAATTATGGAGCTAGCAGGTCATTTCACAAAGATACAGGCAGGAATTCTTTCCAAAGAATTGAAATTACTTGGATTTTCCCTAATTTCAGAATAAAAAATACTTTTTTAAAAAGAGTTTATTTGACATAAATGTACATTATTCACACTTATAAAAGGTTTAATGAGAAACAGCACATATTCCTCTTTTACAGGTGCAACAGAAATTCCCTGTCCATCCTTCAACCACTTCCCAGCAGGAAACTGGCAGAGATCACCTCCTAGAAAACTGGGAAAATTTCCAAAATTGATAAAGTTATCCATAGGTCCTGGGTGTTAAAGTTTCCCCTATGAAATACCCATTTACACCGAGAAGAAAACAACCACAGAACCCCATAGGGAAGATAAATTATAATTTATATTTAGTTTAATGAAGATAAAGGCTTTTTAATTTCCTGATGGAAGTGGGAAAAAAAAAAAAAAAAACAACAGGGGAGAATTTTTCCCTGGAAAGGGTGGTGAGGATGGGCAGGGAGGTTTGGAGGTGTCCCAAGGAATTCCTGGAAGTGGCACTCAGTGCTCTGGGATGGGCACAAAGTTGGCCTTGATGGGTCTTGGAGGGATTTTCCAACCTTAAATGATTTTGGGGATTCTGACATAAAAAATAGAGAGAGCAGACAGAGATTCTGATGTCAGCACTAATTTAATATTTGGAGCAGAAGGCAAAACCACTTTTCAGAACCTCCTGTCACATCCACCTAGGCTGGATTTCCAGAGGTTTTTTTCCCAATCCCAGCTCCAACAACATTCCTGACCAAAAAGCCCTGCAAACTGCATGGCCACAGAATCAGCCCCTTTTCTGTTCAAAGTTCAGCCTTCCCTGTGTAAACTTTGCAGAACTGGGGAAAAAGAGACAGCTCCAGATAAATCCCATTTATCCAGGATAAATGCACTGCTGGAGCAGAAGGGATTCCCCAAAATCTTTTCCAGTGAGAAGAGTGAACTTGCCAGAATTTTTTTACTCCACTGTAAAAAAGAAGACAAGTTTTACAGGAACACTTACAGGGAACAGGAAGTTAAATAAAGAGAATTATTAAAACTTGTAAGCTCTGTCCTGGGGAGAATAAATTGACAAATTTAAAATTTAAAATAAATTGACACAGCCAGGACAAACTGGTTTATTTGTGGCTGGGGAAGTGTCCGTACAAAAGGGAGGAATTTGGGGTCCTTTTGAACAAATACAACTTAAATTGTTCTGGAATTGGGAAAAAATACATCTCAAATTATTCTGGAACCACTGACTGCTGCTGTGTACAAGAAATTTTCTGATTTCTTATGCAAATAATATATTCCTCTCCATATCAACCACAGATAGAATAGCTCAGCAAGAAGAGTTGGGATTAAAACCAAAACACAACAGGTATGACAGGCAAGGAGGAGAGCAATGAAATAAGATCACTTTTATTTACAGGAGAAGAGCAACGAAATAAGATTATTTTCATTTACAGGTAAGAAATCACAGAATTCCCTGGTTTATCAGCATGGGAAACAAGTTCAGCACAACCTGAAATGAGCAGGACCCACAAACATCTGCACTGGGAATGGAAAACCACATAAACCATCCCTGAGTTTTGCAAGCACTGCACTACAGCTGGTTTTGAATATTAAAAATCTCTAGAAAGCATAAAAATATTTCAGTAATAATGTTTATGCACAGCATCTTCTGACCTGTTCTTTAAGGGTGCCAAGGGCTTTCCAGCCCCGTTGGTCTGAGCGTGGAATTCCACTTGCCACTGAATATATTAAAAATCATTCTTAATAAAGATTTCTGAGTAAGTGGTACACACAAAATAGAAATGAGTATGACCCACACTGAATAATTTTGCTAATATTAAAGCTGTAATAAAGGCAAGTTGGGCAGAAGCACAGCTACAAATCCAACTCTAAAACCTGGTGGTGGAGCCTGGACCCCAAGACTCGACAGCGAAACGTCCCGAACTCTTCAGAGTTTCTGCAGATCGTGGAATTTATCTTGTTTATAGTGAAAACGCTCCTCATCCATGCTCTGGATCTGTCCTTTCTTACGTGCAGAACTCCTGGGATTCCTTGGCACTTCAAGGTTATATCCACGTTATTGATGGGCACGCCTGGAAGTTAAGAGCTCTCCGTGTGTTCATTATAAACTCCATTTACAAATGCTGTACCACCCATTAACTTTCCCAAGCTCTCTTCTGTCACAGCTCCCGCAGCATCGGGGACTCACAGGGCACATTCACCGAGATTTATTTTTCTTTTGAATCTCGGGGAATATAAGGAGGGAAAGGGCTGAAACCTCCCGGATCTGTCAGCGGGATGTGGGACCGGCCGCGGGCTGTGCTCAGGGGGATGGCTCAGGAAATGAGAAGCGGGGGGATAGCGGATAAAAAAGGGGATATAAAGTAAATTCACCAACCTGCTTCTCCTTGCTCTCGGGGTTCCGACCGGCGGCTGAAGCGACGCTGTCACGATGTTGTTTCGATAGCGAGACCCGGACGGGCGCTTCCCTCAGCCCCGAGCCCTCAGCCCCGAGCCCTCAGCCCGGCTCTCCTGAGCTTCCCCCGGCTCCCCTGAGCCTCCCCCGGTTCTCTTCAGCCCCGATCCCTCCGTCCCCAGCCCGGTTCCCCTCAGCTTCCCCGGTTCCCCTCAGCTTCCCCGGTTCCCCTCAGCTTCCCCGGTTCCCCTCAGCTTCCCCGGTTCCCCTCAGCTCCGGCCCTTCCGCCGCCCCGCCCCGGCCCAGCGCCCCGCCCGGCCCGGCCCCTCACACGGGATAGCGGGAAAGGAGCTGGAAAGGGTTTGAAACCTCGGGACCCTCACACGGGATAGCGGGAAAAGAGCTGGGAAGGGTTTGGAGCACCGGGACCCTCACACAGGATAGCGGGAAAAGAGCTGGAAAGGGTTTGAAACCTCAGGACCCTCACACGGGATAGCGGGAAAAGAGCTGGGAAGGATTTGAAACCTCAGGACCCTCACACGGGATAGCGGGAAAAGAGCTGGGAAGGATTTGAAACCTCAGGACCCTCACACGGGATAGCGGGAAAGGAGCTGGAAAGGGTTTGAAACCTCGGGACCCTCACACGAGATAGCGGGAAAAGAGCTGGGAAGGGTTTGGAGCACCGGGACCCTCACACGGGATAGCGGGAAAAGAGCTGGAAAGGGTTTGAAACCTCAGGACCCTCACACGGGATAGCGGGAAAAGAGCTGGGAAGGATTTGAAACCTCAGGACCCTCACACGAGATAGCGGGAAAAGAGCTGGGAAGGGTTTGAAACCTCGGGACCCTCATACGGGATAGCGGGAAAGGAGCCGGGAAGGGTTTGGAGCACCGGGACCCTCACACAGGATAGCGGGAAAAGAGCTGGAAAGGGTTTGAAACCTCAGGACCCTCACACGGGATAGCGGGAAAAGAGCTGGGAAGGATTTGAAACCTCAGGACCCTCACACGGGATAGCGGGAAAGGAGCTGGGAAGGATTTGAAACCTCAGGACCCTCACACGGGATAGCGGGAAAAGAGCTGGGAAGGGTTTGGAGCACCGGGACCCTCATACGGGATAGCGGGAAAGGAGCTGGGAAGGGTTTGGAGCACCGGGACCCTCACACGGGATAGCGGGAAAGGAGCTGGGAAGGGTTTGGAGCACCGGGACCCTCACACGGGATAGCGGGAAGAGGGCTGGGAAGGGTCTGGAACAGCGGGACCCTCACATGGGATAGCGGGAAAGAAGCTGGAAATGTTTGAAGCCCCGGGACCCTCACACATCATAGCGGGGAAGGGTTTGGAGCATCGGGAACCTCACACAGTATAACAGGAAAGAGTTTGGAACACCGGGATCCTCAAAAGAGATAGTAGGAAAGGGTTTGGAACACAGGGACCCTCACATGGGATGGCTGGGAATGGCTGGGAGCACCGGGAGAGGCTGAGGGAGCCGGGAAGGGGCTGGAGAATCCCTGAGGGAAATGGGAAGGGGCTGGAGAATCCCTGAGGGAAATGGGAAGGGAATGGAGAATCCCTGAGGGAAATGGGAAGGGGCTGGAGAATCCCCTGAGGGAAATGGGAAGGGGCTGGAGAATCCCTGAGGGAAATGGGAAGGAAATGGAGAATTCCCTGAGGGAAATGGGAAGGGAATGGAGAATCCCTGAGGGAAATGGGAAGGGGCTGGAGAATCCCTGAGGGAAATGGGAAGGGGCTGGAGAATCCCTGAGGGAAATGGGAAGGGAATGGAGAATCCCTGAGGGAAATGGGAATGAAATGGAGAATCCCTGAGGGATCTGGGGGGGCTCAGCCTGGAGAAAAGGAGGCTCAGGGGCAATTTCTGGCTCTGCACAACTCCCTGACAGGAGGGGACAGCCAGGGGGATTTGGGATCTGCTCCCCAGTTCCATCAGAATCTCCTCTTTGGCACAAAAACACCGATGTTGACCAGGAGCAGGAGGGATAACAAAGGAGGAGGAAACTAAAATTCCTACAGACATAGCAGGAGGGAGAACCTCAGGAAAGTTCAAGTCCGTCTCATTCCACACTTGCCACTTTCCACTAGACCAGGTTGTCCAACGCTCATCCAGCCTGGCCTGGCACCTCATAATATTGTTAATTAATTCAAATATTTCAGGACCTGATTGTGCTATAATGCACATATCCATTACCTGCTGGCTCTAATTTATTTTTGATACAAATTGCCTTTAACTCCACAAGTTATGGAATAAATCATATTTTTGACCCGTTTGCATTTCAGCATTTGAGGAGATGTAAAGCAATACCACGTATTTAACAGGAAATTGTAACTAAAAAAAAAACAACACCCAAAAATTATTTCAAGGAATTTCAAGCAAGGACTGAGCCCTGTTAGGAAAGATTGTCCTTTAATTTTGCTTGTGCTCATCCTTTTGTACAAGGCAGCAAAAACATAGAACCAGTGAACCAGAGACTGGAAAGTCCCAGCCAGGCCCAGCTGAGGGTTTTATACAATTTTTTTTTCTCTTCAGCAATATTATTTTAAAAGAAATGCAAACTCATTATCTCTGCTTCACGACTATGAAGACAAATATTTTTGTTTCCCTATTGCAAGGGAAGTAACCAGGCTGAACTATCTTTTGGGTGGTGTAAACACTTCTCCCATGAGCAAACCCACTGATAGGCTTTAATTTATTTATTGACTTTCTGTAATTCACAACCCATTTCTTCAAAGCAGCATCAGCCAATTTCACTCCTTATTAAAATAACCCTCTCTTAATTGATAAATTCTATTTTTAAAATATTTCCTGATTCTTATATGGCAGTTTGGGAAATCTGACTAAACACAACTCATGTCTGAGGTTAGGAAGCCACTGAAGCTTTCATATCCCAGACTTTCACAGCATAAGCAAAAGCTGTCAAAAGCTGCCACTAGAAAATCCTTTTATTTAGAATATCTTGAGACAAACATTTAACAGAATTTTCTTTCACCTCCCCATGTGCCACTGCTGTTCAGCCAACCAGGAAAAAAAAATCCCCTACAAAGCTTCTACTAGTGCATATTTATTTATTTTGACGGATTTTTTGCCCTCCTATAATAACTAAACTAAAATTTCCTTGAGCTTAATCCTCTTGAGGAAGACAGAAGACAGGTAATTCCTCCTGTCAGAGTTCTTTGACGTGGGTTATGTTGTTTCATACTGATCATCCTTTGTGCAAACTTCAGTTCCACTTTCTTTTGTCTTTCTTTATAGGTCAGCTCTCCTGGAGCCTCCTAAGGCTGGTCTGGCTCTCCCTGACAGCACTGGGGAACCAGGTGAGAGTCAGGGAACAGGGACAGGACAAGACAGCAGGCTCAGGTTGGATATTGGAAAGAATTTCCAGCATTTCTGGAAATGCCCAGGGAGGTTTGGAGTGCCCAAGGAATTCTGGATATGGCACTCAGAGCTGGGGACAAGGTGGGGGTCAGGACTCACTGACCTTGGAGGGCTTTTCCAATTTAAATGATTCTTAAATTCTCTTACTTTATTGACATCTTGTTGCTCAAATATTTTCATCCCTGTTCTGTTGTTTCTCTTCATGTCTAAACCATCTCCCCGAGTTTCTGCCTTGCCAGTGCCATTTTGACTCCAGGATTTTCAGTTTCTCTGTGCTTTATTCACTAAGATATGGAAATTCAGGATCCAGGATGTTCTCCAGCCTCAGCACTGCATCCCCTCTGCTCAGGGCCTCCCATTTTGTGGAATTAGAACAACTTTTGGAGAGGCTTTTATTATAAATACAAACAAGGAAATGTTTTTTTATCTCTCAGCCTCTCTGTTTCACCTCCGGTTTTCTCCCTCAAAGCATCACAAAAATAACAAGGAGCCAGGAGCCTTTCAACGAGTTTCATGTTGAAAAACAACAAAATACCATAAAATACCAAGCCCCAAGTGGTTTTGCAAAGCACACGAGGAGATTTTGGTGACCTGTGTGCATGTTTTGTATCTAAGTGTGAGCAAGAAACACAGAACTGTTCTCCAACAGAACAGGATTCAGCCTTGAGGGTTTATTTATTTTAAAAATGTGACATTAAAGCAATTCCTTCCACCAATTATGCTGGATACAGCCACAGAGCCTCTGTGTGGCAGATCATAATAATTCCCTGATCTCTTAGAAATAAAAATTCCTAATCCCCTGCTCAGCTTTCCTGAGTCAATAATCTCCTGCCTGGTTTTACATGCATATAGATTATCTGAGGAGGATCAGAGATGCCAGGCTGGGTTTGGGTTGGATTTTAAATCCCATCCATTGCACCCCTGCCATGGCAGGGACACTTTCCACTGTCCCAGGCTGCTCCAAACTCCATCCTTGGGCACCTCCAGGGATCCAGGGGCAGCCACAGCAAATGTGGGAATTTTATTCCAGAGCTCCCCACCCTCACAGCCTGGAATTCCTTCACAATATCCAACCCAAACCAACTTTCTTTCAATGTGAAGCCATTCCCTCTTTTCTTGTCTCTCTATCCCTTATCCAAACTGTCCATCTTTTAGGCAAAGAACACCAGGAGTTTTCACCACAGCAAGCACAGGGAAGTTTCCAAAATGAAAAAAAATATAAGCACAAAACCCATAAACCCCTTGACACTCACAAGATAAAACTCTTCACTTATGCAAATCAAGAATTATTTTATCATCAAAGCAGGGTTTGAGAGGCAGAATTGACACCAGGAGGGGCAGAGCCACAGCAGCTCCTCATGGACAGGGAAGAAGGAAAAAAGAGAGGAAAACCAAGTGGCTCCAAACAGCCCTGGCTTCCCAAGGGAACTTCAGCTGAACCAGTGCAATATTTCATAACATATTCTTTATTTTTTTTAATAGTTCAGCTCTGTTAGGAATAAGCTTTTGAGGGAGGCAGAAGGGAATGATCTACAGCAAATTCCCAGCAGGAATTTCCATCCTTTTTTGAGAGGTCCCAGGTAATTATTGCTGTCACCATTAGTGCAGCTTATTTCCCAAGTGCCACGGTGCCATTTGGCAAGAAGAGCATCCTGAGTGCATTCAAGGGGGAAATTTTGCAGCAAAATATACAAGTTTGGCAGGAAAAAAAAAAAAAAAAAAAAAAAGTGGTCCTTGAAGCAGCAGGCTGTGCAGTTTAACTTTCATTTTGACAGGCTGGATGTGTTTGATATGTCTATTTAATGGGCTTTTAAATAAAAGCACTGTTACTATAGTAACATTTCCATCAGAGGTTGTGCTCATGCTGCCTCTGAGGTACAGAAAACCAATCTGCTCTGCTCACCTTTGTGCCTCATTTTACATGGCAGACCTGTTTTCTAATAAATAATTTCCTTTTTTTTTTTTTTTTTTTTTTTTTTGCCCTGAGTATTTTCCCTCTCAGCTTGGCAATGAGGATGTATTTGAGCTGGTTGCCTTTGCAGTGACTCAGCCCAGTGTGTGGGCACAGCATTCCTGGTGCCAGGGAGAACAAGGACTGCACAAAAAAGGGAACTGCAACGTGGGGAAATCCATGCTGGAATTGGCCAAGGCCACCTTGGACTCTTGGAGCCACCTGGGATAATGGGAATGTCCCTGCCATGGGAATGACATGGCCTTTCCAAGCCAAACCATTCCAGGACTCTACAATTCCATCTAATAAGAGAAATTTTGATTTTCTACTCCTCCGTGAGGTTTTCCTGCTCCAGCTCTGCTTTCACTCAACAGCACCAGAATATTTATACAGCAAAATATGTAAAAAAAAAAAAAACCTCTTTGTGTGAGGAAATGAAATCACCCGGGGCTCTCAATTCCCCTAAAAATTCTTTTTAGTTATGTATGTCCTTAACAGGAATTAGCAGCTGGAAAATAAGGAGTATAATAATAATAAAGAGATAAAAGATAAAAAATAGATAAAGAGGATAACAGGAGGAGTGAAGGACACCTCTCCACCAGCTTGACTTGATTCTCATTCCATTTTTCTTCTTGATGTGCATCATTTCAAATCAGATTTTAGTGAAATGGATGAGACTGGAACAACCCAAACACTGCTGGCCACGTAAAGCCAACTTTGCTGATGTCACAACCAGGAAAAAAAAGCAGGATTTACTTTAGATTTCAAAGCATTGTTTGGTCTGTTATCCCCACGGTGCCTGCCAGGATGACACACTCAGCTCCATCTCAGTCAACACCACGACTTTTTCCCTCAGGGGGTGGTGGGAATCTATTTCCAGCAGCACTTGAGAAAAAGCTGGCACCAATCTGGGTTCTCAAGTGGGATCTCACACAGAGGCCAGGAATTCAAAGCAGAGAGAAATGCTGCAGAAAATGAGAAGGTATTTTGAATAAATGCCTTCATTTAAAAAAAAAAAAGAAAAAATTAAAATTCTAGGCTTTTTATCAATTTAAAGTGTTTCTAAATCTGTCCAAAATTCAGTTTGTGATAGTCACAGACTCAGGGAAAAAAAAAATCAAATGGGTAGTGAAAAAAAAATCAAATTAATCCAAATTGAGGCCACTCTTGTGTTTTTGGTTATGGAGAAAAGATTTTACTGAAATGTTTATATCTTAGTGATGAGTTTCATCCCACATGAAATAGAAACCCCATGTACTCATGCTCACAGCAAATGAAAATCATGGAAGGGTTGGAAGGAGCCTTCAAGTTGGTTTTTTTTTTAAATGCCACAATTTTTTCATTAGAAACTGGGGAAGTTTGAAAATTGTTACAAGGATCCTCCCACACCTTGTCCCACCATCCCAAAAGAGAAAAAAAACATTCCTAAGTAAGAGACAACCTCACACATCCTTCATCTCAAAAGGGAGAAAAAAAACATTCCTAAATAAGAGACAACTTCACACATCCTTCATCTCAAAAGAGAAAAAAAAATATTCCTAAATAAGAAACAACCTCACACATCCTTCATGGCTCTTTTCAGCTCCATTATTCTCAAAAATCAGATTATTTCATCTGATAATCAAGAGAAGTGCTGGAATAGTGTCCAGTTTGTACCAAGCACAGGTTTGGGCATTATTTTTGGATAAATCCTTGGAAGATTTTTGGATAAATCCTTGGAAGATTTTTGGGTAAATCCTTGGAAGATTTGAGTTTCAGTGTCCAAACCCTGGCACAATTTCATCCCCGTTTAGTTGGGAGTGTGGAATGGCTGGATCCATCTGCTGAGACATTGATTTTTTTTTTTTCTGCTTATTTTCTAGCTGATAATTGCTGAGAAGGAATTGCATGAGGGGAGGGGGGAGAGAAAAAAAAATATTGATTGTGTGGTGGGAAAACAGGAAAAACTGAGCTAGGAAAGGAAAATATGGGAAGAGACAAGAACAAGAAGCAGATGGATCCTGGTGGGGTGGGAATGATGTGTCCACACAGGGCTGGCACAGAGGAGCTGTGATGGAAAGGATGATCCTGGAATATCCTGGAATTCTGGACACAGAATCCCACCCAAAAAAGGACCCAAATCTGAGAGGGGCTGGCAGGGATGCTGTGCCCTCGGATTGATGGCATGGTGGCAACGTTCAGGTGTTGGGTTCTGAAGTTGGTCCCTGTTTATTTAGCCAAAAAAAAAAAAACTAAAAAAAAAAAATGGGAGCAGCAGTGCCTGGGACAGCCATTCCCAGATTTTTTTTGACAGAAAAAATGTGAGCAGCACTGCCTGGGACAGCCATTCCCAGTTTTTAGCAAAAAAAATTGGAAGCAGCACTGCCTGGGACAGCCATTCCCAGATTTTTTTTGCAAAAAAAAATGGGAGCAGCAGTGCCTGGGACAACCATTCCCAGTTTTTTGGCAGAAAAAATGGGAGTAGCACTGCCTGGACAGCAATTCCCAGGATTTTTTTTGTAAAAGAAATGGGAGCAGCAGTGCCTGGGACAGCCATTCCCAGATTTTTTGACAGAAAAATGAGAGCAGCACTCCCTGGGACAACCATTCCCAGATTTTTTTTGACAGAAAAATGGGGGCAGCACTGCCTGGGACAGAATTCCCAGGATTTTTTTTTTTTGTAAAGGAAATGAGAGCAGCAGTACCTGAGACAACCATTCCCAGTTTTTTGACAGAAAAAATGGGAGTAGTACTCCCTGGGACAGCCATTCCCAGGTTTTTTGACAGAAAAATGAGAGCAGCAGTGCCTGGGACAGAATTCCCAGGATTTTTTTTTTTTGTAAAGGAAATGGGAGCAGCACTGCCTGGGACAGCCATTCCCAGATTTTTTTTTGCAGAAAAATGAGAGCAGCACTGCCTGGGACAGCCATTCCCAGTTTTTAGCAAAAAAAAAAACAAAAAAAATGGGAGCAGCACTGCCTGGGACAGCCATTCCCAGTTTTTGGAATTAAAATGGGAGCAGCACTGCCTGGGACAGCCATTCCCAGTTTTTGGAATTAAAATAGAAGTAGCAGTGTCTGGGACAGCAATTCCCAGTTTTTATTGACAGAAAAATGGGAGCAGCACTGCCTGGGACAACCATTCCCAAATCTGATTGGATTACTCAGTGCAGACAGGTTTTCCCTTCAGAAAGGTCACATTTCTTTAATTCATTTATTTAATTCCATCCTGGAGTTGGCTGCAGGATATCTGAGCACTCCTGAATCATCCCAGTTCAACATCAGCTCTTTCCCTCCTCATCACCACTCCAATTTCTTTGTACATGACTTAATCAAAGAGTAAATTGACTATTACAATTGATTAATAATGCTAATTTCAAAAGGTTTCATTTTGGGCCAGGAGTTTTAAGGTTTAAAAGGGACCAAAGCAGCCTAAATCCTGGTGCCACACTCAGACTCCAAATAAAAATCCAGCCCTAAGGAATGACCTATTGCTGCCATTTAAAAGTTACCTACTATTCATTTAATGAGATTATTCCAAGTGCTACAGGAAATCAGCTGTTGACTGACCCTCAAAATGAGTTTACCTCGTTACCTGCCCATTACAGAGCAGAAAATACAATTATTGCAGGGACTTGGAGCACTTCACACAAAACTCAAGAGTTGTGGGCAATAAAAACACTTTAGTGTCAAACAAACAGGTGGCAGAAAATTGGTTTTGCCCTTTGATTTATTTAAAATTCTGCAAAGAATTCAAAAGTTTAGGGTTTTGTGCAATGATCCCCCCAAATTGACTTTATTTCTGTTTTAATTCTTCCCATCACTAAAGGAAAAGGGAGCAGTGCTGTCATTCACTGACTTCCATCACTTGTCAGAAGCATCCACAAGATGAGACTAAAATTAACCTAATTGGGCCATTTTTCACACCAAATCAAAGGCCACACTTTTAAAATACCTCAGAGCCCACAAAGCTTGAGAAACCATCTCAAAACATCACACAAACAATTCTTTTCAAAAATCAGTGACACTGATGAGGGGTTTGTATTTCATAAAAATTGTTCTGACATGAAAAACCTTCCAAATATGACAAAACAACCCCTGCAAAAGAGCAGAGAAACCTGGGATGATCTCCAGGTGTCCAAAGGGAGGCAAATAATCCCAATCCTAATTGAGGAGATTGGTTGAATCCTAATTAACTTTCCACATTCCTCACTTCTGAGACTCCCAGACAAAGGCTGGGCATCTGGAAATTTTTTTTCTAATGACTGGCTGGATATTAAGAAATCCATAAAAACTGATTTATTTTCTGTTGTAGATTTTAATTAAGCAGCAAAATATTTGTTAGGAATGCAATCTTGAAAGGAATGGGAAGAAAACCCAGCATACTCAGGATTGGCTAAATTATATTAGTTTGTATAATCCGATTTAAAAGATAAAATTTATTTCTGTATGCAGGAGAAATATTCTGCATTTCTTAATCTATTGAAATTAAACAGAGTTTTCTTTGGGGATTTTTTTTTACGTGGGAAATGGTTTTATCATCCTGGAGCTGTTGAAAACAATCATTCATTTGGTGATAAAAACCCAACCACACTAAAATTGTGCTGCCAGGAACAAGGACAAGCTGGTAAATCCTCTCCCCGAGTTGAAAGCAGGGATTTGTGGATCCAACACCCCATTCCTGGCAGGCAGAAATCCCAGCCAAGGGACAGTGACCCACACTCAGATTAAAGGGTCACCACCCCAGCTGGATCAGGTTTTCATCCCTCCTTGATCCCAAATTCAACTTCCAGAGGGAGAACTGCATCAGCAGCCAGGAAATGACAACTTTTCTCTATTGCAGCTTTTGTTTCTGGGTGGTGGAAAGAGTTTGGGGTTTGTTTGTTTTTTTTTTTTTTCCCCTTTAAAGATAGAAAATTGGGAATAAAGACTCCTGTTATACTGGGAAATCCCAGAGCAGCAAAATCACAACCCCAGATCAAACATGCAAGTGTCACCCTCAATCCTCTTATTCCAAGTATTGCTTTCAAAGGCACTTTAAACACCCTTGAACTTGTCCCCAAATCCTCAAAGAACCAAAAACACCCAAGCAGCATCTGCCATTTATTCACATGGACCAAGAAAAGGGAAGCAGCACAGTCAGGGCATTGGAAAATGAGTAAAATTCAAAAGTATTGATAACCTGAAATAATCCCTTGGACCTGCCAGAGACACCAGCATTGCTGTTTGTACCTCAAAATTATTCTCATTTTAAGGGTTTCAAATAATATAAAACTCCATCCTGAGTATGATTTCTTTGGGCTTTTTTAACTCCACAACAGTGAGCAATTCATTTTCTCAGCATTCCCCAAGAAAACATGCAATTAAAAATATGTAACAATGTAACACAGGAAGTTTCCACCAGGGAATTTCCACCAGTTTGGCTGTGGGCAGGCAAAAAGCTAAAAAAAAAAAATAAAAAATTAGGGGTTCAGATCCAAACACCTGGGCTGATTTGAAATTCTTCTTTTAATCATTTCAAAGAAGTCTTCCCTGAATGTAAAACTGCAAAAACAAGGCTTATTATAATGTATAATGTGTATTTATTACTAATATTATGTGTCATTTTGCACAGTTATGTTCACTACATCTAAATGACTGTATTAAAGAAAGCCATGGGGTTGAGTCTTACTTTGAAAACAATCTTCTACTCGTTCCCTAGGAATTTCCTGAGGGAAAAGAGAGATGTTTTTATAATCCCTCTTGTCTCCCCAGCAGCACCTCCCTCAGAAATGGCCACAAGAAACTCCAGGTGTGGAATTCACAGGCAGAAAAGGGGTGGGAGAGGAAGCAACTCCAGTAGAAAGATGAATATCCAGAATATTTGTTACAACCTAGAACTATTCTAGAAGGAAGCAATAATTCCATTAAAAAAAATAAGCACTGCTCATGGGGAATCAACACCTGTAACCCATTTTTAATATAACCCAGAAACAGCTGAGCCAAACCTCAAAATAAAGGGCAAAAGCAAACCAATAAATCAAGATAAACACAGAACAGGCCTTTGGAGAAAATCTCTCCAGCTGATCTTTAAAATTTGATCCCAATCCAGCAGCCAATGCTTCCTTATCCATTTTATCAGATTTTCCCTGGAAAGCCCTGCAGTAGGAGGTGGTCATGTGTTTACAGGAGCCACTTAAATAAATTAATATCTCATTAGTACGTGGTGAGCATGCAGCTTAATGAGAGAGTCTGTCCATCCTTGATGAGAGGCCAGAACAATCCCTGCAGAGAATGGTGGAGATTCTGCAAAGTCCTGCTGGCTGAGGAATGGAGGGCAGGGTTCCAAAGCTCATTTTGGAGCTTTCCACCCTTTGCTGACAACACCACAATTTGAGATGTGTCTGAGCAGGACACTTGGTTTGCTGTCACCCTGGTGTTAACGAGCTAACACTCATTTGATGGGATGAAAGGTTTTAGGAAATTACCCAAGGTCACAACAACTGCTCAGGAAGGTTTTCAGCTTCTGGGAGGATTGAAGAACCCACAAAAGCAGTGCCAGACTGTGACCAGCACCCCCTGTAATGGTTTCTTTAATCCAACTCAGGGAATAACCAAGGAAAATAACCTGAAATAAAGGTGGGAGGGGAAGGAAATCAAAGCTACCCCACACAGACAACCAGCAGCAGGTTAAAACAGGGATCTCAGGATCAAACCTAGAGCTGAAGTGACTCTTCATTGATGATCAGCATTCCCAAAATTCCCTGTGCACAGCCAGCAGCTCTGATCCACATTCATCCTCTCCAGAGCCTTGAACTCAAAGCTCTGCTGTGAAAATGAAACTCCAGCTTTTCCCAACACACCATAAACTCCTCCTCACAGTGGGAGCTTTCAGAAATGGATTCACTAACTCCATTTTCCCAAGCTCTGGGGGATCTCAGGATCAAACCTAGAGCTGAAGTGACTCTTCCAAAGGTGAACAGCATTCCCAAAATTCCCTGTGCACAGCCAGCAGCTCTGATCCACACTCCCCTCCTCCAGAGCCTTGAACTCAAAGCTCTGCTGTGAAAATGAAGCTTTTCCCAACACACCACAAACTCCTCCTCACAGTGGGGGATTCAATAACTCCATTTTCCCAAGCTCTGGGGGGGATCAGAATTCCCCACTTTAATATTTTCAGCACTTTAATACCTGGAAGAGAAGGAGAGCTCTGATGCTCTCTGCATCCCTGCCCTGCTGACAGATTTTCCTCCAGACTCCTTGGAAGAAAGGGATGTGGGAAAAGCTCAAGCACTGCCTCCCATCCCATTTTTTTTATGGAATGCTGTTAAAAACCTCCCAGAAAGGGAAAATTGATGATCCTTTACCTTTCCAACACATTTTACATTAATTCCACTTCCATGGCCCCTGGAATTTTCCATTCCAGCATCAGGAAAGCAGCACTGGACGTGTTTTACCTTCCCTCTCACACCTGTCTGTTGTCACCTCTTGAAATTTAAGACAGACAAATCTTTTAAGCATCATTTATGTTTATTAGACAATTCCAAAAGTCACTTTTAGTAGGCAACTTGGAAAGAAAAGTAAGATATATTTGAATGTCCATGGTTTAATACTTCATGATCTCAAGGATGTGGCAATCACAGGAGATAAAAACTGTTTTTACAAAAGGTACAAAAGCTGCACTGCATTCCCAGTGGCAGGAAACAGCATTAGTTGATCAGGAAGCTTTGGAAAAATGCAGATTTCCAGCTGATTCTGGAACACTGATGTTGTCATGGAGGTGCATTCCCAAAAATCAGAGTTGTGTGGAAATTAAGGCACTTTGGATACACAGTATTCATTTCCACATGGAAAAACCATTCCAGAGAAAACACAGGAAACTCCCACTGGAGGGATGGGACAGAATTCCCAGTACAGACCAGCAGAGCTTAGTGGGAGTGAAGCTCTGGAGAAAAAAATCCTCACTGAAATATTATTTTTTTACCATATTTGATAATAAAGTAAATTTGCTTTTACAGAGGTTAAGGAAGATCTCCATGATTTCAACACAATTTTAAACATTAAATGTAAAATCCGTGGGAAAACTGCATGAAATTCACATTAGGGATTAGTGCACACAGCTACTTCCATATAATAATAATAATAATAAAAATAAAATAATAATAATAATAATAATAATAAAGCATTGACCTTCTCCACTCAACACCCATGAGGTACCCACCAACCACAGCCCAAAGGGGATACAGTACAAGGGAAAAATTTGGCAAAAAGCAATTTCAAACACCATTTTCTGCTCCTCCTGGTCACTTGAGATTGTCCTTGTTCACTGTTCCTGTCACATCCTACAGCAGAGCCCACAAAAAATGATTTATTTTAAGGAAAAAAAAATTCAACCTCAGCTGCTTTTCCTCCCCAAAACTCCAGCAGTAATGGAGTAGTTTTGTAGATTTCTAGTGCAGCTTTTGGTACATAAATGGAGGAAAATGTTTCCAGAATCCAACTCCAATCCAAGAGGAGTGAAATGGAATTGTTAGCAATGGCATTAAGGATTTATCACCAGGCTGGGTTTTATTTCATTGCTTTACTTCATTATTGAGTGAAAAAATGTCACTGTACAGGGAAAAAGAAAGTATCTTCTTTAAAATCAAAGCAGGATTTAAATATGGAAATGATGTTTCATCTGAAAAATTTGGTTTATCATAAAAACCAAGTAATTTTCCCAGTTCCAACAGATGTCATCAAAAGGAGGAAGACACTCAGATAATTTGTTATTCCCAGGATTTTTTGAAGTTTATCCTGCTATGTCTTGGATGGAGCATTAACATCCAGAAAAAAAAAAAATCTGTCAATAAAACTAAAGTTAATGTCTCTTTTAGCAGGAGACAACCTGGAACTCCTCAAATATCAAATACAGCTACTCAAGTGTAATTTCCACAGCTGGAATTTCCATGAAAAACATGGAATTAACCTTCCTGAAATTCCATTTTCCATTCCATATCCCACGACTGGGGACCACAAAATTATTTCTGTCCCCATTTCCGAGTGTTCAGTTAATTCATTATTGACCATTCCCATTATTAAAGTAATAAAATTCTATTTTCTTAAGTGTGATTATGTAAATGTTTACCAGGATAATGCTATTTTAAAATATAGTGTTTTAATGTAATAACAACATTCTTCCAGACAAACAAATAAGAGTTGAAGTTTTTTTTTAAAAAGCAAGGAGGAAATAAAAACACTCAATTCCTTGCAGTTCACACCCATAAAAATACAGAGTTGAACACTAAATTGTGATTTTATCTGCCCTCAGGGTAGTTTCTCCTTTTGTGAACCTTCACAGAAGTCATGTCAGCTTTAAGATGCATTAAATGATATTATTCCCCAAATACAGCCACAATTTTTAAACTGAATAGAGACAGAAAATATCTTTGTGGGCAGAAAAGGATCTTAAATAAACCTAAGAGAAAAGGTTTTTAACCAGGGTTATTTTCTTTTGCTTTCATTAGGCACTAAGAGTTGACATAACTTATGTTTGGTTTTATATCATTAAGAAAAATCACAATTTTTCTCCAACTACAATTAATGAGATGTAAATTAAATACTTACTCATCCTAATTAAAGCAAAAAGATTGATCAAGTTGAACAATCCCAATTAAGATAATCTTTCAAATATTCTTTGATTAGATGGCTAAATCCAACAGGAATAGTGACCAATGGCTCAATGCAATTTAACCAAAAATTAATGCAAATATAGTGAAAAATGGGTAAAACTGCTTATGTTTTGTAAACTTCTCCAAGGATAAATTCATAATAATTCCAGATTTTAGTGACTACTTCAAGCCAACTGTCAGCACTGTCCCTTTGGCTGAAGTGCATCAAAAAAAAAAAAAAAAAAAAAAAAGCAAATTATTCAGTGAGAATGTAAAGCCACGTGGATAACAGACCACATATATTATAATACCTATACATACACACAGAACAGGGCAGGAAAAAAAAAAGCTGTAAAATATTCAGAATTACCAGCACCACAGTGAGCTCCTACCACTGCTCCCAGCTAAAGTCATCTCCTCTGCCAAACACGAGGAAAAAGCCTAAAATAGTCAGGAAAATGACTGCATTGCCAGCCAGCACCAGGCCACAGGCTCCCCATTTGATCTGAAATGCAAGAAATGGAATAATCAAAGCAGTTCTTGGAAAAGATGCTCAGGGAAGTTTATTTCTAGGCATTAGAACAGCTCAAATATTAAAAAAAAAAAAAAAAATCGAAATACTACAGGAAAACGCTAAAAGCAGAACAGGCAAACAATAAATAATTCAATTTGTGTGACTAATTATTCAATTAGCAGCCACTTATTGTCACTAATAAACATTTCAGCTAAGCTACTGCCAGGATTTAGAAGAAAATGATGACTTGCCTTACAAAGCATTAAAACACACCTAAATCAGAGAGAAATCTGGTGAAATTAATGCTCTCCTTTCATTGCCATGCAACAGAATCAAAAGATCTCCTTTTAAATAAGTAACAGGCACAGAAAACATGAATTTAAAAGTGAATAGGTTGGGTTTTTTTTCATGAGCTGCACAAGTAATAAAATTAAAAAAAAAATAAATAAGCAACATTTACTCATAAAATTCATGAGTGAGAGTTCCCTCTCGTGGTTGTTCTGCTGCTGCCAGGCCACAACTCCAAAATAAAAATATCAGGGGGATTTATTATAAATAAATTCAGAGCAAGTACACCAAATTTAAAGGACTGAAAGGGAAAACCAGAAGGACCCAGTAAAGCATCACTGGGTGGTTGGGACAGGGGGAATTCTTTGCCTTTCACACAAATGTGACCAAAATTTCACCACTGGAGGAAAAAGCAAAGAAGAAAGAACTGAGACAGAGTTTCCTTAGGATTTGAGGAAAAAAAATGCTTGGGAAATGCTTTGAGAGCCACAAGAGCAGCTCTGGAAGCTTGGCTTTTATTCTTTAATTCCTAACATTCCCCAGCCCCCAGGTTTGCAGCATCCTAAGGGGAGAATTCAGATATTCCAAGAGAAAAATAAGGAAGCTGGAGCAAGAAATGATGCAAAGGGTCATGAGACAGAGAGGAGGAGAGATGATCTTGTGTTGGACCAAAACAAGGCTGGAGAGAGGGAAAAAAAAAACAACTAAAAACTTTTCAGTCATGTGAGGGTTTGTTTTTTTTTTTTCAGATCAAAAAGGCAAATTTCAGTGGATTATTTTCACCTGCAGTGGATTATTTTCACCTGCAGGCAGCACAATAACGAAATGAAAGCAGGATTGAAGATGATATCCAGCAAGTGGTGCCTGAGAAGAAAAATAAGCAAGGACTTACTGCTTCCACCCGTGCCAGGATGATGGGAAATCCAAAGGCAGAGACAACAATTCCTGTGGTGAAGAAATAGGCCAGCTCCCTGCAGGCACTGCTGGCTGCATCACTGTCATCACCCACTCTCTTGGCTATGAAGTGGGGAATGGGGCAGATGAAATAAAATATCAACACAAACAGGGGCCAGTACACACTGGGGAGGGGGGAAAAAAAAAAAGAAATGCATCATCAGTTCAAATAAACGTTTCAATCGGGAAGTTGGTGCAATAGCCCTAAGCCTATTTTTTGGCTTGAGAAGTGGATGAATCAGAAGATTCCACCCAAAATGGGGCAATTCCACCTCGTTTTCCCTGCACTGAGAGAGCAGCGTTAATTTATTTTACTTTTGCGTTCAGTTTTGACTCATTTTGCTGATTCAACTGTGGCCACGGAGGGAGCAGGGAATGTACTGGAGCAGCTTTCCCAAATGCCAGGGATAAAACAGGCACAACCTCACATCTCATTTCTGTCACAGCTCTCACGAACCTCCTCGGGGCTTTTAAAGTGTTACAGACACGGAATCACAGAATTCCAGAACAGTCTGGGCTGGAAGAGAACCCAAAGCTCATCCCCGGCCACGGGTGGGGACATCCCACACGGAAACTTGTAGGAGGATTGTTCAAAAAAACCCAGGAAATTAAAATAACGTTTGTGTGAGATTAAAAACGCCGCTTTAGCAAGGTAGCACCGCTTTTCCTGAGGCAGCACGGAGCTCTTTGCACTCTTTTTATTTTAATAGAAATGCAAATACCGCCTAAGGAAGTGATGTTTAATCACAACAAACCGCCACGTGCCAAGCGCCTGGAAGCGGAGGGGGCTGCAGGAGGAACCAAACGAGGGAAACGCCTGAATTAATGGATTTGGAACGGGACAAGCTTTGAGAAAGGCGCCGGCCACGCTCACCCGTAGTACTCCAGGGCGCAGCCCAGCATGAGGAACGTCAGCCCGATGGCTCCGCTGAACGACAGGGCCACGAGAGCTGCAACGGCACAGGGCGGCCGGTGAGGCGGGGCCGCCGCACCGGGCATCCCTCAGCGAGCCCCGGGCAATCCCTCAGCGAGCCCCGGGCAATCCCTCAGCGAGCCCCGGGCAATCCCTCAGCGAGGCCCGGGCAATCCCTCAGCGAGGCCCGGGCCATCCCTCAGCGAGGCCCGGGCAATCCCTCAGCGAGGCCCGGGCAATCCCTCAGCGAGGCCCGGCCATCCCTCAGCGAGGCCCGGGCCATCCCTCAGCGAGGCCCGGCCATCCCTCAGCGAGGCCCGGGCAATCCCTCAGCGAGGCCCGGCCATCCCTCAGCGAGGCCCGGGCAATCCCTCAGCGAGCCCCGGGCCATCCCTCAGCGAGGCCCGGGCCATCCCTCAGCGAGCCCCGGCCAACCCTCCCCGCCATTCCCGACCTCCCTCCCCCGCGCTGAGGCGCTGCCCGGGCCGCGCTCCCTCACAGGGAGCCCCCGGTACCTTTCACGCCCGCCATGTCCGGGCTCCGTTGGCACTTCCGCCTTCTGGCCACACCCCTTTTTTCGCCTCGTCACGTGACCGAGGCTTTAAAAGGAAAGGGCGGCGCGCGGGGAGCGGCTTTTCCCGCCACGCCCGCGCTCGCGGCAGGGGGCGGGGCCTCCTGAGGGGACCGCCCTGGGGTGGGGTTTAACGCACATAACCCTCCCAAATAAACGCGTTTATTTTCATCTAAAACCCCTGTAAGCATGTACCGAATGTATAGATGTGTGCATTAAATTCATATCTGGGCGTAAGAAACGTATATTTGTGCCCAGCCGCGATTTGGATCCATAAGCACGGCTTTAAAGAGCCCCCGCCCCTCAGGCGCTGCCGTTTTGTGGGGACTCCTGAAAAATCTCTGTTTTCACCCCAAAAAATGGAGCCGGCCGCCCTTTTGCCTCGAGCAGGGCCACCACAGGACCTACATCATCCACCCTTCTGCTAATCTACACTAAAAAAGGTAACCGTGTTGTTTTTTTTCTTTTTAAGCCGTATTTTTCAAACCTTGGGTTTTTGAGGTGACGCTTCGGAGCTCCCAGCTGTTTGGATTATTTTTTTTTTTGCCCCAACAATGGCCTTTTAACCCAAGAACAGACGTATTTTAATTCAGCGATGGCCTTTTTGCCCCAAGAACGGTCTTTCTGTTTCAAGAAGAACTTTTTTGCCCTAAGAACAGCATTTTTGCCTCAAAACCAACCTTTTTGACCCAATACCAGCATTTTTGTCCTTATAGAAGGAAATTTTGCAAAACTTTTTCAATAATCCTCCCCAGGGAGCTTTTCTTCAGATACCTCCCTCCTCAGCTCTTTATACGTTCCCTGATCCATATTTTTTTCCCATTTTTCATTATCTAAAATTATTTTGAGCCACAAGGCTTATTAAAACAGGCTTAATCCACTAAATACTTTAAAAAAAAATTTGAAAAAATTGGGTTTGCTGGCTGTGGGTCTCTGAAGGCAGCAGCCTAACAACAGCAACGCTAAGTTTTAATAATTCCCCAAAAATTCCCAAATAATTTGGGAAAAGCACCTGGAATGCCATTACCCATAAAACTGACCCGGCCAGGGCTCACCACCCCTCACAAAGGATGTAGGACTTGAACCTCGTGGTCACAAGCACAAAAGATACCTGAATATGTTAATTTGAGCTTTTTTAATGTATATACAAATGTTTTAGACCAGTCACAATTTCATCGAGTATATACTGTATTTACAAAAATTACAATAATTTAGTCAAACAGTAAACCTGAACATTGATAACCTCTGTCACTACCAGATATGACAAGAATGGGTTTTGTTTTTTTTTTTTTTTAGTTAACTATTTGGATATACATACATCCTAATACTTTCATGCATCCATAAAAACATTAGGGATGGAAGTAATCAAAGCTTAAGTGGGGTAGAGGGGTTTGGTGGGGTTTTTTTTGGTAAAGTTTAATGATGTGTTTGTATTTTGTGAATGGATGTGTATCCAGAGTTATGTGCAGTGACAAACCCGATACAAAGCTAATGAGGTTTTCATCATTAAAAAAAGTACATTATAGTAATGAGATCCTTTTTATTATATAGGCATAGGTCACAATATCTACAAATGTGAATGAGAAACAATAAACCAACAAATCACAGGAACATGATTCACATTCCAGTTATCTCTTTAAATAAGACAAGCACATACTGGATCAAAACATTAATAAATAACATCCAGTTTGTTACTATTATCTTAAGGTCTTTTATATAAAAGGAGACCTATGTGTTGGTTTCACATTTTCAGTTAATGGCAGTAAATAATGGACCAGTACAACAAAAGGATGTTTTATACAGAAAGCCATGTACTTTGACACACTGTGTTTGCAGTAATAGCTTTGCCACTTGAAAATGTAAGTGCAACAAGTAGTGGATTGTCTTGAAAAACCACCAGCCTTAAAGACTCACATCCGATGGCAACCTGTTCCTGAGGCAGTAAATACACATTATTTCCTGCCCATCTTCTGAGTATCCCTCAAATACAGACAGGTGTTGGTAAATAAACTGCTAGCTTTAGTTACTCTGCAAAAGAACGCCAGAATTTGGGGTGAAGTTTGAATTTCAACTCACTTTTGAACTAGGAAAGCTGCTTTCAGCTTCAGCAGCAGAGAGATTTCCTTGTGATGTTATTGCTTTGGTCCAACATAAACTTTGAAGAGAATCAATTTGCACTGGAGTGACCCCAGAAATCAGACCTGGTCTGTGGATGCCTGTGTGACAGCTCGTGCACCATGATCTGAAAAATGAAGTTGCAACAGGTTTCAGCCTGCCAAGAGCCTTGGCCAAGTGCTCTGGAGCTGATAAAGGCATAAAGGTGATACAAGTGGGCTGGGAAAAGTTCTGAATCCTCAGGAGGGGAAGTGGTACCTAGAAACTGGGAAGTTTCTAAACCTTTCCAGCAGAATTTTAACTTGTTGGTATTTCTTTGATGGTTTCAGGCTGCTGATGAGAACCACGGGAAATGCAGCACGTGCTCATTCCTCACTTGGACGAGGTGAATTCACCCTTCCCCCCCCAAAAAACTGCTGCTTAACAAACCAGCAAGGGGCTGTTGGATCCAGGACTCGTTGCTTGCTTTCCAAAGCACGTGCTGAGGAATTCTGCCTGCACGTTTCACTGCGGGACTGGGAGGTGAAGCACAGCATCAATGCAAAAGCAGCTGCCACACCCACCCAACCCAGCATTCAGCTTTGCCTCTGTTCGGCCAGACTACACTAAATGAGCAATTAAGCAGCAAATGGTGACTGTTAGGAGTGTGCCTAAACCACAGCTGAGCACTTCAGTTGGATAATTCCATCCAAACCCAGAGGAAAAAATAATGTACATCAAAGTTTGGCCCTCACCAGCAGCTGTCGAACTCAACTGAAGCATTGCCACATCACACCTCACAAAAAAAAAAAGGTAGGAAAAATTCACCAGCTACACTTTGTTGGAGACACACCAATTCCACCTTTTCCCAGTATGTGTTCTCTCTTGTCCCACTGGAATCCAAAATAAAATAGAAAAGTTACCAGAAGCTGTAACCCTGTGGCTCTGGTAAGGTGAGCCAGGTGGCCAGAGTTCCTCTGAGCTCAGAATTCTTGGAGACAAGTGTTTGGAAACCTTTCTCGTGTTCTTCATGATAAGTATTAGGCTCTTAGTTTTCTGAAACTTCTGAATTTCCAGCCAGAGTTTGGTTGATCTGTGACATTTGTGACAAGAAACTATATAAGCACTAGCACGGGTCTGGAGTGGAGGCTGAGAAAGTACCTAATACAAGGGTTTTTGTCCTTGGTTTTCAAATTCTGACCAGGCATCGTTTAGCTCCATAAATATCATCTTTGCATATTGTTCATATGGCTGCCCAGTAGCCTGGAATAAAAACAGAGAGGAAAGAGGGAAATCAGAGCTCCCAAACCCAATCCCAACAGCTGGCATGTGAGCAGATTCCCAAGCAGTTCCATGAATTTCCACTTTTTTTCTTGGCAAAAATAAGCTACTCTGGAGGGCTGCTTTCCTTAAGAATTTCTTGGCTTTTGCTGCTCCTCAGAGCTGACAACCCCCAAAGTGGGATAAAGCACTGTCCCATGGCCATAATAAATGTAACTTTCTAAATAATAAATATAACCTTGGCATTGAGAGAGGAATTCCACCTGCATGGAAGGGGAAGAGCTGCCACCTGACACAGTTCCTGGATGAAATCAGAATCCCTGC
This sequence comes from Acridotheres tristis, assembly GCA_037013685.1. Taxonomy (NCBI): domain Eukaryota; kingdom Metazoa; phylum Chordata; class Aves; order Passeriformes; family Sturnidae; genus Acridotheres; species Acridotheres tristis. The sequence continues at coordinate 2,477,528 of CM072895.1, forward strand.
AAACCTCGGGCAGCCCACATTCCTGCCAAGCCTTGAGACTCTCAGGGCCTCCATTCCCTGCCAGGTGGAATCTTCTTCCTCCCCATGGGGTGTCCCAGAGGGAGTCCTTGCTCCCTGGGCAGTGAGGGGCAGCAGCCAGAGCACGAGCCACGAGCTGGGCAATCAAACAGCTCCTGATGATTCCATTCTAGGAGCCTGAGTTAGAGCAGGAACTGTTGTCCAGCAGCAGAATGGCTGAGAGTCAAAGTGAGGGTGACAAAAGCTCTGAATTTCTGCTGCTTGAAGCTGCAGGTTCCAGGCACAGTCTTGGAGCTGGCAGTGGTTTCACAGAAGCCCTGACTGGTTTGGGTGGGAGGGACCTTAAAGACTAAAATGGTCCCATGGGCAGGGACACCTTCCACTATCCCAGGTTGCTCCAACCTGGCCTTGAACACTTCCAGGGATGAGTTTAGAATTCTCAACTATGAGAAACCAGCACAAATCTTGAGCTCCCACTTTGCACAGAGCTGTCTGCAGCCATAAATCCCATCCAACACTTTCTCATCCCCCTTGGTGGAGGTGGAGGCAGCCCAGCCTTACCTTGTCAGGGTGCACGACCAGCACAGCCCTCCTGTACACCTTCTTCACCTGCTCTGGAGTCACCAGGTCTGCCATGCTCACAGGCTTCCACTTGGTCTCCCCTGCCCACAGCACCGTGTGCATGGTGGACAGCAGTGCCCTGATGTTCCTCTCCTTCCCTTCAATCCACTCCAGGACCTGCAGAAAGGATGTCTCACATTATTTATGTTTCATTTGAATAGCTGTGACCCCGAGGAGCGTCTTAAATTTCTTTCCATTTCTTTAGAAATGGAAATCGCTAAAGATTCCATTTCCATTTCTTTAGAAAGCCTTCAGAAAACCTTTGTCTAATTGTCATTAGTTTTTATATCACTGCTTGAAAGTTAAGACAGACTTTGAGCAACATCCCTGCTAAAAACACTAACTTAATAATGCTTGATGGAATAGTCAAAAGACAAATTAAGTGTTTAACTGTCTGGTTCTTTAGCAATGTTAATTGCACACCTAAACTAAGCTCAGCTAAGCTAAAATGTAAATGTGAAAACCAAAGCATAAGCAGATTTTACTTATTTTACTAAGAGCTCCAGGCTGAGCTGTCCCAATGAAATAAAAATGCATCAGAGCAAAGAGAATTACATTGGGAAGGCCAAATCATCTGGGAGCTTCAGTGGCTCAACAGCTTTTGTGGGGATAAAAATGGGAACTGGGAAAACTCCTGCCCACTCCATGGCCTGACCTCTGCCCAGCTGTGGTGGCTGAGGGTGATGTTCAGTGTCACTTCCCAAAGGTTAAAACCTTTCCACAGGGCTAAAAGCAGGAAATTTTGAGAGGGTCAATCTGTTTTCTAGAACTTGGCTTTTGCTGCAGCTTTTCCTCTGAGTTCTCTCTCCTTCTCTAATTCCAATTTGTGGTCTTGTATTTCACATACAGAGCAGGACAGGCTGATTTGCCTTCCCTTTCATAAGAGATCTGCAGTTTGGCAATTTATTGAGGAGAGATGAGAGAATTCCAAAGCAGGCAGGATTAATGAGGCAGAGGATTAGTTCAATTAACTGTGCCTGCTAATCAGGGCTGGAGTGCTGGGGAAGAGCAGCAGCCCAGACAGTGACACTCGGCAAACCATTGTTGATATGGCCTGGTTGAGGACACAAATGTACCCTTGCAGTTTTAAATCTGTTGTGGACTGGTTGAGGACACAAATGTACCCTTGCAGTTTTAAATCTGTTGTGGACTCGGTGAGGACACAAATGTACCCTTGCAGTTTTAATTCTGTTGAGGACATTCAATGACTGGGAGAACATCACCAAGCATTTTGCTTACTTTTAGTTTTTCAGGGTCCATCTCCTTTGCCATTTCTTCTTTTCTCATCTCAGCTATTGTTTTGGGGCCCTTCTTGTCTTTGTGAGCATTAAACCCTTGACCAGATAACAAATCTTCAAAATCTGCAGACACTTTTGGCTTGGAATCTTGAAAACCAAAAAGATTTGAAATTATTATCATAGCAGGGGTGCATTCAACACTGGCTTTCTACATCAGGTACATCCTTTGGTTAATCACATTAACAATCTCCCAGTGCTAATGAACATGCAGGTTCTCATGAAAGATGTTATTTAATGTTACTTTAAAGTTGTTATTATTATTATTATTATTATAGAATGCCAGAATGGTTTTGTTGGAAGGTTTATCCAGTTCCAACCCCCAAAGTTCCAACATCTTCCACTATCCCAGGATGTTCCCAGCCCCATCCAACCTGCCCTTGGACACTTGCAGGATTATTTTGGAAGCTCATTTGGAATACAGAACTTCCTAAATAGCACAGTTTAGCATCCAGGACAGGATAATCAATCAATCAATCAATCAATCAATCAATCAATCAACCAACACTGACTTGCTTAGCCCTACCCTGCAAACCCAAGTGACATCCCGAGTGACCCCACGCTCTGGACGCTGAATCCCCAAGCTCTTACCAACATTAGCGGCTCCTTTCCCCCGCTCCGCCTGCGCCCCCTGCGAGAAGCTCACGTTGTAGTTGGGCTTGTTCTGGGGGGAGGCGTGGGGCACGCCGGGCTGTCCCTTGGGCTGTGTCCCCTGCCAGCCGTAGCCCGTGCCCTGCTGCCACCCGCTGCCCGCCATGGGCTGCGGCGGCGGCTTCTGCGGGGACGGGGGGAAGCCCCCGCCCATGCCCGTCGGGGTGGTCGGTTTGCTGGCGAACGAGGGGCCACCTGCGGAGAGCGACGGGACGGGGGGTTAAAACAGGGAATCCATCCCAACAAAATCCCCCCCGCTGCTGGATTTTACCCTTTTGTCACCCAGAGATGGGGTAACTGAGAGGCGTTTTGAAAAGCTTTTATTCCATTTTCATTCCAGGCTCGTATGAGTGGTGAGACAATGCAGATGTTTTAATTCATGCCATCACATTCATCCCTCCTGAGTTCTATTACAATACATTTTTCATAGTTCTGTTTCTCCAAAGTATCCAGTCTTATTTACAAAGCCATCCTTTAAAACTCTTTTTTTCTAGCTCCATTTCACTCTCAACAATATCTGTCCTATTCCATACCATTTCTAAATCACCATTTCTTATCTCCAAGTTTACATACAAATACATACTGTATAGCCTTCTGTCAAGCCTTGAAAACTCTCTATAAATCCATTTCCCACACCCCAGGCTTCCTTTTTCAGAAAAGGAAGAATTTTTTTCAGAAATTTTTTTGCAAGGTCACTTTTACCCTGAGGTTGCTCTGTGAGTTGTTTATAGGACAGCACCTGGCTTTGAGGGTTTGAGGAACTGGAAATTCCTTGGAAAACTGGATGTAGCAAACAAGGAGCCACAGCTCTGTGTGGATGGTGGCAACACACACTGACAGAATGATTAAAGTTGGGAGGGACATTAAAGCTCATCCAGTCCCGTTCCATTTCCCATGCTCAGAGCCCCACCCAGCCTGGCCTTGAGCACTTCCAGGGTTGAGGGAGCTCTCCGGGCATCCTGTGCCAGTGCCAACGCCCAGCTGGTGGTGTTGAAATCGTGTCTCCTCACGCTGCGCTGATTAAAACCACCCACAGAGATGTGTCCCGGCACCTCACTGCTTTCGGGGATGCTCCTCTGGCTCTGGTTGTGTTTGTGGGAGGTACCAGTGTCAATGTTTTGTTATTTCACACTGACATCCACACTCAGCTCCCAGCTTGGAAATGTGTCATGGAAACTGGATGAAGTGCTTTCGATTTAGTCACGACTAACAAAAATGTGCTTAAATATCCTGGGGATGCCAAGCCTTTTGTTTTTAAACCCCACCACTCTCCTACAGAATGCGTGTTTTAGAAGGACCTCGGCGCCTCTGACATGGGGCTTGGCAGCTTTTTTATTTTGCTCCTGCAGAGCAGCCTGAAATCCAGCAGAGGGAACTGGGAAACCTAATTCCAGACCCACGCTGGGGCTGACGCAAAGGGGAAAACAAACATCACACCAAACCACAAGGGCTCTCAAAGAGCTGAGGGCAGCAACAAAGGCAAGGAAAATCTATTTATCACACTCAGACAATGCTGGGCTACAGGGAAAGCTTCAATAATTTCTCAGAACTGCCTTTTAAACATTGGATTTGAGGGCTTGTTGATTGTTTTTTGACATAAAACAAGGGGAAAAGGCTTTTCTAAGCAGTCAAGCTTTGTAGCCTTGCAAATACCCCACCTTTAGATAATAGTGCCAATTAGAGGCAGATCAATTCTACAGCTTTTCTCACAAAGCAGAGAAATGAGCCAAGTCTAGAAGGAAGCAATTCCTCAAGAACCCCAGCAGCTTTGCAGAGCCAAATTCTCCTCCCAGGCCTGTAGCAGCATTTGAACACAGAGCATCCTCAGCCACAGCATGTTTGGACTGATCACAGGTTGTGCTTTGCAATCCGTGGAGCCTGCTGAGCTCCCTGCGCGTTGCCAGCACATTTTTTGGACTGAGGATCAGGAAAAGCATGGATTTGTGAGAGTTTACAGAGAATCAGGCAGAAAGGGAAGCCTGGCAGCAGCACTGGCATGCAGGTGGGTTGAGAGACCCCACACATACCAGGCTGCTCAGCCTATTTCTCTAAAAGAATGCTGGTAATTTATTATTTTCCTTTTTTTTTAATAAGGGTTACAAACCTGCTAAACTCGCTCCAAGACTTCCCAGATCAGCAAATGGATCCAGTGTTTGGGGTTTAGACTGATGAGTGGGAGTGCTGTGGAGGGATCCTGTAGGACTGGTGGCAGCAGATTTACTTCCCATTCCTAGACCACCTTAAAAAGAAAAAAAAAAAATTAACAAAAATATATCTAAAAGAAAAAAAGAACATTTTTTCCTCCTCTTTGATATGAGTGCAGCTCTTCCCCAGTGCTCAGCCACATATTAGAAGACTGCTATAAAAATTGAGTGTACCATTGTCAGGTTCATGAGCAGCCTCAGACTTGTGGCACTCCCACTCCCAATTAGGAACAGCACAGGAGTGTTCCCAGACTGTGTGCACTGCCAGAGGAATTGTGACACATTAAAATATGGATATATTTTAAGAACTAGAAGCCTTCAGGAAACAACTTTGGGAGGTCAGACACACTCTCCCAAGATTAGAAAAGAGTCGTGCAATCATTGAGTGGCATCCTGGGAATGCACAGCACTCCCCAGGTTTTTCCAGGGTTTTACATGGAGTTAAATAACCTCTGAAACCCTCACCTCATCTATCTGTCCTGCTCTGGGCTCTTAAGGAAACAAACCCTTTTTTTTTTTAATATGGAAATTTTTTAATTTTTTTTTTTTAATATGGAAATCAGAGGGAACCTGTTCTTTTCAGTCACTGGCAGCATTTTCCCTCTACCTCTCCCCTCTCAGAGCTCCTTAAAGTTGGGTTGTTTTTTTTTTTTGCTAACCACCCTGAATTTTATGCCACATACCTGCTTTATTGGGCCAGTCCCAACCACTGGAAACATCTGGTTGGATGGAAACTGTTGGAGTGCTGGAAGCTGAAGAGAATGATTGGTATCAGTATCTCAAAGCAGCCCAGCAAAACCAGCACAGCCCAGTGCCCACCAGGAGCCACTGGGACTCTACAAAGTCTAAAAACCTCAGGTGGGAGGTGGCCCTGCCCATGGCAGGGGCTGGAACTGGATGATTTTTAAGATCCCTTCCAATTTTCCAGGGAGATCCTCCCAAGGAGCAAGTGTTAGATGATCAGGCACAAATAAACCCATGACTGAATGTGCTTCAGACAGGGTTACACATCACAGTTTGGGCTGAGAAGGAGGAAATGAGGGAACTTTTAAACAGAAGAAGAGAATTCCTTCTCTTCAGTCAAATTCAGCTGTGAATTTGGTTGGGGAGCTAAAGAAAGTTGGTGCCTGCAACTAAAATGACCAAAGCATGTGTGTTTTCTCTAAATATGGCTGTGTTCAGTGCAATTAATGGTAGTTTGGTTCAGAGGAGATCTCATAACCACAGGAATATGTGGGCAGACATTCTTCATGGCCTCTTTTTTATTGATATAAATAGCCTATTAATTAAATCTAAGACCTGAGCAAAACTCAGCTCATCCTACCACACTTGAGATGCTGAATATACTTCAAGTCCAGAGAGAAAAAGCCCTTTCCTGTTTCCTGGGGTTTCTGTGGTTTCGAGTCGTTTTATGGGAAGCATCAGTTTGTGCTTAATGGCTCCATTTCTATTTCAAAGCAACATTTTACATTTATTTAAACACCCTGGAAGAGCCTCCCCTCTCTTACCCATGTGAAAGGGATCGCTGTGCACAGTTGGTGAAGGGCTTCTTGTGGCTTGAAGGAAAGGATCCCCAGGGCCAGCTGATGAGCCAAGGAAGGAACCCAGGAGGTCTGGACCAGTTTGCTTGGGGCTACTTCCAAATGGATCAAAGGCAGTGGCTGTGAAAATATATTTGAGAAAATATTTGCACCAGGAATGTGCTTCAGGATAAGGGAATGCTGTGGGGAGAGGAAAGCTGATAGCTGCAGGTAGCAAATAGGAGACTGTGGGGGAGCAACTGGAGAGCATCAATATCCCAAATTCTGGGCACCTAAAGATCCCCATCACTTGGTCATGGCAACAAACTGACCCCCATCTCTCATTTCCTACAAGAGGCTGAATTTAGAGCCAGGCAAAGTGAGTACTAAAGTATTCAGGCACTTCAGATGGGTGTTGACTGCCAGTGGAGGGTGGAAGACAGTCTGGAGCTTGGAGTTCCTGCCCTGGTGCAATTCCTGCCATTCCTGCTTCCTCTCAAGATGATTTCAGGCTGGCAAAGGTTATCCATGTTGGGGATAAAAGGACTTTTAGAAACAGCTTTAGAAAATAATGGATATCTGGCCTACATCACTTGTTAGAAAAAATCCAGCTCTTCTCAAACTCCATTTTTGATCAATTTGTTCAGTCTTCTCTCTTTCGTGTAAAAACCCAAAAAACTCAACCGAAAGAAACTCCTGTGAAGTCACTCAGATTCTTGTCAACAAATTTAAGGTTAAAAGCATCCTGAAAGGTACAATCCCTAGAAGCTCAGCACTGTGGTAATGATGCTACTCACTACTTATGTTACTCAGTCACTGCTCTTCACTCTTTTCCCAAGCTCTTATCCTTCTTTTCCTGGCTTGGGACAATTGAGCTGTGTGATTCTGGCTCTGCAGAGCTCATAAATCCCTAAATCTTTTCCTGGTCTGTTGCTGCACCTCTTGTGTGATGTGTCTGCCAAACCTCCCCTGGGTGAGAGCTCTCAGACTGAGCCTACAACAGCCACAGCAAGAGAAACCTTCTCCAGGTACCAGAGACCAATTGCTTCCACTAAAACTTGGATTCTTCTCCTCTCTCTTTGCACTTGCTCTGCTTTATCCTTCAAAAGATCCCTCTCCTAATACCTATCAAACCACTCCTGCAGCCTGGTCTTGGAAGAAACAGAAATTCTCTATTTCCTAGCCCAGCATCACTCTCACAGCTCCAAACCCCCCCTAAGTTAAAAGAGAAATTCAACTCACAGTGCTGTAAGTCTACCTGAAACCCCAGAGGATTTTTTTGAAACTCATGTGCATGAGAGCAAAATTGAGAATCTCCAGTGGGGACTGCTTTGGTGAGGATGCACCAGCGAGAGGAGAGAAGAGGAGAGGAGAGGAGAGGAGAGGAGAGGAGAGGAGAGGAGAGGAGAGGAGAGGAGAGGAGAGGAGAGGAGAGGAGAGGAGAGGAGAGGAGAGGAGAGGAGAGGAGAGGAGAGGAGAGGAGAGGAGAGGAGAGGAGAGGAGAGGAGAGGAGAGGAGAGGAGAGGAGAGGAGAGGAGAGGAGAGGAGAGGAGAGGAGAGGAGAGGAGGAGGAGAGCTCGTTGTCCTCTTGGCCTGCCCCACACCAAAGAGGGATAGCCAAGAGCAGATCCCTCCAAACCCAAGCCCCCCTCTGGCCAAAGCCACCGTTACCTTCTCCCACCCTCGGTGACGGCGACGGCGACGCCGAAGCTGCCGAGCGCCGCGGGGTCGAGTGCACAGATCCAGGTGCCCCCACGTGGAAAACCTCCTCAGCAGCAGCTCCAGCGGGGCTCTGGGACACCCCAAACAAATCATTCAGCAGCTCAGAGTTAGAGGGGGCAGCGCTGGGCTGCGAGGGAAAGCTCTTGCTCATGGGGCTGCCATCCAGGCCCAGCAGGTCCACGTCTTCAGGGGGAGGTGCTGCTGCTGCTGCTGCTGCTGGAGGCTCTTGCTGCTTTTTGCTGTGTTTGGGTGTCCCGTGGGGCTTGTCACCGCTGGCATTACTGTGCTGACTGGAAAGGGACAAGAGTTCGTCATCTGACTGTTCGCTTTCCTCATGCACCAACGCTGCTCGATCCTCTGAGGTGGGGTGAGAGCTACTTTTGTCAGATTTCTGATCTAAACGATGATTGGAAATAAAATTAGGCAGCTGTTAGTTCGGTCATCACAAAGGTCCCGTAAAAATCAGCTTACAAGCAGAACAGAAAGCTGGGAATAGCACAGCAGCATTTGGATAAAGTAATTTTGCTTTTTAAAATAAAAGCTGGCAAATTTTTTCCCCAAGAGGGTTTTTCAGCCCTGGCACAGCTGGGGTCCCCATCCATGGAGGATGTGGCACTTGGGGACATGGTCAGTGGTGGCCTTGGCAGTGCTGGGAAATGGTTGGACTTGATGACCTTAAAGATCTTTTCCAACCGAAATGATGCCATAATTCCTTTGCCAAAACCTAAATTTTTATCATCAAGGTTTATTTATTTCAAGTTTTAACACGAAGGAGGCCTTGGGTGAAGGTTCCCCCTAGAACTGTGCCCATGATGGTCCCACAGAGCACAGTTTGAGGAGGATGTTGTAGGAAAGGAATTCCCACTCCACTGCAACATCGGGCTGTGATCAGCTCTACCAGCAAAGCTGTGCTGCAGTGAGATCCCTCAGCCCCACTCCCTGCTCCAGGCAGGGGAACAGGAATTCCTTGTGTTCTCTGGAGCAGATTTGGCTCTGAAGACCAAACCTTGCCTACCTTGCCAGCTGAGAGAGGAGAAGAATGCACTCTGCCCAACATTCCTGATGTTATCCTGGGGGGAATCCGTGGCACCTCTACCTGCAGCACAGAGCACCAGAGAGGTGGAGTTCAACAAAACCCAGCTCAGCATGAAGAAATCATGGGAAGGGAATAAATCCATGCAGCCCTTACCTGCCAAAGCAAGAGTGTCCTGGTGCTCCTGGTGGGAGGAGAAGAGAATGGAGGGATTGATGTCTTTTGTGGTGAAATTCTCCCATGGGGGAGTTAATTCAGTTTGTCTGTCTGCAGACTGTATTTCTATGTCCAGTATAACATGAAAGAGCTGAGGATATTTGTCTGGAGAGTCACAAGCATCCAGCTCAGGCCTAAAAGGGACAAGAGTGGTCCAGTTTAAAAGGGAAGAATATTTCTGGAAAGCTATAAAAAATAGCTTTCACTATATTCAGGCTTTTCATATTTCATCTGTGACAGTTCTCCCTCAGCTTTCATCAGGCTTTTATGCATCAGGTTTGATTAATGTTCAGCTTCAAACACTCACTTGGTGAATTTGAGAGTGGTTGTTCCTAGGGCTATGAATCCAGTATGAAATTGAATTTGGAATATTTGTGTGTTGGTCATCTGAAAAGAAAAAAAAAAAAAAAAACACAGAGAGAATCAGACTGAACAAGGGCTTAAATACAGGAGTTTGTTAAGCCTACCCTAATCTTAGCTGCATAACAGAATTCATTGTGCTTGTTCTACAGGTAATATTTCCTTCTCAATATTCCTAAATATTCCCAATATTTCCATCTGCCTTCAACCCTGCTGTTGCAGCCTCTGTACAGCACAAGACCTTCAGGAATAATTTTGAGGTGAATTTCGGTGAATTTTGAGGTGAATTTTGGGTGAATTTTGGCCATTTTGGGGGCTAGTTTTGGGATAATTTTGAGGTGAATTTGATTGAATTTTGAGGTGAATTTTGGGTGAATTTTGGCCATTTGGGGGGATAATTTTTGAATAATTTTGAGGTGACTTTGAGTGAATTTTGAGGAGAATTTTTGGTGAATTTTTTGGTAAATTTTGGCTGGTTTTGGGGATAATTTTGAGGTGAATTTTGGGTGAATTTTGACTGGTTTTGGGGATAATTTTGGGATAATTTTGAGGTGAATTGGTGAAATACGGGTCAATTTTGAGGTGAATTTTGGGTGAATTTTGGAATAGACCTTCTCTCCCTGCTTCTCTTTACTTCTGGGATCTACTTAACAGTTTTGCAATGAAATTAATACATTGGAGCAACAGGCTTGTGTCCCAAAAAGCACAAAACCATTTCTACTTGGAATAGAGGAAGGAAATACCATCTACACAGCAAAGTGCACCAATAATGAATAGAGAGGAGCACAACATTCACTGCCCACTCTACAAGGTGAATATTTGAGTTTCAATTCTATAATATATATAATATCCTCAGGGAAATGCTGGAGATTCCCTGTTTAGGCAGCTCTTAATTCCCCACATGGCTCCAAAGAGAAGTGAAAGCAGCTCCTACTTTGGCTTGGAGGCGTCCCCCGATGGTGGATCTCATGTGGTAGACAGAGACAACGACATCTCCATGGACAGTGGCTCCCAGGGGGATCAGGACCTTCCCTTCCTGCACACGGTATTCTCTTGGAGAGGAACAGGAGGAAAGCCACGGTTAAGCTCCCTTCTGCCACATCAAAGGCCAAGCAAGGAGGAGTATTCAGTGTTCTGCTTGGTTAAAATAAAAATATTCCACAGGGGGAAGCAACAGAGCACTGGATGGTCTCTAGGAAGGTGTTCTGCTTCCTGCCAGCCTCAGATCCTGGTGTCTGTGAACTTATCCCACTCCTGACAAACTCAGATCCTGGTGTCTGTGCACTTATCCCACTCCTGACAAACTCAGATCCTGGTGTCTGTGCACTTATCCCACTCCTGACAAACTCAGATCCTGGTCTTTGTGAACTCATCCCACTCCTGACAAACTCACATCCTGGCTTCTGTGCAGTTATCCCATTCCTGAAAACCTCAGATCCTGATGTCTGTGAACTTATCCCACTCCTGACAGACTCAGATCCTGATGTCTGTGCAGTTATCCCATTCGTGAAAACCTCACATCCTGGTGTCTGTGCACTTATCCCACTCCTGACAAACTCAGATCCTGATGTCTGTGCAGTTATCCCACTCCTCATCCTGGTCTCTGTGCAGTTATCCCACTCCTGACAAACTCAGATCCTGATGTCTGTGCACTTTTCCCATTCCTGCCAAACTCAGATCCCGATGTCTGTGCAGTTATCCCACTCCTCAGATCCTGATGTCTGTGCACTTATCCCATTCCTGCCAAACTCAGACTCCCACCGGCCATTTATCAACCCCAGGCACAAACTCTCAGCGAATATCCTCATTTATCAGCATCTAGGCAGTGACTGCAGCTCAGATATTCCAAGCCAAGTACAAGTGGCTGCCTGCAGCCCCAGAGGAAGGCAGGGGGGTGCCAGGAACTCACTTCATCCTCTCATACTCCTGGGAGGTGCTCAGGATCCTGGTCTCCCCGCTGAGGATGTCACAGAAGGGCCGGCAGCCGTTGCGCTGCTTGTTGAAGCAGGGCACGGGGCTGAGGGTCACCGACTTGATGGTGAGTGGTTTGCAGTGGGGGATGACAGGTTTGTCTGCTATTAGGTCACAGATGTATCCTATGTACCTGCAGGCAGAGAAAACCAGGGCTGGAATCTCCATTTCTTTCATTTCATACTCAAAATCTGCCTGGAAATCCAGTGGTGGTGCCATTCTTTGAGAGGGCCAGGACTGGAGTCTCCACGTGCTCCAACATCCCAGCAGCTGGCACAGAATCTGCACTTCCAGCTCTGATTCTGGGAAGATGCAGCTGGCACAGAGAGGGATGCACCAAGGCCCTGTTAACCACAGGTTCAGCATGGCATGGTTGGGTTGGAAGGACCTTTGGTTGTCATCTGATCCCACCCTGTGCAGTGAGCAGAGACATCTCAAATAATGGAATAATTGGGTTGGAAGGACCTTTAGCAGTTATCTAATCCTACCCTGTGCAATGAGCAGAGACATCTCAAATAATGGGATAATTCAGGTTGGAAGGACCTTTAGCAATCATTTAATCCTACCCTGTGCAGTGAGCAGAGACATCTCAAATAATGGGATAATTCAGGTTGGAAGGACCTTTAGCAATCATTTAATCTCACCCTGTGCAGTGAGCAGAGACATCTTAAATAATGGAATAATTGGGGTTGGAATCCCACCCTGTGCAGTGAGCAGAGACTTCTCAAATAATGGAATAATTGGGGTTGGAATCCCACCCTGTGCAGTGAGCAGAGAGATCTCAAATAATGGAATAATTGGGGTTGGGAGATCTTCACAGCTCTGTGTCAGAACTTAATTTTGTGCTGGGGGTGATACCCCACTGAGGATCTGCAAGGAAAGAATCCCACAGCTGCTCTGGGCAAGCTCTTCCAGCTCTGAGGAGCACTCTGGGATGTGGACACCTGGCTGAGCCAAAGCACACCTGCCAGGTCTTTGGGCAGCTTTGAGCACGAGCAGTGGGGCTGCCAGTGCTGAGCCAGGATACTGTACCTCCTGTGAGATGGCCACAGTACAATTCCAGGTCTCTTTGTGTTCAGCAGCTGCACAGCAGGGCCAGGATGAGAGAAGAGGTGACAGAAACAGAACATTGCACTGACCAGAACTGCTGAAGCTGCACGGCCATCCTGGCAACAAACAGGGGCAGAGAGGAAAAACTGTGAGTATCAGAAAAATCCTTTAAATTTCACCTCTCCAGTCCCCCTGAAATCACAAAATATGATTTATCCAGAAAGACTAGGGTTGAGACCACGAAATAATGAGGAGTTTTGAGTTCTGTGTCATTTGTTCAACACTCAGGACTTCAGTGAACAATCAAAGCTAAGATAAAATGCAGGGAGCAGCCAAAGCTGAGGGTGGTTTACACTTGTTTGGAAAGCCCACAAGAACATTTTGGCTGCAAATGTTGGTGTTTTGTGGCTGCTCCCCAGCTGTAATTTTATAATTATTTCAAACATAGGCCTGGAAGGGACCACAGGGGTCAGAGTGCACCCATCCTGCAGCTGCAGGCAGTTGTCTAATAGAAATTTATCCTGGAAAAGGATAAACAAAACAAAAAAATCCAGCCCCAGGCTCCCTCACCCAAACACCTCCACAGCTCTGAGCTTGCAGATTGCTCCTGATGGTTTTTTTTTTTTTTTGAAGGTGATTATGGGGGAAAGTTTGCTGAGTCACGTTGATAGATCAAAAATACAGGAAGAGTGGGAGAAAAATCAATGTATTCTCAGTGCCCTGGGTTCTTGATATGCACCCCCCACTATCCCAAATTGCTCCAAACCCTTTTGAACACTTCCAGGGATGGGGAATCCACAGCTCCTCAAGCCTCACCACCCTTGCTCCTTGCAATTGTTTTTTTCAGGCACCTCTTAGGCATTCCAGACATTTTCTGTAGGATTTTCTGACCCAAGAACCTGCTGACATGAACAGGCTGTTCGCTTTTTTTCAAGTTTAGCCCCTGCCAGTTGTTTCTGACAAGATCTCCCAGGTTCATATAAACTAAGTGGGTTTCTGCAGCCTTGTTAGAAAGTGTTGGAAAGGACTCCTTGTCCTTTATCACATTATCCTGATATCCATTGCTCAAAGGACAGGAAAGAAATTGGATTTTTGAGTTGGATTTTCAGGATTGGAGGCATCAAGTGCATCCTTCTCTCTGTTTGAAGGGAATTTATGTCCTGGAGCCTCTGGCTGTGCTGTGCAAGGCAGAAATGCCAGGCTCACATGGGAGCTCTGTGCAATTTGGGATCAGTCATTTCCTCCATTCTTCCCAGGTTCTGCTGATCAGAACTGACAGCCTCCTGGTTTAATTTAGGCTCCAGGAGCAAAGCAGAGCTCTGCTTTTGGGCACTGCTGTCAACGTGAAAGGTTGGATGGAGTGAATGAGGGGTGATCCAGGATCACACCACGCTCACACAGCCCAGCATTGCTGAATAATCCCTTTGGGATTTCCCAGAGCAGAGGCAGCTGGGCCCCTTCAGCCAGGCCTGACCACTCCTGATGGCAAGACACTTCAACAGTCTCCATTCCACACTTCACAGAATTCCCAGCTCTGTGTTTTCTGCCCAATTTCCAGCCTCCTTCAATCTAAAGGTGCATTTTCTCCTGTGACAACTTAGATTGAAATGCAAATCACAGAATCACAGAATGGTCTGTGTTGGGAGAAACCTTAAACCCCATCCAGTGCCACCTGGGACCTTCCACTGTCCCAGGCTGCTCCAAGCCCTGTCCAGCCTGGCCTTGGACATTTCCAGGGAGCCAGGGGCAGCCACAGCAAATCTGGGCACCCTGTGCAAGTCACAGCAAGCTGACAACTCCTGGGTGAAATTCAAACTTTTCTCCTGGAGAATGATTTTGACCTCTCTTGCTTTGCATTCCTGCTTCTCATTCAATGATTCTCTTGCAGCTGAGCTTTGGGTGATGATGTCCCTTCCTCTGGGTCCATCCCATTATCCCATCCCATTATCCCATCCCATTATCCCATCCCATTATCCCATCCCATTATCCCATTGTCCCCATCCTCTCACACAGACTCCAGGCACTCCCTGAGCAGTGTGAGCTGGGAGTGCCCAGCTCTGGGCAGGTTGCTGTGGGGCGCACTCACCATGCAGTGGATGACACAGACGTTTTTGGGGTTCTGCTGCAGCCAGTTGTGCATGTTCTTGCAGACAGCGTAGAGGTTGTGCAGGCTGGGCGCCTGCCGGACGGGCCAGCTACACTCAGACACCTGCAGGGATGGCAGCAGCCACAAAAACACCTTTGTAGCAGCACTAAACAAGCCCTGATGTACAAATTCTGCCTGCCAAGAAACCTGCTTGTCCTTTACAGCCCAGAGTTACGTGCTGGGAACCTTCTCCTCCTCCTCCTCCTCTCCTCGTGTGTAAATCCACACCGTGCCTCCGATGAGTTATGAGGAGGCAGACAAAAATTCAAACTTTCAATGAAATAACATCAGGCTGATGTGTTGTTCCTGCCTGCACGTTTTTCAAAATTTACATTTCACATCAGATTATCTGGAGGGGCTTTTTTAGAACATTCACATTGATTTCCAAAGCCTTTGTACAACGTGTCCCTAAAAACTGCTCTGATTTGCACAGGGCACTGAGCATCTGTTGTTCTGACTCTTTCTGTGACACAGGACTTCCAAGCCCTATATGACAGATATTAAACTGATGAAAGGGAAAGTTCTGTTAAAAAAAACAAAAAAATTCCTATTTGAGTAAATATGTTAATGTATGAGGCAGAAAAGTGAATGGCTCTTTAGAGCTGAAACCCCACAAATCCTAAAGGATGTCTGGTTCCCATTCCTCAGTGTGCTGGTTCTGAGTCAGTCCTTGCAGTCCCAAGCAGCACATCAAATAACCCTCAACTGACATCTCCCTTTCATCTGGTTTTAATTGAAATATCTTTTTTTAAAAAGGCATTTCTGGCCAGAAGAAATTTGAAGGAGAAATGTCCCGAGGCTTGTCCTCAGCTGAGGAATTGCTTCTCTCAGCTGACATTTGGCTGCTGCTTAATGGGAACAGGGAAGGAAGGAGATGATTTGCCCAGATGTTCTTAAACAGCCACATGATGCCCAGAACTGTTTCATCTCTCAGAGGAAGGAAATGCTCCAGGTTTTATAAAACTTGCACTTAAGGTTCTGTCTGACACCTGCACAACATCTTGGAGCAGAAGCAGATTGCAGCCAGAGCCCTGCCAGGCTGTGCCGTGCCCCACAGGGATCCCAAAGGCTCCCATGGGATGCAGGGCCAGGCCAAGATGGCAAATTGGATTTTTGCCTCACAGCAAATTAGATATTTGTCTGATTGCTTTCTAGATCTGTAAAAGTTTTGGTCTCCAGCATATCCTACTGTGAGCAGATGTGGCTTTGTGTTGTAGAAGCCCCTGAAGAAATGGAACAGTGCTCAAACAGAGCAGGGAGTGACCATTCCCTGTTTTCCCTCTCCACCTTCTCCTGTCTCCAGAGTTTGTTTCATTCCTTCCGTTGAACATCCTCGATTTTCCCTGTTAGAATTCCTGCAGTGACCTTTCCACTGACAATTTTGTGAGCACACCTCCCTGCCAAGCCTCTGGAAAAGCCATTATCACTTCTCTAGTAAATAATATACATTTCCCACCAGTCCATAATTACATATTTACATTGCCTCTAATTACACATCTGCCTGATGGTTTGCAATTAGGAAATTAAATGTGTGCTTGGTGTTCCTACCAAACAGAACCTCACCAGCACTCATCACAGACAACCTTAGGGAAAAGCAACTGGAATTCTCCAGCTCTGGGAATAAGCCCTCAGCACTTGTTTGATTTTAGCAGCAGGGCAGCAACTGCCAGGAATGTGACCCATGAGGGGCTTTGAATTTTGGGTTTGTTTAGTGTCAGATTGGAGTTCTGTGTTTTGCTCTCAGGCTGATGGGACCTCTCCTCTTGGGGACACAGAGGGGACAACAGAGAACAGCCAGGTCTCTGCTCAGAGCCACACACTGGGTGGGCTGGAAGGGACATTAAAAATCATCTTGTTCACACCCTGCCACCTTCCACTAGCCCAGGCTGCTCCCAGCTCTGGCCTTGGACACTTGCAGGTTTGGGGCAGCCACAGCTTCTCTGCAAAACCTTTGCCAGGGCCTCAGCACCCTCCCAGTCCCTTCTCCTCCTCCTCTGGGGCCTTGGTGACCACTGAGCCACGCCTGAAAATGGCCCAGCAGGACATGAATTCACCTCCCTCTGTGCCACCATGCAGCACAGTCACCTGCTTCGGTCTTAGGAGCAGAAAGTTTTAAAGAAAGCAGGAATTCAAAAGCTGTTCCTGTCCAAGAACCAGTGTGTATCAGTGCAGCTCAGCTGACATCTCCTCATCCCAGCAGAAAACTCACTGGGATTTCACCTCCTCGAGAGCCCTTCAGTATTTTCTGCAAGATATATAAAGCTCAGCCTGGTAATTGTTTCATGTATTGTGTTGTTCACACTTTTTTCTCGTGAAAAATACTTGGAATCAGGAATTCCCAGCCCATAAACTGAAAACTCAATATTTTATTTAAAGAAAATGGTATTTTCTTCCTGTGTGAGTCAAGGCAATGGTTCCAAAGCACTGAGATGTTCTTGGAGAGTGATGTTAAAAGTCACTTGTTGAGGTGTTGGGTAGGGTGGGAGATAATTCCAGGGATTCAGGAATTATGGCCAGCTCACACAGCAATAGATCTTTAATGCTGGGCTTTCAGAAGTAGAGAAATTTTTCTGCACCCACAAACAGCATCAGTGATGCACCAAAATCAATCAAGACTGAAGATTCAGAGCTCTTAATATCTCTTAATTAGTCTTCCCTGTTCATTTACTCCTATTTGAAGTCTGGTTACTGATGGCCACAGAGAAATTTGCTTCGAGTATCAATGAGTGGTTTCTGGTGATCAGAATTACTGAAGATAAATTCAGCTACACCTCAAATTAAAACTAAATTAGGCTTAGATTAAATTCATTTACCCTGACTGAGGCTTAAGCCTGGTAATTTCTGCTGCCTTTTGGGTTGAAGGCACCAAAAAGTTGGAAATTAAAATAAAAAAACCACACCACCACTTGTGGGAGAGGGAAAGATTAAATCTAATCTTGCATTTCAGCAGCAGCATTTCATAGAGATTTCCTCTAAAAGCCATTAATGAAGCAGAGCCTTGCAGTGCTCCCTGATGCTGCTCTGGTTTTAGAGAGGGAAACTGGGCCAGGCAGTGCAGGTGGCTTTTTAAAGCCACAAGAGCCAAAATGCCCCTCACATCCCATTTCCACCCCTTGATTAAAGCCCAACTGCAAGAAAATCATCTCCCTTCTCCTATTGGTAATTTCTTCCAAAAGCTTTTCATTTTATTCTTTCCCTGTAGGAGCAGCTGTAAAACTCTGGTTTATTCTTTATTTCTCTCCATTCTGTGCAATGCCTTTCACTCTGCCAGGCTCCTCACATGAATTTCCAGCTTTCATCCCTGTGCTCCCAGCTAAAACTCCCAAACCCACCCCAGCAGCTTTAAAAAAAAAAAACTCTGACTCCTAAATCACCTAAATTTGGAGCTGCTGCCCCTTTCCCTGAGGAATCTCCCCCCCATGGAAGGCACTCACCCTGTTGTGGAACTTGGCACTGCGATAATATTTGGGGGACAGGTTGAACACGGTGTAGTGGTCGGGGTGTCTGGAATCCAGGAATGTCCTGACATCCTCGATGTGATTCCTGAATCCCAACTCCACTCCCTCAGCAGGAAAAGACATCACTGGGAAGGCAAGGAGAGGCCAGGCTGAGTGGGAAGGGATGGGCTTTGGGATTTGGGGTGTCCAGGCTGGGGTTCTGCCAGCAGCAGGGCTTACCTATGATCCTTGAGGTAATGTAGGAAATGTCCAGCTCTCCCTTGGTGTAACTGAGGGACAAAGCAGGAGACAGAATTTAGCAGCGAATCAGGGGTGTTTTCACAGAAAAAAATAAATCTATTTAGCACTCAAGGAAAAAAATCGTCTTAAAACAAATTATGAAGGTGCAGACAGTGACCCAGCCCTCCTCTCTCCACGTGCAATTAACTGGATGCAAAACCTGCAGGAAAGGTCCCTTTTCCCTTTTGTCATTCATTTTTAGTGCCACTTTCCAGGAGAAATCTCCAGAAGTTTGCACGTTGCAGATCCCTCAGGCCCTCTGGGGTCTTGCATTAAATTTCTTTAATTTCTTGTAGCCCCCTTGTCCCTTTGGGGGCAGAGTCCTCAGAGCAAAGTCACCTCAGCCTTTCTTCCATTCCCAGGTGGATTTGGGGATGGGAGCAGCAAGGACAGCAAGGAGAGGCATCAACAGCAGTGACAAAATAAATATAAATATCAATATCAATATCAATATCAATATCAGTATAAATGTAAGTATAAATGTAAATATAAATGTAAATATAAATATAAACATAAATATAAACATAAATATAAATATAAATATAAATATAAGTATAAATGTAAATGTAAATATAAATATAAACATAAATATAAATATAAATATAAATGTAAATATAAGTATAAATGTAAATATAAATATAAATATAGATGTAAATATAAATGTAAATATAAGTATAAATATAAATATAGATAGAAATAGAAACATAAACATAAACATAAACATAAACATAAATAGAAACATAAACATAAATATAAATATATTAACATATATAATTATATAAAAAGCTATATTTCTATAAACATAAATATTAAAATATCTTCTAGTAAATAGATATGTAAAACGAATATAAATAAAATAAAGAAAGTGGTGGTTCACTAGAAGGATCCCACAGGGAATCCCTCAGGAATTGGAACCAGGAGCTTCACTCTCACAGGCATTTTGCACATTTCAGGATTCTGGTGCTCACTGTGAAGTTTACATTGTTTTATTTTGATTTTCCATTTGGAAATGGAAACCATTTCCTTTGGTTTTCCCTCCTTCCTTGAGGCCAAAGATGAGACAGAACCAAAGAAATTATTTGGGATTTTCGCCTCCTTCCTCAAGGAGGAATTATTATTCCACCTTATTTCATAACTTACTTCATTAAAAAAAGAAGTAAATAAAAAAATAAATACAACACAACGTTAAAATATAAAAATCCCCCATCTTTACAAGACCCAAAAAATATACAAACTATACAATCCTACAAATTATAAACAATCCACAAAATACAAACAAAAAATTAATCCCACTTCCTTCTAAAACAAAAACTATCCCAAAAAAATTCTTCAGAAAACATTCTTGCAAATGAAAATGAAATTTTAAAAAGCATTAGAAAATTTCAACACAGCATCAACACAACTAATAACTGTGCCAGTCAAATTAAAATGAAATTTTAAAAAGCTTAAAAAATTTCAACATAGCATCAACACAACTAATAACCAAATAATAACCAAATAATAACGAAAAACCAATCTATTGTGAAAAAAAATACAAATCCCAAATAACACACAACATAATTAAAAAAATGAAAACAAGCAATAAAAAAAGTTGTTTAAACTCTCCATACTTCAAGCAACTATTAAAAGACACCTTCAATAATTAAAATTTATTCCTTTTAACTGCAAATATATTCCATAACAATCTTAACAAATACACAATTCGTGCTGTAAAAAAAATCAAATTAAAAAAAATAAAAACCTCTCAGCAAATTAATAAAGTAATTAATAAACTAAAAGTCCACATAAAAAGATCAGGATTTGACAGGAATATTTGACAGATATGTGTGTAGAGTAGAAAGATTTTTGAATGTAGAATTTGAAGAAGGAATAGAAATGACAGCAAGTTTTGATATAGAAGAAAAGAATTGTTGAGCCAGTTTTATTGGATAACTAAGAAAGACAAAGATATGTTAATATGTGACTTGGAAGGGGCTTTTATGACTTTGAGCAAAGGATAAATTTACCTTAACCAAAAAAATGGTTTTACTAAGTAAAAAGATTTTCACAGGCAAACAAGAAAGCCAATGTTGCAAGGAGAGAAAAGATTTCAGAATTTTTTACTGCAAAAAAACTGAAAAACAACTTTTAGTTTAAATTGTAACATACTAACTTTTTGTGATTGGAAAATAATAACGTGAATATGGCAATGTCAGTAGTTATGACGGGCTATGGGTAAAAGTATCGATTGGTTGTTAGGTTTTAAGATGCTCTGCAATAAAAATATTTAATATATTGTAACCAGAACTAGAGATGGTTTCAGACAAACCCCCAGCTGAGGTGACAGGGCTGGGCTCTGCCACCCATGACCCGTGAATTGCTGCATCATTTGGACACAACAAACAGCATTTTAAAGAATAAATCAATTATTGCATCATTTAGATACAATAAACAGCATTTTAAAGAATAAATAAATTATTGTATCATTTAGATACAATAAACAGCATTTTAAAGAATAAATAAATTTCTGCATCGTTTAGATACAACAAACAGCATTTTAAAGAATAAATGAATTTCTGCATCATTTAGATACAATAAACAGAATTTTAAAGAATAAATGAATTTCTGCATCGTTTAGATACAATAAACAGCATTTTAAAGAATAAATGAATTTCTGCATCGTTTAGATACAATAAACAGCATTTAAAGGGCCAGTCTGGAAGCCAGCATCTCTCGTTTTGGCTCCTGCATGCAGCTCCTGGTTTTTTCCTGCTTCAGGTGCACTGTACCTGGCGACAGACTGCATGACCTTGGAGGAGGTGTCCTTCAGGGTGTCCTTCAGGTTGTCCTTGAGGTTGCTGAAGAGCCTCCCTGCCCCTCCTTTGACCATGTCCAGCAGGCCTCCCCCATAGCTGGACTCCATGTCTGGAGACGAGGCACCTTGAGCACAACACAACCAAATTCAGCATCTCTGCTTTGGGACAAACCCGCAGCCATCCTGCCCAAACACATCCCCGGGGGTGTGGCAGCCGTGAGGAAATGTGGTTTTTCCTCCTCAAAACTGGGATTGTTCCAGGGATGAGGGGTGGGCTCAGAGCTCTCAGCGCTCTGTGTAGGTTCAATGTTCAGTCTCAGCACAGTGAGGACAGCACAGGGAAAAATCTAAACTGGGGCTTGGAACTGATCTGAAATCAGCCAGGTGTGCCCAGGTGGTACAGAGGACAAAGTCACCTGGGATGTGGCAGGAATTGTGTGGCAGCAGGAGCAGGGAAGGGATTCTGCCCCTGTGCTGGGCTCTGGTGAGGCCACACCTCGAGGGCTCTGTCCAGGTCAAGGACAAGAAGGACATGGAGGGGCTGGAGCGTGTCCAGGGAAGGGAAAAGGGCTGGGAGAGGGTCTGGAGAACCAGGAGAGGCTGAGGGAGCTGGGAAGGGGCTGGAGAATCCCTGAGGGAAATGGGAAGGGGCTGGAGAATCCCTGAGGGAAATGGGAAGGGAATGGAGAATCCCTGAGGGAAATGGGAAGGGGCTGGAGAATCCCTGAGGGAAATGGGAAGGGGCTGGAGAATCCCTGAGGGAAATGGGAAGGGAATGGAGAATCCCTGAGGGAAATGGGAAGGGGCTGGAGAATCCCTGAGGGAAATGGGAAGGGAATGGAGAATCCCTGAGGGAAATGGGAAGGGGCTGGAGAATCCCCTGAGGGAAATGGGAAGGGGATGGAGAATCCCCTGAGGGAAATGGGAAGGGGCTGGAGAATCCCTGAGGGAAATGGGAAGGGGCTGGAGAATCCCTGAGGGAAATGGGAAGGGAATGGAGAATCCCTGAGGGAGCTGGGGGGGCTCAGCCTGGAGAAAAGGAGGCTCAGGGGGAATTTCTGGCTCTGCACAACTCCCTGACAGGAGGGGACAGCCGGGGGGATTTGGGATCTGGGAACAGGGACAGGAGGAGAGGGAACAGCCCCAGGCTGGCCCAGGGGAGGCTCAGGGTGGACAGCAGCAGGAATTTCCCCATGGAAAGGGGGGTCAGGCACTGGAACTGCCCAGGGAGGGTTGGAGTCCCCATCCCTGGAGGTGTCCAGCCCTTCCTGAGTGACAAGGTGGGGATTGGGCACAGTTTGGACTCAATGGCCTGGAAGGGCTTTTCCAACCTAATTAATTCTGAGATTCTGTGATCTTTAAGGTCTCTTCCAACCAAAGCCATTCCATGGTTCTAAGCTCCTTCACCTCCAACTCTGGCTGATTTTCTTCTCACAACCAACAGCCACCTCCTCAGGAGTGAGAAAAGGACTTTCCTACCCCCTGGGACATCCCTCACAGGGGCCCCTTCAGGGCAGCCCTCCCAGCTGACTGAAGGCTGTCCAACCCAAACTGTTCCGTAATTCTATGATAAAATAATAATTTAACTCCAAATGAATCCCCATCTCCTCTCTGAGGCAGCCTCACCCACGGTGAGCTATCCATAAATCTTGAAACTGGAGATTCTGTTGGGAAGGTGATGCTACTCTGATCACTCTGATCCAGGTCCTAGACTGCTAAAATTAGAGGCCACCTCTTCTCTACACTGTTCAGACAGAAGATGCCTCCTCGAGGCACAGGAATATTTCTTTTGCCAAACTTCCTGTGAGTATAATATTAAAAAAAAAAAACAACAAAAAAAACAGAGAAAGGAAAAAATCAAAGAAGCTTGTTGGTTTCCAACCATGGAATCAGTGTTTGATCTCCCCTCAAAAAGTTTGTTTTCATGTTATTCTGTGCTGGAAGAGCCAGGGGTGAAAGGAGGAGATGTTCAAAAGGGACTTTTAGTTCTGCAGGTCAGCTTTTAAAGGAAAGGAAGGCAGACAAGTAGTAGCTTGGAAAAGGACAAAGGATCAGAGGTTCAACAGCACTGGGCAAATTCTTACAGCTGGAAATGCTGTAGGAGAGCAACAGAAGGGCTCTGAGAGTATGGAAAACTTAAAATCTTTAGAAATCATTCTGAAGATTTAAAAAGTGGAGAGAAGAGGAGAAACAGAAGAGTTTCACTGTGTTTCTAAGAGAAGCAGCAGGAATCAATTCCAAGTTTCCTGTGGCCCCTAAAGCAGAGATCAGAAAGGATGGCTGAGGAAGAAACGGTTTCCACTGCCAGAGGGCAGGGATAGGTGGGATTTGGGGAAGGAATTGTTCCCTGGGAGGGTGGGGAGGCCTGGAATAGAATTCCCAGAGAAGCTGTGGCTGCCCCTGGATCCCTGGAAGTGTCCAAGGCCAGGTTGGACCATTCTGTGTTCAGAATAAACCTCCAGCAATCATTAATCATTGGATCCCAGAATCCCAGAATCACAGGATCACAGAATCCCAGAATCACAAAATCCCAGAATCACAGAATCCCACAATCACAGGATCACAGAGTTACAGGATCACAGAGTCACAGGATCACAGAGTCACAGGATCCCAGAATCCCAGAATCCCAGAATCACAGGATCACAGAATCACAGTGTCACAGGATCCCAGAATCACAAAATCCCAGAATCCCAGAATCCCAGAATCACAGGAGCACAGAATCACAGGATCACAGAGTCACAGGATCCCAGAATCACAAAATCCCAGAATCCCAGAATCCCAGAATCACAGGATCACAGAATCCCAGAATCACAGGATCACAGAATCCCACAATCACAGGATCACAGAGTCACAGAATCACAGGATCAATCACAGGATCAATCACAGGATCAATGACAGGATCCCAGAACCACCAGGTTAGGAGAGACCTCCAAGATCATGGACTCCAACCCAGCCCAAAACCTCAACTAACCCATGGCACTGAGTGCCACATCCAATCCTTTTCTAAACACATCCAGGGATGGTGACTCCACCCCCTCCCTGGGCAGACAATTCCAGTAGTTGATCACTCTTTCCATAAAAAACTTTTTCCTGATATCCAACTTCTATTTCCCTTAGTGCAGCTCAAGGCTGTGTCCTCTGGTTCTGTCAGTTGTTACCTGGGAGAAGAGACCAACCCCACCTGACTAAAACCACCTTTCAGGAAGCTGTAGAGAATGATGAGGAAATTCCAAGTACAGCCACAACCTGCTGCACCTCCTTCCAAAACTGCAATAGGCCAGGCAGGAGCATTCCTGCCATGGGCCACCCTCAGCACTGAGGTTTCAGCTGGAGGAGCCCCTGCTGACAGCACCAGCCTGGTGTTGAACAGGATGGGAGCTGGAAATCTTAATTAAAGCCCTTAAGTGCTCATTTGACAGAGGATCAGGAGAAGGATGTGCAGGAGAACTTTTCCTTCCAAGGCAGAGGAGCTTTGGAAGGGAGCAGTGATCCAGGGCAGCTCAGAGGGATGTGCTCAGTACAGGAGGGTGGCAAAATCATCAATGTCTGGATTAGCCAGGCCAGGAAAGTCTTTCCTACACAGGGAAAGGGAAAGAAGCCACAAATCCTGAAGGGAAATACCCCTTCCTGCAGTGCCACCAGCAGTGTTTGTGCTTCTTCTCAAAACCAGACATTTAAACCAACCCTGCTTTAAACGTGGGGGTTTGGAGGCAGAAATGGGTGAATGGAGCAGGTGTGACCTCGAGTGATGGGGACATTTCTGCACCAGGGGTCTCCCAGAGTGACCAGAGCAGAGGGTCACACCTGCCACCAGCTGAGGGAGGTGCTCTCAAGGAGGAATTCCAGATTTGGAAGCTTTCCCTGCAAAATCTGCACTGTTGGAGGCCTGGGGAGGTCCCTGAGCAGACCCCCCAGACCAACCACAAACCCTCCCAACCACAGGGCCTGAATTCCAGCCCTCCACAGAGCCCTGGGGGAGAGCAGCCGACATTTAAAAGGCATTTAAGACTCTGTCAGTCTGGATTTTTATGCTGATGAAGCAACTCTGAGCCTGAGAGAGGGGAGGTGAAAGGAAGACGCCTGAAAATTGAGGCTCAGCAGAGAAATGCTGCCTTTGCCAGGCTGCTTAGCAGGAGTGAACAGACCCTTTTTGCCTGGAAAGGGCAGACAAAAAGCAGACATGAAACCATAGGAAAGGAAGCAGGTTTCCCTCAGTCTGCCCGGATTTTGTGTAACAGCATCTTCAATGTCAAATGAAGTTTTTATGTGCTCAGGGGAGCTGCTGCCTGTGCTTTTGTTAGGGGTGCAGTGAGGAAGGATCTAAATATTCCCTGTTCCTCATCGTGGAATCAAAAAATGGTTTGGGATCTGAAAGATCATCTCATTCCAGCTCCCCATTCCATGTAGAAAAGCATTAAAACTTCATCTCCCACCTTCCCAAAGGAGAAGAGCTTTGGGAGTATTGAATCACCTCTGAATTCTCTTCCAATGGTACCACAAGAGCCTGGCACTACAATTCTTTGTTCCTGTGTTTGTGTCCCAAATTCCCCATTTCTAGATGGTTTTATCTGCTTGTTGCAGCCTTTTCCTCCCCACAAAGTATTTTTTTGGGGAAAAGTAGGGATTTTTGCTTGTTTTACCCCCTAAGATAAAGGTGGAGGCTTTTTTTTCTGCTGCCTGTGCTTTTGTTAGGGGTGCAGTGAGGAAGGATCTAAATATTCCCTGTTCCTCATCGTGGAATCACAGAATGGTTTGGGATCTGAAAGATCATCTCATTCCAGCTCCCCATTCCATGTAGAAAAGCATTAAAACTTCATCTCCCACCTTCCCAAAAACAGAGGTTTGGGAGTATTAAATCCCCTCTGAATTCTCTTCCAATGGCACTACAATGGGAAAAAATTTGTTTGTTCCTGTGTTTGTGTCCCAAATTCCCCATTTCTACATGGTTTTATCTGCTTGTTGCAGCATTTTCCTCCCCACAAAGTATTTTTTGGGGGAAAAGTAGGGATTTTTGCTTGTTTTACCCCCTAAGATAAAGGTGGAGGCTGCCTGGGCAGAAATGGCCCTTTTAAATTTCCCTGCATGGAAAGGAGTCGAGCCGCTGTTGTTGTGGCTTCACCGACAAAGCCTGGATTGTTTTTAAAGAACACTCAGCAAAAAAAAAAAAAAAAAAAAAAAAAGCAAAGCTGTTTTTTTGTGCCTCTCCCCCCCCCAGCAGCTCAGCTCACGTTCCTCCCACAGCCAGCTCTCCCAGCAGAGCCTGCCTCATGTGGGACGTGCTCTCCCACCAGCCTGCAGCCAGCAAAGCCACAATGCTCCAACTCCAGCATCCCACTGATGCCATGGAAGTGTCTGGAGAGGAAGAGGAGCAGCCCTGGAGCAGAAATTCCTGCAACAACAGCGTTGGAGCATCCTTGAAAGGGTTGATGATGGATGGAGAGGTGTTGGGTGCACACCTACCCAGGCACAGCAGAGGATCCACAGCCCTGGGTACCCCCAGCTCCCCACATTCCATCTTTCAGGGGGTTGCAAAGGGGGATTTAACCTTCCCTGTCCAAGGCAGGGGTGGCAGGAACTCCTAAAAGCAAATCTCTGCCCCCAGTGCTCATCAATAGAGGAGAGATCTGAGAGATTTGCCAGCTGGGCTTGGAGCAGCCTGGGATGGTGAAGTGGGCTTTCAAATCCCTCCCAACACAAATCCTCTCATTCTCTGCTTCTAATTATGTTTTAAGGGCACAAAATCACATCCTGAAACCTAAACCTTCCTTCCAGCACATATTTTTCATCTGGACAGCTGAGCTTTACCACATTTAAGCCAAGACTAAAGCATTGCTGCTGCTTTAGGCACTGGCATCCTGTCTTGGATGAGACATAGCTCAAGTGTCAGAATTACATCAATGAACGTTTTAATGAAGGTTTGGGAGAGGAATCACCCCCAGCAGAGGCAACTAAAACAGTGATAAAGGGGCATTCACAGGGAAAATCTGCAGAAATTACTGGGAATGTTTCTCAGACTCACACAGACCCTAAACACTGATTATTTTTTAGCTAATTTTTTGCTACCAGTCCCATCTGGACCCTCCTCCTCCTCCACTGTCCCAGATTCCTGGTGGAGTTAGGTTCCCTACGAGGCTGAGCACAGATACCTTAAAGTGTTATTCCATAAAAAAAAAAATCATCAAAACATGTGTTTTACCAAAGGGTAAAGCCAGACTATTTCTCTCCTAAGCAGACAATCATGAGGCACAGATATCTTCAATAATTTATTCAGCTGAGCAGGCAGTTGTTGCTTCTGAGGTTTTTGTTTGTTTTTTTTTTTTAACTGCAGCTTTCCAGCAATTCACTGGTACTGCCCCATTCACTGGTACTGCCCCATTCCAGGTTTTTGCCTGGAAGAGATGGGAAATGCCTCAAAAAAAAAAAGGAAGGTTTAGGTTGGATATTGGGAAAATTTCTTCCCCAAAAGTGTTGTCCAGCCCTGGCAGGAGACATCCCTGGGAGGATTTAAAATCCACGTGGATGTGGCACTTGGGGACATGAGGAATGTTGGACTGGATGGTCTGAGAGGGCTTTTCCAACCTGAGCAATTCCATAATTTTGGGCTTCTCTTGGGCAGCAGAGGGTCCCTGACCTCCTCTGGCAGCAAACTTTGGGGTAGGGAAGCTCAAGGACCTCTTTTTGTGCTTTGCTGGGATAAAATTCCAGAACTAACATTGCATGAGCCCAAGGCTTTTTATCCAAAGGTTCTTTTGAGGCTGCTTAAATGGAAACTTCATGGAAAGTTGAAGAATTAAGGTATTTCTGCTCTTGCTTGAGAAATGGAAACTGAGGAATGCAGCTTGCACCAAAAATGTGGAGGATTTCCACAGAGAGGGAGTTTTACTCCGTTTTTTTGCAGAATATTGAGAGGAGAGGAGGGGAATTACCACTCATTTATTTAATTTGTTGCAAATTTTCCCTCTCAAAACTCATCCTGCAAGCTGAGCCACCAGCACAGAGCAGGAAACGTGGCTTTGAAGTTGATCGACATTCTCTCTCTGCTTCTCCTCCCTGTCAAAACAACTAAAAAAAGACAAAACTCCTGCCAACACCAAACCATTCAAGGGTCCAAAACACACCAAGCAAACAAAGGAGTCGTTAAACCCAACCTCCCCTGTTTGAAAACTGGGAACACAAGACAACATTGTCAGGCCGGGCTTTGTCCCCGTGCCAGTGACATGGAGATGTCTCTCTTCTGACTCAGTGAAAAGGAATCACCAGAGCACAAGACATGATGTTTGCAAGTGTAAAACAGCTCAAGAAATCTCAATTTCACCACTTGTCGTTTCTTTTGGGCGCTTTTCTTTCCTGGTTACTCCTCCTGAGCAAGCACAGAGCACAAGCAAGTCAAAGTTCCAACTGTTGAAAAACTCTTTCCTATCTTATCTAGATTATAAACACCACAGAATAGCACAAAAAGGGGTTTTTTTTCTTTTCATAACAACTATCCTTACAGTTCCTTTTGCATCTTATTTCCTAGAACCTCTTCTTTCAATGCTCAGCCAGCTGCTAAAAAAGAATTGAATGCCACAGCAAAAACCCAAATAAATTGGCTTCTTCACTGCCTGCTTCTCATCTTGTGAGCACTTGCAGCAACTTAAAAAGGAGGAGACAGAAGCAGCTCTGCATGGATGCTTTTCTGGGAATCTGGGTTTGGAACTTGGGGTGTTTTGTGTCCTGTGAGTCCAGCTCAGGTCTCTCTTTGCACCATTCCCAAACCTCCATCCCAAGCCCAGCCCATTTGCAGGAGGAGCTGGTGAACAGGAGCACAGAGACCCCCCTGGATGAGTGCTGGGATCCCACAGAATTTCCCAGGACACAAATCCCCCATCCCTGTGCTTGGGATGGTCCAGAGGAATCCATGGAGCTGCTGCAGGGCTGGAGCCCCTCTGGAGCCAGGCTGGGAGAGCTGGGGGTGCTCACCTGGAGAGGAGAAGGATCCAGGGAGAGCTCAGAGCCCCTGGCAGGGCCTGAAGGGGCTCCAGGAGAGCTGGGGAGGGACTGGGGACAAGGCAGGGAGGGACAGCACCCAGGGAATGGCTGTGAGCTGGAAGAAGATGGATTTAGATGGGATATTGGGCAGGAATTCCTGGCTGGGCTGGAATTCCCAGATTTGCTGTGGCTGCCCCTGGATCCCTGGCAGTGCCCAAGGCCGGGCTGGAGCACCCTGGGACAGTGGAAATGTCCCTGCCATGGCAGGGGTGGCACTGGATGAGCTTTAAGGCCCTTTCCAACCCAAACCATTGCAGGGTTCAATTCAGGAATAACTCAGAGAGCCCCTTGGATCCCCTCTGTGCCAGCTCCCTGCCATCCACGAGGAGCTCCTGCCTTCCAGCAGCAGCCCTGTGCTTCTGGCTCCTGGCTTTTGCTTCTCCTTCCACACTGAGCAACACCAGTCCAAAAAAGAAAATATTAAGCCAATAATCAGAAGCACTTGGGAGTTTGAGCAAAGCTGCAAGCACTGATTCTTTTCCTTGCAGGAGGGTGTTTATGAGGCTGCAAATCTGCATTAAGAGAAGATGCTTGAAGATCTACTACTTTGCATTAATCTAAGGAAAATAATTTAAAAAACCAAACAGCAGCTCCCCGTGCCTGGAGGGATTTAAAATCCCTGTGGATGTGGCACTTGGGGACATGGGGCACTGGTGGCCTTGGCAGTGCTGGGCATGGTTGGACTCGATGACCTGAGAGAATTTTTCCAGCATTAATAATTCCATGATTCTCAGTTCAGCTCCCCACAGCAATCATCCCTGCCAGCCAGACAAACCAGTTCCCAGTGTCCCCATCACTGGTGACACTGGGTTGTCCATCCAGACTGTTCCACTCCTCAGCTGCAAACAGCAGCTGCTCTGCCCCACAGGAAACCATCATTTAAAACCAGGGGAAAAAAGAAAAAAAATGAACATAGGGGCAGGCAGACATCTGGGAAGGCCCAATGAGCTTGGACATGGCCAGGGCACCTCAAGGATTTCACCTTCAGGCTCTGACCCTGGATTTTACAGACAGGAGATTCCTCTGTCCCACTAAAACCCAGCAGCACATTCTTTTCCCTGAGATGGATTTTACCTCACCCTTCTCCTTCCTGAGGAATTCAGATCTCTTTTCCCAACTGAATTATTCCCAACCACTGCCCACCTTGGGAGTTTCAACTTTGGCATCAGTGGAAGAAGTCTAAAATATTTATAATATGAATATTTTCACTATTAAAAAAAAAAAAAAAAAAAAAAGATGTACAGAAGGTGGGTGGTGGTTTTCTCCTTGCTCTTATTAAGCCAAAATCCCAAGCACCTTATTTTCCTGTCTGTGTCTTACACTGCTCCCTAATCCTTGTCCCCAATTATCCATCTGCAGCCTGCATGAAAGATAAATCACATCCCCCCAGTTCAGGAGCAACTTCAATTACCAAATCACTCGGAATCACAAGCACACCTGAGGGCTGGATTTGGTTCTTTAAGCTGTTGAAATTTCATAGTTGGCAAAGAAAAATGGCTTTGCAGTGAGCTGGGAGAAATTAGGAATTTATCAGCCTGGAGTGCTCAGATGAACAAGAGAGATCCAAGTGTGGAGTTCAGGTTTGGAACAGAGCATCACACCCAACACAAAAATTTTTAAAATTTTGTTTTGGAACAAGCACCAAACAGTCCTTATTAAATAAAGAGGTTATTTTAAAATATGTATTCTATAAATAGAATTCAAGGGCCACATTAAGACCTGAGGATTTTTTTGCTGCTCAAGTGCCAGGTGTGTTGTTCAGAGCACCTGTAAAATTGAGGCAGTGAGAGTGAATGGAAGAAAAAAAAACTCTGGCTGAGACAGATCCCTTAAAAATCAGCTCCCAAATCCCAGAGCCAGCTCTTGATCCAGCCCATGTGTTTGGGAAGAACCTCCTGGAAACTGATAGAGGCCATTAATACAATTTAATGCTCTGGGCTAAAATCAGAGTGGCTGCAGAGTGGAAATGGCTGAATATTGCAGAAAACCTGTAAATAAAGGCATTGTCTGGCTGTCCCCGAGCAGCTTTTTTTTTTTTTTTTTTTTTTGGCTCAGCAAAACCGAATTGAGCTGCACACAAATCATAGGCCAGGATGAGGCTGGAGAGGATCCCCCAGCACCTGCCCACACCTGCCTGGGTGCCACCACCACCTCCTGCCACCACAGCAATGCTTCTGCTCCCTGCCCCTGCAGGAAATTCATCCACATAATGGCCTTGATGATAGACATTAACCTGCCTGCAGCATCTCACCATCCCAGCAGCTGTGAGAACCCAAATCACTCTAACACAGCAGCCCACTGTGAGGAAGGAGCTGCTGGCACAGCCTGTGATTATGAGCAATTGCAGCAGAGATGTTGGAGCAGCGAATTCAGAGACGTTGCTGAAGTTTGGGAGTAAAAAAAAAAAGAAAAACCCCAAAGTCATAGAAAAACAAACACCAGCCTAAAAGAAGCCTTGGAAGCGAATTCAGATGGCAAAGGGGGAGAGGAAAACATGACTGAAAGTGTTCAGGGAGGTTGGGCAGGGCTGGAGGAACCTGGGACAGTGGGAGGTGTCCCTGCCCATGGCAGGGGTGGCACTGGATGAGTTTTAAGGTCCCTCCAACACAAACTATTCCAAGATTTTATGTTAGAGCAGAGAAAATGGAGGGGGAAAATCAAGGCTAAGGCTCTCCCTGCCCTAGCCCAGCCATGGCTCATAAGGGCTTTTTTTTTTTCCCCTCAAAAAGAGGTTAGCAGGTTAAAAAAAGATGCTGTGTCTGAAGTGCTTGTGGGCTCTGGCCCAGCCCTGTCTTTCATGGAACAGTGCAGATATTTTCATTGGGAATTACAGCGATGGAGTAAAGGGTTCAAACTGAAAGAGGGGAAATTTAGGTCAGGTTTACAGAAGGAATTGGTCCCTCTGAGGGTGGGCAGGCCCTGGCACAGGGTGCCCAGATTTGCTGTGGCTGTCCCTGGATCCCTGGCAGTGTCCAAGGCCAGGCTGGAGCAGCCTGGGATAGTGGGAGGTGTCCCTGCCATGGCAGAGGTTTGGAATGGGATGAGCTTTAAGGTCCTTTCCAACCCAAAGCATTCCATGATTGTGTCATTCTGTGCTGCAGGACCCTGCTAGAACCCTGGAGAAACAGCCAGGGTGTTTCCCTGCACCAGCCTGAGCTCCAGAAGTTCCCTGGAGATGGGCACAGGTAAGGAACTAGAACCAGAGGGATTCCTTCACAGCACGGCCACGCTCCATCCCTGGTTATCCGGGCAAATTTGAACCTTTTGAGGTGAAGAGCTCTCTATCCCATTACCAGCCATAAAGACCATCTGCTCCCTTACTCCCTGATTAAAAAAAAAAAATGGTGCACGCAGCGCATCATCCATCCGAATTAATCCAACTCACTTTGATGAGTGCCTTTTAGAGGAGGGGGGGAGGAAACAAAAAAACAAAAACCAAAAAAAACCAAAAAACACCCAAAAAACCCAAAAAACACCAAAAAAACCGCAGGACAATTCTGAGAATTCAAAGATCCCAGAGCGCGGGGACCAACGAGCGAGCACCGAGGACTCTGCGGCGCTGCCTCCCTCCATCCCAGCGCTCCCGGACAAAGGGCCGCTTTTATCCCCCGTGGCTACCGAGCCCTCCCGGTGAGTCGCCAGCCGCGGTCCCGCCGTACCTGAGCTGTCCATGGTGCTGCCGTCGGCTCGGGGCTGCGGCTGCTGCTGCTGTTGCTGCCGCCCGGGGCTCCGGGCCGGCCCCGCGGCCGCCCCGCCGCGCTCAGCGCCGCTGTCCACGAGCTGCAGGGATTCATAGCCGTCACTGCCCGCCTTTTTCCGGTAGCTCCCGAGCAGGCTCATGGGCGAGCCGGGAGGGCGAGCGGCTCCGGAGCCGCGGGAGGGAAGGAGGGATGGATGGAATAGATAGATGGATGGATGGATGGATGGATGGAGGGAGGGAGGGAGGGATGGATGGAGGGAGGGATGGAGCGCTCCGGCCGCCCCGAGGGGAGGGGAAGGGCGGGCCGGCAGCGTGGCCGCCCCCCCCGCAGCCGCCGGAAGCGGGCGGGGAGGACGCGGCGCCCGGCAGGAGCATCGTGAGCTCGGGGAGCTGCCCCAGCGCCGGCTGCTGAGAGCCATTAGCGACAGGAAAGTGCTGGCTCCACACCATTCCCTTCTCCGGGCTGCCATCCCTGCGTGCAGCCTGGGAATCCTCTCATCCCGGCGCATCCAGCTCCAGGGATGGCTGCGCGGCAGGGGAGAGGCGGTGGCAGCGCTGGGGGACACCGAGATGTCGGTGTCACGGCGCGGAAAGGTGCCTTCCTTCCAAGGTCACCGCCTTCGGGGCTGGCACGGCCCGCTCTGCAGCCTGCGGGAGGAGGGGTGGCACAGCGCTGCTCCAGCGAGCCCCCAAAATCCTGGGGAGCATCCTCGGGCCCCTGGAACACCCAGCTGGGTGTGGGCGGGGAACCAGAGGGATCCCAGCGCCTGGATCCTGCTGGGATGATGCGCCAGCATCCCAAGCTCTGGCTTGTGCCACCGCTGCCTCTGGCTCCCAGCAGTGCCACCGACTGCTAAAGCCATTTTTGTTGTTGTCATCCACCTATTTTTAGCTGTTCGTATGAAAACAGACTCTGGACCAAGCCAGAGTGTGGCCCTGAGCAAGTGATGAGCTGTGCCTTGCTCAGATGCAGTTTTCAGCCAGGGCTTGTACATCATAATTTCATTTTGCATGGAACAGAGGAACCGAGGGATGCTCCAAAGGAAATGAGCACTATTAAACTCTTCTAAGTGGATTTCTTTGTAATTTAAGGAAATCTAAAGGCTAAAGGAAGCCCTAGCATGCCTTTGATCTCTTGCAGCAAGGAAAGTTCTCTGCTCAAAAAATAGCCCAGAATTCGTTTAGAAACAAATTTCTAAAGTAATGACATCAACAAGCAAGGCCAGGCTGGACAGGGCTTGGAGCTACCTGGGGTGGGGGAAGGTGTCCCTGCCATGGCAAGGGGTGGCACTGCATGAACTCTTAAGTTCCCTCCCAACCCAAATAATTCTGGAATTCTCTGATTCACTTGTGTAGCAACACCCAAACCTTGAAATATCTCTGGCACCTGGCTGAAATTTCCTGCTGAACACTCTGGGGCAGCAGACATCTGCTCCAGCCATACCTTGTCATGTGCTGTTGTTTATGTAACCCCTGAGACTTTATGGCACGGAGCAGACAAGGTACATCTGTGACCCAGAATTTCCCCAGGAAAAAAACCCCCCAGATTTACAAGCAGCAAACCAAAAATGAACTGACCTGATGTGAGCAGCTCCCTGTCAGCAGCAGGGACAGCTTGAACTCAAGGTTGGGGTTGTGTTTTCTATCCCCCCTCCATACTTTGGTCTGTGTGGAGCAATTCATGGATTGCAACACTGGCCAGCAGGGATGGGCCCCTCCCTCTTGGCACCCACAAGCAGCAAGTTAATGAAATTAAAAATAAACACATTTCCTGAGCCCTTTTGTGTATTCTGAGCAACCTGGGCTAGTGGGAGGTGTCCCTGCCCGTGGCAGAGGGTTGGAACAGGATGGTTTTGAAGGTCCTTTCCAGCCCAAGCCATCCCAGGATTCCATGATTTTTACTGGGGATCACATCTCCTAGTCAGTCCAGGATAAAACAATTCCTGTGCTCTGGGATAAAGATGGGAAATCTGTGGGGGTGGAGATGAATTTTCATTTGTTTTGCTTGCTCAGGTAAAGCCCAAACACATCAAAGCAGGTGGAGGAGGCACATGGAGGCCCTGTGACATTTCCAGGAATGCTCAAACCCTCCTGCTCCAGAGGAACCTGGGACAGCACAAACCCTGCAGAGCCTAAAACCCCTCACCTGTGCTGTCCACCCTGCATCCAGCAGCTCCAGAGGCTCAATATTCCTGATCCTCAATCCAGCAGCTCCTCCCTCACTGCTGAGCAGCCAAGGTTTGTCTGCCTCAGCCTTTTTTAGTTTTTTTTCTTTTTTAAATTACTCCTCTTTGTTAAATCTGTTACTGATTCTTTTCTTAATTCCTTTCTTTGTCTGAGATTTTGGGGGGTTCACAGAGGAAGCACCACCCCAGCCTGAAGCTCCAGCCTGGAAAAAGGGAGTTGTGCAAAGCACAAAGGGACAGAGCAGCCATTGCAGGGGATCTTGGGGCAGAGGGGGGAGGAGGAAACAACCTCAAAGTCCCACCTTTGCTTGTACAAACACCAGGAAATGGGATTAGGGAATCCTGTGGGGTTCAGGTAAAGCTGCACTCCTCCAGTGGGAGGTTTAGCTGAAAAAAAATACAAAATAATATTCCTCTCTCCCTCCCTTCTCCCTCCCTGGAAGTTGGGCCAAAGCTATAACCAAAAAAAAAAAAAAAAAAAGAAAAAAAAAAAAAGAAAAAATCAAATAACTTTGGATTGCACGTGACTTTCAAAACTGAAAAGGAAGAAGTAGGGAATGAGCCCCTCAGAAATATTTATTAACTGAGCAGTGACAGATTTGAGGTGCCCTGACTGAGGGCAAGGCCGGAGGTGTTAAGGACAAGCTAAGGAGGATTTTTGTTGCTCCACCCTCAAGAGATACAAACTCTCCCCATTCCTGACCTTGGAAAAAATTGATTTGCCAACCTCTGGCTGTTTTTCTCTGTCTGGGTTGCAGCCTCTCCTGGGTAAAGTCTCTCTTTGCAGCTGTAATCAAGCCCCAACTGTCCTGAGGTGCAATTCCATTTTCTGCACCTCTCCTCCCATCAGCTGAACAGCTCAGGTGAAATATTACACCCTGAATTCTTCAGGAGCATAATTAAACTGGGGAGTGTTGCTAGAATTGCAAATAGAGCTTGAAAATTAATGTAAAACCTGCAGCAATACCTTTAACACTCCCCATACCAAACATTTGTTCTGAAGTTTCTCCCCTGGGAATGCTGAACTCGCCCTGCACAAAGGGGAGTTGTGGCCAAGCCCAGTTTTGGAGCCACAAAATCACAGGATCATGGAAAGGTCTGGGTTGGAAAGGACCTCAAAGTTCATGTCCTAGGGCAGGGATCACCTTCCCTGCCCTCTCACCTGAGCTCCATTCATTCCTGGGACAGGGACAGGAACATCCATCCCCCTGCACTGCTCTGGGAATGTGGCAGCACAACAACCCCGGGATGAGGGTTCAGAGCCAGGAATTCCGTCTCAAAGCAGTTTCCACACTTGTGCTGGGATTAAAAAGTGGGGTTTGGCCTGGGGTCAGGGATGGCCTTCCTCTTTATGAGGGAATTTATTAATTAGAATGAATTCATTCCTTCCTCTGGATGAGGGAATTTATTCATTGGAATAAATTCATTCCTTCCTCTGGATGAGGGAATGATGTGTCCCTGCCTGCAGCAAGGAGCTGTCCCAGCCTGCCCCTGAGTGGTGGCTCCTCAGGCAGCAAAGCACATTCCCAGAGTGGGATGTGATGTTCCAGGGAAAAACTGGGATGGTTTGTAGGGATCCAGGTGGAGAGAGAGGCATCTAATGATCCAATCCCTTCTTAATCCCATCCACATTCAGGAACTTCCAGACTGGCCCTGCCTGTGTCATTCATCTCTAACCAAAAGCAAAGGGGGTTCTGAGCTGGTTTGGGCTGGGTTTAAATGTTAAACTCGATTTAACCTTTGCTGCAGTGAAGCCCAGCCCAATTCCCAGGGCCTGGCTGGCAGCTGGAGTGTTCCCTCTAAGGATGGACCCTTAGGATGACACAGGATGTGACAAATATTCAACTCTCAATGTCTTTTCTCCCCATCCTTTCCTCCCTGTGAGAGCACACCCATTAACTATACTGCTGTGTCAGCACATCTTTTATTTCTTGCCTTTCAGTCTTGTTTAAAAAAAGCTGTCAGGGATGATCCACAATTTACTCATCCCAGCCCAGGACTCGGTTTTGGAGTGTTCAAAGATTTGCCTGGCTCCTCAGCAATGCTGAGCTGTGGAGCTGCCTGCCAAGGGCTGTTGTAGCTGCTAAAAATGTCCATGGTTCACAAAGAAAGAGGAGAAAGGGATGGGAAGTGCATCTACAAGAGGCCATTAAATAGGAAATGCTGGCTCAGGAAGTCCCCAGCCTGCAAAATGTTGGAAAATCAGAGGCTGCACAGCCATTCACCATCAGGTATTTTGGTAAAAATCAGATATTCTGTGGCCTAACTGCTTTTCATTCATCATTTCCCATTCACTGTGAGGTAAGTGGTTAAATCCTGAGGAAAATCTGGGCACTGGGTGTTGTCTGCACTGGAAAATGGCTGGTGGGGAAAACAGGGAGGAAAATTATACAACCAAGTGTCATTGTGGGGTTGCATCAGCTGCAGCTGCTGAGCTCAGGGTGAGGCTCCAGCAGCAGAGAATTCCCTGGAAATGCTCAGGTCATGGCTCTCAGGTAGCTCTGATCCCCTCAGGGAAATGAGATTTTCCATGAAAACAGAGGGAAATCCCAGCTGGGGGCTGCCACCCTCTGCCACCCCTGCACTGCAGGGTGGATGGGGTGAGGGTTTCCTGAGGGGGGGTGATGTGTTCTCACTCCAAGCCCCACTGGCATGGATTGTCCAGGGGGGATATTTCAGAAAGGCCCAGGGCAGGGAGGTACAGAAGGGTCTGATAGCATAGGAAAGTTGGCCAGAAACAACAAAACCCCATTGATGTGGTTCTAACTTCTGCCAGAATTTAGGTTTTTACCTGAAACTAACAGGAAAAACGATGTTCTTAAAGCTTTGTTGCTCTGGCTGATATAAAATATTTTAAAATTGTATTTATCTCAGCTTCTGGTGACTTACAGGTCCTGCATCACCCCTGAGTGAGGCAGTTTGGGTTCAGGTTTAGAAATGATCATCATTTCCAAAGGGTTCCTCCAACAGGGCTGCTCGTGCTCTCTCCCAGATCCTGCTTTTAACCCACGTGGTGCTCTGGGGTTTGGGATATTGTTAAAGGACAGACACCCAGTTTGGGGTGGGAATAGATTTCAACTGGAACAGATTGTCCAGAGTGGCTGTGGCTGCCCCTGGGTCCCTGGAGCAGCCTGGGACAGTGGGAGGTGTCCCTGGAAGGTGGCACTGGATGGGCTTTAAGCCCTTCCCAGCCCAAACCATTCCAGAATTCCATGGCTTTGGATGAAAATGTGGCAGTGCAGGAGCCAGCAGCTTGGGGACATCCCTGGGGACATCCTTGGGATTGTCCCTCACCCTTCTCTGGTGTCCATTTCCACCAGGACAGGTGACAAAGCCCCTCCAGCACTGCCAGCACCAGCCCGGGGTGGGTCCCAGCTGGGAATGCTCTGCTGGGATGACACAAATCCATGGAAAACTCCTTGGGCACGGAGCTGGAGAGCGCTGACTCAGCTCTGAACCACGTGGCTCTGAAATAATTCACCCTGTGCTCCCAGCCTGGAGCTCTGTGGGGATTAAAAACCTTCCCAAAGCTGGCAGGGTGGGA
Organism: Acridotheres tristis; assembly: GCA_037013685.1. Lineage (NCBI taxonomy): Eukaryota > Metazoa > Chordata > Aves > Passeriformes > Sturnidae > Acridotheres > Acridotheres tristis. The sequence goes on from CM072895.1 coordinate 2,516,327, forward strand.
AAGGAATGCCAGGAGAGAATGGGAGGTGCACTCCACCCTTCACAGGCAGCAGAGAAAACTCTGCTGGCCGAGAGCAGATTGCTCTTCCTGCAAAGTTTTCCATGAAAACTCTTACGTGGAAAAGGAATTCAAATGATTTTTAAGATGATTTCTTTTTTGCTTGCAATCATGGTCTGGGGAAGGGAATAAATTCAAATTTTCCTGCATGGCAAAAGTCCCATTTCAGAGGATTCTGAGCAAATCCTGCCCCTGGTCTGTCTCCCTGGCTGATTTTGCCCTGCACTCCCAATTTCTCCATCTCTCCCTTTCCCAGCCTTAATTCAGGGATCTAAATGATACCAATTCCCATCCTTGTTATTTCTGGCTGCTGAAGACAAAGAGTTATTCAAGAGAAAGAAATCCATATGTTGTTTGTCAGACAGGGCCTCATCCATTTTTGAGACTGTAAGAGCTCATAAAATACTGTTTCTAGTTTGGTAAAATAATATTTTAAATTATAATAAAATACCAAACCTCTTCTAAAAAATTAACATCATGGAACTGTTAATGGGAACCATTAATTATTTATAATTTAATATAAATTATAAACTCCTATTTATGGCATGTTAATTGGAGAGATTCCCACAGCTGCTTTATGCACCCCTGAAGAAGCATCTATAATCCAATTTTCACGGGAATTACAGCATCTCTGCCTGCTACATCCACAGAATTCTGGAATTTCCAGGCCGTTGTTCCCAAAAATCTGGGAGCTGTGGGATCCCATGGGCAGCTCTAGTGGTTTCCAGCATCTCTGGAGCATCCCCACATCCCTGGAGCTCTGGCAGAGCTGGATTAATGATTGGATTTGATGATGTCAGAGGATTTTTCCCACCTGGATGATTTTGGGATTCTGGGAGAGGAGCAGCCACCCCTTTAAATCCAGCTGTTTGTTATGGATGAGTTGCATCCTTTGCCACATCGCTGTTGTGCTGACAATCCTAATTCCCTTCCCACGAGGAATTCCAGCCCCTGAGCGGAGCCGATTGTGCTAAAACACAACCCCAAACACCCCCAACATCCCAATTCCCATCCCAAAACCTGCACGACACCTCTGCCTACCGACCTCTCCACCCTATCACCTTTTCCCCCTGCATTTTTTCCCGGCCAGGCAGGAGGGATCGGAGCAGATCGTGCCCCAAAGCTGCGGCCTCGGGCCGGGGGGTGCAGCGGGAGGCCGGGATTAGGCTGCGGCCGGGATTAGTTAAATCAGCAATTCAACATCGGCTCTCAGGCTGCCGGCTAAAGCCCGGCTCAAGGACAAACCCGGTGCCTCCTTAAAGGCTGCAGCCTCTCCAAAATGCTGCATCCCCGGGCCGGGAGCGTCGCCGGGATGGGAACAAGGCTCCTGTGGCACGGCTGGCTAAATTTAGAGGTCCCGGTGTTGCCGTCACGCCGCCTGTGCCGCCAGGATCGCTCCCAACGCTGCTTTTATGGGATTTATTTTTATTTTTTTTCCTCTCTCTCTCTCTCTCTCTGTCTACTCAGGGAAGGCTATGACTAAGAGAAAGCCACGGCTGGAGGGATGGAGAAGATGGAGGCCCTGGTCCAGCTGCGGAGGGAGAATAAAAGTCGGGACTTTGCAGATCTGAGGGTTTGCCCAAAACATTCCTCATCCTCCTCCTCCTCCTCCTCTTTCTCCCTCTCTCCTCCTTCCTCCTCCTCTCCCTGGCAGTATCCAAAACAAGACTACGATAATGACAGGCACAAATACAGCAGCCAGACGGGAATTATGGGCTGTTTTCCAGCCTCGGGGGGGATAAACACCTACCTGGAGCCGTGGGGAGCCCCGGCAGCGCCGTCCCCTCCCGGAGCTGCCTCAGCAGCGCCGGAGCCGAGGCAGCGATCTCTGCATTTACCTACGCGCTTCAGCTCTTTTTTTTTTTTTTTTTTGGCCCCAAACAGGATTTTTAAAGGGAATGCAGCCCTGTGTTGGCCTCGGCATAGCAGAGAGGGGGGGTTTGAAGGTCAGCTTCCCGCTGGATTGGCAGGGAAAGGCTGGGATCAGCATTGGATGGCAGCGTTTGTGTGCTGACATCTCCACCAATCCCCCTCCTGCAGCAGGTCCAGCTCCGGCCACGGACAAGCTACACTTATTATTTTAAGCCGGAAAATCTCCTTCTTCTCATTCGATACGCCCGCAGAGCTCCCAGGCAGCACTAAAAGCACGAATCCGCAATTTTGGCGTGCAAGAAGAGGTGTCCGTGCTCCTGTCGGGGTTTTCCAACACTCCATACCCAGGTGCACATTCCCAAATCCCAGCTCCTCACCTTCCCTGCCCTGCCGAGCAGTTTTTGGGTGCCATCCCTTCCCTCATCCCTATTACATAACCACACAAAGCAAGGAATTCTCTTTATCCCGACATACGAACGCAATTTATCCCCAATTACTCAGCACAAACGGGCGGTAAACAACAAACACCCTCCCCAATTTTCTCGCGCTCCCTCTCTCCTCTTTTCCACGAGCTCCGGGAAAGCTTTTTCCTTACCTGGCTGCTCGGCCCCGAGCATCCTGCGGCTGCCGGGGGCTGCGGGGAGCGGTGGCGAGCGCGCCCGGGTCCCGCTCGCCGCTTCCCCGCCCGGCATCGGCGGCGGGGCCGCTCCCGGCGCTGCCTCCTGCGAGCCGCGAGCCGCTCCCGGGTTATTTTTGGGATTACAGAGACTCAGGGAAGGATGGGGATGGAGGCAGACATATCACACCGTCTAAAATGTGGCCTGGAGTGGGATCTGGAGTCTGCAGCGCAAACCTCAGCAGGGCTTTTTTGGGTTTTGTTTTCCTTAATTTTTTTCTTCCCTTTGATTTTTTTCTTTTCACTGTTTTTTTTTTCCTTTTCCTTTTTTTCCCCTTTCCTTTTTTTTCCTTTTCCTTTTTTTTCCTTTTCCTTTTTTCCCCCTCCTTCTCTTCCTTCCTTTCTTTTTTCTTTTTTTTCCCCTCCCTTGATTTGATTTTTATTTTTTTAACCTGGAGAATGCAAAATGCTGCTCGATGGACTCAGCAGGGCTGTGACTCGTTCAAGCTTTGCAGCCCCGGGAATGGGACCGATCCAGGCACACCTGGGGCACTTTTTTGGGTACCAGGCAGACAAACACTTAAATGATGCTGTAAACAAATATTTGGAATCATGGAATCATTTGGGCTGGAAAAGATCATCGATCATCGAGTCCAGCCGTTCCCAGCACTGCCAAGGCCACCAGTGCCCCATGTCCCCAAGTGCCACATCCACAGGGATTTTAAACCTCTCCAGGGGACTCATCCAGCTGTGCCAGGGTTGGAGAACCCTTTCCATGAAGGAATTTTCCCAAATATCCAACCCGGTGCAATTCGAGGCCGTTTCCCGTTCCAGCCCGGGCCGAGGTCAGGCTGGAGGGTGGGGACGTGTCCCCTGTGCCCTCCCAGCTCCCCCGATGGCACTCGGGGGAAGCCAAGGCTTTGATCCCAGCTGGATTTCGCCTCATATTCCTCCTCTTTTTGACCTCCCAACTTTTGTTTTCAGACTGAGTTCATATTCTAGCTTACGTTGATATTTTTCCTCCTCGGATTTCTCTGCCCCTGCCCTCGGAGCTGCCCGCACATCCCTGCTCCGCCTCCGGTTTGTCACGACCCTGAATCGCGACATTCCCCTCCCACCTTCCCGGCAGCAGCTTCCCCGTTTGTCACCTTGTTTTCCCATGTCCCGATAATTCCTGCGGCTCACTCACAACCCGGGAGTGCCTCGAGCTGTAATTCGGGAACTGGTGGCACTGGGAGGAGGAACTGAAGCTCCAGGGGTTGAATTCCCAATTCCAAGCGCACCTGAGGGATTACCCGGGGCACGGCCTGAGCCTCCCTGTCCTAATGCCCCCAGGGATTTGTCCCAGGCAGAAATTAAAAAGGAAATTAAAACCACTTTATGTGCAGGAGAGGTGGATTGAGGTGGGATTTAAGGACCCTCCCAACCCAAACACAAACCAGTCTGGGATTCTGGGGTTCTGAGATTTTGGGGTTCTGGAATTCTGGGATTTTGGAGTTCTGAGATTCTGGGGTTCTGTGATTCTGAGATTCTGGGATTCTGGGACTCTGAGATGCTGGGGTTCTGGGATTCTAGGATTCTGGGATTCTGGGATTCTGGGGTTCTGGGATTCTAGGATTCTGGAATTTTGGGGTTCTGGGATTTGGGGATTCTGGGGTTCTGGGATTTTGGGATTCTGAGGTTCTGGGATTCTGGGGCTCTGGGATTCTGGGATTTTGGGATTTAGGGGTTCTGGGATTTTGGGATTCTGGGATTCTGAGGTTCTGGGATTTTGGAACTTTGGGGTTCTGGGATTCTGGGGTTCTGGTATTCTGGGATTTGGGGATTCTGGGATTCTTTGATTCTGGGGTTCTGGGATTTTGGGATTCTGAGATTCTGGGATTCTGGGATTTTGAGGTTCTGGGATCCCGGGGTTCTGGAAGGGCAGGAGTAAATGACTGCATCCAAACTGGCTTTTTAACCAAGATTTTGGATTATATCAGATAAAGGACCCAAAGAGCTATGCTGTGTCCCAACCCAAACCCGGAGGGGTTTTCCACGTTCAGGCAGGGATGCTCTGACTCCTCTTCCTCCCCTCTCCTCCTCCTCAGCTCCTACAAAGAAACTCCAGGTCAACACTGCCCTGCTGCTTTGGCAAGGCACAACCCACACAGACTCTGCCAGCGTAGGGATCAGCAGGAGAAAATCTTTATTTACATCTCGAGAGCAGTTAACACAGCTGCAGCGATTCACCGGGAAGAAACTCCGGGAAGAAAAATCCGGGAAGAAAAATCCGGGAAGAAAACTCGGCGTGACATTCCAGGGGGGGAGAGGGCTCCTCCCTCCACACAGTATCTCGGGTCGGTACAAAATTTGCTGTGGCTTTACAAAAGGTTTGGGATTCACAGTAAAATACCAAAGGGGAGCACAGCGGGGGCACAGCGAGGGACAGGGCTCCATCCCTGCTGGAATTTGGTCTCGGAAAATGCAACAGGTCTGGCGGAAAAATCCATCCCGAGGGCTGGGTGCGTGCACAGCCACGGGATTTCTACTCCCATTATCGGGCTCAAAGCCTGGAAAAGGCATCTGCAGACCTGTCCTGTGCTGGGCTGCATGGAATTCTCTCTTCAGGAGGAATTTTGCAGGAGGGAAGGACAGGACACAAGGACAGGACAAGGCAAAGCAGGGCTCAGCCCCTCTGCCTGGCACTCAGCTGCTTTTATAGCCTGAAAAAAAACCCTCTAAAATCCCCTCTCCTCCTGCCCAAAGCTGTTCCAAAGAAAGCAGCACACAAGTTTTGGCTATTTCTGGATTTGTGTCTAAAACCAGCCCAGACCTTCATCCCAGGGTCATGGGAAAATCCCAAATCTTTCTGAAATAAGCTTTCATTGCTGGCTGGAAGATTTGCTGCCTCCCAGCACGAGGCCATGGAAAGGCCAGCAGTGAGACCTGACAATTCCTTTGTTCCCACCTGGAAAATTCCCACCTGGAGCAGGGTGGGAGCACTTTGGCCTCTCCCCCAGGCAGGGATGAGCAGGGGGGATGTGGGCAGTGATGCTGCTCTGGTTCCATTGGGGACAGCACCAGGATAAAGCAGATTTTAGGGATCCTTGGTCAGCACGAGGATGTTCAGCTGGGATAAATAAACCCAGGAAGGTGCTGAAGTTTCACACATGGGAAAATATCCCTAAAAAAAAAAAATCTGATCATTCCCTTTTCCCTGCTGTGGGCAACTCTCCAAGGAAAAATAATCCCAGGCACATCCAGCAGCAGAAAAGTGCCCAGGCTGCTCTGATTAATCCAAGAGGTGCCAGGCAGTGCCAGGTTCCTGTGAGCCCTCTGGCAGAAGCAGCATTCCCTGTGGATCCAGGTGATGCTAAAATTCAGCAGTTATTTTGTTTGGTTGGTTGGTTTTTTTAAACCTTTACAGATACACACCTTGCTTTTATTTTTTTTTTTTTCTTAAATATATAGTTTATAAAATAAGGCAACTCGAGGAGACAAGAATTGTCCCCATTGCTCTGGTACTGCATCCTACAAAAAGAGGGTGACAGTACTTCCAGTTGAGAAAAGCCCAGCCCCAACACAATCCAGGGATGCTGTAAATCATGGGAAAACATCTGGGCATGGCCCTGGATGCATCCCGAGGCAGGAAAGATTTCTGGGATTTCATGGGGAGGAAATCACTTGGCTGGGGAATGCAGCAGGAACAGCTGAGGGGACCCCCAGGCCAGGGGACCCTGGGGACAAAGGCAGCACAGAAGATGGAATGAGCTGATTTCTCCCCCAAAACTGAAGCACACGTGGAGATAAATCTTTGGGAGAAACTCTTAGGACATCTCTCTCTTGTGGTATTAAAAGCTATAAACCAGGAAAGCACAAAGGAGTGCAACTCACCCCAGATCCTGCTCGGTCTCACAGTTTCCATAAAAACCTGCACAGCAGCTTTTTCTAACGAGGAATTCAGCTCTCCCTATGGAAAGGCCACAAGGGATTGTTTCACCTCCAATGTTTTGCCTTTTTTAATGCTGGAAATGTGAGCCTCACACCTCTCAGCTTTGTAGTACACACGTTTTCCACTTTGCTCCCAAAATTCCCACTGGGTTAAGTGTTGCTTTCTAGAGCTTTATTTCTCTGAGAAATACATTTAATAGAAAATAATTTATAGAAAACAAAAAAACCTCAGCCTAGAGAGTCCTCAGCAGTAAACAGTCCTGTGGAGCAACAGGATGGCACATGTGGGCTCAGCCAGGGACTGGGGCTGGAAAAGGATGGCAAGGACACCATGGCAAAGCTGTGTAAACCTGGAATGACCAATGCCCTGGTCAGCATCACCAATCTGGGATGGACCACGGGCAGGAAAACTCTATAGCCCCAAAAGAGGAAAAAAAAAAATCCCTTATTCCAGCAGGCTTGACCTTCTACACAAAGATCTGATCCTGGCTGTGACTGGTACCCACCAACATCACCCAGTTCATGATCACCCAACCCCAGCACAGCCCTGGCACTGCACTGGGAACCAAATCCACAATGGAATGAAATCCTGGTCCTTGGCACGAGCTCTTTAGTGCTCCTCATCTGGGAGGATGGGTGGGATCCTGCTGGACAGCAGGCTGTACACGTAGGGCCAGATCTTGTTGGTCTCTGTGCCAGAGAAGGAGTAAAGGATGCCCCTGCTCCTGGAAAAAGAGGTGGGAGAAGTGAAAAAAAGTGGGAGAAGAGAAAAAAAGTGGGAGAAGTCAGGACCAGCCCATCCCAAGGCAGCTGGGACAGGGCTTGGAGCAGCCTGGGATAGTGGAGGTGTCCCTGTCCATGGCAGGGGATGGAATGGGATGGGCTTTAAGGTCCCTTCCACCCCAAACCATTTTGGGGTTCTGTAATTCTCCTCCTTCCCCTGCAAGGAAAATGTTGACCCTGCATGTGCTTAAAAACACTCCTGGGCTTCTACTCCCTTTGGGGACTGCATTTGCCACCCTGCAGCAATCTATCATTCCCAGGCTGGCCAGGGAACAACAATCCCACAATTCCAGGGAACAACAATCCCACAATTCCAGGGAACAACAATCCCACGGTTCCAGGGAACAACAATCCCACGGTTCCAGGGAAAACAATCCCACAGTTCCAGGGAACAACAATCCCACGGTTCCAGGGAACAACAATCCCACAATTCCAGGGAACAACAATCCCACAGTTCCAGGTAACAACAATCCCACAGTTCCAGGGAACTGCCCCAGCCCTGGATCCCCAGCAGATCCATCAGAGCCAGCACTGGGTCTCTCCCTACTCCTGCCCTCTTTCCAACCTCCCTGTGCTTCCCCCAAACCCCTCAGGGCCCTGGATGGATTTTTCATGGCATATCCCACCCTGGATCGAGGCCAAAATCCCCCTCCCATTTGATGAGCCCAGCAGGACAAACAGGAGCTGGGAATTTCTTTGGATCACTTTTCTTCCTCCAAGGGAGGCCCCATCCAGGCTCAGGGCTGTACCCCAAAAATCTGCCAAGCCTTTTTGGGGTGTGGGTATGGGACAAGCAGCCCTGGAGGTTGTTCTGACAGCCCTGCTGTGGTTTCTCCTCGTGCCCAACTCACTTGTAGAGCTCTATCACGGGCTTGGCAGCATCTTTGTACTTCCTGAGCCGGGCAGCCACGGCCTCGGGCTTGTCCTCCTCCCGCTGCACCAGGGGCTCTCCTGTCAGGTCATCCACACCCTGAGGGGACACAAAGCCACACAGGGACATCACTGACCCTGTTCTGTCCTCATAAACCCTGCTTTCCTCATGAACATCCAGCACATTTCACATCCAGCACATTTCACATCCAGCACATTTCACATCCAGCACAATTCCTCCCAGCACTCAGCTCTTCCACCCGGCCTCGCATCCCCAGAGCTTCTTCAACATCCCAGCTCTGCAGGGAAAGAGCTTCAGAAAACTCCTCACAGGAGGGAAGTTTTCCTTCTGTGGGTGCTCCCAGGCAGCTCCAGGGGCTCTCACCTGCGTGTGGGGAGGGTTGAAGTCCATGTTGTAGACCCTGCCACTGGCAGGGTGCACCCAGCGGGCGCTCAGCCGATCCTTCAGCGTCTCGAAGGGGATGTTGAGGCTGATCACCAGGTCCAGCTCACAGATCCCATCCAGAGCCTTGGCCTGGCCCAGTGTCCGAGGGAAACCTGAGCAGGCAGCAGCACAGGAATGGGAATGAGAGGCTGGGAAGCTGCAGGGATGGAGCCAAACTCATCCATCAGGCAGCTCTGGAGCTGCAGGCCCAGCCCTGCTGCAGCACAAGCGGTGGGAAAGGCAGACACCACCATATGGCTCCCAGAAAAAAATAGCTCCTGCAGCAGCAGCTCCAGAAATGTGACACCCAGGGCTCAGGTTTGTGGCTGCTGTCCCTGCACGGGGCCTGGGGGCAGCCAGGAGGACACAGGCAGTGGCAGAACAGGGATAAATGCTGGAATGGCAAGGGAAAAGGTGAAGGGAACAGAGTGCTGTGCACAGACTGGGACAAAGTGCTGGTTTATGTAGAGGGCATCAGGGATAATGCAGTAAAACAGTCCTGTCCTCCTTGCAGAGCCAGTGAGCAGCTGGAGCAGAGAATTCCAGAATCCCTGATGCTTTGGATAGGAAGGGACTTTAAATACCTGAAGGGAGCCCACAAAGATGGAGAGAGATCTTTAACAAGGGATGGAAGGACAGGACACAGGGAATGGTTCCCACTGCCAGAGGACAGGGATGGGTGGGATATTGGGATGGAATTGTTCCCAGGGTGGGCAGGGCTGGAACAGGGTGCCCAGATTTGCTGTGGCTGCCCCTGGATCCCTGGCAGTGCCCAAGGCCAGGCTGGAGCAGCCTGGGACAGTGGAAGGTGTCCCTGCCCATGGCAGGGGTGGATCTGGATGAGCTTTAAGGTCTCACCCAACCCAAACCACGCTGGGATTCTTTGATTCTCATTCCAGCCATGGCCAGGGCCCCCAGGCCTGTTTGCCCTCAGCATCTCCCACCCCTCCACCCCAGGTGCCTTTTGGGCTGGGATTGAGGAGCTGCTTCACACACACTTGAAGGAGAGAAGAAGTTTTTCCTGGCGTGTCCCCAGCCCTGCTGTGCTTGCTGGAACACCCAGCTCCTCTCCCTGCCCTTCCCTTCCCCAGCCAAGGGCTCAGCTGGACGTGCACATGCCAAGGCCAGCGGGAAACGTCCCTGCCTGCAGCTCCTGCTTCTCCAGCAAAAGCACCTCCAGGATTGTCCCACTCCTGGGACTGCCAAACCACCAGGAACAAAGGGATGTGCCCAAGTGGGGCTGGGATTTCCCCCTGTGCACTCACCATCGAGCAGCCAGGGCTGCTCCCTGCGCTTCTCCAGCTCTGTCACCATCACACGAGTGATGACGTGGTCGGGCACCAGGAGCCCTCTCTCCAGGTACTGCTGTGCCAAGACTCCAGCTTCTGCTCGAGAAAAGAAGGAAAAAACCAAAAGTGATAGATGAGGAAAAAAAAAAAAAATTAAAAAAAAAAAATCACGACATTTCCACTTAAAAAATATCACACCCCCTCAAATTCTGCCTGGCCTCCTCTGTCTGGGAGGTTTTTGGCAGCGTTGCTCTGCTCGTGATGGAAAGGCCACACGGTCCTTTGAGGCTGCAGGAATGGGAATTCCTGAGATACCTGAGAGCAGGAACGTGCTGGGGCTCTGCCAAGCCCTCAGCTGATGGAGAGGGAAGCCCTGGATGTGCTCCTTTGGTTCAGGAGATGGCTCTGATGTGGTCACAGGTAAGGACTGTCCCACACACCTGAGCCTGCTTCCCATCCCCGGGGCTGAAAGATTTCACTGAAGTCTCCACTTAAGCTCAGATAAGAAAATTATTCCCAAGATCACATCCTTGAGAACATAATTGGGATAATTGCAAGGTGAGTGCACATTCCTGGGGTCCTGCCTGGCCCTCCCACATCCCTCAGCTTCAGCTGCTTCTGGAAGCTGGAGAGGGACTGGGGACAAGGCAGGGAGGGACAGGACACAGGGAATGGCTCCCACTGCCAGAGGGCAGGGATGGATGGGATTTTGGGAAGGAATTGTTCCCTGGGAGGCTGAGGAGGGACTGGGATGGAAATTCCAGATTTGCTGTGGCTGCTCCTGGATCCCTGGCAGTGCCCAAGGCCAGGCTGGAGCAGCCTGGGACAGTGGAAGGTGTCCCTGCCATAGCAGGGGTAGAACTGGATGGGATTTAAGGTCCTTTCCAACCCAAACCATTCCATGATTGATTTTTGCTGTGGTTTTCTTTCAGCCCTACAGAAACACAAAGAAAACATTTGGAAAATGCAAATATTCTTTGTCCCTGTGTGTAACAAGTCCTTGCTTTCCTCTTGGACCATGAGCCCACAGACACACCTTCTGCTGTCTTCCCACAGCAGCTGAAATAGCATTTGTCACCAGAAATGAACAATTCCCTGATCTATTTTCTGCGCCCTTTCTGGTGAGGACAGCACATTTCAGCCCTCTCCAAAAAATCTGAGGCCTCTCTAAAAATAATCCCAGGATCCTGCATTTTGGGGCAGCTCTGGCTCTCCAGGCTGCAGTGAGATGTCAACACGGGCAGCACCTGCACCTGCCTGGGAAATCCTATTCCTTCTGGAATGAGGAATTCCTCTTCCTCAGCTGCAGGAGGGGGTTCTTGTAAGATGAACAATTCTTGGAGAGAATTCTTCTGATTTAAGGGAAGAACCAGCCTGAACACATCGCCCTGGGAAGCCAGGGAAATGGGGCTCCCAGACGAGTCAGGCTCCCAGGTTTAATCCAGAATCCAAAGAATCTGCCTGGAAATCACACGGATTTTTCCCTGCTGTGTGTGATGAGTCCTTCTCGTGACAGCAGAAGAAAAGTCCAGCCTCTTTGTGCTTGGAGCAGGGCCAGAAGTGCAGAATGTTGGAATCCAACATCCAACCTGCCTGGGAGCGGGGCAGCAGCGCTGACTCACGGGGCTGAGTCACCGGGATCGCATCCCACTGCCTCCCTGCAGGCAGCGTTCCAGCTGGGAGCGAGCACAAAACACCTTTTCTCAATGACAGCTTCTCTGTCACTGCCCAGACGTCAGCGCCGGCAGCGCTCCCGCCTGGGAAAGCGAAGGACACAGGCATGGAAAAAACACCCCGCGGATTGTGCAAACAGCACGGAGCCCCGAGGGCATGGATATTGTAAAAACAGGGGTTTTGTGGGTTTTTTTTTTTTTATGTTTATTGACACGGTGTGCACAGTGCCAGAGCTCACAGGGAGCGCCTCGCTGGCAGGGCTGGGCTGCTCCGGGAAAGAGCCGGAGCCACGGAGCTGGAACTGCTGGGAAAGGTCTGGTGTCACCTGAGGAGGGGTGGACATCCAGGGGACCTGAGGAGGGGTGGACATCCCAGGAGCTGCCACACAAAGTCTGGTGTCCCCTGAGGAGAGGTGGACATCCAGGAGACCAGGAGCTGCTGGACAGGGTCTGGTGTCACCCCAAGGAGCAGTGGTCATCCAAGGGACCAGGAGCTGCCACATGAAGTCCTGCTGTCACCCCAAGGAGGAATGGCCATCCAGGGGACCAGGAGCTGCTGGACAAGGTCTGGTGTCACCTGAGGAGGGATGGACATCCCAGGAGCTGTCACACTAAGTCTGGCTGTCACCCCAAGGAAGGATGGACATCCAGGGGACCAGGAACTGCTGGGCAAGGTCTGGTTATCAGCCAAGGAGGGATGGACATTCAAGGGACCAGGAGGTGCCACTCCAGGTCTGGCTGTCACCTGAGGAGGGATGGACACCCCAGGAGGTGCCACACAAAGTCTGGCATCACCTGAGCCATGTCAGGGACCAGCTGTGGCTCAGCAGGGCTGCTGGAGCCAGGCCTGGAGCTGCAGGCCAGAAATACCCCGAGCCACAGCTGGGGCTGGGAACACAGGCTGGGAACAGAGCTGGCCCCAGGCCGCAGCTTTCCCACGCCGCCAGGACAGATGGACAGCTCTGTCCAGCTCTGCACGGCTCTGTCACAGACAATTCCTGCTGCTCCTCGGTCCCCTCCGTGTGTGAAGCTCCCGGAGCTCCTCCCTCCTCCAAAGCACTGCCACATCTCCTCTCTCCAAGGAGGAACGGCCATGGATTTGCAGGAAGGACCTGCAGAGCTCTCCAGACCCCAAACCCCCAGGATGTGCTGGAGAGCATCACCCCAACCTTCCAGCCCTTGGGGTTTCTTCCAGGCAGTTTAAATCCCAAATTTAACATTTTCTAGCCCCTTCCCAGCCCCCAGCCCAGTCTGGCCCGTGTAAAACCTCCCTGGTGCAGCCCTGTCTGGCCTCATTCCAGAGGGTTTGGGGAGCCCTTCCCGACAGGGAGGGAGATCCTGGTCCCCCCCACAAGGAGCTGGGCTCACCCCATAGCACCAAAACCCCATTGCTGTGGCTGGGTCACAGAGGCGGTGCAGGCTTTACTCTGCAGTTACTCCAGGTAGCAAAGGGCTTTTTAGTGTGCTGGGCTCAAACCCAGCCTTTCAACTCCCGGTTTAATCCCATTAATCTGATGACCGTGGCTTTAATCTGCCCTGGAACTCACGGGACTCCCGGTGCTCTGTGGCTTCCCCCACGCGACCTTGATCTGTCCCTCCTTATCACAGCAGCACTGATCAGCCCCGAGGGACTGTCCCAGCCCCGAGAGACTGTCCCAGCCTCAAGGGATGTGTCCCAGCCCCGAGGGACATGTCCCAGCCCCGAGGGACTGTCCCAGCCCCGAGAGACTGTCCCAGCCCCAAGGGATGTGTTCCAGCCCCGAGAGACTGTCCCAGCCCCAAGGGACATGTCCCAGCCCCGAGGGACTGTCCCAGCCTCGAGAGATGTGTCCCAGCCCTGAGAGATGTGTCCCAGCCCCGAGGGACATGTCCCAGCCCCGAGGCCACCCCACAGCCACCCATGGCCAGGCTGGAGGAGAAGCTGTTCCCAAACACAGCTCTCCAGAGCCTGCAGCACCACCCCAGATTTTTCTCCCTATCCAAAACCTTTCCCAGGATTTTTTTCCCATATTATTTAGGTTACAGCAACACAATCTGGAGCTAACAAAGAGGAGAAACCCTGGGAGTGAATAGGGCACCAGTGCACCACCACAGTGGTGCCACAACAGATGTCACCCCGGTTTTGGGACATTTTTCCTGACACAGGTGCTGCCCTCAGCATCAGGATGTCATTTTAGGGAGCAGGAGCCTGATGTGGCCCCAAATTCAGGCTTGCTGGATGGACAGTGGGGTCTGTCTGGAGGGCAACAGCCAGGATTAGGAGAGACCCTTGTGGTCAGAACACGGCTCTCACACCCAGGGATAAAGCAGGAACCCTATGGAAAAGCAGAGGACTGGCAGGCTGCATCCCTGGGCTCAGCTTTGGCCACTAACCTGGCCAGTGTGGCCAGCAAAGACCACAGTCCGTGGGAAAGGTGTGGAGAAGGGCTGTGGGGCCGAGCTGTGCACAGCCCACATCCCCCAGGGAATTTTGTTTTGTTTGTACTTGGGTGGATGCTCGCAGGGGAAATCTGTCACAGGAGGGGACAGGAGCCACTTCTGGCTCCAACAGAGCTCCTGAAAGGGAGCAGTGGGACAGACACAAGACCCACAGACCCTCAGCCAAAGCCAGGACAAGCAATTCAGTTGTTTGGCAAATGAACTGTGGAGTCCTGCTAAGACCTGGGGGTGCTGCCAACACCACAGACAACCACGGGGCAAGTGCTGGCCAAAGGAAATGGTTCACCACCCTCCAGCACCCCTGCCTGGCACCAAAACACAGCCTGTAAGTTTTCCAAGATGTTCCAAAGGCTTTTTCCTACAGCAGAGCAGCCACTTGCTGGGAGACATTAATTAGGAGACACACGGGTGGGGCGGATGTGCTCGGGGGTTGCTGGAGCACAGCTCAAAGCCCTTCAGCAGCAGCCGTGCATTCAGCTGCTTCACCTGCCTCAAAAGTGAGTCTGTGTCCCTGAGACTGCCACTGCCAGCTCCAGCAGTGGCCTGGAACGCTCTCCATGCTGGGAACTCAGCCTTCCTCCAGCAGCAGGAACCCCCTGCGAGCCCAAACCCTCAGCCACAACCACTTCGTGCCTGGCCAGCAGTGGCCAGCAGGAAAATCCCTGGAGCACTGACACATCAGGCCAAGATCCCTGTAAAAACACAGGATTCAGAGTTGCCTTTGGGATGATGAGCCTGTAATGACTCTGTTGGTTCTGCAGAGCCCCAGCTCCCCTAAAGCACAGAGCTGGTGACGCAGCTGATGAAGAGGAGCTGCTTCCACCTCGTTTCCCCCAGAGCTGGCACATGGCAGCACAGTCATGTAACAGCTTGTCCAAAGCAAATAGAAAAAAAACCAAACCAAACACCCAAATAACTGGAGCTCAGTGAGAGCTGTTACAGAGGCTGAGTCAAAGGTGGGACCTGAATGCCACGCCAGATGAACCAAACCACGGCTGGTTTCCCTCTGAGTAATTTTCCCTGCGTTTTTCCCTGTTGTTTCCTACTGAATGCACCCAAGACACCTTCGGCTAACTCTTCTTGCTTCTCCAGTGTCCCCAGAGGAGCTCTGTGGCAAGAGCATGAACTGAAATGTGAAGTTTGGGACAGTCAGTGGTTCAGAGCTCGGCTGTGGCAGTTCCCGAGTCTCACCGTGCTGCCCCTCTCCACACGCGGCACCTCTGCTTGCTTTTCAGCCCAGCTTTCTGTCCTTCAGCCAAAGCCCTCATCGTGATTTTCCAAATTTTGAGCCTCCCTCTAAAGGAAATATTATTGTCCTCTTTATTTACAGAAGGAAATCTGGATATTTTTACAAGAGTGACCAGCGCAGAGCTGTGTGCAACGCCCTTGTCGGACCACGCACCTCTCCAAAACTTTACCCTCCCTAATTTTCCTCCCTGTTTTTGCCATCCTTCTAGAACAGAAACCTAAATCCTCTCGTCTTGTTTTGCATCGACACCGTTTCACCGTTCTCCTGCCCGGTGAGTCAGCTTCCCTCCCGTCTCGGTCTTTCACACATTAGCAGAGGAGAGAAGGAAGTGTTGGGAAAAGAAATACGCCGGGATTGCTCAATGCTGCAGAGCCGGGGCTCAGCACGGCCGCTCCCGAGCCTCGCCTGGACCAGGAGCCCCTGGGACAGCACATCCCAGCTCCCAGGGCTTTGGATTTGGATGTCGGACACTAAAACTGGGTGTCCAGGGGTGACTGTGCGAGGTGGGTGCTGACACCCATCTCCTGCACTCCCCGCTCCTGGGACCCGGCCGGTGACCCGCAGCGATACTCCCGGCAGGTTTTCCCTCTGGATAAACGCTCGTTCCTGATCCATCCCTGCCGCCGTGGGAATGCCGCAGCATTCCAGCCATCTGCCATCCATGCCCGGACACCACCTGGGGCAGGATGGAGTTGTTATTAATAACAGCACACACCCCGAGCCCCCGGACAGCGCCGGCCGCTCACCCTCGGTGCGCTGGGGTTTTCACATCGCCCTCTCCGCAGCCGTGATCACCCAGCACGGGGATAATAAAACCCGCGCACATCCACAGCTTCAGATCCCGCTTTTCCCAGCGGCTCCGGCTGGAGGGAGCAGGCGATGAATGAGCTGTGCCAAACCCACGGGAAGAAAACAACCTGTGGAGACGGATGCCCATCCATGCCCGTCTCCATCCCAGCCCCATCTCCATCCGCATCCCTACCCTGTGCTCATGCCCAGCCCGTCCCGTGCCCAGAGGAGATGCTCGGGCACGGACCCCCCGCTCCCGGTGCCGCTCCCGGTGCCGCTCCCGGTGCCGCTCCCGGTGCCGACGGGGCGGCCCCGCGGGCACTCACCGCCGCCACCGCCGAGGCTCTCCCGCAGGAACTGCCCGCTGGAGAGGTGCTGGAGCCCGAAGCTGCGGGCGATCCTCTCGCACACCGTGCCCTTGCCCGAGCCGGGGGGGCCGAGCACCACGGCCCGCAGCAGCTTGGAGGCCATGGCCGGCTGCCGGCGCCGGAGCGCTGCGGGGCAGGACACGCGTCAGCCGGCCCGGCCGCGCTCCCCCCGCACCGCCCGGACACATCAGCAGGGCGGGGGGACCCTGCGGCCGCTCCCCCCGCGCCGCCCGCCCGCCCCCTCGGGCCGCGGCACCCTGGGATTTGTAGTCCCGGAGCCTCCCGTGCATCCCCCGGCCCGACGGGGCCCCCGCGGTTCCGCACATCCCGGTTCGGTGCATCCCGGTTCGGTTCATCCCGGTTCGGCGCATCCCGCTTTGGCACATCCCGGCTCGCCCAAGCCGCGCTTCCCATGGAAGCCGCTCCCGGGGCACGTCCCGCACGCCCGGCACGGCCGTACCCGCCGGGAGCCGGGGGGACCCGCGGGGGACCGAGACCACCGGGGCTGGCACCGCGGCTGCGGCCGGCGGGTACAACCGGTGTGTGCCCCGCCTGCCAACAGCCGGGAAACGCGGCCGTGGGCGTGCAACTGTGCATGGATACACAGCTGGAAAAGCACAGCACAGGGAGGTACAACCCGTGGATACACAGCTGGAAAAGCACAGCTGGAAAAGCACAGCCCGGGCAGGTACAACCTGTGGATGCACAGCTGGAAAAGCATAGCCCGGGGAGGGACAACCTGTGGATGCACAGCTGGAAAAGCATAGCCCGGGGAGGGACAACCTGTGGATGCACAGCTGGAAAAGCACAGCCCGGGGAGGGACAACCTGTGGATGCACAGCTGGAAAAGCACAGCCCGGGCAGGCACAACCTGTGGATGAACAGGCAGCACACACACAAACACACACACACACACACACACACACACACACAGCCTGTGAACAGCCTGGCACCGCACAGCCCGCCATGCCCAGGGGTTGCTCAGCACTGGTGACACCATGGGGGGTGTCAGTGTCACTGTATCTGTGTCACTGTGTGTGTCCATGTCACTGTGCGTGTCTGTGTGTGACTCCCTCTGCATGTGTGGCTCCATGGGTGTCATTCCTGGTGTGTGCGTGTGTCACTCTGTGTGTGTGTGTCCCTTTCCCAGTGCATGTCACTCCCTCTGTGTGTGTGCGTGTGTGTGACTCCGTGTGTGTCACTGTGTGTGCCACTGTGTGTCACTGTGTGTCAGTCTGCGTATGTCACTGTCAGTGTGTGTGTGTCACTCTGCGTATGTCATTGTGTGTCACTCTGTGTGTCACTGTGTGTGTCATTGTGTGTAACTGTGTGTGTCACTCCATGTGTGTCACTCCATGTGTGTCACTCCGTGTGTGTCACTCCGTGTGTGTCACTCCGTGTATGTCACTCCGTGTATGTCACTCCGTGTGTGTCACTGTGTGTCCCTCTGTGTATGTCACTGTGTGTGTGTCACTGTGTGCGTGTCGCTCCGTGTGTGTCACTGTGTGTCACTGTGTGTCACTGTATGTCACTGTGTGTCACTGTGTGTCGCTCCGTGTGTATAACTGTGTGTGTCACTCCATGTGTGTCGCTCCGTGTGTGTCGCTCCGCGTGTGTCACTGTGTGTCACTGTGTGTCACTGTGTGTCACTGTGTGTCGCTCCGCGTGTGTCACTGTGTGTCACTGTGTGTCACTGTGTGTCACTGTGTGTCGCTCCGTGTGTGTCACTCCGTGTGTGTCACTGTGTGTCACTCCCCGCGCTGTCCCGGCGGGTGCAGCCCCGTGTCCGTACCGTGTCCGTACCGTGCCCGTGCCCGTGCCCGTGCCCGGGGCGCGCCCCCGCGGGTTCAGCCGTGCCCGCTCTCGGGGGCGCGCGCCGCTCCCCGTCTCCCTCCCCACCCCCCCCCCGCCCGCGCGCGCCCCCGCGCCGCCCCCGGAAGCGGGCGCGGGTCACGTGGGCGCGCGGCGCTGCCATAAACACGGCAAGATGGCGGCGCTCACGCCGCCCGCCCGCCCGTGCTGCGTCATGTCGCGCCCCGGCCCCGCCGCGCCCGCAGGTGGGTCCGGCCCGGCGCGGCCCCGGGCACCGCGGGGTGGGCGGCCGGCGGCGGGGGGCGCGGGGCCGGCGGCGCCGGGCGCGGCGCTGCTCCGTGGCGCACTCGCATTTTCGGGGGGTACGCGGGCGGGGCCGCCCCCTCCCCCCTGCCCCGGGCGGGTCCCGGCGCTCCTGAGGGGAGAGCGGGGCGGGGGGCGCTCCGCGGGGATGGAGGGGTCCCCGTCCCGTCCTGTCCCGTCCCGTCCCGCGGCTGCTGCGCGGTTTTCCCCCGCCCTCGTTCCAGGTAAGCTCGGGGAGCGCCCTGGACGCGAAGTTGGGAGGGAGCGGCGGTGGCGGCCGGGCCCTGCCGCCCCTCGGAGCCTCCGTGCCCGGCACCGCGGCCGTGTCCGCGCCCGGCGCGCCGCTCCATCCCCATAACCAGATGTTTGCTTTCTTCCCTCTCCAGGCTCGCCGGGATTTGTGTTCGAAGCGCGCTGGGGAAGATGGAAATGAGGTTTGTTCCCCTCACAGCCCGTGAGCCCGTGCTGGGTGAGAGCAGCTCGCAGCGCTGGAACATCCTCGAGCCGTGCGTAGGGGTGGGGAGGGACAAGCCCTGGGGCTGTGGGCAGGGAATGTCCCCAATCCCATCGCTGGGATGCCGAAGGAATTTTGGTTCCTGTGAAACAACTGCAAAAATATCACCAGCCCTAAATGGGCAGGAGGTGGAATTGGAGTTTAAAAACCGGCTGGGCCAACTTAAACAGGTTTCAAAGGTGAGAACTGGCACCAAACACTGGAAAGTGAAGGGGTTTTTTGAAAAAGTGCATGGAAATTTGCAGGGCCTTAGCAATAACAAGAACAAAAATGTATGCTGGACTCCAAAACTAATGTGGGCTGTGCTATGAAAAGGGTGGTTTTTTTCCAGATAAATGGAGAACCTACTTGAGCTTTCTGCATCAGGTCTGTGTAGCTTTAGTCTGGCTGAAACAAAGCAAAAATCTGTATGTGTGTGTGTGAATGCAAGACAACAAACTGTGTTTGTATTGGGGGAAGAGCTGGATCCTCCGGAGAAAATGGCATCAGCCCCTGGAACACGGGTGTGACTCCAGCAGCTGCTGTGCCAGAAGGTGCTGGGGGGGATTTGTTCACTCCCTGCCTTTAATATAAAGATAAGTAACTGCTGGAGCAGAGTAAAATCCTGATAGAGTGATCAAAGCATGCTTGAATTGCAAAACAGTGATTCTTCTCTCATCACCTCAGCCTGTGAAATGTGGAATTCCCAATCCCTCACTTAAGCCATTCCACTGAAATCAGTAGAATTCCTCACCTGGAATACCAATGGTGGTGTGAAAACACCTCACTGAGAGCCAAGGGCTCATGCAGCTCCTTTCCTTTTCAAAACCCACCCTTGCACGGGCAGAATCCATTAATATTTTTAGCAAGTTTTTGTTGTGCTTTCCTAGCAACAGCCAATTCCTTAATGATTAATCCCCAAACTGTGGCAAACCTGCAAATTTGGGGATGCATGTGAAGTCATCTGTGCTGCCTGACGTCAGCATTGCATAATCTATTGACTGTCCCCTTTTTATGTAATGTATGTTTGGAGTTTGTTTTAAAATGTACAAATGTTGGGGTTTTTTTTTTTTTTCCCCCTGCGTTCTGCTCCTCCAGTATTCCACGTTTGCCTCTCCATTGCCCTCTGGAGTTGCAAACTTGTAAGGCAGCGTTTCCATGGCTGGATCCAGCCGAGTGTTTTGTGTTTCTCTCTTAAAAACAGCCTCTGGAACATCTCAGCACCTTTTCTTTGCCAGGTGAGTTATTTAGAGTGTTAAAAGAACCCCAATTTTTGGAGTTTCTGCTTCTTCCTGCTGGAAACATGGAAGCTTCTTGTGCTGCTGGAGTCCATCAGCATCATAAATGGACTTTTATTGGAAACTTAGTAACACATTAACTTTGTCAGCATAAAACCGTTGTGGTTTTTCAAACTCATTTCGGAACTTGATGTATCCAATTCCCTCAGGCAACGTGGGGGTTGTAGAAATAATTTGGCGATGTTTTTAGGAATGCATGGTTTTAGGGAAGAAAAAAACAAGAGAGGGTAAAGTTGTAGAAATGCACAACAAAGTGAGGGGTGGAGAAATAGTTCCATGATCTTTTCAGCAGTGCCTGTCTTTAAGGAAGAAAAAAACCAGGGGAGAGTAAATATAGGTTGATGGAAGCTTGTAATTTAACTAATTAGTGGGAATGTGTATTTCAAATTTTTTTTAATGTGGATTTGATGACCTAAAAATGCCAGCTGACACACCTCGAGGCCCCTCTTTGCCTCCTGCAGCTGCAGTCCCTGTGAGCACAGCTGGCACTGGGAGCTGCTCCCCTCGGTGGGCACAGCAAGGATCAGCCATGCTGGCTCTGGAGACACTCCAGAGGAGCCCAGTGAAGGTGTGGGATGGGGCTGGAAAATCCCAGCTCCTGGAAAATCAGGCAGCAGGAGCCTGGCAGGCTCAGGGGCACGGTGCCAGCGTCGGGGCCGTGCCCGTGGCGATCCCGCTGTCCCAGAGTGGCTCCAGCAGCTTTCCTGGCTGCCTGCCACTGTCCCCACTGCTCCCTGACACCCAACACTCGAGCAGCAGCGTGAGCCAAGAGCTGCTGGCTGCCTGGATTTCGGGGGGAGGAAGGGCTGCCCCCGTGGGTTGGTTACTCTTTCTCCATGAAATCCAACGGGGGTGGATTTGCCCAGAAGGTGCTGCTTAAAAACCTCTCAGAGCTGTGCTGCAGGAGCCAGCGTGCTCATTAAGACAACACTAATTACATGGATAATTTGCTGGAGTGAACCTCAGCTGCAAAGCCACTTGTGTTAAAGCTCCTGAGGCTTTCACCTGTGGGGTGAAGCAGGGTTTTGGGGACACGGAGGGAGGAGGACACCGAGGACTCGGCGGTGCCACGGAGGGGCCAATGACTGCCAGGCTGCCCTGGCTCAGTTATCACAGTGCTGATGCTGTCTCTTGTAAAGGTACAGTACTGTGATAACTGAAGGATGGCAGCCATCTGAGCTTCATGGCATCCTGGGGCCACCAAAGCCACCACGCACCACGTCCTGCTCCACTGGAGTGTCCTCGTCTCACCTGGAACCTTTGGCATGAAAGTCACATTTGTTTCAATAAAATCTTGCACAATTTGCCTCGTTATTGGTTGGTTCGTCTTGGGAGGGCTTCCAGAAATGCTGGGCTTTGGAAGAGTTCAGAAATGGTTCCCAAAGCACCCTGGTGGATATTAAATAACAGAGAGGCCCCTCGGTGGGGGATACTTGGTAACAGAACAAATTACTCTGTAGCAACAGAGAAAATGAATTCTTTTTATGATACTCTTTAATATTATTTTGTTAAGGATACCACAGTCGTGGCTGGCTACTGTACCTCAGAGGTCTCTACATGGAAATAAGTGGTGGGAAATGGATTCTTTCAGCAGTGTTGTTACTGGTTCCTGAGTTACTGGTGGATCGAGGACAGACCTTTGCAGCATTTCCTCAGGGCTTCTATACTCTGTGAATGGAAGACTGAATTTCCTGGGTCATTTTTACAAAAATTCTTTGAAACGAGGCGGTTTTGAGGGAGCCTATGGTGATCTTTGTGCTGAGTTCACTCTGCAGTGCAGGGACACGACAGCAGAGGGGCCCCTCGGGCCGCCTTGTGCTGCGAGTGTGAAATCCCAAGGTTTTTGCATAAACTACCGAACCCTTCAGAAATGTCCGTGCAGCGCCTGTTTCCCAGATTGCTGCCCTTCCCCGAGGAACTGGTGACATTCAGACTGCCGAGGCTGATGTGGCACTTTGCAGAGGTCACTATTTACTCCCCATTCTGAGTGGTCATTGACCCAGTGGTGTTTAGAAATTCTTCTTTCTGGGCCGGATAATTCATGTCCAGCAGGGCTTTGCCCTGTGCTTCCCTACTGCTCGGGGGAGAGGACAGGGATTAGCCCCGAGATGGCAAAAAGCTGGTTTTCCATTTCCCTGCTGCTCACTGGAAGTTTTTGGGGCCAGCCCAGCAGGGTCAGGGCTGTGCAGCCGTGATGGAACATTTTGCCAGCCTGCGTGACTTAAAGGGGGGAAATTATTACTGATGACAAAGGCTCGAGGCTCCTGGGGGAGGGCTGTGCCTCACCAGAAACTGCAAACAATAAAAAAAAAGACATCCTGCTACCAAGATCTTCAATTCTGCGTTAAAATCTGAGCAGAGGCTCAAGGCTGCTTCTGGAGAAGAGCTGTGCCCCACCAGAAATTGCAAACAATTAAAAAAAAGACATCCTGCTCCCAAGAGCTTAAATTCTGCATTAAAATCTGAGCAGAGTCAACCCTCAGCTTCCTCTTTCCAAAGGTTACATCAGCTCTTGATCAGCAGGAATGTGCTTATCCCAAAAGGGAGCAGTGGTCATCTCTGCATTGGTGCCCCACGGTAACACTGCTGTGATTCTCCTTCTTGTGCCACGCTCCCGTTCCAGGATGGACAGGAGAGAGGAGGGGCTGTGGCATCCTGGCCATGGGAGCATTTGAAAGCTGCCCAGGCCTCTCTTTTTGCCTATTTCAGGATCCAGCAGGTGCTCAGGGAATGTGCATTCCCTTTCCTTGGAGAAAGGCAGGTGCATCCAGCCACGTCCTCGTGGTGCTGCCCCAGGGCCAGCTCCGGGTGCTGCCTGGTGGAAAAAGTCAGCGTGCTGACTCCTTACAGAAACCAGCAAGTACTTTCCCTGCCCACAGGAAGCAAGATAAGTGCTCAGAGGCAGGTCCAAGGTTTGTCATGGATTGGATCTGAGGAATTCAGTTGCTCACCTGCCAAGCCTTGGCTCAGATTTGAGGTTAATGACCAACCCGTGCCGTTTTTAGGGATGTGCAGTGGAGCTGTGCATGGGACACTCAATGTGGAGCTGCTGAACAGGGCACAGAGCCCAGCCCAGTGACTTGTGCCTCTCATTTCCTGTCACAACAAGCACAGCCTCGAGTTTTGGCACGAGACAGGAACTGAAGCACTGGCTGTGCCTCAGAACAGCACCTCTCCGGTTAGATTTACTGGAATTTATCTCCCTCTCTAGCACAGTCGACAAAGAGTCCATCTCCTTTTCCTGTAGCTTCCTACTGATATGGGAATGGGACAGACTGGTGGGTTTGCTGTCCAAATATTGCTGCACATGAACAATGCAGCTCTCAGAGTCTCTTTTGCCAGTGGAGCACTTCCTCCCACCAACGTGTTGAAGCAAGACATAAACAACCTGCACGCAGTGATACAGCCTGAGAAATAAAGTCCAGCCTCTCTCTGATAAAGCTGTCTGGGATTTCTGGGATTGATCCCAAGGCAGTTTCTCGTGCTGTGTCTCAGCTGCTGTTCCAGATGGGTTTGTTCTTACCCAGTGGTTCTCAGGTTCTTGCATCAGGAAAGTCCCTTTTCCCATCTGGACTGTGCTGCTGCCTTCCCACCCACGTTCTGCATGAGGAGAGGAGCAGTTCTGCTCCTGTCATGTCTCCTCGGGGCTGTGAGGCTGCAGGGCTGGAGCTGCTGCTCTGCTCCTGGCTGCCAGCCTCAGCTCAGCCTTTTAAGGGTGGGAGCTGCTGCTCGGAGCAGCCTGGCCCTCCTGACAGCAGCAGAATTAAAGGCATCCATTGTCTGCAGGCCTTGAAACAGAGGAAGATGTTGCTTTTCCCCAAAATGCTTTCCCCCCCCCCCAGAATGTACCTTCTGTTACTGTTGGACTAAAACAAGAAGAATCCTTCCCAACAAAGCTGCAAGCACTCAGCCATTTCAAAGTCCAGCAGTGCCTCATATGAGTCAGACTCTTTTAATTGCTGCTCATTCAGATCTTCTCCAGTTCAGTGCAGACACTTGAACTTGAACTTTACCCCAGATCTTTGTGATTAAACATCTTTACAAACCAAGCTGCCTACTTGCAATGTCCCCATGCAAATATTAGATGTACCAGAAAGCAACTTGGATTTATGTCTGATTAAGCAATTCCTCAGCGTGAGCCTGGAGTTGTTGGACAATGTGGAAAGAGCTCTGCTGAAGTCTGGCTGTTCTGTCTTGTTTTTCCCTGCAACTGGGAAAAGCAGTGCCCAGGAGCAGTGTGAGAACAGAGGGTGACATGATCCCTTCTCCTTTCTCCATATTTCTGCCTGTGTCCCACAGTTTGGAAGCAGCTGCTTGCTGAGTTTTGTTGGATTGTATGTAAACCCTGCATTTTGTCATTAGCTTGATTCACCAAGAGAAACTGTGACTTTATTTGATGGCTGATCAGGGACAAAAGTACTCAGCAGGAGCTGAGTGTTCCAGTGTGGTGCAGTATCAAAGTTACTGCTGTAATTTCTGTATTTGGGCAGATGAGAAAGCCAAGATTGCACAAGTTGGTTCATCATTGGCTCTTCACAGCATTTCACAGGAGCAGGAGAGGTGCACAGAGCCATGTGTGGATTAAAATACTCTTATGCAAGGTCTTTCCTTGATTTTGTGCAAATGTTATTCTTTTTCTGGGAGTGGTGAAACCAGAGGAAAGACCCCTCTACTCCAAAGGGCTTTGGCTCCCAGCTGTGCTTCAGTTCATAAGTGAAATTAAAATTCAAATCTCAAGTTCCCCTTTGACTTCAGGAGGCTGAGAGCTGCACTTCGGGTTTTGTGCTGCACGGGGATGTGCATCTGCCACTGGAAAAAACCTCTTTCAACCAGAGCAGAAAATGGAGAAAAAGATGAGGCTGCTGAGGTTTTTCCTTGGATCATCTTAAGTCAGGCACTGCAGCCTCATCCATAGCTCAGGACACAGCAGTTCCCAGGTCTGTGCCACCTTAAATTAAGGGGAATTTGCTCCGATTTGATGCTGTGCCAGGAGAGCCCAGAGCTGGAGGCTGTGGGGCAGGAGGGGTGGAGAGGGCCGGGGGTTGTTGGTGCTCTCTCTGCCACCTCCTCTCCACGGTGAATGTCAGAGCTCTGTTGACTGCCCTCGCTTTGAACGAGCTCCAGGAGCAGGCAGAGTACACTGAATAATTCCAGGAGTGTG
Source organism: Acridotheres tristis (assembly GCA_037013685.1). Lineage (NCBI taxonomy): Eukaryota > Metazoa > Chordata > Aves > Passeriformes > Sturnidae > Acridotheres > Acridotheres tristis. Next base: position 2,541,777 of record CM072895.1, read on the forward strand.
TTTAAACATTTGCACAAGGCTCAGGTTCCTCCTGCCTAAAACCAAGTCTGGCAGAGAGCAAATGGTTGCAGCTCGAGGTGTTGGTGGATGGACAAGGGAGCTGTGGGCCCCATCCCAGCAGCCAAGACCCCAGGCATGGCTCTCATGGCACCAGCCTGGCACCAGCCTGGGGATGAGGGTGCTGGAAAGTTCAAGGCCATGAGTTGAGGGCTGCACACACAATGGCAGCACCAGCACAGGCAAATTTGGTCTGGTGGTGGCAAAGAGCCCTGGAGAAAGAGCTGGGAAAGGAGCAGGGCAGGTCAGTGAGCATCAGTGGTTTAATTGTTTGCCATGATGGGAGCCTCACCTCCTGCTTTCTTTAAATAAAGACAGCATGACTTTAAAGTAACACAAAAAAGGTGTCAGTGTTTGAGCAGAAGCAATTCTTCCAGAGGGAAGTGGATGAGGAGGAGTCAATCCCTCTCCCGTGGAAGCACAGGCTATGCTGGATGAGATGGACACAAATCACAGAGACAATTTGAGAAGCTCCACGAGGATGTTCCTGATTCGGTGTGTTCCATGTGTGAACAGTTTCCTCAAACACGTGTGCTCACATTCCCAGAGTGATTAAAAAGTCACGTGGTTGCTTGAGCAAAATCTCCTCCCTGTGCAGAACACCACATCTCCAGCATCCAAAGCCCTGCTGCATCCTGCTTTGAAATGTATCCAGGGGACTCTGGAAATGAAAACTTCCAGAGGGTTATTGCTAATGAAACCTAATTAATTTTGGATGTAAATGTGCCAAGCTTCTGCAGTTGTGTTTACAGCCCCATTAAAGGAAAACTCACGGCAGTTTTATCTGACAATTATTAGAGGAACAGGGTTGTGTTTTGTTCCTTCTTAGACTGTGGACTTCTCACTTCTTCACCACTTGGTTAAATGAAATGTCACAGCCTTTTAAAACAACTGCCTGAAATACAAGAGGAAATGAGGAAAACAGAGAGATGGGAGAAAATTCCCACACTGCTGCTCACCTCCATAGGTTTCGTGGACTGAGTGGTAACATCAGCTGTCTCCACCAGATTTTGTGCTGCAATCTGAATGTTCTCAGTAGGTTTGAAACCCTATATTCAAGTGCACTGTGACAATTCTCTTAATGTATACTGTGCCATTGAAAGGTGACCCAGGGTGATAAGACACCATCACATTTCTCTAAGATCTCTGACACTTTTTTTTTCCCTTCCCACAGCAGCCATGTGGTCCTGCTGACTCCTTTTAACCAGCACAAAAGGACTGGGGCACTCAGCTCATCCTTAATGGGAAAAAACTCCACTTTCCTCAGGATTTGGAGCTTGTTTGCCATCCTGCCTGGATTTCTGAACCCTCTGTGCCATTATGAACAGCACCCTTCATGGAAACACAACCTTAATTCCCAACCTCCTTAGGACAGAGGGAGGGGGAATATTATAAACCCCACCTCAAAATGCTGCTTTATAACCCAGAGTGAAGAATTGTAATTTCCAAAAGTGCACGTGAGGAAAACAGCAGTGGCAAAGTGAGCTTTGGAATTTGTCCAGGCCTTAAAGATTTTAGAAATGCTACGTGCTCTGTGTCACATGTGTCCCCCTGAATGGGACAGGGAACGTGGACAGTGCTGGGCATGACCTGAGAAATGCCCCAGCCATGTACACAAAGCTCTGGGGTGTGTGGACAGAGAGGGACATGATCAATATTGGATCATTTTGGTGACAAACGTGGCATTTCCCATCCAGCAATATTTAAATATTGCTCTGGTTGAGGTCACTGCTCTGCTTTGTGCCTCCCCACCAGCACACTCCAGTTCCAGTAAGTGCTAAACTTGCCCTTATAAAACCCAGCTGTTGCACATACAGCTTTTTCTGGGATGTATATATATCTGTCCCAGAAAAAAAAAACCAAAAAAACCAAACACCAAACATATATCTCCATAAATACCCGTGGATGTGGAGTCAGGCCATGAGCAGGAGCTTTGTGTAACTCCAGTGGTGTGGCTGGCAGGCAGCCAGGCAGCGAGTGGGTACCTGTGAGCTGTGCCAGCACCGAGCTCATCCTTCTGGAAAAGGCTGTGCTGGGAAGTGGATGAGCTCAAGAAAATGCATTTGAGCTTCTGGCCGGTATTGATTTGTCTCGATGTGTTTTATTCATCTGCTTGAAGCACAGTAAAAACGTGCTGGTGGAATGAGTGGGAGTTCAAGGGAGGGGGAGCCACGAGTGGAATTTGGAGCTGGCCACCATCACCATCTTCCTCCTTTGCAGCTGCTCTAGAGCTCTACACAAACCCAGTTTCTGCTTCCCAGCAAGGCACAGAAGGGATATTTTTCAGCCGAGAAATCTGGGGAGAAAATGAAAATAAAACTGTTGGTTTGGTGTAAGAACAATGAAGAACCAGAAAGATGGCAACGAGAAAAAGCAGACAATGAAGGCAAGCATGAACATGAACGTGAACACGCCTGCTGCAGAGCTGAGCAGCATCTCCACACTCCCCAGCTTGGAACAAAGTGAGTGAACTCCATCCCCCCGGCCAGGAAAGTCGGGAATTGCCTCCTGTTCCACCTCCCACACAGGCTCTGGCAGCTGCTCCAGCCCTGCCCAGGAAATCCCCCTGCAGCCCGGCTGGGGCACCCTCGGATCCAGGGCTGCTCTGGGGGCTCAAAATCTAATCTTTGTTTTGGCCAAGTACCCTTGGACTACTGACATGAAGTAGCTCTCCTTCCCCAAACTTAGATTATTTACTTTAAAAAAAAAAAAGAGTTGAGCACCATCTTTAGAAGTAGTTAATTACTCGGAAGCAATTCACACCTTCCCTGTGTCTCAAAATAAATTCTCTCACTCGCTTTTCCAAGCAGAGCCCTCTGAAAACCGTGTCACCAGCGGGGTTTCACTCATGTTCCGTGAGCACAGGAAGCTGAAGATAAATTCAGCAACAGATCAGATGTAAAGAACTTGTGCACTATTCTATTTATACAGCTGCCACGAGCAGCCAGGGGCCTCACGGGCTCGGAGGGGATGGGGTGCAGGGGTACCCCGTGAAGGGGTGGCTTGGAGCACCCAGGCTTTGGCTGGGTGTCCCCCTCCTCCAGCACGGAGAGAACCAAAAATATAATTCATAGAATCGTTTCTAATTTCAACAGCACTCTGCAGAAGCGTGCAGGGGCACAGAGCTGTTCTCAGAATGCTTTCAAATCCTGCTACAGGATTTTAGGAATTTTACATCTCCTTTTACTCATCTCCCAGTGCCTCTGACTTCATTGCATCCTCCTGAATTTTGCTGATGTCAGTGAGGAGAACCAGGTCTCAGAGTTACTGCCAGGAACAAATCAATGACAAACTGGAACCATTTAGAGAGTGTTAAATCACCTTTATATAAAAGTCCTGTCAATCCCAAGCTGATGCCATCAGTGATTTAAAGCTTTATACCCTATGACCCTCACTGTACCTTGAAATACAAGGGGAAAAAAAAAAGCTTTTAAAACATTTAAACTGTTTAAAGTAGAGTGGAAATACCTGATTTCAGAGGGAAAGGTGAAGCTTGAAATGAAACTGCAGAGTGGACAAGAAAGGGATAATCCATGCATCCCTCCCAACTCCTTTAAAGAAGGCTACGGGAGGGATTTTGTTGGAATTTAGTTTGATTTTTAAATCACAAATACCAAGACAGATCTCATCTTCTGTATTTTGCCTTTTATTTTTTTGGTGGAGAGTATCAGTGCATCCTAGAATTTGCAAAATAAAGAAGAATGTAAGATACAAAGTAATTCTTCAGATGTGTCACTGCACCCCCAGTACAGTACTTAGAGGGGAAAAAAATAGATTAATTTTTATTTATTTACTTTTCTGCAGCTCTTTGCAAGCCTCTTCACTTTCTAAGCAAGAATCAAAGTCAGCCACAAATACAGATGATTAATTCCTTAGAGAAAAATACTTTTAAGAGTTTTAATACAAAATTACATCTTTCCCATAGGCTGGAATGTTGTGGTGAACACAGACAGTTTTGGGTATAGGATGGAAATCTCCCCCTGTTATTAACATAGTTCTTGGAGGAATTTTTAGAAGCACATTGCTTTCATCCTAGTTCCATGTCACAGAACAACCAGCAGAAATCAGCAGTGTCCCAAAATCAAGGGAAAGAAGACAAAAGCTCACATAGCAGACAGGATTGGGAGACTGAACACACAATTTCAGTGAAATCCAAGTGCCAGAGCATGGATTTAGATGGAGGGGAGGTAAAGCTGCTCTGCTCCACGAGCAGCCCCAGGCTAAGCCCCTTATGCAATCCTTGGTCACAACCTCGGCTGGGCTGGGCTGGGCTGGGCTGGGCAGCTCCAGGATTTAAGGATTTTTGCAGCATCAGTTGCTTTGCTGAGAAACAAGCCCTGCCTCTAAGGCATAAATAATGCACATCTGGTGTGGTTTTCAGCATGAAAACGCACCAGGAAAACTGATTTTATCCTGATCAAGTCAAAGCCATGGAAAGAAAGAGAATTGTTGGAAGCAGCTCCTGCAGGTAAAATGTGGGGGAAAAGGGAACAAGGAGAGGTCAGGCCTGGGAACATCCACATGAATCTTGGATATTAGGGGCTAATCCTTCCCTGTGAGGGAGGTCAGGGTTCCAGTGATGCTCAGAGAAGCCCCTGGATCCCTGAAAGCATCCAAAAGCAGGTTAGATGGGGCTTGGAGCACCCTGGGGTAGTGGAAAGTGGCAGGGTGTGAAATTTTTGGGATTTTTAACGTCCCTTCCAATCCAGGCCCTTCCATGATTTAACCTTTCTTCTTCCAGCCTCAGGCTCTTTTCTAATCCTGAGATTACCAAAGTGATGGAGACAGGGTGAGGCTCCAGTGCTTTCCCACAGTGCATGGTTAATCCAGACCCAGTGGGCATGAGGCTGGGGAAAAAGGTGAACATGGTTAAAATCATCCAAAATTACAAAAATCATCCAAATTACAGCCTGCTGGTTTTTGCTAGCTGAGGAGAAGGGGCTGGCTTGATTCCTCTTGGGAGAGGGCAAAAATGGAATTAATGAGTATTTCTTTATTTTATAAACTACAAGCACCTGCACATGTGCACTCCCAGGCCGTCAGCACCTGACTCCCAGCTGCTCCCAGGTTGATTTTCTGGAGAAAAAGGTCAAAACCTCGGGATTGCTGGGACACAGCAACTGCAGTGGTGTGTAAACACTTGAGAACACCAAGGAGCCTTTCACACCTGGTGCTGCCACACGCGAGAAAACCTTGATAAAATGATGTCAGTGTGCTTAAGTCTGAGTTACATGGAGGGGAAACTTTTATCAGAATGGGTTTTTTAATGACCTATTCATCTTTTAGGACAATTCCCCCAAAGGCAGCAGCAGATTTACTCTTATGTCAGAAGAAAATGCCAGATACGTGTGGTGTGTGGGAAGCAGAGGCGAATGATTTCATTGAACTGAATCATTTTCTTACTCGTGTTACTTCCACTTGTGCCGTTTCCTGTGACTTTGACAAGAGTTTGAAACCGCAGTGAAGAAACCAGTTTCTTTTCTGTGCAGACGGGAGGATTGTGAGCATCTCATTTCAGCGGTTGTTTACACCGGCTCGTTCACATCGGTGTGAGAATGGAAATGAGATTGTGGGTTTGTAAAAGATGATGCAAACACACCTGACAGGAGGTTGTAGCTAGGTGGGGGTCGGCCTCTTCTGTAAGTAGCAATAAGACAAGAGGAGATGGCCTTAAACTGTGCCAGGGCTGCTTTAGTTTGGACATGAGGAGGAATTTCTGCTTGGCAGGGGCTGCCCAGGGAGGTTTGGAGTGCCCATCCCTGGAGGTGGCACTCAGCGCTCTGGCCTGGGTGACTGGTTGCACTCGATGCTCCTGGAGGGCTTTTCCAATCTCAATGATTCTGCCATTCCGTAATTCTCCAGCTCAAACCGCACCGTGACAAGCTCCGGCCATCTACGGAGGTGACAGCCGGGGAAGAACCCGCTACTCCGGCACTGTCCGAGCCGGTGAGGGAAGCGAGCACGGACTCGCGGCCCGGTTCGGGTGTGAAGGGGCCGTTCCCACAGCCGGAGCGGTTCCGACCCGGGCCTGACCCGGTTCCGTCCCCCGCGGGGCCTCAGCCGGGGCCGGCCGGGCCCAGGCGCCTCCCCGGGGCGGTGCCGGGCCCGCGGCCGCGCATGCTCCGCTGGGGCCTGCGCTGTGCCGGGACCTCCGCCCTCCGCCGTCCGCCCTCCGCCGCCAGCGCCGCGGGCCGGCCCCGGACTGCGCCGTGTCCGCACCGGCTCCGCACCGTGTCCGCACCGCCCGGCCCGGCCCGGGCTGCGCCGTGTCCGCACCGTGTCCGCACCGAGCGCCCCGGGCCGCCCCGCGGGGCCGCGCCGCCCCGCCGGGCACCACGGCAGCGGTGAGTGAGGCCGGCCGGGGGGAGCCGTGAGGGCGGTGCGGGCGGTGCGGGCGGTGAGGGCTCCTCTCCCGGCGAGGCTCCGCGGGGGCGGCGTGCGGCTCTCCCGGCGGCCGCGCCCGGGTGGCCTGAGCCGGTATACGGAACCTCCTGATCCGGGAGGAACCGCTGGGTCCCCTCTGTCCGGGAGGCTGCGGGTAGAGGTGCCCTTGGTGCCCCTAAAGCAGGGGTGAGGGTAGGGCTGTCAGAGCCACGTTTCGGCCCTGGATTTCGGCAGGAAGAACGGCAATGAAACAGCTCCGTTTGTGGCCGCCGGTGGGTTTGGGGGAGTTAAAAATCCCCCGCGGCCCGTGGGTTGAGCTCTTTGTGCCGGGGAGATCCCACAGCTTTCCACTCCCGGGCAAGCGACAGGCCTGGGTGTGTTGATGGTGTCCAGCTGTCGGTCTGGCAGCTCTTCTCTGTACGCCATAGGGACATTTCGGGACATTTTTCACCCCCTTTCCCCCACGGGAGGCAGGTGACAGCCGTGGTGGGTCACCTGTGGCTGGGTATCCATCACCCCGAAGGACACGCAGGGATGCAGAGCAGGGAACCTGGCGGCAGGCGAGGTGTGCCGGCTGGGCGCCTTCTCCAGATGCCTAAAATATAATTCTGCTCTGGGCTGGGTAATGGCAGAGAGTCGGAACTAAATCGATCTTCCAGACCGATCTATGGTTCTGTAATCGTGTTGAATTGGGATTTTTAAAATCCGTGTATGAGGAGAGCCAGGACAAGTGTGAAACACATCAGGCCTGCTGCTAATAATGTAAATTGAGAGTTGAAAGACAACTCAGCAGTGGCTCAGTGTGGCAGGAGAGGATGGATCCAGCTCTGTTCAAGCACTCACTGACCCTGTGCTTGGGAGGATGCAGTGTCTGTCCAAGGCATTAGTAATGGGAAGTCATATTTTGAGGCATGTCTAGAACGCACAGTGCAAGAAAACCTGGGGATTTTTATTTGTGGTTCTTTTATTGGGGGAGGCAGATGGAAATAATTCAAAACAATGTCGGTGTTTAAACCAAGCTCCCATGAACGCAGCTGTGCTTGGGGAAGATTCCCTGGAGTTTTATTTCAGATTGGAGTGGATGTACTTTGGTACTGCTTTATTCAGCTCCTGGAGCTCTGTATTAAGTTCAGTTTTGCCCTTATAAGGGGACTGGGAGGCATTTCCTCCTGGCACTTGTTTTTAAAACACACAGGAAGTTGCACCTTGATCTGGGTCTGCCTTAGGTGATACCAACACAGGTGCTTTGAAATGCGGGGCCAGCTCAGGACGCGCTGCTCTGGCTGGGCCAACAAACCTGTCAGGCTTGAGATGTTCAAAGTTTGTCGTGGCAGGCAGATGCTACAAATTGTTTTCTCAGTACATTTATAGTGATTCAGTTGTTAAATATGTTATTTATCTAAGTGTCACAGTATCTGCAAGCTGTCTCAAACCCGGTGCCACAGTGTATCTTTTTGGCCTTTGGGAAAGGTGATGTGAGAAGCTCGTAAAAAGCCAGGCTGAGTAGGTTTGAACAAGATTATAAACACAAAATGGAGACAGTTTTTAAGTTTGTGAACTTCTGGAAGGTTGTGCACTGCACAGTGAGTTCAGAATTAATTGCAAAGCGTTCCTCTTTTTGAGAGGTAGCTTCTGTAAATGTTGAACTGTTTCTGTGTGTTCAAATTGTCTGTTCAGTGATTTCAGTTAAAAAGCAATCAGGAATATTTACTGCAAAAACTTTGAAAAGCAAACCTGTATCAGTTGTGAAGCAAAAAGGTGAAGTGCACCTGAACAGTCACTCAGGGGTTAAAATCAATATTCCTTTTAAACTCATTTTTCCCTTGGTCAAACAGAGTCTGCAATTTCGAGTTAGTTTAATTCTTTTGCCTGACCTCTTCGGGGCTGGAAGCAAGGCAGCGTTCTTACGAGTGGTATAAATTCAGGAAGTTTAGACAGACATTTCTGTAGTGGTTTAGTCTTGCAAATAAAGACAGAATTCAGAAAAATCAGCTTCCCTATTTTTGTGTAGAAAGGAAAAATCTGTTTTCACAGGTAGCATCCTGACAGCTTCACCTCTTTCCCACCACGTACCTCCCCCTGCTCCCTGGATTTGGAGGTGAAACATCTTTTTCTTCCACAGAACTGGCCTCAGGTGCCTTGACACTTTGTGATCTGGCATGAGGAAGAGGCTCAAAATGAGGAAGGGAGCTTCAAAATCCAGCGCCCAGACAGATAATCCTTGTGTTGGGTGTGAATTGCAGCAGAAAGAGCTGCTCTGATTCCATAAAGAGGAAGGTGTTTACATTGTTTGGAGCTTTCACACATAAAAGCTAAACCCTTAGGACTGGTTTTATCGAGGTGTGAAAAAGGTTGTTGTGAGAATTTCTGACCCAGAAAGGAGCTTGAGAAGCCAGATCGTGAAGGGGCTCGGTTCCTGATCTGCCTCTCGTCCAACGGCAATTAAAAATGATAAAATGTTTTCTTCTGGGTGAAAAAGTGGCAATATTCACGTTGCTCTTTTTCGGCCTGACCAGCAGTTTGCAATTCAGGCATGATTCCTGTAAACTCACTCAGAGTTGCTCCAGATCTTTGAAGCACTTAAAATGCAATTAGGTTTCAGGTATTGGTGATGGCAAACACTTGCTAAATTGATAGAAAATGGCTTTTACAGTTCAAGCACATAATTCAGGCAGTTAATGCTGAAAGCCTGCCTGCAATAAAGCTTTTCATGGCCTAATACTGCTCAGTTTTGCTGGCAGGGTGAGACAGAAATGCTTGAACCTCATCAAGAAGGAAAATGGAGCCTTAAAAAAAAAAAAAAAAAAAAAAAAAATCAGCATTTTGGGGTTTTGGCAGCTAAATTGCCACTTCCATCTCGTGCTGTAGTTTCTATGCAGGACATGAAGTGACAGATGAAAGGGGGTTGTTCTCTCACTTGATTTCTTTAGCAGCATTTTGGGACTCCCATCCAGGTTTTGTTTTACATAGACCCTTCCAAAAAAACTGAAAGGGTGCTGAAAACTACTGGAAGAAGAAGTTGCTGATGGTTTTCTTGGGCAAAATGGCTGCAGTTTCTCTTGTCTGAAAGTGGAGAGGAGGAACTACAATTTAGTGGTTGTAATGTCCTGGCCTGTTGCAGACAGGTGGGTTTTTAAGGAACATGCCCTGACCATTTTCTTCATCATGAAAGGCTTTCTAAAACTGCAAACAGTTTTGCTAGCTGCAGTAATTCTTGGTTTTGTTTTTTTTTTTTTCCCCTTGAACTGGTTATATAAATGTAACATAAATTGCATAACTGACAGAAAAAATTGAGCTACAGGAAACTGGGAGAGCAGTCTCCACGTGGAAAAGTAAAGTCTGGAGCAGTTACTCTGCATATCAATAATGCCTTTTACACAGTGTGGCAGGTTAGATAACAGTGATATTAATAATGATTCTCTGCATGTGGTGTGATTATGAGTCTGCCTTGAAACTGCTGGCACGTAAAATTATTCTGTTTAGCTTATCCTAGATTTCCTTCTTTCCCCTATGGGGTGGAAAAGGTAATCTGGGAAAATAAAGGAAAAGAGTTGGAAGTTGAGGGAATAGCAGAGGATTTTTGTGGAGAAAAGTAGTGCTGAAAACCTGGGGGGAAAAAAAAAGGAGTTTTTACCTGAGGAGGAGCCAACCTGCAGAGTAAAGTGGAAATAAGGAGAGAGTAGGAAAATTGTCAGATTAAATTGATTTGGTGTTGCTGTTGGTCCTGCTTGGATGTGGTTGCAAACAATTTTCTGGAAATAGCAAGAAGGAGCCTTTACAAGGGGATTGGCTTTGGGAAACTCAGCTGTCATAAATCCATTTATCTGGTAGCTTTGCCTTATGATAGATTTTCCTGCTACTCCTTTGAAGCAAGTGTGCTGCATGAGGGAGACTCTGCTAATAAAGGGAGTTAATCCAGTGTTTAATGAAGTATTCTCTGAATTTTGAAGCATGTGGGATTTACTGAGAGTCAAGAGTTTGGCCCTAGTTCCCAAAGGCATAATTCCCTTTGAACACAAAATCTGACTACTGCTCTTCCTCCTTCCAGGAGAAAACTCCTAAAGGAATTTGCACATTCCTGCCTTGTTTATAAAATGGATTTGAGAGGGGCTTTGGCTTGTTAAGGCCCCAGAATATAAATACAGTTCAAATTTTTAGCAGTTTTGGACTCCAAGTGCTGTTTAGACTTCCTTGAGTGTTTCCTGTCTCTTCCAGCTATTCCAAGACTGAGTGGAATTTGTCTTGCTCATCAGGGGGCCCAGCTGGAATTTAGCAGGATATTGAAATATTAAATTGTATTAGTGATACTTTAATAATAACCCTTCAATGTGGTGCATATATTCTCTCAAAATGAGTTTATTGGTCTTTCACTTCACATCTTTGAAAGCACTTCATTTTCCTGGCTGGAAGCTGGCACTGAGCTAATATTGACTAATGTCATTTGGAACAGGAAAAAATTGTTGTTCAACTTAGGAAATCTGGAAAACACCCTCAACACCTTGTTTGTCAGGAAAAGGACAGATCTAAACCTTCCTTTTTTTTTTTTAATTTTAGATAAGGAAAATGGAGCAGACAGTGCTCAGTCCATGGCTGGGACAGGAGGGAGGAGAAGGAGCACAATTTGTTTGTGTAAGGACTCAGATTTTCAGGAAATGAATTTGGCAGAGGTGACTTTCACGTTCATTTTGAGCCACCAGCAGCACGGAGAGAGATGCATTAAACAAAACAAACCTTAAAAACCTTGGCACCTGGAGAGTCTGAATGACTTCCTGGTCCTTGCCATCCATGAGTACCTGGCTCTGCTCTCCCCTGGATTTTACTGAACTATGATAACAAATGCAAAGCAGGTGTTTTTTTTTTAATTTATGTGTTTTGTTCTGTTTGATTTTTTTTTTTTTTTTTTTTCTTTTCAGGAAGATAAATTAGTTGTAGAACGTCAGATGTTTAAGGGGGAAAAAAGTATTAAAAGTGCTGCATTAGGTTCAGTCTTTTATATTTAAATCTGTTTTGCATGGGTTGTTTTTCTTGTCTCCAGGATATCAAACTCTCACCTCTTCTCTCAAGCTGGTGGCCTTCTGCATGGAAAAAAGGGAAAAAAAAACCAACTTACCCTCAGTGCTGAGGTTTTGTATCCAAAGCAGCTGGAAGGTGGCATTTGCAGGTCACTTTGTGTGATGTTTTCTTGTGCACTCAGCGTTTCGTGTTTACCGAGGATGCACAAGAAATAACCTTTCACTTCCTGGACACTTCTGTATTTCACTTTTCCTCAAAGTACGGCAAAGCAGGCGCTGATAATTTTGAAATTGCTGGGGTTGAGAGTTTAAAAGGTCATAAAGGACCAGAGGTCAGGGAGCCTGAGCTGTATCACACCTTTGTGTCAGCCTGTTTTCACCTTCCACAACTCTGTCACTCTGTGCTACAGGAATTACCCTCCCTCTAGAGAAAAAAAAAAAAAAAAGGATTACAAATTCACTGTTTGCCTCTTTGCTCTTTCCTGCTCTTGACCTGTATTGCATTTGTATTATATTATATTATTTTTTTTTCTTTCTGCCTTTCTTTCTTGTCCTTAATACTCAAGCTGAAAGGTGCATTTGATTTTTGGTAATGAAATAACAGCTGCAGTTCCCAGATTTGGCACTTGCTGCCTTCCAGTGTTCCCGATGGAAAAGTCAGTTTGGTCTCTGCAGGTTGTAATGGGCACCAGGTGCTTCAGAAATGAATTTATAACCTTGTAACTTTTCTATTAGAAACCTCAGGGCTTGGCTAAAATGTCTTTTATTTGACTTAGGTATTGATTTGTAGAAGTCTCTTCATAACTCCGGGCTCTAAAGACAAAGAATAGTCAGGAATTCTCGGTCAGAGGGAAGGAACCTGTGTGATCCCCGATTTTTGGTAGGATCATAACAATTCATTGCCAAGGAAACTTGTGCTCACTGTCCTGAGGGGAACGTGGAGGTTGTTTATTGATGATACAGAGCAAACCCCCATAGAGATGCAAATGGAGCTTTCCCAGCTGGAATTCTCCCCTGGAAGCCTTTGTTCTAGCACGTGGAAAAAAATCAACTTGCTGTTATTTTACACCGACAATTGCTTGGGGAGGAATTGGTGACCTTGAACAACTTTCTCGTAGTTGTGGGGTTGATTAGCAGAGGAGAGCCTGGCTTTGATTTCGATGTCAAAGCCCCACAGGGTGAGTGAAAGGACATGCAGGAACTGCCTCAGAGCTGCATTTTCACCACACGACAGCGATCTTCTGCCAAGTTAAAAAAAAACAAACAAAAAAACAACCAAAAACCCTGTGGGTTTTACAGTCCTTACAGCTTCCTGCACATGTGACTGACAACTCAGCCAGATATATAAGCCAAAATACATCAGCAAATAGGCTTGGCTTAGAAAGAAGGCACCTTTTAAATCCTGAGTGCTCTCTGTGCCAGCACAGCCTTAAAACACCTAAAGCTGAGGTGCTGATCAGATTAACTGGGCTGTGAGATTAACTCTTCACCCTTTGTTGGGATGTTTACCTCGCAATTAAAAGAGTGTGCTCCCTCCAGGTTTGATCACACCGTGTTCTTAGGAGTTTGCTGTTGAATTAAGTGAAAAAGAAACCAATATTTACCTCGGCTTGTGGTGGGTGTGGAGGCAGCAGGGGCATCCTTGAGGTGCTGGTTTCGGGAGGTTTCTCCTCAACTCTGTGGGAATTTGGGAAAATTGTGGGTGAGGAACACCGGGCTGAGTGGAGGTGGAGGAGTTTGGCTCCATCAGGCACAGAATTGGTCACAGAATTTTTCACACAATTCTTCTCCCCCACGCTTGCACCACAGCCTGGGGCTGGTGCTGTCTGTGCATCATTTCCCGTTCCTATAGAACCGCCCTCTGTCTCTGCACTCGAAATCTTCATTTTATGTGAGCAAGGCAGCACCTGCCAGCCTGTAAATCTGTATCCTTCACCTCCTGACAACTCCTCATTGATTCTGTTTCGTGCTTTGATGAACAAACTCCTCAGGACTTGTTCGATCCGCTGTGTCCTTGTTACTGAAGTGCTTGATGAAGTTTTAATTAGCAGTTAAATTGCTGTGCTTGTTTGTGTGCACACTCTGCTTGACTCCCTTTTGGGCCCTGAGTTCTGTTAAAGCTCAGCTTTGCACACACGAATCGCTGCCCATCGCTGAAATTATTACCTAAAAAACTGGATTTCTCCAAGCTTTGTGGCCAGTTCAGCCTTTGAAATACAGCTGAGATGCAAACCACTCTTCCTGATAATTTTGCTGATATTGCAAAGGTTTCTGTTAAAGCCACAACTTTTTCCAGCCAAAACCAGGGAAAAGAAGATTTACTGCCTATTTCAGCTCACATTTTGGAAGCTCTTTAATCTGCAGTAGTTCTGCATTTAGGGCCAGGCCAGCTGGCAGATGTGCACATGATCACTCACAATGTCCCACCCCTGCTCTGCTGGGTGGGACAATTCCTTTTTTTTTTACCAATAAACTCTTGACAACCACCACCAGGCTCTGGTGTACATCTGCTCACGGCCACAGCAGTTTTAGAAACGTTTTAAGGGATGTCCTAATCACCAAGTTATCCTATTAAAAACAAATTCTCTCTTCAATATGGTTTAGAAGTACTCAAAATGAATGGAGATGAGCAGCTTTCCCAGGCCATTTCAGGATATTTATTTATTAAAACCTGGTGTTGCTCAGTTCCAGAGACAGAGAAAGTTGGGTGTGGTTAATTAGCAGGGAAAACTGACAGAATGATCCTTACCTTTTGAACAAAAAAAACACTTACGGTCCTATAAAACTTTTCTACATGTCTGTACTCATTGGGAGGGCGCAGTCTGAAAGAGAAATATTTAATTTGTTAAGCCCCAACCAAAGGCTGGAGGAGCAGCTTTGTATGTTATATCTCTGTGTTAACAGAGCTTAATTTTTTTAGGATTTAGTTTAGAATCAAACTCTTAAGGATAGGGTTGGCTCTATAGAGAGCAAGGACTCAGCTCTGTGAACATCTCATTATAAAATGGGCTAAAATGGGGTAATTCCCTTTTCCCCCTCATGCAGAGTCAGGGGTGAGGCAGAAAATGAGGATAGGAGGGAAAATTCATTTTTGGGAGTTGGAGCTGGCTGCTATGGAGGAGCCCAGGGTGATGGGTGCTCTTCAGCAGAACTGGTGACTCAGAATCGTGTCCAGGAGTTGGCTCTGGTTGGAGTTTTTGTGCTGAGCCTCACATCATTTTCTCAATTTCCAGCTCAGGTTTGTCTTCCTGCTTCCTGCTTCCATTTGCATTTGATCCTGATTATTTCCTGGAGCTGAGAACTAAAAATAGAAACCAGGGTGGGTTTTTATGTGGGAGCATGAGTAATGGGGGGGGATGGTCAGACCAATTAATTATGCAATAATTGTGTTCTTTCCCCTTTCATTTTGTAGCTGTGGTCTTGTTCTAAGTCAAAGGCTCTGGCTTTAGGAAGAGAAAAATTGTAATTTGACCAGGATGTGTTTTTAATAAGACAAAATGCTTAAGAAAATAAATACTTTCTACACCAGTCCTCTCATGAAAAGGCTGGAACATCTTTCATGTAGCACTTTAGTAACAAATAATTTCTAATACAATTAACACCTCAGACATGCGTTTTTAACCTGTAATTGGATTTATTGCCAGATTAAAGGTATGTGTTTCAGTCCTGTTGATAACTAGCAAGGAATGGCTGTTCCTGGGATATCTGGAATTCTCTTCCCTTGCCCCATCTCTTTGCTCTCTTGTTACAGTAGGCAGCAAAGAATTCACAAAGATTTTAAAATTATGGCTTTGGCTTCTGTAATTCCCAATTAAACTTTCATCATTCCCTGCTGAAATGGCAGGGTGGCTTTTCCAGAGGCTTTTTTTTTTTTTTTTTTTTCCTTTGGGGAAGGTGCCCATGGAATGAGATGGGTCCTTCCCAATCCAAACCATTCCATCGTTCCACACCAAGCATGTGATGAGAACTGGCAGAAAACAGAATTTAAAGCAGCCTAAATGAAGTCCTTTGCCCTGATTTCAGTGACTTCTGGTCACAATCCATTAGCTCTGGATTTTTGGAGACAAAAATAAGAAGTGGGTTGGTATTTCTGGAGTGTTTAACACTTAATAAATCAAGGCTTTTAATATCACCAAAATGAAAACGTAGAGAGCAAGTGTTGGAAGTGTAATTAGTTTTCCTTGCTCTGATTGATGAGGAAATAGTTCCATGCAAATTTCTCTCTCTTGGGAATCGAATTCTCCATTCTCCCCGTGGTGATTTTGTAAAACAGGATTATGTTTGTTTTTTTTTTTGTGTAAATTGAAGTGAACTTACTCATGAGAATGTTTTCTTGTTCCACTGAAATATCAGATTTTCAGCAGAGATGAATTGTACAGCGAGCACTGAAGGGGGACAAAAATAGACTGTGCACTGATGGGTTTGTTGAGTTTATTTCCCTGTAAGAATGAGGAAAATTACTCCTTTTTTTTCTATTTACATGGAAAGATGTACCTGGAATTGTGTGGAGAGATACAGCAGGCAGTTTTTAATTGCAAATAATCTTTTATATAAAGATAACCATTGTGTATGCACAAAAGCCCCATACATAAAAAAATAAATGTTGGCTTTTTTATTGGTGGCTAAATATAATTTATGTGAATTTCCATTTGAGGAATGAACCAATTGGACTTTGTGACATAAATACCGAGGCAGAAATGCAGCTTGGCCGTGGCCACATTTCCAGGTTGTGACACCCAGGGCAATATTTTGATTTGAAAATCAGATATTTGCCTTCTGTAAGGTGTACATATGGTAATTCTCAAATTGCTAAAGAAATGTGCTGGAGGGTTGGTACATCCAAATTACTGCAGGAATTACAGATTTTTTTTTTTTTTTTTTTCCTAAAACTGATTTCTATGAGTTTTGTCTGAAGTCTTTGATTAAACAGAGCTCTGCTTCGTGTCCCTCATATTTATTTAATGTGTACTAAAATATTCTCTCAGGTCTCTGAATTCTGAAGCTATTCAAGATTATAATTTTTTTTTATTTATTTTTTTTTTAAAGTGCTGATGCATTTTGAGACATGGGATAACAACACTCTGGTAATTACAGTGACAGGGCAGTGGTTTTTGAACCTCCCCAAAATCCAGAGGTTTCTGTAAATTATGGAAATGCCTGATGTGGGATTGCTCGTTTTTCTAAGGGATGAACCAACAACAAGATGAAATTGGAGGTTTTGTTATTCAGATTCCTGCGTGATAACTTGCAATTCAATTTCTGAGTTGTTTTTAAAGCCACAAAAAAGGAAAGTTCTTTATGGAGAAAGAGAATTTGGAGCTGAAAGCGTCTCTCTTTTCTTCCCTTTGCCTTTTATTCATGATCTCTTTTAAGGCACGAGCATCACAATTAGATTATTTCTTATATTTAATTATTGGGTCAATATCACTGCAGTTCTGGCAAAGACTTTGGTTTCTTTGATTTTTTTAAGCAGATAAGGGCTGTGGTCTCCTCAGTTTTGTGCATGCACAGGGCAATTTCTGCTTTTATTTCTCATTATTTTCTCCAGCATTCCATGTGCTTTTACCAGGGGGATTTGTTTCCCAAAGTGGAATTTGTAGGAAGTGCTGCCCACTGCAGTTAAATATTTATTGTCCAGAATAACTGCACTGTATTTGTAAATTTGCTGCAGCTTTGGAGCCGAGCAGGAAATATTCCAGATGCTTCAGAAAAGTTGTTTTTTTTTTCCATGGATTTTGGGGTTTGGAATTGTGGCTGTAAAGCAGCCAGTTTCATCACAGTGCATAAAAAAAGGAGGAGAATTGTGATTTGTGATTTCAGATTCCTCAGACTTGTCTCTCTCCTTTTTTTTTTTATTTTTTTTTCTTTCCCTCTGTCTTTCCAAATTTCCTGGCTGTGGAATTCACAAATTTCCCTTGGAATTTTTTTCCATTTGTGTTCACTCCTCTGTTTTCTCATTCGTAGGAACGTGAAAAAAAAAAAATCCAGAGGTGGGGGGGGGGGGTGAAGTTACACTCACAGCTCAGTTAAAATTAAAACCGAGTTTTTGCAGCAAAGAATGAATTCTAAATTTACCCTTCCCCCTCCAAAAAAAAAAAAAAAAATTCAGAAAATTTCGTGTCTCATGGTCTCTGAGGCACAAAATGTGCTCTTAGTTCTGGTATCAAATTCAAAAGGGGAAATACAAAACCCCAGTTCTAGAGCCCAGTTCCTGTTTTTGTGACTTGACAGTTTGAGCTGGGACTTCGTTGCCGCTGGGTTTTGTTAATTTTGGACGCAGACAAATTGGTTTGAATGGTTTATAATTGAGTTAATCTGGGCTTAACATTTATCTGTCCTCTCTTTTTTTTTCTGAGTTAAGGTGAAAACTTCACCCAAATTAGCGATGTTGTGCTTTTTTTTTTTGGAAGAAAAAAGAGCAGAAAATGGTATTTTTTTTTTTTTTTGTGGCTGACATAACCTAATGGAGAGAAAAAATTAATAATTCTTTCATAGATACCTAATAGAGTGGTGAAATATATTACTCCAACTTCCATAAGACACGAAGCATTTTTCCTAAAGGTTTTAGGATTTTTCTTCTTGTGGTTTTTTTTTTTTTTGTTTGTTTGTTTTTTTCTCTTTGATGTCCTAAAAAAACCCCTCTCAACCCCGAAAGAAAATGTTGTTATTTTTGGCAGGGAAAGGAGAAGATTCAATAAAAACTTGGCATAACTTGTGGAGGATTTATGTGAGGATTTAATTATATGATTAAACATTAACTCTGTGCTTTGCTGCCACTGGCCTCTCTCTTTTCTACCCTTTGCCATTTCTTTCAATTAAATTTTATTAATCACAATTAAATGATTTGTTATTTAATTATTGGGTCAATATCTCTGCAGTTTTGGCAAAGACCTTGGTTTATACAATTTTTAAGCAGATAAATAGTTCTGGAGACCTATTTGTGTATATAAAATATATAAGATCACATATTACCACCTCTAATATCTGTATATCACTGACATCTGATTAGCATAATTAATCTTGATTAAACTTTCCATCTGTCATGAAGATTTTTTTTTTTTTTCAAGGCTTTTTTTCTGTTCTTTTCTGTTTTCATGGTAAATGTACAGTCAAAATCTAAAAATTACAAATTAAACTGTGGAAATTCCCTGAATGTGACTACCAGTTCCTGTAAATAAGACAAAAAGGGGTTTTTTTCTGATTTTTGTGGGGTTCAGACAAAAAAGGGCAGAGATCCTGCATTCAGAAAGTTTGTGATGACAACTCTGGGATTTCTGGGGATGATCTTGGAGGACAACTCACTCAGTAATTCAATATTTGGGGGACAACTCAGTAATTCAATATTTAGGGGCAGCTCAGTAATTCAATATTTTAGGGGCAACTCAGCAATTCAATATTTAGGGGGCAACTCAGTAATTCAATATTTAGGGGGCAACTCAGCAATTCAATATTTTAGGGGGACAACTCAGCAATTCAATATTTTAGGGGGACAACTCAGCAATTCAATATTTAGGGGACAACTCAGCAATTCAATATTTAGGGGCAACTCAGCAATTCAATATTTTAGGGGACAACTCAGCAATTCAATATTTAGGGGACAACTCAGCAATTCAATATTTAGGGGACAACTCAGCAATTCAATATTTTAGGGGGACAACTCAGTAATTCAATATTTTAGGGGGACAACTCAGTAATTCAATATTTTATAGGATAACTCAGCAATTCAGTATTTAGGGGCACAGCTCAGTAGCTCAGCAGTTAAGAAGGAGAGGGTAAGAAATGATTTTCTGGAGCCAAATGCTTGGGAATTACCCGTTGAACTTTTGGAGAGCGATTTTAGCGTGACAACCCTTCCTTTCAGATCCTTTTAAATATCGAATTTCGGCAGCATCACCTGCTGAATGACCATCTCCGAAACGAAAGGCTGAAAAGGAGGAGTAGCAATACAGAATTTTTGGGGATGTTGACCTGACCCCCGTGTCCTGCAGCTGCTGAGAGTGGCCAGTGGTGGCCAGGGCGTGGAGCAGGAGGTGACAGAGCAGATGGGGCAGGAGGGATTTGGGATGAGCTTTGGGATGAATCACCCCCGAATGAGTCAGTGCTAGAAACCATCGAACAAGAGTGGCCCAGCTTGGTTATTTGTAATATTTGCTTACTCACATTTATTTATTGTGCTAAGCTCTTTACAGGAAAGCTCGTTAAGAGCTGTAGTAAGCTCCTAAAATCACTTTACATGGCAGCAGCTCCTTTAATTGTTCAGGAGTGATGGCTTCAGGCTTGTTTTGTCTGAGCTTTTAAGGTCAGAAAAAGCTTTTTTTTCAGCTTTTAGGGTGTGCTTGATGCTCCCACAATGCTGCAGTGTGGTACTCACAGGATTTCCTGCGGACCTACAGGGATAAATTGGGCTTTAAAACCAGCAGGAGCAGCTTGGTAGTGCCCAGAGGCGTTTCTTGACCTCACCAGGTGGAATTTTTGTCTCCAAAGGGCCGTGCTTTAAGATCCGAATCAAACATTTTATCCACGGTGGAATAAACAAATCCCAGCTTTGCTGTTTGCAATGGCCACCGTCCCGGCGGTGAGGAAGGTGCAGGCCTGGCTCTGTCCCTGCCAGGCAGAGCCGTTCTCCCGTTTCCAGCTGTTCCAGCTGTGTCGGCAGCACGAGGAGGCCGAGCAGGTTCCTTGGGGTGTCTTTGTGTCACCGAGTTCAGCCGTGGCTTCCTGTTTACTGCTGCCGAGCCGGGGCTTGGCCCGGGAGCAGAGAAGGTGCAAGAGTGGATTTGCTGTTAGGGGTGGTAGCTGTGAGTTGGGAACTTTGCAGTTTTCTTTTCTTGTCAAACGTTCCCTGCTGCACAACCAAATTCCTGGAGCTTGGTGTTGGCACCCAGAGCTGGGAAGGGTGAGTGGGGTCACAGCTCTGCAGAGCAGATGTTGAGTGGTTGTGATGCCTTCAGTTTTAGCTTTCATATTTCCCAGATTCTGCACTGCCTTAGTGTGTAACTCTGAATTTCATATGAAGAGTTCCAAGTTCTCCTTCCAGCTCAGGCACACAGAACAATCCTTTTCCAGCCCCAAAACCAAGGGGCTACAGCTCCAGCCCCAAAAAGTGCAAACAGGGAATTGAGGAGAGAATCTGGGAGGATGGGACTGCTGGACAATGAACCCCAACATGGGAATGGACCCAAACTGATAAAAATGTGAAAACTCCTGACTTGGCTCCATCTTGGCTGTAACCATGGCTGGGCTCTTGCACTGCCCAAGGTGAATCCTTTGAAGGGTATTTCATAAATCCCAAATTTATTCCTTTAACTCTGTCCAACCTCTCTTTAGGCCTCAGTTGGATGGGGATAAAGTGGAGCTGTGGGAGCTGAGATAATTCCTGTGATCAGCTCGTGGCAGAAGAGGCTGCCCCATGGTTTGTGTGGCTGAGATCCTGGGAGAACAAAACCAAAGATTTCTCCAGCAGCAGCAGGGAAATGGTCCTGGAGGCAGAGCTGCAGCTGGGACATGTCTGCTGCTTTGGGCTTCTGGAGAGCTGAAATAAAATCATGACTGATTTTATAAAATCCTAACTGATTTGAAATAAGATCATGACTGAAAAATTAACTGGCCAGAAACTTTTCTGAAGCTGCTCTTGGCCAAAGTGAGAAATGGAGCTGCTGTCAGTGTCAATAATACACAGGCAGTGCTGGGAATGCACATAGATTCTTTGAAAGGTAGAAGTTCGCTTTCCTCTCATAATTTTTGACTTTGAATCCCTGAAATATAGAATATATGTTGAAAGTTGGGGATTTTTTTTCAGTTTTCCTGCACGGTATAAGACTCACAGGATGATGAATCTGGAATTAAAGACCACCTGGAGTTACCAGACAGCCACTGCAGAAACGCTTTCTAAATTTCTAATTTTCCACAAGCAAATGTTTTCTAAAAAAGAGAGAGATGAGTGAATTGTAAATAAACACGAGATGATTCAGGCCTAGCAGAACTATAGAAGAGTTTATTTGGATTGTTAACCCGGAGGAGGTGTGAGGCTTTCTAGGGCAGGAAAGTTGGTGGTGCCAGGCTGGAATTGCTTTGGGGTGAGATGTGTGCCAGGTATGAAGAGTGGCAGAGTTTGTGTGATGGGTGTAAAGGCAGCTTTGGGCATTTTGGGACCAAACCCTCAGTGACAGGAGAACTGTTCAAGCTGCAGGATAAATTTTCAAATCCATAAGGCAGCAGGATTCCCTAAGGAAAGGAAAACAAACCAAGTCCCATTGCTCATCCCTGTACACTGAAGCCACTCACGTGTCTCAGCACCTTTGAATCACTGTTGACACAACTCTCAGATGCAAACATGTCAAATTTACTCCTATTTAACCAGTTAGTTTAAAATAGTGTGGCTGTATTTGTCCAGGAGATTGAATGAATGGAGGGTAAATATTTGGGTTGTTTGCCAGGGTGATGCTGGGCTACAGCTCACGGTGGGCAGGAGACTCCCACCAACAAATTCGGAATTTTAGCAGCTCCTCCAGAACATTCACAGTTAAACTGGCCACTGAAAATTCATGGCTGAAAACGATTGGTAGGGGGGAAAAAAAAAAAAAAAAAATTCTGTAATGATACGTAGGGTGTCTGGAAACACTGGATTTTGTTGGAGGGTGGTGCTGGAGGACAGGACTGGATTTACAGGTTCCTTCCTGCTGCTGGTGGCAGAGCCTGCTGTGCTCAAACACAGCGAGATAAAAGTGATACCAAACAAACAACAGGGTGTTGTTCCTCTGGCCGAGGCAGAAAGCAGCTGTTAGATAAAACTTCAACAACAGCTGGCTGTTCACAGTGTAGGAGAATCCCTGGGAAAAGTGTCCTTGGTGTCCCCGAGGAGCCAGGGTTGTGTTTTTGGCCACCAAAGGGAGGCCCAGGGATCCTTGGGGTTTTGGCAGAGTTCAAGTTGTTTGCTGAGACAACTTTGGAAAGGCTTCGTTTGGCTCTCACTGATTGGATTCTTCTGGTTCAAGTGTTTTCTGCCAGTTTCCTTGTGTTTGATTTTTGGGAAGTAAAGAGCCTTCAGCTGGGAGAAATTAAAAGTGGTTTTTCTTTTTTTTTTTTCCCCAATCTTTGTTGCAGTTGGGATCAGAAAAAAAAACAAACAACAGCTTAGGGGGAGATCTGAACCACATCATTTCTTTGTCGTTTTCCAGGTGGTGTTTAAGGCTCAGCTCCTCCTTTTGAAGGTGGCAATGTAAGAATTCAGAGTAGGCAATAGGAGGATTTATTAAAGCCTGAAAATAGAAAAGTAGCTGCAGGCAAACCAAAGCATATCCTGGGGGAAGAGTTCACTCACCCAGACTGGAACCTGCAGTTTAAAGAGATGAGTTGAGATGCAGATGTGAGATCCCTTCTCAGCCAGAGGACCTGAAAACCTCATTTTGCTTCAGCCAAGTCCATTAATTAATTGTCCCACTTGCTCTGGCCAACGGGGATAAATGTCTTTACAGCCAGCCATGAATATAGGTGTTCTCTGGTGATTAGTTTATAATAAAAATAAAAAATAAAAAATTGCTGTGTGTGTTTATCCCAACAGATGGGCAATAAATAACTGTATTTCCCACTTGTATTAACAATAATGTCTCAGTGGCATTTGATTCTTCCTTGGGCTGCCCATTTTTACCATGAAGTGCTTGAGCTGCTCACTCTGCATCCATTTTACTAAACTGAAAACATTTTTTTTTCCCTCTGCACACCCAAACAGTGCAGCCCAATAACTCCACTTGGGAATTTTTTGGGTTGGAAAAGTCCAAATTCTCCACTTTCCATTGAGCCTGACAAGATCTTGTGCACCTTTGTGGGTAAATGCAGATGGGGGCTACCAGCATTAGAGCTGGATTTTAATTTAATAAAAGAGCAGAGAGCACAGAGGGAGGTTTGGAAAATTAAATTGCTCTTGATGTCAGTAGTAAATCCCAAGTTTGTTATGGAATTTCATGTTTTTCTACTCTGTTATAGCAGGAATGTTTCTTAGTTAGGGGATATTTTTCTTAGTGGTTTGCTCTTAACAGGTGAACAAAACTGGCGAAGTTTTGTTTTTCTTTGAGCCTCGTTTTAAACTTTGAGCATTTCAGAGTGAACTTTAACAATATCTTCTCACCACATTAAAAAAAAAAGAAAAGAAAAAAAAAAAAGAAGAAGGCAAACCATCAAAAACGTCTTACCAAAGTGCAAAGCCACCACGGGAAGCACATGACACACCTGGGGGGTTCAGGTGCTCTGCCCTGCTCGCAGGAGCTGTTGAGCCCAGAGTCAGAACCTCTGAGGGCTTTTAGGAGGGATCTGAAGGTGGGTGACATTTATTTGGGAAGCAGCTCGAGTGTAAGAGGTGCCGCTATTTCGGTTTTGTTTTTCTCGGGGAAAGTTGGGGTTGGTCGTTGCCCTTAAGGAATTCCTGTTCCGTGGGAGGAGCTGGGATGTGCTCAGGGCTTCTGCTGGGCTCCAGTGCACGATGGGGCTGGAATAAAGGGATTTTTTCGTTCCTCTTCTGTCCCAAAGGAATTTTGTTCTTCTATTGTAAAGGAATTTTGTTCCTTTTCTGTCCCGAAGGAAATTTGTTCCTCTTCTGTCCCAAAGGAATTTTGTTCCTTTTCTGTCCCAAAGGAATTTTGTTCCTCTTCTGTCCCAAAGGAATTTTGTTCTTCTATTCTAAAGGAATTTTGTTGCTCCTCTGTCCTAAAGGAATTTTGTTGCTCCTCTGTCCTAAAGGAATTTTATTCTTCTGTCCTAAAGGAATTTTGTTCCTTTTCTGTCCTAAAGGAATTTTGCTCCTCTGTCCCAAAGGAATTTTGTTCCTTTTCTGTCCCAAAGGAATCTTGTTCCTCCTGTGTCCTAAAGGAATTTTGTTCCTCCTCTGTCCTAAAAGAATTTTTTTCTTCTATTCTAAAGGAATTTTGCTCCTCTGTCCCAAAGGAATTTTGTTTCTTCGGTTCTAAAGGAATTTTGTTCCTTTTCTGTCCCAAATGAATTTTGTTCTTCTATTCTAAAGGAATTTTGTTCCTTTTCTGTCCCAAAGGAATTTTGTTCCTCTTCTGTCCCAAAGGAATTTTGTTTCTTCTATTCTAAAGGAATTTTGCTCCTCTGTCCCAAAGGAATTTTGTTCCTTTTCTGTCCCAAAGGAATTTTGTTCCTCTTCTGTCCTAAAGGAATTTTGTTCCTTTTCTGTCCCAAAGGAATTTTATTCCTCTTCTGTCCTAAAAGAATTTTGTTCCTCCTCTGTCCTAAAGGAATTTTGTTCCTCCTCTGTCCTAAAAGAATTTTGTTCTTCTATTCTAAAGGAATTTTGCTCCTCTGTCCCAAAGGAATTTTGCTCCTCTGTCCCAAAGGAATTTTGTTCCTTTTCTGTCCCAAAGGAATTTTGTTCCTTTTCTGTCCCAAAGGAATTTTTGCTGTTCCAAAGGAGTTTTCCCTGTTGCTGGCTCCTCTCTGAGGCCGGGTGATCTCCACCAGTGAGCAGCGAGATGATCTTGAAGGTCCCTTCCCACCCAAAATCTGATTTTTTTTGTGGTGGGGCTGTTGTAGGGGATGAGCAGTTTTACTCACACGGTGCTGCCCAGCACACAAAGGCTAAGGGAATAATTCAGGAAGAACATCTGGAATTCAGCTGGATTGGAGGGGTTTGGGGGAGTTTTTCCCAGCTCTCTCTTAGGGTGGGATGTGGCATTTCCCGGGTTTCATTCCTCGTTTCATTCCTGCTCCGCTCCTTTGCAGCAAGGACGGCTTGGGAACATTTCTCACCTCTTTGGTTTGGCCACGCCTCGGCTGCTCGCTCGTTTCGGTTTATTTCTCCCGAAAAATCGGACACCATCAGAAATCTGCTGGCCTAATAAATTAATAAATCCGTGCTTGTTTTTTCCTAAAAAAAAAAAGGGGATTTTTTTTTTTTTTCCCCCTAAAAAACTGGTGAAACGTGGGGTTCCCTTGTTTGGGATCAGCAGTGGGGTACAGACAATTCCTTGGGAATTCTCTCAGGAATTATCCAGGGGTGCAGGTGCCAGGATGGCACATCTGGAATTTTAGGGGTCAGCAGTGGGGTACAAACAATTCCTTTGGAATTTTTAAGGAATTTTCCAGGGGTGGAGGTGCCAGGATGGCACATCTGGAATTTTAGGGGTCAGCAGTGGGGTACAAACAATTCCTTTGGAATTCCTTTGGAATTATCCAGTGATTGTTTGGTTTATTGTGCAGCAAAGGGATCAAAAAATTCCTTGGGAATTCCTTTGGAATTTTCCAGTGGTGACGTGCCAGGATGGCACATCTGGAATCTGGGGATCAGCAGTGGGGTACAAACAATTCCTTTGGAATTTTTAAGGAATTATCCAGTGGTTCTTTGTAATTTTGTGGAATATAATATATATTATATATCTTTATGTATTTTATGTTTATATAAAATATTAATATAAAATATAAATGCTTGGGGAAGTGGAATCTCAGGAAGAGCCATCCTGCATTGCCAAAAATATTTTTTTCCACTGGGACAAACAGAAATGAAGTGAAATTAAAATAGACCTGAAAAACTTAAACATTTAATTTTTTTATTATATAATATTACACACTTTTATTTAAACTACACACTTATAATTTTAATTTTATTACTTAATTTAAAAAACTCTTTTTCACAACCTTAAATCAAAACCAATATTTCTTTTTAATTAGTACTTGTTAACACAAAACAATTAAAACTCTCCATTTCCAAAATCCCAACACACCTCCAATGTTGTTAATAATAATAGTTTAACTTTTAATAACAACAACAATAATGATAACAATGATAATGATAATAGTGATAATAATGATAATAATGATGGTGATAATAATGATAATAATGGTAATGATAATAGTGATAATAATGATAATAATGATGGTGATAATAGTGATAATAATGGTAATGATAATAGTGATAATAATGATAATAATGGTAATGATAATAGTGATAATAATGATAATAATGATAATAATGATAACAGTGATAATAATGATAATATTAATAATCTCAAGAAGAGCCATCCTGCATTCCCAAAAATATTTTGGAAGGTGCATCACAAAGAGCTGTTCCCACTGGGGGAAACAGAAATGAAATTTAAAAAAAAAAAAAGCAAATATTGTGCTGTCCATGAGCACATCCCTGTCATCCTTGGAGGAGAGAAGAGACCAGAAAATCCACAAATAATAATTTGGGAGGCTCTGAGGCAAAGGATAAAAATCTCATTTCCCAGATATGGAGCATTTGAGTGTGTAGGGCTGGTGAAGATGCTCAGACAGAGCAGGAATTTGTCTGGCTCAAAAAAAAAAAGAAAAAAAAAGAAAAAAAAAAAGAGACTTTTTGGAAGATGCAGAATCATTTTTCAAAGGTGAATCCCTGACAATGAGAATGGCTGGGAAAGCCATTAGGAAATAATAGAGTTTGGATATTGGATTGTTTGGTTTATCCCCAGAAGGTTTTGGAAATGAAGCAGCACTTAAAGGTTTTTTAGGATTCTGGGAATTGTTGTGACTCAAACCAAGAGTAGGAGCTTTTAAAGCAAAGCAAAGCAGCTCTGTTGAAAACCAAGAATTTGATTTATGAATCTGTAAAAGGCCGTGGTTTTCTATTCCCCCTCACATTTTAAAACATCTGGACAATCTTTTTTAACATTAGGCCCACACAGACATTACAATAGATTGAGCTGGAGTTATCTGTCATTTAAAAGGGGTTGGTTTTAATGAGATTCAAATTAATATATTTCACCTTTTGCATTTTGATTTTATGGTGCTGTGCAGAAATAATTCCTGGCTTGTCTGCATATCCCAAAAATCAGGCTCTCAGTTACTTCTTCCCCATATTACTGCCAAGGGAATGTGTTTGGAGACACAAATTCACCATTCAAGTGGCAGGGATGGCAGGAAAATGGAATTTAATTGGGAATGTGTGCCAGGCTCTTCAATATAATCTTTTTTTTCTGGGATAGGATCGGGTTTGCTGGGCTCTCCCCAAGCACCAGGGAAGTTGTTTGGCTCTCTCTGACTTTTCCCAGATTAATCCTCAAGCTTTTAAATCAATATTTGCTGAATTCTGCTAGGTCAGATGAAGGCCTCACCCTGGCGAAGCAAAAATAAAAAAATCCACATTTAGTTTGGAAAAGGTTTTGGCAGAAATGCTGGAGGAGGGAAAAAGGAGGGATGGGAGGGGAGGAACCTTTCAGGTGAGTGATGGCTGAGGTGTCCCAAAGCAGCAGCACTGGCACGTTCAGTTTGGACACTTTTGGGATGAAAATTTGGGATCAGCAGAGAGCAGGGAAGAATTGGGATTAATGTAATAAATAATAAAATAATAAATAATAAAAAAATGTCAGGAAAATGTTCCTGTGGTGTCAGTGCTGAGGCTTGTGATGAGAGCAATTCCAAACTGAAAACAGGGGGAAAATCCAGGGAATAACCAAGGTTTTCCCTGTTGTTTTTTTTTTTGGTTTTTTTTTTTTGTTTCATCCCAGGCAGTGTCCCCACAGTGTCAGGAGGGATCAGTGGATGTGCCCAAACTCGTGGTTGGATGCTGGGACTGCCTTTGGCCGAGACCAAATCCAGATCTCAGTGATAAAAAAAAGCTTCTCTGGGATTACAAGTGGAATTTTATCAGCCTGACCATTTCATTTGTGCCTCAAACTGTACTAAGCCATTCCTAAAAATGTTTATTTTTCCTTTTTTTTTTTCAGTCAGAGTGAAGTTTCTCCTGGGGAGAGTGAAGACCCATTTCAGTTGTGTAGAGGATCCCACAGGCACATAAATGCAGGTGTGTTGGCTTTTGGGGGTTCATTTTTAATTTGTTTTTTTGGTGGAAGGATTAATTTCATAAACTATAAAATCGGTGGTTTGGGCTTTTGTTGTTTTTTGAGCTAAAGCTTAGAAAAAAATGGAACAAAGAACCCAAATAACTTTCTGCTCTTTTTATTTAAACATTGGGTATGAAATGCAATTTTCTTTTGAGTCAGATCTTCCCTGTCGTTCATCCTTGGCAATCTAAAAGCTCTTACATTAAACCTCCATTATTATTAACATTATCATTATCATTAACATTATTATTATTATTATCATTATTATTATCCTCATCATTGTCATTATTATCATTATTATCATTATTAATTTTCTGACAATAGAGCTAAGTGCCAATAAGGAGAAAAATACATGAAATAAACGACGAGGAATAAAACCAGAAACCAGGAAACCAGATCCGGGAGGGACGGAAAAAAAACGGAAATCCACTCCACGGGGGCACGGGGGCGGGAAAGAAAAGAGGGCTCGCAATGGGTTGGGGGGGGGGGGCCAACGGATTATTATTGGGGATGTTGCGCAAGAAAATGTGTTTTTTTTTTTTTTTTTTTTTTTTTGTGGAGGATATTTCTAAATATAAAATGTGGTTTTTTTAAACATGGAACAAAGAACCCAAATAACTTTCTGCTCTTTTTATTTAAACATTGGGTATGAAATGCAATTTTCTTTTGAGTCAGAGCTTCCCTGTCGTTCATCCTTGGCAATCTAAAAGCTCTTACATTAAACCTCCACAGTGCTCCCCTTTCCTCCTGGAGAGACAAGAGGAGCAGTAATAAAAAAATAAACACCAATAAATCTTATCAAATACATCATGACTCATAAAGCATCAGCACTTTCCAACACAAAGGGTGAGAGGGGAGAAAACAATGAGGAATATTTTGCCGTTTAAGGGGCTGTAAAAATAGAAGCCAACTTTTTTTTTCTTTTTCTTTTTTTTTTTAAATAAAAAAGGAAACATCAAATGAGCTGTTTAAATCACTCAGGCTCAAGTGTTGTTTTCCAGCCAATTAGGTGCTGAAGGATGTGAAAGTTCTTTGTGCTTTGAGAAGAGAAACCTTTGAGAAAAGCTGTGGAACCACCAGGAGAGAAAAGGGACTGATTTGGAGCAAAGTTCCCAGAATCACAATAATCACTGACATTTCCTTTTTTTTTTTTTTTTTTCCCCCCCTCCCCACTCTTTTTCACCTCGTTGGTTTGGAATAAATCCCCACCTGAGAGTTTTGACAATCGTGGTGCCCCTCAGAGCCAGCAGGGATAGATTTTTGTGCTGATAATTCCAATTCTTTTCTCCCTCCACTCTCAGTATCTCAACGTAAAAGAAGATTGCAAAGCCATGGCTTTCTGTGCAAAAATGAGGAGCACAAAGAAAAATGAACTCAACCTGGAAACTCAACACCAGGGGCTGGAAATCCTCTTCTACCTGCAGGACAAAGACCCCATTTGTTACTCCAGTGGAGAGTTCACCTCCGAGGAGCTGTGCATTGAGGCTGCCCAGAAATGCTGTGAGTATTTCAGTTTATTTCGGTTTATTTCAGTTTATTTCAGTTTATTTCAGTTTATTTCGGTTTATTGCAGTTGATTTGAGTTGATTTCAGTTGATTATTTCAGTTGATTTCAGTTGATTATTTCAGTTGATTTCAGTTGATGATTTCAGTTGATGTTTTCAGTTGATTTCAGTTGATTTCAGTTGATTATTTCAGTTGATTTCAGTTGATGATTTCAGTTGATGATTTCAGTTGATTTCAGTTGATTATTTCAGTTGATTTCAGTTGATTTCAGTTGATTATTTCAGTTGATTATTTCAGATTATTTCAGTTGATGATTTCAGTTGATTTCAGTTGATGATTTCAGTTGATTTCAGTTGATTTCAGTTGATTATTTCAGTTGATTTCAGTTGATTATTTCAGTTGATTATTTCAGTTGATTATTTCAGTTGATTTCAGTTGATTATTTCAGTTGATTATTTCAGTTGATTATTTCAGTTGATTTCAGTTGATTCCAGTTGATTATTTCAGTTGATTTCAGTTGATTATTTCAGTTGATTTCAGTTGATTATTTCAGTTGATTATTTCAGTTGATGATTTCAGTTGATTTCAGTTGATTTCAGTTGATTATTTCAGTTGATTTCAGTTGATTTCAGTTGATTTCAGTTGATTATTTCAGTTGATTTCAGTTGATTATTTCAGTTGATTTCAGTTGATTATTTCAGTTGATTTCAGTTGATTTCAGTTGATTATTTCAGTTGATTTCAGTTGATTTCAGTTGATTTCAGTTCTCAGCAGCCAAAGTGAGGCATCCTCTGTGTGTCAGTCCCAGGAAGAGCCACCCTGTCCCAATAAATCCCCACAAAGCTGCTTTGAGCTCCTGTGCATCCCTCACAGGATGGGCTGTGGGCTCAGCAGAATTCCTGGAATTCCACAGGAAATAAGGATTTCATCTCTGTTTGATCTCACAAGCCAGTGGGATTTTTAGATTTCCAGTTCTGAGGTTCTTTCCCCATGGAACACCAAATGTTACCCAGGGGAATTGGGCAGCAATTTTCCTGCAGCTCTCAAATATTTTCTTTGCCCACATCACCTGGATTCTTGTAATTGCCTTCAGCTCATTGTTCTAATTGCTCCTCTCCCATGGGAATGGCTGAAATTACATAAACCTCATCAAATGAGTGCTGATGTTGTTTTTTTAAGAGTTTTAAGGAAAGTGGAACCACCTATTTATGCTGGTGTGCAGGAGCTGATTTTTGGGGCTGTGAACAATTCCCAGAACTGGAGCAGGGAATTGAGGCACATCTGTAAGCCCAGCACAGGTCTGGGATGGAGAAAATGCAAAATTAAAGCAGATCAGCCCATTGATATCAAAACGTGTTCTTAGCCCCTCTGTGGAATGACCAAAACTTTCTGCTTGTTTGCTAAAACCTCATTTCACCTCCTGGAGGTTGAATTTATTAATAAAATAAAGCTGAGAACAAAGTTGTGGGTTTGGTAAAACTGCCATTCCTGTGACCTGGACAAAATGAAGGTTTTAAGTAATTTCCTTGAAGCTCAAACCTTGTGCAAAATCGGGATTTGAGAATCACTTTAACAGCAGAAATATCTTTTTTAATCCACCCCAAACCCCCATGGGCTGAACCGAGGTGACAGCTCCACCTCAACCTTTCCTCCCTAATATTTGCTCCAGGCTAATCCCAGTATCAATTGCTTTTCATGATCCAATATTTGCTTTATTCCATTTGCCTTTTGGGCTGTTGTGGGTGTGCACTGGAACCTGGTGATTCATCCCTTTGTGTATTTTTGTTCCAGCTGTGTCCCCTCTGTGCCACAACCTCTTTGCTCTGTATGATGAGAACAAAAAGCTCTGGTATGCACCAAACCAGGTCTTCAAGGTGGAGGAAAAATCATCCTTCAGGCTCCATTATCGCATGAGGTAAGAATAAAACACCTGGAAAATGGAATTTCTTTTTCTTCCTGAGCTCCCTGAAGAAATAGGAAAACAAAACCCAAAGCAGCAGCTTGGAGAGGTGAGCAGCAGGAGCTTCCAATATCTCCTGGTTTCTTTGCATCTTGGGGATTTAACCTTAAAATAAAAAAAAAAATAAAAGCCAGGAGAAGTTGTTTTCACAAAGCTGGGAGTGAACAAGGTCAAAGTGAATTGGAAAATTGGCTCCAAACCACTGGGTTTTGTGTCAGGGATGAATTTCCATCTCAAGGGTTGCAGTTCCCACTGAAATCAGTGGGAATTTTACTCTTCAAAGGAAAAAACAGCAGGTCCTTGCTTTTGGAATTCTCCAAGAGTGCAAAGGATCTGTGGGAAAACATGGAAAAAATCAAACCAGGAGCCAGGACAACATTCTGCACAACAATATTATTATTATTATTATTTATTTTTATATTATTATTATTATTATTATTATCTGCACAACAATATTATTATTATTTATTTTTATATTATTATTATTATTATTATCTGCACAACAATATTATTATTATCATCATCATTAGCATTATAATTATCATTATTATTATCATTAACACTATTATTATTAACATTATTATTATCCTCATCATTGTCATTATTATCATTATTATCATTATTAATTTTCTTGTATCAATCTGAGCTTTAAGTGCTCAATATAGGAGAAAAATACATGAAATAAACTTGACCTGCAGGAATAATTAATCCAGAAACTTCAAGAAATCCACGATTTCCTGATTCTTCAAGGGACAGCTGTAAGAAAATAACCTTGTGAATAATATTCCACAATTTTCCACACTCTGGGGCACTTTGGGGTGCAGGGAAATGCAAAGAGAGGATTCTGCAAAATGGGATTTTTTTGGGGTGTTGGATTCCAGACTGGAATTGTTATTGTTGGATGAATTGCTGCAAGGAAAAATGACTGATTTTGCTTTTCAAGTGGTGATAATTCCTATTTTTGGAGGAGGAAGAAGATACTGGAATGTTTTTTTTTCTTTTTTTTAATTTCATTAGGGTTATTAATGCCTTAACCCTGACTGATCTCAGATTTCCCCAGCTGGGATGAGGTTGGGCAGATAAACACCAGAAAATAAAATAAAATAAAATAAAATAATTGAGGGTTCTAAAAGGTTTTTACAGAGCATTGGGTGCCCTGAGATCAGCCACAGTAACAATACCCTGAATAATAAAAATTTCTGCTGTAATGTCAACCTGGGGAATTCCCCCTGAGCCTGAAATTCTCTGTTTTTCACAGTAAAAAAACGTGATATTTCAAGTGTAATTGTGGGCATTTAATCCTTTGAATTCTTAAGAACTTCTAATAAATTAAGAACTTCTGAATTTAATTAATTTTTTAATGATTAACTTTTGAATTTAATGAATGAATGAAGAACTTTTAATTCTTAAAAACCAGTTTTTGCTGTATTTGGGTGTTTGTTTTTCTGCTCTGGGTGAATGATGGGAGGCACCTTCCTTAAAACTGCAGCTCCCTCTTAAAAATCATTTTTTGGCTCTTCATAACCCAGGAAGGTGATTTAAGATAATTAATGACTCCAATTCTGTCGTTATTTCCTGAAAATAATTGTGGACAGAATTAATTAATGCTGAGCTTTACTTTCTGTAATTATTCTGTTGTACCATTTTGTAGAATGGAGCTCTGGAAAAACCCGTGCTTTCCATAATTAAGAGTTCTGGGGGTTTATGATTTGTTTTTAATTATTTTTTTATTATTATTATTATTTTTATTTATTTTTTTCAACTTTGGAGTTTGGCAGGGAAATCTCTTTTGTCCCTCGTACTCCATGAATGAAAACTGACAAACTTTGGGCCAAAAAAATGGATTTTTAAATAATTTCAGATGCATTTCAGAAAGAGTTAAGCACTAAAATCCAAAGATTCCCATTTTCCCAGGATTACATCCGTGTCCTGGTGGTGTTTTGCTTTATTTCATTTATTCCTATTGTGGGTTTTGGGTTGTGAAACTGATCCTTAAATGAATTTGGTTTATTCTGAGCTCTGCCAGGGGCAGAATTCCTCTGGAAAAAGGAAAATGGTCTGGGCTTTTAAAATAGAGCAATGGAATAAATGTACATGAGGTTTCAGTAATTAAAAAATTTGGATTTTTGATTACATTGCTGGGTTTTAGTCGTGTCCCTTTTAATGGTGTCTCTAAAATGAATGGTGGGGCTGAAATGTTTTTTAGGGGTTTGACTTTTCTCCCACTGCTGAGAGTTTTTTGTTTTCTGTGTGAGCTTTTCCCCCTCTGCCCTAAATCAGTGCCAGATGCTGCTGCACTTCCAGTGATGTTTTCAAAGGATTTTTCACAGAAACTTTATGAGCACCCTGTGTTTTTCACACTTGCCTCAAGTTCTTTAAAAACAAAACAAAACAAAAAAATGAAAAAAATATAAAAAATAGGCTCCAACACGAGAAACCCCAAGATTTTGTAATATCCTGGAGTCATTGGCTCACAGAGGAGGAGAATTTAACCCTTCCATAGCTGGGTTTGTTTCTTGGTGTGGGAAAAGGATCCAATTCCTTTCTGGAGGGATTTTGGAAGCAGGTCCAGGTCCCTCCCAGCCCATTCTGGGATAACACAATTTCCTGGAAACTCTGGGAAAAAGGCAGAGAGAAGAGCACACACCATGGCCAGGCTGAAATGTAAATCCACCTTCCCAAATGATCCCAAATTCTCCTTCCCAGGAATTGAGGATGAGGAAATTTTGTGCTCCTCTTCCCCTTGTGCAAGTGAAAGACCAAAAATCACTCCCACAAATCCATGGAGCTTTCCAAGGAAAAGGTTCTCTTTGATTTACTCATCCCTCGAACAATGGGGCTCCAATTGTTTTTGTAACTCCTCAGTGGTGTCTTAATGAGAGCAGTTAATTAGGAAAAGGAGCAAATTCTCCTCTCAGTCACAAACAATACACAATACCTTGCCCACAATTATTTCCAGGAAATAACAAAAGAATTGGAGTTACGAATTCTGAGTTCTCTTCTGCAGGAGAAATGGGAAGCAAAGTCATTTCCTTTGGATTTCAGGAGGATTTGCTTTGCTCTGCTCTTCAGGCTTCAGCCCAAGGAGTTCTTGAGCATCTCCTGGTTCTTGTCAGGAATTTTTGGCACAGTTTTGGGTTGGAGTTCCTGCCTAAGAAGAGCTGAATTAAAAATATTAATTTGATTTTGCTGAAGATCCTGACTCTGCACTGAGGCTGAGACACTCCAGCCTTGACCACTGCAGATTTGGGGCTTTAGACATGTCAGTCCCAGACTGGTTTGGACTGGGAGGGACCCTAAATCCCAAATCCCATCCCAGGGACAACTTCCACTGTCCCAGGCTGCTCCAAGCCTGGCCTTGGACACTTCCAGGGGCAGCCACAGCAAATCTGGGAATTCCAGCCCAGCCAGGAATTCCATCCCAATATCCCAATATCCCAGTATCCCATCATCCCAATATCCCAGTATCCCAATATCCCATCATCCCAATATCCCAGTATCCCAATATCCCATCATCCCAATATCCCATCATCCCAATATCCCATCATCCCAATATCCCAGTATCCCAATATCCCAATATCCCATCATCCCAATATCCCAATATCCTCATCCCAATATCCCAATATCCTCATCCCAATATCCCATCATCCCAATATCCCAGTATCCCAATATCCCAATATCCCATCATCCCAATATCCCATCATCCCAATATCCCAGTTTCCCAATATCCCAGTATCCCATCATCCCAATATCCCAGTTTCCCAATATCCCAATATCCCATCATCCCAATATCCCAATATCCCATCATCCCAATATCCCATCATCCCAATATCCCATCATCCCAATATCCCATCATCCCAATATCCCATCATCCCAATATCCCATCATCCCAATATCCCAATATCCCATCATCCCAATATCCCATCATCCCAATATCCCAATATCCCATCATCCCAATATCCCATCATCCCAATATCCCAATATCCCAGTATCCCATCATCCCAATATCCCAATATCCCAGTATCCCAATGTCCCATCCATCCCTTCTCTCTGGGAATCCATTCCCTGTGTGCTGTCCCTCCCTGCCTTGTCCCCAGTCCCTCCCCAGCTCTCCTGGAGCCCCTTCAGGCCCTGCCAGGGGCTCTGAGCTCTCCCTGGATCCTTCTCCTCTCCAGGTGAATATTCCCAATTCTCCATCTTTCCTCACAGGAGAGGTGCTCCATCTCTCTAACAAAAAAAGAAGGAAAAAATAAAATCTAATAATACATAATAATTTGGTCATTTCCCTCCAGGAATGTGCTTGGAATGTCACACCACTCCAGCTTAAGGCAGAAGTTTTGCTTTGAACTGCTTTGCTTTTCAAAATCCAAATTACCTTGTGGAAACGAAGGTTTTTCCCAAAAAGTTTTTAAAGTTTCTGACTTTTTTTTTTTTTTTTTACCAGATACTATTTCACCAACTGGCATGGCACCAGTGAGAGTGAGCCCTCGGTGTGGAGACACTCCCCAAGGAAAGCCAAGGCCTATGACAAGAAGCTGGCCCCAGAGGGAACCCCCATCCTGGATGCCAATTCCCTGGAATACATCTTTGCACAGGTTGGAATTGTCTCTGATGCTGTATTCCCATAAAAACTCCGGGGTTCTGCTTTAAAAACATCTTTTTTTAAACTCCTAAAATCCACATTATGTGTCCTGTTAGTACTGGAAAAGGGTTTTCTTGGTGCTGCTGCCTGGTGGAGAAGAGAGAATTTGCTGCATGAATGAGGTGAAAGAAACTCCCCCAGTCCAAAAATGGTTTTATTTTATAGACCTTTATTCTTCTAAAGTGAATTATTTATGTTTATAAACTGTCAGTCACCTTTTGTGGGATATTCCCACAGAGCTGGGACTTTCTGGGGCTGGAGAGGAGCAGCAGGGCTGGGTCCTTTTAATGAGGTTTTTTTTTTTTTACTGGGTGGTGCAAAAAGATTGATAAACATTTCCTGATAACCCCGTGGTGATAAAGATTGATTGATAAGCTCACTGCAGTTTTCCTCTCCTCTTGTGCCTTCCAAAGGATTTTTTGAACCAGAAGCTGACAGGTTTCACAAAAAAAAATGGGAAAATTCAGGTTGATCAAAGAGCAAATTGAATGCACTGAGGAAATTTAATTTGCTGTTGATTCTGAATGGAATTCCTGCAGGATTTTCACACTTGGAAGTAAGAGTTTGCCCTCCAGCAAAATCCTTCTTTAATTGGGAAACCCCAAGGAAAGAGAATTCCAGGGAAATATTAAATCAACAAAGACAGAAATGTCTTTATTCTTTGATAACCAAACACTTTCCAGGCTGTCCCAGAGCAAGATTGGCTTAGGCATGAATCCATGAAATTCATGGAGGCTTTGGGTGGAAAGGGCAGAGATAAAGCAGAGACACACAGTTGGTTTTGTGGATCAGAAAATAAATATTGAAGGTATTAAAAGGGGCCAGAGGTGGTGATTTCTGTAGTTAATTTAAAAAAAAAAATTAAGAATTTTTGGTGGGCTGGTGTGTAAAAGGAGAGGAGCTTCCAGCCTCTCCTTGCTCAAAGATCCTGGGATGAATTCCTGGCTCAGGGAGAAATTTTGGGAATGAGTAAATGGATAAATTGGTGATTTCTGTAGTTAACTTTAAAAAAATGAATTTTTGGTGGGCTGGTGTATAACTGTCAAGGAGAGCTTCCAGCTTGTCCTTGCTCAAAGATCCTGGGATGAATTCCTGGCCCAGGGACAAATTTTAGGAATGACCAAATGGATAAATTGGGAACTTCTGTAATTAATTTTTTAAGAAATGAATTTTTGGAGGGCTGATGGATAAAAGAAGGTGAGAAGCTTCCAGCTTGTTCTTGCTCAAGGATCCTGGGATGAATTCCTGGCTCAGGGCCAAACTCTGGGAAAGAACAAATGGATAAATTGGGGATTTCTGTAGTTAATCTTAAAAAAAGTGAATTTTTGGTGGGCTGATGGATAAAAGAAGGTGAGGAGTTTCCAGCCTGTTCTTGCTCAAAGATCCTGGGATGAATTCCTGGCTCAGGGCCAAACTCTGAGAATGACCAAGTAGGTAAATTGGGAATTTCTGTAATTAATTTTTTCAAAAATGAATTTTTGGTGGGCTCATGGATAAAAGAAGGGGAGAGGAGCTTCCAGCCTGTTCTTGCTCAAGGATCCTGGGATGAATTCCTGGCTCAGGGCCAAACTCTGGCAATGACCAAATGGATAAATTCTTTTTATTTTTGTTCTGTTAAGGGCCAGTATGACCTAGTGAAGGGGCTGGCTCCCATCCGTGAGCCCAGGAACGAGCAGGAGGTCCATGAGATCGAGAATGAGTGTCTGGGCATGGCTGTCCTGGCCATCTCCCACGATGCCATCAAGAGGAACATGAAACTGCCTGAGCTGCCCAAGGACATCAGGTGAGCTGGCACCAGTCTGTCCCAGTTCTGCCAGCACAGATTGTCCCAGTTCTGCCAGCACAGATTCTCCCAGTTCTCCCATTTTCCCAGTTGTCCCAGTTCTCCCAGCAGAGATTCTCCCAGTTCTCCCATTTTCCAAATTCTCCCAGTTCTCCCAGCACAGATTCTCCAGTTCTCCCATTTTCCCAATTCTCCCAGCACAGATTGTCCCAGTTCTCCCAGCACAGATTGTCCCAGTTCTCCCAGCACAGATTGTCCCAGTTCTCCCAGCACAGATTCTCCCAGTTCTCCCAGCAGTGATTCTCCCAGTCCTCCCAGTTCTCCCATTTCTCCCAGCACAGATTCTCCCAGTCCTCCCATTTCTCCCAGTTCTCCCAATTATCCCAGTCCTCCCAATTGTCCCAATTCTCCCAGTTTTTCTCCCAGTTCTCCCAATTCTTCTCCCAGTTCTCCTCCCAGTTCTCCTCCCAGTTCTTCTCCCAGTTCTTCTCCCAGTTCTTCTCCCAATTCTTCTCCCAGTTTTCCCAATTCTCCCAGTTCTCCCAGTTCTCCCAGTTCTCCCAGTTCTTCTCCCAGTTCTTCTCCCAGTTCTTCTCCCAGTTCTCCCAGTTCTTCTCCCAGTTCTCCCAGTTCTTCTCCCAGTTCTCCCAATCCTTCTCCCAGTTCTTCTCCCAATTCTTCTCCCAATTCTTCTCCCAGTTCTCCCAGTTCTCCCAATTCTCCCATTTTTCCCAGTCCTCCCAATTCTCCCAGTTCTCTCATTTTTCCCAGTTGTCCCAGTTCTCTCATTTTTCCCAGTTGTCCCAGTTCTCCCATTTTTCCCAGCCCTCCCATTTTTCCCAGTTCTCCCAATT
This sequence comes from Acridotheres tristis, assembly GCA_037013685.1. Lineage (NCBI taxonomy): Eukaryota > Metazoa > Chordata > Aves > Passeriformes > Sturnidae > Acridotheres > Acridotheres tristis. The sequence continues at coordinate 2,580,804 of CM072895.1, forward strand.
CTCCAAATTCTTCAAATTCTCCCAGTTGTCCCAGTCCTCCCAGTCCTCCCAATTCTCCCAGTTGTCCCATTTTCCCCAGTTCTCCCAGTCCTCCCAGTTGAATCCTTTGTTTTCCCTTCCAGTTACAAACATTACATCCCTGAGACCCTGAACAGAACCATCAGGCAGAGGAATTTCCTCACCAGGATTCGCATCAATAACGTTTTCAAGCATTTCCTCAAGGAATTCAACAACAAAACCATCTGCAACAACAGCGTGTCCCCCCGGGATCTGAAAGTGAAATATTTATCCACCATGGAGATCCTCACCAAATATTATGGGGCAGAGATTTTTGAGACTTCCTTTTTGGTCATTTCTGCTGAGAATGAGCTCAGTAAATTGAATTGTGGAGAAAATGAGAAATATGAAGTGATGGTGACAGGAAACCACGGGATTCAGTGGAGGCTCAAGCCCAGTGTAAGTAACCCTCGAGAAATGGGAATTAAAGGGGTTTTTTTTTTTTTTTTTTTGGGATATTAGAGCTGCTAAAAGATGGTTGTGGTGTCCAGACACTGGAGGGGATTTGATGGGATGACAGAGTTATGGAGGTTGGGAGGAGCTCAGGGAGTTCCAGCCCAAACCCCTTTTCAGGCTTAGCTTTGACACCAGACCAGGATCAGGATTTGTATCCTGAAAAATTCCAGGAGTGGACACTGGCCAACCTCTGTGGGCAGCTCTTTGAGCAGGAAAAGGAAAAATTCTGTGAGAAACAGTCCAGAATTAAAGAGATTTATTCTGTGTGTTGGAATACATTGTATTCTATGTTTTCTCTTATTATTCTCTAGTTATATTAATTTTATAATTCATATTATAATTGTATTCTAATTAATAATGAATTTATACCATTATTCTAGAATAATTTGGTTTAGAGTAAATGTGTTAGAATACATTATATCCTATCTTTTCTATTATTCTATAATTTATATTAATTTTATAATTTATATTATAATTGTATAGTTCTAACTAATAAAGAATTAATTTCTATTACTCTTCTAGAATGAACTTTTGATTTAGAGTAAATGTACTGAAATACATTATAATCTATATTTTCTATTATTCTATAGTTTATATTACTGTTATAATTTATATGATAATTCTATGATATAATTCTAATTAATAAATAATTTATATCACTATTCTGATGTGAATTTTTGGTACAGAGTAAATGTACATAATACATTACACATTATATTGTATTCTATATTTTCTATTATTATTCTGTAATTTATATTAATGTTATAATTTATTTTATAATTCTGTTCTGTAATTCTAATCAAGAATTAATTTCTATTACTCTTCTAGAATTAATTTTGAGTTTAGAGTAAATGTGGATTATACATTGTATTCTATTCTATATTTTCTATTATTATTCTATAATTCATCTAATAATTCTGTTCTATAATTCTAATCAAGAATTAATTTCTGTTACTCTTCTAGAATGAATTTTCAGTTTAGAGTAAATGTACATTACACATTATATTCTGTTCTATATTTTCTATTATTATTCTATAATTTATGTTAGTTTTATAATTTATATAATAATTCTATGATAAAATTCTAATCAGTAATTAATTTCTGTTACTATTCTGTGGTGAATTTTTAGTTTAGAGTAAATATATATTATGCATTATATTGTATTCTATATTTTCTATTATTCTATAATTGATATTAATGTTATAATTTATATTATAATTCTATGATATCATTCTAATCAAGAACGAATTTCTATTGCTAGTTTGTAGTGAATTTTCAGTTTAAAATAAAACCACTGAGCTGGACATATTTCAACTAAAGCTTTTCCCCCAAATCCATTTGCAGCCTGCACAGCCAGAGAAGGAGAAAAAGAAAAAATCCGAGGGCAAAGGCAAAAAAGAGGAAGAGAAGCAGAAAGTTTGGGAGGCTTGGAGCAACTTCTCCTACTTCCCTGAGATCACCCACATCGTCATCAGGGACTGCACTGTCACCATCAACAAACAGGACAACAGGAGGATGGTGAGGGGAAAGGGACATGGGAAATGGGGACATGGAAATGGGGACACTGGAATATGGAGACATTGGAAATGGGGACACTGCAAATGGGGACACGGAAAATGGGGACATGGAAAATGGGGACACTGCAAATGGGGACACTGGAAATGGGGACATTGATGGGACATTGAAATATGGGGACACTGCAAATGGGGACACTGAAATATCGGGCCATTGGAAATGGGGACATGGAAGATGGGGACACTGCAAATGGGGACATTGCTGGGACATTGGAAATGGGGACACTGCAAATGGGGACATTGATGGGACACTGGAAATGGGGACATTGGAAATGGGGACATGGAAAATGGGGACACTGAAATATGGGGACATTGGAAATGGGGACATTGAAATATGGGGACACTGGAAATGGGGACATGGAAAATGAGGACACTGGAAATGGGGACACTGGAAATGGGGACATGGAAAATGGGGACACTGCAAATGGGGACATTGATGGGACACTGAAATATGGGGACATTGGAAATGGGGACATTGGAAATGGGGACACTGGAAATGGGGACATTGATGGGACACTGCAAATGGGGACACTGCAAATGGGGACATTGATGGGACACTGAAAATGGGAACATTGCTGGGACATTGAAATATGAGGACATTGGAAATGGGGACACTGGAAATGGGGACACTGGAAATGGGGACATTGAAATATGGGGACATTGGAAATGGGGACATTGCTGGGACACTGAAAATGGGGACATTGGAAATGGGGACATTGGAAAATGGGGACGTTGCTGGGACACTGGAAATGGGGACGTTGCAAATGGGGACATTGCTGGGACATTGGGAAATGGGGACATTGTTGGGACACTGAAAATGGGGACATTGGAAAATGGGGACACTGAAATATGGGGACATTGATGGGACACTGAAATATGGGGACATTGCTGGGACATTGCCAAATGGGGACATTGGAAATGGGGACATTGAAAATGGGGACATTGCTGGGACACTGGAAATAGGGACACAGGAAATGGGGACACTGCAAATGGGGACATTGGAAATGGGGACACTGGAATATGGGGACACTGGAAATGGGGAAATGGGGACACTGAATATGGGGACATTGCTGAGACATTGCCAAATGAGGACACTGGAAATGGGGACACTGAAATATGGGGACATTGCCAAATGGGGACATTGCTGGGACATCCCAGCCCTGCCATTCCCTGCCTGCTGTTCTTAGGGATTCATTCCTGTTCCTGTCTGGATAATGATGGGGTTTGAAAATAGTGAATGATGGGCACATTGATGTGGTATAATAATTGGATAATTAGATATTGATTAACAGATTATTAAATGAATTCTTATAGAATAGTTATTAGATTATTAAATAAATTATAACATTATTTATGTCTATTATTACATAATATAATAGCTTTTATATATTATATATTTTATATGTAATATATAAAATATATAATATAATATAGCATAACACAATATTATATAATGTAGTGTAATATAATATCATAAATATAATATAATATAGCATAACAACATAATATAATATAACATAATATAGTATAATAAATATAATATAACATAATATAATGCATATAACATAATGTCATGTAATATAGGATAACATATAATATAATGTTATATAATATAATTAATATAACATAATATATAATAATATAATACAATATAATATATTCTTTATTATATATCATTATCAAATAATGATTATTTAAATTATTTTATTAATATCATTATTTCCTTCCACGGAAGGTGACAATGTCCTCGAGGGACATTTGGAGTGTAAATAACAAATAACAAACAACACAAAATGTGCTGCCCTTTGCTGCAGTCAGGACTCAGTTTCTTCATGCAGAAAAAGCAATTTTTAATTTTGCAGCCCATTTTTATTCACTTTTCAAGACCTTGTGTCTAATTGTTCACAACTTTCTTGCCACTCCTTTAATTGGTTAGTAAATGACATTTTACTGTCCATCAAGTCTCTCTATTCCTGATATTTAAATATTCATTCACTCATTCCCATGACACAGATTTCTTGGTTTTTACAGGTGCAAACTGTGTTTTTCTCTATTGAATAGCTTGTTGTGCTCACTGATTGCCTTTTTAGGATTTTTTTTTTCTGATGGGAACTTAGAGGGGAGCTGGTAACTGAGCAGAGCAAGGCTTGATTTTATAGAAAGCCTTTATTTTAGAATTTATACAGCATATCACATATATGTAATATATACAAAATACATGTATATATTCTATATACAACAACCCTTGGCACTGGGCAGAGCAAAAATGGTGTTAAAAGTGGGTGAGTGCAGTTGTGTCCACTCTGGCACAAAATTTTCACTCCTAAATCCCAGGAGGAATTCCAGGATTTGTGATGCTGGAGGATCTGGAATGGACAGGGCAGGGAATGGCCACTAAATATCAATATCCTGTAGCCAGAAGTGGCACAAAATGTGTAAATATGACACAAAATATTCTGTCCTTTACACTGGGCAGAGCAAAAGTGGGTGAGTGCAGTTGTGTCCACTCTGGCACAAAATTTTCACTCCCAAATCCCAGGAGGAATTCCAGGATTTGTGATGCTGGAGGATCTGGAATGGCCACTAAATATCAATATTCTGTAGCCAGAAGTGGCACAAAATGTGTAATTGTGGCACAAAATGTGACACAAAATGTGTAAATGTGACACAAAATGTGCTGTCCTTGACACTGGACAGAGCAAAAATGGTGTTAAAAGTTGTGTCCACATTGGCACAAAATTTTCCATCACAAATCTCATAAGGAATTCCAGAATTTGTGATGCTGGAGGATCTGGGAATGACAGGACAGGGAATGGCCACTAAAAACAAACATCCTGTAGCCAGAAGTGGCACAAAATGTGTAAATATGACACAAAATATTCTGTCCTTTACAGTGGGCAGAGCAAAAGTGGGTGAGTGCAGTTGTGTCCACTCTGGCACAAAATTTTCCATCACAAATCTCATAAGGAATTCCAGAATTTGTGATGCTGGAGGATCTGGCCAGGACAGGACAGGGCAGGGAATGGCCACTAAATATCAATATCCTGTAGCCAGAATTGGCACAAAATGTGTAATTGTGACACAAAATGTTCTGTCTTTGACACTGGGCAGAGCAAAAATGGTGTTAAAAGTTGTGTCCACTCTGGCACAAAATTTTCCATCACAAATCCCACGAGGAATTCCAGAATTTGTGATGCTGGAGGATCTGGAATGGACAGGGCAGGGAATGGCCACTAAATATCAATATCTTGTAGCCAGAAGTGGCACAAAATGTGTAATTGTGGCACAAAATGTGACACAAAATATGTTGTCCTTGACACTGAGCAGAGCAAAAATGGTGTTAAAAGTGGGTGAGTGCAGTTGTGTCCACTCTGGCACAGATTTTTCCATCACAGATCTCATAAGGAATTCCAGAATTTGTGATGCTGGAGAATCTGGGAATGACAGGACAGGGAATGGCCACTAAATATCAATATCCTGTAGCCAGAATTGGCACAAAATGTGTAATTGTGGCACAAAATGTGACACAAAATGTGTAAATGTGACACAAAATGTTCTGTCCTTGACCCTGGGCAGAGCAAAAATGGTGTTAAAAGTTGTGTCCACTCTGGCACAGATTTTTCCATCACAAATCCCACGAGAAATTGCAGAATTTGTGATGCTGGAGGATCTGGAATGGACAGGGCATGGCCACTAAAACCCCCCACCCTTTATTCAGAAGCGACTGGATATTGCTGGCTCATGAATGCCAGCATTGCAGGGGTTTTCCAGCATTCCTGGTGAATTCCTGCTGGAATTGCTGGCCCTCCCGTGTGTTTGGTGGCAGGAATTGAAGCTGGGCTCCCACGCTGAGGCTCTGTCCTTCACCTCTCTGGTCGATGGCTACTTCAGGCTCACAGCAGATGCTCACCATTACCTGTGCACTGATGTGGCTCCTCCCCTCATCCAGCACAACATCAAGAACGGCTGCCACGGGCCCATCTGGTCAGTCAATTCTGCTTTTTGAGGTTTTTTTTTTAAATTTTATTTTTATTTTTAATAATTCCTTTCATAGCGAACCTGCCGAGGAAACGTGAGGTTTGGATGGGTGGTGGTTGCTAAAGGTTGGAAAAAAATGATGTTAAAGGAAGAAAAATCAGTGTTTGTCTCCTTACTCATCTATAACTCAGTGTTTCTGCACTAAAGGAGTGTTCCAGGAGTTTTCTCCATGGGAATATTTTAGGTAGAGGGTGGAAGTGTCTCTGCACTGACCCCAGGAGTCTTTGGGGGGATGAACAAAGCCTTGGGTGTTTAAACACCTAAAGGAATTCTCTTTGTGGCTTTTCCCTTTATGTTTAAGCTGCAAACTGCAGAAATCCAGGAGTTCACCTGCACAGCATTGGATGCAAAATTCCTTTTAACAAATCCTCCCTCCCTTGCCCTGTACAACCCAATACGAGCAATACACCCTTAAATCCTATTTTAATCACAACATCAATAGACCTAAATTGCTCTTACACCCCAAATAGAGATTTTCTCTGGTGTCCCACCCCCCAAAAAATAAATTTTCGATTGGTGCCACGTTGTTTTTTCTCCCTGTGCCTTCCCTTGCAGCACAGAATATGCCATCAACAAGCTGAGGCAGGAGGGGAACGAGGTGGGGATGTACGTGCTGAGGTGGAGCTGCACCAACTTCAACCACATCCTCATGACTGTGACGTGCCTGGAAGGCTCCGAGGTACAATGAGCTGGGAATTCCCAGCAGGAACCTGCTCCCTGCAATCCCTGGCATGTGGTTTTTATCCTTAGGGAACTCACCCTGATGTCTGTGAAAAAAATTAGTTTTTGGTTTGTTTTTTTTTTCCCCCCCCCCCCCAGCCCTTTGTGCTGTCTCTGCAAATGGGATTAATTAGCTCCAGAACGGCTCCTTCCAATCAAAGTGGGATAAAAATGAAACATTTTTAAACTCGTGGCAACAGAGGATTTGTCACTTCACCTTGCCTTGAGCATGGTTCAGCCTCTCTGGAGTTTTTCTGGGCATGGATTTAATTCCCTTGATGGATTTTATTCCCACACCAGGCTCAGCTGGAAACCTGCAGCTGACTTGGTGGTTTGGGAGAACATTTAAAGTGTTCACACAAGAATAATAATAAATAATAAAGAATTAATAATAATAGTGATGATGATGATGATAACATAAATCCTTCTCTTAGGAAAAAATGGTCATAGAATCAGTGGTGAGTCATGAAGGGATTTTTGATACTGGGTTTATCTCTTGTAGATATTAAAAAACAAAACAAAAAAAAAATCAGCTCTCTCTTAACAGTGAAAGAAGAGAGGAATTTTGTCTGGGAAAAGAGGGAAGGGAGAGGTGACCTAAAGCTGCAGAGGGGAGATGCTGAGAGCTCTGGAGATGGGGAAGTTCAGAAGTTCAGCCCATCCCCAGCACCTCTGGGTGAAACTGCAGGATGTCAGCACCAGCCTGAAATCTTGTTGAACAGTCTAGGGTGGGAAAGGGAGTTTTGCTATTTTTAAGTTGAGATTTTGAAACCCTGCTCCAGATTCTGCAATTCTTGACCAAAGGAAGAGAAAAAATTTGCTCCAGAAGAGGCAAAACTGCATCTTCTCTGGCTCTGCAAAAAAAAAAAAAACCAAAACCATAATTTGGGCTTGTTGGGTGATTGCATCTTTGTGTTGCTGCTCTTCTCTTTGAGCCTTCCTGGAAGTGAAAATCCCAGGAATTTTGGTTTTTTTTTTTTTTTTTTGCTTTGTTGCAGTTTGATTAGAGAACCCTGGCTTAGGAGCAGGGGATGAGCTGGTCCTACACGTGGTACCAAGGTTTTGGGAAGCCCTGATGGCTTCACAAACAATCCTTGCACTCCACTGATCCTCTTTGCTTTCTTTTCCCTCCACCACCAGGTGATGAATAACTCAGGCCCCTACAAGAACTTCCAGATCGAGGTGAAGAAAGGGGGATATTTCCTCCATGGCTCCAACAAATCCTTTGCATCCCTGAAAGATCTCATGGATCACCTGAAGGGACAAATCCTGAGGACAGACAACATCAGCTTCACCCTGAAGAGGTGCTGCCAGCCCAGACCCAGAGGTAACTTGGCCTTGCAGGGTTGAATTGTTGAAATTAAATTACAGGAGGCTTTTTTTAGGGTATTTTTAGTGCTGTATCCTGCTGTGAAACTCTTTAAAATGAAGAAGTTTAAATTTTTTTCCTTCTCCGAGGAGGAGGAGATTTGTCAGAAGCAAAACAAGTGCTGTGGGCAGGTTTGAGGAGGGGAGAAGAGAGCTGGAAGGTGCTGTGTTGGCTCTCACTGTGTGAGCTGGTGCTGAATAACTCAAATAACTCATCTGCACGGGGCAGCAGGGAAGGCTTTTGGTCCCAAGTGATGTCCTGAAGAGCCTGGTGGCAGGAAATCATCTGTGAGCTCCCACGTGAGGGACAATGGGGCAGTTGTTGGGTGATGGCAGCACCCTCTGGAGCTGTTTGCTATGAACTCCTGAGTGTCTTGCAGCTGAATTTTGTGTGAGAGAGGAAGCACAGTGGGGTGATTGTGCTGAGCTGATAATGGTTTCCTGTTAGAAGCAGGGGAATAACTGAGCCACATCAGTCACCTGCTGCTCTGAGGCTTTGGGAGAGTCCCTGAGCTCCTCACTCTGCACAAAGAACGTGGCTCATGCTCTGGAGCAGGGGGAACATTGCACAGTTGACATTTTGGTTTCATTTTGATGGCTGGATTTGGAATAAAATAAAATAAAAAGGCTCAAGGAGTTGATTGCCCACTTCAGCTTCTCCCTGGCTTTAGTTCCAGCAGGATTCAGTTCATGTTCCCTCTCCTGTCTCTTGCCTGGTGAGTTTTTTGCTCCTTTTTGAATATTTAATCAGATATTCACAAAGAAGTTCAGGGGATGCAGGACTAAAGCAGTTTGGCAGGGTGTGATTATTCCTGGTGATCCCAGAATCCCACATGAGGATTTAGCCCCAGTGCCCAAGTTCTGCTCACAGCAGGAGGAAGCCCCAGATGGCCACACACATCCCAGTCCATCCTCCCCAAGTGTCTGGAAGGCAGAATTCACCTGCAGAAACTTCTGGAAGTGTCCTGGAGCAGGGGGGAGGAAGCACTGGATTTTTGAGTGTGTTCCTTTTGCTCATTCCCCATTCCCCAGCTGAATTCCAGAGCCCTGGGAACGCTGTTGGTGTCACCCAGAGAGGGAATTTGGAAGGAGGTGAAGAGGAAATGAGACTTGCACACATTGGAGAGGAGGTGGCCCTGCTGGCAGGAGGGGATGTGGGATATTTTATTCCATTTTATTCCATTTTATTCCATTTTATTCCATTTTATTCCATTTTATTCCATTTTATTCCATTTTATTCCATTTTATTCCATGTACAGCACAGATACTTTCAATCTTTGTGCAGAAAACTGTTCAGTTGCTCAATATCACCCTGATCTGGCTAATAATAACTCTTTTTTTAAATTAAACTGTGCTTTAGTGATTTCTCTGTTGAATTAAGTCAAGTCCAAGTTTCTTTTTCCTCCATTTTTTGAGGGATTTTAATCCATGTTGACACTGGGAATGGGGAGTGCAGTTTCTCTGAACATCTTTAAGGATATTTTCTATCTCCCCCTGCCTTACAGAAATCTCCAACTTGCTGGTGGCAACCAAGAAGGCCCAGGAGTGGCAGCCAGTGTATCCCATGGGGCAGCTGAGCTTCCACAGGATCCGGAAGGAGGAGATTGTGCAGGTGGGTGCTGAGCCCCCCCTGGCTCCAGGAATGTCCCTGAGCCCTGCAGGTGACACCAGCCCAGCCCTGCTGCCTGCTCCTGCCACTGCCAGCTCCCCTCTGCAAACTGCAAAGCAAATAAACAAACTGGAGTTTATTGGGATTTCGGCCTCTGTGGACAAACAGGAGCTTAGGAGTGATGCCTTTCACTGGAAATGAAATTGGTATTTAAGTTTTCTAATGGAAAAGAGAGGTTTTAAGGTCATTTCTTGGTAATCTTGAGAGCTGGTTTGTTGTGGGTGTATTTTTAAAGCCTGACTTATCAGAGAAACAGAGGTTTGAGGCAATATTGTACAGTAAAAAAAAAAAAAAGGTGAAGTGTTCGAAAGCTGTGAGCAGTCAGAATTCTGTGTTTAAACCTCCCCAAATTTTCAAATTTCCCCGTGTTTGTAATTGCTTATTCAGGGGCATTAAATCAGATTTAATGTTGCTAAAAGAGCTCTTAAATTGTGCACTTGGCTTCTTCTGGGGAAATAAAAAGGTATTGGGGTTTTTTTAGCTGCATCACTGCAGCAGAGATTGGGTTTGGGTTGTTGTGGCTGCACTCAGCATCCTGCAAAAATATCCCAAGGCAGGATGATGTTTTGGAGGAAACTGCTTCCCCAAACAAAGCCTTGCAGTGAAATATTACTTCCTGTCACTTTTGGAAACACATGAAAGATCACCTCAGTAGCACTTTGTGAATAAGAGCCCCAGCTGTTGTTTATTCATTTGTTTAGTCTGGGAATGTTCAATCCCAGGGAACCTGTTGGATGGTGTGGAGGTGAAATATCCAAGGAATTCACGTGGGGAGGATGCTCAGAGCTCACTGAAGCAAAAACAACTCTCTGTCATTGAGTTCTCACTGGGATAATTTCAATCTCTGACCACATCAGCCAGAGACTGAAAAAAAAGTGCAGATTCCAAGAAATATTTGTATAAATCTTGTTTGCTTCCCTGCTGCTGTGTCTCAGGGAGAACACCTGGGCAGAGGAACCAGAACTCAGATTTACTCAGGGATGCTGAGCCTCAAGGATGATGAGAACGAAGGGTACCAGAATGAGAAAGAGATCAGAGTGCTGCTCAAAGTCCTGGACCCCAGCCACAGAGACATTTCCTTGGCAAGTTTTTTTCCTTTTGTGTCTTGTACGTGGATCCATTTTCAAAACTGGCAACGGGGAAATGCTGAATGTCCATGGGGCACATCCCTCCCCTGCTGGTCCCTGATGGGATTAACCCAGGGGATTTCTTGGGCTGCTGGTCCATGGATGGGTTTTTTTTTGGAGCTGTGGATGTGATTTGTGTCCCTTTCCCCAGGCGTTCTTTGAGACTGCCAGCATGATGAGGCAAGTGTCCCACAAACACATCGTGCTCCTGCACGGCGTCTGCGTCAGGGACGTGGAAAGTGAGTCCGGGGAGGGCCAGGGGACACGGGAGGGACTGGGACAGGGGACAGGGGACAGGGGACAGGGGACACGGGAGGGACTGGGACAGGGAACAGGGGACACGGGAGGGACTGGGACAGGGGACAGGGGACAGGGGACAGGGATAGGGGACACGGGAGGGACTGGGACAGGGGACAGGGATAGGGGACAGGGGACAGGGATAGGGGACACGGGAGGGACTGGGACAGGGGACAGGGATAGGGGACAGGGGACAGGGATAGGGGACACGGGAGGGACTGGGACAGGGGACAGGGATAGGGGACAGGGGACACGGGAGGGACAGGGATAGGGGACAGGGACATGGGACAGGGGACAGGGGAGGGACATGGGACAGGGATAGGGGACAGGGATAGGGGACAGGGGAGGGACAGGGATATGGGACAGGGGACAGGGGACAGGGATAGGGGACACGGGAGGGACTGGGATAGGGATAGGGGACAGGGGACAGGGATAGGGGACAGACAGGGACAGGGGACAGGGACAGGGGAGGGACAGGGATAGGGGACAGGAGACAGGGATATGGGATATGGGACTGGGATATGGGACAGGGATATGGGACAGGGGCTGGGACAGGGACATGGGACAGGGGCTGGGACAGGGATAGGGGACAGGGGACAGGGATATGGGATAGGAGACAGGGATATGGGACAGGGGAGGGATAGGGGACAGGGATATGAGACAGGGACATGGGACTGGGATAGGGGACAGGGGAGGGACAGGGACATGGGACATGGGACAGGGGCTGGGACAGGGATATGAGACAGGGATATGGGATATGGGACAGGAACATGGGACAGGGGCTGGGACAGGGACAAGGACATGGGAGGGACAAAGAACAGAGGACAGGGACAGGGACATGAGAAATGAGACAGGGACATGGGGCATGGAACAGAGACTACAAATACAAATTCATTTATATGAAATAAATGAATATTTGTAATATTTACACATATAAAGCATGTACACGTTTTCATGTATATTTTTTTATGTATGCATTTTTATGTTCATACATAAAAAACATAAATATGCACATAAAAATGTAAATGTGTGCAATGTATTTTTATGACTTTTTTAACCCAAGACAGTCCTAATGTTGTGGTGTGGACACCAGAAGGAGAGCAAAGCTTTAGAAAATTAAAAGACAAATTGATTAATTCCCAGCCTTAGCTCTTGCAGAGTCAGGAAAGGAACTGGAGTTACATGTGGATGTTAAACAGGGCCATGCTAAAGGAATTTTGGCACAAGAGCATGGGGAACACAGCAGCCTGTTGCTTATTTTTTAATTTTATTTCTATAAAATAATATGCTTATTGTTTGCTATTATTTTTCTGTTTTGTGCATTAAAATTCCACCTTTGGAATTCCTAGTTCCAGGTTTAATATTCATTTGCCACATGAAGCCTCTCAGCCTTTTAATCTGGACTCTGAGCACTGAAATAAACTTAGGGCAAAGTGAAATAAAATCATTTTCCAAGCACCTGGGCTGGGAGGTGGGAACAGAAATCAAATTAATTAATTAAATTAATTAAATTAAATGACTCCAAACAATTGACTGCAGCCCTGACTTTCTGCCCTGCCTTTGTAGATATCATGGTTGAAGAGTTTGTTGAATGTGGGCCTCTGGATCTGTTCATGCATAAGAAAAGTGAAGTTCTCACAACCCCATGGAAATTCAAAGTGGCCAAACAACTTGCAAGTGCCCTGAGCTACCTGGTAAGAGACACCTTGGCAAAGGTTGGGAATGCTTTTCCTCCCCAGGAAAGGTGGGAACACTCTATTTCCCTATTCCTCCTTTCCTTCTTTTCCTCCAGTTCCTTCCCAGGGGTAATTTTGGATTTCAACTTGGAATATTTTAAGGATGTTCTGTGGTGTGGATATCCTGGAGCACTCTCAGAGCTCCAATTCCTTGCCAGGTGTAATTTTGGATTTCAGCTTGGGCCATTTTAGGGATGCTCTGTGGTGTGGATATCCTGGAGCACTCTCAGAATCTCCCTCTCACTGTTCTTTCCCTGTTTTTCTGTAGGAGGACAAGGATTTGGTGCATGGGAATGTGTGCACCAAGAACATCCTGCTGGCCAGAGAGGGCATTGATACTGAATATGGGCCTTTCATAAAGCTGAGTGACCCAGGGATCCCCATCACTGTGCTGTCCAGGCAAGGTATGGCCAGATCACATCCCCAGGGAAAGGCAGAAATGTCATTTATTGATTGCAGCCAGGACTGGCTCTGGAATGGGGGCAATCAGCTCTCATGGATCTGCAAACACACAGTGGCTGTTCAGAGCATTCATTTCTCTTCCAATAAATGTTGTGTGCAGTGAGATGAGACAGAAGGAATCTCAGTTTGGGGATGGCTCCAGGCACGAGCCTGTGAAAGCTGCAGGAATAAATTCCTGAAAGCAGAAATTTGAGAATCAAGAAACTGGACAAATTCTGCAGCTCCAGTTTATTTCACACAAGAATAATTCAGTTCAGAGCTTTTCCCTGCTGTGATATTCACTCCCTGATGTTTTATCCCAGAGCGTGTGGAGAGGATCCCCTGGATTGCACCTGAGTGTGTTGAAGATTCCAAAAACCTCAGCATTGCTGCAGATAAATGGAGTTTTGGTACAACCCTGTGGGAAATCTGCTACAATGGAGAAACTCCACTGAAAGACAAGACCTTAGCAGAGGTAAAACTGTCACACAAACTTGGATCCATCATCTTGGGCCCTTCAGTTTTCCCCCTTGTCCTCCCTGCCTTGTCCCCAGCCCCTCCCCAGCTCTCCTGGAGCCCCTTTAGGTCCTGGAAGGGGCTCTGAGCTCTCCCTGGAGCTTTTTCTTCTCCAGACTGGACAATCCCAGCTCTCCCAGCCTTTTCTAAGCCCTGTGTCCAGTTAGAAGCTGAGTGAGATTCTCCCAAACATCTCTTGTTTCTTTTGGGTTGATTCCAGAGGGTCTCCCAGGGGACACTGCTGCTGTTCACTGCAGTTTAAAGAATTGGAGTCACTCTTGTTGTGCCCTTCCTGCCCTGCAGGGTTGGAAATGCCCATCCCAGCCCTGTCCCACCTGGCCTGGAGCTGGGACCTCTCAGGGCTGTGAGGAGCACCCAGGGTGTCCTTGGCAAATATTTCCTGTGCATAAATAACTGGGAGAACCTGGCAGGAAATGATTCCTGAAAGTGGAAATATTCTTTCAAACACCTCATGGGTGTTAAGTGGTTGCTCCAGATCCAGCACAAGAGGAATTCTGTACTGTAAAGATCCAAGTTCCAGCTGAAAAGGGAGATTTCCTTGGCAAAGCTGACATTGAATTAAAGATTTAATGGTCACATCCTCTGATGTAGAATCTCAGAATTGCTCAGTTAGAAAAGACCTCAGAGACCTCGAGTCCAGCCATTGCCCCAGCTCAGAACTGTGAGTCATGGAAGTTAAAATTCCTGGGATTTCTGTTCGTTCCCACAGAAGGAGAGGTTCTATGAGGGGCACTTTGTGCTGGCCACACCATCCTGCAAGGAGCTGGCAGATCTGATGAAGCAGTGCATGAACTATGACCCCCACCAGAGACCCTTCTTCAGGGCCATCATGAGGGACATCAACAAACTGGAGGAGCAGAGTAAGGCCAGGGGGCCCCTGGAGGGAGGGACCACGGAATCCTGGGGTGGGACAGCTCGGGAGGGACCTGGGACAGCAGCTGGTACAAACCTGATGGGAGCTGCTCCAGGGTGGGAAGTTCACCAAGAGAAATCTGAGTGTGGGTGTGGGAGCAGAGCCAGAGTGGCACGAGTGGATGGAGAATTCCCTGACACAAAGTGGGGGGAAAGGAAGGAAAGATGGGGCAGTGGGAATGGAGCAGGGATGTCTTGGAGTGTCAGACATGCAGGAATCTCAGCTGGGATGTTTCCCCTCCTAGATCCTGATATTGTCTCAGAGAAGAAACCTGTCACCGAGGTGGATCCCACTCTGTTTGAGAAGAGGTTCTTGAAAAGGATCCGGGATTTGGGTGAGGTAAGAGGAATGTCACCCCCAGAACACAGCCAGAGCTCCTGGCTGTCCCCACAGCCTGTGCTGTGTGACAAACACCCAAATCAGTGCCTGGGTGTCCCCACAGCCTGTGCTGTGTCACAGACACCCAAACCAGTGCCTGGGTGTCCCCACAGCCCCTGCTGTGTGACATGAACACCCAGACCATCCCTGTCTGAGCCTTGTCCTCAAAGATGCTTTTTTCTCTCCCACCCAGGGCCACTTTGGCAAGGTGGAACTGTGCAGATATGACCCAGAAGGTGACAACACCGGGGAGCAGGTGGCAGTGAAATCCCTGAAGCCAGAGAGTGGAGGGAATCACATTTCTGACCTCAAGAAGGAAATTGAAATCCTGAGGAATCTTTATCACGACAACATTGTCAAATACAAGGGCATTTGCACAGAAGATGGTAAACCATGCAGAATATTAAAAAGTATATGGGTTTTCCTTTAGAATTTATAAATGTCCTGCCTGGAGCAGGTTTTCCTGTGGGTTGGCTCAGGGATGGATGATGGGAATGAACCATGGGGTGTTTAAAACACTGCTGGTGCTCTGGGCTTGTACAAAAGCTGTTGGTGTTCACAATGTGAGAAAAATCTGCAAATTAAAGATGCTGTGTTTTTTAGGAGGAAGTGGGATTAAACTCATCATGGAATTCCTTCCCTCTGGGAGCCTGAAGGAATATCTCCCACGGAACAAGAACAAGATCAATCTCATGCAGCTGCTCAAATATGCAGTTCAGATCTGCAAGGTGAGCTGGGCCCTGAGCCTGCAGCTCCTCCAGCAGGGTGAGGGGGGATGGAAAACATCAGCAACAAACCCATTTTCCTTCTTTATCCCCGAGGATTAGAATCCTAAAGCAATCTCTCCCACGCCCTGGGTGCTACTGGCACAAAGATCAGCAGGGGAATAATGAGGAGGTTCCAAGTTCCAAAGTTTGCTGGGAAAAGTTGTTCCTGTGGGAGGATTTGGAGGATCAGGAGGGAGGGCAGCACTTGGAATGTGTTGGCAAGAGGAAAAGAGCAAGGTGAATTCTAAAGGGATGGAAATGAGAGTGCACAGCGTGGTCAGGCCATGTGAAGCAATAACTGGAGAAAAAGGGATTAAAGTATTGGAGGAATAAAAGGAAAGGAAATAAATTAAAGGTTTCTTTCCTCCTCCCTTAGGGCATGGACTACCTGGGCTCCCGTCAGTACGTGCACCGTGACCTGGCAGCGAGAAATGTCCTCGTGGAGAGTGAGAACAGGGTGAAGATTGGGGACTTTGGGCTCACCAAGGCCATCGAGACAGATAAGGAATATTACACTGTCAAGGACGACCGCGACAGCCCCGTGTTCTGGTACGGCCCAGGCCAGGCCAGGCCAGGCACCCCTCTGCTCCCCAGGACCTTGCTGTTTTTATAAGAGGTCTAAGTGAAGACACACCATGAGAGCAAGGAACAGGCACCTGGTGGACTGGACTCACCTCTTGTGCTGTTGATTTCTTCCTGTATTAATGATCCATTTCCTCACTGTTCAGGGTTTGGTCTCCTTGTTTTCACAGTGCCTTGCTGTGGAACACACCTTCTTTCTTACATTGTCATTTATGTGCAAGGGCTCCAGCAGCACAGCTGTGGCTGCTGAGTTGCTGTGGCTGTGTGTGTGAGCCGTGGGAGTGACGCTGTCCCCTCGTGTCCCCAGGTACGCCCCGGAGTGTTTGCTGCAGAGCAAGTTCTACATCGCCTCGGACGTGTGGTCCTTCGGGGTGACACTCTACGAGCTCCTCACCTACTGTGACTCCGAGTCCAGCCCCATGGCAGTAAGTGGCTGGGACACAAATGGCTGCCAGAGCTGCTTCAATCCCATCACTTAAAAAAAGATTATTCTTGTTTTTGGCAACAAGGAGAGGAATCAGAGAATCGCCGGCTGATTTGGGGAGGGAGGGATCTTAATGCTCCTCTCCTGGCAGCCCTTCCGTGGGGAACACCAGGAAACACCCTGGGGCTTGTCCTTGCAGTGGGGTGAGGGATTCCCAGCTGATCCTGCTGTCCCCACAGGAATTCCTGAAGATGATCGGCCCCACGCAGGGACAGATGACGGTGGCGCGGCTCGTCAGGGTCCTGCAGGACGACAAACGGCTGCCACGGCCACCAAACTGTCCTGAGGAGGTGAGGGAGGGATGAGGGATGGATAAATGATGGATAAATGATGGATGGATGATGGATGGATGGATAATGGATGGATGATGGATGGATGGATGGATGGATGGATGATGGATGATGGATGGATGATGGATGGATGGATGGATGATGGATGGATGATGGATGATGGATGGATGGATGGATGGATGGATGGATGGATGGATGATGGATGGATGATGGATGGATGATGGATGGATGATGGATGATGGATGGATGGATGATGGATGGATGGATGGATGATGGATGGATGATGGATGGATGGATGGATGATGGATGATGGATGGATGATGGATGGATGATGGATGATGGATGGATGATGGATGATGGATGGATGATGGATGGATGATGGATGATGGATGATGGATGGATGGATGGATGATGGATGGATGATGGATGGATGATGGATGGATGATGGATGATGGATGATGGATGGATGATGGATGGATGATGGATGGATGATGGATGGATGATGGATGGATGGATGGATGATGGATGATGGATGGATGATGGATGGATGGATGGATGGATGGATGATGGATGGATGGATGGATGGATGATGGATGGATGGATGATGGATGGATGATGGATGGATGATGGATGGATGGATGGATGGATGATGGATGGATGGATGGATGGATGATGGATGATGATGGATGGATGATGGATGGATGATGGATGATGGATGGATGATGGATGGATGGATGGATGATGGATGGATGATGGATGGATGGATGGATGGATGATGGATGATGGATGGATGATGGATGGATGGATGGATGGATGGATGATGGATGGATGGATGATGGATGGATGGATGGATGGATGGATGGATGGATGGATGATGATGGTGGATAGATGGATGATGGAAGGGAAGGGAAGGTCAGGTCCATCCCTGTCTGGACACTGATTCAGCCCCAGAGGGGTCACACGTCCCTGGTTCCACAGGCCTGACCACTCAGGTTGGAAAACTTTCAGGGGTGCTGGGAAAAGGCATTTCCAAGGGTTTTCAGTATTGTTTTAAGATATTGTTTGATATTAATATTCCCAAGTCCATGGTGTCCCTTCAGAGGGGTCAAGGACTTGCTGTAGTACCTGGATCCAGGACCATTCCTTGGGAATTCCTGATTTTGGCAGTTCCTGGGGTGCAGCTCCCCAGGTGCTGTGCTGGTTTAAACCTGAACTGACCAAACCCCCCTGCTCAGCAACATCTGAGGTGTTTCTGTTCACTCAAGGACACTCTGCTCCATTCTGTTTACTGGAAAACCCAAAGAAATGTTTTAATTCCTTAAAAAAAATCCCTGTTTCTGTTGCCAGGTGGATCAGCTGATGAGGAAGTGCTGGATCTTCAAACACGACGAACGCACCACCTTCCACAACCTGATCCAAGGATTTGAAACAATTATGAGTAAAATGTAATTAATTATTTTTATCCTGTCAGGACTTCAAATGCCCAGCAAACTATCTATGCCCAAGGCTACTTTTTTTTTTTTTTTTTTTTTTTTCTCGTATAATTTCTCCTCTGGCTGAGCTGATGTGGTTATAAAAGATTCTTTTGCCAACAGATGGAAGAGTTGGATTAAAAGAATTTAAAAGATTTGGGCAAAATGAACTCCAGCTCCCTTTGCTGCTGTTCTTGCAGGGCAGTTTTATCCTGCTCTGATTCTGGTTGTGCCACAATTGGAATTGCCCTGATGGATGATGTGAGCTGGGAAAATCCACTGGCATTTCTCAGCTCAAACCTCAGCCACTGGATGTAAGAGGACTCAATTAATAATTTTGAAGTTGGCTGAAAAAATATCCTTCACATGCACTTAAATCCTAGTAAGAAACAAAAGAACCTATAAAATATAGGAAATACAAAATGTTCAGCTCTTTTTAACCCACGAGGTCCCAGTCCTGAGCTCTTAACTGGTATTTTTAAAAAAGTGTTCAAAAGAACCATCCCCAGAAATGTGGAGGGGTGGGCACAGTTGTGCATTTCTGTGAGAGCCCCAATTTTGGGATAAAGAATTTGCTTTTCCTAACTCCACTCCCACATTCTTCCCCCTGGAGCTCAGGAATTCCTGGAGATGGGAAAGAACCCAGTCCATGCCCAGAGTCTGGAGGGGATTATCCCAAAGGAAAAAAAAAAAAAAGGCCTGAGCACCCAGGGGTGTCCTGGGCAATGGAAACCCCTCCAACAAATCTTTTTATAAAGAACATTTTGACTCAGCCCATGAGTGGTTTAACTGGAACCTTCTGCTGCCATCGTTTTTCCTACCACACCTGGAGTTGGAAAATGCTCTGAAGAGATCCTCGAGTTTTGGCAATAATAGAAAGAGGTCTATATATATATATATAAATATATATAAAAATGGTAATTATGAGCTCCAAGGAGGTCAGATTTATTTTTACAGTGTTATTGTTTCTGTATGTCACGTAGGAAGCTGAATTTAATCTGTAAGCACTTTGTTACTCTTTATACAAACAAGTCTAATAAAGAATTTTTTTTTTTCTCCATGTGCCTCCCTTTTTAATCATAAATTAAAGAGTTTTTAAAATGGAATTTCCATAGCAGTGGTGTTCTTTCAAAACTTTTTCCTACCTTATCTAATTAAAAGAGTGCAGAGTTGTTTTCCTCCCCAGAAAATCCACTCGAAGTAAGTACCAACCGTTTATTTTCATTGAAAAGTGTAACAAGTTGAGAAAGTTGCATATACAAACAGTTGAAACAAAATATTACAAGTGAATTCATCAATACATACAGGCAGAATCCCAGAAAAACTCCTGGCTCCTGTTTGTGGAGTTCCAGCAGCTGAGGGAAGAGGGATTTTGACTGGGATTTTTTTTTTTAAGCTTTGAAAATGTGGATCCTGGTCACATCCCAAAGCTTGAAAGGCAAAGTTTAAGACTTTTAATTAAAAAAAAAAAAAATCGGTATTGAAAAATGGCTTCAGTGTTTTCTAGCAAAGAAAAGGGAGAAGGAGGTGGCTCCTGGCCTTGGTGAACTCAATCCAAATGGATTTGCAGCAGGATTCCAAGGAATTGGAATTCCAAAGCCTTGGAATGAGGGCTGGCTCCTCCTTTACCTGTCACTGATGGCAAAAGGAAGGATTGCTGATCTCCAAGGGCTGATGGCAGAACACAACAACTC
This sequence comes from Acridotheres tristis, assembly GCA_037013685.1. Lineage (NCBI taxonomy): Eukaryota > Metazoa > Chordata > Aves > Passeriformes > Sturnidae > Acridotheres > Acridotheres tristis. The sequence continues at coordinate 2,601,404 of CM072895.1, forward strand.
GAGCCAGAGCTGATAAGAAGCTAAAAATACAAAAAGTCTTAAAAAAAAAAAAAAAAAAGTAAAATACACTCAAAAGTGGGAAACAACGTGGGGTGGCCCAGAAGAGCTGTCCCACACCTGTGGAAGGACAGTGCTGCCTCACACTGGGAATGATTTCCTCCATGGAAAAGCTGTGGATTCTCAGCCTAAAAACAAAGTGATTCCACTGGCCAAGGATCAGCTCTCCAAATCCCAGGGAATATTCCAAGGCAGCACAGGACAGCATCTCCCTTTGAGCAGGCATTGCTTGAGAACATCACTGAGGCTCTGGGAATCCATTTGGTATCACTCCATTCCAGGATTAAGAAGATACATTAAAAATTGAAAGGCTGTAAATGCAGAGCTCTTAATCCTGGAAAAAGGAAAGTTGGGAAACCCCCCCCCCACACACATTTGGAGTTAAAAAAATACAAAATAATCACTATCAAGACTTCCTCTTTTAACTTCCTCAGGCTGAGGCCTGGAGAAAGGATCAGCTTTCTTTCCTCTGGGTTTTTATTGCTTTCAGCTGGAGCTGCCCCAGCTCCCCAAGTCCCTCAGGGGACAAAGCCACCCCTGTCCCCTCCTCTCCAAGTGGCAGCAGCCACCGCCTTTGTCACACCCGTCTGTGTCCCTGGGTGTGCCAGGACAGAGCCGGCGCCTCCTGGGACACTCAAGCCCACGCAGAAAGAAATTCCTTGTCTGAAGTTAAGGCAGCAATAAATAACAGAGGGATCCCCTGGGCCGGGCTGGGAATCCATCACTCCGTGGGATGGATCAATCCTCGAGTGGGATGGATCAATCCTCGAGTGGGGTGGATCAATACACCCGTGGGATGGATCAATACACCCGTGGGATGGATCAATCCTCGAGTGGGGTGGATCAATACACCCGTGGGATGGATCAATACACCCGTGGGGTGGATCAATACACCCGTGGGATGGATCAATACACCCGCGGGAGGGATCAATCCTCGAGTGGAGTGGATCAATACACGCGTGGGGATGGATCTGGGGATAGATCAATACACCCGTGGGGGGGTGGATCAATCCACGCGTGGAGATGGATCAATCCTCGAGTGGGGGTGGATCAATCAATACACGCGCTTCTTCTTCAGCGAGGATTCCGAGTAGCGAGCCGGGAATTCCACGGGGCCGGGCTCGGGGGAGGACACGAGGTACGAGGAGCTGCGCTTCGGGGCCACCTGCGGGTGACACAGCACAGTGACAGTGACAACTCTGCCCAACGCCACCAGGGCAGTGCTCCGAGCCCCAGAGGAACGACAGAACTACAACCATTAGAATAGAAGGGTGTAACATCACATGGTGAAGGGTTTGGAGTTTGGAATTCAGGGTTTAAAATAGAGTTATAGGTATAGGGCAAGATGGAGGTTTTAAGGAGTTGGTTTTTCTTCCTTTTTGTCCTTCCCCTTGGGTTTGGGTAGTATTTTCTAATTGGGTAGAAAATGCCACACTGCAGGTCAAGGGCGATTGGTCATTGGGGCAAAAGTAAAAATAATTCAGGTGTTAGCTTTTAACTGGACTGCTTGGCTTTAAAAGACCTTGCAACCATTTCTTCTTTTTAATTTGTTAGCTACAAGTGCTGTGGCACTCCCTGTAACACGGATAAGAATTAATGAACATCTGAGTCCTAATATGAAAATCCTGTCTGTCCTGCATTAATCCTGACTCTGGCAGAAGAGAAAAAAAGAAGATAAAAACTTAATACCACCACTGCCAATGAAGAGTGCTCCAGGCTGGGAATTCCCAGTGAAGTGATGCCAAAGACCCCACTCCTTTGGCTTTGAGCCCCAGGGTTTCCCTAAAAAAAACCCACTGGTTTTTTTTTTAGGACACCTGAGGTGCCTGGGCCTCATCCCACAGCACGTGGATCAGACATGTCCAGCCTTTGGGAGGAGGGACCTTTCACTGCCCTGGAGAGCTGAAGGGGCTGCAGGGTCCTGGCCAGGGGCTGGAAGATGAATTTTCCATCCAGAGGGGTCTGTGCAGGATCTCAGGCCCTGCCTTTACAGGGGAGGGATGGATGGAGCAGCAATGGATCTTGAATGGAAATTTCACTCTGACACACCAGCCCCGAGGGGCCCAGAGTGGGGTTTCTGCTCTGAAATATCCTTCACATGCACTGAAATCCCAGCAACAAGCCCAAAGGCTCCCTGGCTTCACCTTCCCTTTGGAAAAACCTTCCCCAGCAGCTCTCCAAGCACCCTGTGCTCTTCACATTCCCAACTCAAACTGCTCCTGCTCAGGCCAATTTCATCCTGGGGGGCACCTTCATCAGAAACACAAAATTCTTTGAGGAAATGTGGGAAATGGAAATAGAAAAGGTGCAAGACTTTTAAAAAGCTGCATGAAAGGGAATCTCAAAAAAGAAAAACGCAAAAATACTAAAAATACAAGAACAAGAAACAGTAAGGCTATAAGCTGTGTAAAGACAAGCCTCAAGAAAATATGTTAAACAAAATAATAAAGTATGTCAACTTAATAATGAAGCTTTATCCACCGTTTTAAGCTATTACAATACTTGTTTACAAGCATTCTTCAAAGCAACATTTATTAATTGGCCTAAGCAAATGCCTGTCAGCTTTTAATATTACACTATTGACTAAAAAGTTGTTAAAAGACTTAGTAACAAAGAAAACCAACTTTGCTGTTATTAGCAGCTAAAACTGTTTCCATTTCCTGTGCTTAACTCTGTAAAATAAAATTAATAATTATAATGAAATAAAGCTTCAAAACAACTGCTCCAACAATCCTGTCCTGTTGTTCGTGTTTCTATGTAGGTAAATATAAAATAAATTAAAATATCCCAAAAAACCAACAAGGAAAGACTTTAAATCTCTTCAAGCCTTTCCAACAAGGAAAGACTTTGAAGTTCTCGCCCTGTCCTCTTTCTCCTGCAGTTTTGAGAGCCCTGGGGTTGTCACCCATGTCCTGTGTCCCTCCACCAGCTCCTGCCCCACACAAACCCCCTGACCCTGCTCCTCCTGAGCCTCTGAAACAGCAGGATTTTAAAAAAAACCCCAAAAAGCCCCCCAAAAAAAGCAGGATTCCAAGGAGCTGCAGGGTCCCTGCAAGCACAGGCACACGAGCACACCCTGAGCTGGCAGAGCAGCCTCTCCCCTCCCATGTAGCTGCAGTTGCAGCAGTCTGGAGGCCAAGGGAGCTGCTGTGCCTGTGCCAAGGGACTGACTGTGCTCCTCCTGCCTTTTATGGCTCCCGGCATGAACAGCAACATCGCAGGGAGCTGCTCTGCACCCCCCCAGATCCTCTCTGGACATAAACTGAGAGGTGCTGCTCGGCTCAAACCCCACCCTCTCTCTGCTTCTGCTGCCATTCCATCATTTCCAGCCATGTCACAGCTGGTGGGAATCTGAAAACTCAGGTTTTTTTCATGTCCCAGCCCATGGCCAGGCTTTGAACCCAGGAGTCAGGAATTAAAAGGAATGCACTGTCTCCAAAATCTCAAAAAAAAAATAGGAATTTCATGCCTACTGTAAACCAGAAGAATTTAATGCTGTGATGCAAGGGCCAGGCCCCTCAGCTCTGCCATCCAGAAAAACAGGAGCAATGGGATTTACCTACAGCACAGGGACAGGAATTCCTCAGCAGTCCTAAATCCTAACCAGACTCCATAAACTGGCCCTCACTGTTTCCAAAGCATTTGGAAACGTTTCCATTTGTTGATGAAAACTCAGTGTCCACTGGAGCCCCAGCACAGGAAGCTTTGCTCAGTGAGTGTGGCTGAAGAAGGCTGCAGGTGACACCTGGTGGAATTCCAAATAAAAGCCATTTTATCCCCCAGGATCCAGTGTTGGTGATCTGGATGCTGCCCAAGACCAGGCAACTCTGCAGATGCTCCAAGAACTGTTTTAGAAACACACTCAAAAAAAAAAAAAAAAAAAAAGTGTATTTTCCTAATTAGGCAAGTAAAAATCTTTAGATTTATCCCGTGGTTTTAATTTGCTTTTCAGGAAATTTTGAGCTGTTCTCTCCACTCCAGAGATTCTATCCCAGTGCAAACCATCTGCAAGTCAGTCAAACACCCATTTAAACCCAGTGTGAATCTCCTCCTCTTTTCTTACTTTATTTTCCTCCTTCCAGGCATTTTTGCACACTGCTATCTCTCCAAGAAGCTCCCAAGAACCCAGCCTTGCTCTGCCCGTGGGTTTTGGGGCACTGAGAGGAGCTGATCCCCAGATCCTGCAGGGTTCTGGAGCTGGCCCAAGCTCTCCTGACATTCCCAGCAATTGTGTGCAGGAGGGACGCACAGGGAAAGCTCCACTCGGGGGCAGCAGCACACAGGGAAGAGCAATCTGCAGCTCCTGCTCTTCCTCTCCTCTCTCCTCTTCCTCTCCTCTCACCTGCTTTAAGGGATTTGCTGGGGGAGGCTGCAAGCCCTGCTGGGATCCCTGGGCTCCACTCAAAAGGGCAGGCACCACCTGCAGGCAGGTGCTGTAGTCTGGGAAAGATCCACCTGTAAATTCCTGAATCCACAACGGGATCCATGAAGTAGAAGGAAGAAAGGTTTAATAATTTTATTTTTTTTTCTCTCAGTAGGTATTGGAAATACCTGAGTATTAAATTCACAGCAGCTCGGGTGTGCAGCAATTCCTGGAGCAAAATGTGGGATTTGGATGATGGTTTAATTTGTGTAATTCCTTTAAAAAGTGGCTTTCTCCTTTGTCACAAAAACCTCAGCTTGGGCAAGAAACAGCCCTTCCATGCTGGGAAATGCCATTAACGGTGTGCTGCTTCTTGGTGGGAATATTTTAATCCATTCCTGAGTGTTCCAGGTGATTTTGGATGGTGGGATTTTAGAGAGGGATGTTTTGGCTGTGACCCCAGGGGGTGCAGGGCTGCCCTGCAGCAGTGCCCATGCAGTGCCTTCACCCCACACTCTCCAGCCCCTCATTCCTGTGCCAACACACAAAGCAGGTGTCCTAAAGCTGATGGGAGCAACAGCCAGTGGAGACAGCAAGAAAATGAAATTATTTCTCACCTCAGAGGCTCCATTTTCCAAGCCATCCACTCTGGCCTGGGTAGAGTGATGTGCCTGAGCATAATGCTGGTACCACTGCTGGGCAGCCTCCTACAGAGGAGCAGAAATCCTCTCCCATGTCTGCCTCCAATCCTTACAACCCAAAGCTCTCCAAGAAACTTCAAAACACCTTTAGCACCAGTGGTGAAGCTCAAATCAAACATTTAAAGTAATGGTAAGTGTTTAAAACACACAGGAGGCACCCCTGGCCTGGCAGTAAGGCAGGGACAACAATTCCTGTTATGGGAACAGCTCCAGGGATCCAGGGACAGCCACAGCTTCTCTGAGCACCCCCACCCTGCCAGGGAACAATTCCTTCCCAATATCCCATCCATCTCTGCCCTCTGGCAGTGGGATCCATTCCCTGTGTCCTGTCCCTCCCTGCCCTGTCCCCAGTCCCTCTGCAGCTCTCCTGGAGCCCCTTCAGGCACCAGATCCGATCCAGGAGGGGTTTGGCCCCTGGCAAAGCTCAGTGCAGTGACCCTGTGGCCAGGCTGGGAGCCTCCCAATCCAAACCCTCTCCATGCTCAGGAGCTTGGGGGTCACAATGTCCCTGCCAGCAGCCCAGGAGAGTCTCTGTCTCCTCTGGGGAGAAGGCAGCTCTCAGATCTGATCTGTACAGTTCCAGGTTCATACAGACTCGGGATGGTTAATGAAAATCTGGGAATGTTCCCTGCCAGTGTCCTGTGGAAGTGGCTCTGAGCACTGCAGCACTCCCCAAAGCTGCAGCTCATGGCCATGCTCTGAGCACCACGTGGGGCACACGGGGAGCACATCCTGTGCACTGAGAGCAGCTGCCAAGCATCCCCCAAGCTGTGCAGGAACTGGGAGGCTGAGCTCTCTCCTCTGGGATCCAGCCAAAGTTCAAGACTCAAAAACTTCTGGGGAAGGCAAAGAGAAAAAGCCCCTGGTTTTGAAGGCAGAGACAAAAGCCAAGGCAGGGGTGCTGAGAAATCATTTTTTAGTGAGTTTCTGGAGCTCAGGCTCTCAAGAATCAAATTTTTTTCAAGGGTTGTGATTTCAGCAGGGACTGTTCTTTGTGCTAAACCTGCTCTGAACACTGAAAGAGATCAAGTGTCCCTTGAGGAAGAACACCCAGAGAAAACAAGGAGCAGCTCTGGGAGAATCCAGGGGAGGACACCAGGCTGTGCAATTCCTACCTGTGGGTATTCCCCAGGCTGCTGGGAATAACTGAAATAATTTTCCATTGCATGTTGTGATGCAGTTCCCTGAGCCACAGCAGCATCCAGGACATTGTTTGGAAGGCTGGTCTGCTGTGGAGGACTGGAGGCTTTGCTGGCAATTGCTGCTGGGAACACAAAGAACAGAGTTTGAATAAACACCTGGCTTGTGGAAAACACACAAATCAGGTTCTGTTCCAGGATTAAAACTGAAATTTGCCTTTTCACATTAGGCTGTGCCCCAAATTCATCAGTGCTATTAATAACTAAAAGGCTTCTAGAAGTTTATGAGCCTCTGGAAATTTAACCCTGTTTAATTACTTTGCAATTTTAAGACACACTATATGATTTCCTTGAGGACAAATGGTCACTAGATTTACCAGGCAAACAGCATGAATATTTGCCATACTCTGGCTGTGGAAATTTGCAATAAAATGTTTGCTTACCTGGCAGGCAGATACCAGGCAAAACACTTGCCAAATTCAAGTAGGGGTTGGTGCTGAGCCGAATTTCCTTTGGGGGCTCCCCAAGCAGAGAAGTCTGTTTTTTCAAGGGAGTCTGAAAAATGGACAGGACAGTTTGCATTAAATTCATATAAAATTGATCAGAAATAAGGTTAAGTGGCCCAGCAGGGGCACTTTTTTTTTTTGGAAAAAGCTTAGTCTTATGAAAAAACCTCTTAAAATGCAACTTTTGAAATAAAATGAAACTTTTTAAAGTCAATCCTTCAAAGGTTCCATTTTATTTCAGCAATCTGGACACATTCTCTGCAATTTTTTCTTCCAAATAGTTTTTGTAGGAATGTTTCTCTTCAGATTGCAAGTTCCTAAAGGATATTACAAAACAAACAAACAAAAGAAAACCTTTTATATGCGAGTGAAAGAATAATAATCACTCGAGCAATTCCAGATGCAGGGAGTGAACATTAAGTACATGGCCAAGACAAAATCAACTCTTTTCACTTGGAGAAAAATAAGGAAATAAAGGCCAAATGTTAGGAAAAGCATGAATTAAGCAGATGGTTCCCCCAAAATGTCTAAGTATTGATGCATTTATAAAAAAGGTAAATTTTACTCAGGGCAGAAAAAAAAATCTGATATAATGAGGCCACTTAAATGCCATCATCCTCTCATACCTCATCTCCAAGGGAATAAATATATATTAAAGAATTGGTAATTAAAAGTGGAAAATTTATATACACACACAGGCACCTGGAAACCCAAAGGCTCCCCACCACCACCAGAACTGCTCCTGATTAATCATAAAATTCAGCTCCAAGTTCAATTTTTGGCCATTAGAAGAGACACTGCCCCTGAGATAAATTTCACCATCAAACACTGAGGCAAACACATGGAAAAAAGGCCCTGCAGCACCGTGGGGCTGCCTTTGTTCATTCAGCTGGACCACCAAGGAGCAGCATTGTTCTCTCCCCATTACCCACAACTGCAGTGACCTCTGCACGGCTGAGGATGCTCCTGGGATGAAGCAAATTGTACAGGGGAGATGCAGGAGTGGTTAAAATAAAGGAGAGAAGGAGGAGGAGGAGGAAAGGAGGAGGGAAAAAGAGGAAGGGAGAGAAGAGAAAGAGAAGAGAAAGAGAAAGAGAAAGAGAAAGAGAAAGAGAAGAGAAGAGAAGAGAAGAGAAGAGAAGAGAAGAGAAGAGAAGAGAAGAGAAGAGAAGAGGAGCAAAAAGAAGAGTGAAGAGAGAAGAGATAAGAGAGAAGAGAGAAAAGAAGAGAGAAAAGAAGAGAGAAAAGGAGGGAGAAGAGAGAAAAGAAGAGAGAAAAAAAGAGAGAAAAAAAGAGGAGAGAGAAGAGAGAGAAAAAAGAGGAAGAAAGAGAGGAAGAAGAGGAACAAGAGAGAGAGGAAGAAGAGGAAGAAGAGAGAGAGGAAGAAGAGGAAGAAGAGGAACAAGAGGAAGAAGAGGAAGAAGAGGAAGAAGAGGAACAAGAGAGAGAAGACAAAAGAAGAGAAAGAAAGAAAAGGAAAGAAGGAAAGAAGGAAGGAAAGAAGGAAGAAAAGGAAGGAAGGAAAGAAGGAAGGAAAGAAGGAAGAAAAGGAAAAGAAAAGAAAAGAAAAGAAAAGAAAAGAAAAGAAAAGAAAAGAAAAGAAAAGAAAAGAAAAGGAAAGGAAAGGAAAGGAAAGGAAAGGAAAAGAAAGGAAAAGAAAAGAAAAGAAAAGAAGACACGAGAAGCGAGCAGCAGGCCGAAGGCAGTGCCTGTGCTGCAGGCTCCTTACCCCCAGGCTGGAGTCGCAGCTCTTGCTGTGCCCCGGGGCTTTGGCGTGCTGGGCCCGCACGGAGCCGCCGGGGAGGCCGGGCAGCGGCGGAGGGAAGGGCTGAGCTCCCGGCACGGCCTCGCCTTTGTCCGCAGCAGCGCCGGGGCCGCCCAGAGCCTGTCCGAGAGCGGGCTGGGCCGGGAAGAAGGGCAGCACGGCCATCCCTGCTGCTGCAACGGGAGCCGCGTTACACGCTGCACTCAGGGAGAAACTTTGCTGTTACACGGCATTGCTTACACACGGCTCGGCTGGGGGGGAGCGAGGGAGGAGGAGAACAATTTTATTTCTGCTTCACTGCTTTTTGGTCTTTTCCCATCACATAGGCAAGTAACTCCCATCTTAAGCCGATTCAATAAAATTTTGACTTTTCTAAACATTTCCCTGGGGTAACTTACTTAGTGCTTCCTGTCATTTTTAAAAAAACCTGGGAACAACATCCTGGAGGATGCTGGATGGGAACACAGGGGGAAACCCCACCTCAACTGGCATTAGGAGGAATTCTTTTAACTGAAGAGCTGGAAAGTGTTCTCCAAAATGAAAATTTGGATATTGAGAGGAGCTTTCTGCCCTCCCCTGGATATTTTTTCTTTGCTCCTGGTTATGACTCAGAGCATGGCCAGGGCTGCAGAACACAGGGAGCAGTGGAGGAAACAAGATCAGAAAATCCTGGAATGGTTTGGGTTGGGAGGGACTTGAAGGATCATCCATTCCCATCCCCTGCCATGGCAGAGACACCTTCCAGTACCCCAGAGTGCTCCAACCTGGCCTTGGACATTGCCAGGGATCCAGGGGAAGCCTCTGGGAATTCTATTCCAGGAATTCCTCCCCAATATCCCATCTAAATCCATCTTCTTTCAGCTCACAGCCATTCCCTGTGTGCTGTCCCTCCCTGCCTTGTCCCCAGTCCCTCCCCAGCTCTCCTGGAGCCCCTTCAGGCCCTGCCAGGGGCTCTGAGCTCTCCCTGGATCCTTCTCCTCTCCAGGTGAGCAGCCCCAGCATCCAACTGATCTTCCCTCATAAATATTGAGGGCATCAGTGGCACAGAAATTTGCATTCCAAATTGACACCTGTCACAGACTGGTTGTTAAAAACAAATTTCATAATAAAACGAAGGCAAAGAGCAAATTTGAAGGCAAATTTGTGGTGCCTCTTAAGTAACTGACATTTACCTGCTTTGAAAAACCCCACAAAATGTCATCCCTAGACAAAAGCACGTTCCAAGTGCACAAAAAAAAAAAAATGGCAGTAACTGAGCCAGCAGAGTATTTAACAACCTGCTTTTGTTACACAGGGACAAAGTCAGGTGCATAATGTGAAGCTGAGCATTTTTTACTGATTTTGGGATGAAATGAAAATGTCATTTACACTTGAGAGCTTCTCCTCGAGTTGCCAGGCCTGAGCTCACTGCTGGCATCACCCCTATGCCCAGCACTGTCTGCAGCAGCATTGTTGGAGGTTCTCCCAGCAAACCTGGTTTCTAAAAGGAAAGAAGAGAAAACTGTGTAAATGATTCAAATAATCTGCTCACAGCTCCCTTTTTTTTACAACTTCCACATTCTCAACCTTTTCAGCACCACTCAGCCGTTCACAGAACCACCAATGGCTTGGGAGGGAACTTAAAGATCATGGGAGGTGGTGCTAACGATTTCTTTATTTTAGGAATTTTAGGAGTGTTGAGAGAGAGAGTCAGAGTTGCAGGGATGGCCTTACACTGTTTGCCTGCATGTTTTCCATCTTCAGCAGCTGCTGCTGGGGCAGGGGCAGGTGAGCAGGGTTCTGCAGCAGCAGGCTGGAGGTGCTCCCCAAAACTGAGCTCTGAGAAAGGATTAAAACAAGGCTTAGTTGGCAGGCTTAGAGCATTTTCACACAGCACTGCTTGAAGAAATTAAAGATTCTCAGTTAGGACAGCAAAGGAAAATAGTAATTTCCTTCACAGAATTGATTTTATTTCAGATAAATAACCAGATATGTTCCCCTCCACAAAAACTCACATGAAATCCTACTCCAGAGCCATTAAAACCTGACAAATCACAGTGCCTGCAGATTGGCAAGTCCATAAAATATTCACATTGTTCATTCAAAATATTCTGCATCAGTTTGCCACCAGAACTGAGCCACTGAATTAATAACTTTGGGGCACCCTCTTCAGACTCTGCCACTGGTATATTCAACATTATGAGCTCTGGCCAGCACTGAGGCTTAAAATAAACTTTAAAAGATATCATGATTTATGCTGCAGGCCTGGAATTGTCTGGCAACATCATCTGCCAGTAAAATATAGGCTGTTCTATAGCTTGTTGTACAAAAATAAATGTACAGGACACTGTGATCATGCCAAGTCCACTCTTCTTTATTTTTTTTTTTTTCATCACCAAACCTAGGGGATGAAGACTGCAAAACACCATCCAAATATTTCCAAGTCTAGAAATGTCTCTGGGTGGCAGGGTTAAATTCCCTAGGGAAAAACTAAAATATGATCTTCTGAACTAATCTATGATCTTCTGGAGTCAGAAATGTGCTTTTCCAAACAAAGATGTGCCATATCTAGATTAGTTATGCATCTATTTTAATTGTCTCAGTGATTTACAGGGCTAGTTATTGTCACCAGTGCCAGGGGCTGCTCCTTCTAAACTTGGCTCCAGTCACAAAGTCAAAATGGTTCATTGCAAAACTTTCAGAAATAAAAGAGTGGAAAAATCAGTTTGGTCAGAATCTTCAGAGGAAAGGCTCTGGATTAACCAAGATTTAATAAATGAGGAAAACATCCCTGAGAAAGCTGAAAATGCATTATTTTGTCACAGAATAATTTATAACTCCGAGAAATTAAGAGAAACAAGTTGAAAATCAGACTACCTCGAGTTGAAAAATTACTGGGTGAATAACCTTCAAATCCTCTCTGTTGGATCCTTTTTAAAGAATTATTTTAAAATATTTATTCACATTCTGTCACTTTGCAAAGCCCTGAATATAAAATAAAAACCCAAGAAATGCAGGCAGCTAAATCAGCATGACTGGGGAAGTGTTTCAGTGACAACACTGAATTTCAAGACAATAAAAATAAACCAGTGAGCTGCTTCTCTGGCTTTAGAGAATATCCCAGAAGAGAAAAATGTGACTTCTAGGAGACATTTGGATCATCAAATCCTTCTAAAATTCAGATTTGGAGCTCATTAAATGACAGGAAGCTCCCAGGAAGAGAATGAGACAATTTTAAGTCTCTGGACAGAGAAAAGATGGAGTTGTTTGACTGCAGTTTTTCCCAAGCCAAAAACCACTGGAAAAAAAAACCCTTTGGATCATCATCAATCCCACTGTTAATTGTGAAAAACATCCCTGGCTCCAGCTGTGAGCACCAAACACTCACACTGCCTTCCAAGGAAGCACAGGCTGAAGAGAGAGCAGCAGGAACTTAAAACAGACCAACTGAAAATGTCATTTGAATTTAAAAAAAAAACAAACAAAAAAACCCCCAAGAATTGTGTATTTTTTTTTTTAATAGGGGCAAAATTAAGCAGCGTTTATTCGAAATTAAAATATTTACCCAGCAGTTTTTAGAGAAAAAACCAGAAAAGCTCAATATACCTAAGAAATATTTCTGCATTTTAGTGGGTCTTTCTTAAGATCTCTAAAAGAAGTTTGCCAAAAGAACTGCAGAAATAATTGATGCTGAAGAGGATTTTAATTTTTAAATGGAAATTTATGAAACATCAGAAATAATAAGGCAAAGTGATCGACTCCAGCCCCTTGTAGGTATTTGTGTAAATCCCTACCACGAATATTAAATTCAATTTTTGGCTCCTGGCAGAGCTGGAGAAATCCCTGAGAGCAGCTCAGCTCAGCTTTTGGCTGAGGGTTCATTTTCTCATTCTCAATTTCTGGCATAAACTCATCCCAAAGATCCTTTCCAGGATCTCTCAGGAATTCTGGTGCCCATCTGGAATTTCAGAAGAACCTTGAGGGGTTTAATGGTAAAGAATTAACTCTGCAAATCGCTATTTTTTTATGGCACATTTGGGTCCCTGCAAGCTTGAAAATGAAGCTGAGGGTGCTGAATTTGTTGGTTTTTATCAAATAAAGCCATAAAATCTCTACAGGAGTGTGGCTGAGCTGCTCCAAGGGATGTGCCAGGCTCCTTGAGAGCTCATTTAAAAAGGATTTTTTTTTTTTTCTGCCAGTAATGACCAAGTTTTGTCTGCATTGGCAAGTTTGAAATCAAAAATTTAGATAAAATAATTCCATTTTGGACAGTTAGCACTGCCTGCTCCCCCATCTCAACACTTTCCTTAGAGCTCTAACAAGAATACTTAATTTTAGTTGTAATTCCTTAAAACTTTAGGATTTCTCATTTAAACATCTCCCCAAATACCTCTTCTGATGACAGTTTTATTTGTCACATACCTGATGAACTTTATTCAACTGCAAAAAAGGTGGCCCAACTGCTGAATTGATGAGGTGAGGTAAACCTGCAGATGCTCCAAGAACTGTTTTAAGAAACACACCAAAAAATCATGTATTTTACAAATTAGGCAAGTAAACATCTTTAGAATTACCCTGTATTTTTAAATTTGCTTTCCAGGAAATTTTCAAGTGTACAGAAGTGCCTAAGGGAAAGCCAGGCTGGTTTAGGGTGGGAGAGGCTGTGAAACCTTTTGATGTTCAATGACCAGAATGTGAGAGCTCAAAGGTCCCCTCCAGGTGCTCCTCCACACCTGAGAGTTTCACTCCTGAGCTGATTCCAGGCCTCAGCTTTATCTGAAGTGCTTTAAATTCAGATTTAGGTCAAGTGTTTCTGCCCTGAAGTGGTCACTTCACACCCAATTTCTGGTTTTTTTGGTTTTTTTTTTTTGTCACCACACTCTCAGCTCTCTCCCACTTGATCTCCTCATCACCTGGTTCCTGCTCTGAGCACTTTCACTGTTGGAAATGTGATTAATTAGGGTTTATGTTTATTCACATCCTAATCAGAACACAGAAATGTTTCTGGCTGATGCTGTAATAAACACTCTGCACAGCTGTGGCAGCAGCCAAAAGAATAAAGATTTACATTGGCAACAGGAGAGAGACTCAGGCTGCAAAACTCAGATCTAGAATCAGATTCCAGTTTAGCAAAGTCTTGCAGAAGACATTTCTTTCTAAACCCATTTCTAATACGAATATTCAGAGCCCAGAGTTATACAAGGGTATTTGTAGGAACACTGAATTTTACCCCAACAAGAGCATAACAAAGGACCTCTTGCTTTTGCTTCCATAAAATGTGAAATTATCTGCACAAACACACTGAAGCAGTGTCTGCACAGATTCCAAACATTATTTCCACTTAAATGTTTGCAAAAGCCTTGCAGCACAAAGAACAGGGTTTCATTTTGCATTATTTCAGAACAGCTTACCAGGTTTAACAGCGTGGCCACGCAGCTGGGGCTGCAGCAGCATCTGCAGCATTGCTGGATTATTAAAACTTTTCATGATCTGCACTGGATTTGGCTCTGGAAGCAAACCTTTCCTATTGTTCCTCATCTCCAATGAAGAGATAAAAAGTGTTAGAAGCAGGAGAAAACAATGAATGCATTTAAATCCCTCCAACTCCAACAGCAATGTACACATTTCATCTGACACAGAAAAAAACCAAACATTTCCTTCCCTGTTTCCTGCTTTTTTTCCCCCCTTCAAATGAAACACCTAACAAATGATTCCAACAAAATTTCAAGCGTATTTCCTTTTTTCCCTTAAACCCAGAGTTATCAGTACAGGAGAATAAGAAATGTTGCCATGAGCACCATATCTTAGAACAGACTTCTCATCTCTTTTACAGAGATGTGGTCTGAGCTGGCTGAAGAGAGGGAACTCTTCTGCCTCTCCATGAAACATTGATCACATCCAATTTTCTAGGAAATCATTTGATAAGACATGTGGGTGTAAAAAAGCTTTCTTCTACCTCGAGCATGAAATGAACTTATTTCTCCTGCCTTGAAATTTATCTTAAAGCTGACAAATTCTTGCCTCTGTGTTTTAAACCAAGTTTTAGCTCGTCCAATGACTCATTCCCACTTTTGTTTTGAGCTGGAATGATTTCTCTTACAGATTACATTTACTAAAATCTCAGAGCTACGTGGGTGTAACTTTGTGGTGTTTTCTGGATGTATTTTATTTTCTTCCTGGCCATCTTTGCCTAGGAAGGAGCTTGAGCTGGGTTGATGATAGAGAATTCCAGAATGGTTTGGGTTGGTTAAAACCCATTGGCTCCACCCTTTACCATGAGCAGGGAGTTTTCCTCTATCCCAGGCTGCTCCAAGCCCTGTCCAACCTGGCTTTGATAAACCCCAAATGCTTCCTAAGCCTGGCTCCTTCTCCTCACTGTGCAAAGCCCCAGCTCAGGCTTGATGAGCTCATCCCAAAGAGATTTCCAGGAATTTCACCTGCTGGAATCCTGGAAACTGGGAGTTTGGAACTTTCTGTGCTCAGGCACTGACCCCCAAAAGAACACTGCATTTGACCTGAGGCCATGGAGAAGGTTTCCAAAACTGAGTGATAGAATTGGGATCACGAGTGTGCAGTTTGACTAGAAGTGTGTAATATCACAGAGTGAAAAATTTAGAATTTAGGGGTTTGGAACATAGCAATATATAGAGAGCAAAATAGAGGTTTTAGGGCAGAGGTTTCTTTCTTCTTCACCTTCCTCATGGGTCTGGGTGGTATTTTTGTAATTGGATAGAAAATGCTGCACTGCAGGTCACGGGTGTTTGGTTATTGGGTCAAAAGTAAAAATAATTCAGGTGGCATTTCTTAATTGGACAGTTAGGCCTTAAAAGACCTTGTAGAGAGAGACATGTCTCCATTTTTATTTGTTAGCCACAAGTGCTGTAGCACTCACTGTAACATAGATAAGAATCAATAAACATCTGAGTCCCAACAAGAAACACCATCTCCTGCACATTCAACCCCGACCCTGGCAGAAGCAAAAAAAAAATTTAACAAGTGATACTCACCATCCTTTGTGCTGCTATCAGAGCTGCCAAGGTGCTCCTGCCCGGTGCTCCAGGGGCACAGAAGGACACCTGGACCCTCCTGCCGTTGATGGTCACCCCGTCCATGGCCCCTCTGACGCTCTCGGCCTGCTCGGCGCTCTCGTATTCCACCACGGCAAAGTCGCCGCTGCCACCGTCCTCATCCTGGGCAAACTGCAACAACAACAGCGACAACAACGACAACAGTGCCAGCACTGCATGCAAAACGGCAACTCCTGCAGCTGCCCTGCGACGCTGGCACTGTGCACACACACGTTCACAGAGCTGGGGAATTGCAGCTTGGAAATTCTTCTCAGGAATGGATTTCTCCTGACTCTCAGCTCCATTGCCAGGCTGACAAGCTGACTGCAGCTTCGGTTAGGGAGGAAGTGTCCCAGGGTGACAACATGGTGACAAACAGAGTGGAATTCATCATCAACATTAACCCCTGGTGTCTTTGCCGTGTCCAATGAGCTCCTGTCCTGTCCTGGCTGCACTGACACACTTTAAATCCGGGCTGTGTGTACAATAAATTGGCCTTTTTTTCCCCAAAGAGCTCCGTGTGTGTTGCTGTCCTTTCTCTCTCTTTTCAGCCCAGTAACCACATGGCACCTGTCCCTTGCAGGATCTTGCACAGCTGGCACAACCCAAGGTTAATATTTCCCCCCCAATCCATGAGGTTTCTGTCTCGAAATGCTGGCAGTAACTTGGATATCACATCTTCATTTATTTGGCATTCATGGTTATCTGCTCATTCCTTCCATTATCTCCTCCATTCCCACCTTCACTTCCATCTCACCTCATGGAGAACCTCAGCTATGAAATGCATTTAACACATATTTAAAGAAAGCAGCAATGAGAAACGAGCTGTAAATACAGCTGGATGCTACAACCAGTTTTATTTTGCAGGGATCATTATAAACTCGTTATTCTTCATTTTTTTTTTTCCCAGCCTCCAATAGTCAAAGTGTCGTTCATCAGGGTGCACGACAGCTGCTGAAACATGCAACAATGCAAATTCCCCCAGGATCTGGTGCCTTTTGGGAGCATGTGAAGGCTGTGGTTGTGGGGAATGCCAAGAGAAGATGCCAGACTGATCAATCAAGCAGACTGGAAAAGGGCTTACGTGGCAAACACTGCTCTGCCCTTTGTGTGCAGACTTTGAGAGAGAATGAGCAGATTTAAATCAAACAAAAAAACGGGGTGAGGAGGGAGGGGATGAAGCTTAGGCAAAAATCTCCAGGCCCTAAATGAATGGGAATGATAAACTGATAGCAGCTCTGGTGTGGAAGAGACAAAATCTCCTCCAGATTGCACTGGATAAAAACAACCTCAGCCCCACAAACTTCCCCTGACAATGGACATAGAAATGTCAAAGATTTGGAAGAAAACCAGGGTGGTCAGATCTTTACTGGCACTGTTACAGCCTGGCTTCTGAGCAGAGCTCTGGAGAACACATATTTCCTATATAAATACATTTTCTATTTTATTAGATACCAGTTTAGGTGCACTAAGATCTGGGTTTGAAGCTATGGAAAACCTGTATTTCAGTTTCAGCTAAAATGAAACTTAACATGTCCCTTAACATGTCCCAAGTGCAGCCACCAATATTCCTGCAAAGGATTCAGGAATTTTTCAACTTCCCAAGTAAACAGGTACTGAAAAAAAGCTCTTTATTCAAGAGTGAAGATCTTTTAGTGACAATTTAAAGTTGACAGAAGAAAAGAATGAGGTTTTCTAGTTCATTTTGTTGAAACAAAGGACAAAACACATTTTTCCTAATATCCATGTCTAAGTATTTAGCTTCAGCTCTTTCTGACAGAACATTTCTGTTGTCAATAGAGGAGAAATCAAAATGATTTTTTAAAAATGGTAGCTTTGGAATAAGATGAAATAACCCAGAGTTTATTTCATGAGTTCAGGTAAGAATTTTGGGTAAAGGATTGTATCTATTTGATGAAATACTGCATGAGCTCCCAGCAGAACTAAGCCATGGCAGCACCACAAGAGCTACATTAAAGTTTTCCAGGAAAAAAAAAACCCAAACTTTTCTCAAATTCCCCCCACACTGAGGTTTCTGCTGCCCTGTCCTCTCCCACATTTCTGTCTCTACCCACCCCATCACATCCCCCCCTCTTTGCTTTTTCCACCTTTTCTTGGGTCTTCTCTTTCTTTCTTTGTCCTCAATTTTTAGGTCATCTCACTCATAAACCCAGAATTAATCAGCATCCATTTTACTCCCTTTTTCACCTATTACATCTGAACTATTTGTTTTCCTACCTCCACCCTCCTGTATTTTATAGCAACAGGAATATTTACTGACCTGAAGCAGACAGTCTCCTCACCCACACCAAGTGTGACCCAAGATTTGTTATGATTTAAAAAAGTAAAAAGTCAATTTTTGAGTGCCTCTAACTGCATAGCAGAGCTCTGCCACTGAAACACATCCTTCCCCAAGAAGTCTGTTTTCTTTGAAGCTCAGAATTTTGAAAGGATGGTGAAAAATTGTTGGGGGAGCTGATAACAGCCCCCGGATTATTTGACAGCTGGAAAAAAAAAGCCCTGAAGGAAAAGACTTTAAAGGATCAATCTGTTGAGCTAATTAAACAAAGATTGAGCAGGAGACTTGAGTACAGCATTTAATACCTTCTTACAGGAAAAAAATAATGGGGAGCAAAAGCTCCTTAATTTAGGGATCAGTGAGGTGAGGCTGAAGCCAGACACATTCCCAGGCTCGAGACAAAAACTGCCAGGAATGGGAATTTTCTGGGAAGAGTTCATTCCCATCTGTTCATCTCCTGGTGTGTTTGGATCAAGCAAAGCCTAAGGATTTATTTTGGCCAACTCCAAGTTGCTGGGGCTGGAGAAGAGCACCAAGGAGGGTGGGAAGGCCTGCAGGGGGTCAGGCTGCAGATCCTGCTGCACCTTCTGCTCCTCAGGCTGGGGATCCCTGGGTGCTCATCCCTGGGCTGATCCCTGAGCAGCCTTCCAAGAGACTTAAAGGGAAAAAAACCAACAAAAAAACCCCCAAGCCTGCAGCTGAAATCTGTGTGATTACAAGGAAAGATTTCCTTCCACTGTTTATGATGATTTATCTGTGCCACATTTATTTGTGGTCTCCATCTCACAAGCCACGAGGATGAGAAGGAAACTTTTACACTACAAAGGCAAGGATCCACCTCTTCTGTGCTTCCCAGCTTTCCAAAAGATGTGTCATTTCTATCCCTGGCAATACCCAAGAGCCCAAACCTGCATCTTCCTCAGCTGGGGAAAAACACGTTAAATATGAATATATTAATTATATGATGTATTTTGTATCATCTGAACTGTTGCACTTGTATTCATACACTCTGGTTTTCTGTGAGCAATAAAACTTTCAGCAATGTTTACTTTAAAAGGTCTCAAAATGCAAATTATTTTCAGTAGATGACGTAAGGGGATAGTAAAGACATAAAGGGATGTCTTAGAAACGTTTTGCTGGTATTTTACTGGAGTGGTGTCCTGAGGAATTCCCAGACACCACGGATCAAGCACTGCACACCCAGAGCAGTTCAGCATCACTAACTCCCATCACTGAGAAGATGCACAAAATAACAAGAAAATAAAAATAAATAGGAAAAATAAAAGTGGAAAGACAGCAAGAGTGAAGTGAGGCAATCCAGCAATCCCAGCCTTGGTTTTCCCATAAGACAGAAACCCAACATACCTGACAGAACACAGGTTTGTACTTGAGGGAGAAAGCCTGCAGCAGCTCTTTCGAATCAGCACAGTCTTTTTGTAATTTATCCACACAAAGGCACTTGGAGTGAATGAGGTTTGTGGTCAGCTGGTTCACATCCATCCACTGTGCAAACAGAGTGCTGTCCTCCAGCTGCTTGCCCAGCAGCTCCAGCCTGGCCTTGGCAGCAGAGTCCTTCTTCATGTACTCCACGAAGCCATAGCCCTTGGAATGGCCGGTGAGCTCGCTGTACACCAGGAAACATCTCTCCACATTGCCATAGGCACGCACCAGTTCCTCAAACTCCTCTATGCTGAGGGAAAGGGGCAGGTTGGTGATGCACAGCAGAGCATCTGTGGGCTGCAGCTGCACAGAGATCTCCTTGCCACGCAGGGAATGCTGGTGGAATTTCCTGATGGCGCTCTGGGCCTGCTCCCCGTTTAACAGGGTGACAAATGCTGCAAGAGAGCAGGAGTGGGGACATCACCTACCCCAGGCACACCTCTCCCTCCCCCTGAAAGCACGGTGAGAGCTGCAGGCTCAGCCCAAACATGCAACAGATAAATATTTCTATTATATACATTGTATAAAACGTCTAAATTCTGGTTTTAGCAATTGAACACCATCAGCAATTAACTCAAAAAGTGACTATGCTGTGCTGCACACAACTTGGAACCCAACCAGATTTTGTATCTGGGGAACAAAATTAAATATTCTACTAGCAGACTATTATTTACTAAATTAAATATTTCACTGATGATCTGTCAACACATCACAGATTCTATGGAATCTCTTTGATAGCAACATCCACAAGTTCTCACTTTGGGGTTAACAGATCTTTTTTGGGGGTTTTCAGTCCATAAAGCATTTCACACAATCCCAAACCACATGAGGGTGGCAGGGATCTCCTGAGGGCCTCTTGCCCAACCTGCTCCTCACACAGGATCACCCAGATGGGTTCCCAGGATCCCAAGGGATGGAAATTCCACAAGCTCCAGCAGTGCTGGGTGACCCTCACAGGGCAGAAGTGTTTCCTGATACAAACAAACTGCAAATGCACCTGAAGCTGGGCAGGTTTCCCTGTCAGGCACAGGGGGTTTGTCCCAAGAGAGGCCTCAGGACCAGTTTTCCACAGGAATTCAGGCAGCTGAGGTCAGCTTGGTCCCAAAGGGACACTCCCTGAGCAGAGACCAGAGGGGACCAAAAAACTTCTGATCAATACCAGAAAGTTCCCAACTTTCACTGGCTTTGGTAGAAGGTGACAAAAAAGGGACTGAGGGACACCAGACAAGCTGTGACAGTCCATGATGTCACACACAGCACATGATGTTCCTCACAGAGCTGAAACAGATGAAAGTTTTAAGTTCTCACCTGTTCTTTTATTCCTGTCCACGTAACAATACTTGATTTCATAATCTTTAAACAAGTCGTGGATTTCCTGCAAGGGAAAAGTACAAGTGGAATCACATAAATAAGTCACCAAACCAAGCAAGTGTACAAATTCATCCTCATTTCAAACAAAACCAAAAACTTTCCCAACAAACAGAAAAATTCACCATAGAAACACCATCAAATATTTGTTTTCAAAGGAGTTGGTTACACTGCTGCAACAATGTTTTTATCTCACATATAAAACTGGCTTGCTGAATTTGATTAATTTACTTTTCATTCTCTGGGGTCACATAAACACAAAAGGGTGTCCTGGAACTGTCTTTTGATAAAGACAAATAACATCACAGCTCATTAAATAGCAAAACCCTCTCCATTTCTCTGAAGTACAACTGGCATAGCTAAAATACCACATGGGCAAGGAACACTGGCAGCATCACATCACCCAATTTATCGAGGGCACAAAGCTGCCCCAAAACCCAACAGTTGCTTGAGTTTCCTGCTCAAGTTCACTTTAATAGATTTTCACTCTTAATAATGGATATTCTTTCACCCAGCAGATAATTGTGGCCAGAGTACCCCCTGGAAAGTATCCTCTATCAATTACTACACAGCTGCTCAACACAGAATCAATCCCAAGAGTGTTATTTGCTCCCACTAATTAATGGGAAGACAGGAGGGATAGGTAAAAGCAAGTCTAAGAGGAGTTTGCTACAGCTATTCCCAAAAAAACCAAGGTGCACATGCCCCAAAAACCTCACAAATTATTGCCAGCTCAGTGGTGAGAAAGCAGAGATGAACATTCACCACCCCAAGGAAAAACCAGAAGTAATAACCTGGATATTTACATTATTTTAGCTGGATAAATCCCACGTACAAGAGTGCAAGATGATTTCTGCAAGCAAAAAAAAAAAAAAATCAACCAGCTCTGTCTGAAAGTTGAATTGCAGCTGATTTCCAGCAGCTGAGTGTAGTTGTCAGTTTGGTAATTTAATATATGGAGCCTAAAGGTTAATTGGGTTCTCTGTGAGGGGTATCAGGTGCACACCTTTTAGTCAAGAGAGCACCAATCTCTGGTTTCACTATTTAACAGCTGTCAAATACTGCATTAATAAAATATGGCAGCATTTCTCCAGCCACCACACCTCCTCCAATAAGGTGTGATAAGGATGGGGTTTCTGAAATGCAAGATATGCCCAAAACTCAAGCCAGGGAGGGGATTTGAGTGTGGACACCTCTCAAACAAGAATTAGGTGGTTCTTTCTCAGGTGTGAGACACTGAGAGGACACTTTCTGTACAGTTTTGGCAGCTCAGTTGTGCTGTGTCACTGAAGAGTCCAAAAAATCGTTTCTGTCCCACTCAGAAAAAGAGGGGCATATTTGCCCTTTCCATTTCCTGTATTATTTTACAAGAGCAACACTGAAAGTTTTATATGACGGTTAGGTAGCAGGAAATAGAATTTCAAACAGCTCTGAACACTCTTTTTAAAGTCATCTGTGTATCAGATGATTCCACATGATTTCCCAGTAACTGCCTGAAACTCTGAGAGGAAAAGCAGCCACTACTGAACAATTCTTTGGGGAATAATTATGAGATCTCATATAAAAACTGATGAGAATATAAGGGAGATTTAAAATAAAGCCTGATTTAAGCACAGGAATTTAAACACCAACTTCCACAGGTGACTGCACACGCGGCCAGGTTTGTGCAAAGGGTTCTTCCAGGAACCTGGTTCTGGTTCTTGTGCTCTGGTGGGCTCTTGGCAGGGCTGGGACCTTCACCTGTGGAAGTGGGGCTGTGCAGGGTTTCAGTGAAAGCATTTCTCACATAAACACTGCTCAGGAGGGTTTACAGAGATAAAACACACCCTGCCAACTCCAGCGAAATGTGTACTCCTTGCAATTAAACAGCTGTAAATATGTGTGTTACACTGAGATCTCTCTGCTTGCTAAGCCAGGCACTTCTCGAAACTTCACCTCCAACGTCTCCCAGCACTCAGGTCCGGTGCAAAAGAAGGAACAGAGCTCCCATTGTGATGCTGTTCCCACTTTCACTCCCCACTTCCAGGGCAGAAGTGTGAGGGGAGCAATGGGAAGGGCTCAGCTGATGGCCAGGGTTGGCCCAGCAGGAAATGTGGCTCTGGAGGAGAAGGGGCTCAGGCAGGTCAGGCAGAGAGAGTGAGACCCCGCTCCTGCTGAGGAATGTAAGCACAGGATGTTTCCCTGAGAACAGAAACAAACAGCTCCGCTGCTTCCCGTTCCCCCGCAGCTCCTGCACCCCCAGCCCAGACTGGGAGAGGGAGCAAACCCTGAGCACTGAGCTCCGAGCTGGAGGAAAGCAGGAGTAGATTCATGTAGTAGGACCCCAGCTGGTCTGGGGGTTAGGGAGGGTTAATGAATGAGATTTGGTTAAAAATCCAAGCAGACAGCAGGGGACAAAACAATAATTTAAGTTACAAAAATCGAATTACATTCGATTATTCTCACCTTCAAACTTAAAACATTCCCATAAACTGACCCACTGCAATACAACACAAACTCTCAAAATCCTGGCATCTCTAACCATGCACTAACAAAAAAAAATACATTAATGAGGTACATAAAAGATTGATTTATAGATTTTCAAATACCATTACAGACTCCACAATTTCTTGAGGACACACTTATGGCAGAATGATACCTTCACTTTTAGTCAGTTTTTCCTCCATATAGAATTACATTTTATGGCCAAAAGACCAGGTCATTTGTCCAGTCACTGATCAGAACTAAGCAGCATCCAGTTAACTTTCCAACTGGCCACTGCTACCATAATGCAAGAAAACCTAATTGCTTAAAGCTGCTTAAAGTGTGGATTTTCAGCTGCTAATTGAACACCTTTATAAAAAAGCAATATCTTTCCCCTAGGTCCATCAGACTCAGAGTGACACCACACCTGAGCAGTGGCCACCTGCCCCAGTGCCACCACCTTGTCCATGCTCCAACATCTGCACCCCAACATCCTGGTGACAAAACTGCTCCTCCTAAAGGGCTTCTTCCTCTTTGATAAATCAATTAAATCTGCTAATCTAAAAAACTGACAACTCCCACAGTATCCTGCATTTAACCACATCCTATTAAACATCCTATAAACAACAGCAATATTTACCAACACACTGGAGGCTCGAGTGTCACACATTGGACAAAGCAGATTTTGAGAACAAAAATATTAAGCAGTTCTGTCTGGTTCCTTCCAGCCTAAACCACTGCAGGATTTTGTGCTCCTGGAAAATAAAGTCTAGCTACTCTACAGCCCCTTTTAAGTTTTAAAACATATAATCTTGTCATCAGTACAAATTAAAATTGTAACTACAAAATAAGCGGTCATATGTGAAAATTAGCAGAAAAAGGAAACTCAAATATAATAAAGGGAGTTTAAGAGAAATCACTCTTTATCCTATAAAAAAGCATATTATTTTCTACTGTAAATGTGGTCTTGAAATACTTCAGTTCTTGCCTGTCCTCTCTTGGGTAGAAAAACTGACAACTGAGTTTCCAGCACTTATTTATCAATTTGAGACTTGCACCTCTGAGACAGAAAGAGTTCCTTAGAGAGGCTCTTTGTGTTTAGTACCTGCATTGTTTTAAAAACAAATGAGAAAGGGACTCATTCACAGGCACATTGATCAAATTAGTAAAACTCACTGGTTTATTTCTAATAAAAGCAGCTTTTCCTACACAGACTCTCAGAGTGCAAGGGAAAAAATAGCCAAAAAATTCTCATTACTCACTTGGAAGAATAAATAAAATATACATATGAATGTATATAAAGTCTGAAGCACACCAAACTCAAGCACTGTTCTCTCTCTAGATGTAAAACTAGACTTGATATTAAATGTAATAATTGTGCTATTCTGGCAACAGAATATTTAACAATTCTAAGGGTGCCTGGCCAGATTTCTGCAGTGAGCTTTAGAGAAGTCTCCAATATAAACACTCTCCAAGCCTGGTCTATAACTTGGCTCTCACTGAGCAACTGAAGGCCTGAACTTCACATGAATATCCTTGAAATGAGAATCAATTAAGTTTAAAGTAGTTACTTGGCTAACCAAGAAGTTTTAAATCATCTCACAGCTGAAAAAGGCTTTGTTCCATTTGTGCAGGCAGGACAGGAAAAAGAGAACCTCTCAGAAAAAACCAAAAACTTTACACTTACAAAATGATAAAATGGGGTGTTCATCAGAGTCACATTTTAGGCTGCTAAATATTTGAGTTCATGACATGACACATGGATTTCACTGCAGATATTACATAAACAAGAAGTAGTAAACAAGAGAATATTGACACAGTTTAAATAATGTGTTACTAAGGGGAAAACCCAGAGCTCTGCTGGAGAACAAGTGCAGCACTCAGCACCGACAAAAGGGTTAATAAAAAACCAAAATTATGCACAGTGCAATTTTAACCAGCTCCTGATCAGAGAGGTAGGAGGCCCTCAAAATTTCATTAATTGCTGGATAAATCCCTCTAAGAAGCAACATTTCAGGCAGACTGGGCTCACCACACGTCTTCCTTCCCGATTTCCAAGTGGATTTCAGTGCTGAGTTGAAGGAAGCTCTCAGAGGAGCAGAGCTGCAGGATCCAGGTGAGATGTGGCAGATGTTGACCTGCCCAGGAACAGCGAGCCCTGAGGTGTGTCCCAAAGCTCCTGCTCAGCTCATTCCCACAATCCCAAACCAGGAAAGCTGAAATGCATTCACACCTGTCATTCCGGGCCATAAAGTGCTTTTGGGGCAAACCTTTGTGTTTGGGAATTGATTCTCACTGTTTTAATATCAGAGCTCTCAGAGATCTTTAGTGAAGTAATGTAAGAAAATGTGAAGACAGGAGAACAACAATTTCTCGGTGGAATGAAAAACTTTTTCCTCTGATCTTCCAGAGACTTTTGGGAGTGTTGTTAGTAAGAGGATCTTTATGGGACTGGAAATTAATTCCATCATCCTGGGTATACTGGGTGGTGTGAGAGCTAAATGAAAGAGGGAAAAGACATAGAAAGAGGTAACTTGAGAGAGCAAGAGCTCAAAGCAAAAGAAAAGTAACAAAGAAAATTTTAAAATGTCCATCTTAAGGCATGAGAGCTGCTCCCTCTGCACAATGTGCCTTTCATGTTCAGGCAGTGTGACAGAGGAGTAATGAAAACACAAAGACCCTTCTACTTAAAGGTCTGGCATCCAACAGATTGGAGAGAGCACTTCCTCAAATCATCACACCTCATTAGAGGCTTTCCAACAAGGAAAAATGATGGCTAATCCAGGGAGAAAGGGAAAAAAAAATGCCACAACCCCACCAGAAACAGCACCATGCTAAGTAGTGATTTGGCTTTTAATCAGGAGCAGACAGCAGAGAAAAAACTGAATGGGCCCATCAGGTTCCAAAATAAATCCCTGTCCCAGGAGGACTGGACCAGGTTTGTATCAACACCTCAGTGTTTCACTGCTCTCTGGATTCTGTCCCACCCCAGGAGAACCACGGGCTGTTAAAATAATTCACCAGCCCTACATTAAAGTAGAGCATCCCCTCCATCAGATTTATTTTGTAGAACTGTGACATGGTGGCAATTAGGGATAATCAACACAAAAATGGTTGGGAGCAAGTGCATCTTGCACAGCATCTTCTCTTATCTGCAAAGAGGAGAAGCAAAAAGCCAACAGCTCTTGCTGGGCAGCTGATCTTGGCACAGAACACTGGAGATTTGGCTACAAATCTCAGTCGTGATGAACAAAAAAAAGATAAATAACCCAAGGTCTAATCTTCCCAGCAGGAACTCCATGGGACAGGAACTGGTATCCCATAGCAGAGTCTGCTGATGGTGTCTCAGTGATGAGCCACTGCCCCTATGGAAGTTCATCAGCCACAAAGAAGGAGCCACTAACAGTGAAAAAAAACAAAACAAGAAACTGGGGGAAACCAAAATCAATTACTGAAATCCAGTAGGGTACATACAGAAAAAAATTTAAATGGTAAAAACTACCATTTTCCTGGTTTGGGATGTGACAGAATTCATTTTGTTCTTACTGGTTCAGGGCTGTTTTGACTTTAGGGTGACACTAATGCTGGTCACACAAGCAGAGCCAAGGACTTTGCAGTTTCCCATGCACAGGTGCATGGAATGCCAGGAGGGAGCAGAGCCAGCACAGCCAGGGGGATGCTCCACACCACACAGTGTCATGCCCAGTACATGAACTGGGAGCAGCTGGCATCAGTCACTGGGTGCTGAGCAACTCTGCTGGGCATCACTTGTTTCTCTTGGCTTTAATTCCTTCTCATTACAATTAATATCAGTATTATTTGTTTTATATTAATTTTAGATATGCTTTGTTTTGCTTCAATAATTAAACTGTTCTTAACTCCCAAGCTTTACTTTTGCTCTGATTCTCCTCAGCACCAGAGCAGTGAAGAAGTGACCAAGTGCTGTGTGGTGCTTATTTGCTGGCTGGGTTAAAACAATACAAACTCAAAACAAAACTTCCTTTTCAGTGAAGTACAACCTCACTTCCATTCTGGTCATCCTGAAGTTCTTGGCATCTCTTTAGCAGAAAAGGAGAGAGGAAGGTGGAATTTCCTTCCCTCCCTCTGCTCAGAGCAGTCCTCCTCCTCCCCCAGAGCACTGGGAACAGATTTAGGATTGTTCCAAGGACCTTCTGGTTGCAATTTTTGCTGCTCCAACATCCCAGGGGACTGTGCTCCTTGGTGCTGGAATGGATGATGGATCAGGGAGATGCACACACACACAAGACAATCCAAGAGATCCCTGCCCCACTGCCAAGCACGGCTCGGGATAAAAGCAATCACTACAACCACACTCACTTTTAAGTCTCTTGGCTGCAAACATCAGTCTGACCACAGCACCACATCAGAGGCTATTAATGCTAACAGGAACAGGCTCACTATCTGCTGCTCTTCAAAAGGACTGACACCAAGGGGATGATCTTCCTGCACATCCCACATCACTGCCCTGCCCTAACGAAGCCATAAAATGACTGCTCTAAGAGCACAGGACACTTCCCCACTCTGGCAAGGACAGCTGGAATTGGAGGAGTGGGATCTGCCAAGGCTGCAGGAGCAGAGTGGGTCACTGCTCCAAGCTCCCATCCCAGTGAAGCTCCGTGCAGAAACAGGGAAGCCTCTGCTGATGCTGCTCCACCCTCAGCGCTGAATTCTGCCTTTAAGGCACAGTCACTGCTACAGTTACCAAAGATCTGAAGATTGAGGGAGGTCAGCGACAGCCTGTGGCCATTTCTAGGTCATTATCACACCACACATTTATATTGTGCTGGAGGAATCCCATGAGGAGGAATTTGGGGAATTTTGGCAGCTCTGGAAAAGCTCAACATCCACCAACTTGCCAAACAGCAAATGGAGACTCTACCTTCAAGAACACTGAAGATGTAAATTGTTTACCACAGATCTGCCACCAAAAAAAAAAAAATCCTTTCTCCATGGCAGTAGTGAGAGAACTGCCTGCAGAAACACTGATCCTGCAGGTATCTATTTGCAGGTTGAGCTCTGCTCGGTTTCTACGACTGCAAACCCGTTTCTGGTTCAGAAACCTCAAAGGACATTTCTTCTGTGGCCTCAAGAGTAATTTATTTTTTTAATTTAGTTTAACACAGGTGGGGCTCCAAAGGTAATTGAAGATTACAAGTACAATAATAAAGTTAATATGTAGCTACAACTGGCAGAGGAATTATGAATTACATTCGTTATGTAACTTCATCTTTTAAAAATAAGTTTTTTCCTACTTTTCTGACAAAACTGAGTATCCCCACCAATCTCTCTATCAGCAGAACAGTTATTTTCACTTCAAAACTATTTTGGTAAATCTTGACCTCACTCTTCACTTAACAACAAATGGCAGCAAAGCCAACATCCCAACGCTCAGAGATGAATAGTTACATTTATGAAAACCTATTCTGGGAGATTTGGCTGCCTTTCAGCGATGTTCATCTCCCTCTTGACAGTGTATAAAACTGGCCAGGTCAGAAACAGTTTATCTGATTTTACTCGGCTCACCAATTACTTCAAGGAGAAAATAGAGAAGACAACCCGTGTTTACCACGGCTGTTGTTAACTGGCAACAAGAAATGTCAAATTTCAGAGTAATTTTGGAATTATAAGACAGCCAAATACACAGGTAGACTTAACATGCCTGACCACAAACACACCTCTTTCCAAAACGGCTCTAGGACAGAAACTTTCTCTCTACAGCACAATTTTTCTGCCTTTATTACCACCAGCAGCAGCTCAGCGATGTTTAAAATGACAGTTTGGAAAGTGCACTTTAGGATCTATACAAGGCGTTCAGGGTAACATTAGAACCCCACATACAGGAGAAAAAGGCATCCAAGTGCTGCTTTTAAGCCATCAAAACAAAAAGGCAAAACTTCCAGAAAACTCCGCGGCTGCCAAACTTGACCTTAATGTTGGTATTTCCCTGTAGCACACACTGGCTTGAAAGGTTCCACAGAGGCGAATTCCCACACGGGATTTCAGGAAAGGCCGGAGCTGGAGTGTCAGAGCGCTCCTGTCCTGGCCATGCAGAGCCAGCATCTGGTGACACCCCAGCAAAGCCCTCTCTGTCAACACTGCCACTTCAGCAAGAGACGAAGATTAGCAGCCTTCACCAAGCTGGCAGTTTGCTATCGATCACCTCATCGGGCTGCTATAAACAGAGGTGCCTAAAGCACCCTAACAAAGCTGTCATCTCCAAACTCTGAAGCACAGCGGATGCGAAAACAAAACAGGCAGAAGGGCAGCGGCCAGCTGGGCGCTGCGGCTCGGATTTCTGCGAGCCTCTCCGAAATGAATAGTCCCCTTTTTCCGCCGGAGTTCTGCAGAAATTGAGAGTCTGCACGTGCTGCTCTTACCCGCAGGTACTGAAACCACCTGTGCTTTAGAGAGGGGGGAGACAGACGAGGAGCAGAGCAGAACAAAAGCCGCACTTTTTCTTTTTTTTTTTTTTTTTAATACTTGTGCATCAAGTTGCCTGTTTGGAGCTGGTGAAGTGACTGTGCAGCTAAATCACCTCAGCATCTGAGTCACAGCACTCGGTTGAAGAGTTCAGCGATCATCTCCTACCAACAGCAGCAATTTGAGCGGAATTTTCCTAAACCACCGTCAGGCTGCGGAAAACCGCTTTCCCTCTCTACAACTGGCTCACCTCACAATAAATAAAATAAAAGCCAGTCCGGAAGCTTTTCCGCCCAGATTTCGCACGGCAAGCGGCGGTGCTGCAGTGCCCTACCTGTGCGCACACAGGTGCCCGATCTCCGGCGGCGCTCCCGTTACCCGCTCACCCCACACCGAGCCCCCGCCTCACGCCCCGGGCCGCGTTCCCCGGGGAGCGCTGCCCGGCCAGCCCGGCGTGGCCCCCGCTCAGGGGCGAGCCGGAGCCGCTCTCCGCAGGTAACAAAGCCGCCCCCCACACGGCCGGCTCCTTGCGGGGCAGCGCCGGGGGAAAGCAGCGCTCCGCGACCGCCGAGCCCCGCGGGGGAGCCGGGGCTGCCCCGCGCCTCCCTCCCCGCTGCCGGCCCCCGCCTGAGGCGCGGGCGGGAGCGCGCCACGCCGCCGGGCGGCTGCGGGCAGCGCTGGCGGCCGTACCTGGCTGCTGCTCTCGGCCGGCAGGTTCCGCAGCAGGATCTTGCGGCGGTTGCCCAGCTCGCGGCGAGTGCTCGCCAGCCGCCTCGCCACCTCCTCGGCGCTCAGCGGCGGCGGCTCCGCGGGCAGCGCCGCGCCGCGCTCGGCTCCCGCCGCCATCTTGCAGCGCGCCGGGGACGGCGGGGGGAGCGCGGCGCTGGGGCCGCCCCCGCCCTGCCCCGCCCGGGGGGAGCCTGAGGGAGCCCCCGGGCCCGGCCCCTCACGGCCCCTCACGGCCCCTCACGGCCGCCAGACCCCGGCCCCTTACGGTCCCTCACGGCCCCTCACGGCCGCAGGGATGCGGGGCGGCGGAGGAGACTCGCCGCCCGTAGCGGAGCTGCAGGGGGTGTGCGGCATGAACGGGAGCGCAGCGGTAATTTCACTGAACGGGGCAGGTTGGAAGGGAACACAGAGCGGGCATCTGGTCCAAGCGCTCTGCTCAAGCAGGGTCATCGCGGAGCACATGGCACAGGATTGTGTCCAGACGAGTCTGGAATATCCCCAGTGAGGAGACTCCGGAGGCTCTCTGGACAATGCATCACCCGCAGAGTGAAGAAGTTCTGTCTCCTGTCTAGGGCAACTCCCTGGGATCAATCCCTGCCCAGTCTGGTGCCATTGCTGGGCCCCCGGAGCAGAGCCTGGGCCCTGCCCCTCCCTGCACACAGAGACACCCAGGGATACCCAGAGACACTCAAGGATACCCAGGGACACCCAAGGATACCCAGAGACACCCAGGGATACCCAGGGACAGACAGGGACACCCAGGGCTGGGGCCCCCTCTCAGCTGGGGCCCCTCTCCAGGCTGAGCAGCCCCAGCTCCCTCAGCCTTTCCTGGGCACAGGGATGCTCCAGGCCTTGCTCAGCTCCAGGAGCTCCTGTCCCTGCTGTGCTGAGGATCCAGAGCTGGGCACAGAACTCCAGAGGTGCCTCCAGGGCTGGGCACAGGGCAGGATCACTCCTTGACCTGCTGGGAATGCTCTGCCTGAAGATCCCATCTTGTCCCCCAGGACACTCTGCTGGCTCAGGGACACCTCGTTGTCCACCAGCATCCTCAGGCCCTTCTCCTCCCTTCATCGTAATGCATCTCCAAAGAGATTTTTGGGAAGGATTTGAGTGCTCTGGAGGAGAACTGGGACTCTGTTGTGAGGGGAATTGCCCCAGGATCCATCCTGATAGAAGCCAAGGCCAGGGCGCTGTCCCTCTTCCTCACCTTGCAGGAATCATTCCCCAAATCCCCATCACTGTCACCTTCTTTGGCTACAGATCCACCTGGAGACACTGAAATACAGAACAGCAACAAAATAAAGCAGATCCCACAGAAAGAATTAGGCTGGAAAAGACCTCTGAGAACATCGAGTCCAAGTAAGTGAAGCCAAGAACTCCACTGGAGATCAGCAGCCACAGTGACCCAGAGTGATCTTATCCCAGTTTTATTCCTCATCAGGAATGTGGCAAACTAAAATCCATGAAAATGGGGAAATCAGCACCTGGGTGCTGCACTGGTGACACAGGGGACAGGCACAGGGCTGTACCTGCCACAAAAAAGAGCCCAGCATCACAACAGAACATGGAATCACTATAAAATAAATTTCCCCTTCCATGAAGTCTCTGCCCATAAAAACATTTCAGTCAGCCCCCACTTTAAAAAAAAAAATGAAAAAAAAAATCAATTTTTCCTCTAGCTTAGTTCCTTGCAATGTCATTTACAATGCAGTAAATCTAGCTCTGAACGTTGTCATCATTGCTATAAATGAGTGAAGAATAATTTAAATATTTGTAGCCATTTTTAGACACGAGGCCAACCACAAAGAGCAGGCAAAAGAGAATCCAGACCTGAAACATAAAGAGTCTTAAAAAGGAAATTGGAGGAACATTTGGAATTAAATTGGGTGTATGTGGCAATTCTTATCAAGAAAATATAATTCTGGTGGATAATTCTTGACTAGGTTCAAGGTGCCATTTTAATTATCAGTTACAGATTAAAAAACTCCACCAAATAAATTATTTTAGAAATTGCTTTAGCCAAAACCAAGTTAAGAATACAAAGTATCTTGGACTTTCATTGCTTCTAAAATGAATTTTAAAACCACAGTAATCAAAGGGATTTTTGGTTTATTATTTAAAATATTATTTAAAAACTGACAGCTGGCAAGCTTCTGTTCAAGGCCTTCCTTTTCCCTATTTTTTTCCTCAAACAGGTAATGTTCACCCTTTTTCAATATTTATATTATTTTTAATAAAGAAAATCACTGGTAATGAGAGGTGTGAAGGGCTCATCCATTATGGGATGTAAATAATTCTGGGATCATGAAAAAGGAACACTTTTTTCCTAGGAATACTGA
Source organism: Acridotheres tristis (assembly GCA_037013685.1). NCBI lineage: Eukaryota > Metazoa > Chordata > Aves > Passeriformes > Sturnidae > Acridotheres > Acridotheres tristis. The sequence goes on from CM072895.1 coordinate 2,634,060, forward strand.
AACATGTAATATCTCCTCAAAAATTATCACCAGATCAAGCTATTACAGCAGAAATTATGGATCTGCTCAAACACCATACAACTTAGTGATGCTAATGAAGGAACTCAGGCAGAGTAATTAATTTTACCATTAATTTTCCAGTTTGAAGGTGGACACTGCTTCACCTGTAACCAGTGCTCATTAATTCTACCCACAGCAATTATCTCCTCAAAATTGCCTTTTTTTGGTCTTTTTGGATGGGCTGCAAGCGTCCCTGAATTTAAGTAATTAAAATTTAAAGTCCATTGCTGAAAGAATTCAGAAATGAATAGTTTGATATTAATGGCACAAACAAAATTCCTGCAGTAAATAGTTCCAGAGAAACTCTAAAAATTATATGCAGAGAATATATAAGATATCACAGAAATATACATTTTTTTTTTCTTGGTTAGGGATAGATATTTAAAATATTGTATTTTGTAGGTCAAAATATTCATCTTTTCCCCCCAGGGCTCATGGCCAGGTGATACCAGCCTCCCAAAAAAAAAAAAGCTGTGCCAGGAGGAAGAGGATGCTGAGCCAAGGCATGCAGGTATTTCCTTAAGGAATTTCCTCCTGTTGGTCACAGTTTTCAATGAAATATTTTTATGACTTTGACTCCTTTTCTCCAAACCAAACCCCTCCACGTTTATACTTTGATCTAAACAGTTTCCCATTTCCTAAAACACTTTCATTTGGTTTCAATATTGCTGCAGAAGCAAAAAACATTATTAAAAAAATAGAACAGTCCAGTGTAACTTCAATTGTGCTGCTGCCCTGATGCTGTCACGCTGATAAACCACCTTGTAATAATTTTACTTCATTAAATTCCGTGCTAATTAAGAGTCATACACCCAACCCCAGCAGTTGCATTTGTAGCTCTCCTAAAAAGATAAATTTCCCTGTGCTTCTGCAGCTTTGGAAGTCATACCTGCCATAGATATATTATAAATTTATGGAATGAGTGTCAATTAGAGTTGTAATTCCAAACATTCTTTTGGAATTACAGGTGCAGTCAGGCATCATTGTCCAGGTTGGGCTGGTGGAAGCTGTCTCTGCCCATGGCAGGGGTGGAATGAAATGGGATTTAAGGTCCCTCCCAACCCAAACCAGTCCAGGATTCTGGGATTTTCTGGGATTCTACACCCAAAAGTACAAACAAATTCAGATCTGTGCACACAAAGTGAAAGCCAAGACTGAGAACATCTGTTGGATACAAGACCCACCTGATTCTCCCAGGTATTTTAAATACTGGGAATGTATCTGTGAGCTCTTCAGTTAAGTGATAGCTTAATGAAGGAGAAATTTAACAATTAAATGTTTGCTGCAGGGGGACGTGGAACCCATCAGGTGCTGCATATTCCATAAAAATAATGGATTACCATCAGCACTTCATGTCAGCAACACAAACATTGCCTTTTGTCCCTGCTCTTCCCACTCTTCCTGCTCCAGCTGCTCCTTTTGTTTCATTAAGACACGGAGGTTTTGAATCCAAAAGATGCAGATTTCATTTTCAACACCAGTAATTCGTTTGGTGATGATTACCCACATCACCTCACAATACACACTGCATCCAAAATACACCAGAGGTGCCAAAAGGAGTTCCTTTAGCCTTTTTTCCCCTACAAATTCCAATACTTTTGGCATTGTCAGTGCACCATTCCATGACATGCCCAAACTTGGGATGTTTCTTTACTGCTGTTCTTCCATCCAGGCACAAAAACTCTTTGCCAAACATCTGAAGTGGAACTTGCTGGCTGTGAATTTGCTGCTCCTGAGTTTGGGAATGCTGGATTATCTCAGGAGCAGCCTAGTGAGCAGCTTCCACTCTTTTTAACTCACTGGCCTGCAAATAAGTAGTAAAAAGGTGGGAGAGTTCAGAGTTGTTACTTACAAAGTGAGTAACTCCTGCAAGGAAATCATTACTGGGCTCTGCTGTAATGGGCTATTTTGGGACCTGTGGTCTCTGCAGCAGAATTTCAAACCTTTGTTGCCCCATGCATCATTAGCAGATCTCTGTGGTTGTGTTTAAAGGCAGCAAAAAAAAAAAGAGTAAACATTAAAATAAACACCACAAAGCAAAGCCAAGTTCTTGAACAATAACTGAGAACAAGGGAAAATGAGATCAAACAAATAAAATTCTCCTCAATAAATGGCCCAGATATTCACAGGGGAACCTCTGCAACACTTTCTCCTGAATCAATGCCCTCCCTGCTTTAAATCCCCATTCTTCCCACACAGGCTTTCGTTTTCCTCATTCAACTTCAAATTTAATCATTAGTTATTGGCACCAAGTCCATTTTGGCAATTTTAGTATTAAAAACATCCAAATGTTCCTTGGATTCCTGGCAAAAGCAGGTCCAGCCCCACATTCCCACCAGGAGTATTTTTATTGGCCAGCCCATGAATGTGCTGCAAATGGGAATTCCAAATAATTCAGTCTCAAATTACCTAAAAGCACCAATTTTCTAGGAACTGCAAACAGATAGTGACAATTCACAGGGAATTACAAAATCATTTACCACCAAAAACCAGGGAGATCATAATGCTGGGGGTGAAAGAATTCCATAAGATAAATCCCTACATCTCCATTACTGCTCCTTGGATCTGGCTAATTATAAACCTGGAGGAAATTTGCTGTAATTATCTGAGGGATGGACTGGGAGGGAGCAGGAATGGGATCAGTAATTTATTTGGAGAAGATAAACCAGTTCATGATTTCTCCCTGCCAGCAGAACCAGGATTTTCCAGCACCCTCACAATATTTTGTGCTTAAAAACTTGTCACACATGGAAAAAACTTGTTCAATATGAAAAACTGGCCTGAAGGAGGTAACACAAGAGAAACATTCCCAAAAAATTTATGAGGTTTTCAAATGTTCTGCTATTCAGTTTTAAAAGGTTTCCATAGGAACTGTCACCCAACGTGCCGTGCCTGATTTCTCCATGTTCAGAGGGAAAAAAAAATCCATCCCCTTCCTGTTTTTTCCAGGTTCCCTGGCTGAGGTTTTTTGCCTTGTTTATGGAGATTTCCTTAGTCCAGCTGCAATAGAAATAAACCCATTATTAAGGAGGTTGTTATTATTATTATGCAGCAATAAGATCATGTTCATTACTCAACCTTTAATCCTGCATGTGATTTGCATGAATTATGCCAAGAGAATGGGTACTGGGAGCAACTTTGTGGAAGTGTCAGAATGTTGGAGAAGTGCAAGGAAGGATATTAAAAACTCTCTGACTGCATTCCCAGGTTCTGTTGCTGGTGCCAGCCCAATTTCATTACCTCGGTGCAATGGAAGAGTTCTAAAACTGGAAAAATCCATCAGTGTTGGCCAAACTGGAAATGCTTGGCAGTCTGATGGTGCAGCTGCAGTTAAGGAAAGAGCACCAGTTTTGTCAGGACCTTGCCAACACCTTCCTGCAAAGTGACAAGCGCTGACTTGGCAGTTTTGGAGGCTGTTCCCTTCATCCATGGAGTTGTTCCAGAGGCAGGTGAAGGTGAGGTGGAAGGATTCCCTCTGCCCTGGGCCCTTGGCCAGCAGATTCCCTTTGCTGCTGTCACTGCTGTTGTCCCAGGAGAGGCAATCCCAGCAGAGGGCACCTGCTCAGGCAGTGCTGAACTGGTGGATTTGCCAGTGGCAGCTCCAAAAACCTCCAACAAAGCAGAGCAAACCAGGATTGCTCCTTCCCAGGGCAGCTCCCAGCATGGAAACGAGCTCGGGGATCACTTTTTCCACAGGATTTAGAAGAGGCCACTCTGAGCAGAAGAAAACCCCCAGATCCAAGACATGTCCTGCCTCTGCCATCACATCCCCACTCCTCTGCTCACAGTGTGGCTGTTCCAAAGGGGTATCAGTGATCCCATGGGATCCTTCCCCAGGGAGGAACCAGCAGTGCTTCTGAGCAAGGGCTGGCACTCACCCCAGCCCTGTCTGGCACCTCACTAACGAGGCAGGGCTTGGAGAACTTCACTCTTGGACTGCAGTGTCCAAATTCCACTGCAGCCTTGGCTCCAAGGAACACCAGCCCTTCTGGGCCAAGGTCCTTCCGTGCTCAGCTCAGAGCACAAAGCACAAAATCATCACCTCTCATCAGCCCCGGGGCTGCCAGGCAGGAATATGAAATATTCCATGGCACTGATGTTCCTTTTTCCCACTTAGGCTCTCTGGAAAAGGGAGGTTTGTACAGCAAAACAATCCAATGGTTCCTGAGTTAACTGCTGCAGGAATTAATATTCCAAACATCACTGACAGCCCAGTGCAGGCTCCTTTGAAAATCCCAGCCATAGCTGGGAATCTCTTTTACAAACAACTGAAATGGGCAGCCAAGAGCTGGGAACTCTGCAAATTCATCTTGGAACTCGCCAACAGCCTTTTGGATTACCTGCACTCCCTTAGATCCAGGACTTTTGCATCCTAGTTTTTTCTCCTTTTCCATATTTGCTGCCAAAGCTTACTCCCATAGTTTTTTTTCCTCTGACAAATCCACTTTCTGTCCTCTTGCCCATTTCTGGGTCACTTGACAGAATAAAGCCTTTGAGAGATCTCCCTTTGCCCAGTTATAGTCACAAGTCCTGCTGCATGTGAACATCTCCTGAATTCCCATCCACCCTCCCTTCCCTGCCCTTGCCAAGGCAAGGGTAAAGATAATATTTCATGGCCTCATTGGCCTTATAAAATGTTCATGGGTAAATTGTACCAGGCTTTGCAAATCACACCTCTTAGCCAAGCAATAGCATAAATAAATTTAAAAAAAAATCTTAATGCATTTTCAATCAATGTATTCTGCCCACAGAAATGCTTGTCCATGGTTCTTTGGATATAAGAAAATCCATACACTTGGCAGATCTCAAATACTCCAAGCATCGAGTCAATTTAACATTCATGAACACAAACTAAAGGCAATGCTCACTTTCACTTTAAAAGAACCTCTTTTTTTTTGTTGGGAGAATGAAGGAAAACCTACAGGAAATTAACACAACTATGTTGGGAATATCAAATAAGTGGAAAATTAATGGCCATAAAGTCTTATCAGTTGTAGGGAAGGAGGATCCAGGGTTTAACTGTTCCTTTTATGATCTTGCTCCTCAGTCAACACAGTAAAATATTGCTGGGGAGGGAAGGCCATGGCACAACTCAGGCAATAAAAATGAAGAGCTCTCCTGCAGCTCCATATAAATCCCAATCACATCCATTATCAGCAGTGCTATCTTTCCCAGCATCCCATTTATTCCTGCTGGGACAAGGTCAGTGCCAGCACTGGAAGCTGGAAATCAGAGTTTTCCCTGGAATTTCTTTTTAGCAGCAAGAGCTCGGGCTCTTCCCATCATTTCAAGTTAAGCAGGGCTGTGCAGAGCCCTCAAAGCAAGAACAATTTGTATGTCCCAGAAGAAAAGAGATGAAGCAGCAGAGAGGAGAAGCTCTTGAAAAGCTTTTAAGGCAAAAGCAAAAGGGGTTTGATTGTTGGACTTCCAAGAGCTGTTCCAAAAGGTTCTGGAAGCTCCTGTGTTCCTGGCAGAGCTGCAAGAGAACCCTGCAAGCACCTTCTGCTGGCAGGAAAAGTGAGGAACCACCAAAAAACCTGTCCCCTGAAAAAATATTGTAGTTCAAGCAATAAAGATGATGACTTTTTCCAATGTACGTGGTTATTAATGGTATTTCTGATACATTTTATCAAAAATGATTTGTCCCACTGTATCCAAGCACCAGCATGACTTTGGATTCCAAACTGGAAAATGAATCCCAGCCTGGTTGATAGCCAGGGCATCAGCTGCAGAGCACAAAGCAGAGGCTCAGGGGATTCCTGCACTGCCTGCTCAGCAAAAAGCCTCCACCAAATCCTGCACAAACACAGCACAACAGCAAATCCAGAGGCACTGAGGAGAGGATCAGGAAAATAAAACCCTTACACATTATTTGCTTTGGTGACTCTAAGCAGTGGCTGACCACTTCCAGAAATGGTCATTTCCCAAATAATGACCAACCAGCTAAAAAAGTGCTTCAAAACTTCCATCGATGCTGTCATTTGTATTTAAAGCTTAGATTTCTCAAGGTTGTTGATAAAACTGGAGGAACTGGAGTGAATTTTCAGTCCTGTTCAGCCAGAGAAGGAAACTGAGGCAGAATCATTTCAGTGCAGCCACTTCTCCACAGATCTATACTTATATACAGTTTATTTCACTAGAGATTTTAATTTTATACATAGTATAAAGGGGTATCCTGGTATCACACATAGAGTTATTTTACTGTATTGTTTAAGAACCAATTTTTTACATAATACAGTATTAAGTACCATATTAATTAAAACAAGTGATTTAAAAAAAAACAACCTACATATAAATGGATGTTTATCATATGCACAGTGCAAGAACGGCTTGATATCATTGTAATCACAAAATGTGAATCTAAAATACAACACTGTGATTGAAAACTAATTGATAATTATGATGCCCTGTGTTGTAGACATTGATTAATCTTTGTTTGAATTACCAAGCAAGGTTAAAATTCCAGACAAACAGCAGCAGCTTCTCATTATGGTTTCAAGGTTTCTTCCACAGTAACCCAAGTTTTACAAAACACTGGTTTATCCCTACTTGTGGTTTAAGAAAACAGAAGAATGGCACAGATTCCATTTGGGATTATCTGGTAACTAATGCTAAAGAAATTCTTTATTACTTCCACACAGGAATCCTTTAAGGATGAGCGAAGAGATAAAGATGGAGAAGTTTCTGGGCACATTCTGGGCAGAATTCTCCGAATTTTAGTAAGAGAGTACAGGATTTCTCCTCTGCAAATAGGAAGACAATACTGGAATATAAATCAGGCTGTAATATTTACAGGAAAGAAGTGTGGAAAAGAAAGTAATCCGAATGTAAACACCGAGGCAGAGAGGGCTTCTTCATTTTCCCTTTGCAGAGTGGGGCACTGCTGAAGGTCAGCTCCTAAGGAACAGCTCTTTTCCTGGGAAGAGCCCCTTCCCCAGCACAGAATGCACGTGGTACTCATTGAGAATCCCTAACAGGTTTTCTCCCCTCCCCTCCCCCCAAAGTTTCAAGTTCAATAAATAGTAGAAAAATAATCCTTTACTTAAAAATCTCGAGATGCATTGTCCCAGGTCCTGTGGGTACAGGGATCTCTCCACCTGCAGAAAAGCCAGCAGCCTTCCCTGCTCTGTCTGGCACTTCTGGGCTCTCCAGCTGCAGATTCCTGCTCTTCCAGTTAAGGAAACCAAATCATCTCTGGCTCTTTAAGCTCTCTCTGTGCTCTTGGCTCAGCACAACAAACTCCAGCTGCTGGATAAACTCCCATCCCTGTTCCTGGAGGTCTAACGTGCCTCCTGCTCCATCTGTCTCTGTGTTTTGGCAGGTCCATTCATCAAGCACGTTTCCAGGCCAGAGCCAACCTTCTGTTTGTAAAAATGCAAAGTTCTGATGCCTCAGTTTGGTGGGGAAGCCTGTGAGGTTGTCCCTGGGGAGCAGCACAGTCCCCGTGGCTCTGGAGTGGCATCTGTGGTGTCCTCAGTGCATGGTGCCAGCAGGAGGTGGCTGTGGTGTCCCCAGTGCCACAGCCTGCAGGTGGTGGCTGTGGTGTCCCCAGTGCCTGCAGGAGGTGGCTGTGGTGTCCCCAGTGCCACAGCCTGCAGGTGGTGGCTGTGGTGTCCCCAGTGCCTGCAGGAGGTGGCTGTGGTGTCCCCAGTGCCTGCAGGTGGTGGCTGTGGTGTCCCCAGTGCCTGCAGGAGGTGGCTGTGGTGTCCCCAGTGCCTGCAGGAGGTGGCTGTGGTGTCCCCAGTGCCTGCAGGTGGTGGCTGTGGTGTCCCCAGTGCCTGCAGGAGGTGGCTGTGGTGTCCCCAGTGCCTGCAGGTGGTGGCTGTGGTGTCCCCAGTGCCTGCAGGAGGTGGCTGTGGTGTCCCCAGTGCCTGCAGGTGGTGGCTGTGGTGTCCCCAGTGCCTGCAGGAGGTGGCTGTGGTGTCCCCAGTGCCTGCAGGAGGTGGCTGTGGTGTCCTCAGCACTCAGCATCCACGGTGTGCACGGTGACAGCGGCCTGCAGGTGGTGGCTGTGGTGCAGGCTGGGGTGGTGCAGCCGGTAATGGTGGAATTTGTGGCTCAGCAGCGCTGCCGTCTGCGGGGGCGTGTCCAGCTCCAGGTCCTCGTCGTGGGTCCCCACATCCACCCCGGCCGAGAGAGGGTCGTTATTGCAGGGGGGGTTCTCGCTGTCCTCCTGAGGGCTCATCGTGCTGTAGCCTGGCAATAAACAGCAGCAGTGAGGGGCAGCAAGGCTGGATGCTCAGAATTCCCAGGGCTGGCTGGGCACCCTTCATGGAATCCACACAGGGAATAAAACTGGTTTCTTTACCAGAACTAACCCCAGCAAATTCATCCCCTCCTCTAAATCTATAATGGATCCCCTTCCCTGCCACTCAGAATTCCCAGGGCTGGCTGGGCACCTTCATGGAAACACAGAGTGCTTAGAGAGGGAATAAAACAATTCTCTTAATGAACAGAACAAACCCTAACAAACTCATCCTCTCCTCTAAGTCTGTACCAGACCCCTTCCCCTGCCACTCAGAATTCCCAGGGCTGGGTGGGCACCTTCATGGAATCACACACAGAGGGCTTAGAGAGGGAATAAAACAATTATCTTAATTAACAGAACAAACCCCAACAAACTCATCTTCTCCTCTAAGTCCATACTGGATCTCTTTCCCTGCCATCACCTTTGGTTCAAAGCTTTGGGGACCTGTGGTTTGTGCCTCCCCAAACAGTAACAGCACCCATGTGTTCAACAGTTTGTAACAACAGAGTTGCTGGCACTGATTTCAAACCAAAACATAAAGATACCACCCTCAAAAAATCTGTTAAAATACAGCCCAGATTTATCCAAACCAGCTGTTCCCACTCAGACCAGGCTGCAGGGCAAATAACTCCCCCTCAGCATCTCTAAATGCAAAACCAAATTAAATTTAAAAGGAAAAAGATCTTAATTGGAAATAAAGCCTTCTCAAAAAAAAAAAGGACTAAAGGCTAAGGAAACACTGGTGCTCCTGAGCATCTCAGTCAGGTTTTCAGCTGGACACACCTAAAAGGGTAAGAATAGCAGCTGAGCCCCCAAAGCTGCATGGCTCCCATTTCCCATGCTCTGAGTCATGGCTTGGAGCTGGCACGAAGGAATTGGGGAAGAAGCCTGGGCAGCCCTTTGAAGAAGATGGAATTACAGAAACTAAAAATAGCAGTGCACATTCCAGATGGAGGTAGACAGCTCCCCTGCTAACCCAGGATGACTAAAAGATGGGAAGGATTTGCTGGGACTGCAAGAAAAGGAGCAAAGGGAGCATTAATCTGGTAAATCTGCCTCAGCACAGGTAATCTCACCCCAAATCCAGGGTAATTCCTCCTAGAGCAAGATTGTCTAGGAGACATCTGTTCATCCATGTTCCAAGGCTTTGGCCTTTGGGTTTCCTGTCCCAATTCCATTAGTGCAACCAGAGTCTTAGTGCTGGGCCAGCTCTGCTGGAAGGTCCCCAGCCTTGCAGAGCTGACAGCTTGCACACTGCCTTGTCCAGCCCTCCTCCTCTTCATTTCCTAATAAATTAAGCCTCCTCATGAGTCAACAGCATTACACCCATCCAGCAGCTTTCCAGATTTAAGGAGATTTAGTCTCAGGGCAGGGGAGACACATCCCAACCCCCTGAGCCTAATGCCCAGCATGTGCTTTAAAGTGCTGAAAATCACAGGATCCCAGAATGGTTTGGGTTGGAAGGGACATTAAAGAGGATCCCATCCCATCCCAGCCCTGCCATGGCAGGGACACCTTCCACTATCCCAGGCTGCTCCAAACCCCAATGTCCAGCCTGGCCTTGGACACTGCCAGGGCTCCAGGGGCAGCCACAGCTGCTCTGGGCACCCTGTGCCAGCCCTCCCAGGGAACAATTCCTTCCTAACCTCTCATCTAACCCTACTCCCTTTCAGTGTGAAGCCATCTCCCTTGTCCTGTCACTCCAGTTCCTCAGGGGGAAGAACCTTTTCCTGATCTCCAGCCATTCCCTGGGTCCTGTTCCTGTTCCAGGGAGCAGAGCTGCCCCATGGGAGGATGCTGAGCATCCCAGTGAGGCCTCCCCTCACAACAAACCAAGTCAGAACTGTCCAACAGCAAAGCAAGAAAGAGCAGAGCCTTTTGTCTGCCTTTGGTTCTGGCTGTCTTACCTGCAAGGAGCCAGAGTCTTGAAGGAAAACGAGCCCCCCAACCCCAGAAAGAGTGAGAGCCCAGGATTCACCCCTGAAGTAAAATAAGCCCCTCAATCCCTCGAGGGATAAGGCCCAGAACTCCTGAAGGCAAATGAGACCCCAATCCCCAGAGAGAGTGAGAGCCCAGGACTCACTCCTGAAGGAAAATGAGCCCCAATTCCCAGAAGGAGCCCAGAGAGGTCCAGGGTTCACTTCTGAAGGAAAATGAGCCCCCAAAACCCCAGAGGGATAAGGCCCAGAACTCCTGAAGAAAAATGAGCCCCCCAACCCCATAGGGAGTGAGAGCCCAGGACTCACTCCTGAAGGAAAATGAGCCCCCCAGTCCCCAGAGGGAGCCCAGAGAGGCCCAGGGTTCACTCCTGAAGGAAAATGAGCCCCCCAGTCCCCAGAAGGAGCCCAGAGAGGTCCAGGGTTCACTCCTGAAGGAAAATGAGCCCCCAAAACCCCAGAGGGATAAGGCCCAGAACTCCTGAAGAAAAATGAGCCCCCCAACCCCATAGGGAGTGAGAGCCCAGGGTTCACTCCTGAAGGAAAATGAGCCCCCCAGTCCCCAGAGGGAGCCCAGAGAGGTCCAGGGTTCACTCCTGAAGGAAAAGGAGCCCCCCAGTCCCCAGAGGGAGCCCAGAGGGGCCCAGGACTCACCGTGGTCGCTCTCGGTGCCCGAGCGGCCCCAGTAGCGGCGCCGGCGCTCGGGGCTGTGCGCGTGGCGCTCGATCACGGCCGCGATGAACCGAGTGTTGCTGACTGTGAGAGACACAAAAGAGCTCAGAGCAGGGCCTGGCACCCGCAGGGAAACAGCTCCAACCTCTGCCCCAAGGGCACAGCCACAGAGAGGGGCAGAGAGCTGGGCTTTACACGGCCAGCAGCTCAGACTCCTTCAGCTGGGCTGTGCCAGCGACAGCATCTCATGGCAACAACGGGAGCTGACCCCAAAGGAAACAAAAAGGGACTGGAGAAGCAGGAGATGCACCACGAAGCTGAAATATGCTTATTATTCCATCCTTGAGTGTTGAGACAGCTTCAAATCTTGAGTATTGTTTTAGTGAGGGCCCAGAGCCAGGGATCCAGTCTGACACTGGAGCTCCCTTGGAGTTTGGGTGCACCAGCTCAACTTACAGCACACCAGGATCATGCAAAGTGCCATTTTTATTTATTTTTATTGGCTAGCAAAGAACTGCAGGCACCCCAAATCAGTGCAAAAAGTATTTACTGCCATGTTTGCTGACCATACTTGCCAGACTTGGCTTCTGCTTTCTAAGGCCAAAAAAGAGGAAGAGTTTCCTATACCCTGTGCTGTCACAGTGGCAATTTTTAAGCTGATCAGAGCTATTTCTGGAAGTGCTCATGACAAGGGGTTGTAATGGACCAAACTCCACACCTAATGGAGAATTATCTTTTAAAAGTGAAAAATGTCATTTTTCAGCATGAGACTAAAGGTGCACTGGATGCTTGAATTAAAACATTGCTCTGTTTTCTGCTGCTGATCAGCACAGGGCTTCCTCACATATTCAAATCTAGGGTGTTAAAAAAACAAGTGGCTGATTTAATCTCCAGTTTTTCTGGTACTTACTGATTCCTCTGTCTTCATGGCTGTCATCATCCCTCTCGTCCCTGTCGTTTTCCAGGTTGGACATGCGCACTGACATTTCTACACAGCGTTACAAACAGAAAATACAAGTGGTGAGAGGAAAGTTCTGCTTCATCTTACTGCCAGCTGTCACCCCAGTAACGAGAGTGGAAGCACTTTGTGTTCCTGGTCTGAGCTGGGGGTGCTCATCCCACCTCCCCCTGAAAGGGACTGACTTTAAAGCTCTGAAGGAACTGATTTACAACAGAGCTGGGGGATGATTAAATGTAGAGGTAATTGGCTCTGATCACACTTAAATTCCCAGAATGGTTTGGGTTGGAAAGGACCTTAAAAGCCCATCTTTTCCCACCCCCTGCCACAGGCACGGACACCTGCCACTATCCCAGGCTGCTCCAAGCTCTGTCCAACCTGGCCTGGAACAGCTCCAGGGAGGTGTTCTCACCTCTGGATCTTTATCTTTGTACCAGTATCCCTTCTCCCAGCACAATTCTGCCTCTCAGACTTCAGTGCTTTCATCTCTCTATGCACAGACATTCCATGAACATCACATAGACCAGAACCAGGAAACACAAGTGAAAAGAGACACATCCCAAACCCAAGGCAAAAGCGGGGTGAAAAATGTGTCACTCCCAGCATCTGCACAAAATAAACACGTGAGGGATCTGCTGGGCCGAGCTGCAGAAAGCTGGGATTAGTGTCTGAGCTCTGCCAAAGCTTAGCTTATCTCCTTTTGGGTCTGGGCAGGCTCCCCGGGCAGCAGCAGCAGCTCTGGCTGTACCCAGGAGAGGGCAGCAAGACACAGCCCCTGCACCGCGGCTCCCTACAGCTCCAACACGGACTAAAACCAGGGAAACGCTGCAACAAAACCAGGGGGAGAGCTTTGGGATTGCTTTTCCTTTGGGTTTTGTTGTGCTGCTGGGTTTTTGTTGTTTTTTTTATTTTCCCATCCTCACCCTGTGCTGCCAGCGGGGACATGTGCTGGTGGCTGCGGCGGTGGATCTGGTGCCGGTACGCGTACACGGCCAGCACCAGCACCATGATGCAGCCCATGATGCCTCCAGCCACGGGGCCCACGGGGGCACTCTTGATCATGTTCAGGGTGATCACCTCATCTCCTAAAGCAACAGGGACAAAGCACAGGGAGAAGGACACCGTGAATGCTCTGCAGGAGGGGTTAAATCGACAGTATGGATCATGGAGAAACTCTACAGGGATTTCTGGGTGCCTGACTGTGCTCACTTGGAATAGGAGAAGGAACTCGGTGCTGGAAGGGTTAAATCAGCACTATGGGTCATGGAGAAACTCTACAGGGATTTCTGGGTGTTTAACTGTGCTCACTTGGAATAGGAGAAGGAACTCAGGGTGCAGGAAGGGTTAAATCAGCAATATGGAACACGGAGAAACTCTGCAAGGATTTCTGGGCGCTTGACTGTGCTCACTTGGAATAGGAAAAAGAACTCAGAAATTCTACAGGTATTTCTGGGTGTTTGACTGTGCTCACTTGGAATAGGAGAAGGAACTCAGAGAGGGTGCAGGAAGGGTTAAATCAGCAATATGGGACATGGAGAAACTCTACAGGGATTTCTGGGTGTTTAACTGTGCTCACTTGGAATAAGAGAAGGAACTCAGAGAAGCCCTCCAAGGATTTCTAGGTGCTTGACTGTGCTCACTTGGAATAGCAGAAGGAACTCAGGGTGCAGGAAGGGTTAAATCAGCAATATGGAACACGGAGAAACTCTGCAAGGATTTCTGGGTGCTTGACTGTGCTCACTTGGAATAGGAAAAAGAACTCAGAAACTCTACAGGTATTTCTGGGTGTTTGACTGTGCTCACTTGGAATAGGAGAAGGAACTCGGTGCAGGAAGGGTTAAATCAGCACTATGGATCATGGAGAAACTCTGCAAGGATTTCTGAGTGTTTAACTGTGCTCACTTGGAATAGCAGAAGGAATTCATAGACAGTGAATCTTAAAGACAGGAATTCTTAAGGACAGGAATGCTGAGTTACACTCAGCTCCACATCATGATATTCATCATGTCTTTGCTGCCTTTGATGCCTCAGCATCTGACCTTGCTGATCAGCAGCAGTTTTTTACTGGGAGGGAGAGATGCCAAACCAAAAATCCTGATTTGTTTTTTTTTTTTTTTTTTTTTTTTTTTTATGTGCAATAAAATATATAGAAAAATACCCAAACCAGAAAAGAACTGGGAAGATGACAGAAAACCACTTCCCGCTCTTTATGCTGATTTAGCACCAGGCTAAGAGGTAAATGTTACATGCAGAACCTGCTGCACGTTCTGGAACACAAACAGCTGGAGGCAGCAGCTGCTGAGAAAGGCAGAGTTACCTATTGCTCCCAGGTCATCCACATAGGGACTCTTGGCTCCCACAATGCCACCAAAGCATTCCTTCTGGGGGGCACAGTAGGACTTGTCCAGGTGGGTCTTCCCATCGCTGTCCACCATGCACCACTCACAGTCCAGCACTCCAAAGCAATCCCTGCATGGGAACATCCAAGTAAGACATGGTTCCTTTCCAGTTGAACACCTCCCCTTTGCAAAGCTCAGTCTGGTTTAGAGCCATGAGACAGAGGGAGGCCAAAAGCATTTGTAAACCCTCAAGTATGTGAGTTTAGCCAGAAAAAATTCCAGTAAGTGCTCAAGTACCACAAGGGAAGTTACACAGGGAAGCTGCATTTCCAGCATCCCTTTTCCAACTCTGTCTGCTTTGGTATTTTCCTGCACCACTCAGCCTGAGTAAAAGGAGAATCCTACTTGTAACTCCTCCAATAAGACATTTCTCAGTGTGGTGAAGTCTGGCTGCAGTTCCAGCCTTTCTCTGCAGCCTTTGGGCAGTCTGGTCAGAGCATGGTGTGTTTTACCCATCCCAGGTCCCTGGAGATTGCTCCTAACGAGCAAAACTGAGCCTTCAATGCCAGGAGTAGAACCTCATTCTGGCATCATGCTTTATTTTCCTGTATTTTTTCCTTTAGAGCTATTTGCCTTGGATGATTTCCACAAGAGAGTATTCCCAAGGGGGGGGAAGGCCACCTTACCCACTCTCTGTCCTCTGGTTGCACTGGGTGTTGATGCACTGTGGGAGTGCATCCTGCAGGCTGGGATCGATGGCTGTGAAAGTCATGGGCTCCTGATGCACCTCACAGCTGGGGTTCCTGCATTGGAGCAAAGAAAAGCCTGGTGTCACAAGGGCACTCAAAGCACAAGCAATTAAAATAATCTTTACCTATTGCATCTGCTTAATTGTACTGAAAATTCTGCCTGTTGGATCTCAGCAGGATTTGTTCTTGGCTCTCACCTGCTCTCAGCATTGGTCAGGTTCCCAGTGCACTCGTTCACCTCCAGTGGGCACTCACAGGGACACTCACACTCGTTCTGTTCCATCCTGCAGGGCAGAAAACATGGGAAAAACCCATCAGACACCGCTGGGATTTTAACCCCACAGTGGTGCAGCTCTGGAGGGAAAAAGCTGTCCAGGGATTGCTCTGTCCTGCACCAGAACTGAGGGTGACCCATCCCTGGAATTCCAAAAGCAGGCAGTCCTTCAGATATTTGGATGGAAGGATCCTTCCTGGCAGTGCCACAAACACTTCAGGATGGTGTGGGCAAAACCTCCTGGATCCCTTCAGTGAAAACCCTCAATCCATGGGAAAATCATGGGAATTTCTATGCCAGAAGAAAGGGGCTCCCTCACAGCTAACTGCTCTGGAGCCACCGAATCTCTCAGTGTCTTCCAGCATGATCCACACAGCCTCCCCTGGGTTAAACTCTCTGACAACCTGGCAGAGATTCTCCAAGCCCCTGCACCTCTTACAGGGAGCACAGACAGAGCAACTCTCCTTTTCCCTGGTTTTGCACTGAATTAACTGCTGAACTCACTGTGCTCTTACAAACCCCAGAGCAGGGGAGAGGGCAGGAGTTGTGGTCACTGCACTGCAAGGAGAGAGAAAGGATAGCAACACACACGGAGCTCTTTGGGGAAAAAAAGGCCAATTTATTGTTCAGACAGCCCGGATTTAAAGTGTGTCAGTGCAGCCAGGACAGGACAGGAGCTCATTGGACACGGCAAAGACACCAGGGGTTAATGTTGATGATGAATTCCACTCTGTTTGTCACCATGTTATCACTCCCTAACTGAAGCTGCAGTCAGCTTGTCAGCCTGGCAATGGAGCTGAGAGTCAGGAGAAATCCATTCCTGAGAAGAATTTCCAAGCTGCAATTCCCCAGCTCTGTGAAGGTGTGTGTGCACAAGGAGTGTCCCAGCCCAGGCCAGCGCTGTCACCTGTGGCAGTTGAGGCACAGCCTGTCCACCATGCTGCAGGCACAGAAGGCCAGCGAGTCACACGTCTCGTTGACGATGCCCACGAAGGCGTTGGTGCCTGGGATCCTCGTCAGCCTGTACTTGGAGCAGTGACTGCCATGCACCAGGTTGGTCAGGTCACCCTGGGCAAAAACAAAGTGTCAGTGGGGTAAAATGTTGGTTTAGGGAGCTGAAGATTCTTCCCCTTCCCGAAGGATCTTGTAGAGCTGTGGGGACACGAATTCTGCCACAGCTTCCAGAGGTGGTGGCTCCCCTCAAACCTCATGGGTTTGCCACCCTCACAAAAACAGAAGCTGATTAAGGGGTGGGTGAGTTTTGCTTTCCAGATACTTCTGGGTGAAAAGACTTTGCTGAAGATAGAAAGGAATTGGCCTAGCTTGTGAAAATGAGATGTGACAGCAGAGGTGACATTTCACTCCTTCCCAGTGCTCTCTGACCTGTCCCCACTGTGCCAGCCCTCAGTGACCATCCCAAAGGCTCTGCTGGGAGCCACCACCACGTGCTGGAAACGTCCTGAGCCTTAAAAAAAAGCCACCACAGCGCTGCCCAGCTCCTGTAGGCTCCTTCCTGATTCCTTTTTACAAGTTTCTGCTCCATCCTACTCAATTTCCTTCCCAATACCACACATCCCACTTGGCATTTCAAGTGTGGGGAAAATGTTTAAGCCAACCTGACATAAATCAATGCATTTTGACATGATTTGCAAATATTTTCAAATCTTCTCCCACAGAGTAACAGCTTTGGAATCGTTGTGGAGGGACTTTGCCAGGGTGGATCTGTGGCTCTGTGAGGGATGACAGCCCCTGGTTTAGACTCCTCACATGAGGAAGCTCACACAGGATCCATGGAGAGCACAGAGTGTGCAGGATCTCAGAGATCTCAGTCTCACAAATGACAGCCTGGGAATGCTCACCAGTAAATGGATTTATTTGGACACCTAAAGATAAGTTATTAGAGACCTCACAGGAAGATGTGACACTGGTCAGAGCTGGAGCCAGAGGTCAGCTCACATCCAAAGCAACACCAGAGCTGGAAAATCCTCACCCAGTCACAGCAAACTGCCCTTCTTTCCCTGGTGCTGGCTGAGACCTGCAGGCAGCAGCCACACTTGGCCAGGCCTCCCATCCATAACCCCTGGATGTCAGGGGACTCTGTTTGTGCAGCCTGGTTTGTGTCTGGGGAAGGCAAACAGAGGCCAATCCCCACGGAGGGCTGGCTCCCAGCCCCAGCTTCTGAGCCTGCCAGGGACTTGTGTTTCCACCAGAAGAAAGCCAAGCCAACCAAAGTACACCCAAAAGCAAACTCAGATAGAAAAGCAGGCTCACCACCAGGCTGGTGTTGAATTTGTAGAAGCGCTGCACGGTCCTGTCGCTGAAGCTGTTGCAGAGGTTTTTCTTCACAAAGTTGGGGTGGTTCAGGATGTCATTTGCTACCAGAGGCTCCTAAGGGAGAAAAACAGGATTTGATGCCTTTGGAATGAGAGCCAAAGAGCAGCTCAGGAATGAGAGCTATGGAATAAGGCAGGGGAAAGCAGGCAGACCTTGTGTGTGATGTGCTGCTGCTCCACAGGAGCGTGGCCCTTGGGGTCGATGAGGGTCGGATGTGCCACCAGGTACCCCCTGTCCTCCATGATGAAGCACCTGCCCCCCAAAACACAGCAAGAGTCTCCTGTTAGACCTCCTTGGGCTTCAGGGGAACAGGGTGAAATAAAACATGGTCCTAAAGGGCTTTTAAAGGTTTTCCATTTAACAGGGCCATGGAACAAATTCCCTACAAAATGTCCTTAAAGAATGTGTTGGGTATTTCCCTGAAGCTTTTCCATCTGTTACTGCTCCAGACAGCCAGGGCCATGAAGGAGTTGAAAACAGAGCTGATTAAAACCAGAAAGGAAAAACCATCAGTGCATTGTCTGATTGGGGAAGAGCCAGGAATGAACAGAGCCTAATGAACCTGGAAAGCTTTAATGGTTTATTAATTTACTATGTGACTAATTAAAGAGAGATTTCACACTCTCCTTTAATGCCCTCCCCCTTCAGAATTCCATTTTAGTGGGGGATAAATCACTCCTGTTGCACTCCCAGCCTTCCCAAGCTTTCCTCTCCCTTTCCAGCTCTTCCCACGTTGGATCTGTGTCCCAAATCCAGAATCCAGGCAATTCAATCCATCCCTTTTTTCCCCCCTCTCCCGTTTCCATGGCCACAGACAAAGGCTCGGGAGCCCTGGCCGGGGGTGGCAGCGACATCAGGGACTCTGGTGGCCACAGAGGGGACAGCGAGAGGTTAAAACCCCACTTGATGTTCCCAAAAGCTCAGCAGGGTGGCAGCCACAGCCCTGGCACAGCGGGAATGGGGCTGGAGCAGCTTCCAGTGGGATTCCCATGGGATGTGTCAGGTACCCACGGGGGGAGCACAGAGCAGGGGAAGCCTCTCTGCTCTTCAGGGGTACAAAGCAGGCAGGAAAACCCGGATTTTTTGGGGGGGTTTCCATTAGAAATACACGTAGGGATGTGGTGTTTGCTCTTTTTCTTGCTCTTCTTCCTAAAATCTTTAGGAGAGATAGACTAAAAAGCCCAAACACCTGCATTTAAATCGAGACTGGAAACATTGGATGCGATTTCTGCATCAGAATGGTCCAACACTGAACAATATTCTCAAAATTCCTCATTTGGGGAATGCAGGAACAGAATAAAGCATCTGACCTTGCTGATCAGCAGCAGTTTTTTCCTGGGAGGGAGAGATGCCAAACCAAAAATCCTGATTTGTTTTTTTTTTTTTTTTTTTTTTTGTGCCATAAAATATATAGAAAAATACCCAAACCAGAAAAGAACTGGGAGGATGACCGAAAACCACTTCCCTTCCCAAATTTAAGATTTAAAAACAAACAAGGAACCAACAGCAATGCTCAAACCACGTTATCAAGTTACTCCAGATCCAAACCAGAATTTATCCCACCCCCACAGGATTTTTCAAAACAGGAACAATTAAGATACCCAGGGGTCTGACTGAAATTGGATACTCCAGATGAAGTCAGACTTCTTCTGCCTAGGCTGTGCTATGGATTTCTGAGAAAAACATCCCAAAAGTGTATTTGAATAATTGGAGTTAAAATAACTGAGATCCTGTATCATTCTTACACGCTCACAGGAACTAAATAGGTAAAATTAAAACAAACAGAAGAACTGGGAAGTGTGTTCATTTAATAAGGAATGTTGTTTTTACCCAGAATTTCAAAGAAGTCTAAATATAACCAAAAAAATCAAATCAAATCTGTTATCTTCTGCTTTTGTAATCCTGCAGATTGTTTATTTAGCTGATGGCAGTTTGATCTGGAATAACAAAAACATTATTTTTTTTTTATGAGAAGGACAGGCACAAGTTCTACTGGAAATCAGAGAACACACACTGAAAGTAACAGAATCCTTGGAGAAATGAAGTTGGAAAGGACCTCTGGTTAAAAAAAAAAATTGTATTTATTTTGTGCCTGGCAGGAGCAGCTTTTACCTGATTTTGTTCCCCCCATCTTGGTTACAAACTGGCAGCAGGTCCATGAGGACTTTGTAGAAATATCTGAGGGTGAAGTCAATGCCCATCACAGCCACGGAGTGTCCTGAGGACATCTGAGCACTGCAGTGAGGGCAAAGGGAAAAATCAGAAACATTCTAGGTAATAAAAAGTATTATTATTCAGGGCTGGAATAATAATAATAATAATAATAATAATAATAATAATAATAATAATAATAATAATAATGATGATAATAATAATGATAATAATTCCTGTTTTAGTCTGCCCCTTGTACAGCCAGCCCAGGAGTGGATCCCACCCTACACACACCCCCACCACCTACAGACATTGAATCCTGAGTGACAGAAATTAGGATTAAACATTCCCCATCCACAGAAAAAAACAGCTCCTGTGTTTTCCAATCCCACCCATGTGGAAGGAGTTACCTGCACCCCTCCTCTGCTCAGCCCCCAGCAGGAGGAATGAATCTGAAGTTAATATGAATATGAGTTAAATCCCTCAAACTCCAGAGTGTGGGAGTGATTATGAATGGCAGGCAGAAAATGAGAAGAAAATAACATTTCTTAAGGTGAGTTATGAAGAGGATCCTGTGATGTGGTGCTGTGCAGCAGCCTCAGGCTGCATTTTGTCCTTCCTCCATTCCTGACACCCCAGTTCTCCCAGTTTGCTCCCAGCAGCACCGAGAGGGCACAGCCAGACCACTCCCCTCCCACCCCTGCAGGACACAAAAGGATCAGAGCTCAAGGATGTGGACTTTACACCTCTGACTTGCTGCTCTTCAAAATTCACTTTTCTCCTTTATTTTATCTCTGAAGGCAGGAATAAAAACGTTTAGAAAAAGAAAAAAAAATTAAAAAATAAAAAGATGCTGCAAGGCACAGCTGGACTGCACAAACAGAGCTCTGGCCACCCCTGCTCCATGGAAACCCAGCTCTGTTTACTGGGCTGAGGTTTGTTTGCTTTCCAAAGAGGTGCACTGGAGATGTAGTCAAATCTCATTTGTAGACAGATAAATACAAGTTTTTAAAACCTGCATTGAATTTATTGTTCCCATTTCCTGGAGGGGGAATGGAAGGATGGCAGGGAAGCAGCACAGACACATTTCCTGTGTGACAAGGCACCCAGCTCTGAAGTTCTGCTATGTCCTAACAGACATAAAGCCATTAGAATAGTGTAAATATTTTAGCTTCATTTCTAACCATTAAATCCCTCTGCTTTGCTGATGCCAACTGCATTAAACCACATCAGGCATAAATCTTCTCTTCCCAGCCTCCATAAAAAGAAATAAGATATACATAAAATGGGGATGAGAGGTGTCAGCTCTGGCTGCCCTGATGTGGGTATTTAAACCCTCCCAGCAGTCCTTAATGCCAGAATTCCTGTTAACTCCACGGATTCCTCCCCAGCCCTCTGGATTTTGAGCTCAGGCCTCTTTGGGGATTATAACCACATGTGACTATGAGCTTCAGAGGTCATATTTACCCAGGAATCACACTCACATCTGCCAAACTTTGTTTAACTGTTCTTTAATCATGTTCTAATAACCCACAGGAGCTTTAAGTTCTTAGAGCTGAGTAAACCATCCCTTGCTAGATAAAAATCAGAATTTTGATTAATTGCACTTCTCTCCTTACAGAAGTGCTCGTTTCCCCAGAGTAAATTCCTCTGGGAGAAGCACCACGCAGGGGCTGGGGCTGAAAATGCCCAAACACCCAGCAGAGGTGGCTGTGCTGGGAAATCCCACCCAGGGGAAACAGGGAATCTCTGGGAAGAGTGGAGGAGTCACATCCTGCTCCCTGCTGGATTTGGGATCCCTGTTTCCCAGTCCAGCACTGGAAGTTCCCTTTGTACTGGCTAGGGAGCTTGGAGAGACTCCATGTAAAAACCAGGAGAGGTAACTGCTATTTTTGGGAATTTGGGAGAGCTTGTGACAGCAAGGTTTGGTCCATGTTTTATTCACTGGGCTCCTTTAAACATCCTGCATCCCAAATCCTGGCCTCAGGCTGGGGCCTGGCCAGGAGGGAGCTGGAACAGCAACAGTCTGGTCCTCCAGGAAAAAGTCATTTTATAGAATCATGGAATGTCCTGAGCTGGAAGGGACCCACAGGGATCATCCAGTCCAAGTCCTGGCCCTGCTGCTCCCACTCCAAAACGTTCCCAGCAATCCTGGAAGGGCTCCTGGACATTCCCAGGCTTTGCCTCAAGATCTTTCTCCTCCTGGAAGGCCAGAAGTGCTGGATTTAAGCAGCCCAGGAGAGGAGCTCCCCAATTCCTGCAGTAAGGACAGCTCTGTCCCTAACCCCCTTTGTGCCTGGCCTCTCTGCCCTTGGAGCAGCTTCCAGCTCCCTTCCAAACACCTCCCTGCTCCTTCAAACCCCACAAATGGAGGTGTGGGGAACTTCAGGAAATGTGAGGCTTGGCAGTCCTGATGGAGAAGGATTTAACTTCCAGCTGAGAGGGAGGGAACACTTCCCAAACTGCCTCAGGAGAGCAATCCCTGTCCTCCTCCCAATTCCCAAACTGCCTCAGGAGAGCAATCCCTGTCCTCCTCCCAATTCCCAAACTGCCTCAGGAGAGCAATCCCTGTCCTCCTCCCAGTTCCCAAACTGCCTCAGGAGAGCAATCCCTGTCCTCCTCCCAATTCCCAAACTGCCTCAGGAGAGCAATCCCTGTCCTCCTCCCAGTTCCCAAACTGCCTCAGGAGAGCAATCCCTGTCCTCCTCCCAATTCCCAAACTGCCTCAGGAGAGCAATCCCTGTCCTCCCCCCAATTCCCAAACTGCCTCAGGAGAGCAATCCCTGTCCTCCTCCCAATTCCTTGGACATCCCACCTCGTGTTCATCCAGGAGCACATTCCCACCAATCAACTTTTTTTTTTTTTTAATATGCTGTTATTACTCCTCAACCAATAAAGCCGCAGAATTGGCATATTCCTATAAAATGGATTTCTCCCAGTGTTCCAATGCCCCATTTCCACAAGGTCAGATGACATTTCACCACCAGCACTTTAAGAGCAGCTTTAGTTTTCAGCTCCTGAGCACACAGAGTCACCCAGCTCTGGTCACTCTGAGTCTTCTGGCCTGGCCCAAAGCCCCAGAGCCCCTCACCTGGAGGAATGGACAGTGTGGCTGATGGTCACCACATATCCAGCCCCTCCCACGTCCAGGTAGGGCCCAGTAAAGGTGATCAGTCCTGGATTGGCCACTGCATGCAGGTACCTGAGAGAAGCCAGAAGAAATGCTCAGAATTAATGCCAAAGTCTGTGAATTCAAGACAGAATCCTTGACTTGCCCAAAATAACACTAAATTCTGCACACTGTGAACAACAGGCACCAAAATATTGGTTTTTAATATCAAACAAGTACTTAAACACAACTGGAACTAACTAATCCAAACTAACCCAGACTGGCCCAATAAATGGTGCCCCATTACATCCAGCTGCATTAAAAAAGCTCAGTTTACTCCTGCACAGAACACATTTAATGTAATTTCAGACATTTTCCCCCAGAACAAGGCAGGACTTGGTGCCAGCAGACTCTCCAACTGAAAGCAAACCCTGGCAAAATGATTACATTGCAAACTGAGGAGAAAAGACAGAACTGAGGCAAGAAAATTCAGAAACATCAGACAGGGATTATAAATTACAACCTCTTAAAACTTCCATCAGCATAAAGGAAGCCAGACTCATAGGACAGTTGATAAAACTGTCATAGGAAAGCTGATAAAACTTTTGCAAACACTTCTCTGTAAGAAACAGTGATCACTTTGCTTCTGCCTACCCAGAGCAGCAAGCCATGAGCAGCTTAACCCATTCCTGCTTTATTCCCAGGGTTTGACTTGCACCTTTTTCCCAATAACACCACAAATTCCAGGGGAAACACGGGGCAGGGGAGCTCTGTGCCTTTCCCAGGGTGGCAGCACGTGGCTGGTTCCTTGGCACCCATCCCAGCCTTGGGAGCACACTCAGAGCCTGCTCCCACCTGCAGTGTCCTCAGATCCCTGCCCAAACCACAGGCTGCTGCATCATTAATCCCTCCTTGAAAGCAGCGAGGAAACCCAGAGTAAACAAACAAAAACAACCAAAAAGGAGCCCAAGGAGCTCAAATATTAGTAATCCCTGGAGGGAATGCTCATTTTCTGAATATTTATGTCTCCATCTGCCATAGCTGGGCTATGAAACACCAACTACCCCACAAAACAAAAAGAGAAATGAGAACCAATAAATGTTTGAACTGGTTGCATTTAAACCTTGAGGGTTTTCCCCACGATGAAAACATTTTGAACTAAATTAAAAAACCAAAAAAACTCAAAAAAACTCTACGAAATCAACTCTAAAAATGAAACCAACTCTAAACATTTCCCTTCTTGCCCTCGGAGATGATTCAATTTAAACTCCTGAGCTTTTTCCCCCACGACGAAAACATTTTGAACTGAATTAAAAAACCAAAAAAAACCCCAAAAAACTCTATGAAATCAACTCTAAAAATGAAACCAACTCTAAATCCCTTCTTGCCCTCGGAGATGATTCAATTTAAACTCCCGAGCTTCTTCCCCACGACGAAAACATTTTGAACTGAATTAAAAAACCAAAAAAAACCCCAAAAAAATCTACGAAATCAACCCCAAAACCAACTCTGAACATTTCCCTCCTTCCCCTCGGAGATGCTTCAATTTAAACTCCTGAGCTTTTTCCCCACGATGGAAACATTTGTAACTAAATTTAAAAAAAACAAAAAAACCCAAGAATACCTCCATAAAATCAACTCTAAAAATGAAACCAACTCTAAATCCCTTCTTGCCCTCGGAGATGATTCAATTTAAACTCCTGAGCTTTTTCCCCACGACGAAAACATTTTGAACTGAATTAAAAAACCAAAAAAAACCCCCAAAAATCTACGAAATCAACCCCAAAACCAAACCCGACTGTGACCATTTCCCTCCTTGCCCTCGGAGATGATTCAATTTAAACACCTGAGCTTTTTCCCCCATGACAAAACCATTTTGAACTAAATTTAAAAACCCCAAAAAATTCTACAAAGTCAACTCCAAAAACAAAACCAACTCTAAACATTTCCCTTCTTGCCCTCGGAGATGATTCAATTTAAACTCCTGAGCTTTTCCCCCACAACAAAAACATTTTGAACTGAATTAAAAAACCAAAAAATCCCCAAAAAACTCTATGAAATCAACTCTAAAAATGAAACCAATTCTAAATCCCTTCTTGCCCTCGGAGATGCTTCAATTTAAACTCCCGAGCTTTTTCCCCCACGACGAAAACATTTTGAACTGAATTAAAAAACCAAAAAAAACCCCAAAAAACCTCTACGAAATCAACCCCAAAACCAAACCCGACTGTGACCATTTCCCTCCTTGCCCTCGGAGGGGACTGCAAGCTTTGCTGAAGGGACCCTACAAGCTCACCATTGTCTCCTGGTGGGATCAAAAGCTTTGTCCATGAGGGAGCCGGGGTAGATGCGGAGCACGCCGTTGGGGGTTGCTATGTAACGCCTGACAATGTAACTGTTGAGGCCACTCATCTCCATCTGGGTCATCCATTCATCCGTGCCATGACTGGTTGCCATTACTTCATTCCTGACAGAAAACTGCAAGACAAAAGGCAGAGCTGGCAGGGTTCCTGCAGTACTTGCATGGTAAGATAATAAAAGCTTTTTTTCTTCCCTCCTCCCTCCCTCCTCCTCCTCCTCTCTCCATCCCGAGGATCATCTCGGCTCAATTACTTTGGTTCAAGGCTTCTCACACCACACATTCCAAGCAGATTATTAGCATGGAATATTGTTGTGTTATCTCTGTGGCTTTTAGGGTTTTTTTGTTTTTTTCTTTTTGAGTAAATACAAATAATGCGCTGCTTGCATAGAACACAGAGATTTCTCATTTGTATGGCTAAGAACGCTAAAGGTGTTCCCACTAAGAATTGAATTTTTCTAGTGTTTGTTTCAACAAAGTTCTGCCCCCTCTCCTCTCTTCACTCTTGGGTCAGATATTGGGAAGGAATTCCTGGCTGGGAGGATGAGGTTGTCCAGAGGAGCTGTGGCTGCCCCTGAATCACTGGAAGTGTCCTAAGCCAGGTTGGAGTGATGCTTTTTTTGGGACTTACCTAAAAACAGAGTTCAGAGAGAATTAAGAGAATAAAAAGTGGTTGTATTTATTGAAGGGTTTTCAAAGTGCATTTTGGGCAGACAAAGCCTCCCCAAGGGGCTACACCCAAAATGGACAATGGGTCACAAATTTTCACACTTTTATAAATGTGTAAAATTTGGTCCATTTGCATATTGGGGGTTGATCTCCCAATTACAGCTCCAGGTAATGAAGTCATTTACCCCAAATTTGCTCCTCCCAATTCACTTTTATTTACATTTCTCAGGGCCTGAGGCACTGAGGGATCTTTGATTCCCTTGGAGAGGAATTGTGTTTAACCAAAACGGGGAAGCAGCAGCTCACACTGTACATGAAATTTAGATTTATACACTAAAGCATTGCAGGATCACAAACAGATGAAAATTAGAAAAGCTAAAATCCAAAAGCACCAGGAGCACCCTGGGATAGTGGAAGGTGTCCTGGCCATGCAGGGGTGGGATGAGATGGGCTTTAAGGTCCCTCCCTGTTGGAACCCTGGTCACTGAAAATTTTAGACTTTCTGTACTGACAGGAACTGACCCCTAGAAAAACATTGCATTTAACCTGAGGCCGTGGGAAAAGCTCCCAAAATTGAAAAATAAAACTAGAACTGTAAGTGTGTAGTTTAAATAAAAATGTGCAATATCACATAGTGAAAAACTTAACTTTAAGGTTTTATAGTAATATATAGAAAGCAAGATGGAGGTTTTAAGGCAAAGGCCAGTCCTTCTTCTTCACCTTCTTCTTCATATGTTTGAGTAGTATTGTGTAATTGAATAAAAAATAAATAATTGTGTAACTGTGTAATTGAATAAAAAAGTCTGCATTGCAAGCCACAGGTGGTTGGTTATTAGGTTAAAAGTAAAAATAATTGAAGTGGCATTTCTTAATTGGCCAGTTTATCCTTAAAAAAAGCCTTGCAGAGAGAGAGATATGGCTCCAATTTTAATTTGTTAGCTTCAAGTGCTGCAGAACTCACAGCCTGTGAGATTTTAACAGAAATGAAAACTAATAAACATCTAAAGCCAAACAAAAATACCATCTTGCATATTTGCAAAAAGAAAAACAAACCACCTCCCGATATGGGGGGAAAAAAAAAGAAAAAATCTATTTTTATAAAAATAACACCTAATAATAATAAAAAAATAACCCCTGCCAATACAAAGTGCTGGGATTCTGGGGTGCCTGCAGGGAGGCCAGGTGTGCTGGGGCTCACCTTGAGGCCGGGGTTGGCAATGAGCCGTGTGTTGTCACTCAGGTAAGCCGTGTAATGCTCCACCATCCTCTTGGTCTCGGGCTGGCTCAGGTGCTCGTAGGGGGAGGAGAAGCTGCCTGCAGACAGCATCACTGTGGGGCTCTCTGCAAACACCACAACACCAGAAAGGTCAGCCTGGCTGATGCCTAGAGGTGCTGGAAGAGAGGCTGAAGAGTTAAGGGGAATAAAATGGATATTTATTGAGGGGGTCTTCAAAGGTCACACACCCTGGCAGAGCCTGGATGGCTCCAGGATGGAGCAAATGAGAGCTTGGCCATGAGATCTCTCATTTTTATAGCTTTTACTCCATTTGCATACAACTAATAGCCAATTAATAGCCTCAAATCAGGAAGTTTCATCCTCCTTGCTTGCCCATCCTCCTCTTTCCACGTTGTTTGTGCTTAGGGACTGAAGTCTGAGGAGATTGTCCTTGAGTTCTTAAAATGGGACAGTTTTGCCTTCACCATCTGTGAAAAACCCTCAATATAAAACTAAAAGCTGCACACCCAAGCAGAACAGAAAAACTTTAAAAAGGATCATGATGAGCTGGACATATTGCACTGTACCATGGGAGGGTTCCTGATGTGGTGTCCAGCAATGGCCCTGCTCTTCTCCCCACCCTCCCACACCTCAGCACACATACTTCACTAGAAAGTTGTTAAAAAAACATAATAAAAGCTTCCTGAAAGGCAGAAGCACACACCTTGATCCAGTACATCTGCCAGTACAACATTTATTCACTGTTGCTTTTTCACCTTCACTCATTTTCAGATTGAACAGAATCAAAACTGTCTGGACAGACAGTGGAGTGAAGAACCAGGAGAAATTCACTGGTTTAAAAGTTCTTTGATGCTTTGCCTTTTTTTTTTTAGTCAAATTAGCCTGCAGCAAGTGCCCAACTCCTGCAGGACACTCTGGACTGGGAGGAAGGGCAGGAAACATCCATTTTTCCACCCAACCCAAAGCATTTCCCAGCAGTTTCCTCCTAAACCCAGGCTGCACATGAATTCTTCCCCTTCTTGCCTCAAAACACAGAAATCACAGCATCAGCCCCCTCCTCTGATCTCTGTGTGTCATTTGGTGTTAATGCCCTTGTTCCCAAAGCCTCAGTAATTCCTGAATTACTACTTTTTGGGAGAATAGAGAAGCTGTTTTCCCTTCAGAAAAGATGCTGGGCTAAAGAAGAAATTAAGTATCCCTGTTTAGGTTAGATATCCCAGAGGAAAATGAAAATGAGCATTTTCAGTTTCAGAGAATGAACATCTGGAGAATCCCAAGTGCACAAGAGGAGCTCCCCAATAAAAGTGCAGCTGTCTGGAGTGATTTTCAGAACAAACTCAAAAGTAAACTTTCATCATGCAAAATCTGCAATACCAGACAGCTTTTCCTTGATAAAAAAGAGAAATGATTATGATGATGGAGGGCTGAGGGTAGAGAAGATCTTTTCTGAGGATGTGACCCATGGAACACAAATTCCCTGTGTGGAATGGTCCCCAGAGGAAAATGTGCAGTGCAGTGTGTGAAGTGCTCTGCTTTTAGTCACATTCCTCTCAAACACAGCCCCACACATGTGCTGCAGTCCCCACTTCCAAACTTCCACTCCAGCCCTTCATCTGCTTCCCAGAGCAAATATTCTCATCTTGCTTCACGTGAAGTTTTTCCACTTGACAGCTCAGGACTGCATTTTTGGGATATTCTCCATTTAAATCTTTCTGGATGTAAGATAGCCAAGATTAGATACCACACTAAAGAAAAAAAAAATCCCTGTGTTTTAAACAACTGGCAAAGCAATTTCCACAGGTTTGTCAGGTCCCTCCTCCACTCTGATCTCACTAAGTTATTCTGCAGGGCTACAAAAAGCTAAGAAAAATCTCATAACTCACTAATCCAGCATGAGACCTTCAAACCTTCTGCTACAAGCAGAAATATTTCATTCTGAACTTCTTCTAGTACAGATTTGAGAGACCTGCCAAGATTATGACAGCTTGCAGGGTAGGATGTTTATGTAAAAGCCCTCTGTTCTTGGGATATTTCTGGGTTTGAAGTTCTCCATCCTTCCCTGACACTGGAACTGCCAGGGAGATTCTCCCTTTTCCCCAGCAATGTTTGGAATCACTGAGGAAGAGCAGAAGCACTTTAGGCTATCTGAACCTGAGAATTTTGAAGCAGGTGAGGAGGGTCTGGAAATCACCAGAGCACTGAAAGTCTTGCTCTTCCCATCAGGTTTAACTTCTGACTCTGAAGGTTTTCAGTGCTTCTGGCAGTGAAAAACTTCCATGGATCCAAAGCAAAAGAGCAGCAGAGTCCTGCACAACTGGCTGGGACTTCATCCCACTGTGTTACTGCTCAGGGAGGAGCTTTAGAGGCAGGAGAGGATTTGGTTTAAGCTCGGTGAGACCCTTCTGCTCCTCCCACTGCACTGCCAGGGACCCTGCTGGACTGCCAGGGCATTGATCTCCTACTCTGACGAGCAGCCCCACTCATTCATCCTGCAAGATGTTGGTTAAAACCCAGTGCTGATGGTCACAAAGTGATGGATTCAATCCCTGGATGGGCCCTTCACTCAGGATGATCCCTGTGGGATCCAGCTCAGGCTCTGCTGTGATTCTGTGGAAGAGTTCAGCACTGAGCAGGTGAGAAGGTAAAATATGACCAGACAATCAGCCTTGGAAATAAAAGCTTCTCAAGGGAAGAGTATTTCCAATGTTTTGTGGGAAGAGCTTTCCTTTGTGCTGCCACACTCTGCAGGAGGTGTGGCTGTGCCAGGGGAGGCTCAGGCTGGACATCAGCAGGAATTTTAGTCTGGAAAGAGTGGTCAGGCACTGCAAGTGCCCAGGGAGGGTTGGAGTGCCCATCCCTGGAGATGGCACTGAGTGCTCTGGGCTGGGGACAAGGTGGGGATTGGGCACAGCTGGGACTGGACCCTGGGGGATTTTCCCAAGCTGGATGCTCCTCCTGTGTCCCTGAGGTGGCCAGGACAGGCTGGCAGGAGCCCTCACCCAGGGTGGCCAGCTGCTTGAAGTGCAGGCAGGCGTTGGGCTGGCCCAGCAGGTCCAGCCTGTGGTAGAGCAGTTTGCTGCTGGGGACAGTGTTGAGGTTCTTCAGCTGCTTCACAGGAATTTCTGGCTGGATCACCACCACACACAGGATGAAGGATGTGTCCTGCACCTGCAAAACACCAGCCAGTCACCAAACAGAACCAAAATGTGTTGGATGAACAGAATTTCTGTGTGTCACAGCCACTGAGTTCTACAAAATCCACTTTTCCACAGTTAACATAGAAAATAAAAATACTGCCATCTTTTCTTTTTTTCCAAAAACCAAACAAAACTTTCATTTTGTTGCTCAATTAGCAATAATTTCTAATTCTAACACTGTTTCATGGATATTTTTTGTCATGAACAGAGGAGAGGCTGCAGGTTTCCAGTTGCTGGATACACACTGGTGTTACTTTTATGGAGAGTACAGACAAATTAACTCTCAAATGCAAGATTTTATTACTTCCACTCTTAATTGTGTGCTGCATGTGCCACATGTTTTACTGGTTTGGGTATTTCAAGGACTCTAAATTACACCAGATCAGCAAACCTTGGAGTGTCCCAGCTGCTCTGCAAAGGGAGTTTGGTATTAAATGCAGCATTACAATCCTAGAAAATCAGCTCCAGACACCTTCCTGTATGAATTTCTGTTAAACAATGACAGATTTAATCTCTTAAAACTGCTCAGCTTAACCCTTTAGGTTGGATTTAACTCAATACTGTGAAATGATCCACAAATACCTCTTTGAGTTTGTTGGCACAAAGCAACCAATTATTGACTGGCATCAGTGAATTCACCTGGATGATGTTTAACCTCAGATCTCATTTTAATCCCTGGGTTGAGATGAATGCTCAGATATTCCCAAAATGAAGGAAGGAGAGAGGCAGAGCCCTGAATTCCCTCTGTGCCATCCCACACTTGTTTTCCTTACCATTTTCCAGGCATAGCTGACATTGTAGGCTTCTTTCCCAATCTCCCTCAGCTTGTTGACGTGCCAGGACAGTGAGGAGTTCACAGGAACTGTGATGATCTGGCTGCCCAAGGGAATGCTGCAGTGGCAGATAAAACACCCACCAGTTTATTAAACACTGAGCAAAACTGTTAGGACTTGCAGCAAAATCCTTCTGTTGTGTGTTTATATAATTATCATAAGAATTGAAGGAATTAAGTGTTATTTGTGCTTGGTGAAAGAAAGTGTGTGCATGCTGAAAATGCATTTGTGTACCCCCACATTTTGAGCTTCAAAATTCTCAGATTAGGCAAAGGATAAAGAAAAACCCAGATCAAATAGTGAGAAATCTTCCTGACAGGGAAGAGAGAGATTAGAAGGAATATTCCCCAGATCAGCTGGGGAACACTACATAACAAATGACAACTGAAAAAAAGCTGGAGGAAAAATCAAACCAGAATTGTTAATGTGGAAAAAAAAAATCCATCCAAGAATCCAGATATTGTAGGAAAAGGAAATTTTACTTTATATACTGTTAAAATTCCTCTAGAATTCCTCCCAGTGCTGCTCATTTGGGAGTTGCTGCCCATTCCTTACCTGAGGATGTTCTGGCGTACCAGCTCGAATTTGGGAATGTTCTCATAGTGGATGATGTCAGTGTGGAGAGGAGGCTCAGACAGCAGGTAGGGCCTGGTCAGGGAGGGATGCATCAGAGTGTATCCTAAAAAACAAACACACAGCCCCAAACTGAGCCTGGGATAGAGATTTGAAGGGGGGGGAAAAAGGAATATACAGTAATTACACCAAATTTTGGCAAAGATGGCCAGTGACCAAACAATCTCGTCATCAAAGGGGTTGCAAATGAAAACCAGCTTGAAAAATTCAGCAATAAAATAAGCTGGATCACAGGAAAAGAGCTAGACACACACATTAACACCAGCTTTCCCTCCTTCCCAGAAAACTTTGGATGTCACAGGTGTAGGAAATCCCCAAAGCAAGAGTTTCCAAATCAGAACTCCAGGACAGAAGTTTCAAGTCATGAATCCACCTAAAATCTCCAGCAACATTCAGGCAAAACTAACCAACAATACATAATTAAACTTTGAATAAATATTATCATTCATTACTTAGAGACCTGAGAATTCAGAGCTGGTGGTTCACGAGGTCAGTGGGACTTGAGGAGCTGATCTGAGTCAAAATTACCTTTATTATCAATCAGGAAGGTGTAGGATCCCAAGGAGTCCTGGTAATAGGTGACATCTTCCAAGATATAGGCAAGATTGACATCTACTCCAACAATTCCCAGCAGGAGGTTCCCAAAGTAACAGGGTTTACTGACAGTCATTATCAGGCCTTGGAGAGAGAAAAACAGCACAAAACCATCAGAAAGATCATCTGGTTAATTAATTTGAGAGGAAACAGAGTATTTTGAGATCTGACACAATTAAATTTTATATCTAATTATATCTATATCTATTCTTTATATCTATTATATAATTGATATATTTATATCAATTAAATTTTAAATCTATTCCAGGCTGGAATATGGCCAGGGAAGCTCAGCAGGGTTTCTGTTGTCAGCCACTCTCCCTAATTAGTTAATTTGTGTTTCTGATAGTGACCTGAAGTATATTAATCAATGTATTAAAATATACACCACAATTGATGTTTGGGGGGCTGTCAGTCTCCAAGTAGATTCCTTACAGATAAGAAATAAATTTGTGTGAAAAACCAACAGAGTATTTTCTTCTTTTAACAGAATTTAAGGCCATTAAAAAATAGGATGGAAGAGGAAGGAAGTGACTTTTTCTTTGTAAAGCAACAGTTGGGATGAGCTGTTGCTCATCTGATGCATAATCAGAATATTAAATCTCTGCTCAAAATCCCAGTATTGCCACTGTGGCTGGGAATCACATCCATAATTACCCAACAGTCTGGGATTGATCTCATCCCTGAGGTGAGAACTCTGCAACACCTTCTTACTCCTGTTTTCTCCACCACTGTTTGGAAACTCAGCAGCTTTTCCCTCACCTCAATAAAAAATTCATTTGCATGGACAAGCCCTTAAGTAGAGTCTGAAATCCATGGAAGACAAACCTGCCCATTGCACCATTCCCAACCCTTTGTTGCTCACATTTGCCATTGGATATGGTTTGGGGAGGGAGCAATTAACAGAGTTTAATCACTGAGGGAGGGAATGCAGGAAGGAGCAAAAGCTCAGATTTGCTCAGGAACAGCTTTAAATTCAGTTTGGGTCTCAGAAGAGTCCAAGTGTCCTGAACCAAAGGTGCACCACCACTGAGGGTGGGCAGCTTGGGACAATAATTAACAAAAATTAACAATAATTAACAAAAATTAACAATCTCTCCTTGTGCCATTTGCAAGGCTGCTTTTATCCTGCTCTTACACAGGCCTGACATGGATGTCATTCCAACCTGTTTCCCTCCAGTACAAAGAATTTCTCTTCACAGATTAATTTATGGATGTTGTGCATGTACTCATACACAGGAACTAATTTCACCCCAAGAATCCAAACTAAATCTCCATGTCTTGTTACCAGTTTTTTTCTCAAATAAACCACCTGCAGATGAAAATGCTACAAAAATCCAAAATCATCTGTTGACTCCAAGTCTTGTTACCACTTTTTTCTCAAATAATCCTCCTGCAGATAAAAAAGCTATAGACAAAAATTCGAAGTATATCAGTTGACTCCATGTCTTGTTACCACTTTTTTCCCAACTAAACCTCCTGCAGATGAAAATGCTACAAAAATCCAAAATCATCTGTTGACCCCAGGTCTTTTCACAATTAAACCTCCTGCAGATGAAAATGCTACAGACAAAAATCCAAACTAATCTGTCGGCTCCATGTCTTGTCACCACTTTTTTCCCAACAAAACCTTCTGCAGATGAAAATGGTACAAAAATCCAAAATAATCTGTTGACTCCATGTCTTGTTACCACTTTTATTCACAACCTTCTGCAGATGAAAATGTTGCAGACAAAAGTCCAAACTAAATCTGTTGACTCCATGTCTTGCTACCACTTCTTCCCAACAAAACCTTCTGCAGATGAAAATGGTACAAAAATCCAAAATCTGTCTACTCATGCCTTGTTACCACTTTTTTCCCAACAAAATCTCCTGCAGATGAAAATGCTACAGACAAAAATAATCTGTTGACTCCATGTCTTGTTAGCACTTTTTTCCCAGCTAAACCTTCTGCAGATGAAAATGCTACAAAATCCAAAATAATCTGTTGACTCCATGTCTTGTCACCCCTTTTTTCCCAAATAATCCTCCTGTCGAATCCATGTCTTGTCACCACTTTTCTCCTAACTAAACCTTTTGCAGATGAATGCTGCAAACAAAAATCCAAAATAATCTGTTGACTCCATGTCTTGTTAGCACTTTTTTCCCAACAAAACCTTCTGCAGATGAAAATGCTACAGACAAAAATCCAAACTAAATCTGTTGACTCCATGTTGTGTTACCACTTTTTTCCCAACTAAACCTTCTGCAGATGAAAATGCTATAGAGAAAAATCCAAACTAGATTTGTTGACTCCATGTCTTGTCACCCCTTTTTTCCCAACAAAACCTCCTGCAGATGAAAATGCTACAGACAAAAATCCAAAATAATGTGTTGACTCCATGTCTTGTTACCACTTTTTTTCCCAACTAAACCTCCTGCAGATGAAAATACTACAAAAATCCAAAATAATCTGTCGAGTCCATGTCTTGTTGCCACTGTTTTTCAAAACCTCCTGCAGATGAAAATGCTACAGATAAAAATCCAAAATAATCTGTTGACTCCACGTCTTGTCACCCCTTTTTTCCCAAATAATCCTGTCGAATCCATGTCTTGTCACCACTTTTTTCCCAACTAAACCTTCTGCAGATGAAAATGGTACAGATAAAAATCCAAAATAATCTGTTGACTCCATGTCTTGTTAGCACTTTTTTCCCAGCTAAACCTTCTGCAGATGAAAATGCTACAAAATCCAAAATAATCTGTTGACTCCATGTCTTGTCACCCCTTTTTTCCCAAATAATCCTCCTGTCGAATCCATGTCTTGTCACCACTTTTCTCCTAACTAAACCTTTTGCAGATGAATGCTGCAAACAAAAATCCAAAATAATCTGTTGACTCCATGTCTTGTTAGCACTTTTTTCCCAACAAAACCTTCTGCAGATGAAAATGCTACAGACAAAAATCCAAACTAAATCTGTTGACTCCATGTTGTGTTACCACTTTTTTCCCAACTAAACCTTCTGCAGATGAAAATGGTACAAAAATCCAAAACAATCTGTTGACTCCATGTCTTGTTACCACTTTTACTCACAACCTTCTGCAGATGAAAATGCTGCAGACAAAAGTCCAAACTAAATCTGTTGACTCCATGTCTTGCTACCACTTTTTCCCAACAAAACCTTCTGCAGATGAAAATGCTATAGAGAAAAATCCAAACTAGATTTGTTGACTCCATGTCTTGTCACCCCTTTTTTCCCAACAAAACCTCCTGCAGATGAAAATGCTACAGACAAAAATCCAAAATAATGTGTTGACTCCATGTCTTGTTACCACTTTTTTTCCCAACTAAACCTCCTGCAGATGAAAATACTACAAAAATCCAAAATAATCTGTCGAGTCCATGTCTTGTTGCCACTGTTTTTCAAAACCTCCTGCAGATGAAAATGCTACAGATAAAAATCCAAAATAATCTGTTGACTCCACATCTTGTCACCCCTTTTTTCCCAAATAATCCTCCTGTCGAATCCATGTCTTGTCACCACTTTTTTCCCAACTAAACCTTCTGCAGATGAAAATGGTACAGATAAAAATCCAAAATAATCTGTTGACTCCATGTCTTGTTAGCACTTTTTTCCCAGCTAAACCTTCTGCAGATGAAAATGGTACAAAAATCCAAAATAATCTGTCGACTCCATACCTTGTCACCCCTTTTTTCCCAACAAAACCTCCTGCAGATGAAAATGCTACAGATAAAAATCCAAAATAATCTGTTGACTCCATGTCTTGCTACCACTTTTTTCCCAACTAAACCTCCCGCAGATGAAAATGCTACAAAAATCCAAACTAAATTTGTTGACTCCATGTCTTGTCACCCCTTTTTTCCCAACAAAACCTCCTGCAGATGAAAATACTACAAAAATCCAAAATAATCTGTCGAGTCCATGTCTTGTTGCCACTGTTTTTCAAAACCTCCTGCAGATGAAAATGCTACAGATAAAAGTCCAAACTAAATCTGTCGACTCCATGTCCTGTCACCACTTTTTCCCAACAAAACCTCCCGCAGATGAAAATGCTACAAAAATCCAAACTAAATCTGTCGACTCCATACCTTGTCATCCCTTTTTTCCCAACAAAACCTTTTGCAGATGAGAAAGCTGCAGACAAAAAGGCCTGGAAGCACAGCTGGAGCCAAACCCTTGCAGGATCCCAGCGTGTTTGGGGACGTGGCAGCCGAGAGATCCCTGGTGGCTTGGCAAGGCCAGCACTCACCGTCGCCCATCTCGTCGGAGAAGGGCAGGCTGAACACGGCCTCGTCGATCATCCTGTTGGCCAGGTTGGTGTAGAACCTGCCCACGGTGGTCTCCAGGTTGCTGAGCTGGTTGAGGACCATCATGCTGCCCTTGGTGACGGGCAGGGCGCTGCGGTCGGCCACGCCGTACTTGGCCGAGTTCTGCTCGGCCAGGTCGCGCAGGAAAGCCAATTCCTTCAGGCCTGTCACCCCCTCTGCCAGCAGCAGGGGCACAAAACACAAGGAAAACAGGCAAAACGAGCTTCATTTGCATCCAGCCTTCTGCCTTGAGGAGCTGGAGCAGAGGCTGCACACAGAGTTAAGGAAATAAAATGGGTATTTATTGCGAGGCCTACAAAGGCCTGCAAAGCCACAGCCCAGCAATATCAGTGCCACAGTGGTGGCCCCTGCCTGGATGGCTCCAAGATGGAAGGAAAGGAGGGGGTTGGTCACAAAATCTCACACTTTTATAGGTTTTGGTTAATTTGCATGAACCCACCCTCCACTGTAGGAATCTCTGCCTTAGGACGGTCGGGACAAACTCAGGCGCTCTCTTTATTCCGGTCTTAAAGTTTGCAGTTTATTTTATAGGGTGTGGGTTTATATAAGGCCCTGCTGGGAACTGCAGCCACAGCTCAGAGCAGGGCAGAGAGAGGGACAGAGTGAGAGTAAAGGAAGAAAGCTCAAGAAAGTAAGAACGAAAAGAGTAAGAGCATGAGAGAGAGATTTTCCCATTTGCAATACATTAAATCTTCTTCTATGCTGAATATTCTAATTTCCACTGACCAATCTAATACAAGATACAAATTCTCTAACATTTGCATGCAACCTATAGGAATCACTATATTACCATGTTTTACTGCTTTTCTTATCTCTAAATTTTATCTGGGACCCGTCCTGCCATGCCTAGGGAGGATGGCTGTTTGATTTTTGGTATTTGCAGCATCAAACATTATCTAAACAAAGGGGCTTTCAGCCACACAGCTGAAAATTGTTGCCATTTCTATTTCGCTTCTATTTTCCATATTCTCAAAATCTTTTGCTAGGCACTCATATTTATAAGGTTTTCCTAATTCATCCTTCCCAACACTCCACCTTTCCACGGAGTTTGTGCTTAGGGCCTGAAGTTTGGAGAAACTGTCCTTGAGTTGTTAACTAGAATAGGAACTGTTCTGTCTTCATCACCCCAGCACATCAGAAAAGCACATCCAAGGAGAACAGGGAAACTTTAAACTAAAGGCATCACCTGCTCCCAAGGAATGCTCCATGCTCTCTATCACAGGACTGAAAATTCTGTATTCTTATTTAAGTGCTTCAAGATTATTTGAGGAAAATTAATTAACTAATGCCGAATTTAATGAGATTGCCTCTCTCCTGGTGTTGCACAGTGCAAAAAATTTGCCATGCTGTTCACATGCCCACTTTAAACAAAGCCCCTGGAACAAAGAGTTGTGTGCCCCATCAATCCACAGGACAGCTCTTTGTTCTCCATCCCTGGCTGCCCACAGGCAGGACCAGGAGCGAATCCTCCACCCTGGGAGATAACAGCCTTTGTTCTCCAGCTGAATCATTCCAGTCTCACACTTCACTTAAATCCCAGGCTCAATTCCTGCACACAAATCAAAACCTTTTGCACGCCCCAGTGTCGAATGAGTATTAAAATTTACAACCAAATCATACATTAGGTTAAGCATTAATTTCCTTGGCTATTTTCAGTAATACAACAAACTGCCTTCATGCTGAAAATGCTTTTTTGGAAAATGGGTGGGTGATCTTCATGTTTAACTTCACTCTCAGATTGGTTCTCAGGTTATCAAAGCATTTCAGACTTGATTTGATCTCCCATTCACCCTCCCTGGCTGATGAAATCACACTCAGTCCCAGTTTGCTGCCCCTGGAAGCCCCCAGGAAGGTTTGCATTGGAATAATTAACAACTTTAACTCAGTCTGGACAATCCAGGCCACAATATTTTATATCCCTGCAGCTGCACTGGGATACACGAGGATAGAGTGGCACAGCTATAAACATCAAAGTAACAACATCTGGATGCAGCTCCTTAAATGTGCCAAAATCCGTGAACAAACTGCTCCCAGCAAGGCCTGGAACTACCCCTGAACGAGCTTAATAAAAAAAGAGCTGTGCCGTGCCAGGAGAGGGAATTTTATGGCCTGGAAATCACAAGCATCTCTCACCATTCATGAGGGCATAAGTGAGGATCATCACCGAGTTATTGAGGAAGCTGTTTTCTTCGTTGATGACACGCAGAGTGGCTTTTTTATCCTCTTCTGAGGAATCTTTTGATGTGATCCCAGCCGAGAGATAAATGATGACCATGTCAGTATCTGAAACACAATCACAGACACAGCACAAAGTGCATCAGGTTTTTCATTTGGGTGAGCCTTGTGCTGAGAGCCCTGAAATCTGCTCACAGCAGCTTCATCCAGGGATCCACAGCATTTGCAGGGGATAAACACACTGCAGCCACATGGATTCCAGCCTTTGGTGTTCAAGTTTCACTCCTGGCACTTACCAAGCTTCTGTTTGGTTCAGTGCCTATTGGCCACCCAGGAGCTCTGGGGGCTGAGCAAACCCCACAGGCACCTTCTGGCTTTGGAGTCACGGAATGGTTTGGCTTGGAAGGGACTTTAAACCCCACCCAGTGCCACCCCTGCCATGGCAGGGACACCTTCCACTGTCCCAGGGTGTCCCAACCTGGCCTTGGGCACTGCCAGTGATCCAGGAGCAGCCACAGCAAATCTGGGAATTCTATTCCAGGGCCTCCCCACCCTCCCAGGGAACAATTCCTTCCCAAAATCCCATCCATCCCTGCCCATTCCCCGTGTCCTGTCCCTCCATCCCTTGTCCCAGGTCCCTCTCCAGCTCTCCTGGAGCCCTTTAGGCACAGAGGTGTCCCTGGATCCGTCTCCTCCCCAGGCT
Organism: Acridotheres tristis; assembly: GCA_037013685.1. Taxonomy (NCBI): domain Eukaryota; kingdom Metazoa; phylum Chordata; class Aves; order Passeriformes; family Sturnidae; genus Acridotheres; species Acridotheres tristis. Next base: position 2,673,621 of record CM072895.1, read on the forward strand.
GAGGAGCTTGGCTGCCTGCAGGCAGGAGCACACAGATCCAGCACCTGGAGCAGTGTGGGAAATGGATTTGCAGAGAGTTCTCAGGGCCTGACAGAAGGCTCACACATCTCTATGCAAACTTGGAGATATGAAATGCCGAGTTAAAAATGCCATGGACTAGGACAGATATTCTTGAGAGAGAAATGGGGCCAGGAAAAAAAGTTTCAAAGGATGGCCTTGCAAATAAGACTAAATACTTTGGAGAATTAGAACTGTGAAAAATGCATTGTAGTAGAAGCCACGAGGGGTGATTTTAGATGATTGGCTTTAAGGCATTTTACAGCATGATGTGATCAAAGCTGATAAGCTAAGAAACACTTATAATGTATTGTAATTAGGAAATAGTTGGCTTCTGATTGTAATGGTGTGAATTAGAATATCTGCATTGTCTCACCCTTCATATGAGACTGAAAATAGAATAAAAGTTTTAAAAAACACCTCTCCAGTTGCCCCATCTCTGGATCAGAAAAGAGCAAAACCCAGCAGAGCAGCTGCTCCAATTCCATGGAAAAGGCTCCACAAGGTAAAACCCTGCACTTTTCATCTCCTGCCCCTGTGCTCTCCTCCCATCCCAACCCTAAGGCATGGAGCTGCACAGGATGCCTTCCCATGGAGCAGGGCACAGCAGAAAGCTTGGGAATGTCACCTGGCCCCTCACCCTTTCCCTGGAACACGTTTTTCAGGCTCAGGATGTTCCTGGCCAAAGTCCTGCCCCAAAGCCTTTGAACACAACAATTCACAGCCCTGTGCTTACTCCTCAACCTGTTCCATCACATTTATCTCAGTATTGAGAGTGGTTTGTGTTTATAATTGATTTGCTGTACTGGTTTATTAAACAGGTATCAATGCTTTGACTTGCACATTTTGTCCTCATGACTTGAGCAGAATTTCAGCCAGAACCAGATTTTAACACAAACAGGAGGTGCTGTTAATTTGGGGGAATTTCTACCTTAGTTTTTTTGTAAAGTCTGAAAGTAGAGGAAAAAAGCAAAGGCAGGTATTAAAGCAACTTTGGGTGGAGTTTAAGGAAAATTGTTGCTGTGTTTCCTAGGCTACAGCAGAGCTATTTTATCTGCAGCCAGGCATGGTGCTACAGCCTAAATGGAGTAACAAGAGCCAGTCCTAAATCTGCATGAGGGACCAGAGCAAGGAGATTTGGAGCATTTTGTCAGGACTGCAGTAGGACCTGAAGCAGAAAATTCAGATGTGTGTAACAGCACAGCTCTCCCATCACACACCAGCAGTTCCCTTCTGGCTTTGCCACTGTGAATTTGGGATTGAGGCTGTATCTCAACAGCTTCCCTGACACACCCACACATTGTTCTCTGCGAACAGGATGTTAGAAAATCAACAGTGAAATGATGGAAATTTTTTTTTGGTGGGTTTGTTTTTCTTTTTTAAAAAGATGAAAAGATTATTTACAAGAAAATGAGACATGTTTTATAAACATCCTCTTCTCGAACTTATTGTGTCTCACCCTAGGAATTCTGAAATTTCTTATAAACATGTTAGATCTTCACAATCATCCACACGTAGAGAAAACCTAAATCCAAAGCATTTGCATTTTAACTTTCTGTGCTTGTGCCCCAAAACAGTTGTTTGATATGAAACCTAGTGAAGTATGAATATGCCAAAACTTCTACTCCTAATATAAAAAAATGCTGAACATAAAATCATAGAATCCTGGAATGGTTTGGGTTGGGAGGGACCTTAAAGCTCATCTCATCCCACCCCTGGCCTGGGCAGGGACACCTCCCACTACCCCAGGCTGCTCCAAGCCCCATCCAAGCTGGACTTGGACACTTCAGGGATGGGGAATATGCAGGAGGATGCTCCAAGACTCCCCAGCTGATGTTCTTGGAATAATTCCTGATGACAAATTCATCTTATCCCAGCCAGCTGCAGCAGCACTGAATTGTTTATTCTGCATTTGCTGGAGTTGCTCCCCTCTCATCATTTTGCCCTTGCCAATCTCATCCTTTGTCCAGTCACACAAAATCTCCCTGTGCCAGTGGTCTGAAGCTCAGGGATTGGCTGAACCTTTGGTAGCAAAAGCAGCATTCCATAAACCAAGGAAAATCACGTGGAATGTGAGGGTATTTCCTCATTCTTTCCAAAGCACTTCAACTCCTGGACTTTTCCTCTCTCCCTCTGGTTTTGCACAGCCTCTGAGCTGGTGCCCTTTGGGACACTGAAGGGTCTGTTCTCACTGGAGCAGGCACAGGGCCAGGCTGTGGGAATTGTGTTACATAATCTGAGTGTCCTGATGGAGATGGGCTGTGTCCTCCACCCTGCTGTGGCACCGCCAGTGTTACTCCAACCCAAGGAACACTCAGAGCACAGAATTTGCCTTCCACAGCTTCCTGGCAAGCAAATCTGCCACTCAATTTCACATCCTATCTTTTCCATGTCTTCCACCACATCCTCATTACAGAAAAGCCCCAGTCTTAGGAAGGATAAAGCTCACAATGAGTACACAGAATTCAGGGAGGATGAAGGAAAATTTAGCCAGGACAGCTTTGTGTTCCACAAAACATCAGCCACAACTGGTATTCTCAAAACCCCATTTCCTTGGGAAGCAAGGGCCATTTCCAGGATTGCAGTAAGGCACATCATCCATATGCAAATGTGCCAGCAATCATTAAATGAACCTGCAGAAGCTGCAACTTTCCTGGAAAGGGCCCCTGCCCTTCCCCCATAGAGACTGGGGAAATAACTCAGCTATCACACAGATCAATCCTGCATTTTCCTCCTTCAGTTCAAAAGCAAAGCAAGGCAGTGACACAATGGAGAAGGGAATGGACACATCCAACAGTCCCTCACATGGATTGCAGCCCAAGGAAATGCTGCTCAAAATAAAAACAGGGGACACATTTTTGTTAACATTCAACACAATCCACTCCCTTGGCTTCTGCCAAAGTGAGAATGTGAAATAAGAAAACATTGGCAAGGCCCTGAAATCATCAGGCTTGCACAAGAGGCTGCCTTACTTCCTTGGAGCCTGGTGCCGTTGTTGGTGTTCCTGAGGAGCTGGAAAGCCTTCTGGAAGCCCAGGGCGTGCTGTGTGGAGCTGTCAGATGCCTTGATGCTGCTGACAAAGGTGGACATCTTCCTCTTGGTCTCACTGGTGGCAGGGGACAGGAAGGTTTTGTAGCACTGGTCCAGGGAACACGTCCGGACTGCGTCCGCCACCGTCAGCACCGAGATCTGCAGGGAGGAGATTCCCTGGGATCAGCTCCCCTGGAGGGATCCTCACACACAACACAGGGAGAATCCAACTGGAGATTCCATGGGATCAGCTCCTCTGCAGTGATCTTTACATTCCCAAACACACAATACAGGGAGAATCCAACTGGAGGTTCCATGGGATCAGCTCCTCTGCAGGGATCATCACACACCCAAACACACAATACAGGGAGAATCCAACTGGAGATTCCATGGGATCAGCTCTCCTGGAGGGATCCTCACACACAACACAGGGAGAATCCAACTGGAGATTCCATGGGATCAGCTCCCCTGGAGGGATCCTCACACACCCAAACACACAATACAGGGAGAATCCAATTGATTCTGTGGGTCTGAAACTCGATTGTTGCAAAAGAAATGCTTGAGGCATAAATCAGATTTCAAAAGGATTATGGGGAGTTCAAGGAAAAGAGATTTAGGTCTTTGTTCCTCAGCAGAGTCAGCTTTACTCTGCTCCCTCACAATGGTTAATGCACTGCTCTGGGCAGAGCCTGAGTGAGCCAAGGAGAACTGACAGGGAAATCAGCTGAGAGCATTTTCAGGAGAGCCTGGAGAGCCCAGAGAAAAGTGGAGTGCACAGAGAAATGAAAAAAAAAAATAAATGACTCCTCTAAGGACAGCTCCCAGCAAAGCATTTTATTGTTTTAACATTTCAGTCAAAGCAAGGTGACTCTGACACCAACTTTTCCTGTAAATAAGTTAATGCAAGTGTTACCACTATGCCTTAATGACATCTAACACACCAGGCTCGTTAATTGAGGGACAAACTTCATCAGGCAGCATGACTGAGGCAAGACAACCACAGAATTAACAGTAATTAAGTACCTGTGTAACAGGTTCTATAACCACTGAGCTGCTGACCAAAGAATATGTGTCCTAAATATATTCTCTGTATTAACACAAACCCTTCTGACACATTCAAGTGCTATTAATCCTGCTGAACTGTAAGATTACTTTACCCTAAAAGCACCAAGTTACAAGTGATTTTTTCATGAGAAGACTTAAAGCAAAGATTATCATCAGTTTTCTTCAATTTGATTTAACTGAAACTCTTCCTACTCATAAAAGAAAACCCAAGCAGAGAGACTGATCAAGGTCTCACCAGTAGAGGGTTCCTAAAAGTAAAGACCAAACTGAAGACTTCTTAAAGAAGCATCTTATGGGTCCCTGGTTGTCTGCACTGCAAAAATATTACAGGTTAAGTGACCTTTTTCACTGTCAAATGAATGACAGGGCAAGAAATCAAATCCAGATTCCTCAGCCCTTTGCTGGTACCATAATTATCTGTGAATCTTCCAAACACTGATTATGCTTCAGCTCACACTAGTACTGCAGGAGAATAAATATTTTCCACTTTCACAAGACAAAAAGAGAGGCTCAGAGGTGAAATGAGTTGCTCAAAGCAAAAGGATGTGAGGAGGGGGAGTCACGTTTCTTCTGAAAATCTCAAAACCATCACTGAAATATCTGCTGAGATGGAGGAACCTTTAAAGATTGCTCAGGTACGAGATTTTAGCTTAGATCAGTGGGATTTCACTTTTTTTCCAGCTTGCACATTCCCAAATGTTTCCCCTGCAGCAGAAAAGTTCCAAGAGTGAGCTCAAGGCTCTGTCACCCGTCGGGACTGAAAACACCGCTTTGGGTGAGAACCAAAAACCCAGGGAAAGCTGCTCCTTGCCTGGACAAACCTCACCTTGTCGTGCTCATCGATGGAGCTGAGGATGACCTGGGCAGCATCCTTGGCAATCTGGAGCTGTGTCTCTGTCACAGAGGCCCCGTGGTCCACGATGACCACGATGTGCTTGGACTGGGGGCGAACGGTCGACACGTAGACGGGCCTGAGGAGGGACAAAACCCAAAGCACCATCACCAAACCCTGGATCCCCACTGCAATGCTCACGAGTGGAAAAGAGGCAGCAGCTCAAACACCCACCTGCTTGCAAACAAGCAGGAAGAAACAATGAATTAATTAGAGCAGGAATTTTTTCCCTTATGAAAACTTGTGCCGGGAAAGGTCAGCTGGGAATCTGAACGTGCAGAAATGCCCTTCAATTCCTGAATTTTTTAACCTAAAGCAGCTTCTTCTCTCTCTGTCACAGCAGGAGCTTTCAGGAATAAATCCTGTTGCTTACACAGCAGCAGTGTTTGGGATCACTGCAGTTCACACCAAGGTTTGAATGAAGCAAGAAATGCCTCCTGTAAATCCTGGCTGCTGGGAACTTCACCCACACGTGAACTGGGTGCAATAATGGGGATGTGCTGGGGCCACGACAAGTAACAACCTGTGCAGCTGCAGGGAGGTGATCAGCCCAGGGTGTTTGGGTTGCTGTAAAAAGGCTCCTGGCCAAGGCAGGGTGCCCTGGGATGACTCTCAGCCAGGTCATGCTCTACAAGCCCTTGGATCTGCCCCTTTTTACATCCCAAAGGGAGCTAACACCAGCGAGGGCTCTGGGTGCTAACACAAAAAAACTTGTTTTCATGGAATTGTTTTCAGATCCAGCTCAATATTGAGAGAAGTGTGAAAGAGTTCACAAGCTCTCATGCCAAGGTTCCAACCTGGAATAAATTAGGAAGATCCTCAGCACGGAGGAAGGATTAAAATAAAATGACAAGTTTCTCTTTCCTCTTTAGTCCAGACACAAAACTACTTGACAGTCAAGTGAGAGTTTTGGGATCTGAATTTTATTATATCAAAGGCAGACACAGAAATCTTATTAAGAGGAAAGGAAATGCAGAAGATTTGAGACAAGGCTCTGCAGTAAACAACTGGCACAAATCAGTTCTTAACTGTAAAACAGCCTGCAGCTCTACTCTGCATTAATACCTGCAGCTGAAACAGGGCCTTTGATCTTCAAAGCACTGAAGCATTAACTAATTAATTCACCCAAAATACCCTCTGAAGTCAATATTAGCAAAAAGACACCCCTTCTTTAGCCACTGAGGAACTATGACCCAGACTAAGTGATTTGGATAAAATCACTGATGGTTTTGGTGTCAAAGTTCTGAGCAGGACTGGGGCACCCCCAGCTCTCACCTCTTCAGTCCACACCTTTCCAAGGGCCCAGAAAACTCAGTCAAGCTCAGAACTTTGATGACACACTGGAGATACCATCAGTGAACTTTTGATTGCTCAACCCTGACAGGAAACCAAACCCTCCTTAGTGTCCCCAAAAAGTTTCTGGATGTGCTGCTGCTTCCCCTGCACGGACTGATACAATTGGTACAATACAAACTGGTACAATTAATTTATTAATTAATTCATTAATGTGTGACCAGAGATATTAAAGACGCTGCACCTTCCCACCCTTGAGCCTTCATCAATCCCATGGTACTGACAGAAAAACCAGGAAAAAAATACTGGACCACAAATTCTTGTCTAGAAAACAGAAATCCCTGTGCAGGAAATGCTGCCACTAGCTCATGCTTTATATTTAATTGCTTATTTTAGTGGAAGGAAATTTTCACTGCTGCTTCCCTAATATCCATGATGTGCTACCTGAACCTGGGGAAAAATGCTCCTACCTGTGTGCCCTTCCCAGTCTCTCATCCTTCCCCTCCCTCCCCAAAACGATGCACCTGCCAAATCCAGCAGAATGTGTGTTACTGCTTTATGAGCAGGGGTCAAGTATGAGTCAAACTGAAGTCAGATTTTGCCTGCAGGCTGACCTGTGACTCCCAAGTCACTGCTGTTTACAGCTGATTTAATTTGGGAGAGGTGAGGAACCTGTTTGGACTTTTAGTTTCGTTTCTCAGAAGTGAAAAGTGGTGCTTTAAAAAAACAACCCTAAGAAAACCCAAGGGACTCCATTAGAAGTTACTCATGAATGTTGGCAGCTTGGCAAAGGACAACACTGAATGAAATCAGGGCATGAGGAATCCAATATTAATGCTTTTCCCAGGAAAGTGGAAGGAGGCAAATCCTACCTGCTGCGGTGTTCGTAGCTGCCTTTGCACCGGAACTTGTGGGCTGGGAACACGGTGAAAATCCCTTCTTCTGAGCTGAAATATTGCCACTTAATTCCTGGGTTAGACTTCAGGTTATCAGCAAGGACTGCGGGGTGCAAAGGGAAAATGAAGCAGAGTTACAAAGGCAGCCCAGACTCAGAGGTTTTGTTACTCAGGGCCTCCTCTCGTGGTGTTTGGAGAAGAACAACCAGGGCCCAACATGAAACACAAACTGCTCTGCTCAGGATGGGTAAAACTCACTGGTAAAACTTCACTGATTTGCAAACAGTCCAAGACTTTTGGAAACTCAACACTGGATTTGACAGATTTTGTTTAATATGTGATGACAGTTCCTGAATCTCTGAAGGACACCCAGGTCCTGGGAAGGCAAAGCCAGAGTGAGGAAGGAAGAGATTAAAGCAATTATATATAATATATATACACCTTACATCTCCATGTAATAATAAATACATTGTCAACATCCTTTCCATAAAGGAAAAAGCCTTCATGTTAAAAAATCCCGTTCTTTTTGGTGGAATAATTCCAAAATATTAAACAGGTTTGGTACTTACAGCTTCATAACCAACCTGTTGCTATGGAAGGAATAGATCCCATGGACATTGGGAAGGAACAGATCCCATGGACATTGGGAAGGAAAAGATCCCACTGGCAATGGGAATGAACAGATCCCATGGACATTGGGAATGAACAGATCCCATGGACATTGGGAAGGAACAGATCCCATGGGCATTGGAAGGAAGAGATCCCACTGGCAATGGGAAGGAACAGATCCCATGGGCATTGGAAGGAACAGATCCCATGGATATTGGAATGAACAGATCCCATGGATATTGGGAAGGGACAGATCCCATGGGCATTGGGAAGGAACAGATCCCATGGACATTGGGAAGGAACAGATCCCATGGGCATTGGGAAGGAACAGATCCTATGGGCATTGGGAAGGAAGAGATCCCATGGACATTGGGAAGGAACAGATCCCATGGGCATTGGGAAGGAACAGATCCCATGGGCATTGGGAAGGAACAGATCCCATGGGCATTGGGAAGGAACAGATCCCATGGATATTGGGAAGGAACAGATCCCATGGACATTGGGAAGGAACAGATCCCATGGATATTGGGAATGAACAGATCCCATGGACATTGGGAAGGAACAGATCCCATGGATATTGGGAATGAACAGATCCCATGGACATTGGGATTTCTGCCTCACAGTGCAGTGGGAATGTCCCATGGACCTTGTCTGCTCTCCCTCCAGCCTGGATTGACTAAGGATGGATGTTTATCCATGGGATCACCAACTCTGCCACACCACTGATGTCAGGCAGCTCTAAGTCCTTTCAAACAAACCCAGGAGAGAGGGAATGGGAAATCATTGGCCTGGGAGGCACAAACCCCCTCAGCATCACAAGGAGCAGGATTATTTTCCACTCAGGGCAGAACATGCTCTTTGCTTGCAGCAGACTGAAAATAAAATCTGGATATTTGAAATCTTTAGTTTATACCTAGCAAATAAAGTGGATCACACCAGCTTAAAATGCGTGAAAAAAAAGAAAATATTTCTTTGCCATTTCTCCTTTCATGTTCTTTGATTGCAGAACTGTCAGAGGGGGGCTCTGATTTCCAGTGCTTCACCTTTTGCTCAGCATTTCCCTTCAGCATTCCCTCAGGACTGGCACTGAAAACAGGCCAGTTTCATCTCCCTGCATCTCCCTCATTATCAAACAGGCCAATATTTGGGTTGGAAAGGACTGCAGGGCACACTCAAACCTTAGCCAGACCCCTACACCCAAAGAGGCACACTGAGGATAGTGTGAGTTCCACATCCTCCACACTTTAACACTTCCTCAAGTTTCCCAGACTGGCTGTGGCCACGATGTTCTCTCCACATCCAGCTCAGTGGAATTACCTTGCAAAAACCACTGGCCTGGCCTTTCCCCACTCCTCTTTGCCACAGTATTTTACACTTCCCACAGTGCCTACAAATCCCACTGGGATTCTGGGCTGGGATTGCTGAGCTCTGTCCAAAAATGCAGTTTTTCATAAGAACAATCCCCTGCCTCGATGGATCAAGGACAACCAGAGAATCCTCATTCCCCTCCCCAAAACCAAGTTTTTTCTCTGAACTGCTGCTTTCTCCTGCAGGCAGAAGGGCCATGAAACTATAAAACATTTAAATCCTTCTTTTTATGCCCAGCCACCAGGATTTCATCCTTCTGGGGGTAAAGTTGTTTTGTATAAAGAGGCTGAATTTCTGGTGTTGCAGTTTGTTTTGAGTTACAGAACTTGAAAAATGTAATTTCAAAGTTGACATGTGAACACTCAGTTAAAGCCTGGATGAAATAAACAGTCCAGTCTCATTTTACCAACATTACAGCAATATAGGAGTTTATAATTTCAAGGCTTTGACTTTTTTTAATCCTTGCTATATTAAAGATAAACTTCTCATTCCTGCAAGGCCACGAGCTGTATTTATTTCCCCACGAGAGTATGAGGATTTAAAAGTGTTCATTTTCCCCATAAAACAATTGGTTTTGAAACTCAAGCTCTGCTGTCCTTCCTTTTCACACAGTTGTGCTCATGTTTCCTCCAGCAAGTGTTAGCTCAGTAAGAGCCTCTCCAGGGACCACCAATTTTATCCTAACTCTGCTTTTCCCCCCATTTTTTTTTTTTTCCTATGACCACAGCAGACAATCTCCCTGCAGATAAGCTATGGCAGAAAAATCCAGACTTTTTCTCTTTAAACACGTTCTTATTTTCCATCCACTCAAGCTGTAAGAATGCCCTACAGATATTTCCTCAATTCTTGCTCCTTGCCAGGACACACACTAGATGATTTTTTTTTTTTTAACCTAAACCTCACTTACCCCAAACTTTCCTCTAGTGCCTGTAGTTTATTCCCACCTCCTTCCCCCAGGAAAACCAGCCCTTGGACAGGTTATTCCATCAAAAGATCCCAATGAAAAGCTGATTCCTTAATTCCAGTCACAGACTGGGAATAAAAGTGGCCAATTTCCCATGAGGTGACACTGCCAAGTCACCCCAAAATCTCTGTCCCCTCCACTTCCCCTGCAGCAATATCTGACCCCAAATCCTGCTGCAGACTGTAAAAGTTGGGAAGCATTAACATGACAGCATTTGAAATGATCATTCTTTCTAATTATAAATATCTCACAAGGCAAAAAGGACTTTTAGGAAGAAAGCCCTGTGTGATAGAGTTTATAAAACTTCAAAGGGAATGGGAGATGATAACACTTAGCACTTCTAGATACCACTTTACATCTTCAAAGCACAGCCAAATCATTAACTAATTAATCTTCAAAGAACAGCACAAACAGTCAGGGGAAAAAAAAAAAAAAAAAGGAACTACTGAACATAATTGCTCGTTATAAAAGGGTTTCTTACAGCCCTCCTCTTTAACATTACATTTCTTGTGCTGCCGACCTCTCATCCCACAAAAACCAGGGAAGTTTAATTTTCAGTTCTCTGCTGACAAGCCCCTCCATTAAAAACCCTCACGGTGAAGGAACAGCACAAAGAAATGTGTTTATTGTACAAGTGAAGACTTCCTCTAACTCTCCAGACAGATCTGATCCGGGATTTTCCGAGTCAAACCCAATTCCAGCTCCTGTGTTGTCACCAGGAATAAAAGCTCTGCAGCTCAGCCACAATTAACATTCTGCTGGTGGCAGGAGCCACGACTGAGCCCTGCTCAATCCTTAGGACTCTGAAGGGAAAAGAAGGAAAAAAACCCTTTTATTTTAAGGAATGGGACCAGATTCCTCCATTAAAAGGATTTGGAAGGAGGAATATTAACTCTTCTCCTCAAATAACTCCCAATCATTTTAGCTCAGCCAAAAATACAGGGATTGAAGGCACATTCCACATTCTGGACTGGATGATCCCTTCCAACTCCTGATATTTTGTGATTCTAAGATTCTAAATGATCAACACCTCGAATAAAACCGATAAAATTTATTGGGCAATTTGGTGCCATCTCTGCATATTTCTGGGGAGGAGCACTCTGCCAAAGCTGCCTGGCTTGGAACACACATTTCAGCACTTTGAAGGATGAGAAGGAGAAAGAATTACTGGTTCCCTGTTTATTCAAAAGGCAAAAAAAAAAACCTCCAAAGGAATCTGATAACATAATGCACTGGCTCTGGGGAAGATTTAATAAATAAAGGACTATTCAGAGTGGTGAGGACAGATCTCTTCATCTAACTGCCCAAAGCCTGTGTCTCCATCTGGACAATAAAGACTTTCTCCTTATCTATTTTGTAGTAATGGCTAAAAGTAATCCAGATGCAAAACTTCAACCAAGATAAAACAAAATCTTTTCAAGACATTCAAAAACATTTTAAAAAGCCACCTACTATCACGAAAAAACAGTGGCAGAAGCGATATTTTTTTAAAGCTCAGAAGAGACACATCTATTTCTTTTTCCCTCCCCTAAGATTAATGTTTATTTGAACAAAAAAATCCAATAATACTGAGGAAAAAAAAAAAAAAAACAGATTTGAAAGTTTCATGAGCTCCATCACCTTTTTTTAACACCCTGCTCAGGGTGGAATTTGGGGTTGCTGTCCCTGAGGGCTCTCCCAGGCTCTGCTCCTGTGGCTTTGCCAGAGCCTGTGGTGCAAATTCTGTTCCCTTCCAACACCTCCAACTTCACCACTCCAATCCCACTTTTTACTCTGGGCCAAGATTAACATTTCCAGAGCTGAGCTCGAGGTCGAGCAGAGCAGAGCTGAAATTTATGTTTTGCCAGGAGCTTTTTATAGGCAGGATTATTTAAACTGCAGAACTCACGTGGGAAATGGGGGGGGATACTCATGGGAATTTTGCTTTTTCTGTTCAGAATTCAATTAGAAAACTCATTCAGGAAGACACAGCAAGGAGAACACCCAGATGTACCCACAGTTTTTAAAGAATAAAAATAAGTGAGGCAGAGGTAGAGCCTAAAGTGTAACAGATATTCCTTCCCAGTTCTGCATAAGGACATTTATGAGAGAAGAAAGAAAATTATGGGATTAGGGGAATTTTTCTGCATTTGATCACTGCCTTCTTTCAGAGGTGGTTTTAGTTTAATATGAATATTGGTGGATTTATTGAGAATTGGCTCCTGTGCACACCAAGGCCTCTGCCCTGAGTGTACCCTCAAAGGTAACTGGTCCCACAGAAAGACCAAATTAGCAGTTTTAACACAGATACACTAATTAGTACTTTTAAACCCCTTTTATAAGGTGAGAGCATCTCCCCAGCTGGGGGGATGCCAGGCACTAAGAGCACTCCATCCCTCTAACCAAAGCTGCTTCCCCCTCCCTTCCCATCCCAAACCCATTCTTGTCCCAGCCCACGAGTTCCTTTGGGATTTTCTGGCACAGGAGGACCCAGCCCACCAACACAACACCCACAACACAAACACCCCAAAGTCTGTCCCAGAGCCCCAGTGTTCCTAGAGCCCCACACTGCAGGGTCCTGCTGACCCTCCTGGGTGTCCCAAGGGTCACTCAAAGCCCTGGGGATGGGGATGGGGATGGGGAGGTGGCACTGGCATCAGTCACAGTGTGGCTGTGTCAGCCCTGAAATGTCCAAGGCCAGGCCTAACAGGGCTGGGAGCAGCCTGTTGGTGCCTTCAGTTTTAGCTTTCATATTTTCCAGATTCTGCACTGCATTAGTGTCTAACTCTGAATTTCATATCAAGTGTTAGCAAGTTGTCTTCACAGAATTTTGTTTTAGGCACACAAAACAATCCTTTCCCAGCCCCACAACCAAGGACAGCTGCAGCTCCAGCCCCAAAAAGTGCAAACAGAGAATGGAGGAGAGAATCTGGGAGGATGGGACTGCTGGACAATGAACCCCAACATGGGAATGGACCCAAACTGATAAAAATGTGAGAACTCCTGCCTTGGCTCCATCCTGAGGGGAACCAGGGCCTGCACTGGCACTGCCCAAGGTGAATCCTTTGAAGGATTTTTAATAAATCCCTGCTTTATTCCTTTAGCTCTGCCCAGCCCCTGTCCCAGGAGCCTGTCCCCATCACTGGGACAGTGGGAGGGGTCCCTGCCATGGCAGGGGGGGACTGGAGGGGCTTTCAGGTCCTTCCAACCCAGCCCCATCTGTGATTGATCTCCCAGACTCTCAAATATTCCTTGGACCTCACCTACACAGAACTCCTCTCTTCACTAGGTGTGTGCCCAGTACCAACTTTTGTTTCTCACATTAACCATTCCCATCCTGTTTTCCTGCCCCAATGCATTCTTTCCATCCCATTTCTCTCTTTACAGACATTTCCTCCCTAATCAGAACCTCCCCCCAAGGCTGTTTGTGTACCAGGAGAGCCAGAGGAGAGGCTGCTGTCAATAAATCCCTCAATTCCCTCTCCTCCCCTGCTGCCCTTTCCTGCCAATGCCACGTTTTGAAGGTTCTCCTTTCATCTGGAATCTTTCAAGCCAGAGGCAAGGGAAGAGGAGGCTCCTGAGCCTCATTGCTGAGCCAGGGCAGCAGGAACCCTGAACACCCACTCACTTTACTTCTCTGAGAATTCAAACCAGAAACTTAAATGATGTTTACAAGAAACTGCAAGAAATTTATTTGCCTTTCATCACTCAAAAACAAGGAACATTTATTGAATACTTATTTAACCTCCAACTTCTGCAGCAGAAAAAGATTGTTATTTAATTAAATTAAAAACCATGAAGTGATTCATTCTATGCTTTGCTCTTACAACAGTGACTCTCAGCTTGCCTTCAAAAATTATTCTGATTAATTAACAACTGCATGTGATTTAAACATTATTTTAATGAGTTGTTTGGGTTTGGTTTTTTAATAAAGAGATGAGTAAAACAAAGCCCAGCAAATCACAGTGAGTGAACAAAGAGTGCCTGGCTTTAGGATGGAAAACACCACACAAATCATGACATGTCAGGAAATCAGCCTGGCCAGCACCTGCACCCAAGATGTGGGACACAATGGAAGGGATGGAAAAGAATCTATGGGGATTGCTCATGTTTATATTTCATTAAGAATCCAGAAAGCAAAGTTAGAAGAAGAGAAAGAGTAAAGGAGTTTATAAAAATGTGGGGTTCTTTCCCCCTGTTTGTTGCAAGATGGTGAGGGTGGAATGGCAGGGCTGCCATTTCATCAGTCAAGTTAATAAAATAAATCAGCATTTTATTCCAAAAGATCTCTGAAAATGAAAATAAAATAAATCCCAAGTCTGCATTATACCCCCAAAAGAATGAAACAACACCTCCCCAAAATGAAATCCACAACCAAAGTCAATTAATGTTCTCTAATTTACAACACTGAGCACCATAAAAAGTTGAAAAGTCAGATGGAACAGCTGGACCAAAGTCTGTCTGAACCCAACTGAAATCCCTGTATTAATCCACACTGATCAGGATGCAAAACAGAGAAGAAAACCTTGCTGCACCAGAGGCCCAAGAGCTGAATTTTTCAGGGATAAGTCGTGTGTATTTTGGTTCTAAGCATATTTCTAAGTCCTCATACGTGTCAAGAAAATGCCCTGACAAGACAAAGAAAGGAAATATTTTAAGATGCCCTCATATTTGGTGCTTTTTGCATTATCACTGCAAAGGCAGCCTCACATGAGCTGAAGTCAGCCAAGAAGATCAGAGAAAAGTTCCCTGTGTGGCCCCTGCAGCAGCTGACACTGCTGGTGCCAAAGCAGACAGGCCTAGGATGAGAAAACCTTGGGGGAAAAAAAAAAAAATTAAAAAGGAAGAAATAAAAAGTGCAGAAACCACAACAAAATTATCCACGGTAGGCTGGAATAAAATCTTCATGACATTTTTTATAAAGTACTTAGACTAAGGGCATTACTTTAGCTATCAGCTTTCAATCATGAAATCTCAAATTAAGAGCACTGTGACACTTGCAAGGAGAAATAAAAGCTTGTTGCTATGGCAATCAATGCAAATTCTCTGTGCCAAGGAGATGTTTGAGTCTAATGGGGGAAAAAAACTCTACAACAGAAGGAAAAAAAACCCCAAAGTAGCAAACTGTGCTGCTCACCAGAATTTAAGTCACGTCCAGGATTGAAGGCTCTGCTGTTGACAGTGGTCGAGAGTCTATCACAGCTGATGGTTCTGGAAACGTTGGTGTTGAAATTCCCATCAAATCTGGAAATACAACAACAGGATCAGCAATCAGACATTAGTTATTAAACCTGAATTTACAATGAAAACACAACTGTTTAATGTTTCAATGTCAATAACTGTTACTAGTAGGAGATTGGTGTTGAAATTCCCATCAAATCTGGAAATACAACAACAGGATCAGCAATCAGACATTATTTATTAACCTGCATTTACACTGAAAACACAACTTTTTAATGTTTCAATGTGAACTGTTACTAGTAAGAGATTGGTGTTGAAATTCCCATCAAATCTGGAAATACAACAAGAGGATCAGCAATCAAACATTATTTATTAACCTGCATTTACAATGGGAACTTTTGAATGTTTCAGTGTGAATAATTATTAATAATAGGACATTGGTGTTGAAATTCCCATCAAGTCTGGAAAGACAAGAGGATCAGCAATCAGACATTAGTTATTAAACCTACATTTACAATGAAAACACGACTTTTTAATGTCTCAATGTGAATAACTGTTACTAGTATGAGATTGGTGTTGAAATTCCCATCAAATCTAAAAATACAAGAGGATCAGCAATCAAACATTATTTATTAAACCTACATTTACAATGAAAACACGACTTTTTAGTGTTTCAGTGTAAAGAACTATTAATAATAGGACATTGGTGTTGAAATTCCCATCAAATCTGCAAAGACAACAAGAGGACCATCAATCAGACATTAGTTATTATTATTATTATTATTAGTTGTGAAAACACAACTTTTTAATGTTTCAATGTGAACTGTTACTAGTAAGAGATTGGTGTTGAAATTCCCATCAAATCTGGAAATACAACAAGAGGATCAGCAATCAGACATTATTTATTAAACCTGCATTTACACTGAAAACACAGCTGTTTAATGTTTAATGTAAATAATTATTTATAATAACACAGAGCTGAAATTCCCATCAAATATGGAAGGACATCAACAAGAGGATCAGCAATCATACATTATTTATTAAACCTGCATTTACAATGAAAACACGACTTTTTAATGTTTCAGTGTGAATAACTATTAATAATTAGACATTGGTGCTGAAATCCGTATCAAATCTGCAAAGACAAGAGGATCAGCAATCAAATATTATTTATTAAACCTGCATTTACCATGGAAACACAGCTTTTGAATGTTTCAGTGTAAACAACTATTTATAATAAGACATTGATGTTCAAATTCCCATCAAATCTGTAAAGCCAAGAAGATCAGCAATCAAACATTATTTATTAAACCTGCATTTACAATGGAAACTTTTGAATGTTTCAGTGTGAATAACTATTAATCATAAGACATTGGTGCTGAAATTCCTATCAAATATGGAAAGACAAGAGGATCAGCAAACATTATTTATTAAACCTGCATTTGCAATGAAAAGAAAACTTTTGAATGTTTCAGTGTGAATAACTATTAATAATAGGACATTGGTGCTGAAATTCCCATCAAATCTGGATAAACAAGATGCATGAAAAGATAATTATGGAATCAAAGCAGGGTTGGAAGGGACCTTACAACTCATCCCAGCCCAACACCTCCCACTGTCCCAGGGTGTCCCAGGGTGTCCCAGGGTGTCCCAGGGTGTCCCAGGGTGTCCCAGGCTGTCCCAGTGTCCAGCCTGGCCCTGGGCACTGCCAGGGATCCAGGGGCTCTGGGCACCCTGTGCCACCTCCCAGGGAGGAATTTCTTCCCAAATTCCCACCTAACCCCGCCCTGCTTTGCCTTAAAGCCACCCTGTCCTTGTCCTGTTGATGCCTTTAGTTTTTAGTTTTCCTGTTCTCCTTGGATGTGCTTTTCTGATGTGCTGGGGTGATGAAGACAGAACAGTTCCTATTCCAGTTAACAACTCAAGGACAGTTTCTCCAAACTTCAGGCCCTAAGCACAAACTCCGTGGAAAGGTGGAGGGTGGGTTCATGCAAATTAACCAAAACCTATAAAAGTGTGAGATTTTGTGACCAACCCCCTCCTTTCCTTCCATCTTGGAGCCATCCAGGCAGGGGCCACCACTGTGGCACTGATATTGCTGGGCTGTGGCTTTTGTAGACCTCACAATAAATACCCATTTTATTATTTTATTTCCTTAACTCTGTGTGCAGCCTCTGCTCCAGCTCCTCAAGGCATCACTGTCACTGCCCTTGTCCCAACCCCTTTGATCTCCAGCATCCTCCTGGCTGCCCAGAAGGGATGGACAGATGGACACAGGGTGTCCTGCCTGTGCTCCAGGCTGGAGGATGATGATGATTTTGGGATTCTCTGACAGACCCAAAGCAGCCAAACCTGGAGCTCTGCACGAGCTTTTGTTGACATTATTGGCGACCTCCTGCCACAGAACTTCCCAAGCTCTCTCTCCGTGGAGGAAAAAACATTTCCCAGGAATGCAGCTCTTGGGTGAAGGCTGTGGCTTCTCTTATCACCACTTCAAAAAAAAAATAAAAAATCACAGTTCTTTCCAAGAGAGAAAAACTGCTGTTGATTTTTTGTTGGCTGAAGAATCTCCAGCCTAACATTGATTGATAATGGGTGGGATGCACAGAAATCGTGTTTGTCTTGGGGCAAACCCAAAAAAACTGCACATGAAACATCTCCATCCTAAAGAAATATTTCCCAGCAAGGCTGGAAAACAACCCCACAGTGAAAAATAATGACTTCTCAGGATGTAAATGAATTATCCCACAGCTCCCATCAAAATCTATTAGTGATGGTAACAGGATGCCTTGTTAGCAACCAACATTATTCATTTATTGCATTAAAATGCTTCAACGTGCTCCAAAAATCATCCAAAGGCCTCAGCTCTTCTCAGGAAGCCACTGTCAGTAACCCACCAGGAAGATGAATTGGTGGATGCCTAAATAATCTGCAGCAGAGCTGAAGAAGGAAACAAAAAAAAAAAAAATTCTTACAGCCCAATCCCATCCTTCCTTCTTACAGCAAAAAAAAAAAAAAAAAAATACAGTTAATGGGGGAAAAATGATAAATAAAAGATGAAGAGTTGTTTTAAATCCCATAAATTAAAGACCAGACCTGCCAGCCTTGAGCAAGGGCTGCCCCAGACTGGGCTAGGTGGGATGTCTGCCTCAAATCTCTTTCCAGGTGCAATTTGCTTTAAAATTGACTTTTTGCACCTTGCAATGGAGTGGTTTTGGTTCCATGAAGAGAGCAGCTCCCATCACAGCTGAGAACCAGGAACTGGCAGCACTGTGGCAAAATCCACATTGCAATATTTGTCATCATTTTAGTGACACTGAAACATTTTCCATGTGCTTCCAAGTGTAATTCAGAATGCATTATTAATATATTTAAGCATCTTCCCCATTAAAGCCACAATTAAAATCAAAGCCCCAGCACTAAGTGGCTTTTCCAACCAGTGTTTTTATTCTTTGCTGTAAATACTGGTTTTACCTTTCTTACCATGTTTATCCCACACTCATTTTCCACTCAAGTTTCAAACTGTACAGAACTTCCCATCACTCACTTTGGAAAAAATTAAAACACAAAAAAAATAAATCTGTATTTTAATATTTGAAGACAAGCATTGATCAGCACCTTTTCCCTGCACAGGAGACAATTTTTACCAGTGCCTCCCTTATTTTTTACCAGTGTGTCCCTAAATTCTTACCTGTGTCTCCCTTTTTTACCAGTATCTCCCTTAATTTTTACCTCTCTTAATTCTCAACTGTCTCCTTTAATTTTTAGCTGTCTCCCCCAGTTTTTACCAGTGTCTTCCCAAATTCTTACCTCTCTCTTAATTTTTAAACATTTTTTACCTATGTGCCTTAATTTTGATCAGTGTCTCCCTAAATCTTTACCAGCATCTCCCCTCATGTTTACCAGTGTCTTCCTAAACTTTTACCTGTGTCCCCCTTAGTTTTAATCCAAATTTCCTTTAATTTTTACCAGTGTTTCCCTGAATTCTTACCACTATCTCCTTTAACTTTTACCAGTGCCTCCCTTGATTTTTACCAGTGTCTCCTTTAATTTTTGCCAGTATCTTCCTAAATTCTTACCTTTCTCTTAATTTTTAAAATTTTTTACCTGTCTCTTAATGCTTACTAGTGCTTCCCTTAAAATTTTTACCAGTGTCTCCCTAAATTTTTGCCAGGATCTCCCTTAATTTTTGACAGTGTCCCCCTAAACTTTTACCTGTGTCTCTCTAAGTTATAACCTGAGTTTCCTTTCATTTTTACCAGTGTCTCCCTAAATTCTTACCACCATCTCCTTTAGTTTTTACCAGTGTCTCCCTTAATTTTCACCAGTGTCTCACTAAATTTTTACCAGTCTCCCTAAATCTTTACCAGCATCTCCCTTAATTTTTCAGTGTCTCCCTAAACTTTTACCTGTGTCCCCCTTAGTTTTAATCCAAATTTCCCTTAATTTCTACCAGAGTCTCCCTAAATTCTTACCACCATCTCCTTTAATTTTTTACCAGTGTCTCTCTAAATTCTTACCACCATCTCCTTTAATTTTTTACCAGTGTCTCTCTGAATTCTTACCACCATCTCCTTTAGTTTTTACCAGTGCCTCCCTTAATTTTCACCAGTGTCTCCCTAAACTTTTGCCAGCATCTCCCTTAATTTTTGACAGTGTCCCCCTAAACTTTTACCTGTGTCTCTCTAAGTTATAACCTGAGTTTCCTTTCATTTTTACCAGTGTCTCTCTAAATTCTTACCACCATCTCCTTTAGTTTTTACCAGTGTCTCCCTTAATTTTCACCAGTGTCTCACTAAATTTTTACCAGTATCTTCCTAAATCCTTACCTCTTTCTTATTTGTTTAAATTTTTTTACCTTAATTTTTACCAGTCTCCCTAAATTCTTACCACCATCTCCTTTAATTTTTTACCAGTGTCTCTCTGAACTCTTATCACCATCTCCTTTAGTTTTTACCAGTTCCTCCCTTAATTTTCACAAGTGTCTCCCTAAACTTTTGCCAGCATCTCCCTTAATTTTTGACAGTGTCCCCCTAAACTTTTACTTGTGTCTCTCTAAGTTATAACCTGAGTTTCCTTTCATTTTTACCAGTCTCCCTAAATTCTTACCACCATCTCCTTTAATTTTTTACCAGTGTCTCTCTAAATTCTTACCACCATCTCCTTTAATTTTTACCACTGTCTCTCTAAATTCTTACCACCATCTCCTTTAATTTTTACCAGTGCCTCCCTTAATTTTCACCAGTGTCTCCCACTTTTGCCAGGAGCACAAGAACTTCTCTCGAGATTTCACCCAGCGACAACGCCGAGAAAATCCAGAATCCTCATTCAAAACCCTACATGGAAATTATTAAAGATATAATTTCGGGAGTTTGTTTTTTTTTTTTTTTTTTTTTTTAACAGATTTACTGGCTGGGATTGACTTCCCCATACATCTTCCTTCATGCCATCCCCTCTTGTGTTGCTCCTGGATTCCCTTTAATGAAGAAGGGATGGGAGAGCTGCATCCCAGGGGAGCAAACGGAGCCACAGCTCCCCCTTTGATGCTGGTCCCCACGGAGCTCCCTGCTCCCCACATCTCCCCCCTTGATTGACGTTGCCTCTGATGTGCAAACTGCTTTGAACTTCACACATGAAATTCCCATCGGGCCCAAGCTCATTTTTATTCTCCTTCAACCAGGATTTATGAGCGGGAGATGGGAGAGAGCAGGAGATAAAATGAATTTGCAGGAGCTTTGAATCCCACATCAAAACGGTGCTCGAGTGAGCTCCAATTGGATTTTGCTCGGCCTGAATTTACAGTGTAAATCAACTTCTTTTGTGTGTTTGGAGTTCAGGGGGAAAAAATGAGGGAGCTGTGGATAAAAATGGCACTTGAGCAGCTGCTCAGAGCTTCATATTGTTTTAATGCTCTTTTTTTTTTTCCCCTTTTCTCTCGGTTCGTATAAATCCAAGCTGACATTAATATGCAAATGAAATTACATAAGTTCACTCAAAATTCAGCGTTTCCTTTGAAATTCCCAGCTAGGCTTTGTTTGCTTGATTGCAAGGCAAGATTTTAACTCGTATTTTACATAAATACTTAAATATAGGGTTCCCACTGCATCTAAACAGAATGCTGGAAAACAATGTTTTTATGAATAAATTCAACAACAACAACAAAAAAAGCTACTGATGGCTCAGTTACACAATTTCTTCTGGCAAGGCAGCAAATTTGTTCCCATTATTTCAAGTATTCTTGAAAAATCCAAGTACAGCTGCTCACAGATGTAAAGAGAATGTACTACTGGAAGGAGGATTCAACCCAGGAACACAAACTATTCCCAATCTCACTTCTTAATGAGGAATTTCTAAACCCCAAAGCCCATTTTTTTCATGAGGAATTTGGCCACATTAGAAGTGAAAGCAAGAAAGTAGGATAGAAATTTCCTAAATACCTGCTGCATTTTATGGACAAAAGCTGCCAAGGCCAGGAGTGTGCACAGTCCCTACATCTCCTAGAACCTCCTGGGCTTCACTGCAGCCTGAAACTCTGTCAGAACAGAAAATGCATCTTAAATTTCATTTATTGTGGCCTCCCCACTCCTCCTGTGGAAGTGCAGCTCTTCAGATATTGCAGCAACCCAAGGAACTGAATGGGATTCCTGTTATCTCCCACTTAACTGCTCCAGAGAGGAAAGATAAACACAGAAAGAGCTGTGATAAAATTGAACTGCATTAGCAAATATTTAACCATCTGTTTAAAAAAAAAAAAAAAAAAAAGCAGAAAACCAGACCACTTCTGAAGGCAGTATCACAGTCAGGGAGTAAATGATTTTCAAATAGAGGTTTGTAAACTCCCTTATTCAAACAGCTCCATTAATGTTTGCAATGCACCACTGCCAAGTAGGGTGTTTTACCAACAAATATTTCTCCATTGCAGCTCCTTCCACAAATTTGGATAAATGCATTCCCTAAGCTCTTATCAGCATAGTTAAATAAAGAGCAAAAATAGATTTCCAGCTGCCTTGCATGGCAGCCAGAGTGGGAGCATTAATGAATGCCAGTGCCCCTGAACAGATGGATTTTGGAGACCTGGGGCAACTTCCCATGAAAACCCAGCAGTGAAATTCATTTGTGGGCTCCAGGGTAGCAGGGGGATGATTCCATGGATCCATTTCCAACGAGGGGCACCCTCTCCCTGCTCACATCCCCAGGAAACTGCATTTCCCTTCCTCCCCACACCCCAGGACATGGAATGCTGAAGCACATCACAGTGATGGGTTATAAAAGTGCAGAGAGGAGGATCCAGATTAGTTTTTGTCTCCTTTTAAAAGCATCATCTGGTTTTTGTTGGAAAAGCTGCAGTAACAGCTGCATTTCCTCACAAATGCAGCTGAATAATTTATTTTATTTTCCTGGAAGGTGATGCTACTGCAGCCACTGCTGTGCTGGGGAACCACTGGCCCCTAACACAACCAACTTCCCTGGCAAACTGGAACTATAAAAAGTCACTTCTGGAAGTCTCCCACAAGACAGCATCAATCACAGCTTCTCCAGAAAAAGGCATTTTGTGTAATGGGCAGAAGATAAAAACTCAAACACTGCCCACATCTCCAATTTCTTCTTAGAGTGGGAGGAGTTTGATTTCCTTTCCTCTGCCAATATTCAATATAAAGCACCTCTTTATCTGCCTGATGCCATCCAGGCCAGCAACATCTCCATGAATGAAATTATTCCAGTCATCACTCCCAAATCAGACCATGCAGACCTGCAAAGGGAGAACCCCCTCATGCTTCCAAACCTGCTCCCCAAAACTCATTTCTTAAACCCCTATTTAGACACTTCTCACAACTGACACATACCCCACTGCAACTACTCAGGACTTCTGATAAATAAATTCTGTTTATTCTTTCCCTCCCTTCCTGCTGCTCCATCAGCCCATTCCAGATCCAAGATTTCCTCAATATCTGCTGAGAGCTTTCAGACATGAAAACCAGGAGACTCCAACTTGTACACGAAGGAATTTATCCTCTTGAGGAGAAAGACACTTTAATTAAAACATTGGCTGGTAAATCAGTACCCAGAGCTCCATCATGATAAGGAATGTCTGGAGACAGCATGAAATCCATTCCTCATGGCTTATTCAGCAGCCTGTGCTGGTGAGGGAGCACAAAGGTTTGTTTTTGCAGCAGGGATTTCTTCCAGGATTAGAAGATGCACATCACTTGACATCCATTTTCCTTATCTCCCATCAGTTTGCTAAGAGCCTGCAGCACTTTATCCACATTAAATCTGCTTGCAGCAGCCTCTTCCCAAGTGCTCCCAGTGCCTGGGAAAAGGAGCTGGTCCCTGGTCCCCAGGCTCTGACCCCAGGGACACAAACGCAGCCTGGAATTTGGGCAGGCACCGATTTCCACACCAGCCGTGTGGGAGCTTGGACAGCTCTGCTCCCTGCCCTGCCCCTGTGCCACTGCCAGAGCTGAAAATGAGAAATCTGGAAAAGGATGAGCAGAATCCAAAGGGGAACACAAGTCCCTGTCCTGCTCACCCCTCCTCAGCAGCCCCTGCACACGGATTTCGTGTGGGATTATTTCCCTGTGCCCAAGCACATTTAGAGCCCTTGGTAAAGCAGCTGAGTGTGATTTTATCAGGAAATGTTTGTTGAATTAAAGCCTTGCCAAAACCACTCGATAGCCACCAACTGTGCTGCCTCATCCAGTTGGGTTTGCATATTCCAATTTATTTATTTTCACTGCTTTCCAAACCAAGGTGGTTCCATTGCCTTGGAGAGGGCACAAAACACAATTGCTGGTCTTACACCAGTGAAATCAGAATATCTGGGCTACAAAACAGCAACCAAAACCACAGCCAGGCTGGGAATTTTAATCCAGAGACTGGAATCAAATGGAAACTCACTCATTTGGGCTCTTCACTGCAAGAGCCAACACCATGTAATGGTAATAAAATAAATATTGCTTTCCCTGTCATATCTCACTACTCATTAAACAACCAGTTTAAATGCCAGGCTCATTTTCTAACCCAGTTTGTGCTTTGTTAGATCCTGTTTTCTATCATTTATTTATAGTCACCAGGTGTGGAAATCTCACAGTTTATCCCAAGCAAAATGACAAACCAATGCTTGGATTTTCAGGAGAAATACAAGCAAGCTCCTGGATAATTCTGTTAATGGTAACAACAAATACAAACTGAATTCAGCTATCTATTAAAATAAAGAATAATAATAATTTTAAAATCCTTTCCCTAGAGAATAGTTCACCTTTCCCAAGTTAATTTTCCCCAAACCAATCCAAACTTGCAGCATTCCCAACTCAATGTCAACAAGAGGCTGATGTGATAAAGAGCCTTAAACACTCTGGGGAAAACTTCCAAATTATCTAAAAATACCTAAAAGTACCCTGAAGATAATGCACTTCTGGCACTGTTTTTGCCCCAAATGTTTGCTCAAATAAAGAGGCCACATGAGGAAACAGCCAGATAAAGAACACACAGAGTTCAGGAATTGTAACACAAACATTTCCCAACCCTCCAGAAGGAAAAACCACAGCCCTGAGGACTCAGCCATGGCCAAGGCACAATCTAAGGCAAAGGAAAAAGCAATTTCCACAGACAAATCTGGGTCTTTTTCCATGTGACCTCTCGTGCAGGAGCAGTTAATAAATATTTTAACCAAAAAAATTGTAATTATTGTTGTTTTAACACCAACATTAAACATTTTGAACACCAAGGATAAGCTGTTAGCAGCAGCAGCACATCCAATTTAACTTCCTGCAAGTGCAGGCCCAATTAGTCCACAAATTAAACATGGAAAAATTCAAAATACAATCACAGTATCCAGGTGAATGAAGAATTAATCTTTCTTTATATTTTAACCAAAATGGGGAATCTCCCAGAAAGGTGATGCCACAGGGAAGGAAAAGGAAAGGAAGAGGGGAGAAAAACTGAAATGATGGCAGAAACATTTAGACAAATCAGGCAATTAACAAAGCATGGAGCTAAACTTGGAAATTTCAAACAAAATACATTTTTACATTATTTTTTTTGTCTTGCAGATGATTTCCTATAGACAGCACTGGATCCCAATGGTCAAATAAGCCTCAACCAGGCCTTGTCAAGGTCCAGAACATCCTGCAGCTGATAAACTGATCTGGGAAGCATTTAATTATTGATCCAAACAACTGAATAATGAGAATCTCATTTGTAGAGCCTGAATGAGGAGCTGTGCAAACAGCAAATTCACCCCTCTGCTTTGCTTCAAATGGTGTTTGTGCTTGAAGCCATTTCCTGGCAATGATCCTTATGATAGTTCACCACAGGTAAAGAAATTTCTAAAAGACTTCCAAGCTATGTAATTCTGGAGGACAAAGTGAAAAGGAACTCACTAAAGTTTCCAGACTAAAAGCAGACTTTTCTCTTTAATGAGAAATGAGGCCACACTGACAAGGGGGTGATAAATCCCATTTCTCCTTCCCCTCAGCCCTTGCTTGGAAGATGTTCCTGCAGCCTGGTGATTCCTGCATGGATTTTGTGATCAGAGGGCACAAAGTTTTTCATCCTCAAAGAATTCCTGACCTTTTTGTCCACACTGCCAACAGCCTGGATGTGCCAGCATTTTCCACAGGCACCTTGTCCAGCAGGAACTGCACAGAGACTTCCAAACCTGTGCCCTTGGAGTCACCAAATTACCTTCCACCCTCTCAAATATTTTTAAATTAGACTGAGATATGAACAATAAAATCAGTCTGTAATCAAGGTTTGCACAAATAGAAAGTTACTCTTTTTCTTTTCAAGCCCACGTGGAAGTAAATGTTTAATATGTTCAGCATTTTAAGAAAATTACTTCTCCTTTATTGGAAAAATCAGAGCTGCTATCACACATTTCTACAGTTAGATAACCCAAAGAAATTTCAGCAAATGTGCAGCACAATAAAATTATTCAAGAAATGATAACAGAAACTATTAAAGACAACCAGCTCCTGGATTTACCACCCAAAACTCCTGTACTTAAAACCAAACCAAATCGAACATGAACAAATCCAGTTTCCAAGCAATGGACTCGATTTCTTTAAACCTCTGCTATCAAACAGCATCATGTCAACCTGATTAAACACAGTGCTGCTAGCATGTCATGGACTGACCAACTCGTGATTTTGGTTACTTCAAAGGAGACAAAAAGATCCCATGACCAGCTTGAGGAGAGTTATTGAGGGCAAGCAGTGTCTCAGAGCAAAAAGGGTGTTTTGGATCTAGACAGACTCTTTTTGTGTAGAACACTATGAACAAACTTTCTTCCTTTTATTGCTTCCAGCTGATTCCCAGCTCTTTTTTAAAGGCCATCATTTAACACTGGTGTGGGAGAAACATAAAAGAAGATGAGGACAAGATAAGAGGCACCTTTGGAGTCGTGCCTTGTCCATTTTTATCCAAAAGGAGCAGAAAACTCAGGATGCTTTGCCAAGAAACCCAGAATAAATGACATGAGGAATAAATGACATGAGGAATAAATGGCATGAGGAATTCCAGAATTCCATACTCACTCCATCATGGATGGTGGGATGGTACAGCAGTCCTGGATGGCAGTCAGGGGTGAGGTGAGGTGAGCAGTGTATGAAGCTTCCACGACCTGCTTGTTCCGATTCACGACGTCCAAGTAACGGTTGAATTTCTCACGGATTTTTTTTGCCAACTGGGAAAAAAAAAAAAAATAAAAAACCCACAAGAAACTTTAAAATCAACTCAGTTTCTCTGTATTACCCCATTCCTTAACAAGCAATTAAAACCTGTGTTAAAGAGAATTATTTTCTGATTTGCTCATTGTGTTTTGATTTTTGTGGCTTAAGCAAGAAGTCAAGTAATTTATATTGGCTGCACAAAGGAGACAAGAAAATAAAATACATTTACCATCCACCAATGGCTGCCTCAACAGAGTTCTGCATGTGTGAGAAGTGTGATTTCCATTACATAAACTTCCCTTTCACTGAGAACAGACAGCTGGATGTGACATTGAGGTGCTTGCTCCAAGGATGTGATGGAGAATAAACCACAAGTCAATTTATTGAAGTTCTACACGTGGACACTTCAGGAAAGCCCAAAGAATGGTGTGAGAGATGCCTTCAGCTACACAGAACTCCTGCTGCTCCAGGAGCAAAGAGCCAGCAGCAAATCTCCTGCTGATGGGAGCAACCTCAGGATCCAAGGAATCCAAATAACCCCAAACACTGCCATGAACCTTCCTCTGCTCCCCAGCAGCCTCTCCATCAGGTGGAGCTGAGCAGAAATATTTCACCACTTCTTTCATGGAGATTTGGGCAAAATAATCCATGCCAGATGTTGCTTTTCTGTTGTATTCCCTGCTGCTTTCCTGGAAGTTTCCACAACCCGAGCATTGCCTGGGTGATTTTCTGTGGGAACCCTGCAAACTGTGAATTTTAGATTTTCTGTGCTGACAGGACTGCACTTCCAAAATTGAGTGACAGAACTGGGATCACTGGTGTGTAGCTTAAATAAAAGTGTGTAATATCACATGGTGGAAAACTTGCAATTTGAGGTTTTAGAATATAGTAATATATAGAGGGCAAGATGGAAGTTTTAGGGTGGAGGTTTCTTTCTTCTTCACCTTCTTCTTCATGAGTCTGGGTGGGACTTTTGTAATTGGATAGAAAAATCTGCA
Organism: Acridotheres tristis; assembly: GCA_037013685.1. Taxonomy (NCBI): domain Eukaryota; kingdom Metazoa; phylum Chordata; class Aves; order Passeriformes; family Sturnidae; genus Acridotheres; species Acridotheres tristis. The sequence goes on from CM072895.1 coordinate 2,701,625, forward strand.
TTGCAGGTGATGGGTAATTAGTTATTAGGTTAAAAGTAAAAATAATTTAAATGTCCATTCTGAATTGGACAGATTGGCCCTTAAAAAGCCTTGTAGACAGTAAGATACATCATCATTTTTAGCTTGGCTAGCTAGAAGTGCTGTAGAACTCACTGTAGTAATGTACATAAGAATTAATGAACATCTGAATCCAAACAAGAAATACTGTCTCTCAAGCTTTTAATACAAACTCTAGCAAAAAAAAACAAAAAAAACCCCAAAACAACAAACAAACAAACAAAAAAACCCAACAAAAAAACCAACCAACCAACCAAAAAAAACCCCAATAATTTTCCCCATCGATCTAAAGCTCACTGTGCACACTCACAATCCACAGCTTCAACTACAAACAGAAAAACCTCTAATTGATGTTATAATATAGCAGCAAGAAAATAATGGCAGAAGTCTCACACCGGTGAAATTCCTCCTGAAGCCTTTTGTTGTCAGAAGTCCCTCGAAGGATAAATCGGGACAAGGTTTAGAGGTTACACCGTGATTTGTAAGAGCCAGTTTTGCTCCTTTCACAAAGTGAAAACAAACAGGTTGTGGCCCCTCCCATGCAATTCTCAGACCATTAAAAATAATTAGGGTGCCTCACTTTGGAAATAGCAAACTGGGTACTTCAACCATTCTTTTTAAATGCTTCTGAAAAAAAAAATAATTAAAATAGAAGTAAAATTAATGATTTTTTTTTTTTGCCAGCAAATATTTCCAGGCTGGTGTGATCTGAGGGCTGGTGGTGGCAGTGGCAGCTCTGCCAGGCAGATTCCAGGCACTGGGAAGGGCTGAGCCTGCTGGGACACTTCCCACCTCTGCTGGGACACATCCCATCCTCTGCTGGGACACATCCCAACCTCTGCTGGGACACATCCCCGGCTGCTGGGACACATCCCAACCTCTGCTGGGACACATCCCCGGCTGCTGGGACACATCCCCGGCTGCTGGGACACATCCCAACCTCTGCTGGGACACTTCCCAGGCTGCTGGGACACATCCCAACCTCTGCTGGGACACATCCCAACCTCTGCTGGGACACATCCCACCTCTGCTGGGACACATCCCCGGCTGCTGGGACACATCCCAGGCTGCTGGGACACATCCCAACCTCTGCTGGGACACATCCCAACCTCTGCTGGGACACATCCCCGGCTGCTGGGACACTTCCCACCTCTGCTGGGACACATCCCAACCTCTGCTGGGACACATCCCCAGCTGCTGGGACACATCCCAGCCTCTGCTGGGACACATCCCAACCTCTGCTGGGACACATCCCCAGCTGCTGGGACACATCCCATCCTCTGCTGGGACACATCCCAACCTCTGCTGGGACACATCCCCGGCTGCTGGGACACATCCCAGCCTCTGCTGGGACACATCCCAACCTCTGCTGGGACACATCCCCAGCCTCTGCTGGGACACATCCCAACCTCTGCTGGGACACATCCCAACCTCTGCTGGGACACATCCCCGGCTGCTGGGACACATCCCAACCTCTGCTGGGACACATCCCCGGCTGCTGGGACACATCCCAGCCTCTGCTGGGACACATCCCCGGCTGCTGGAGTGACTGTGCTGTCACATCACAGCTCCTCTGTGTCCCTTCATTAAGCACTGCCTGACTAATGACTGCAAAGGAAAAATCTGTGGCTGCTCCTGGAGCAAACGTGCCAGTAAACACAGTTACCAGGAGGCTTCAGGTTTTACAAGGAACATTTACTGAGACTTTCACTCCTGGCCTTTCATCAAAGGGAGGAATTGATGAAATGGATCTGGCTTTTTTTTTCTTTTTTGCTGTGCATATTCTGCATCCCTTTCACACCAACAAATTATATATTTAATAATCAGCCAGACACATCCCAAATAAAGAATGATCTCTAAGCAATAGACAGAGGTGTTGAATAATCAGAAATAGTGTTTGACATTTCTGCAAACTTCTCCAGAGCTGAATCAGCTCCTCAATCCATAGCCCTCCTCTCCCCTGCTCCCTGCACACCCCAAACCCTACAGGGATGATTTAACAGTGCTGCTGCTTTTGTGTGCTGGGAAACAGCCCTGCATTTTCCAGATCCCCATCACTAACAAATGTCTGTCCTAACTCTTACCAACAGCCCATTTTGTCATGATTTACTTGGCTGTGTGGGGAAGGAGCCTCGCTGGTATCAGCACTGCTCTGCCTCCATTGTTCCCAGCTCCGTGACAGGTCTCCAAGGAGCACAGCTTTAATAGGACCCTGCTCAAATGGCTTGCAGAATTACACCTAATTAGTTCTGTGCAATGATTTATTGCCAAGGCACCAGAGGACTGCTAATGGGCTCCTCCATGTTAGACATCCAGCACTATTAAATTGCTCCCAGTTGTTAAGATAATAAGCTGTTGGGGAGATCCTTTTCTGGTTTCCTGTAAACTTCCTTTTTGTCTGGCTGTACCCTTCAAATGTGCTCTTTAGAAATGGATTCTCCTGGAAGGTCTCAAACAAACACAAGCCAAGTTTCCTAAATCAAAGCACTTAGATTTGGTGGGTACAACGTTCTCCTCTCAGTCTGGGCAAACAAAATGCCGAGGTAAACCAGATATTTGAATCTGAGCTTTCTCTCTTGGTTTGCCTACCCGAAATCAGGAAGAGGGGAGTGAGCTAAAGCTTGAGCTGAGCATCATTAGCAGCCACAAAACCATCACAGGGCCCCAGAACAAAAGGCCTCAGGTTTGGAATCAGAGCTGCTCTCTGATAAATGAATGCTGTTCAAGCCGGTGTTGATGAGTTTTCACCTTCTAGGTTGAACGATAAAAGCACCCCACAGCCTTTGAATTTCACCCTGCTGTGCCGAGTCTAAAGATCTGACAAATCTGTTTTTCAGAAGATCCTGTACTTCAGAAGCTGACAAAAAGCAAATGCTTTGTTCCCAAACTGCGTGTCCCATGGAAAAGCCTCTGAATGGCTCAAAGTCATCCCGTTGTTTTTCTGAAATGGGATCCAGCGCCTGGGTCGGGGCAGGGAGTCAAGTGTGTGTCAGCAAGGAGGGATCTGAAACCTCCCAGAGCTCCACACACCATTCCCTGCCCATGGCTGCAACGACTGACTTTGTCTAATCTAAAGAACTCTAAAAATATTGTCCTCTGATAACAGGACAATGCTCCCAACAATCCAAGCCACTTCAAAACCAGCAAACTCAATAAAGCCACCAAGGGCAAGATGACCCAAAAATCATTTTCCATTGAAAATTTCTTCAAGTGAATAAACTGAGGGTAACACACCAACGAAGTACTAGAAACAAATGGGTCTAATTCATCAAATCGAGATCTACCACCCAGATGAAGCCTAACAAAACAAACTTTTCTTCCATAGCTGGGCTTCACCTCCCTCCCAAACTTTATTCCCTTTGCAGGGTGATGCACTCAGCTGCTGGAGCCTGTCACAGTAAAAGCTGCAGGCTTAAATCACCTTCTCCTCTTTCTAAATAAAAACCTGAAGTTTTTATCCAACACATAGCCTGCTTTTTTTAACCTGCCTGAGGAGCTGAAGAGCTGCTGGATGCTGATGGATGCCAGACCCACACTGGTTACAAAACCTCCAAAGTAGAGAAAGAGAGATAACAAATAATGAAAGGACAGAACACTGAACTAGGAAACCATGCTTACAGAATTGTTGAAGCATTTTTAAGGCAAAATGGAGAACTGTGCCCTCAATCAGGCCCAGAAAAGGGGCAGGGGTGTCCCACATCTGGGTGGGTACCAAGTGTGACAGACATTTCCTGCTCCCACAGAAATGCTTCAATTCACCCATTTTAATGGAGACTGAAATAAATCTGGATACCTTGAGACTGACATAAAATATTATTATCCTACACAAAGTTCTCTTCGCCTCATCTCAAAAACAACAGCAAGGGGAAGCCTCCGTGGGCATTTTTCAGATTTCTGTGTTTTCTCCTTAATTGAAATAAACCAAACAATAAGCAGTGAGTGCTGTCTGTGAACAATGCAGCCATTAGCCCTGCTTTCCCTGGATTTCCTCTGGCAGCTGACACGCAGCCAAAGCCCTTGGGTTTGCAGACAGGTTGGACTGTAACACCTGTTCCTATTACTGCAGCACCCCTGGGTAATGCACTTCAATTGTCACCATCTCCACTGACAACCTTTCATCACAACATCACTGAGCTCCTCTAATTTTCCCAGAGACATTTCCCTCATTTGCATCGTTCCCTTGAGGTTTTTTTTTTAAAGCTTCTTCCCCCTCAAAAGCTCCACAGCTCTGAAGTCTTCCCTTTGCAGGGAGCTCTGAAGGAAAGCAGAGCTCCAAGGTGAGTTTTTATTTCTGGCTGTAGCTTGAAAGCCAAGGTATTTTTCATGTTTCCAAGCCTGTATATAAAATATGCATCAGTGGAGTTGACAGGCAGGGATGCCAGGACAGACTCACAGTCAAGGATTTAACACTGTCAAGTTCCTTGGAAATGATTGCTTACACATGGAAGAGTTGAGTTAGAATTTTGAGGTTTAAATTCCCTCTGTAAACCAGAAAAATCTGGAAAAAAATCTGGAAACAAGCACCTCTGTCCAACACCCACCAGGCATTCATCCTGCTGCTCTATCCCAACTGTGCATCCACAGATTCCTAATCCAGGAAACTTTTAATGTTATTTATTTTTCATCTATGTGGCTCTTGAAGAAACCCCTGCTTTTGTATCAGCCCAGAGGTCAGCAGGGACATGGCCCAAGGAGAGGTCACAGAATCACCTCCAGCTTCATCCCACACCTTTGTTTTAATGGATTCATGGAATCCTGGAATGCTCTGGGTTGGGAGGGACCTTAAGGATCATCTTGTTCCACCCCACCATGGGCAGGGACACCTTCCACTATCCCAGGGTTCTCCCACCTGGCCCTGGACCACCCTGGCCTCCTCACCCTCATCTGGAAGAATTTCTCCCTAAAATCCCATTTAAACCTCCCCTCCTTCAACTTAAATCCATTCCCCCTTGTGGAAAGCCCCAGTTCCTGCTTCTCTGGATGACACTGAAAATATATTCCATTATTGCAACCAGGATGCAGGAAACCACTTTCCAATGTGCATTTAGTCACGGAAACCAGCACTCATTTGAGGTTTTCTACTGGCCAGTACCTTTGGCAAAGCTTCCCAAGAATTATTCCAAGGAAGATGTTAAACAGGATGCACAGCAAAACCTAGAGAGAGGGCCACAATTCCTGAATCATTCTGGAAGTACATTAAACACACAATAATTGCCTTTTATTGTGAGGCTCACAATTCATTAATGTGTGTGTGAACACGCCACTTTTCACAGCCAGGGAACGTGATGTGCTCGACAGCTAAATGTAATTTTTTCAGCACATTTCAGATCTATTTCCTCCCCAAAGACCTCTTTGCCCAGTCCAAAACCAACCAAATTAAAAATCCAACCCAACAGCAGCATGGTCTGAGCTTTTCAAGCCTTTTCTCCTCAAAGTTGGTAAATCTACTCCTGCTGGAGAGCATTTCACCCTCTCTCCTCCATGGAGCCCAGATCCCCTCTCTCCACATCACAGAAAGCAGATGTCTGGCAGGACACTGAACACACACTGACTTCCTTGAAATCAGCTAATGTCGATTTTCCCCTCATAAAACTCCTCCTCTCCCACTTTATTTACATCACTAACTCACACCACTGCATTCTCATATCATATGAGAGTTCTCTGATACTGAAATAACTCACAGGGAAGGAATCCAAGTTGTTTTTGGCCATCACCATGCCATTTTTAATAACCTATTCAAAGCAGGAAAGGTTTTGTCTGTCAGGTACAACAGTAATTCTATAACTGCAGACCTTAAAAGTGTAACCAGTTCAATGCTGAGAGGTAAAACTGCTCCTTGTGAGGCACAAAGAAAGCCAAAGGTATTGAACCGTTAGGCCTGAAGGCCAACAGCTGGAATCTTTCACTTTTTCAATAAACTGAGAGTCATTATTTACATGGTTTGGTATAAAAAACCCACCATCCCCACAACAATTCAGTGCTCTGTCAAAAAAAAAAATCCTGACATCAAACTGTCATTGATTGCCTTTGGATATCAGTTGCTACAAAAATGTTAATGATTGATCCGAGGAGAAATGAGATTTCTCTGGCAGGGGATTTCATTTGCTTATATTTGTTTTCCTTTGCTCAAGATGATCCCATTCAACATCCTATTCTTATAAAATTCGGGTTCTGTTGCTGGGGATTCATTAGAGCTAAAAGATCTGGTTATTAATGAACCAGAAGTGCTCAATTATTCTCCATCCACTTCACTGTAGAGCTTTTAACCACAGTAACTACACTTTACAGAGGCCCTTTGCTCCCCTGACAGCTCCAAATCCATCACCCCACCTCCAGTGTTTGGACAGCTCTTTAAATCCACTTGGGATGAACACAGACATCTGCTCTGGAAATAAGGACTGGCTTTTCCTCAGTGGAGAATCCATAGTCAGGACTTCAAAGAAGTTTTAATCCAGTTTCTTGGTTTCCCAAAAACACTTTTGCCTTTCAAAAGCCATCTGATAGATCTGATCCAGCCCACATGGCCCTGCTGTGGTGCACAGACCACCCAGAAACACTCCTGGAAATGCTGCCCTACACAGGACAGAGCCAGAGATCCCATCCTGAGGTTTGGGATTTAAATTGTTACAGTCAGGTGACAATTACAATTGTAATGACAATTACATTCCCGTGGGCCCTCTGCTTGCAAACACCCACCTGGGCATGGCCACGGGGAAACCAAAGCCTCCAAAAGGTTGGGGAAGAATCTGGAGTCTCAGGAGAGGCTGAGGGAGCTGGGAAGGGGCTGGAGAATTCCCTGAGGGAAATGGGAAGGGAATGGAGAATCCCTGAGGGAAATGGGAAGGGAATGGAGAATCCCTGAGGGAAATGGGAAGGGAATGGAGAATCCCTGAGGGAAATGGGAAGGGAATGGAGAATTCCCTGAGGGAAATGGGAAGGGAATGGAGAATCCCTGAGGGAAATGGGAAGGGAATGGAGAATCCCTGAGGGAAATGGGAAGGGGCTGGAGAATCCCTGAGGGAATGGGAAGGGGCTGGAGAATCCCTGAGGGAAATGGGAAGGGGCTGGAGAATCCCCTGAGGGAAATGGGAAGGGAATGGAGAATCCCTGAGGGAAATGGGAAGGAAATGGAGAATCCCTGAGGGAAATGGGAAGGAAATGGAGAATCCCTGAGGGAAATGGGAAGGGGCTGGAGAATCCCTGAGGGAAATGGGAAGGGGCTGGAGAATCCCTGAGGGAAATGGGAAGGGGCTGGAGAATCCCTGAGGGAAATGGGAAGGGAATGGAGAATCCCTGAGGGAAATGGGAAGGGAATGGAGAATCCCTGAGGGAGCTGGGGGGGCTCAGCCTGGAGAAAAGGAGGCTCAGGGGGAATTTCTGGCTCTGCACAACTCCCTGACAGGAGGGGACAGCCGGGGGGATTTGGGATCTGGGAACAGGGACAGGAGGAGAGGGAACAGCCCCAGGCTGGGCCAGGGGAGGCTCAGGGTGGATATTTGGGGAAATTCCTTCATGGAAAGGGTTGTCCAGCCTTGGCACAGCTGCCCAGGAGTCCCCATCCCTGGAGGAATTTAAAACCCATGTGGATGTAGCACTGGGGACATGAGGTGGCCTTGGCCACCTGGACTCAGTGGTCTTAAAGGTCTGTTCCAACCAAAAAATTCCTTATGATCCCATTTGAACCAGCTCTGCTTTGACTTTTTCCTTAGCTAAAAAAAAAAAAAAAAAAAAAAAGAAGACTGGAAGTGTCACCATTTCCAGGAAGCACGACTTGCAGTGTTAATTATTTCTGAATTCCATGAGCAGTTTGGAACATGCCTTGCACTGATCTGATCTGGGAAACCACAATGGGGCTGAACAGCAACTCCCTCTTCCCCAGGGAAAGCCCCACTCTGAGGAGCTTCTGTTTCTCCTGAAAATCAAAACTGGTTTGATAGGGGTCTGGGAAGGTCAGGTCACTCCTGAAGGTTGAGCAAGTCCATGCTTAAAGTGGGAAGAAAAGTTGGTTCTTTGTTCCATTTCTTCAACCAAACCTTTTACCACAAACATAATTGGTACTTTAATTTCTGAAAGAATAAAACATGACCTATTTGATCTGTTTGAAAACTGATCCAAAATTAATTTTAAAAATACACACATGTATTAAAATGCAAACTGCCCATGTGTTATATTGAAGAGTAAAATGTTGAAATGTGTTCCTGTAAAACTCCACAAAATCACAGCCACACCTGGGATGCACCAGGCTGTAGCTGTCCCATCTTTCCACATCATAAAAATATTAATGGGTTTACTTTGAATTTGAAATTGAAAAAGAGACACTTCCAACATAAAAGCCTGAGAATTAATGGGAGCTACTTCATGAGGGCCTTTTTGTTTCCAAGGGACAGCCCCAAACCAAGCAGATGGAAAAGCTTTTCATGGCAATGCAAAATTCTCAAAAGCATCATCAGCACATGCAGCCCATCCCCATTTATATTTTATTCCACTAGAAAAGGGCCACAGATCCTGACAGAAAGAATTCCCTGAGCTCACTCTGCCAGTGGAGGTGGGAAAGGTTTTGGACTCACCTGTTGAACTTCACTTTCTCCATTTGATATTTTCTCTGTGTACACGAAGGAGTTGAATATCCTCTGCAAGAAAAACCAGAAAGGATGTGTGAGAGGCTTTTCTGTCAGAAATGTCACAGGAGAGCAGATCCAAAAGGTGGATGGGATGGAAATGGGGTCAGGGAAGGGGCTGGGGAGTGTCCCAATGCCAGGCTTCCCAAAGGGAATCATATCACCATGGGGGGATCTGCATGGAGAGGCTGATTTGGAAGGAAAAGACATAACAGGGGTTTTATTTCCAAACATCTGTTTATTTACCAAACTGACATAAGGTGCTAAAAATAGTTCCACTTGCAAACTCTGAGCCTCCTCTTGCTGAACATTTAACCCAATATGATTACTTTTAAAAGTACTTGTTTCCAACTAAAACATGAGAGGCTGGGAGGCAAATTTAGATAAATTTAATATGTGGAAAAGAGACAAGTGAGACCCAATTTGAACACAACCAGATCAACCTCATAAATAGAAAAAAAATAAATGTATCAGAAGACAGAAGTGAGAGCTGTGTCCTCCTGTGGGAAGCTCAGTTCCCAGGGGGACAGGTGACAACCACGCTGCCATCCCTGTTCACAGACACAGAGGGAAAAACACTCCAGATATTGTGATTTTCTGCTTCCACACTGACAAATAAGACTGGAAAGATCTGGGCTTACACCAACAGCCTTCCTACAGAGTTTGCCTGATCACCTCAGCTTCTCTTCCAAAATTTCTCACTTCCAAGGGCAGTGGGGCTGCCCCCACTGGAAAATGTACAAAATCCCTAAAATATTCCTTTGCTCTCTTAACAACAGTAAGTGCTATCAATAGCTGCACCAGCAATAAATGGGGGTTATTTAGGCTAGTAAGACATTTCTCCAGGAGAGCTGGGACAGGGATTCCCAAACACCCTGGCTTGTGTTATCAGCAATAACAACTGCAATTACTAAAAAGTCTAAATTTCATCCAAATTCATCCCCCTGACAACTCTTGGCTCCAAGAGTTTTTTTGATGCAGGTTCAGCTGATTCCCTCCCAGCACAGTTACAGGCAGCTGCGACTGGCAAAACCAGCCTGAAAATCCTTCGGTGTGCTCCCCATCATCACTTCCCCTGATCCCTCTCCCTCCTGAGGACTTGAGGAATTTCAAAAATGTGAACTCTTCATTCTGAAGAAGCATTTGGAAGGGCAGCAATAAATCTCCTTGGCTTACAAGGCTCAGAGAGCCAAGAAGGGGGGGCAGGGGAGGGGGGAAAAAAAAAAGATATCTACTCTTAAAAGCTGCCTGTACATTGAAACTTCCTCTTCATGGAGACCTTTGTTTAAAGTTCTGCTTGGGTACTTTAACTACAAACACGTTGGCTTTTTTTTTTTTTTTTCCTCCCTCATGAGATGAAAAGATAACTTAAACATCAGAAGGAAATACATTAAAGCGTGTCATTTTGATGCAAAATGTTTTAAATGAATTGAATTTTTCTGTCCACGCAGCGTTCAGTGTGCAGACATCAAAAGGAATGTGGAGGAAATCGACTGTCAGCTCCTGAGAATGGAGCTTTCTGTCCCTAACACAAAGCTGACCCTTCTTCCACCCTTTTCACATCTAGCCCATTTATGAACTCGCAAAATAATGCCAGAGAACATCATCCATGGTTATGTAAGAGTCACAGTGCCAGCAGGAATTTATTTGGCTTGGCTTTTAACCTATTTTTGCTTGATTTTGAATTAACTGGTTTCTTTAAAACGCTCTGGTATATTCTGTTGTTTTAATTAAAAGCACTGTGCATGGCAGAGAGGGGGGAGCAGGAATTTCTCAGTCAAACTAAGCACAAATAATGAGTAAACCGACAGTAAAAATCGAGTAAGGATTGAGAATCCAACCCCGAGGCTACACGTGAACTGCTCAGCCTCTGCCTGGATCCAGCCCCTGCTCGGGATATCTGCTCCCTACTCAAGAATTCCTGGGCACAATTCCACCCCAGGAAATAATTAAAAAAAAAATCTTTAAGCTAATTTCACTGACTTAAAAGTGCCCTAACTTTAATCAGAAAATCAGAGCTAAGTGGCAACCTCAAATGAAATTGAGGGAACTCCATGGGAGAGAAAATCAGCCCCACACACAACCTCAGGAAAAGAGTCTAAATATTTAGGAGAACTTGCCCTGCAGTTTACACAGCCCATTAGCATCTGTATTTCATTCTTCCCACCCCTCTTGTTTAATTGGCTCTGTGGAGCAGATGGCAGCGGGCTCAGCTCGCTCACAGAACAATCCCACACGTGTTTAATGAGATGCTTGCCCGGCATTATTTGCCATAACCCATCACCACTCGCTCTCCCAACGTGGGGAGGCTGTGCTGGATGAGAATCCAGACTTTCCTTGGGATCATGATCCTGCCTTTTCCCTGGATCAGCATCCAGCCTTTTGTTGGGATCAGCATTCAGCCTTTCCTCTGGATCATGATCCAGCCTTTCCTTGGGATCAGCATTCAGCCTTTCCTCTGGATCATGATCCAGCCTTTCCTTGGGATCAGCTTCCAGCCCTTCCTCTGGATCATGATCCAGCCTTTCCTTGGGATCAGCACCCAGCCCTTCCTCTGGATCATGATCCAGCCTTTCCTCTGGTTCAGTATCCAACCTTTCCTTGGGATCATGATCCTGCCTTTTCCCTGGATCAGCATCCAGCCTTTCCTTGGGATCAGGATCCTGCCTTTTCCCTGGATCAGCATCCAGCCTTTCCCTGGGATCATGATCCTGCCTTTTCCCTGGATCAGCATCCAGCCTTTTGTTGGGATCAGAATCCTGCCTTTCCTCTGGTTCAGTATCCAGCCTTTCCTTGGGATCGTGATCCAGCCTTTCCTGGGGATCACGATCCTGCCTTTTCCCTGGATCAGCATCCAGCATTTCCTTGGGATCAGCATCCAACCTTTCCTCTGGATCATGATCCAGCCTTTCCTCTGGTTCAGTATCCAACCTTTCCTTGGGATCAGCATCCAACCTTTCCTCTGGATCATGATCCAGCCTTTTCCCTGGATCAGCATCCAACCTTTCCTTGGGATCAGCATCCAACCTTTCCCTGGGATCAGGATCCTGCCTTTTCCCTGGATCAGCATCCAACCTTTCCTCTGGTTTAGTACCCAGCCCTTCCCCAGCTCAGGATCCAGCCTTTCCCATGTCTCAGCACCCTTCCCTTCTCCTGGCTGAGCCTTTTCCCTTGAGCTGCTCCTCCACCAGACATGGAACATCTCCATCCCCACCATCACCCCCAACATCCCAGCACACATATCCTCAAGCCCTCAAATGCCACCTTATTTTATTTTCCTTCATTTGCCTTAGTATGCAGTAATGAACTGGGAAAAAACCCCTTTGTTTTTACATCCAGGTGGAGCTATCCCAGCACTGTGATTGAAGCAATGTCTACTTTCCAATACTAAAAAAATAACGTTGGGAAGTTTAATTTATCCTGACACTTTCCACGACAGCAAGAGGACAAGTGGAAACAGCCTTAAACTGAGATTAGGGTTAGGAACTAGAAAATTTTTTTCAGTTTTTGGGGTCAGGCACTGGAATAGGTTGCTCAGGGAGGTGGTGGAGTCCCCACCCCTGGAGGTGTTCTGGACCTGGAGTTAAGAGATGTGGTTTAATGGTTCCAGTGGGGAACCATCAAGCTGGACTTGATGTTAAAGGTCCCTTCCAACCCTGATCATTCTCTAATTCCACCATTTCAAAGTTTACAATAATCTTTTTTAATAATTCTTTGGGAGTTATTCAGACTTTGGAGAGCAACAGCACTTGGCTGGCTGTAGCTGCAGCTCTCTGCTCAGGTTTTAGGCTCAGTGCTGCTGCCAGGGGCTGAGCACAGAGCCCTGAACCATCCCTGGGCACATCATTCCTGCCCCCAGCCCTCCTGGTTGGCTACACAAACACAAGCCTAGGCTGAGCAAATCCTGGTACCTGCAGGGATCACCACCAGCTCCTCAGGAAAGCCAGGAGGGGATGCCCTGGATGGAGTCCTGAGGAAGCTGAGGTTTGTTTTCCAAACACACATTCCCAAAGTATCAGACTCCTGCTGTCCTAAGCTCTTCAATCACCTGGCTGGGTCAAAGCACTTCTGGCTTCTAGGAAATTCTTCTGTGGTACCTCCATATATCCTTTAAGGACTCCCAACTGCCTGGCCTTTAGCTTTGGACAACAGGATAAATATTTGAGAAGAGAGAGAAATCAGGAAGTAAGGAGAGGATTCAGGAGCAGGGAAGATTTGGGCCACCAGCATCCAATGCCTGGCACAGGTGGGGTCTGACAGTGATGGATGGGCACAGCACCCAAATCACATCTCAGGGTAGGATGGAGTCAGGTTTCCCACCAAGCCAGAGATAAGCTCGAGTTTAGCTCTGTGGTGTCCCAAAACATCCACTTAAGAGACTTTTATTTATCTGAAACTGAAGGCGATTCAGTTTTAAATCTGGGAGAAGACTCTAAACCAAGCACAGCATAAAAAGTAAAATATTAACTGGCTTGTTCCCTCAGTTCCCCAGGATTAAAATACCCTGCAGTGAGAAAAACCAAAAGCCTCAGTCTGACTGTCAGCACAGCATCAAAACAAACAGAAAAAGCCACCACCCCCAAATCTCCAAGGTCCCCAACCAAACACAAGCACCAACTGCTCTGCAGAGCACTCAACCATTTGCACATCACTTTATTTGCCAGACAAGACACGAATCCATCTCCCTGACAACAAAAATAACATTTTTTGAGGCAAAGAGAATGAGGGAAAACAAACACAGGATTAATAAAACAGCCACTGAGCTGTAAATATATTGAAGCTGCTTCACCATCCATACAAGCCATTTAAAAAGAAAAAAAAAACCACCCATCTTTAAGCAGGTTTAGGGCATGGACTGCTGTTACCTGTTTATTTGGGTAAGGACTCAAGGACAAAAATCAATAATATTAAAACAGTTATGCAGATTAATCAAACGTGGGTGTGTAAAACACAGGCTCAGCAGGGCTGTGATACTTTTTAAACTTCAAGCAGCCCCTAAGCAGGGTCTGGTTCCTACTTGAAAGGTTCATGTTTTAAGAAGTGGTGAGCAAACAAATATCCAACAAATCCTTTTTCTGGTGGAACTCACCCAGTGAGGTTGTTCTCAGGGAAACCTGTGGCTTCTGCCTGCAGTTTGTTTTTGCAGTGTCTGAAGCCATCTCATGTTCTGTTTTGTTACCATTTTCTAAAACCAAGGAACATTAAATAGAGACTTCCCAGGAGATCAGGGACATGCTCTGTGTTTTCCTCCAAGAATTTCCACTAAGACAGGGCAGAAGCTGAAGAGAATTGGAGGAAAACACAGGGAAAGGCAAATCCAGTGGGATGGGAGCCCTGAGGGCAGCAGCTACAGATCTGAAAGGAATATCCCAACACCACCCTACAAATAAATGCCTTTCTCCTCCTGTGGGTTTGGGGGAAAAAAAAAAAAAAACAACAAACATGTTTTCAGAAGGGATTTAACTAATTAAAGCTCTTTCTCATTACATTATTTGTGGAGCAGCCACAGACACCTGAATCAGAGGGAAAAGTGATGGTGAGCTCAGCTCAGTCAGTGCCTTCACAGGCTCTTGGAAATTGGAACCTTCCTAATTCATTTTCCTAATTAATGCCTCTAATTCACTTTTCTAATCAATTGTTTTAATTAAGCATAAGCAGTGTGATTTCCACTTTAGCCAGCACATAACTACCTTTCTTCTCAGACTGATATTAATGGAGTTTGATTGGAAAATTGCTGAAATTTGAAGTTTTGCTGAACTAACCCTTATGAGCTTCAATGAGGCTGAAAACTGGACACCTAAAATGCAGATTTTATATCCCTCCAAGGAAATGCTGCAGAAAGCAGAAGGTAAAGAAGAGCCTAACAAAGACAATCAGCATGCTGGGAACTCCCTGTCTGGGAAAAAGACTGAAAAATGTGGATTAATTAGCATGAGAACTGAGAAATCAATAACCAGCAGAGAACAGAATACTAATTAATAAAGAGAATTATGTAGGTGAGAACCAATGAGGAGTGCAGGCTCATAACACATTTTCTGGGTGCACACATTCCCCAATATTTAAGATTTTAAGTGGGAAAACATCATCTCCCCTCCCATTTTTTCTTTTCAAGAAGATTGCTCACCAAGTCCCTAGTTAAGACTCAAACTTCCACCAGGTGCCCATCACAATTTTGTCAGCATTGGAATAAACTCCAGGCAACACAGGAGAACTGGGATTGAAATTTGATCTTAATTTTGATGGCCAAAAAAGCATCTCAGTCACCATTTCTGTGGTAAAATCCCATGGGATCATTTCAGGCCTCACAGGGGAGATGGGAGGAGGCACAACACTGAAAAGGAGCAAAGTAGAGCACAATTCGAATAAATTTGTTTCCTTGGAAAACTCCAGACATTTGCAAGGAGAGAAAACTCTGGAAAAATGAGTAAGTGCCAAAAAAATGCAATCAGGAACCAGCAGGTTTCTTTTTTTTTTTGTCTTCTTTTTTAAGGGACCAGAGAAGAGGAAGGGAAAAAAAGTGAGAGGGGAAAATACCCCAAGAAAATGAGTTCCACATGTTCCAGAGATTATTCATTTAACCAATGTAACTTGACTAAGGTTATTCTCCTGACAATGTGTATGGCAGAAAAAAAAAAAAGAAAGTCATGCTACCCAACCCTTAAAATACAAAGCAGATGGGCTTCTCAATGGCATTGGATTTCTTCTCCCTACATTTATTCCTCATTCCAGCCTCTAGGATGTAAAACTTCCAATATTTCTGTATTTTTTTCAGGTTGTGAACATTTTGATTAGTGAACTGTTTTCACCTTACTGCATTTTGTTGGTCCTTTTCCTACTAAGAGAACCTAAAATTGAGCATTTAAAAGGAGAAAAATTGACCAGAGCCTTCATTTTACTGGGAGAGCTCTTTCAAACTCATGTCAAAACGACTAAAAATTGGGAAAAATTTCAGCAGCAGCCCAAGACTTGTAAATAGCTGTAATCCTAAAGCCAGAAGGGTTTGATACCACTTTGTGTAATTATTGTGCTTGTCCAATTTGCTCATTTCAATGAATTCAATGTACAGCAAGTCTGCAGAAAAAACAAGGATCAACTGATGTAACATTGCAGCCAGGATTGTGTAAAGTCAGTAAAGTCACACCAAGAGAGGTGATGGTTCCCTGATCAATTTTACATAATTAAGGCAGAGGCTGATGAGTTTTGCTTGGAGAAATGTTTGCAGCACAGGAACTTTACTTCACTCAGAAGAAAACAATAGCCAAGCACACAACCTTAAATCCAGGGATTTAAAGGTCATAAATCACAGTGCTGAACTTCTGGGCATGAAATGAATGGGTTGATGGCAACCTAATTACAGAAATGTTTTGCTTGAAATGTCCAAGAGTATAATTTTTCAGGATGTCTCAGCAGGAACCACCAGAATCCACAGGATAAATATCCCAAAAGAATTCCCTACAACCTCTCTGGGGCTGGAGCTGTCTCCCAGTGCCTGCACTTTAAAATTTTAACACAAACTTCTTGCACCAAAACACCCTCACTTTTGTCAGGAGATAAATAATGGATGAGTAGTAACCTGAAAAAGACTGGCAGGACATAATTCCCTTCCTGTGAGTCAGTGCTGCAATAAAAACTACAAGGCTGCTCTCATTTATACTATTAGTTGAATTAATAAGCACATTATTAATGTACTTATTATTAATGTATTAATTATTATGATGAGGTAATTAAATACCTCATCTGCATAATTTTTACATGATGATTTGTATATTATTTATAGTTGATATAATCCCCATCCTTCTTTACCTGAGCAGAAAGGAGGGGGTGCAAATCTGTGCAAATTTTAAATTCTTAGGTCGAATCCTTTGCTTGAACTTTAAAAAGTAACTCAAGGAGATAAACCCTTTGCATTAATTCTATTAATCACTCCCTAGGTGTAAAGTTATTTTCAAATAACTCTTACATTCCAAAGACACACCAGGTCTGTCCCACCTCAGCTGTTCTGCTGCTCCCTGGGGACACAGGGCCAGTCCCAGGGCTGTGACCCCACGTTTAAAAGTGGGGGGGGGGTCACTCAGCAAACATTTCCAGAAGCAGAGCAGAGGCCATTGAATCTGCACTCATCTGACCTCAGGGTTTGCAATCCCCTGGGAGGCTCTGTGGCCTTCAGGAAACACCATTTTGCCACACTCCAGTGCTAATGAAAAGAGAATTACTCATCCACCAGCACTGGAAATGGGGATTTTCCCCCCTCTGCTCCCAAAACCAGGGGAGGAATGAACTCAGGCATTGAGCACAGTGATGGATCTGACAGCTTGGTATTCCATGAGCCAGAATTCCACCTGGAAGCACTGATGCCTTTTTGGCACTTACCTAAAAACAAAATTAAGAGAATAAAAAGTGGTTGTATTTATGGAAGGGCCTTCAGGTGCATTTTGGGCAGACAAAGTCCCTCAGGGACTACACTCAAAATGTACTTTTATAAGTTTGGTCCATTTGCATATTGGGGGTTGATCTCCCAATTACAGCTCCAGGTAATGAAGTCATTTACCCCAAATTTGCTCCCCCCAACTCACTTTTATTTACATTTCTCAGGGCCTGAGGCACTGAGGGATCCTTGATTCCCTTGGAGAGGAATTGTGTTTAACCAAAATGGGGAAGCAGCAGCTCACACTGTACATGAAATTTAGATTTATACACTAAAGGATTGCAGGATTACATATATATGAAAAATAGAAAAGCAAAAAAAAAACCAAAAATCCGAAGGCATCACCACCAACCTAAACCCTAAACACACTGACAGCACTGACAAACTGCACCCTGCAGCCCAAAAAACAACATACAGGTGCAAACTAGCAAATAATTCCTGGGTAAATAAAACAAAGAAGGAAATCCCTGGAAGGAAGTGCTCAATCACTTTTCCAAGGAGCTGAGCTGTCCCACAGCACCCAGAGGTCCCCACACTCCCTAGGGCTGCTCTTCCCTCGTTTTTTCAGGGAGCTGTGGCTCAGCACAAGAACCAAAACCTCGGGAATGCTCCCTGGCAGCTGCTGCTGAACTTCTCCCTCGTGTTGAACTCGTTATCTCAGGACACAGGAGGAGGCAGAGCAGCCCACAAAAAACAAATGTAATCTCCTGGAAAGAGCACAGCCATTAGATGTTATCAGTTTGCAAAAAAAAAATTAAAAAAAATTAAAGATTGAGACCAGAGGAAGCTCATGAATTGAATTCTTGCAGCACTTCAAAGCAATTTGTGCATGAATGCAAGCATTTATTCTTCTAATTAAAAAAGGGAGAAAGCAAGCAAAATAGCAAGAATTCATTTACATGAAAGAGGGGGGAGTAAAAAAACCCCAAAAAACAACCAACAACCAAAACTCAAACAAAACCTCCAGTGTTAATCAAGCACAGAGTGGATTCCAACCCAGAAAAGGGAGAGAAAGCTCCAGATTTAATGAGGGAAGGTGCTGGAGAGGAGCAGAACTCCTGCCAAACCATCCCACAGGAATTCCTGCATCCAGCCTTTGGGAGCAAAAAAATCATCAGATGTTGTGCAAAGCAGGGATTTGATTTGATTTGATTCCTGCCCCCTCATTGTTTTCCAAACCAGCCAAGGGTGGGGGCTCCAGGTTTGGGTGCCAGGGGATGGGATGGTCCCAGGATGGAGAAGGATTTTTTTTTTTTTTTTTTTTTTGGTTTATCCAAAATAACGATCCCAGCCTTCTAAAAACCAGCTGTGCTGAAATGATTATAAATAGATTTACCTTTCAAACACTAAGCAGCGAGAAGTTACACTCAGCTCCAATTTAAAAATCGTGGTGTGCTCTTTTGAGGAGCTGTGATTAACAACCCTGAATGATTGCTGGGTCTGAAACCAGCCTCAAATTAGCAGCTGAAATTTATAAGAACTGCCCCCCAAAAAAATCTCCCTGAAGGCATTTTACCTGTGCAAACACAACCCCTCAGGTTCCTATGCAGGATTTTTCCAGTTTGCATTCAGGGATTTCCTTTCCTCAGCCAGGGAAGGAGCTTTTTGCAGTTATTTCAATGCCAGGGATGCTCTTGGCTCCAGATTCCCACAAATTCAAGCCACACATCCTTGGAGGAACTGCAGGAGGAGAGTTCTGCTGGGTTATCCCAGATTTCCCACTGGTTATCCTCGAGTTTTTAGGGAAGAAATGCACTGCCTGCAGCTTCAGCTCTGCTTGGAAAAACTGCCCATTTGGGGCTTTTTATCAAAGATAGAGGAAAACATGGGAGAGAAATCCCAAAAAATCACATTGCAAAAAAAGCTGCAGAGCAAAGAGAAAAGAGGAAAAAGAAATCAGCTCTCAGGATGTTTAGAAACAGCCCGGGTTCTTCTGGAACATTTGTTTTTTCCTCTGTTCTGAGTTGTTTTTACCTCCTCATTGCAAACTTCCAAGTCCAGGAACAGACTGGGCTGAGAACTGCACAATCCCAGCTGTGGAGGATGGAATGAATATCTCAAATTGATATCACATTCATGTTTTGCAGCCTAAATCACACCAGATCTTGCTACAAACCCGTAAGCACAGTCCTGGGACCCTGCCCATCCACACAGTCTTGTCATTTCTGGCCAACAGAGCACAACATCACGAGCACAGGGCAGACAACAGAATGTGGGAGCAGATTTCTACTGTAAAAAAGGGATTTAAACTGGAGGGAAGCAGCTTTTCAGAAAAAAAAAGAAAAAAAAAAACCAATCCAGGAAGTTGACAGTGGTAGCAATAATTCCTTTCCTGATGTGATGTCATTGCCAGTTGGGTTGTACCTATTAAAAAGATCAAAAAGGCCTCAAGTGCACACACATCGTTAAAATTCAAGCAGTGACAGAGGCAATTATTATTTTTCACTCCCTCTATAAACATCATCACAAGCTGCTTTTTCACAAAACGTTTACAAACTATGAAGCTCCTGGTAAATGAACACAAACCAATTTCTCTTTCAGAACAGGAGAGGATGACTTGACCTCTTTTTTTAAAATCTCCAGTCATGTTTAACTTCGTCTAAATAAAATATTTTGGAATGTCTGGAGAAAAGGCTGCTCCAAACAAATCTGTGCTGTGATTTCCTTCTATGAACTCTCTCATTTGAGAAGCACTTGTGAAGCTGATCATGGGTAGTGCCATCTTCATTAAAGATAATCAAGCCTCCCTAGGCAGATATTTGCACTTGAAATGAGATGTTTCGTAATATTTCAACATTTCCTAACATCCATTCATATTTAATTCCTTCAATGCACATAAAATATGGATCAGTCCAAGCAGTTTTCCAATTAGAAAGCATTTGGAGCACGAGGCCAACAGGACTGAGTGGCAAACCTGAAATTGAATTAAGGATTTAAGGCTGGATAGAGACCACCTCCAGCTCAGCAACTAAAGAAATTCCCTTTCTTTTGCCTTTCTGTGCAATTATCTGAGTGTTGCACATCTGTCTGAGCACGCAGGAACGACACCATAATCCACTTTGGGATCGGGATTAGAGAGTTCAGGCTCCAAGGAGAAATAAAAGCATTAACACTGCTTTGAATGGGGAATGGAAGTGGATTAATGCTACTCAGGGAATGAATATTCCTGTTGTCTCACAGTTGTTCCTGTACTGGCAGCAGGATTTGACTGGCAGGAAATGGAGGGGAGAAAAAAAAAAAAAAAAGAAAAAAAAAATTAATGGGCTGAAAAATTTTCATTACGTTGATAGTGGTAATTTATCTTCATAAATTAATGAATAAATTTCAACTTTAATAAACCACTGACACCCAGGAATTAACTTAGGTCTCTGTTTCAGCATGGAATCTGTATTTTAATTTCCAGATTCCATGTGTGTTTTCATAATGTAGTTTTCGCATTGGGAACTGACAGACACTGGAACAGCTCAAAACTCCTCTTTTATTCCTTTTATTCTGGTTTTTCACTCCTAACAAGGACACAAACACAAGGCTACAAAATCCAAAGCATCAGGAAATACAAAAGTTCAAAACATTCCAAAAAGTGATGCCCATCCTCAAACACAGAGGATGAAAACGAAGGAAGGGTGTGAATTTCAGGGGCAGAATTAATTGAAAGAATATTGAATTTCTCATGAAGAAAAAGTAACTTATGAAAATTCTCAGAGCCATGCAAGGCAAATCCTTCCTCCAGTGTCTCATAACACATTAAATCAGGGGATTTAATTAATTTAATTAGGGGATGTGCTCCTGTTTCTCATTGCAAATGAATGGAGAACAAGTGGCAATAGGAAGCAGCTGCCTGTATCTTACTGTGCAAGAACTGAGGCAAAATTTAAAATAAAAATGACAACGTGGCCGTTGTAACAATATCACTAAATCCCAAGTTACCACGACCACCAATTCCCAGACTTTTCCACATTTCCTGGCTCTGCAGCCCACACTTGGCTCCCTCCCCCAGGTGCTCCCACTCTCACCCACAGAAAGTTTCTGAGCATCATCTGATGGAAATATAAATTATCCCCACAGAAAAGGGCCCAGCGTGTGTTTGCCTTTATTCTGCTCCACAGAGCAGTGAGCCCTGCAGAAACCTAAAAAATGTGGAATGCCAACCAAATCCTCCCCAAACACCGAGTCAGGGATCAATAAATGATAATTACTGGGCTTTAGGACAGTTTAGGAGTGCATTCTGATTGATAAACACAGCAATCACTAATTGCTTATGTTAATTGGATTTTCATGTATTCCAGCCAGTTTCCACCATTATTAACCACAAGCTACTATTATTATTATTACTATTATTATTATTATTATTATTATTATTCTATTATACTATTTCTACTGGATCCTCTCATTTAAATAATCAAAAAAGAGCAGGAGATTTCCACAATGAAGCAGAAAACTACAAAAAGTGTAGAAGAAACTGGGGGGAAAGGAGGTTCCTGAATTAATTTGGATGTGTTCCTTGTGGAGAGAGGGGACACAATGACACAAGTGGTTTCTGTGGTGTCAATGCCATTTTAAATTTACAAGTTGCAAAATTAGTTTTGTTTTTAGAGTTTGGCATATATCCTGATCAAGCACTAAAACTGCCCTGAAAAACAAAACCAAAACAAACCCACAGGAGACAACACCACCCAACCTGCAAAATTCCACTGCTGACAAAGCCCTAAGGAAAACACAGATACTGCTTTAAAAAAAGCTGCATTAAACATAAACCCCCTCTATTAATCAGCTGTTGCTCCACCTGTTCTGAAGATTCATTTTACATTAATTTTACACTCCTGCATTAAAAAAAAAATAAAATAATAATAATAAAGCTTTCTTTGATATTCATGGAATCCCAGACTGGTTTGGGGTGGAAAAGACTTTGAAGCTCCTCCAGTTCAGGGACAGCTTCCACCAGACCAGGCTGCTCCAAACCATTATTCAGGAGATAAAACCCAGATTATTTCATTTAGTTTGAAGTAAGAAGATTCAATATTCTGCATGGAAACTTCAGGAGGAGAAAACAACTCTTAGAAATTGCAGTGATGAGCTGGAAACACTTCCAGCACCAACAGGGACATGCAGAGCACACGAGGTCCCCAGCTCAGACTTTTCCTGTCCAGGTATTCAAAATTTCCCAGGAAAACCAAGGGAACCCACAGAGAGTGACAGGAAACACGTGAGGCAAAGCTGTGTGACACAAAGATGCTGCAGCAGGAGCAAACACCTCCCCTCGACTCAAAAACTGCACCCCCAGCACTCACAGCTCCTTCCACAAGTCACCCTGACAGAATTCCACCAGGATTTGTCCCTCCCATCAAAACCCTGAGATTCAAAACATTTATCCAAAAAAAAAAAATGCTACACCAAGGTTTGATCCCTGTATAAGAGTTGGACTCCATGATCTTTGTGGGTCCCTTCCAACTCAGGATCATCTGTGATTTTATTTCCCTCTATTTTAATTATTCGTGCCCTTTGCCACACCTTGCACGATTGTTGTTCACCACGGAGGTTACAGGGATGTCAACGGCCACCAGAAAAGGCTGCTCAGATTTCAATTTCTCCACCAAAAAGATCAATTTCTACCTCTTTCTCCACAGGGACTTTTTAGCACACAGTGGCAGAGGAGAAGCCACAGCCACAAAGCTCATCTGAGAGCAGAAGAGCTGAAAACAGCCTCCAAACACTCGTTTTTTGGGGTAGAAATGTACTGAGCAAAGGAAAAAAAAAAACCACAAAAGAAAGACCAAATTGCCATTTTCTTGCCCAGACAGAAACAAAACCCAGCATCACATCTCAGATTTTACAGCTCCCTAATTTATTACCACATTCGTTCCAGCAGATTTTTAGTTTAAATATGAGCTACCCCCCCCCCAAAAAAAGCCACATTTAAGTTTCCAAAGATTTTTAATTTTCCTTTCTGCGAGGTATTACTGTATTTCCTTGTCCTTGGAGAGTTTTATCTGGGATTACACACATGTACCAAAACACAGCTGTTCCACTTCTTGGCTCCTTTCTTTTTTTCCCAGAGAAAAACCTGCCTCTATCAGGCACCCAATTAGCTGCTCACTATCAAAAGGCTGCTTGGGCCTTTCATCTGCTTGGAAACTGGATTCGAGTGAGAGGGTGTCATGGAAACTGTGGCTGGGGTCATTTCCTGTTGCAGTTTTTCAGTCACCAAAAATAAAATAGCAATAACAATAATAGAAGGGTTTCTCGCTGATTAAAAAAAAAAAAAAAAAAAAAAAAAAAAGTATTTGTTATCCCAGCTTGCAAAGCAGTACCTGTGTGAAAAGGAAAATTATATTATTTTTCATGAGAAATCTTCATCTGATAAAGTAGAAACTGATTTCAATTCAATGTTCAACACTCTCTTAAAAAAACCGAAGGTCACTTGTGCAGAATACAAAACTTGCAGCAAATATACAGTGAAATTAATGAAGAATTTAAAATTAAAAGCCCAGCTCACAGTACTGCCACAGAGTGTTTGTTTCACTAAATATTTCACTGAGCAAGTGGGATAGATAATTATAGGTAATTACATAGGAGATTGTAGTTAATGAGCTAAGGACAGTACTGAAAACTAAAACAAAAAAAAAAAAAAAAGAGAAAGTTCATGAACCAGGGAGCTTTTTAGCCTTAAGATGAGCTATAAATAGAAGTAATTAAAAATATAAAAAAAATAAGAAAACCTCAATCCTTTGCCAGACTTCCTTCCACTTAATGAAAAAAAGAGGGAAAGAAAAAATACCATAAATTTGCACACATTCCCAGATAACAGATCTTTTAAACAGAGTTAAGTGGGGGGAGGGGGGGATAACAGGGAAACACAAATAAATTCCTCTTAGAGGGGAATGAAATCACGGATCTGACTTCTGTGAGAGCTTTTCTTGGGTGAGAGCAGATTGAGGAACAGCTGGCACACACCCACTTGTGAGCACACCTGGGCAGGTCCTCATTCGGTTAACACAGAAAACGCCCCAAGTTTGGGGCAAAAAGCACCAAATCTGCGGCTTCTTCTTCAGACCCTGGAGCTCTTCGTGTCCTGGAGCTTCTCCCAGTTTGTCAGACGGATCCTCGCTCAGCTCAGTGACACCAGTGCAGAGCACCCTGCTCGATGCTGAGACAAGAGGAGCTTTCCTGAGGTTCACCACAGGCATCGCCGGGGTCCACGCACATCTGGAGCCACCCAGGCAACCCCTGGATGTCCCTCACTGGGATGTTCTTTTTGGGAATCCACGGGCAGTGTTTGCACACTGAGCTGTCCCACCAGCGTGGACAGCAGCAGGAATTTCCCCGTGGAAAGGGTGGTCAGGATTGGAAAAAAAAAAAAAGTGCCCAGGGAGGGTTGGAGTGCCCATCCCTGGAGTGTCCAGGGAATTCCTGGAGTGGCACTGAGTGCTCTGGGATAAGGACAAGGTGGGCATCAGGCACGTCTGGGACTTGATGCTCCTGGAGGGTTTTTCCAACCTTAATGATTCTGGGATCTGACCAAACTAGAAATCCTACTCCAATCATATCTATCCAGTTCCTAATTTAATTAAATATGTGCATTTCCTTGTGTATGTTCCCCCACCCCCACAGTTTGGGGTTTTTTTTTGTTAATAATCTTCTCTCACTTCACCTTTACTCAGCAATTTCCAAACTGGAATAGATTTCCCAAAGTTTTTGCAGGAGTTGAAACTCACTCTGCCTTGTGACCCCCACAAAGCACCACGTGAATTAGCAACAACACAAAAGAAGACATCTATATCAGACATCTTTTTTGGCTGAAGTTTCACTCTTTATATTAATGGAAAGTTACATATATGTACATTAAATTTTTGTTCTCGTAAAGATTATTGCTAGGTCAAGCTGTACATACCCATGACCTTGGAGCCTTATTTTTTGAGGATGAAAGGTAGAGTTAGAAAAAGGTTTTTTTAAGAGCCACAAACAGGAAACAAAATGTAGCTGAGAGATTAAAGAGAAGATGAAAGACAACGTCAAATCTCAGTTTACAGAAACAATAAATACCAAAATGATAAATAAATCAAATGCTGTTGTGGTGAGTGGCCATTACAGACAAACCTGGCTAACAAAGGGATGGAGCAAAGCTGTCCCAGTGTCCCCAGGTGTGGATGCTGCTGCCACAATCCCGGCTGTGATTCCAGGGAAAACCGAGGTCATTGGGAATGCAAAGCCCAGCTGGGCCAGGAGGAACTGCAGAGTTCAGAGCCCTCCCCCACTGCCATCCTGCTCCCTTTTATTCTCCACTCAAGCTGAAAGCCACCAGGGCTTTTCCTCGGCCCCTCCGTGTCAGGCTGACTTGGGAAACTCGGCAGGAATTGCTGAGGGATCCGGGGAGGCACAAAAGGCTCCTGCCACAAAGAGCCCTTTCATCTGGGCCGTGTGTCCATTAAACACGTCCTGCTAATGTGCATGTGCTTTATAAAGTGATTATAAAGTGAAGGCTCAGTCACTCGCTCAACTGCACAATAAGATTTTTAAGTCTATCACTGGAAAAGTGGGATTTGAAATGAGGAGCTGGGAATGCTGCACAGGTTCTCTGATAACACTCAGCTGAAGGTGGATTTTTGTATGTTTTAAGGCTTTATTTGTGAGTATTTACTTATTTATGAGTGCCAGGGTCTCAAAAGGAACCATTTCCTCCAAATATCTCATCTAAACCTGCTCCCTTTCAGTTTCAAGCCATTCCTCCTTCTCCTACTCAGGCACCTCACCCTGTTCAGGAGAGCATGGAAAAGAGGATTCACACCCTGACAGTGATCCTGCACCAAACACGATGCTCTGAGGACACTGGAATTTGCTGCTCTAGCAGGTTGGAAACAAAGTTAATAAATAAAACAATAACAGAAATAATAGATCAGCCCTTGCTGTTACACCATGGATCAGGATGAACTGGTGAGCTGCCCCTCCTGCTCTTATTTTGCCATATTTTGCCTCCCTTACCTTTTCCCACAGGGGCTCAGCATCTCCTGAGATTTTGAGTAACTAGGGTAGGATACAGACTGCTGCCAGCTCTGTGAGAAACAAGTTATCTTCTGTCCATCAAAAGGAAAAAAATGTTTTAAAAAAGTAATTAAAAAAAAATCTCTTTTTTCTTTCTATATCATCAAAGCAAAGGCAGAAGTTGAGAATCCTCCCCAGTGTGGGTGTGGCTGTGGCTCTGCATTCCAGCCTGTGCAAACCACAGCTTTGCTATAGCAAGGTTTCCATATTTTAAATATATTTTTAGACTTAGGGCCTGATGCTGACACTGGCTCTAACTTCGTTTCTGAGCAAGGATCCCAAAAAGGATCCCAAACAGGGTACAAATCTATTTTCAGGATTAAAATGCAATTTCCTCTGCCAGCAGCAACAAAACTCCATCCCAGCTCCTCATGGGCCAGGAAGAGAGAATCCCAAACTGCTTTGGGTGGGAACAGTGAATCCCAAACTGCTTTGGGTGGGAACAGTGAATCCCAAACTGCTTTGGGTGGGAACAGTGAATCCCAAACTGCTTTGGGTGGGAACAGAGAATCCCAAACTGCTTTGGGTGGGAACAGTGAATCCCAAACTGCTTTGGGTGGGAACAGTGAATCCCAAACTGCTTTGGGTGGGAACAGTGAATCCCAAACTGCTTTGGGCTGGGACAGAGAATCCCAAACTGCTTTGGGTGGGAACAGAGAATCCCAAACTGCTTTGGGCTGGGACAGAGAATCCCAAACTGCTTTGGGTGGGAACAGTGAATCCCAAACTGCTTTGGGTGGGAACAGTGAATCCCAAACTGCTTTGGGTGGGAACAGTGAATCCCAAACTGCTTTGGGCTGGGACAGAGAATCCCAAACTGCTTTGGGTTGGGACAGAGAATCCCAAACTGCTTTGGGCTGGGACAGAGAATCCCAAACTGCTTTGGGTGGGAACAGTGAATCCCAAACTGCTTTGGGTGGGAACAGTGAATCCCAAACTGCTTTGGGTGGGAACAGTGAATCCCAAACTGCTTTGGGCTGGGACAGAGAATCCCAAACTGCTTTGGGTGGGAACAGAGAATCCCAAACTGCTTTGGGCTGGGACAGAGAATCCCAAACTGCTTTGGGCTGGGACAGAGAATCCCAAACTGCTTTGGGTGGGAACAGAGAATCCCAAACTGCTTTGGGTGGGAACAGAGAATCCCAAACTGCTTTGGGTGGGAACAGAGAATCCCAAACTGCTTTGGGCTGGGACAGAGAATCCCAAACTGCTTTGGGTGGGAACAGAGAATCCCAAACTGCTTTGGGCTGGAACAGAGAATCCCAAACTGCTTTGGGTGGGAACAGAGAATCCCAAACTGCTTTGGGCTGGAACAGAGAATCCCAAATTGCTTTGGGGTGGGAACAGTGAATCCCAAACTGCTTTGGGTGGGAACAGAGAATCCCAAACTGCTTTGGGTGGGAACAGAGAATCCCAAACTGCTTTGGGCTGGGAGGACCCTAAAGACCAACTCATCCCAGCCCTGCCATGGCAGGGACACCTCCCACTGTCCCAGGTTGCTCCAAACCCCAATGTCCAACCTGGCCTTGGACACTTCAGGGATCCAGGGGCAGCCACAGCTGTGCCAGGGCCTCACAAGGAACAATTCCCTCCAAATGTCCCATCTAAACCTGCTCTCTTCCAGTTTCAAGCCATTCCTCCTTCTCCTATCACTCCATGCCCACACAACAAGCCTCTCATGGATATCTTCCATCAAGCACAAAATTCCAGGGGATCTGTTGCCATCCTGTTATTTATTCATTCCCTGTTGGAATTCTATTGAAGAGTCCCTGCCACCTCAGTTGTGCAGAGTGAGGCCCAGTGGCACTGGGAAGCAAAGAGACAGGGAGTGGCAAAAATGTCAGAAAAGCAAAGTAGAGGCCAGGAGCTGGTGGAGTGACACGGGAAGGCAGCAGAAACCCAGCCCTGCTGCTCCTTCCCCATGCACAGGAGTTTGGGGTAGAAATTCCACAGGAACCCCCTGGGCTTCCCAAGGAGCCACTTTGGGATCAAAGGCCTTGGACGAGAAGGGACATTTTGTGTATCAGAGGTGCAGGAAGCTGCGGGTTAATAAAAGACAGGGAAGAGCTGGAATGAGCCTGAGCTGCCCAGTGAGCACTGCACCATATAATTCCAGAGAATCCCAAATTAACACCTTCCTCCACTAAATATTTCAATCCCTGCCATCCCTTCTGAGCTGATTATTTTTGCTCCTCTTTATCCTGATTTTCCAGGCTCTGTGAAGCCATCCAGGTGACACACACATTTCCAAGGAGCCTTCCCAGAGCAGCTCTGCATTCATTTCATCCCCACTCCACATCTTCCCTTCCCAAATTAGCTGCTGCACCTTTGTTCCTCAAGGAGAAATTCACCATCCCAAGCACTGAAAACCATGGCAATGGATTCTGGGTTGCATTTATTTTTGGAGGTCGAGTTTCTATTCTTGGAAAGGTAGGAAAAAGCAACGTTTCAAAGTCTGAGGTTGCAATTACCAGAACATACTTTTTTTAAAAAAAATGTATTTCTAGACTTTCAGCCAACCACTTGCTGAATAAATACATAAATATGAAGGGGGAGGCAAAATTCTATTTATGTGACATCACAGCGAATCGATATTTTAAAATTCATGAGATTGAATTTCACACCAAATAAAAATAAACAACTGGTTATTTCTATTAAACAAGTTATCTCCTCTCATGGCTATGCTGGGGTTGCTTTAATTTTGGCTTTGCAGCCAGTAGTTTTAATGGAAATACAGCATCATCAGTATGTCAGTATTTGAAATTTCAGAAACCAAATACAACTTTTGGAATAAAATTCCACGTTCCCAGTGGTGAGCTCAGCACAGCAGAGGCTCCTCTCTGCCAAGAACAGCTGGATCATCAGTGAACTGAATTTAACAACTTCAAGACCATCAAGCAAATCCATCAAAGCAGCTCCTGAAATGATCTAGGGATTGTAAAATGGAACAGCAGCAGAATTCAAAAGGAAGAGCCAGACTATGATAATTTATAATTATAGTTTCACGTCAGTCAAAAATAAAAAATTAAAAATTAGGTTTCTTTTTTTTTCCCCCAATTGCACTAATGAGTGGTAATTAACAGGAGAAGCTTGGCTACTTAGTGCCATGAGGTTTGGATTTGCAACCTCCACCTTGGTGAAGCTCATCTAAAGCTACCAAACTCTCAGAAGTTCACAATTTCCATCCTCCTCCTGCAATGTTGGTGAACATTAACTTTCTTCCTTTTTATTTTTCAACAGAACCTCCTTTAAGGAAGACACAAGAGACTGTGTAGCCAGGAATAAGATTTTCTAATTTTAATCACCCAGATCAAAGACTGAAATTTACAGTTTAAAAGCGGCTGCCTGACCACACAAACATCCTCAGTGCTCATTCCTGCCTGCTCCAGAATGTGCAGATTTCCCTAGAAAATGCAGTGAACTCCCCCAAACCAGAGCAAGGGAATAAATCCCACATCACACCTGGCAGTCCTGCAGAGCCACTGGCAAAAGGGAATGAAAGACAGTTCTGAAATTCATATTCCAGACAATTCCTTGGGCAAACAATGTGCCCAAGGAAGTCAAACTACCTACAGCTGTGGCTTATTTATATTAAATATCCTTTCATTGTTAAAACTGCTAAGTGTATTAACCTCAAATTAAAAACACTTCTATTTTTATCCTTCCATACCACACAAAAATCCTGTCTCCAAAATGTTGGTTTGGCCCCTCTGGAATACACCTGTCCTTGAGGGCTTCACCAGACTGCTACCAACTGGAAAAAGAAAACAGAGGAAAAAAAATGGCCTTTTTTTTTTTTTTTTTTGCTGGTTCAGCTTCCAGTAACAAAATACGAACTGCAATTTAGGATCCAGGGAGTGGAAGTGGCTTTTCCTCCTCATTTCACACTCCTTGTGATGATGGAGATTCTGCTTTTTTCTTATTCTGCTACTTCCTATTCTGATAGTCTTTATCAAAAGTCAGAAATCCTGCCTGATTTCAATGTTGGAGAAAAGAAGAAAACCAATCTGCTAAATCACTGACCACAAACAAGGCAATAAAAATATCCTGGATGTGACCTCCTTCTGTACCCACTCCCATCAGCAGCTGCCCCTGTGCTGGTTTGCAATGGGCAGGCAACCACTGACAGCAAATACTGCAGGAAAATTTATTTCTGCTCCCACAGAATTCACAATTCCGTAGGCACACCAAGGAATCCATTGCAGGGTATTCCCTAAAAGCTCTCCTGGTTTCCAGCACACCCAACACCTCAGGAGCTCCTTCAGCCCAACAAGCCTCACACCACTGATTTATTCTCTTCCAGTACAATTCAAACACAACCAGTTCCTGCTGAGGACTGGGGATCCCAGTTCCCAGCGTTTGGGAAGCACCAGGAGCTGAACCATCCCACACTGGAGCAATCCCACAGCTCTGCTGTCACCCCACAGCACTGCCTGAGCACTTCCCAGTTTCTCATCCCTGCCACACGGAGAGGGGAAGGACAAGGAATCGTCACTGGCAGGGAGGATCACACAGCTATCCCTGTGCTCACACAGCTTCTGGGAGAAGTGCTGGGATTTGGATAAATCCCAGATAAATCCCAGATAAATCCTCGTGCTAACTCACCATCCACTGCAGTGCCAAACGCTGCTCTGACACTGCCCCACACATTTTGGGGTTCCTTTATTTTCCAATAAATAAAAAGCTCTGCTGGCTCTCCGTGTGGCCTTCCCAAGGGCTGGGAACCTTTTCCAGCCTTGGCTCAGAGCCTGGTCCTGCTCCCATTAGAGGCTATTTTTGGGAGTCTGCCCCCAGCCCATCACCACAAACACCTCCCCAGGTTTTGTTTGATAGGAGTCCTGAGGTGAAAGCAGAGCCCAAAAGGAAATGTTTCCAATTCTTCCTGTGCTGGAAGGGGGAGAGGCAGGGACTGAGCAGGGCAGGGAGGTCATGGCAGCACCTTTGGTGTGGTACCACCACATCATCTCTGTCAAGCTGAATTTACCTCCATCCACGTGCAATTTGGTGTGAATTCCCCCCCCCAAAAAAACAGCACAAAAATAACCCTACCGGGGTGAACACACCAGAAATTCTGCTTAAGGCGTTCCAGCTCCCAGAAACTTTTATGGCAACTTCCAGATGTGTCTATTTTAAAGTTGGTTTTTTCCCCCCCTGGCCTCATTCCCACCTGTGACAATCCTAAGTATAGCCAGAAATTCCTACAGCATCGCAGGGATATGAGCAAAAGAAGGTCAAAACTGGACAGGAACACTGGCTAGACAGTTCTGCAGACATGCTAAAAGGAAAATTACAGTTTTTTAGCCAGAAGGTAGAAGAGGGTTCAAATCACACAGTCCAAGTTGTGCAAATCCGTGAGCTCAGAGGCCAACAGCACCACAAAAAGCTGTTTTTATCAGCTGCTCCTGGCTGGGAAGCTGCTAAAGGGAGATGTAATAGCTTGTTTTTATTAATTCTTGTAATTGTGCAAATTTACTTTTGCAAAATCGCTTGGGAGACTCTCCGTGGAGGCAGCTGATAAAGTGACTCCATTAACACTTGTCCTGGGATTGGGAATGAGTGTTCCTAATTTGTGGCACCAGGATTGTTTCAAAAGTCAGATCCCATTTTTGACTGCTAAAGCAGACACATAATTTCATCCAGATTTCTGCACAGGGAAGAACACGCAGAGCACAAGATTCGAGCAATAACTTGGCTTAATGTTTTACATCAGAAAAGGAAAATTTCCACAACAGACATTGCCTAAGCACTGCTGTTTTTATATTCTGTTTTCCATGGAAAAGAGAACACAAGGATATCCTTTCAGATTTCATTAGCACTGCATGGTGTTGAACAACAACAAGCTACAGGAAAATGATGATTGAGGAATGCAGGCTCTCTACTTTATTCTGCATTAAACCTACAATACAAGAGCTATTAATCAAAACCTCAGCAAAATTTTTGACATGCAAAACAAAGATTGATGCATCAGATAAGTCACTAAAATTGCAATTATTAAGTTATATTATTCATCCACAGGAAAAAAAAAAATTAAAAAGAAAAAAAATTAGCATTTTCCTATTCAACTGCATCAAAAGAAATCGTTCCTGGGCCATTATCCAACCCTTAGTGAAGCGTTGCCATTTCCAGGCTCAGGTAGCCCCAAATGCCAGTTCCATCTATGGAGTGCCCTAACAACAGGAATAAATAAAATTTCCTTAGAGCTGGGCAGCTGCACACAGGAGGGCACTGAACTGACAAAGCTCCAAGCATTTCTCGGTCAGTTTCTCTCCAAAAATTGACCAACAAAAAAATCTGTTTATTCTTAAATCTTTCTTTTAATACACAGACAGAACAGAGTAACTGGTAAACACATATACACACACACACACAAGAAAACTTTTTTTTTCCCCAATTCAAACACATCTTGCATCTCTGAAAGAAGACAATTTCTCAATGTTTTTTGACAATAAAAATTAAGGTTTTTTTCTCCCCAGTGCCCAGCCAGGCTATGGCAGAACAGCTTCTCAGGCACCAAACCACTCCAAAAAAAAAAAAAAAAAAAAAGAAAAGTGCATTTCCTTGTGTTATCAGCCCTGCCACAGCTGAGATTCCCAATCCCTTCTCAGGATATTTGAATTTTTTGCTGTCCCGGCTCCTGGGGGATCCTTGGGCACAGTTCATTATCTGCCAGCCCACCTTGCTTTTCCACATCCCAACTTTTATCAGGCCGGGCCAGCCGCGTTCCCGGTGTTTGAAGTGCAGTGTCGGCCACAGCACTGAGGACGCCCCCACCCTTTGAAAAGACGACTCAAAGATTAATTAAAAAAAAAATTCTGATTCGCTCTGCCCTTCCCACCAGGACCTCTCGCTGTCTTTTGGAAATGTTTCATTTAAAAAAAAAAAAAAAAAAAAAAGAAAAAAAAAAAAAAGGAATGTGTGTGGAAAAGGATAAAAAAAAACTTGGGCTGTCAGAGAGGCTCGAATAAAGCTGGATTCAAACTAAGGCATAACCGTGGAAAACAGATGAGGTTTTGCTCCACTGGTTTCTACTCTGTAATTATTATTACTACAGCACACACTGCTGCCAAATAATGTCCAAATAACCCCAAAAGGTACAAGCAAACACATAACAGCCCTCCTTACTTAGATTTTTTTTTTTGTATTTCAGGTTTACAAGCTGAAAATAAGAGGAAAAAAAAAAAGGAAACAGTTTTTTTTGTGCTGAAGGTGCACAGGGTCCAGGTTTCAAAGCTGGAGGACGTGGGGTTTTACACCACTTGCTGTGCACTCACCACAGATTTATTTATAAAGATCCATCAAAAGAAGTGGAGAAATATGTGAAACCTCTGATTTCAGAGATGGACAACCACCATTCTGGCATTTAAACTGGTCTGCAGGACAGCTCAAAATGGGATTTATCTCTTCTAAGTAGTAAATCCATCAGCCAGGAGACAATCTCATTAGAAAAAATAAATAATGCTGCATTCTGTCAGTGCTCATTTTCAAAAGGATTGAAAAAATGGACAGTTGTGGTGACTCCAACTCTTTGCCAGCACCCAAAAATCCTCAAAGAATGTGGATTTTTCAGCCCATGTAAACCCCTGGATGTGTCTCTATTCTTGTGTCGTGCTTGTCTGAGCACAATCTGCTCTTCTGGAAAAACATATGGCCAGACAAGCTATTAGGGAGATAAATAAATAATATGCTCACCAATCAACCAGGAGAAGCCTGTACAAAGCTGTTATTTTACACACCACTGCATCACCTGACATATTAATATATTATTGTTTGCACAGTGTCAATACCGAAAATAAACCAGAAAAAAAGTGACCAGCAAACTGCCCTTTATTTATTTATTTTTTTTTTTACAGATTCAAAATGCAATTTTTTAATTCCAGCCCCCAAGGTCAGTAACAGACAATGAGAAAGGGCCGTGCTTCCTTCCCAGAGTAGTTCAGGATTAAGATGGCAGAGCTGCCTTCACAAATATTCGAGGCCCTCTGGGCCTACAACTTTTGTTACTGTCTGGCTGGAAACATCAACATGCATTTTGAGAGTTATAGAGGCATTTCATGCTTTTCATCTTCAAAGCATTTCTTATTCCTTTCAACTCTGGCTGCAAGTATTATATCCCTGTTTTGGAGATGGAAACGTTACCTTGTCCCACACTATCAAAAAATATTCCTCACCTCACCCAGAGCAGATTTAGAGGTTTAAACCTCGCCAAAACCAAACCAATCACTCACAAAAGTTCTGAATTATTCTTTTCCTGCCTTCACCTCCCAGCTAAAGAATTTCAGTTGTTTCAACCAACAAGCCACCCTGTAATTTCAGCCAGGCCAGAGAAGCTGGGATCAGACAAGTCAGGTAACAGCGATGGTGAAACTCCACCCACAGATCAGGTCGTGCCACAACCACCAATTTTAGTGAGAATTTTAGTTAAAAAAAGGCTCTTAACTTTGAATTAGTGCTGAGTGTCGGCTCTGCCCAGGAGGATATAGTACAGGACTGTCACACAAGTACTCATGACTGAGCTCCAGCCCTTGGCCAGTGATGCCATGGGATATTTAGGATGCAGTTTGCTGAGGAATGACAGAGAATCTGGAGCTGGGATTGCATCCCAAGGATGCAGCTGCTGCCAGAAGGTGCCCCCTGGAATGACAGGGATGCTCTGGCTGCTGAAAAAACAAGGGAACAGTTACAGGTGACTGGTACAGAACAACCAACAATCCTCCTCCAGCACCCTCCATCCCACAGGAGGGAGAGGGAAGGGATTGTGGTGAGGCTGTTTCTGGAAATCACTTTGGGCAGAAACATCAACAGATCACCTCTGCTGTGCTGCTCAGGGCAAAAATCCCTGTGAAGACGTGTATGTACACACCACCCACACCCCACTGTGTGAAAGGGAAGACACAGAATATTAAGACACAGCAACATCATTAACTGGAGGTTTGGCAGAGCTGTCAGACAGAGTGGGAACAATAATTAATCAGAGCAACAGAGAAAATCAGGCAACTGATGAACTTTCAATATTTAACCACTCCTGGAGAAATAACACAGAGGCAGACACCCAGGAAACCCCACACACTGCAGAGCTCAGCACGCCTTCTCACTGAGGGAATCCTTGGTATGGTACAATTATGTATATTCTAATTGGAAATTTAAATAAGAAACTCTTAAGCTGCTGTTCAATACATTCAACAAATGATGCAACTCACGAGTTGTCACCTACACTACATGATCCTCAGCTGCTCTAAGCAGAACCATTCAAGGAAAAAAAATATAAATGAAACCAGAGCACTTGCATGGGCGAGGAAACAAAGCCCTCCCCAAAGGTAACTTGCCCTCATGCAAGTCTCTGTAAATAGAAAGCAGTGGTGTCAGTGCCAAAATCAAGTGTCAGGCTGGTGCTGCCACCAGAAACCTCTCTCATCCTCAGTCTGCCTGGAGCTTCAGCCTCTCTTCCAGCTGCACCTCACTCCTCTCAACAACGCAAAATAATGTGATTTTATGAGAAACGCTCAGTCCTCACTGCTGCTGGACCATGAAGCACAGGTAGGAGAAGGTACCAGAAGGAGAAACCACACAGAGGAGAAGGAGCTCATTTACAGCACTGCCAGTGTTCCCTCAGAAATCAGATTTATTTCATATCTCACAGCTTCCCCATTAATTACTCCATGCCCTTTCTCACAGGCATTTCAGGCTCACAAATTCCATGCTTCTCCTCTTACCTCTTCCACTTGCTCCTCTGGTGTCTGCTCTGGAGACTCCACCTCATCCTGCCTTCCTGCCTCCGTCTGCACTTTCCTCTTTTCCCAGACTCCGAACACACCCAACCAAGCTCTCACCTTCCCTCTGCTCAGGCATTCCCACCTGCTCCCGCACTCATTGGATGCTTCCTCCCCACCTCCAGCTCAGACCGACCCTTCCTGCAGAGCCCCGTGGTGACACCACCTCCTGCCTGCTACCAGGATGTGCAGATGTGGGAGCCACAGCTGGCAAGGACCAGAGCATGGGGAGAGCACGCAAGGGAAGCATTAAATCCTGCCATTTCCTCCCCTCTGCTTTATGAAGCAAAATAAAACCACAGCTCGCTCATGGCTGGGAATCAACCCTTCCTCCTGCCACCACAGTGTCTTGATTTGGGGTCTGTCACCCTCTAAACCAGGACAACACTTTTGGATTTGTATCCGGTTAAAGCATAGAAGTGTTCTCCCTCTCCTTGCAAAATCCCACACCTTTCTTCTCTGCCTTTTCTGCAAACACAACCTGTTTGCATCAGCCCAAGCGTCCCCACCGTGCTGGCAGCCCTCACCTGGCACCAGGTGTTCACCACCACCCCTGAACAAGCAGAGAAAAAGGGGAAATCTGTGCCAGCTACACCCAGCCCTGCTTGAGCAGGCTTTGGAAATTTCAGCCCTAAAACCAAGTGAGAAGCTGCACGGGCTGCAGTGACACATGTCATAACATTTTTTTGTTCTACTGTAGGAGGTCAGCAAAAAAGCTTCTAAAATCGGGGGAGGTTTGTTCCCTCCGCTTTTTAATCTTAAACAGCTGTAACAATGTTCCAAGGGGGAGCAAAGGACAGGCTGGGCATTAATGTGATGGGACTTGAGACAGTCAAAATGTGAAGCATATAAAAATAGAGCTCCGTATGAAAAGGGTTTCAGTTTAACTACCAGTTTCACCACATTAAATTACTTCAGGGCCTTAAATATCCAACTAATAGTAAACAGAATTTTAACATTATTTGCATCCCCGTGCACTGGCATCCAGATTGTTCCCGAGCTCGGAATATCGCTACAATTCTTGGAAAGAAAACGTGTCTCATCCGATGGTTAATTCCTGTAACAATGTATATTTTTATGAGCTGCTTTTTCAAATACAACGCACGTTGAGGTGATCGTATTATAATTTTTTTTAACACCAGAAACGGATTTAGCAACGCAATTATACTGACTTAATTTGCATTAACAGAGACTCCACCAAAGCAAAGGATTATGCTTCTGCCTTTTGAGGGGAAATACATACATGCGTATGCACGGCAGAAAGGGGGGAAAAAAAGGGACTTCCTTGAATTCAGTACATCAATAATGTACCTTGTTAAGTGAAGTCATTTAAATCCGCGTCTTCTTAGCATCAAGGACAAGAGACAGCTCAGTGTTTGCCCGGACAAAACGAGCCCTAGGAGGCCGCCAGCACAATGATGGTGCAGAGGTGAGAGAATGCAGCCAGTTTAGAGAAGATAAAAGGCCATTTGGGTAGAGACCCCCGCTGATCCTATGAAAGTGTCTCCTTTTCAATTTGGGAGGCTTTTAAAACTGCATTTGCTACTGACCATACCTTCCCCTGAAAGCCGCCCGGGATCCGATTTCACTTTTCCCCCCTCCCGTTGCGGGTCGGCAGCCGCGGGCTGTGCCGCAGGTACCAGCGCTCCCTGAAGTCCCGCCAGCCCCGAACAACAAACACACAACTCCCGGCAAGGACAACAACCTTCCCCCGAGCCCCGCCGCGGATCCAGCACTGAATAAACCCCTCCGGCCGCACTCGGGGGCCGGGAAGCATCGCTTGCCCCGATCGCCCCGCAGCTCCTGCCCGCGGGATGCTCGGCCAGGACCGGCTCAGCAGCGAGCTGCCAGCCCGGAGCTGCCCCGGGGCACGGCGGGCTCAGCCCCGAGCCGGCCTCGGACCCCTCCGCGACTGCGGGAGGCGATTTTGGCTACTCCTCTTGTGTAAATCGCAAATAAAACAAGAAACTGCCCGTGCCCCGCCGCTACGGCCCCGCTCGCCTTCGGGCGGGCGGCACTGCGGGGGAAGTGGAGCCGGGGAGAACCGGGCTGGGGAGAACCGGGGCCGGGGAGAACCACGGGGGCTGAGCGAGCGGGGCCGGGGAAAGCCGGGGATGAGAGGAGAAGGGACTGAGGCAGCGGGGCCGGAGAGAAGCAGGGTTGAGGGAACGGGAGCTGGACGGAGCCGGGAGAAGCCGAGGATGAGGAGAGCAGGGGCTGAACGGAGCCGGGAGAAGCCGGGCAGCCCGCGCAGAGGGGAGGGAAAGTTTGCGAAGAAGAAAAGAACCGAAGTAGGGAGAGGGGGAATAGAGAAAGAAAGGAACGGAGAGAGAAAGGGCAAGGCAGGAATCGGGAAAGAGCGTGTGGAGGAGGGAAGGAGGGAGGGAAGGAAGGAGGGAAAACCAGGCGAGGCGCGGGCCGGGCCGAGCCATACCTGCATGGTGACGACCCTCAGCTCCTCGGTGGCGAGTTTCCTCATCTGGCTGGCCAGGACTTGCGCCTCGTCCAGGATGGAGAACTCCGCCTCGGCGGCGCCCAGCGCGCCCAGCAGCACCAGGCACAGGAGGCCGAGCGGCCCCCGGCCCCGCCGGGCAGGGGCAGCGGCGGCGGCGGCGGCGGAGCGGGGCTGCAGCCGCCCGGCAGCGCCCCGCGCCATGCTGGGGGAGCGCCGCGGGCAGCGCCCGGCCCGCTCGGCACCGCCCGGCCCGCTCGGCACCGCCCGGCCCGCTCAGCGCCGCGGGCCGCCCGCCATGCAGGGGACGGCGGCGGGCGCTGCCCCGCGCTCACGGCGGCTCCGCGGGGCCCCGGCGCTGGAGAACGGACGGAGAGACGCAAACTGCGGCGCGGAGGAGGAGCGGGAGCGGCGGGGCCGAGCGGAGGCGCCGCGGGCAGGGGGAGGCGTCTGGGGCCGCCGCGCTGCGGGCGGGGGCCGGGCCGGGCCGGGCCCCCCGCGCCAGCCCCGCCCCGGAGGCCGCCGTGCCCCCGGAGCGGGCGGGGGACACGGACCGGCCCGGCCCGGCCCGGCTTGGATGGGCCGGCAGCTTCTTCCGAAGAGTCGCCTCTCTGCCTCCTTTAATTCTTTTAAATCTTTTTAAAACTGTTTGAAAACTTCCCCCCTCCTCCATTTGTTTTATTTATTTTGTTTATTTTACTTTATGTATGTTTAGTGTCTCTCTCCTTTCGCAACCCCCCTCCCCAGCACGAAGCCATCCGTCCCCGGGCACGGCCTCGTGTCGAGCCTTGAGGAAATGTTTGTCGTGCAACTGACACGGCAATAAACAAATAAATGAATGGAAGGAGCGGCGGCAAAGCCGAACCCAGCCCACGGCACACACAGCTGCGCTCCCTGGAAGAGCAGCACGCCTAAGACAAGCTGAGATACCTGGAGAAACATTCCCTTTGGGGCAGGAAATCAAAGAATTACAGAATGGTTTGGGTTGAAGGAGCTTAAAATCCATCCAGGGCCATGGCAGGGACGCCTTCCACCATCCCAGGTTGCTCCAAGCCCTGTCCAGCTTTCCAAGGATCCAGGGGCAGCCAAAGCTTCTCTGGGCACCCTGTGCCAGGGCCTGCCCACCCTCCTAGAGAAGAATTTAGTCCTGATTTCTAATCTAAACTTAATCCCCCCTTCAGTTTAAAGCCCCCTTGTCCTATCACTGTACCCTTGTAAAAAGCTGTGTTGATGCTGTTATGAATACATATTATGGTATTGATTTTTTGCAAGTATTAGGGTGGATACTCTCGGTGTGGTCTTGAAATGGTTTTTAAGATACAATTTTCTTTAGGAGTAACATAGGCTGATAAAGTGTCTTTGTAGTAAGTGAATTGCCTGCCTGGTTAAATAATACCCAGTGAAGACACCTTCTACTGATACACCAGCTACCAGCATCTGTAGAAGTTGGAGACCACAGCCCAAATTAAGACTGATAAGAAAAAGAAATTAAAACCACAGCCAAGAAACGTGCATGCTATAAAAAGGCAGACTCAAGGAGTGGCCATGTAAAACAGTTCTTGGAAGATAGAAAATAGTTTATAGAATAGTTTGAAAATGTATGACAGGTCTGTGAATATGTAACAGGCTGATGAATTTAAGGGGTGACTCCAAAACAGCAGGGGTGCACTTGGCTGAATGGCTGATACAACCTTTTGCTTTATTGTTTGTCTCTTATTGTCTTTTATTAAACCTTTAAAAATCCACCAGGAAAGTGAACCTCGTTTTTCACAGTACCATGTGCACAAGCACACCACAAGCCCTGCACCCAGCAGCAGCATATTGAAATCCTAGAATCACAGAATAAGTAATTAGGAAAAGTCCTCCAAGATCATCAAATCCAACCCAGGACCACCGACCCCTGTCCCCAGGTGCCACCTCCACACACCTTTTGAACACTTCCAGTGATGGTGATTCCATAGTTGTCCCTAATCTTCCTTACACCTTCCCTCCTGGCCATCAGGAACCAAGCTACAACATCAGGTTCTATTAGGAAAACTCAAAACAAGGAATAAATTTTGGGGGTGAAAGCCAAATTTCCATGTGCAGCACCTGCAGGTACTGCCCAGCAAGTCAAGAAGCCAAACACCAGGCCCACGCAAAACACACAGATTTACTCTTCATTAATTAACCCTTTATAATTGTACAGGTGCAGATAATGTTTAATAAATCTGGCCTGTAGAGGCACAATGGCTTCAATCATCCACAGTTACATTTTTAAGAGTCCTCCCAGAGCCACTTGTGTCCTGTAGCAGTAAATTCCAGGAGTTAACAATTCATCCAAGCATTCATACAACATATTATTTACTATAATCATATCCCATTTCCTTGAAATGTGGTTTCTGTCTGCCTTATGGTTGAGTTTTTGACTTCTCCCAGCTGCTGGCGCCCACAGCAATTCCTCATCCCACTTTTTCAAGGATGGGAGCTGGGTCAGACCTAGAATTTACTCCTCCCTCCCAGCAGCATCTGCTGGCATCTCTGAGGAACATCAGCAAAACTCTTCCATTTGATTTTAATAAATGAAATATAATTCTTCCTGTGAAAAAGCTGCATCAGCTTATCCTTGGCTTTTGTTAATTTTGGTGATTTATGAGCCTAATAAGATTTATATTTATATTTATATTTATATTTATATTTATATTTATATTTATATTTATATTTATATTTATATTTATATTTATATTTATGTTTCTGTATTTTAGTCAATATCCCTGAGATTACTGGTTTAGCCAAAGCAATCCAAATCCAAAGGACTCCTCTCAAAGCTGCCCTAATTGTTACCTTGTATTTCCATTGCTGAAGCAGCATTTGCTACTTGAAATTCAAGGATTTTTTTTCCCATTATGCTGAAGCTTCTGGACTTTTGTTGGAGAATCTTCCCTGGAGCCAAGTGAGAGGCAAAACTCAGCCAAATTCACACTTAGCAGTGGTCATTTTCATATTACATTTTACTTTATTTTATTAGATTCACCAGTGTAGGACACAAAGGTTTTAAATTATCGTGAGAAGCCAAGTGGTTTTTCAATCCCCTAGCTAAACCACACTTTTTAAAATTGTTATTTTATTTCTAATATAGCTGCATACTTGAAAACTTCATATCTGAACTTCGTTACATAATTAATTATCAAATCAAGGTCACAGCCAGAGCTCAGTCAGTACCCAGTTGCATTTGGAACTCCAAGGATTTTCAAGTCTTCCCATCCCTGCACCCCATCCCAAGGTTAACACTACAAATTGATTTTTTTTTAATAAAATAACCCCAGGAAATGAACGAGGCAATTGTCCTTGGGTTTCCAAAGCCCTGGGATGCTGCTGGAGCCGACTGAACAGGTTTCACATTTTCGTGTACAACCAAAATTCATTGAGTGCAGAGCCCTGGGGGCAAACCCAGGCTCCTCCTGGAGTTCCCATGTGCTTCCTGCCTCCTCTGCCTCCCTGGAGCACCAATCCAGCCTCCAGTCGTTCCACGATGTGGGAATCAGGAATTCCAACCCTGGCATCCACCAGCAGGGAGTTTTTAAATCAGCTCATGCTCAGTCGGTGTCACCTGACAAAATGTTGAGGGAAAAAGAGGGAAAATCTCCCTCCAAAATGCCAAGAGATAAAGAAAAGACCCCAAAATTCAGTTTCTGTGTTCTTTGGATGTGAAGCTGCCAGTTCAGATAATCTGATCCTGGTCTTTCAGGGCTCTGGATTAAATCTGTCTCCTCCTATAATAAAATCAGGGAATTGTTAAGGTTGGGAAAACCTCTAAGATCATCAAGTCCAGCACCACCTCCACATTCACCATTAAACCATACCCTCCAGTGCCACATCCAGATGTTTTTTGGACATTTCCAGAGGTGGTGACTCCACACTGTCCTGGCCAAGCCTTATCCGTGAAGAAATTTCTCCTGCTACCTCATCTAAGCCATTTCCTCTCATCCTGTTATTTTGCCTTGGAATAAATGTGGAGAAGAGGAGGATCACCCTTGCTTGGCAAAATTGGAGTGTGTGCTGCTGCAGGCTGGAGAGGGAAAGGAGCTGTAGGATGAAGAGCTGGAGGCTCTGCTCTGCTCCAAGCATCAAAAATGCAGCCACTCCGACCTGCAAAACTGAGGGCACGCCTGGAAAACATCCCTTTTTTCTTTTAGAGAGCTTGGAAAGAGAGCTGGAGTGTCAGTGCTGGAGCATGGGGAGGGGAGGAACATATGTCAGATATAAATCCCAGCCCCATGGTGGGGGTGAACTGGCTGTGACAGCAGCACAGGCAGATGCCAAGAGGGTCAGTCAGGAAACAGAACAATTGGGATGGCTCTGGGATTGCTGGAGCAAGCAATGGCCCTGGAGAAAATCACTATTCCTGTAGGGAATGACTCCACGTGGGTTATTAATGCTGCATCCCCCCTGCAGGGATCAGGCCATTACTGATGTACCTTCTCCAGTCGCTCTGCAGAGAAATATTTCATTTCTATTCTGAAAAATGGGGTGTAACTGTAAATACAGATCCACATGGATGCAGAGGTCTCTTCTCTCCCCAGGCTGCTGTGCTTCCTTCACCCCCTGGCACATCCCTGTGCACTCCCAGCAAACTGGGAGCACCACATGTGGAAAAAAAATAGTTTGACCGTTGGAAAACCCCCTTAAAAATGGCACTTAATTTATGATACCCATCTTCAGGCCAGCAAGCAACACAATATACACTCCAGAAGGTTATTCAGATAGTTTGGAATAATAAAATAATTTAGAATAATAAAATAGCTTGGAAGCCTCATGGTTGCTGCCCAATCCTCCTCCCAGTTCGTGGCCTTTCCCTGACTGGTCATGTCCAAACTGCACATCCAAAAATCCTCATAGGGATGGAGCAACTCCCAGGCCCTCACCAAGAAAGGAACTGAGGAGCTCTTTGTGGTTCTCATCTCTGACCTCGAAGGAAAGGCTAAATTTCATCCTTTGGTATAAATCCAGAATAAAAATAGAGAAAATGAAAGTTTGCATGTGGCTACTACTTTTTGCTTTGCTGCAATTCTTGCCCTGTGTCATCTCCCAGTTCATGTGCTCTATTTTATTTTATTTTCTCATCTGACTCCTTTTCAATTTGCTTTAATTTGATTGTGGCCATCAGCACATGGGCCAAGTCTGAGGGCTTTGTTTCCCCATGTTGATTTGCATGTTTAGTTTCCCATCCCTCTCATTATATCTCTAAATATTTCCTCTGGAAGTTACAGTTTCGTGTTAGTTTTGGCTGCAATTCTTGCTTCCCCAGTAGGTTTGATCTTTGCTCACTCTTGAGAGTTACAAGTTGCACGCTGGATTAAGCCAAGGGTAGCAACTCCAATTCTTGGGTTTAGGGCGGAATTTTTCAAGTAGCAATTGATTCATGCATCTGGAAACTGCTCCTCCAAACCTTGTTTTCTTCTATGCAGATGACAAACCATGTTATACATTAGAAATAACAATTCCTCGAACATATTTCATTAATTCCTGATTGGGAGAGCACCTGTATAACTGTTTTTAGTTC
Source organism: Acridotheres tristis (assembly GCA_037013685.1). Classification (NCBI taxonomy): domain Eukaryota; kingdom Metazoa; phylum Chordata; class Aves; order Passeriformes; family Sturnidae; genus Acridotheres; species Acridotheres tristis. The sequence goes on from CM072895.1 coordinate 2,745,522, forward strand.
TTACAAGCACCCATTTGCACAAGTATCACATGCTAGGACCTTTAAGACTAGAAAATCCAAATTTTATCTCCTAGAGCAACATCTGCCCACTTCATCAGTCATCCCCCTGCAGATTACAACCAGCAATGAAAATGGAAAAAAACTCCTTGGTCTCCTCCCTCTGCAGCAAATTTGCCTGTGAGAGCATTCTTTCCACAGCACCATCATCACCAGATAATATATTTAATATATTTAATGAAAGCCATCACGTGTGTGGTGTGGGATTTCAAAGTGAGCATTGTGCCCAGCTGCACAGCTCAGCACTGGGAAAACCTGATGTGAGCAGCACAGAATGGCTGCTGTGGGCTCGGATTTTACACTGGATTTTATCCTAAATAGCCCAGGGATGATGGAAGGGAGGAAACAAACTCAGAGGCTTCAAACTCTGGGTGTTGCAGGACTGAAATGTTTAAGGAAGTGTTAAACACAGGGAGAGGCAGAGGCCATGAGGAAGAGGATGAAGGGGTTGGGGTGGATGCTGGGAGTTGATGGAAGCCCCTGAGGGTCTTGGTTTTCTGCTCCTGAGAAAGTGAAAGACAAAGCCAGAAACTCTGGAGGTTTCTGGTATTCCAGGAAGGAATTTACAGGTATTTTCTTACCTGTCAGTTATTTGGGCACAAGAACATCTCTTTCTCCTAGGGGAAAAAAAAAAAAAAATCACTTAGTGTGGTTTAACCATGGTGTTAAAGCAAAAATTCATGGTACAGGAAAAAGAATCATAGGATGGCACAATGATATAATCACATAAGAGACACCAAAGCTGCAGCCCAGCAGTTTGGGATTACAATGACCAGAAAAGCAGATGGCATTTTTTAACCACTTGTCCAGCAGTCCTGGCACTTTCTAAGCCATGACCTTTCAATAATCCCATAATTTACATAATTAGCTGAGACAGATTGGCTTGGCTGTGAACAGTTCAGTGGCACACATCAGTGTTCATCCTGTTCTTGCTGTACCTCACCTGAGCTTTCCCAGAATTCTTCCCCAAATTGTGATTCCATCTCATCCCTGCTCCAGGCTGGGGAGCTTTCCTTAGCTCAGCACATCTCCTTTGTCCATAAAAAACTGAGATAGCCCCTTTTAGCAGCACAGCCCCCAGTTTAGTGGGAATTCTGTTGGAGAAAAACGAGATTCACCAGGAATGACCCCAAAAAATTGTGGAGGAAAAGGAAACTCCACTTGAAACGAGCAGAAGGAATTCTTTGAACCCCCTGGTTCTGTCCTGAATCGAGACAACATGGATTATTAAGCAATTTTTCGTGGTTCTGGGTGAAAGGACAGGCCCATGTTGTGAAACAAAGGATACAAATTTCTAATTCCCATTTCTTGATCTCTTCATTCTTCCATAAGTACCATGGGTACTTATAAAAAGTACAGACCTAAAAACAGGTGCTGGAAAGTGCAAACATGATTAGGAAGATGCTGTCAGTGAGATTATTGCTCAAATCAAAACACTGGTTGCTTTTAAATTTTACGATAATTTGAGAAATGTTTCTAAAAATTGCATTAAATGCCTTCTCTTTTTTTTTTTTCTTTTAAAATTGTTTTCAATTTCAGTGTCATTTTATACCCTGCACTGGACTAAGGACACGTTTCCCTCAGCAGCAGATGCTCAGGAACCACACATGAACTCTGATTATAGATGAGCAATAGTTTTCCAGAGACTCATAATTTGGCTAAATTTGGATTTTCACAGGTGTTTCAAAGGACACATTCCTGGCCAGCGTGGCAAAACTTAACCAATCTCAGCCTCTCTCTTTCCCCAACAAAACACCTTTGTTTTTTTTTGTTGTCTCTAACCTCAGCTGGAGAAATGGCTGAACCTTTCAGCACAAATATCTTGGAGCCTGAAGTGAGAAATAGCTCGGAGCTTTCCAGCACAAATAGGGGAAAAAGAAACACTACCCAGCCTGCAAACCTGGATCTTATCACTGGAAATGGCAGGCAGCCTTGGGAACAGGCACTGCTACGGGCAAGATTTGTAATTATTCTGATACTTAATCTCTTTATCTTCCTGCTGCATCTCTGCTTTTATCTTCGTGTTGATGCCGTGGAATTCGTGGCACCTTTTTTTTTTTTTTTTTTTTTTTTTCCCTTTTGCTTCGTGCTGGAAATTGGAACGGCTTCGTTTTTGTGATTTGGATAAAGAGTGATGTGCCTTCCGTGCTGTCCTGGGCTCAGGGCTTGGGATGAGGTGGAATTATCCTTTCTTTGGCTGGGGGAGCAGGTCCTGCCAGGGGATGGAACACAGAGCAGTGAGAAACCTTCTAAGGGCATGGGGGACACCAGGAGTGTCACTGTCACCACGGGACAGGCTGGATGGAGGCATTTGTGGTGACAGCGAGGACGTGAGAGCCACCCATCTCCCTGCTGGGAAACTGGATCCATCCCAGCTGTCCTGGCACGGCAATTCCTTGAGATCCCTCATCCCAATGTCCCAGTTTGCTTGAGCAGCCACTTGAATCACGATATTGCTGCTATAAATATCCCGGTCACTCAGAGCCTGGCTCGTGGGGACAGGGAATAATTCCTGCTGGACCTCCCGATATGGCTTGGGGAGCACTTGGGAAGGAGGCTGCCAGATCCTTGTCTCCCGGAGCACGCTCTCCAATTAGGCACGGGAGTTCCCTGGGAACCTTCCCCACGCGCTTGGAATTGAAACGTCCCAGCTCCAGCACACAAACCAAGCTTGGGAAGAGCCGTGAGGAGCAGGGAGAGCTCCGGTCTGACAGGTTCCACCAGCCCTGGCTGCCCGGGGATGAGCCGGGCACGGAGGAGGCTGGTGGGGAGCGGTCCGGGCTGTTCTGCACCGCCTCTCTGCCTCCAGCTCCTGCTATCCCGGCAAGTCCTTCCTCAAGTTGTGGCAGGGTGGAGCTCCCCTCGTCATCTATCCCGTTTTATCTTCTTTTTCTGCCAGGGTGGGGATTAAACGCGTGTATTTCTTGTATTTCTGATGTTTGTTAGTTCTTATCTAGATTACAGTGAGTGCTACAGCTCTTCAAGCTAACAAACCAAAAATGGAGATGTATCTCCCTCTCTCTACGAGGTCTTTTAAGGATAAACTGTCCAATTAAGAAATGACATCTAAATTATTTTTATTTTTAACCCAGTAACCAACCACCTGCAGCCCCCAATGCGGAATTTTCTATCCAATCATACAATACTACCTAAACCCATGAAGAGGAAGGACAAACCTCTGCCCTAAAACCTCTGTCTTGCTTTCTATATATTACTATATCCTAAAATCTTAAACGCTAAGTTTTCCCCCATGTGATATTACACACTTCTATTCAAACTACACACCCATAATCCCAGTTTTACCACTCAGTTTTGGAAGCTTTCTCCACGGCCTCAGGTGAAAAGCAGTGCTCTCCTGGGGGTCAGCACAGAAAGTTTAAAATTCTCAGTGAGTTCCAACAATCATCTTCCCAGGATTCACCTTTGCCCCCCTGGCTGCATCCCTCAGCAGCCAAATTTCCAAACCTGGACACCGAGCTCTGCTTCCCTCCTTTGTGTTTCCCATTCAACATCACTTCAAATATAATTTAAAAAAAAAAAAAAAAAAAAAAGCCCCAAATCCAGGGCTTTTCCTGCTCTGTGCTGGCATCACACCCTCCCCATCCTCCTCCTCATCCTTCTCCTCCTCCTCCTCTGCCCCAGCACATCTGGAATTCCTTTGGCAGCCAGGCTGCAACAGGATCCAGAGCAGAGCCTCAGGAACACCTTGAGCTGGTTATGGCCTCTGAAATTAGGCAGCCAAGAAGGGGAATTTTCTTTTATGGCCTTTTTAAGAATGCCTAATGTGCACCTAAATAAATGTTGGAATGACACAATCTGCAGGTAGTTACCTTTTCAATATATCCAGCTCCATGGTTTGGAATTTCACCACTCATTAGGAACTGCAGAAGTAAAGAAAAGTAAAGAAAATGCTTTTTAACCCAAAAAAAGAAACTGTTTTGAATATCTCTATCTTGCATGATATGAGTATAAATGTGGGATTTGCCTTATTCTGGGGGATGCTATCACAGTGAACCAGTGACATGCCATTAAAAAAAGTATCTAAATTAAAAAAAATTAATATATCTGCCCTTCTTTTGTCATTATTTTTAAGACCACAGTGTTCTTTTATTTTGTGACAGCTTTTGCTGCATTTTTTTTGTATCCCTTTCATTTTAACCCTTAAAAAAATCATTCTCTATAATATCATCACTCAGTGTCTATGTGTGACATCTACTTTTCTTAGTTGAATTTCTCCCTGCAAACCTTTAGTTCTGTGTTATCCCTCTAAACTACCCTGCAGGCAGGACTGCAAACTTGATGGAATCAGGGCCACTTTCAAGGAAAATTGTAAATTTTACTACCAGTAACAGCAAAATCTGCCAATGGCAAGGTTGGGATGCACCTGAATCAGTGATTTTTGTCAAATAAGAGAGATTTTTCCAGTCTGATGGAAAGAACATGCTCACTTTAGATTTAACATTTTCTGACTGATCAAATAAATATCCCCAAACTGGGGGGGAAAAAAAAAATCCAGCCATAGGAGAAAGTGGTTTTTACATTGGTATACAAACTATAATTGTAAATTCTAAATTGCTTGGCCTACCTGCTAATTAAGCAGCTCATTTACAGGCTGGATAAATAACAGCCCAAACATGCCTGTCTGGGATGAACCCAGGGGATCCAGTCCCTTCCCTGCTCCTAAAAGATTTCTCTGAAAAAAACCAGCAAATGTCCCTGTCAGTGCCCCTCCAAAATTATGCCTGAATATTTGGGTGTTGTTTTAAGCACTGCAGCTAATGAGGGAGTAGAGAGAAGAGCAAAGAGAAGCCTCAGTTATTTTATTAAAGATAGAATTTAGAAGAAAACCTATAGGAATAAACTGAAATTGTGTACAGGCCACAAAGACTTAGCTCTCAGACCAGAGACCATAAAACTTCACAGTATTTTTATTTTCTTGCACTGCTTGAGATTTGCTGAAGGAATCCTTTGGAAGGCTGAAATGAGTGTTCAGGATTTTAAACAGGAAGCCAAAAGGGCAAAAAGTGAAATCTTCTCACCCCCATCACTTCTCTGGAGTTTGGGATGTAAAATCCTGGTTTCGTGGCAATCACAAGTGCTGGTGAGAATAAATTTTAGGAACTGGGAGGAAAGAGCAGTTGTGTCTTTAAACAACATGGAGCTGCAAATCAGAGATTTCTTTTCCTTCCTAAATTAAGCCTCTGCTCATTCTTTTCACTGGATAATTGGCATCATGATCAGAATGCAATTTGGTAAATATTTCCAGATTATTTCCAAGCAGCACAACACGTATAGTCTAGACTTAATTAAAGAAACAAAGAGAGAAAACTCCCAGCTGCTTTTCTTTTTTCCATCATCAAGATTACAGCATTTATCAGTTTGGCTCTGCCTTCTGATTCTTATCACAGATTTCTGCTGCACCACCTAACAAACAGCTGGATGTGGTAAAGAAACAGAACTTTTTTTCCCAGTTATTCATCCCAGTCATTAATTTTTCCCAGTTATTCATCATGGAGGTTGGGAAAAAAAAACCAAACCCTGATGAAAATGCAAAGGTCCTCCATGGCATTAAGGAGAAAACTGAGCCTTTCTGAGGAATCCTTAATTAATAATTGACTGAACTCACTTGAAGGTTTTCCATGTCTTTGTTGAAGCAAGAGGAAGCTTAAAGGAAACTTGGACAAGGACATGGATTAATGAGGTCAAAATCCAGAGGGGATGGGTACCTTTGGCATTGGGAATATTCACATATTCTGGGATCCTCAGCACAGGCAGGAGCTGGAGCTGCTGGAGAGACTCCAGAGGAATCCATGGAGCTGCTGCAGGGCTGGAGCCCCTCTGGAGCCAGGCTGGGAGAGCTGGGGGTGCTCACCTGGAGAGGAGAAGGATCCAGGGAGAGCTCAGAGCCCCTGGCAGGGCCTGAAGGGGCTCCAGGAGAGCTGGGGAGGGACTGGGGACAAGGCAGGGAGGGACAGCACACAGGGAATGGCTGTGAGCTGAAAGAAGATGGATTTAGATGGGATATTGGGCAGGAATTGTTCCCTGGGAGGGTGGGGAGGCCCTGGAATGGAATTCCCAGATTTTCTGTGGCTTTCCCTGGATCCCTGGCAGTGCCCAAGGCCAGGCTGGAGCAGCCTGGGACAGTGGGAGGTGTCTCTGCCCATGGATTTTTAAAGGTCCTTCCCAACCCCAAACATCCCACAATTCTATGGAGGCTCAGCATGTCCTGCAGCCGTGGGGGCATCCCGTTAATCCCAGGGATAAAATTCCACATTTCTCAGCCCAGGGGTTGATTTGCAGAGCGTGGCCACCACGAAATCCAGAATGGCCTTGGGTTTGTCTCAGTCTCCACCTGAAAATGATCTCATTTCATGCTGTGAACCACGAGCTGAATAACACAGTGCTCTCCACCCACTCCTGGAGATGATTTTTATCCCAATCAAAACAGAAAAAAAAGGATTGATGCCTTTGGGCAGTGTCCAGGGCCTACCTCTACCTACCCCAAAAAAAAAAAAAAAAACCAAACAAACCAGCAAATAAATGTTCCTGCAGTGGGAGAACTGGTGGCGACTTGCCCCAAATCCTCCTGCAAATTGGCTGCTAATGATTCATCAAAAAATGAGGAATGAGTGTTGTGGATAGAACATTCCTGATACCCTTATCAGTGAAACACCCAACCACACTGCAGAGTCTGTCTGGACCCATCACCCTGATGAGAAAAGACATGGGATTTCAAAAAAAAAAAAAAAATAAAAGCAGAATGCTCTGTTTGCTGTCCAGGGTGGATGCACTCCTTGGGCTGCAGGGATTGTGCTTTTCTTTGATCACCTCATCCCCATGGCCCTCTCCAATCTGCCTGCCATGTGCAGCCCTCCCTCCTGCTGGCAGAAACAAGGCAGAGACAAATGGCTTGCAAGGAAAATTCCCTTTTTTTTTTTTTTTTTTTTGAACAGCAGCAATAAAAAGATCTCCCAGCAGAGCCTTTGGTTGTTTTCCAGTGGGAATGACAAATGAAGATGGAGCACAGGAGCCCAGCCCCAGATCCATCAGAGCAATGCCACAGGTCTCACAGCCTGGATTTCAGCTCCTCTTCCCTGGGCTTGGGTCATGAAACCATTCATTCTTTCATTTTTCTTATCTACTATTCAGCAATTAAGCAAATTGAGATTGCATTTCTCTCGTGGCAAGAGTAGCTGGCAAAATAGAACCTCGAGCCAAAGTGCTCAGACAGCAAAGTGAAAATCTTTTCCTTAATTCTCAGCAGTGATCCCAGGCAAAAAAAAAGAAGTTTTCCGTGTGAGAAAAAAAAAATGTTAGCTTGTGCAAAGTAAATATATTTTAAATAACTGTATGGAAAAGAATAGTTTAAGTCCTTACAGAGATATCAAATTTATTTTATGTTGGCCAAATTACACCAGTGCAAATTCATTCATATTTAGATATATAAAAAATAGAGCCAGGGTCTTCTTCCTTGCACATCACTGATCTCAAAAAACCCCTCAATCAGATTAATTACTCCAAGGCACCTTTGCACTCACTTTGAAACAATTCTAAATTAGATTAAATTACCCCAGAGTTGGGATTTGCTTCCATCTGACTTATGAGTCAGATTAGCTTGAATTTAGCAGAACAATTTCTTTTTTAAAATTTTTGGTGGGTTTGTTAGAATATCAGTGGTATCATTTGGCCAACATATAATAAATTTGATATCTCTGTGGCAAATCCTTAGGACAGAAATAAGCACTTAAACCATTCTTTTCCATAGAGTTATTTAAAATATATTTACTTTGCACGAGCTAACATTTTTCTTCCATAGAAGAACATTTTTCACCCTTAAATGAGCAGGTTATCTGTAGTTTTACCCCAAAAGATTAAATTATGCAGAGAAGACCTTGGGAAAAAAAAATGAAGAAATATATAGAAATGCTCAGAAGTGCCTTAAAATGTGGGGTTTTCTTTCTAGTCATTAAAGATGAGAAAATACAAACTGGCACAAATATTGAAATAATTTTTGCTCTAGTCAACAGAGACAGAGGTGCAGCCACACAATTAAACACTGCCCTGACTTGCTCAGCAGCAACAATTTAGAAATTGAAAATGTTCATTTTGGCGCATGCAGCTGCACAGGAGTCAACCCTGCAAACAGATGATTCACTTTAAAGGGATTCTTCCCAAAAACACATCCCCAAAGTGGGATGATGTTCCCAAATCCAGCCCCCCTGGGCAGCTGGAGAGCTTTGGGGAAGGGGAATTTGTCCCTGTGATGTCTGGGGGATGCTTTATGTAACTGGGATGATGGACAACAGGATATCACATCCCCCTGGGGCTGCTTCTGGAGCTGCAAAAAGAATTTTTAGGAGGAACAGACACAACAGGGCAGGTGGAAAAGTGCCAGGCTGGGTCAAGGAGGATATTGTGTCTGAAGGATGAGGAATGTGGTACAATATAGAGCTTGGCAAGAGAGGGAGAAATTGTTTGGATCGAAATAAAAGATTTAAAAAAAAAAAAAAAAGAAAAGAAAAAAAAAGACCAAAAGAAGGAAGATAAGAAAGTATTGTAGCCCATCTGGAGGAAATCAGGAAGCAGCCAGGAATATTGATGCAGATGGGAAAAGCTGGTGGTGGCAAAGCTCTGGGATGTGGGGAGCAGAGCTGAGATGAGGCACAGGGCTCTCCTACCTGCTGCCTTTCACTTATTCCTTCATTTTCGAAGCTTTTTGAAACGTTTATGACTTTCAGCCAACATTTCTCCTGCTCTCTGCAGCTCGGGAGGCCACCAGAGGACATTGGGCTGTCACCTCACCCTGCTCCTCATCCCTGCCCTGAGGTCACCTCTCTGAGCCAGATAAAACAACCCCTCTGGGTTAAACGTGTTAAAAAATGATTTAAATCCTGGTGGATTCCCCAGGATGGTTCAAAGGAGGTGGAAAAAGGAGGGAGCAGCCAAGGATGGGGGGTGGTGGCACCACATTTCTGTGGGGCTGTGGATGGAGCTCGTTTAATCCCACTGAAAATACAACACAGCAAGAGGGACCAGCACTTTTCCAGAGGAATCCAACAGGATTCCCCTCCCTGCTGCCTCCTGGACATCTGGAGCCAATATGGGAGGGGAGGTCAGCCACCCCACACAGGGAAAAAAAAAAAAAATTCATTTAAAAATACACTAAAAAAGCCCCAGCATTTAAAGAGATGCAGCACAGAAGATAATATAATTCCATTAGAATAAAAATCGAGATGAATTCTGCATTTGGAGCTTCAAAGCCTCGGCCCTGCTGCGATTTTGGGGAGAAAAGAGCCCCCCTGGGGTCACCTCAGTGCTGTGGGCAGGCCCCAGTGCAGCAGGTGCCAGAGGCTCCCATGTGCTCCTGGCTCCTCTGCTTGGACTGGGATAAACTGGGAACAGTTCTGGGTCCAAACAGAGCTGTGGGACCGAGCAAGCCAAAGGCAACCTGGGCAGGAATTGGGTGGGGATGCTCGCCCAGAGCAGCTGTGGCCGCCCCAAATCCCTGCGAGTGCCCAAGGCCAGGGTGGACATTGGGGCTTGGAGCGGCCTGGGATGGTGGGAGGTGTCCCTGCCATGGAATGGGGGGGAATAGGATGGGATTGAAGGGGATTTAAAGGGATTTAAGGTCCCTCCCAACCCAGAACTCCCCTGGGCCAGCCTGGGGCTGTTCCCTCTCCTCCTGTCCCTGTTCCCAGATCCCAAATCCCCCCGGCTGTCCCCTCCTGTCAGGGAGTTGTGCAGAGCCAGAAATTCCCCCTGAGCCTCCTTTTCTCCAGGCTGAGCCCCCCCATTTCCCTCAGGGATTCTCCATTCCCTTCCCATTTCCCTCAGGGATTCTCCATTTCCTTCCCATTTCCCTCAGGGATTCTCCAGCCCCTTCCCATTTCCCTCAGGGATTCTCCAGCCCCTTCCCATTTCCCTCAGGGATTCTCCATTCCCTTCCCATTTCCCTCAGGGATTCTCCAGCCCCTTCCCATTTCCCTCAGGGATTCTCCAGCCCCTTCCCATTTCCCTCAGGGGATTCTCCAGCCCCTTCCCATTTCCCTCAGGGAATTCTCCAGCCCCTTCCCATTTCCCTCAGGGATTCTCCATTCCCTTCCCATTTCCCTCAGGGGATTCTCCAGCCCCTTCCCATTTCCCTCAGGGATTCTCCAGCCCCTTCCCAGCTCCTCCTGCTCACCCCCATGGCTGTAGGAAAACACATCCTGCAGAGACACTGAAAACGAGCAAAAAAAGGAGCCTGGGTCCCCCCCGGGACATCTCCCGGCCTGAGATGGCAGCAGTGCCATTGTCACGTCTAAATTCATCTGCCCAATATTCAGACAAACTGGTTCCATTTTCAAATGGGGGAAAAAACCAAACTCACAAGCTTTAAATGATAGAAATAATCTGATACAACCATGGGAAGGCAGCAAAGTTACAGATGGTGCTTCTCATCAGAATTAGGCAAAAAAAAAAACCTCTAGAAATTCCAAAAAACATCACAGGCAGGTGCTGCAAATGCATTGAAAACACTCAGCTCTACCTGGCATGAGAAAAATAAATAAAATAAGATAGCAGATAAAAATAGGGAGAACATCCCCAAGGAAGAGGGAGCAGGAGGGAAGAGGTTTTTGCGTTTGGGAACAAGGCTGGCACAAAAATCACAGCAAAAATTGGGCAAAGACATCAGGGAAAGGGAGTTTGGAATAATTTTCCTTTTGGAGAAAAGCTGGGTGAGGTGGTCCTTCCAAAACATGGGGCTTGGTATTCCTGAGCCATGAGGGAACTTCAATTCTCATGGTCCAGCCCCTCGTTTTTGTGTTTCCATGGTCCTGGAAATAAATAGCAAAACAAATGAAAAAAAATTTACATAGAAATTTTAAAAAATATACAAATAAGATCACACACAAAATAAAATAATTCATACACACAAATAAAATAAAACCATTCACACAAATAAAACAAAATCCTACATACAAAAAAAGTCAGATAAAAAAGTTAAACATCCAAATAAAATCAAATCATACTCACAGATAAATTAAATCATACAAACAGAAAATCGTACAGATTAAAAAATTATACATGTAAATCAAATCACACACAAATAAAATCATACACACAAAAAAATCGCACAGATGAAAAAATTGTACATACAAATAAAATAAACTCATATGCACAAAAAAATCACACAGATGAAAAATTATACACAGAAATAAAATGAAATCATACAAATAAAATAATTATGCACAGAAACAAAATGAAATACAAATAAAATAATTATACACAGAAATAAAATAAAATCAGACACACAAAAAAATCACACAGATAAAAAAATATTATACGTACAAATAAAATAAAATCATACATACAAAAAAGCCACACATGAAAAATTATACGCAGAAATAAAATGAAATCATACAAATACAAAAATTATGCACAGAAATAAAATAAAATCACACACAAAAAACCACACGAATGAAAAATTATACACAGAAATAAAATTAAATCATACAAATAAAAATTACACACAGAAATAAAATAAAACCATATAAATAAAAAACCACACAGATAGAATTATATACACAAAAAATAACCCAGATAAAAAATCCTGCATTTCAAATAAAATGAAATAAAACCACGCACACAAATAAAAATATCCTGCACCATCCCAAGGGCAGAGATGGGTGTGGAGAATTTTGGGAAGGGCAATCCAGGCCTGTGTGGGAATGGGAAGCACGAGTGGGGCAGAGCTTTGGGAGAAATTGGAAAGGGATGGGGCTTATTTCTGTCCTGCCCTGCCTGTGTTTGGGCTTGGCTGGTTTGGAGCTCCAGGCTGTTATTTGGGGTTTTGTCAGCTGGGACAGCACCTTCTGTGAGAAATCCAGTTCTGAATCTTGGATATGAACCAATGCCACAAAGGCAGCTTTGCTCCAGAATATTCAGGGTTTTGCTCCTAAAGCCACAAAAGGAAAGGTCTGGTGGGGGTTTCCCAGCTGGGAATCCACAAGCAGGGTCAAAAGTTGAATTTTGAGAGGGGCAATCCCATGCAGCTCCGAGCTCCATCATTAGGGATTTTTATTCCTCGTCGTGGTGGATGTTCTGTCCCTTCCCTGGTAACCAAACCACGGCTCCATCCCAGTGCCAGGGAATTTCTGCTGCTTCATCCCCTCGTGTCCCTGCCAGCTGTGTAATTCCTGAATGTTTTCAAAACATTTTAGATCGTCTGGTAAGAGACGCCCTGAAAGTGAAAAATGTTGTTGCTAATTGGCAGGAAGCTTGAAATGCCCATTCCAGGAGGAATCGTTACTAGCAACAAGGAAAAATCCACTTTTTGAAAATGGAAATATCTGCTGAATTCCCTTGCTGGGGATGCAAACCCTGCAGTGCCGCCTGGGACACAAAATCAGGCTGGACTTTGCAGCTCTGGCTCCAGGTCACAGGGAATATTGCCCCGTTAATCACTGATTAAACATTAATGAGCAGCCTCTGCTCCTCTGTTTCCCAGCATCAGCAAGGCAAAAACTTCAATCAACGCTCCCAAGGGTGACAGCAACCCCTGGGGACGTGCAAAGCTCCAGCCTTGGTTGAGAAAGTGAAAATTTGGAGGTGCAAGAACAAAAAAAAAACCCAAGCCATTCATGCAAATGAAATTTGTATTTCGATGCAAATCACGCCTTAACCCGATTTGAAAATGATCTGCACCCCCTCTGCTGGGCTGCTCCTGACGTGCAAAACATTTACCCAAAGAAAAATTTCCAGGAGAGTTTGGCCTGCCAAGCATTTTGGAGCAATTTCCCATCTGTGTCAGGAGTTACTGTGCACCCACACCAGAAAACTGAAAAAAGGTTGAGGGAAATAAAACCAGATTCTTGAAATAATAACAGATTCTTGAAATGAGATGGACAAGAAAAGCTGGGAAGAGTTGGCTTTGCTGTGTACGAAAATGAAGATTAAAGACAGTAACAATCCCTGCAGGTTATTCTACATAAATCCATGTCCATGAAGAATAAAAGTAGAAGAAATCAGTTCCATTCACAGCAAGAGGGATTTCTGTCAGATACTTAGAAAAAACCAAGGTGATTGTAGTCAGGCTGTCAGATACCCCAGAGTCTCCTCCCTAAAATCCCCCAGTGTGGGATGGAGAACAAAACACAAGGATGGACATGGAAAAGAAAACAGTTCAGGGAAGTGTTTCCCTAACAAAACTTTCCCATTTCACTTGAAATTCAAAAGAAATTTTGAGTTCTGCTTTTAAGATTAAGAATTGAAAATGGGTAAAACCAGGTTTTGCTGACTTGCTTGTACTAGCAATCTAGTAGAAGTATAAAATCTAATTTCCAAGGGAAAATATATTTATCCATTGACTTTGCCAAGTGAAGTAAAAAAAAACCCCAACCCCCCCCCCAAATCCTGTAAACCTCATCCATAAAATTCCACTGTGCTCTCCACATCTCATTTTCCCAAACTGATGTCCCTGGGGTGTCAGTGGCATCACCTGGTGTGACCCACACTGAACCCCTGTCCCCACTCCACCCCAGTCCCAGCATTTCCTCACTGCTGCCTTGTTCTTGGCTTTGCTCCAAATTATTCCAGCCACAACATCTTAAAAAGAAACTCTCGACCTGTTTCTTCCCCATGGTTTGAATATTCATGCTTCTTCCCCCCCCCCCCATTTAAATCCAATTACCTTTTGGGGTTTTTTCCCCCTCAGTCCTCAAATATGACCGCATGGGTGCCATGTCCTGTCCCAAACATGTTCGAAAAAAGGGAAAATCTGGGATGTGGCTGAGCTGTCCCAGGACCTCAGAATATGCAGGAGAGGGAGGTGAATTTCCTGGAAATCTTGGCCAACCAGACCTTCACAAACTCCAGCTCCTACAAAACAGCCCAGGCAACACACCGGGATGCTTTAGGTCATTTGTTCACCCATTAAAATGGTGATTATTTATCCAAGTCGATACACAGCAGTCATAGTCGAGCTGCAGTTGTTGGGATTTTAAACTGTGCTGAGAGAAATCACCCTCTCCATCCACAAAGGGTTGGGGAGCTCTTGCTTGCCCCTTTAACGACACTTGTGTGACACTTTAATGACACTTTGAGCTGGCATTTCAACGCAGTCTCTAGCACAGATCATAACAACAGGAATATCTGGGATCCCACACGGTGACACAGCTCACTCTGAACATTCACAGCCTCCTCTAGCAAATGTCTTTGTTGGAAGGAAGAAGTGAAGCTCCTTTGTTTGCTGGGCTGAGAGCTCTGCTTTGCTGACAGATGTGCAGCTGAAGTGCTTTTCTGCTCCAGAGGAGTTATGATGTGCAAGAAAACAGCACTGGGTGATGAATCACAACTGTCGGGGATGATGACAAAAATAATCGAGCTCACATTTGGGCTCGGGTGCATCTGCAGAAAAGCTGCATGGAAAAAACAGAACACAGCTCCCTTGGATGTTTGCACTCAGAGAGTGGGGCTGGGGCAGAGCAGGGACCAGCCAGGATTCCCTGTGGGGAACAGGATGGCTCCAGGGGATGGGAATGAGGATGGCTCCAGGACATGGGAACGAGAATGGCTCCAGGGGATGGGAATGAGGTTTGTTTAATGGGCTGGGGATGGCCCCAGGGGATGGGAATGAGGATTGTTCAATGGGATGGGAACGAGGATGGCTCCAGGACATGGGAATGGGGATGGCTCCAGGGGATGGGAATGGGGATGGCCCCAGGGGATGGGAATGGGGATGGCCCCAGGGGATGAGAGTGGGGATGGCTCCAGGGGATGAGAGTGGGGATGGCCTCAGGACATGGGAATGGGGATTATTTAATGGGATGGGAATGGGGATGGCTCCAGGGGATGGGAATGGGGATGGCCTCAGGACATGGGAATGGGGATTATTTAATGGGATGGGAATGGGGATGGCTCCAGCCCAGGATCCCAGCTCTCAGGTGAGGATCTCTCTGCCTTTGGAGACATCAAACCACTCCCAGGGGATGGAGCTGTGGCCACACTGTCCTGGGGTAGGACAGCAGCACCTGGAAACACCAGGGAGGTTCAGTGAACACTTTAGGGATCACAGGATTAACTGAGTGGGAAGGGATCCACCAGGATCGTGGATCCAGGTGCTGGCCCTGCACAGACCCCAACATTCCCACCCTGGGCATCCCTGTCCAAACACTCCTGGAGCTGCTCTGGCAGCCTCGGGGCCGGGACCATTCCCTGGGGATCTGGGCAGTGCCCAGCACCCTCTGGGGGAAAAACCTTCCCCAAAATCCAACCTGAGCCTCCCCTGACTCAGTTCCAGCCATTCCCTCTCCAATCCTGTCACTGTCACACAGACCAGGCTGCTCCCAGCCCTGTCCAGCCTGGCCTTGGACACTTCCAGGGATCCAGGGGCAGCCACAGCTGCTCTGGGCACCCTGTGCCAGGGCCCCTCCACCCTCCCAGCCAGGAATTTCTTCCTAGAAATACACACAGACATGCTGGCCTGTAATATCCCATAATCCATTAATCCAAACCCGATGTATTACATGAGCAGCTACATGTGCGTGCCTGTATAATTCAATTTTCATAATTTATAAATACAGCCCTTTGTTGTAGCAACTGCTCCTGCACATGCTATGGAAAAACATCAATCAACAAAATAATAGGATTGACTCCCATCCCAAGCTTTCCTATTACCCCCTCACGAGGAGCTGAGCCCCACAGCTGCTTCCCAAGTGATTTGGGAACCTTTGGCCAGCGAGGTTCTACCATAAAACCTCCAAGAACAGCCCAAAAATTAAAGGACAGTTTCCCCACCCCACCACTGCTCCAACCTGCTCCGAAGATGCCAAGCAGCCCCCTAAACCTCTGGTTATTATTTCTTCCAGATGCTCCCCTTGTGCGGGGGCTGTCTGGATGCCTTTGATCCATTAAAATCCCAGCTCTGGCCATGGCTGAGGGCTGGATCTCTCCCTTTGCTGTTCCTTTCCCTGTCAACATCCATTATGGAGAGCCCAGAGCTCTCCTGGCCACGGGCACCTCCTCCAGCAGCAGCAGGATGGGAGAGCTGATGGATGGGAAGGACAGGAGATGGGAGAGAAGGGCAGAACATCCGGGAGAAGTTAAATTTTCATCCATCACGGCTGTGGCCTGCTGACAACAGCTGGAATCCTGCCTCTTCCCTTGCAGGGACAGCCTTCCAGGGCTGCCTTTGGAAATGGTGTTAGCAGATGGATGGAGCTGGGATCTGCAGGCTGGAAAAGTCACCAGCACAGCAGCAGAGTGAAAAGGAGCAGGTTCTGATTAATCCTGACTTATTCTTACTGGATCCAGGCTTTACAAATGAGGCCCCGTGTCCCAGGTAATCAATATTGCAGATCCATCACTTGGGGAAATGGGAGAGGAGCTCAGGAACAAAAAGAATCTGCAAGATTCCCGGGGGTTTTATTCCTCAAACCATCCTCTTCCAGCATTTCTGTGCTTGGAGGGAAAGATCCTCCCAGATTCCTGCAAATGGAATTGCAAGGTGGACATAACCAATGCTGGAGACAATTCAGCTCCAGCTCTTTTCCCTGACACATCTGCTAATTCCAGTGCAATTCAAAAGAAAATATTTCCTGCTCCACTGCTGGGCTGATGGAATAGCCTGGAGAAAGCTTCAGGAAGCCACAGGGCAGGTGGCTGCAGCCCTGTTTGTTTGCCAGGTATTTCATTAATGCAAGAGAAAGCAAAGAGATTTCCTGGATTTTAAGCAGTTCCTTCAGATATTCTGTAAAATCAAGCAGCATTTCAAAATTAGCAGTGACTCCTGGGTTGCAGCTGGCTGTCATCCTCAAAATCTGCTTAAGGCTCTGGGAAGTGTCTTCCTGGGGAGGAATCAAAAGATGACAGGAGAATATTCCTCAACCTAGCTCGATTCCACGGGGATTATAAATAATACAGACATTTTTGGGCTCAGAGAACTCACTGATAAATCCAAATCACTTCTCTGACTGTGGCCAAGTGCATTTTCTCTGTCTGCCTTTTCCTGTGGATATTCAGGAATGACCTTTAAGGTTTCAGGCTGTATTTCTGTGACCTAGAAAAATCAAGGTGTAGCAGAGACTTCACATATTTGCTCTTTGCACTCTGTTTTTTTCATGCTGCCCTCTCCCAGAGTCACTCATAAACAGATATTTATGCAGAACTGCTTTTTTTTTCCCCTCCAAAACTTCACAAAAAAAAAGAATAGAAAAAAAAAGAATTGAACATAAATCCCTCAGTCTCCGTGGCTGGTTTATTTGTCTTCCCAATGATCAGGGATGTTATCAGCAGCTGTGAAAAGGGGAAAACACAACTCCTGTGCACGGATCATCATCACCCCATCAGGATAATCCGCAGGTGCTGGGGGAGAGGGGAGCAGCCTGCCCTGCCCTGCCCTGTTGGAGCTTTGGGTTTCTCCTGCCTGGGAACAAAGGATTTCTTGTTTGCTCAGACCTTCCTCTGAACTCTTCCACCCCAAAGCAGCCCAGCGCCTCTCCTTCCCTCTTTAACCCTTTAATTCTCCTTGTGCAGAGACTCAGCCCCGCTCTGGAAACAAGGAGGGATCTGAGTTCTAACAAAACATCCACGGTGGATTTTTCCAGACTCGGGGAAAAAAAAGTCCAAAAATTCCATTCTGCTTGGAATAAACATCCAGGGTCTTACCTGGAGGCTGCAGGGATATCCCACATGTGCAGCCCGAGGTCAGAGCAGGTTTGTTTCAGCATCTGCAGAGCTCCCAGGGCCTGGAATTTTCACTTCTCATTGAAAGAATCTTTGCTTTTTGCTTTCTTCCTCCACTCGTGAAAATCGGGATAAATTCACAGATCTCACTGCCAGCCTGTGGGGCTTTTTTTCCCCTCAGGAAGAACCCAACCTGTGCATTTCCAGCTCTGATATTTCTGAGTTTTTTCATTCCTACAGCCTCCAAAATCAGCTCCTTGCCCTGTCTGGCAGCATTTCAGGTTGAAATTACAATGTTGGGGAAGCTGGTTAATGTCAGGGGCTGCTCCAGGGCACAGTCCCCATTTCAGGCCATCCCACTAAATTAAAGTTTGTGGGATTTGAGTCAGAGCCCAAGCCAAGATCCTTAAGCTTCAGAAAATGAACATGCCACTGTAACCTAAACCAATTCCTAGGGAAATTCCTCTGACAGCGATGCTGGATACAGAAATCCCAAGTGATTTTGGGGAGGTTGTGCCTTTCCAGAGCTGGGACACTCCCCAGGCAGTTTGTGCTCCTCCTAAAAACCCCAAAACTCCCACTGGCAGAGATTCTGTGAGTCTGCCCTGCTCTGTACCAGCTTGCAGCACAAAGTGCTTTCCCTTCCTGGGATGCAAGTGGAATATCCAGGAATTCTTGATCTGCTGGAAATGGGAATACACGGACTTGATTTCGGATTTTATTCCCTAAATCAGCTGAATGAAACGCATCGTTCCTGGCTGATTGGAGGCACACGAAGTGAGGAGAGGAAATCACTCTGCTGACAGCAAGGGCTGAGAGCAAGGCTTGGGAAGGAGAATCCCAGGGGAAAAGGCTTCACTTCATCCCAGAGTGCAGAGGAGCACATGATAGATTTAGTGTATGATTATTACAAATTAACCAGAAATTGAAAGCCAGACAGTTTCCTGTTCACAGGGAGGAGATGGAATATTAAGCACTTCATGCAATTATGAGGAATTGTTTCCATTTGGCATCAATCATTCTCCAGCCCCCATTATCTGCCTGTAAAAAGCACAAGTGTCTTGGCTTCTCCACATAAATAACTTCCTTGAAAATGATTCTTGCAGGGTCTGTGAGTGATGGGCTAATCCTGTTATGAGATTTTAATGCCAAATTACATATTCAGCCTGGAATGAACTGTTTAAACTCCTTCCCAGACGAGAGGCATAACCAGAGTTTTGCATTTCAGACCTTTTTTTTCCCTGATATCCCTCACACAGACAATGCCATGGACAAAGCTCCTGCAGCATCCAACCGCCCTCACATATTCCTGATGATGTTTTTGCATCTCTGGGTCTGAAGGAGTCAGTAACTCATCCCCAAGTGCAGGAGGGGTTGCACCAAAGGGTGATTTCTGTATTTCTTTGGCAAAAAAAAAAAAAAATCCAAAATATCCTAAATTTCCCAGGCACAGAGATCCATTCAGGACTAGCAATGGATCAGAGAGGGAAACTTCAAAAACTGATCATCAAATTTTGAATAGCTGCTCTTGGGTAAAGGCTAAAAGCAGAAAGTTAAACCTGCTAACCTGACTTGATCCCACTATTATGCCACGACCTAATCTACCTTTACATTAGTTGCTATCAAATTATTTTTGACCATTAATATACAAAATCTGTCAATATTCTATTTTTTATGTAATAAAATACATTTGACTGTTAATCACAACAAACTTTGATTTGCAAGTGACAAAACCCACAGAAATCAGTTTGCTTTATAGAAATCCACTGTGTAATCAGTAATATCTGAGACACAAAAGAGCTACTTCATTGTCAGAACTGATAATTTTAAACTCCTTTTATGACCTAATTTAATTACTTTAAATATTTTTAATAACATAAATTAGATCCCTAAATTTTCATTTTTTTGGATGAACCATTCAAAATAAAACACAGCAAAATATATGAAATTGGATGTAGATTTTTCTGGCTTTATACTTAGCCTGGTTAAACCCAGTCCTAGTGTTAGCTGGGACAAGATGAATGACATTTTCCCAGCTCCCTGCCTTCCCATGGATTTCTCTGATGCCAATCCAAAGCTCAGCTTTAAAAGCAGATTTTAAATCTCCTCACCAGACACAAAATGCTCCCAGGTCTGCGAGGGGAGCTGGAAAATTTGGGGGGGATGTTAGCAGTGACAGGCACGGAGCATGACAAAGAGTTTCCTTTGGTCCCACCCAGATGGAAACCAGTGGGAATTCTCCTGATTGCTCCCAAATTCCTCCTTCAGGAGGGGGAGTGACAGCTCTGGCTTTAATCAAAAAAAACCCAGGCAGCCATGGCAAAGTCCATCAAAACCGAGGGGTATTTATTTAAAAAACCCAAGGCAGGCTTGGATTAGGGACTGGGGAGGAATTCCTGGCTGGGAGGGTGGGGAGGGACTGGGATGGAATTCCCAGAGAAGCTGAGGCTGCCCCTGGATCCCTGGGAGTGTCCAAGGCCAGGCTGGACAGGGCTTGGAGCAGCCTGGGATAGTGGGAGGTGTCCCTGGGATGGGATAATGGGATGGGATAATGGGATGGGATAATGGGATGGACCCAGAGGAAGGGACATCATCACCCAAAGCTCAGCTGCAAGAGAATCATTGAATGAGAAGCAGGAATGCAAAGCAAGAGAGGTCAAAATCATCCTCCAGGAGAAAAGTTTGAATTTCACCCAGGAGTTGTCAGCTTGCTGTGACTTGCACAGGGTGCCCAGATTTGCTGTGGATCCCTGGAAATGTCCAAGGCCAGGCTGGAAAGGGCTGGGAGCAGCCTGGGACAGTGGGAGGTGTCCCTGGGATGGGATTTGGGATGGGATTTCAGGTCCCTCCCAGCCCAATCTCTGATAATGACAATTAAAGGCACCGAGGCAGCTGCAGAGCCCTGACAGCACAAACAGCTCAGAGTGAGATGGAAGAAAAAAAAAAAAAAAAAAAATCAGAGCCTCTCCTTCCTGATGGGAACATCCCAGCGCTGCCAGGCTGGGGTGCAGAGGAGCCAGGGGGTGGCTGCCCCAAAATCCCAGAGTTCAGCTCCCAGGAGGAGACCTGCTCCAATTCCAGCTGCACATCTGGGCACAATCTGCTCCCACTCCAATTGCCCTCCAGCTGCTGATTGCAGAGAGAGAATCTCTGAGCTCTGGGATTTACTTTGGGCCACGGGGAGATGTGCAGCTAAATGATCTTTAAGGTCCCTTCCAACCCAGCCCATCCTGGGATTCCATTTTATTCTCTTGTCCCTTAAGAGCCAGAGGGGAATCTCCCAAAACTGAGACCCAGAGCTGGCACTGCTCCATCACCTGATTCATAACCACAAATGAGGGTCCAGTTACTGCATCATAAATTAATTTGAAAATATCTACCGTGAGGTAGGATCTGGGTTTGCCTCTGTCAGTATCACTGCACAGCAAAAAAGAGAAAATTATTCAAATATTTAATTTCCTCCTCTTCTTTAGCTTTACACAGGGAGGGAAAAGTTCTTGGGAAACTCAGATTTTCTTCTTTACTAAATCAAAAACCAGGTACACTGAAATAATTTAATTAAACAGTTAGGTGCTAAAAGTGAAACAAAATTTTGGAATTAAATGCTTAATAACATCACCTTGTGCTGAGAGCAGCAGCTGAATAGCAGAATTTGTAGCAGAATTTGTAGCAGGTTTGTTTCTCTGGCCACCCAAGCCATCACCCTGGGCTCTGCTCCCAGGGCCTCCTTCCAGCACCCTCTGACCCTGCTCAGCTCCACTTGCACTTTAAAATTCGTGGATAAGGAGAGGGAGCTCGTGAGATATTCCAGGAGTGATATCAAATCTCCTCTCCTTGGGTTCTAAATAAATATGGGGATTATTTTCCTTTCACTTCATCCAAGCCAGGCTGTCTCCAAAGCTGAATAAAAGCAGTGGGGATGGAGAAGATTTGTCACCAAGAGCCCTGGTGGACCTGGAGGGTATGGGCAGGATGATTTTATTAATTTTATTTATTCATTCATTCATTTTATTCCATTTATCTGCAATTGAAGTGTGGCAACCCCTCAAGCCTAGAGCAGCAAACCGGCTTCTCTCACCCCATTTAATGCAGATTTCCCAGCTCTTTGGCTGAAGCTGAAATGGCATTTTCCAGCAGATAAATCAGTTTTATTGGAATTTCTCTTCACCTCTATTGTCACTGTGGGTAAGGGTATTATCTCCTATAATAACATTGAATTTTTAGGTGTTTTTAAACCACTTGTGAGGCAAACCCTGATCTCCTGGGAGCACTCAGCAGCAGCTCCAGAGCTCTTTTTGTCCTGCCAGGCACGAATTCCTTGGAGAAAGGGGAAGATCCCAAATCACTCTCTACCTTGGTTTACCCCACGTCATATTTGTTATCTTTTTTAGGAGCCTGGCAGCTCCTACCCTCCACTTTTTGTTACCCCAAAAGCAATTCTGTTGCTCTGAGGGGTTCTTTTGTGTTTTACCAGGACAATTTTGGCACCACCATTGGCACAGCCCGTTCCTGCAGGATTTATGGAATGATTTCTATTTTTCCAGTCACCATAAATTAACTCGACTCACTTTGGAGATGATATTTTCCATAGTAAAACACCCAGTGTTCTCCTGCCTGTTGCCACTGGAAATTCCAGTTTTTCCTTTTATTTGAGGCTTGCAGGAATTAATAAAGCTTCACTTAAAATCAATTTAGAATGGCAGGCAAGGCCAAACCGTGCTGGATTCAGGGCGAAATTTGCATTTTGCCTGTAATTTCACTAATTAATCAATGGCCATTCTGCCAGCCTGGCTCCTCCTGGCACAGGGGGAATTCCTGGGATGAAGGGGAATGGCCTTGGAGGGATCTGGGTGTTTTCTTTCTTTTTTCCCCCATTGTCCTTCCCTCCCTGCCTGGCTCCCAGCTGATCAGCTCCTCAATTTCTCTGCAGTGGATCCAGCAGCTCTGCCCTGTCACTGCCATTGGTCACAGCCCCTCAGAGCTGGATAATCCCCGCAGGTCACATTCCTACAGAATGGAACAATGCCCAGAAAAGTGTCCAGAGGAAGAGGCTGCCAGGCAGGGAGCGCTGGGAATGGGGAATTCAGGCTGACATTAAGCTACAAATCAAAATTTAAATGGTGGTGGTGCCTTTTGGGCATCTGGGGTGGGGAATAAACCTTTCTCCAAGTTTGGCTTGGGCTGTGGGTGGGAGCAGAGGCTCTTGTGCCTCGTTCCAGAGGGCAGGAATGGTGTGAGCACAGATTCCACATCAGAACATTCCCAGCTGGGTCTCACTGGGCAGCCTTGATCCACGGGACACAAGAGTCCAAACAAAAAGTGACCTCAGCACTCGGGACCTTCCCTCTCCAAAAGCTGCCTGGAGAGGCTGAGGGTGCCCCTGCATCCCTGGAAGTGCCCGAGGTCAGGCTGGAGCAGCCTGGGATCATGGAAATGTCCCTGCCCATGGCACTGAATGATTTTTAGATTCCCTTCCAACCCAAACCGTTCCAGGACTCTGTGGCTGGATCCACTCACACCCTTGGTTGTACTTCCAGGACAGTTTCATTCCTCAATCCTCAATATTAAATACTACACAGTTATTCAATCTGCATCTCCTCTGAACTTTAATCCCTCCTCGTGTGACCCCTGCAAGCAGGAAAATTGGCACCAGCTCCCTGTGGGAACGCGGCTCGTGATCCATCACGGAGTTTGAGCCCGGGAATGACAAGGGGAAGAATTCTCCCAAAGCACCACGGGGTAATGACAGACATCTGCCGTGCTAATGAGAGCCCAAATCCAGCATTCATTTGATATTCCTGCTGCAATTAACGGGGAGGAATTAGCGGGGCTTTAATGTGGCACTAAGGCGCATTTCCTGGCACATCAATTGTCATTTAACCATTCCTGCTCCGTGGTTTTACCTCGCAGCTCTGCAGGCACACGGAAACCACGGGAGCTGCAGCATCCAGCAGGGATGGGGGAAAAGCTGGAAAAGTCTCAAAGGGATCTGGGGGACTCCTCTGCCCAGCCTGGGTTGGTTCCTCACCCTCCCCCCAGGTCACTCAGGATTATTCTGACTTCAGGATAAAATATCTGTACAATATCTGCTAAGCCTCTTTTTTGGTTATCCACAAGAAATGTGTGGTCGTTCAAATACTGCACCCAAATACACTGAAAAAGCAACATTATCTCCACCCAGGGGCTGGTTAAATACAGATAAAAAGCCAAAAAATAGTTGTACAATTGCTCTGAACTCACCCAGCACACCAAAAAAATGGTATTTTTATGAACAGCAAGCTCTGCAGAGAAAAGTGCTTCTGCATCCCGTGCTCGGAGCTGCTGAACCGGCCCGATTTAAAGGCTCAGAGCATCTCCTGCAGAAGGGACACACCTGAGGAAGGTATTCGGGGTGGGTGGGGGCCTAAAATACTAATTCAGGGTGCCCTACAGGATATCAGTAAATTGTTGCTGTCAGGAGAACGGGGAATTATTCTCAGGAAAACAAAACATCAAACTGCTTCTCTGTCATGCCCCAAATTCTGAGGTGTTATGAGAGGTCCTGTGGAGCATCCAAGGAGAATTCCTGGTTTTCTCAGAGCCATGGGAGATTCCAAACTGGGAGAGAACTGCTCTGCCTTCACACAGCGGTGCTGGCAGAGCCCCCCCAGCCCTGGATCCACTGCAGGGCAAACCTTCCAACCTTGGGGATATTTTAATTTTTATTTAAATTTAAAAAAAAAAAATAAAAGGAAGAAGAAAAAAAAAAGAAATCCAAACACAAAAGAGCCCGAGAAAGCAGTTTGCCTTGGGCATCAATCTCATTAAGAATTGCTTCACACCTCTTTCTTATGCTCAGAGTCAAATGAAAGATTTGTTTGATTTGCTCAGCAAACAGCCCTCATAAAACTCCTGCCTTCTCTCACCTCCCTTTCAAGTGCTATCTTTGTGTCCTTGGATGCTCGGAATTATTAACATATTTCACAGTGTGCCCGAGATAAAAGAGATCTCCCAGCCCTGCTGGAGGTTGTTGCTCACCGTACCTTTGATCACTCTCCTGGTCGGATGTGGAGCCCCAGGACAGCCGTGGTGGGAAAAGGAAAAAAAAAGAAAAAAACCCAACCCTGGGTTTTCAGGCAGCGCTTTGAAGTCACCTGAGCTGGTGGCCAGGCTGTGGGAGAGGTCATGCTCGGAGCTGGGAAAAGCAGGGCTGTGAGAAGGAGTAAATCTGTCCTGGGTGAGTTACACAGCAGAGCAACTCGTGTGGTCACAGATGCTCTGGGGGGGAGGCTGCTCCCAGGAGTAACAAACTTCTGCTGCTTTGTTCCTCTCTGATCGAGCTCTTCTCTACTCCATTAACTGCTCTGAACTAATTTCAAGCTGTCTTTGATAGGAAATGTCACTGTCTTCTGATTTGGCTTCTTCTCAGGTGACACCACGCAGTGCCTGGTGAAAAGCCCAGGAGGTTTCTTAGGGGGAGCTTTAAGCAGGGCTTGAACTGGATTTTAGGGGCAATTTTGTCGTGGAAAGGACTGGCCAGTGCTGGCACGGCTGCCCAGGGCAGGGGTGGAGTCCCCATCCCTGGAGGGGTTTCAAAGCCCTGTGGATGTGGCACCTGGGGACACGGGGCAGTGGTGGCCCTGGCAGAGCTGGGCGCTCAATGGTCCTACAGGTCTTTTCCCACCTAAACAATTCCATGATTCTGTCATTCCACAGAATGTTAAAAGCAAAACTGAACCTTTGGGCAGCTGACATGGCAAGAAGGAGCTCCTGAGAGCAGGGAGGATCCATCCAACTATCCATTGATCCATCCATCCATTGATCCCATCATCCATTGATCCATCCATCCATTGATCCCATTATCCATTGATCCATCCATCCATTGATCCCATCATCCATTGATCCATCCATCCATTGATCCCATCATCCATTGATCCCAACATCCATCATCCATCCATCATCCATCTTCAATCCATCCATCCATCTTCCATCCATCATCCATCCATCATCCATCCATCATCCATCATCCATCATCCATCATCCATCCATCCATCATCCATCCATCATCCATCCATCCATCATCCATCATCCATCATCCATCCATCCATCCATCATCCATCCATCATCCATCATCCATCCATCATCCATCATCCATCCATCCATCATCCATCATCCATCCATCCATCCATCCATCCATCATCCATCCATCCATCATCCATCCATCCATCCATCATCCATCATCCATCATCCATCCATCATCCATCCATCATCCATCATCCATCCATCATCCATCCATCATCCATCATCCATCCATCCATCCATCATCCATCCATCATCCATCATCCATCCATCCATCATCCATCATCCATCCATCATCCATCCATCATCCATCCATCCATCATCCATCCATCATCCATCATCCATCCATCATCCATCCATCATCCATCATCCATCATCCATCATCCATCCATCCATCCATCCATCATCCATCCATCATCCATCCATCTATCATCCATCCATCATCCATCCATCCATCATCCATCATCCATCATCCATCCATCCATCATCCATCCATCATCCATCCATCATCCATCCATCCATCCATCCATCATCCATCCATCATCCATCATCCATCCATCATCCATCCATCATCCATCCATCCATCATCCATCCATCATCCATCCATCCATCATCCATCCATCCATCATCCATCATCCATCATCCATCCATCATCCATCCATCATCCATCATCCATCATCCATCCATCATCCATCATCCATCCATCATCCATCCATCATCCATCATCCATCCATCATCCATCATCCATCATCCATCATCCATCATCCATCCATCATCCATCCATCCATCCATCATCCATCCATCATCCATCCATCCATCCATCATCCATCCTCCATTATCCATCCATCCCTCTCTCCTGCAGGGAGCAGCAGAGTGTCCCAGGCAGGGCCACGGGGCCATCTAGAGGAAAGGGAGGAGAAGGAAGAAGAAGGAAGGAGGAGGAAGGAGAAGGAGTTGGAATTCTCTCATCCTTGGGCAGCCCTGGTGGCACCTGCAGCACCTGGAGAGGTTCCAGGTCCCTCCTGGAATCCCAGTGACTAAACCAGAGCCCGGCCCAGAGGGAAGCTGCAGCTGGGAGGTTTCCCCAGGTGTTGGCTGCTGTCCCTGAATGCCACCCCTGGGACACAGGTGTCCCTTCCCAGAGCAGGGCCAGGGGTGGGAGCAGCTGTGCCCAGGACAGGTTCCCCAGAGCAAAGGGCTCAGATAAGAGCTCACAAAGAAGTGGAATTTAAACCTCAGTTCCGTGTCCCATCCTCCTGCAGGTGAAAATCCTGGAGCTGGATTTTCCCTGGAAAAGCTGCAGGGGTTGGTGCTGGGGATAATTCCCACAGGAAGGATTAAAGGGATCTCACCTGCTCCGGGCTGAGCACAAAGCCCAGCCATGGATTGCTGGCATTCCTGGCTGGGAACTCTTCCTGGAGATCCCCATCCAAGGATCCCTTCCCTCCTGCAGAGCCCAGACCTGCTCAGACCTGGTTCCTGCTCTGTTTATTCCTTTTTCCAGGTGTTGAGATCTGGTTCCTGCTCTGTTTATTCCTTTTCCAGGTATTGAGGTCTGGTTCTTGCTCTGTTTATTCCTTTTCCAGGTATTGAGATCTGGTTCCTGCTCTGTTTATTCCTTTTCCAGGTATTGAGATCTGGTTCCTGCTCTGTTTATTCCCTTTTCCAGGTATTGAGGTCTGGTTCTTGCTCTGTTTATTCCTTTTCCAGGTATTGAGATCTGGTTCCTGCTCTGTTTATTCCTTTTCCAGGTATTGAGGTCTGGTTCCTGCTCTGTTTATTCCTTTTTTCCAGGTATTGAGGTCTGGTTCCTGCTCTGTTTATTCCTTTTCCAGGTGTTGAGATCTGGTTCCTGCTCTGTTTATTCCCTTTTCCAGGTATTGAGGTCTGGTTCCTGCTCTGTTTATTCCTTTTTTCCAGGTGTTGAGATCTGGTTCCTGCTCTGTTTATTCCTTTTCCAGGTATTGAGGTCTGGTTCTTGCTCTGTTTATTCCTTTTCCAGGTATTGAGATCTGGTTCCTGCTCTGTTTATTCCTTTTCCAGGTATTGAGGTCTGGTTCCTGCTCTGTTTATTCCTTTTCCAGGTATTGAAACCTGGTTCCTGCTCTGTTTATTCCTGTTCCAGGTATTGAGGTCTGGTTCCTGCTCTGTTTATTCCTTTTCCAGGTGTCCAGCTCAGGCTGCAGCTCATCCCCTGCTCCTCACCCAATCCAGCCCAGCAGAGATGAGAAAACACAAAATGTGACAACTCCTCGAGTATTCCTAAGGCCAATGTGGGGATTTTCTCAGGGAAATGAATTTATTGGTGAATTCTGAGGCTCCTGCCTTGCCTCAGGAGCAGTGCAGCATTTCCAGTGATCCCCATGGGGTCTTTGCCTCCCCAGGAGGATCTCAGGCACATCCTAGTGGTGGTTTGAAAGCAGGAAGATCAGCAATGACTGAAGGAAACCAGGAAAAGGAGAAAGGACAATCCTAAACCAAGCCAAACCATCTTTTTCATTTTAAATGCAGCTCCAAATTTGTCCTGATCCATGAAACTGCATCTGCTGGGAGCACACAGCTTCCCATGGGCTATAAACAGGGAAATATTTGTGTAACAAGCTGCAGAATAATGCAATAAACCACGTTTTTCATCTGTCTGACAGCTCTGCCTCCAATCTGCCCATTAACCCGAACTCCTTTCCCAAATTCCTCCTTGGAGTTGTTTTTTAGCCTGTCCCAAACCAAGCTCCTTCGCAGAGCTCTGACACTTCCGTGCTGCACGAGATGAAATCTCCCTGCCAGCAGGATCAATATTAACAATTCTGTCAGCAGCACCCCCTTGGCTCTTTTCTAGCTGCAGGGCTCTGCTGTGTGAACACGGCTATAATTTGGGTTTTTTTGTGGGGTAATGGAGCCCAGATGCTCCAACCCAAACAAGGCCCAGATCTATTGAGAAAAGGGGGTTATTTTTAAATGGGTTTTCTGACTAATTTGCAGCCAGTTCGTGATGTCGTGGGCCTTGAATGTCAGAAAATCACAATGCTCCAAACCACGAAACTCTTTGCTTTGTGTACTGAAGTGAGGGGAAAGAAAGGGAATTAGGAAATTTATATTTTTCACATGTGGCTGAAAGGCTTCAGGTTATGAAACAACAGCCCAAGGGGTTGGGGAGATCTCTGTAGGTTTAGGTTGGAAAGGACCTCAAAGATCATTTAATTCCAATCTCCTCCTTAAGGTATTGACAAAATCATTTTCATTGTCACCTGTTCTCCGAGAAAATCAGGATTTTAAGGGAAAAAAGCAGCAGTGGGACAGTGGAGCCAAGTCCATGAACAGCTCCCCTCTCCTGGCCTGCCACCCCCAAATCCAGAGCACGAAGTGATTTCCTGCAGCATTTCTCACTTTTCAGACCTTTTTTTTTTTTTTTTTTTTTCCAGGAGATCACCCAAGTGGCTCCTGGGCTCCCCCAGTTATCCCAGTCCCAGCCCAGCCCTGCTGGTTTGGGATCTCCCTGGGAGCCACAGACATTCCTGATGATTGCTTGGATTTGGCAACAAAAAGGGGAAAGTTTTCCCCTCACTGTGCTGAGGTTCAAATTCTCCTCCAGGTCTAAATCTCGAGTGGAAAATCTGCTCCCAATATTCTCTTTTAAATATATTTTTCTCCCTCCGATTTAGACGCTGAATCATTTGAAACCAACCAATTGTTTGCTGTTTGGGTTTATATTTTATCCATCAAAGAAGGGTTGGTTTGGGTCAAAGTAAAAGCCATCAGGAATATCAGGAGAATTCCCCTCTCAGGAGACAAGGATGAAATTTGGGGAGCCATTAACAGAGCTCACAGGAAGAAATAAATATCTAAAATCAATGTGGAACTGTTGTATTCCAACAGTTTCTCGATATAGCTTTGCATCTGTTATTTATTCTCTTTTGGATTAAAAAAATTCAAAAGTAAACGATGCAAGTGTGCAAATCACCTCCTGGTTTATGTAAAACCCAATTCTTCCATTTAAATCACTTCTATTTAGGTAAAACTTCTCCATTTTTGAGCTGATCCCGATTCAATTTGGTTATTAGGGAAAAAATCCAAGTTACCAACCCCAGCCAAACCAAGATGTGGTGCCTGGGTTGGAACTGGCCAATTCCCACTGCAGGAAAAGTCATAAATTGTTCATTGACGCTTCTGAATAGGTAAAAAAAAAAATAACCTGTGGCCACCAGGAACATCCTGGGGAGCTGCACACGGATTTATAACAAAACTGATTTTCCCATTTCCCAACCCTGGCAGTGCTGTTCAACCTGGAAAACGGGAGCAGCTGTAAAAAACCCACGGCTTGATGGATAAAATCCACGCAGACACTTCTTTCAGGCAATTTCATATAAAACCCACTCCAGCTGCTGCTGGAAATTCCAAATCCAGGTTGGACAGGGCTTGGAACAACCTGGGACAGTGGGAGGTGGCACTGGATGGGTTTGAGGTCCCTCCCAGTCCAATCCAAACCATTCTGGAATTCCAGATTGGGGGGTTTGGGATTTTTTTTATTTTTTTTTAAATCTTCCTGCAATATGAATTTTCCCAGCGGAGGGAAGCAGCTCCTGAAGGTGCCGCTGTTTAATTGGCAGATATTTAAATTCCCGGAGGAAAACTGGGAATCCTCGGGATGGAGGCGCCGCTCCCTCCCTTCCCTCGGCAGCCACGAGATGGCAAAAGAGCCATAAAAACCCAAATAAAGCTCCGCAAAAACCCACAAATCCCACCTGGCTGCGCTTCCCAAATTTCCGCGGGGCGCAGGGAGGTGACCCCGGTGATGCTGCGACATTCCAGGGGGAGAAGGGAAAATCCAGCCTGGATTTTCCCTGACACTGCCAGGGATCCAGGGGCAGCCACAGCTGCTCTGGGAATTCTGTTCCAGCCAGGAATTCCTTCCCAATATCCCAATAATCCAAATAATCCCAATATCCCAATAATCCCAATATCCCAATATCCCAATAATCCAAATATCCTAAATATCTCAATATCCCAATAATCCAAATATCCCAATACCCCAATATGCCAATAATCAAAATATCCCAATAATCCAAATATCCCAAATATCCCAATAATCCAAATATCCCAATACCCCAATATCCCAATAATCCCAATATCCCAATAATCCCAATATCCCAATAATCCCAATATCCCAATATCCCAAATATCCCCAATCCACCAATATCCCAATAATCCAAATATCCAATATCCAAATAATCCCAATACCCCATTATCCAAATAATCCAAATATCCCAATATCCCAATAAACCCAATACCCCAACATCTCAATATCCAAATAATCCCAATAATCCTTCCCTCTGGCACTGGGAATCATTCCCCTTTTCCCGTCCCTTCCATGTGCTCAAGGAGTCTCTGGAATTTTGGGTTTTCACTCCCATTTCTGTCCCTCACATCATCCCCCAAATTCCCAGGGGTGATTCCCGAGAGCTCTCCAGGTTAATTCAATAATTCAATAATTAATCTCCAGGTTAATTAAATAAACCAGGATAATTTCCCGGCTCATCCCCATTTCCCATTCCTTTATCATCAAATCCTGGGGGAGATGTGCAGCAAACCGGACACCGGCACAAATCCCCCTTTCCCGGAGGTCGGCACTAATTAAAAAGGGAGTAATTAGCGAAGATGTGAAATGTTGGACACTCCTGGATTTGGGACGGCGGGAATGGGATTTGGAGCTCCCAGTTCCCGAGGAAAAGGCGTTCGAGGACAAACATTTTCCTCCTCGCAGCGCTGAAATGAAAATTGCTGCTTTTTCTGCGGATTTTTGGCCTCTCTGCTCTCTCATCCCCTGCCAGGAGTTCAGAGCTTTGAGCAGCCCGGAGAGTTCTGGGAGCTGTTTGTGATTGAGGAAACAAAAATAACACCAAAAAAAACCCAAAACGAAACAAAACAAACAAACAAAACCCCCAAAAACAAACAAAAAACCCCAACCCCCCCAAAAAAACCAAAAAACCAGAAAAAAACCCCCAAAAACAAAAAAATCCCCCAAAACAAAAAACAAAACACCCCAAAAACAAAGAAAAAAAACCCCCACAAAACAAAACAAAAAAATCCCCAAAATAACAACAAAAAACAAAACAAAAAAAACCCAAAACCATAAAACAAAAGAAACAAAAACCAACCAAACAAAAAGAACACACAAAACCCTCCCAAAACCCCCCAAAACCCAAAAAACAAAACAACCCCCCCCCAAAAAATCTAAAAAACAAAAAAAAAATCCAAAAGCCAAAAACCAACCAAACACAACTCCAAAAACAACATGAAAAAACAAATAAAACCAACAAAAAATCCCCTCAAAACCAAAACCACCCCACAAAAAAAACAAAACAAAAGAACCCCAACAACAACAAAAACCAAACCAAACACAAAAAACCGCAAAACAAAAAAAAATCCCCCCCAAAAAAACCAAACCAAACAAAAAAAAACCAACAAAAACCAAAACAAACAAAAAAACCCCACAAAAACCCTAAAAAACAAACCAAAAACCCTCCAAAACCCCCAAAAAACAAAAAAACCCGAAAAAACAAAAAAGAACCCAAAAAGAACCCAAAAAAACCCCGAAAAAACCAACAACAACAACAAAACAAAAAAAAACCCCAAACCAAGCCAAACAAAAAAAAACCAAAAAACCCACAAAAACCCGAAAAAACAAAAAAAAACCCAAACAAAAAAAAACGAAAAAACAACAACAACAACCAAAACAAAATAACCCAACCCAACCCAAACCAACAACAACAACAAAAAAAACCAAAACAAAACAAAAAAAAAAAAAAAAAAAAAAAAAAACAAAAAAAAAAATCCCCAAACCCAAATAAATAAAAATCCAAAAACCCTCCAAAAATCCCCAATCCCGGTGTCTGCAGCCGCAGATTCCCGGAGCTGCCTTTGATCCCCCGCAATTCAAAGTCGAGGAGGAATCTCCTAAAAAATCCTCCCAAAATCCTCCCAAAATCTTCCCAAAAATCCTCCCAAAATCCTCCCAAAATCTTCCCAAAAATCCTCCCAAAAATCCTCCCAAAAATCCTCCCAAAAATCCTCCCAAAATCCTCCCAAAATCTTCCCAAAAATCCCAGGATCAGCCGCCGCCAGGTGGCCCCGGGATGTTCCCATCCCCAAAATTGAGAAAATCGCGATTTTCTCTCTCAATTCGGAATTGTGAATGAGGGGAGAGAAAAGAATTCCTGCCAGGGGAGAGGAAACAGCTCCGGGTTTTGTTGGGGCACAATAAAATAAAAAAGGAACATCCCGTGAAATAATGACGGAAGGAACGGAACCAAGGGGTTCTGGTAAAAATGGGAATTAATTCTGTGTTTTGGGGCTTCTTGGGAGAGGGAGAAAAAAAAAAAAAAATCTGAATTTTCACCTGGAGATTTCAATTGCAATGAAACGGTTCCTTCCTGCCCGATTGATGTTGAAAACAAAAACAAAAAACAAAAAAAAAAAAAAAAAAAAAAAAAAAAAGGGAATTTTTTAACAGCTTCAGAGTTAGGAAAAAAAAAAAAAAAAAAGGAGGAGGGAAATTCCAGCCCCCTCTGAGACACCAGGCAGCATCCTGGCTTTGCAAATTCTTTATTTTATTTTTTTTTTTTTTCCCCCACTTGCTAAACCGCGGGAGAATCCAGGAGTAAAATTCCCCGAGTTTTATCACCTTCATCCTCCCCTGCAGGGAGGAGTTCCCGGCCACTACAGAATTTATTGGTTAACCCGGGTTCCTGTGAAACTTCCACTCCAGACAGCGATCAGTGAGGGTGATTTAAACCCCGCAATAATTTCAATATTAATTTTTATGAAGATTGCGAAGCGGCAGGAAGAAAAGAGTGCCCGAAGCTGCCCACGGGGAAGGATTTCCACAAGGGCTCGCTCTGCCTGGGCATTAGTGCTGTGAAAAGCACGAGCGAAGATTATTTTAATATTCTGCCCTTCCCTCCTCCTCCAAGGAAAAGAAAATTCTGTTTAAAATCATTCAGGAGGCCGAGCAGAGCCAAGGGAAGAGTTATTTTTGAGGTCGAGTTTTGTGAGATCCATTCGGTGGTTTTGCCCGGGTTTGGAAGCGACTGCACAAACATTGGGAATAAAAAAATTAATGAAGAAAAGTTTTTGTTTCACCTGGATTCCTTCGTGGTCCATCCCATCCCGCCTGGATCCTGCCTTGGATTTGCTCCGTTCGTGTTTTCTCTTTTATGATATGAAAAGAGAGGAAAAGCAATTCCCAGCTCCAGGACAGCCCGAGCCCACATCCCTCCTGATTTTATCCACACATTCCCATCCCTGCCCGGGCTCCACCTGGTCCTGCTGGCAACGGAGGGATCGGCCAGCAGAAAAACAAAAAACCAAAAAAAAATGAAATAAAGGAATAAAGGAATAAAGGAAAAAAGGAATAAAGGAGCCCTGCTTGGGCTGCTGCTGGGAACTTCTCCAGGCTGGAAAACCCTGGGGAAGGGAAAGTTCCAGGGAGATCTCAGAGCCCCTTCCAGGCTTTGAAAGGGAATTTGAAAAGGGGGGAGATGTTTTTACACAGGCAAAGAGTGACAGGAAAAGGGGGAATGGCTTTAAACTGGAAGAGGTGGGATTGAGCTGGGATTGAGCTGGGATTTGGGGAATTAGGAATTGTTTCCTGGGAGGGCGAGGAGGGGCTGGGATGGAATTCCCAAAAAATCTGTGGCCGTCCCTGGATCCCTGGCAGTGCCCAAGGCCAGGCTGGACATTGGGACAGTGGGAGGTGTCCCTGCCATGGCACGGCTGGACCTGGGTGGGGTTTAAGGCTCCTCCCAGCCCAGCCCAGTGTGGGATTTTGGGATTCTCCTTTCTGACAGGAGCCACACGGGATTATCCCATCCCATCCCACCTGGATCAGCTCCCCTGGGAGCTCCAACCACCTTCCTCAATCCACCTGAGAACGCTTCTGGAGCAGCTCCGAATCCAGAACATTTCTTTAGCAGGAGGTTTTTATGGGAAGGAGGAAAATTCAGGATTTTCCCTTTGCTGGCCCCCACCACAAACCGGGCAAAGTCCCACGGGATTCATCCCCACGGGGACAACCAGAGCTCTGCTTCCATAAAAATCCTGGACTGGGGGGCAGAGCAAAGTGAAAACAAAACTTTTGGGGTATTTTATAAATAACAAATCCTTGAATCTCCCCCTGGCTGAGCTCTGGAATTCCTGTCCCATCCTTCAGGAGGACACAGTGAAAGGAAGGACAAACGTTCTCTCCTGAGCTCCCTG
Organism: Acridotheres tristis; assembly: GCA_037013685.1. Taxonomy (NCBI): domain Eukaryota; kingdom Metazoa; phylum Chordata; class Aves; order Passeriformes; family Sturnidae; genus Acridotheres; species Acridotheres tristis. The sequence continues at coordinate 2,780,553 of CM072895.1, forward strand.
ATCAACATTTTCATCTCTTTGATATCTCTCTGATATCATTCCAACCTGCCTTGTCATCCCTGCCCTGGAAAATGCCAAAAGCTGTTGGCCAGAGGCTTTTTGCTTTTAGCAAAAATTGAAAGCTGTGCCCATGAAAGGAAACAATTCCTTCCATTTCCTTCCCTCCCACTCTTGGAATTGGTGATGAAACCTCTGGGGGTTGTACCTGAGCATCAACGCCAGCCCAGCCAGGCTTTGAGGACAAACTGGACATATTTGGGGCTTGCAAGGAATCTGATTCTCTACCTGAGCAAAAATCCTGCACTGAAATCCTGATTCCACCAGCGGGAATTCGAATTTAACTCCAGCGGGGCCGGGTTTTTATCCTCAGTGTCCCAGCCACATCCCCTGGTCTGAGTCTGGGTTAGGAATCCACTGCCCTTGGATTTCCAGCGCTGAGAACTTCTCGTCCCTAAGAAAATTGTCAGCAGGGCAAGGGCTGCCAAATTCCAGAGGGAACTGAACCAGGACGAGGAATCTGACTCCGTTTGCTCATTTCAAAGTTAATTTCAAGAATATTTCAACAGTGATGCCACACACAAAAAAAATAAACGCACCATAAAAATGACCCAGGGTTTTGTTTTCCTCTGAGAGCATTCCCTGCTTTCCCTGTGCTGTTTATTAATATCACAAATGCCCTTGGAATATGAATTGCCTGAAATAAATGTCATTGATTGGGGCAAACGAAAATATCACTGGACCCAAGGATGACAAATTTGCTGCTCCTGCCAGGCCAAGAACTTGTTTCATTTAGGAACAAGAGCTGCTGGCAGGGGCTGGGGAGGGAACTGCTTGCCAAAAGTCTCCATAGGAAATGAAATAATTGGGAATGTTCACTAGCAGGGAAAAGAAAATCATTGCTCTCTTTGGTCCACAGACCTGGAGTTGGGCTGGGTTTTGTGAAATGGTGGCAGTGGGAGCAGAAATTCTGTCGGGATTTGTCCTTGGAAGTGGCTGGTGATGCTTCATTGCAGAAACACATTCCTCCCCAATGCCAGGGAGTCCTACAATGGAAAACTGGGATTTTAAAGGATTTTTTTCACCCAGATGCCACTGGCATGAACCAATCCTGCTCAGTGGAGCTGAGCTGACTTGGTCACACAGGAGGAACTTCCTCCTTTCCCAGGATACCACAAAATCCAGGGACTGGTTTCCCCCACTACAAAAATCAAAGTTTCAGGAAACATGAACATAAAAAATGCTCTCTGCAGGCCAAGGCAGAGTCACAGCTCTTGGGTAAATTACTGAATTTTCTCAGAAAATCATAAAATCCTGGGTTGGGAGGGACTTTAAATTCCACCCAGTGCCACTCCTGCCATGGCAGGGACACCTTTCCACAATCCCAGGATGCTCCAACCTGGCCTTGGACACTGCCAGGGATCCAGGGGCAGCCACAGATTTTTTGGGAAAACCATTCCAGGGCCTCCCCACCCTCCCAACATCACCAGACTCTGGACATTTTGTGCCACTGGAACAAAAAACTGGGATCCATCCCTGCTCCCTCCCTCTTCCTGCTGAGCAAAATGAGAGAAGTTCTGTCCAGCTTTCCCTCCTGGCAGCTGATCCCTGTAAAACTGAACCTCTGGCATCTCCCAGCCCACTGAGAATCCTTTAAAAAACTTGGAGAAGAGAATTCCCTGCTGGGAATCCCAGCGAGGAGAATTCCTTGCTCAACCTTTCCTCCAGGGCTGGCCAGGAAGGAATGGACAGCTCTGGAGGGGAGGGATTTTTAGGGACCTCCCTTTGGGGAAAAAAAAAAAAAGAGGTTTTTGCCTCTATTCCTCCATTCCTCAGGAACACCTGAGCAGGAGGAGACTCTTGGAGGAGGGGTTTGGTTTTGTTTGGTTTTCTCTTTATTCCCTGGAATTCCAGCTGGTGTTTAGGGATTTGTGCTGGGCTGGGACTGGGGGGTGGAGACCCAGCTGGGGTGTCAGGGAGAAAACAGCAGCACCTCCCAAATCCCAAATTCCCAAATCCCAAATTCCCAAATCCCAGCTGTACCTCAGCTCTGACCTCCAGGACACTGGGGCTGATTCCCCACTACAACTTCTGCTTTCCAAACTCAAATTCTGGTTCATTACAATTCACTCAATGTTCAAATGTACAGGTTTTAGAATGGTTTGGGAAGTCTGAATAATTCTTAACATTGGTTTATGAATAATGAATGTGTCGATTTTGTTGCCTAAAAATATTTGAAATAATTTTAAAATATTAGTATTGATTAATAAAAAATTTAAAAAGAGATCATGTTACCTTCTGGGTGCAAACACACTGCAAAACTATTTCCCTAAATAAAGTTATGTTGGTTTTTTTCCCTTTTCTTTTTTGCCTGTTTGCTCTATTTTCTGCCAATGTATTTGAAATCATCCCCTAGAGAGACCAGAACACCCAAGGCTCTACAGAGCCCTGATTTCATTCTTAATTAATACAATTACACAGCTCTGAAGTGCTGCACTGGCTGCTTTCTGCCCACAATAATCACAGCAAGCTCTTCCTTTGGATCTGGCCATGATCTTCTCACTCCTTTAATTTCCCCCTCCTTCTGTTCTAATTCCCAGGAAACAGCCAGGAATGACACAAGACTCCACGATTTGTTTTGCTTTTCACTAAAATGAAGCTGTTTGGAAAAATCCTGCAGACATGGAGGGATATCCTCAGGAGGGGAGAGGATCATTTCACGTGGTGGGAATGAGGACAGAAAGAAAAGCTGAGAGTGCACTGAGACAAAAAAATCTGCATTAATTTGTCCTAAAAACCCCCAAACCCAACAAAAGCAGAGGACAAGAAATAACAGAGACCCACGTGGCAAAATAAAACAATTTGTCACCGACCTTAAAACTCATCCCCACACTCCTGATCCAGACCGACTGATCAGAAAACTTAAAAGTGAAATTATCAGCTGCCTTAAAGCCCTTGCTGAAGGGCAGGGAGCTGCTGGGGCCTCGCCTCTGGAGCAGCTCCCTGCCAGCAGATAATGGAGTGTCAATCCAAGGATCAAAGCAAGCCCTTCCCTGCTGGATCTGGGAATGAATTCTGGCCACAGCTCCAGCCCAGCCACTCCTGTCATCATCTGTCCCCCCTGCACTGCAGGAGGGAATGGGAATGGGAATGGGAATGGGAATGGGAATGAATCCTGAGCAGCCACACACCCTGCTCATCCCAGCTTGGGAGTTTGGATTTTAACATTCACAGCCTCTACAGAAAAGAAATCTTCGTGTTTTCCAGCAGAGAAGACACAAATCTCCATCAGTGTCCTCACCTGGTCACAAGTGATATTTTCAAGTGAAAATAGTGAAATTTTCAAGTGAAAATAGTGAAATTTTCAAGTGAAAACAGTGATATTTTCAAGTGAAATATTCTTTTTTTTTTTGTTTGTTTCCTGCTTCTCAGAGCTGCTGAGGAAGTCCATCCATGGTTTCCCAAACTGATCCATGGCATGAGGGGAGAACATCCAGCCCCTGTGGAATTCTGAGATAAAGCAGCTTTGTCACCAGGCACTAAAGGCACCACTAAAGGTTGTTTGCCATGCATATCTTGGATTTTTAAACAACTCAACCTTTCTGTCTCTGGGGTGTTTGCCTGGTTTCCCAGATAAATTCCAATTTTTTCTACAGAGAATAAATCTCTCCTGTTAACTGTTAACATGTCTCACTTTATCCAAGACTTTGGGACATTTAATTTGGCCAGGTTGGAACAACAGCTCTGCAGTTCCCTGTTGGATTTCAGCAAATGCTGATGACAAATTCCCTGATAAAATGAACAGAAACGTGGAGCAAATCCTACCTGGAAGGTGCCCCATGGTTCTTATCCTGGAGGGAGACACAGCAGCAGCAGCCAGGATTTGTTATTCCCAGGATTTGTTACTCCCAGGATTTGTTACTCCCAGGATTTGTTACTCCCAGGATTTGTTACTCCCTACCCTGTTCTCTTCTGCTCTGGATTTTTCAGGAATTCACAAATTCCTCTCTGAGGTTCCAGCTCAGCCTGGAGAAAAGGGGGAAATTCTGGCTCTGCACAACTCCCTGACAGGAGGGGACAGCCGGGGGGATTTGGGATCTGGGAACAGGGACAGGAGGAGAGGGAACAGCCCCAGGCTGGGCCAGGGGAGGTCAGGTTGGATATGTGGGAAAATTCCTTCATGGGAAAGGAATTGGGTGGAATCCCAATCCCTGGAGGGATTTGAAATAAATCCCTGTGGATGTGGCACTTGGGGACATTGGGCAGTGCTGGGGGAGCAGCTGGACTCGATCCTGGAGGGTTTTTCCAGCCTCAGGCATTCCCTGATTTTTTAATTTTTTTTTTCCAATTTGCCAAATCTGGCCTCTCCTCCCTGGTGAGGAGCTTCCACCTGGAGTTAACGTGGACCAAAGTGTTTGGATTCCCTGCAGGGTCAGCCCAACACCTGGATGCTCCCAAAATCTGCACTCCTGTCACCCTCCACAGGCTGCTTGGGACAGGGACATTTTCAGGAGCTGCCAGCAGGGAATAAACCCCAGCACGTTCAGCAAAGCTGAGCTCCCCAAATCCCTGCCAGCTGCAGAACCTGGGAAAAGGTTCATGATCCACCCCCGAGCACCAGCCTGGGGTGATCCAGCACTGCCCCAGAGCAGCTTTTGTAGGATCAGAGCATCCCCAGGGCTGGTCCTGCTCTGCTGAGCCATCTGTGACTTCTCAGGGCTGAGAGGAAGCTCGAGATAAGGAAATAAAGACATCAATGATGTCCCTGAGGACTTGCCCACACAGCAGTGCTGGAACGGAGCAGCGTTTCTGCCGCAGTGCTGAGCTCTCAGGAACTGGGAAATTGGGAAATGTTGGATTTATGGCTCCTTGTGCAATCCCACGGCTTGGCTGCTGAGGGAGGCGTTTCCTTAGGACCAGAGATTTTGTCAGCAGCAGAGAACTTTGTCCAACACCAGTCAAAATTAACTTCTATTCAATATCTCATCCATTTGATGCCAACTACATTTGGGGAAACTACCCCTCCTTTCGGGTTATGACTTACCTGGCCCTATTTGAAATAATTATTCCATTTCTGCCACTGATTATTGCTATACCGTGATTTAGTGCCCAGACCATTTTTATTTATCCTGCACTCCCCAGTTGGTTTCCCTGGATCTGACCCCTCAACCTCGGGCACACGGGACACACACAGAGTTTTCCAGCTGGGGTGAGGGCGATTCCACACACTCAGCATCCCACAGGGCTTTTCCTGCTCTCTGAGCAGCCTGAACTTCTCCTGGGAGTTCCTGGAATGGTTCAGCTCCACAAGCATTGGGGAAAAGAGGGAACGACCCATTCCCAGGGCAGGGCAGCATCGCTGTGAGGAGTCACATTAAAAATCCAGTGATCCCATTGCCTCCTCCTCCTCCTTGGCCAGCAATATCCTCCATGCCTTGGCACAGGTATTTTCCAAGGCAGAAGAGCTGCACAAATGTATGGGAAAGCAGATGGAGAGCAGAGGTGGAGCAGCAAAGGTTTAGATGTGAATTTGTGGGATGGTCATTCCAGCAGGAACCTGGAATTCAGCATTAAAGCCATTCCCTGTGTGCTGTCCCTCCCTGCCTTGTCCCCAGTCCCTCCCCAGCTCTCCTGGAGCCCCTTCAGGCCCTGCCAGGGGCTCTGAGCTCTCCCTGGATCCTTCTCCTCTCCAGGTGAGCACCCCCAGCTCTCCCAGCCTGGCTCCAGAGGGGCTCCAGCCCTGCAGCAGCTCCATGGATTCCTCTGGAGTCTCTCCAGCAGCTCCAGCTCCTCCTGCTGCTGTTCCCCAGGGCTGGGGCAGCTCTGCAGGTGTGGCCTCACCTGAGAGGGGCAGAGGAGCAGAATTTCCCCTCTCCTGCTGCCCAGAGTGACTCAGCAGGCTCTGGATCCCAGCACAGATGGGGCAGGTGGATTTTACCCACCCCACATCCTCCTCCCAGGGCTCCTCTCCCCCTCTTTGTGCTGGGACTGCCCCATCCCAGCTGCAGGGATTTGTGAGCAAAGGCAGCTGAGCTCCCATTGAAGGTTGTTTTTTTTTTTTTCCATGGATGGGATGTTTTGCCCATTCCCAGTGGCTCCACCTGAGCCACCCTCAGCTGTGCTGGGAATCCAAAGCCCAGCTTTGGACCCAGCCCAAGGCTCTGCCTCCCCCAGCTGGGGACGGACCCATCACTCAGTGGAGGGGACTGGGAAGCATCATCATCCTGGCTGCTCCAAAATGTGATTGGGTTTTTGAGAAACTCTGGAAATACCCAACAAACCCTTTGGATTTACACAGATATTCCCCACAGCTCCAACAGATGCAGATCCTGCTCCCAGCACAGCTCGTGGTTTATAAACCCACGTGTTCCTTATAAACCTAACAGAGATTTCTGCTTTTAAATTCTATTAAAATAACCCAAATTCTCCACACAGCTGAAGGTTACAGCACTGCAGAATCTTCCTCTGTGTCTCAAGGTCAAAATTCATTTACCAAGAGCTGCTGTTCCTTCTGCAGGAGCAGATAAACCACAAGATTTAGGGTAAAACTCAACAAATGAAGGCCCAGAACCAGCCCAACACCATTCCCAAATGTGTTGCACTGTTAAATGGGGAATAAAAGACACCACAGATGCTTCCAATAATTCCAGTTTTGAGTCAATTTTCCCTCCTTTGTCTTTAAGAGCTTTTGATGTGCAGCCCCAATATTGTGTCTCTCTCTGCTTTTAATAATTTTCTATTACCTCAGCAATAGAAACTGTCCTGCAATGGGCTAAACTTTAATCTGGGGGAGATCAAACAGGCAGAAATACGATGGGCTGGAGAGTGACCAACTTGGGGGCAATATTCTCTCTGCTCCTATATAAGATAGCCCACAGCAAGATAAAAATTGCTGCTTGGATTCCACAGACATCACATCTTTGAGAGGCTCCAGGCCCATGGAAAAGGAATTTTCCTGTTTTTCCCATGGATGTTCTGCAGCAGAACCAGCTGCTCCTTCCACCCCCTGACCACAGAACCATGAATTCATAAGGAAACACTGGTTAAAATATTGTACCACACAAGAAAGATGCTGTCATGGTTTTTCTGCAAATGAAAAATTGACTTTTTTTTTTTTTGTCTAGTGGTTTTGGAAAAAATATTGTGTTTTTTGTGCAAAAAATGTTTTTTACAGTAACTGTGTTCAAATGTCTCTTTTTGCTGGCTCGGGACTCTGCTTTAAAACCTCTGTGCTCACACCAGAACCACCTGGGAGCTTGGGCTGCACCATCAAATCCCTCAAATCAAATGGGATCTTGGGAAGGAATTGTTCCCTGGGAGGGTGGAATAGAATTCCCAGAGCAGCTGTGGCTGCCCCTGCATCCCTGGAAGTGTCCAAGGTGAGGCTGGAGCAGCCTGGGACAGTGGAAATTGTCCCTGCCCATGGAATGGGGTGGGATTTAAGGTCCCTCCCAAGCCAAACCATCTCCTTTGGATGCTCAACCCCCTTTAGAGGAGGCAAAGCCAAAGCTCAGACACCCCAAAGAGGCTGAACCCTGCCCAAAAGCCAAATTCCTCCTGATCAATGTGCAGGAACAAGAGTCAGTGGATGTGGGAGGTAAACACACATTGCAGAGCCTTGGATCCAGCAGGAGATTGTGCTTGGAGGGCTCTCCTGGCTGGGTTTGAGCTGTGTGGATGTTTCAGGGCTCTCCTGGCTGGGTTTGAGCTGTGTGGATGTTTCAGGGCTCTCCTGGCTGGGTTTGAGCTGTGTGGATGTTTCAGGGTGTCCTGGCAGGAAGGTTTGAGCTGTGTGGATGTTTCAGGGCTCTCCTGGCAATGTTTGAGCTGTGTGGATGTTTCAGGGCTCTCCTGGCAGACAGGTTTGAGCTGTGTGGATGTTTCAGGGTGTCCTGGCTGGGTTTGAGCTGTGTGGATGTTTCAGGGCTCTCCTGGCAGGGTTTGAGCTGTGTGGATGTTTCAGGGCTCTCCTGGCTGGGTTTGAGCTGTGTGGATGTTTCAGGGCTGTCCTGGCAGGGTTTGAGCTGTGTGGATGTTTCAGGGCTGTCCTGGCAGGGAGGTTTGAGCTGTGTGGATGTTTCAGGGCTCTCCTGGCTGGGTTTGAGCTGTGTGGATGTTTCAGGGTGTCCTGGCAGGAAGGTTTGAGCTGTGTGGATGTTTCAGGGCTGTCCTGGCTGGGTTTGAGCTGTGTGGATGTTTCAGGGTGTCCTGGCAATGTTTGAGCTGTGTGGATGTTTCAGGGCTCTCCTGGCTGGGTTTGAGCTGTGTGGATGTTTCAGGGCTCTCCTGGCAGGAAGGTTTGAGCTGTGTGGATGTTTCAGGGCTCTCCTGGTGAATGCAGATCACGGGACAAGGAAATGGAATTGAGGATTTTCCTGGAAATCCTTGTTCCTGCAAAGCAAGGCACAGATTCCCTCCTGACCATTCCTGAACAAACACATCCTGGTGAGTTTGGAGCTTTCCAGCCCCCATTTCTGCACAGGCAGCTCTGGGCTTTCCCTCTCCATCCAGAGAATGCAGAATTCCAGCCCAGTCACTCCTCTGTGGGAAAAAAAAGGATCCAAATCCCCATTTCAGGCTCTGCCTCAGTGGTCTTTAAATCAGCCAATACTTGTTCCCTTTTAGAGCAACACAACCAGCCTGGGGGGGATGAGGCTGTCCAGGCTGAAGGCTCAGTAAACACTGTTTATCCTGAGTTTTATTCCCAATCCTCCAGAGCTTCTCCTCCCAGCCAAGACTGTTGCATTTCCAACATCCTTGGCTGTGCTCTCTCCTTGAAGGAGGAAGGGATGGTGATTTAGCATCTGGAATATTCCCTCTCCCTTTGTTTGCCACAAAAGCAGCTTTCATCCCATGTCTGCATTCCCACCTGAGGAGCGATTCCTTCATTCCTGGCACCATTTATTTTCCACATTACCTCACCAGTTTCTTTCGGTTTTTCCCTCTCATCTCTCCCTGAGGAGTTCCTGCCTCTCTGTGTCAGCTCCCTTTGCATCAGGTGTGAGCCAGACTGTGATTTCAGCCTCAGAATTCCCAGATTTTCCTGCTGAGAGGGAGCTCTTCCCAAGGCTTTCCAGGTGTGCTGTTCTGAGCTGCTTCACATCTAAAAATACTTTAACCTCAAGGACCCAGCTTTGAAATAGAGGAAAAAAACCTCAAACTGAGCCGTGAGTGGTTTGAACATAAAAACCACAAAGTGTGTGAGGGATTATTTTATGATCCCACTGCTGCTCCTTAAGGATTAGGTTATTCCTAATTCCTGATTAAAGGATGCCTGGCTGATACCAGCTCAGCTTCCCTGGTAAGTGGGAGCCAGGGGAGGGAAATCCTTCCAGGTCCTTCAGCATGGAGGAAATGCCCATGTGTTGGTGGTAAAACAATGTTTTAATAAACAGCAGCATAAAATAATCAGTGTTTAATATCATCTCTGGCACGTGAAGTACAAAAATGCACATATCTCAATTATAAAATAGCCTTTGTTGTTACATTATTTTTTTTTTCATGCTTGCCTAATTGAAATGCCCGTAATTAACAACTCAATCATCAAGTAATACAGTGATTAAACGCATGCAGTGAAAACAAAGAAAGATATTTGTATAAGGTAGTGGCTGAGTATCACCATAATATATTTCAGGAACATCTACATCAGGGTAAAAATCAAAAGAAACAGCCCAAGTTATAAAATGCAGAGATGTATTTTCACTTCTGCTGTACAAAAACATCATCACACTTTTGTGCAAAAAGATAAAAATAAAGTCCTATTATACAACATTGTCAACTGAGCAAAAAGATTGTTTTTGTGGACAATAAAAATATTATTCAGTACAAAAAAAAGAGTCTGTGGAAAATGTACCGTACACAGCACGTGTGTAACTCATTAAAGTGGTTTCAAATGAAGAATCTCGATTGGTTCTACCTGAATGGGTTTTTTAATGACACAAATGGTGCATTTCTAAGTGGAAAATCAGCACTAATTCACATTATTAGACACAATTGCTATCGATGGATTTGCTGCCTGATGGAATGCGAGTCTCCCTTTTTCCAGGGTTACTGGAGTCAGAGTCACTGCAATGACACAATAAATATTCCTGGGAAAACTGATTGTCATTTAGAAAATCGTGGTTTGGCGCTTTTCCATTACACAGTTGCATAGCAACAAAAGGATACAAAATTCCTGCTTGAGCGACTAGGTCATGAAATGGTATCTTTGAAGAAGAATTTCAGGTTCTGAAATTAAAGCCCTTTAATTTCATTTCCTTTAAGGCAATTCCTTAAGAACTCCAGCTGTCCTTAGCAGCCAGCAGCAGATGAGGTCTGTAGACTGCAAGCTGATAACTCCAGCATTTGTGCTGTCACATAAATGACTTTTTTTTTTTTTTTTGGTCTGAATCTGAGCTCAGACTCCCAGCTAAACCAAAGACCAAAATCCCACCTGAAGTAATTGATTCAGCTCTCAGATCATACATTTGAAACACAACCCTCGACCGCAACATTTACAAATATTTTCCCCTATTGGCACTGAAATTGCACACCCAGATCTCCGAATCTTTGCATCTCCTAAAAAAAGAGACAAATATTAAAATACGGTTTTCAGTATTAGAAAAAAGTTCCTGTGATGTAAACCACGCCGGAGGTTTAAAAAGCTGCGAAAAGGCGTCGGATAAAATGTTTTTGTTTTTTAAAAAACCCCTCAAATTCCCTCTTTGTGTTGTCGGTGGCGTTTGGAGGGACGTGGCCGAGGCTGAGGATTCCCACCAGGAGGATCTGTGTGCTTGTGCCTGCCCATCCTGGCGAGCAGTGAAACTTCACAGAAGACACTTTTGCTGCAACGTCTGTCCAACAACAACAACAACAACAACAAACGACCAGAAAAGGATCTTTAATAAAATATTTGAATAGAAAAAAAAAAAAAAAAATCATCTTTCCTCCCCCTTCCGTGTGAAGAGTCCTATTTACAAAGGCCTCGCGTATTTACAACTCCGCCGAAATCACCGACTCGTTGGGTCCGTGCATGCTGGAGTCCCCCAGCAGGGAAGACTGCTTGGAGTCCATTTTGTAGGGTTTTTGAGTTTTACTGCCGAACACCGCCATGCCCATGCCCGCGGGGTGGCTGGGAATGGCCATGTGGGACAGCAGGGGAATGTTGGCTTCCTGGTTGGAGCCCGAGGACGGCAGGCTGGTGACATGGCCCGTGCTGGTGGAGCCGCTGGCGCTGCTGGGGGAGCGGCTCTTGGGAGGGGGACAGTGCTGGATGACCCTGGCGGGGCCCTGCGGGGCGTAGTGGGGCGCGGGGAAGGCGGCGTAGCCCGGCGGGATGGGGAAGCCGTTGATGGGGATGTAGCGCTGGTTCTGAGCCAGCGGCGGCCCCATGAACCCCGCCAGCTGGCCCTGGGGGATGCCCTGAGCTGGGAACATGTAGTTGGGGTACCTGGGGTTGCTGAGGTTGCTGACGGGGCTGGCGCTCAGGGATGTGGTCTGCGTGGTGGCGTTGCCCCCCGAGGGCGTGGTGGAGCTGGTGTGGCTGGACAGGCCCTCCCAGGAGCGCAGGCGGGCGTGGATCTCCTTGAAGCGCGGCCGGCGGGAGGGCAGGTCGTGCCAGCACTCCGTCATCAGGCTGTACATCCTCGGGGGACAGTCCTCGGAGCACGGCAGCAGCTGCCGCTTCCGGATCATCTCGATCACCTCCTGGTTGCTGAACCCGTAATAGGGCTGGAGGCCGAAGCTGAAGATTTCCCACAGCACCACCCCGAAGGACCAGATGTCGGAGTCGGAGGAGAACTTGCCGTACATGATGGCCTCGGGCGGCATCCAGCGGATGGGCAGCAGAGACTTGTTCTGCACCCTGTAGTAATCAGCCGAGTAAATCTCCCTGGAGAGCCCCAGGTCGGAGATCTTCACGTGGAGCTGCTCCCCGATCAGGATGTTGCGGGCCGCCAGGTCCTTGTGCACGAAGAAGTGTCCGGCCAGGTACTCCATGCCGGCGGCGATCTGCACGGCGATGTGCAGGAAGTCGCCGTGGTCCAGGCTGGATTTGACGGTGCCGTCCTCGTCGCTGCTGCAGCCGACGTCGGAGTGGGGCGAGCGCATGACCAGGAACTCGTGCAGGTCGCCCTGGTTGGTGTACTCGAACAGGAGGCACACGGGCTGCTCCTGGGTCACCACCCCCAGCAGGCACACGATGTTGGGGTGGTGCAGCTCGGCCATCAGCGACGCTTCCTGCTGGAATTCCGCCCACTGCTGGGGGTTGTTGAAGTCCTTGAGGGTCTTGATGGCCACGAGCTGGGCGTGGTCCATGCCCGGCAGGTACAGGTGGCCCTTGTAGATCTTCCCAAAAGCGCATTCCCCCAGCTCCTCCATGAAGCGAACGGCGGAGAGCGGCAGCTCCTTGGCTTTGCTCTGGTGAGGGGGGAAAACACCGGCGACACATCAGCACTGAAAACACCCAGGGCACTTGTGAAAGGGAAATCTCTCCGTGCAGGACGTGTGGCAGCCAAGGAGATGCTCACAACGATTCCCCCGCAACAGCAGGATCCAAATGGATCACCACGATCCAAAGGGTAACAGAAGGAATTCCTTCCCATCCTCCCCACTAGGTCAGATACAAGTACTGGATCCCAATATATGCAGGAACCATCGGCATCTCGGCACTTGGCCCTGGGCATTGCTGTACTTCTGATTGAATGTGACTAATTTCAGGAATTGAAGCAATTCCCATGCTCTAAGAGGTCCATGAAATGTTTTTTGAGGCAGGCCTTGGAGTTTTAACAGGGAAAAAAAAATGGTTTTGTTTTAAAAACCGTGCCCTTGGAGCCAATTCTCCCTTGACTTTGCTGTTAACCCTTGCAGGTAGAGCAGAGTCTGTTTCAGTTCCCACTATTTCTGTTCCATCCTGAAACTCTGACAGTGAGTTTCTCAAAGGAGAAAGGCAAACCTTTTAAACATTTATTGCCCTTTGGTGTGCAGATATTCACTCCTGGGCCATAAAGAACCTGGATTATTCCCAACTTCCACTTGTGCTTGTAACACCCAAACCCACTCGTTTAGGGCCCTCAGTAAATCCACAGGTAGTAATTTAAGGTTAATGAGTTTGGGATCTAGGTTCTGTAAATTAGTGTAAACATTGCCATTTGCATTCCTGAAATCATGCAAGGCCAGCTTTCCAGTGGCAGTGTGGGAAAAAAACTGACATTTCAAATAATCATGGGAAAAATGCTGTTTTAGCATGAATTAGTTCTAATTGTATTGATCACTTACTACTTTTAGACAAATACTGCAATAATAATAATAATAATGATAATAATAATAATAATAATAATAATAATAATAATAATAATAATAATAATAATAATAATGCCATTTAAGCAGGCAGCCCAGTAGACTGCACAGTGATGGCAGGAAATTAGCTATATTGTTGAGGAACAGATGGTTTATATTACCCAAATCCTTTAGGCTAAAACTTGTTTAGGTCTGGCATATTGTAAATTATATTTTAGTAATGAAAGTGAAATGACCTCTGTCTGACCTGAGCCTGGGTCTGTCTGTTTGAACCAACAGAGTGGAAAACTGGGGGAAGAAAATGAAGTCATAAAGTTTTGGCAGGAAGGGCTCATTTGGAGTGAAGCAGTTGTAAATCTGCTCAGCTTTTGTTTGACAAGTATTTGTCACACACGGGTGTCCAAAATGTAGGGAAGTGTAAAATACACAAGAGGCAGCAGGTCAGGGGAGAGGGAAACCCACCCCTTCCACCTCTTCTGCAGCTCCAGGACAAGATGTCCTTAATTTATTATATTTTTGAAGGCAATTAAAATCCCTTAAAACTGCAGGAAATGCTAACATTCCTATTTATCCAAGCAAACAACTGCCTCAGTGGGAGCTTGAAGCTTAAATGTGTTTTCACCCAAAGCTGACATCAATTTTAAAAATAAGATTCCATTTCCTTTCCTTGAAAATATTGTTTGAAAGGCAATCAAAACACTGGAGACAGGGAGAGCTGGCTTTCCCAGTGGGAAAATCCTGAATTAGCATAAATAAAATGAAAATATTCTTGCAGCACATGACTTGCAAATTGAAAGGAAAGAGAGTGGTCAATATTTCCAAACACTTGCAGGAATTTCTGCTTTCCTGTGCTGTGTGTCTCAGCAGGAAAGGTGGGAATTGCATCCTCAATAAAAGGATGCTGGCATTCCCATTACCTTCACTTTAGCCAGGACTGAACCCCAAATTCCCAGCAGAACAGGGAGCAACTCCAAATTTAACAAAATATTCCAGGAGGTTGGATGCAAGATGCAGTTTGGACACTGACTTTATTAACAGGTTTTTTTTCCTGCTACCAACATTTTGAGATAAAGCTACTCCAAGCTGTACAGGAAAGCTGGAATTGGGAACTTCCAAGGAAAGTGAAGATAAATTCACCAGGCCAGTGTGTGTGGGATTGAAATACAGGGTTTTTTCACAATAAAACGCTTCAAAAGAACAAAGCCCACCAAATTCCAAATGAACAAAGCCCATAAAGGTCTTGAAGAACCATAAAATATCCTGAGCTGGAAGGATCAAGAGCCTTGACATGGTGTGAAACACAGGGAAAATATTTTTTCCAGGGAATTCCTGTGCCTGTGGATGACAGGAGGCATTTCCAGCCCTGCCCTGGGTGACACAGCCAGCTCTGCACATTCCACCAGGAAATCAGGGCCACGAGGCTGATCACATTTAAATCAAAATTTTAAGATTTTTAAAATTCTTCCTGAACGTGGGGCTGTGGTGAAGCCAAACACCAGCAGCAGGAGCTGTGCTGCAGGCAGAGTTTTGGGGCTGTTTTGGTCATTTCTGCTTTTAACTGAGGCCGTGGGTAAGCCTGAAAAGCCAAGGAACAAATCTTTCCAAAGGTGATTTTTAGCTGAGTGAAAGGTGACAGATGAACTGAGCAGAGCCATGAAAAGCTCTCCTGAGGAAATGCCGAATCACTTCTTTACCTGCATTACTCCCTCACTTAAACGAGGTGTTTTAGAGATGCTTCAGGAAGGGCTTCCTTGCTTTATCACACAAAAACTCCATTATTTCTCCAGAGAACACAGGAATTACCCCCTTGGCCCAGCACACGCTGCTGCTGCTGCTGCTGAGAAAACCCTCCCAACAAAAACCACACAAATCACAAGGCTGGGAACCACCTGAATATTTCAGTGCTGGGTTGTTGGAGGCATTTCCCTCCCTGCCTGTGGAGACAGAGAGTGTGGGAGCAGAAATTTGGGTTTACCTTTGGTTTGTAGGCGTTGAGCATGGACATCTCCACGTTCTGCCCCCGGACGTGTTTTGGCTGCCTCTGCACTGGAGGGGATGAGGATTTCTGGTTGTTGCGACAGATGCAGATGAAAAAAAAGAGCAAGGCTATGGCCAGGGGGATGGTGACACTTGGCACCAGGATGTACAGGATTTCCATTTTGTTCTTTTCCTTGGAATCCTTGTAATCTGGTTCAGAAAGAAAAAAAACAAAAAAAAAACCAACAAAGGAATGAAGCGTCTCACAGAGTCAAACACATCCCTGGGTCAGCTAAAAGGGTTAAAAAGAATAAAACATCCTTTTTATCTTGCTGAAATCCACTTTAATGCTGTTTTATTACATTAATATTAAATGGAAAAATTATTTTGTGGAGTAACAGTTCTGTGAGGACACACAGGAGCTGTCCCTGTCAGGTCAAACCTACTGATGGGCAGGAAACAGTGGAATGCTGTGAGCTGGCCTTGGCTTGGGCTGAAATTAAGTCTTGGCTTAACAGAGATCCACAGAAAAGGGAATTTTTAAAGCACCTTATGGAAGAAGCTTGTGGAAGGTGCCCTTCCCACAGCAGCGAGTTGGAACTAAAAGATTTTTAAGGTGTCTTCCATGTCAGACCATTCTATTGGGAATACAAACTCCTTATTTTGAGACAATTTAAAGGAGGACACTCTGGATCGAGCTGCCCCCCTTTAAAGGTTCAGCCATTCCTTTTCCACCATAAAGGAATGGACCCAAGCGGATGGAAGTGAAAAAAGAACAGTTCAGTAGGACAGAAGCAGGCAAGCAGTGTGGGTGCCAGGAAAGCTGGGGCAGGGATGAGAGGGAGGAATCTGCAGGATGGTGGAACACGGTCCAAAGGCTCCCTGCAATCCCTGCTCCCTCTCAGGGCTCTTCCCAGAGATTTTGGAAACAGGATCCTGTCCTTGTCACTGCCCAGGGTACCCAGCCCTGCATCCCCTGCATGGCTCCGCCTTCCCGGGAAACGCTGCAGGGGGAGAAGCAGCGGGAGAGGAGAGAGGAGTTGGGAGGAGCTCAGGGAGCCCCCGCTGGGATGACAGGGACAGATCCTCCATCCTGAGAGATCCAGGGACAGGGACAGATCCTCCACCCTGAGAGATCCAGGGACAGGGACAGGGACAGATCCCCAATCCTGAGAGATCCAGGGATAGGGACAGATCCTCCACCCTGAGAGATCCAGGGACAGGGACAGATCCCCAATCCTGAGAGATCCAGGGACAGGGACAGGGACAGATCCCCAATCCTGAGAGATCCAGGGATAGGGACAGATCCTCCACCCTGAGAGATCCAGGGACAGGGACAGATCCTCCACCCTGAGAGATCCAGGGACAGGGACAGATCCTCCACCCTGAGAGATCCAGGGACAGGGACAGATCCTCCACCCTGAGAGATCCAGGGACAGGGACAGATCCCCCATCCTGAGAAATACAGGGACAGGGACAGATCCTCCATCCTGAGAGATACAGGGACAGGATAGATTCCCCATCCTGAGAGATCCAGGGACAGGGACAGGGACAGGGACAGGGACAGGGACAGGGACAGATCTCCCATCCCAAGTGCTCCTGGCAGAGGGACAGGGACAGGCTCATATCCCCCATCCAGGAGCATTGCCAAGGTTTAGGGTGGAATTACAGCCGGATGAACTGTCTCACTACAGGGGAACTCAGGATCCCGGAGCCCAGGCTGTTTCCAAGGGAATTGGGAATGCCTGAGGCTGCCTTAGGGACTCTGGGAGGACGGGGAATGTTTTATTATCCCTGCAGGGTCACTCCAGTTTGTTTGTCTGTGTTTTCCAGGCTGGATTTGTACAAGTGCTTAGCGGCCCACACAGATCTCTTTTATGCACTTCATTAAACATGAACTTGATCTGAAGCTTGGGCTCGACTCAAATTGTGACAGAGGCAAAGTTCAAATGGTTCTGGATGTCACTTTGCATAACCCCTCTCCTCTTTCAGGCTCACGCTGTCCTCTGCTCTCCCCACGCTCCTCTCTGATCATTCCTCTCTGATTAAGTTGTGCCATCTGGTTTTTAATTGAGAGGAGAGGTAGCCCAAATATTCCTACAGCCTTTGGGAAACAGGAGAGGACTAAAGCACCATGGCCAGGACATTCTCCTTGTTCCCAGAGAGGCAGGGATTCACACACTGCCCTTCCCAACCTTCTTAGGCTTGGCTTTGCTAAGCCTCATGCTCGAATTAGCCCGTGTTTCACATCTCCCCACAATCAGGTTGACAAACTCCTGATGAAATAAATCTCTCCCAGCTTGTGAGATACAGTTGAAGAAAGGAAAAGAAAGCAGCAGCACGAGGCAGAGGGAGACCTGGGCACCAGTTCATCACCTGAGCTATTCCAGTCAAAAGCAATTATTATTCTTATTAAGTAGCAGCCCCCCGCTGTGAAGCCTCATTAGGTTAATGGGCTTCTTGGGAGCCACCCTAATTAAATCCATTTCCCATCTAGGCATGTCCTGGTGAGGCAGAATGCACAATGCTGATTAAAATGGGCCTGAAATGGCTCTTTCAGCCAGTGCAAAACCGGCAGAATGCAAGTCCCACACAGAATTCTGGTTTTAATATGCAGATTAGCACTTAACAATTCAATTACTGCTCACCTGATCCCAGCTCTGTTTGTATTTAGAATAATAAAGCCACAGAACAACGAGTACCATTTAAGGCAGCAGTGAGAGGTTTTGGCAATTAAAACCTTTGTCAGGAATTCTCCAGCTCAGCCAGCCTATCTCAGTTATTATCAAGCAAAGCTTGAAAATCAGAGAATTTGGCTCCAAAAAAAGTTCTGGTATCCCAGATCAAAAGCTGAGTTAGGCCTGGCATCTCAGAGCCCAGCTAGAGGGGACTGGCACAAAAATCTCCAGCATAGTTTTTTGTTATTTCTGTTGAAATAACAGCAGAAGAGATACAGGATTTGAAAAGTGTGGGGAAAATCACAGAATTGTTGAGGTTGGGAAAGCCCTCAGAGATCAGCAAGTGCAACTCTTAAACCAGCACTGCCAGCACAGTTCAGGCCTTGTTTAAAAAACAGAGGTGAGATCCTCTAAAATAGAATTGAAGTTAGTGTTTACAGAACTGCCCTGGCTGCATTTTGGGTTTGCAAAATGAACAAAAAGGGAGACTCAGCTCTCATTTGATCCTGCTTTTCAGAGACCTGGGGGGAAGTGAATGGAAGACCTGAAAAAATGTGTCCTAATTTCTACATCTATAACAATATAACAATATTGATTACAGGCCAAGGAAAAAATACAGCTATTTGCATGGACACACCAGAAATGCACCCAGAAATGTTATGGAAATTCAAAGTTTCACACAAAATTTGATGCTGCCTACAAGTTGTCACAGTAACATTTACCTTTCCCCTTGGAAATGAGATACCTTTGATGTTCCTGCTCCATAGCCAGAACCAAATTAAATTTTTTCTGGTTATGGTTATGAACATTCCTGCAGTGAGACATGTTCTGAGTCTGCTCCAAAGTCTTTTTCAATTAATGGAAAGATGGGAATCGATGCCAAAATGGGATCTAAATTATGTTCTTACTGAAAGGGGAGATCAGGGGGAAGGCAGATAGTCTGGGCTCTATCACTGCATCTCAAACCCTCTCCCTATTTTTGGGCCCCTCACAAGAAGAAAGCCATGGAGGGGCTGGAGTGTGTCCAGGGAAGGGAATGGAGCTGGGAAGGGGCTGGAGAATCCCTGAGGGAAATGGGAAGGGGCTGGAGAATCCCTGAGGGAAATGGGAAGGGAATGGAGAATCCCTGAGGGAAATGGGAAGGGGCTGGAGAATCCCCTGAGGGAAATGGGAAGGGGCTGGAGAATCCCTGAGGGAAATGGGAAGGGGCTGGAGAATCCCCTGAGGGAAATGGGAAGGGGCTGGAGAATCCCCTGAGGGAAATGGGAAGGGGCTGGAGAATCCCTGAGGGAAATGGGAAGGGAATGGAGAATCCCTGAGGGAAATGGGAAGGGAATGGAGAATCCCCTGAGGGAAATGGGAAGGGGCTGGAGAATCCCTGAGGGAAATGGGAAGGGGCTGGAGAATCCCTGAGGGAAATGGGAAGGGGCTGGAGAATCCCTGAGGGAAATGGGAAGGGAATGGAGAATCCCCTGAGGGAAATGGGAAGGGAATGGAGAATCCCTGAGGGAAATGGGAAGGGGCTGGAGAATCCCTGAGGGAAATGGGAAGGGGCTGGAGAATCCCTGAGGGAAATGGGAAGGGGCTGGAGAATCCCTGAGGGAAATGGGAAGGGGCTGGAGAATCCCTGAGGGAAATGGGAAGGGGCTGGAGAATCCCTGAGGGAAATGGGAAGGGGCTGGAGAATCCCTGAGGGAAATGGGAAGGGAATGGAGAATTCCCTGAGGGAAATGGGAAGGGGCTGGAGAATCCCCTGAGGGAAATGGGAAGGGAATGGAGAATTCCCTGAGGGAAATGGGAAGGGGCTGGAGAATCCCCTGAGGGAAATGGGAAGGGAATGGAGAATCCCTGAGGGAAATGGGAAGGGAATGGAGAATCCCTGAGGGAAATGGGAAGGGGCTGGAGAATCCCCTGAGGGAAATGGGAAGGGGCTGGAGAATCCCTGAGGGAAATGGGAAGGGAATGGAGAATCCCTGAGGGAAATGGGAAGGGGCTGGAGAATCCCTGAGGGAGCTGGGGGGGCTCAGCCTGGAGAAAAGGAGGCTCAGGGGGAATTTCTGGCTCTGCACAATTCCCTGACAGGAGGGGACAGCCGGGGGGATTTGGGATCTGGGAACAAGGAACAGGGACAGGAGGAGAGGGAACGGCCTCAAGTCACACCAGAGGATGTTCAGATTGGACATGAGGGAAAATTTTGTCACTGAAAGAGTTATCCAGCTTGGCACAGCAGTGCTGGAGTCTAAAAAGGAATTTGAAAAGGGATTTAAAAGCTGTGTGGATGTGGCACTTGGGGACATGAGGCAGTGGTGGCCTTGGCAGTGCTGGGGTGGTTGGACTCGAGGGCTTTTTCCAACCTAAACAATTCCACGTTTCCATGATTTAATTTGCCCTAAGGATTTGTACTGATTGGAACAACAACCTGGAAAGTCAGGAACACCTGAGCTGGCAGTGCACAGCCACTCCCCAGGAAATGATTTTCATGCCACCACTTTGTCACTGCAGGGGCAGCAAAGTGACCTTAGAGGAGGGTCAGCCAGCCTTTCCTGCAGCTCTGCCCCCAGGGACTCACCAAGGACACTGTGTGCACCAAACCCATCCCCAGGGACTCACCAAGGACACTGTGTGCACCAAATCCTTCCCCAGGGACTCACCAAGGACACTTTGTGCCAAACCCTTCCCCTTTTTGCCCCCAAACTCCAACCCAACCCAACCCAGGCCTTACCACAGGCCGGGACATCGCAGAGCTCCGACTTGAAGTTCTCATCCAAGGTGAAGCACCACGGGGCATCCTTCTGGTTGCCGGGGTTCCTGCAGTAGGAGTGGCCCCCGTTGAGCTCGGGGTACCTGGCAGCAGTGAAGGTGTGTGTGTGGGGGTACTGAGAGTTCCAGGGCTGGCACTGCCGCCCCGAGCGCGTCACGCTCACCGTGCCCCGGTAATCCACGCCCGTGCTGTTGTAGCACCTGTGATCTGCAAGGACAAACAACACTGAGGAGTGTGGAGGGATGGGAGAGAGGGAAAACTCTTCCACGGCCATCTCACTATAGTAGGGCCCCAGTTGGTCTGTGGGTTAGAGAGGGTTAATGAATGAGATTTGTTTCGAGAAGTTTTCTCTGACCAAGGGTGTTGGCATGGAGAGAGGAGAGGAGAGGAGAGGAGAGGAGAGGAGAGGAGAAGAGAAGAGAAGAGAAGAGAAGAGAAGAGAAGAGAAGAGAAGAGAAGAGAAGAGAAGAGAAGAGAAGAGAAGAGAAGAGAAGAGAAGAGAAGAGAAGAGAAGAGAAGAGAAGAGAAGAGAAGAGAAGAGAAGAGAAGAGAAGAGAAGAGAGAGAAGAGAAGAGAAGAGAAGAGAAGAGAAGAGAAGAGAAGAGAAGAGAAGAGAAGCAGGGGGAAAAAAATCCCACAGCTGTGGAAAGTATTTTTAGAAATGTTCTGGGAAGAATAGGGATGGAGAGTTTTCCACCAATGACTGCTATGTTGACTAACTGTGACCAATAAGAAATTATAAACTGTATAGAGGGTATAAAAGTTGGTGCAAAATTGTAATAAATAGATATGAGGCTCCTAAGGTATAGTGTGCCCTTTGTGTGTTGTGCCTGCCTACACAGTGACATCTCCCCACCAGGAAATCCATGGAAAGGGTCCAGCTTTCACTGGGTGATGGTCCCAAGATACTCCCAAGCACATTGGAAGCTGGGTTGCAAAAGCAGGACCTTTAACTGCCAATTAAACTCTTCACTAATAGCCCAAGGGAAGGTTGAGGTGCCTCAGGGATTCAGGCAACAGAGACACCTAAGATACAAGCAGGGATCCACAACCACATCCTTGAGTCCTGCAGGGACTCAGCTCTGGTGAAAATATTTTTATTCTGTCGGTTCTTGAAAAGCAAAACTGAAACGTGAGCTGAAACAACGGCAGCAGGCAGCGCTGGCACAGCAGCACCTTTCCCATGGAACAGCAGCCATTTCCCACTTACTTTTATTGATGGGATCAGCCATGGGGATGCCGATGCGGATGCAGTTGGCAGCCTCGGGGCTGTCGGGCTGGGGCAGATCCTCACAGTTGGGCAGCTTCAACCTCATCAGGATCATGGGGTTGGACCTGGCAAAGATGTACTCGGTCTGGCAGAGCACGTTCTCCAGGATCTCACACTCATCCCGGCACAGATCCCGAGGTTTGGGAGCAGAGGAGGTCTCGTCACAGTAGGGGAAGGCGTAGTGGCACAGGGAGGGGATGGCAAACTGGGAGCATTTATCCGACAGATGGCTCGAGGTGCCGATCATGGTGAAGGCAGCTGCAAAAAAAAAAATAATAAAAAAAAAAAATAAAAAACCACACCAGGTTTTCAGGTTTTCACTTGGCAATGTTTTCCCTGTGCTGCTGTTGCCTTCCCGGTAAAACCCTCGCTCCCCACTGCAGGTGATGGACGGGAATGCTCAGCACTAATTACACTGGAGGTTATTAACCATGCTGATTGCACTGACAAGGGAAAATACGTCAGGTTTGCATCACGGCATTGTCTTGGTTTAGTTTGATTTCTGGCCAATGCACCAATAAATGTTATAGTTTAGGTTTGTTACTTTCAATATACTCATTTTTTTTGTTGTGAGATAGAATTAGGAGCAAAAGCAAGGCAGAATTGATCCAAACTGCTAAGCTTATTGCCCAACCCCCAAACATTATTGTTCCTTTAATTATTCCTTCAATTATTCCTTCAATTACTCCTATAATTATTCCTTTTATTTTCCCTTTTTTTCCTCCCAAATAACTTAGAATAATTTACAAATTCATGTAGTATTTGGAAGCCCAACAGGTAAACCCCAAATTCCTGCACTGGTTCCTTCGTGGAAGGTGACAACTTTCATACAATCCCAAAGAATTTTGCAAACTAAATGCTGGAAGATTATGAACTGGTGGCTCCACATTGCCTTTCTTGGGGAAATAAAGCCTTTTTTTCTTTTTTTTTTCAATGCTGGCAGTGTTTGGAGACAAAGAGAGAAGAGAAATTTGGGATATTCTGACAGCAAGAAAAAAAATTCTATCTGAATATAGAGATGATTACCAGGGCTAGGATCAGGCCAAGTTAATTTATATGAAAAATAGAGAACATCATGATATCTATGATATCTGTGAATTCAGCAACCCCATCAGGACATCCCACAAAAACAATGGCAACTGGTTCTCCCCTAAACCCCAAGGAAAACCACAACTTGCTGCATTTTTTATGCAGCTTTTCCCAGCACCTGAATTATCCCAGACACTTAAAATCAACTAAAGCTGCTCCCCCTTTGCTTTCAAAACCTGCTGGGGAAACAGCAGCACTGAGTCTCCCAGAAGCTGGAAACACACAGCCCCTTCTCCTTGAAAAATCTTTTTTTTTAGGTGTTTTGGGATGAGCTGGAGGAGCAGACACACCCAAACAAACTCATGGCAAGAGGGAATAAAGCCCAAAACAAAATAACATTGCTGTTCATAAAACTCCAGCAGCTTTTTGGGAGCAGGTAACTCAGTGAGGAAGCAGCCAAGGAGTTTTTACTCACCTGTAATCTGATTTTCTATTTCCCCCTGCATGTGCAAGGACTCCATGTAGATGGTTCTGTTCCCAATGAAGCGGGCACAGGCAATGCCCCTGTAAGGTTGGCAAAACCCATCCTCCTCATACTCATCCCTGAAATCAGCCAGAAACATTCAATCGTGACTGTAAAATATTGAAAGCAATTAGGATTACTTCCTTCTATTCCACAAGGTCTTGAATATTTGTTTGTTTAAATCAACCCCCCTTCATCTGCCTGGTAAAAAGTGGCATTTCAGCTTAGCCAAAATATACATGAATGTTGTATGAAATGAGTGCTTCTAAGGCTCTGCTCAGAAATACACCCAGCCTTGATTAGAAGAGAAATATAAACTGCCTGGAAAAATAGGATTGATGTTTATTTAAAGCAGCTAACACATAGTTTTCTATTTTTGAACCAAGCTTAATATTGATAAACACAGCAGGAAGAGTCATGCAAGCAGAATTTAAAGTGTATATAGAAAATCCAACCTCTGCCAGCACCCATAGCCTGGAAATAGGAAATGTTTGCTCAGCCTTCCATGTGTGGTAACATTTGGTGCTAAAACAGAACCAAAACTGAGACAGGAGTTCAACAGACACGTTTCTTTCATTAGGTGCTTTCTTTTAGGCAATATAGGAGACATTTAATCCAGAAATCCAGATGGGAAATGATCTGCCAATGCTCTTCAAACAAAGTAAAGAAAGGAAATTGCTGAAGAGCCAGGCAGACACGGGGTGTTTTGAATAATCAGCACTGACCAAGGGGTTTTAGTGGGGTTTTGAGGAGGGGTTTTAGGACATGATCCCTGAAATCCCAACTGCATCAATCAGCCCTTCCAGTTCCTTCCTTTGAGGATCCACTCTATTTTGCACTGAGATTTTTGGGATGAATTTTCTGCACAGACACCTCGGCCCTGCTTGAGGTCCCAGCAAAAGGAGGTGCTTGATGAAAATTTGCTGGTTTTTTTTTTTTTTTTTTGTTATTCCTGCCCAGCCCAGCCCAGTCAGCTCCTCAAATTCGGATAAATGATACAGGGATACCCCTGGGGATGATGACAGCCGGGTAGGGAACAAGTTCCTTCCTTTGTGTGTGTGCAGAACTCTCCCTCCCCCAGATACAGAAAACCCAACAGTGCAATCACACTACGCCTTAATAAGGGAAAAAAAAAAAAAAATCAGAGCTTTTTTTAATCAACTCTGCCATTAAGTTTAACAAAAGCCACTTTCATCCCCTCCTGAAGACCTTGGAAATGCAAATTCCACGGGGGCTCTTTGAAGTCTCCCATTCTTTGTGCGCCGCTCCCAGCCCCGGCTAATGGGATTAGCGGGGAAGAAGCGCTGGGATCGCCTTCCAGGACATCCCAAACATCCCCCGGCACCGCCGGGCTCCCGGAGCAGCGTCCCGGGATCCCCGCAGCGCTCACAGGGAGAAGCCAAACCCCAGGGATTAAAGCGCAGTAATTGATGAGTGTGAAGGAGAAGGGGTGGGAAAGAGGGATGGGAGAGATGGAAAACTCCTCCACGGTCATCTCAGCACTGGGAAATCCATGGAAAGGGTCCAGCTTTCACCGGGTGATGGTCCCAAGATATTCCCAAATATTGGAACACCAAATTCCTTCACTTTTGGGTTGCAAAAGCACGGCTCATTAAACTCTTCATTAATAATTAAGGGAAGGTTGAGGTGCCTCAAGGATTCAGGTAACAAAGACACCTGAGATGCCAGCAGGGATCCACAACCACATCCTTGGCTTCCTGCAGGGACTCAGCTCTGGTGAAAATATTTTTATTCTGTCGGTTCTTGAAGAGCAGAACTGAAACCTGAGCTGAAAAAAACCCCAACAGCGACTGCAGGCTCTGGAGTTAATCTTCTCATCATTAAATGCCCAGATAGCATATTACTAATTAACTGATTATTATTATTTTATGGAATTATAAGATCATAGAATCCCTAAGGTTGGAAAAGGCTGCTAAGATCGAGTCCAACCATCCCCAGCACTGCCAAGGCCCCCACTGACCATGTCCCCAAGTTCCATATCCACAGGGATTTTAAATCCTTCCAGGAATGGGGACTCCACCACTGTGCCAGTATCTTACCAGCCTTTCTATGAAGCAAATTTCCAAAATATCCAACCCGAGCCTCCCCTGGGCCAGCCTGAGGCCATTCCCTCTCTTCCTGTCCCACTTCCCTGGGAGCAGATCCCAAATTCCCCCGGCTGTCCCATCCTGTTGGGGGTCCCCTCCAAGCCCCTTTTTCTCCAGGCTAAATTTATCATGGAATTTCACTCAAGGATTCCACAGAGGCTCCCTTTGGAGGGAAGGACACTCAGCAAGGATGGGCAGCGAGCAGGGACACCGGCTCACCTTGGCTGGAAATCCCAGAGGAGCGGGATTTTGCAGATAATCTCAAGAGAGGAAGATGAGAGTGAAAGAGGAAGGGCCAGGATGTCACCAGCTCTGCCCTGGGGCTGCATCCAGGGAATTCACACAGGGAAAATTGCAGATTAGTAGCTCATGAGGAGCAGGAACCAGTTAGGATTGTTTTGGAAATCAGCTGCATAATGGGGCAGAAAGGTGAAACAAATGAAAGGAACAGGAGCACCAGGGTATGACAGAGGGACCCGGGGACTCCGTGGTCCCCTAGACTCTGCTCCGGGGCTCATGGGGACAAAAAAAGGGCTGTGAGGTTCCTCTATGGAACAGCAGCTCCCTGAGCAGTTTTGGGGAGCTCTCCCAAACCCTTTCCCACGGAACAGATGCTGCCGAGGTGATCGCCCTCTGCTTTCCACACACTCCATCCAAACCCCACCCAAACCCAGAGCCCGACCCGAAACCCACAAAAACCTGAAGGGTTCCCGCAGCTGAAACACATCCCGCACCTCCTGCTGCCCCCTGGCAGCGCTCTGCCTTTAAATACAGCTATTTTCAGGTTTGGCTTTAAACACATTCATGGCGTTTTGGCTTTCAACACGGCAATCCGTTTCTGCTTTTAAACACAGCGATCACTTTTTGATTTTAAACGCACCGATCAGTTTTTGGCTTTAAACGCAGCTATTATCAGGTTTGGCTTAAACACACCTATCGGTTTTTGGCTTTAAACACAGCAATCGGGTTTTGGTTTTAAACACAGCTATCGGTTTTCGGCTTTAAACACAGCAATCGGTTTTTAGTTTTAAACACAGCTATCGGTTTTCGGCTTTAAACGCAGCAATCGGGTTTTTTTGTTTTAAACACACCTATTTTGGCTTTAAACGCAGCTATTTATCAGTTTTTGGCTTTAAACACAGGTCTCGGTTTCTCGGGATCAAGGCTGAGTCCGCATTCCTTTCCCCAGCCCGTGTTTGGCATCCCTCACCTGCCCTGTGTGAGGGATCCCCGCATCCCTGCTCGGATGTGTTCCTGCTCCTTCATCCTAATCCTGCACAAGGAAGGCTCCAGCAGGATGGAAATTAAGCCTGATCCAGCAATTAACGTGTTAACATTTACAGACGAGCTTAAATCCTAATGATTAAATCCTAACGAACTGGAAGTCAGTTCCAAGCCTGGAGGCGTTTCTGATTTTGGATGGACTTTAATCACTTGGGCAAATTCTGGCTGAGTGGGGAGGACAGCAGGTGGAAAAGAGGGGTGACAGCAAAGAGGGGTGACAGCAAACAGAGGTCACAGTAAACAGGGGTGGCAGCCTGCAGGAACAATTCCAGCCCAACCACAGCCCAGGATTTGGGGTCTGGGAGCTGCCCCATAGCTGATCCCTGCTCCTTGCACTGCCTGCACCCCCACGGTGAGTGTTGGGTGATGGCAGCACAAGATAAAAAGTGCTGGATTTTAATGATCAAAAAGATGATACAACACGGGCTTGAAGATTCTTTCTCTTCAGATTCGGTTTCCACTCTGTTTGCTGTTTCATTCTGTCAATGCTTCCAGCCTGGATGTTTATCTTGGAGCTTGCCCATTGCTTTTGGATCCCCCTGTGCCAACACCTCTGGCTGGGTGTAATAACAGCACCAAGGACTCATTTACACCATGCTCAGGTGTCTCTGAGGATCTGATTGCTCAAAGTTCACAGAAAACCTTTGAAGGGTGTCCACATCCAAAATCTCCTTAAAATCCCTTCCAGCCCAGAGCATTCTCTGATCCCATCTCTCTATCTCAGCTGCTCCTGGCGTGAAGCTCCAGTGAATGCAGAGGCTGATCCCCCTCCCAGAGCAGCTCCTTTCTGAAACTGGGCAGAATTTCTGCTTCTGCAGCTTTTTGGACATCCCCATGCAAACCAGGCAGAGCAGAGAAACATTACCAAGCAGTTTGCAATATTTATTTTATTGCTTAAGCCTGGAGGGGCTCTGTGGTACCACCTCCTCTGCAAGTGGTTCCTAAATACAAACCATCTCTGCAAGGCTCTCTGTCAAACCCCACTTCCCAACATCCTGAATTTTCTTTGCCAGCTTTTATCTAAATCACAAGAAATCGCCCAGATTTAAACATTTCCAGCAAATGCCAACAACAAGTCCAGGAACTCAGTTCAGCAAAAGCTTTGTAACCAGGCTTTAACACGAGTTCATTTAGAAATATTTCATATATTGATAGAAGAACTGAACCTGTGAGATCATGTTGTATTTGTTTTTACAACCCAATATATTAAAAATGCATATTCCAGAGATGCTGTAATTGTGTGGTCATTCCTACCACACCCCATGGATTTCCTTCTTTCTTTCTTTTCCTTCCTTCTTTCTTTCCCTGCCTCCTTTCTTTCTTTCTTTCTTTTATCTCTTTCCCTTTTTGCCTTACGAAGGATTGAAATGAGTACCCTGAAAGAAAGAATCATAAACACAGGACTAATTTGGATACCTTGACCAAAAATGGCCAAAGGAGAGAAGAGAACAAGGCAGACAAAGTCCCAAACGCTCTGAGTGTCCCAAAAGCCAACATGAATTAAGGTGTAAATGCACAGAAGGTTGATTTATGAGAATTAACCAATCTGAAGAACAAAAGCAAATAAATGCTGTATTATCTCCCAGATCTACCAAGGGGAGATGGAAAAGTTTTGGCTCTGGGTGAAGACTGCAGACTTTTTTTTCAGTGTCATTTTTTTTCAGTTTTGTCTTGCCATTAATTACGAGGTGCATCAATAAATTATTTTTATGGTTACGTACACCCAGTGCCCCTTCTCTGTATAAATTATTTGTACATTGTTAAATAAATTATATTTTGTTCCCTCCTCATATTCCAGCTTCACACAAGATGAAATGAAAGGGTTTTGACTTGGCAGATCTCCCTTAAAGCAAACAGATGAATAAAAATTCTCTCATATTTTCCAAAGAGCAAAACTCAGTTGCTTGTGCCTCGTTTGGAAAATGGGAACACGTTGGCTCAGTTTCATGATAATATTTCAGCAAATTTCTGCATTTCACTTTGTAAAAAGGAGAGAACTGCCCAGACTTCCACATCACTGTGGAATTTAGGGAAAAGTTCTGGGGAATAAAAGCTGCTGCTGTTTGACACCCCTTTAAAGGCACAGCACAGGGCAGCCAGGGCTGGAATGGGTCACTGGGAAAGCAGAGGCAGAAAGCAAAAAAATCTTTATGCTGTGCTTTGATATCGTTATAGAGTCCCATAACACCTCTGAATATTATTATTATTAATAATAATAATAATAATAATAGTACAGCCTGGGATAGTGGAAGGTAATAATAATAATAATAATAATAATAATAATAATAATAATAATAATAATAATAATAATACTAGTACAGCCTGGGATAGTGGAAGGTGATAATAATAATAACAATAACAATAATAATAATAATAATAATAATAATAATAATAATAATAATAATAATAATAATAATAATAATAATAATAGTAATAGTACAGCCTGGGATAGTGGAAGGTGTCCCTGCTTCTGGCAGGGGTTGGAATAAGATGATTTTTAATGTCCTCCCCAACCCAAACCATTCTAGGACTCTGTGATTAAAAAATACCAATAATTGAATAAGATCTGCCTAAGGAATTCCTTTACTTAGTTGTTCCCTCACTATTCAGACTGATGGCTGCTTTGACATGATGCCTCCAATCCAGATATGGATAAATAACCCAAAATTCCTGTGGGTTTGGGATGCTGGTTGAATGGATTTGCAGTGGGATTGCCCCATGGAGCCCAAATCAGCACTGAGGCCACATTAGGGCCACAAACTAGAGCTAAATATTGATCAAAAATCAATGGCTGCAAACTCCTGGCACTGCTGTTCGGTTTGACAGAGCTGTTTTAAAGTTTGGAAGCTCAGCTCGTCCAAATTTCGAAACTCAGAAGGGGGGGGAAAAAAAAAAAGTGAAAAGTTTTTGAAGAGCAGTCAAGAAGGATAAGATTGCACATGCCTGAAGGTTGCCTGCTCTCCCAGAAAAATCCCCTCCCTCCTGCTGGAATCCCTCCTGGAGCTGCAGGGGTCTCAGCCAGCCTTACCCACCCCTGGTGGGCATGGGGCTCCAGGCAGGGGGGCTGGCACGGGAGGATGGGCAGCCCCACCCCACAAAAGTGCAGCTGCTCTGCCCTGAGTGACCCCCGAGCCCAGGGGTGATGGTCTGGGGGCACCTGGGAGGGCATGGATGGGGCTGGAGCACATCCCATCCTCATCCATGCCCTACACCCTGCTGGGAAGGCAAAGGGACGAGATTTCCTTTAAGGGCTTGGCCACATCCTTCAGTTTTTTGGGTTTTTTTTGTCCAAATCCCTCCTAGCTGGGAGGGACTATTCAGAATTTAGGGCCCAGTTATGCACATTTTTGGTTGAACTTGAGAAGGTTGCCCAGCCCTAAATTCTGAAAATCCAGATTCTGATGTTCTGGAAAGCAACATCCCAACCCTTCCTGGGTATCAGGACACTGCAAATACAGCTTTCAACTCTTCCAAACTGACAGAAAAACCTGTAATATTGAACCCCACAAAATCAGTTTCAGCCCATTTTATCTCTCCCTAACTCTTTCCTGCTTTCCCTTATATTTTGGAGTCACAGCTTTATTTCTGCTCCTCCCTCCCTTCTCCTTCCTCCTAACATTTAATTTGTCTTCTGTGCCTCAAATAGTTCTTTCTTCTGGTGACCTAATATTTTAACCTTAAGCGTGATGAGAAACAGACTTCACAAACCTGACACTTGAATTAAAAGTGAAACACATGCCTCAGCACAAGTTAATTAAAAATAATACCTATAATGTTAGCTTGTTTCAGCTATTATTTGACCAGAGATTTGCACCTATCAATAAATGGAGTCCACGATTGCTGCAAAAATAACAGCAAGCTCGAAGTTACCAAAATCAGCAATTTTATTTCACAGATAAAAAGATCTCCCTGATAGGAGGGGGCAGCCGGGGGGGGCGGGGGGGATCAGGACAGGATGAGAGGAAACAGCCTCAAGTTGTGCCAGGAGAAGTTTAGGTTGGATATTGGGAGAATTTTTTCATGGAAAGGGTGATCAGGCAGTGGAACTGGGGCAGTCCCCATCCCTGCAGGGATTTCAAATCCCTGTGGATGTAAAGAATCCCACGGCTGTGTGAAATTCCAGAAAATGAAAGAAATTTAAAGAAACTTAAAGAAAATGCAGCGGATTTCCCTCAAGAACCTTCCTAGGAATTTCCAGGTGGGAACTGAGCAGTCTGGGATTGTTGGGTTTAGGAGCATCACAAAGCTGAGCTGGGGGTGAATCCAAACCCATTTTTAGCAGTCGATCTCAGTGAATTACTTGCTCAAGCCTCACAACTGTGAAAACATTTGGAAGCTCCCCCCCAAAAAAAAAAAAAACTGCAGGTCCATCATAAATCCCAGTTCCTGCCACACAAATTCCCGAGCTGGGAATTGCCAGAGCTTTAAAGGGGCATCCCCACCAATACCGAACTGGGAACTGTGGAAAAGATCCTTCTGGAGATAGGAAAAAACAACAAACAGCAGGGAAAATTGGCTCCAGTGGAAATGCAGAGCTGTCCCCCTGTGCCCTCATGGAAATGGGATAAGGCACAGAGGGAGAACCTGTTTGTTTTCATAAAAAACATTTTTCCCCCCTCTCCGGAGGCTGCACAGACCTGAGAGAAGCAGCCACACTCCAGGAACCACCCTGGGACCAAAGAGCTCGTATTTCATGAGGTAGGGCTGGAATATTCAGAATTTAGGGCTCAATTATTCACATTTTGGTTAGCCTTGAGAATATGCCCAGCCCTAAATTGTGAAAATCCTGCTTTGAGGAAGGAATTGTGAAAAACAGGCAGTTTTCTACTCAAAAATGGGACAAATCCCTCCCAAAATTTCAGTTTCTAGGAAAAAAAAAACAAACCCAGCTAGTCACTGCCTCTTCCTCATGTTAGCCCAAAAAAGTGAATATGTTCCAACACACTTTTCTGCCTCTTTTCTGGCAGCAGCATTGAAAGAATTATTAAGTAAATTCTAAACTCTTTTTTTCTTTTTTTTCTTTTTTTTTTTGTTGGAAACATCTAATTTTTCAAGGCCAACCAGTTTGAAACTCTACAAGTTTAAATTGTTTGTCTGAGCAACTCAAGGAAAAGCCCAGCCTGTAGAAAACATCTAAAACTCTGTCCCTCCACAGCCTTTTTACAGCCAATAATTGCTATTCAAGGTGAAAAAACAAACTTTTCATCCCCCACGACAAGCACATTTTAAAATTCGTGTGCCTGAAAATGCACAAATTTTTCTGGACCTAAGTTTTAGGATATGGAATTTAGGAATATTTCCCAACACATTAAACAATCCCAATTGCTTTATGTAGTTTTATTTTATTACTCCAGCGTGCCAGCAATTGAGAATACAAATCCCCTCGAGGTTTGCATTTGCAGGAATTATGTTAATGTGCCACTGGGAATGGATCACCGTTTTTTTAAGGCGTTTTACACATGATTATTGGGGTGCTTTGATGCAAATTAAAGCATGTCTGCCAGACTTCCTACCTGTGCCACCAACATTTCAGCTGCAAATCTGAAATTAATTGGGATTGATAAGCTCAAATGGATGATATGGCTGATGCTAATGCATTCTTCCACTAGAAAAATATTATTTAAGATAACAGACTCGTTGCTAGAACCTTGTTTTAAAAACATCTGCTCTGGCACACTCCAGCAGTTGCACTGGATCAAATTTGAAAGCTGGGTTTTATCTCAGAGTGGGTGAAATTCTCAGATCAATACTCTTTATCGTGGTCTTGTAATATAAAACACGGATTTTGCAACTGCATAAAAAGTTGGAGGATTAAGCCAAACATCATTTAAAATCAGGCACATCCCCCCATCCATGCAGCAGAGCCATTTAGAGCTGAAAATCAAAGGAAACCTTGATATTCCCACCCTGCTGCTCCTTTGATCCAGCCAAGGAACTTTATTTTGGCAAGACCACGATTGCCTGTTTTGTCTGCAATGCCAAGGCTGGAGTAACAATCCGTGTTATTCATGGAAAAATACCCAACTGAAGCCCAGGGAGTTCCTCTGCTTTATCCCCACACAGCTGAGACTGGACCCTGAAATATTCCCAGCTCCCAGTGCAGAGCAAACACTCCCCAGAGCCTTCCCTCACATCTAGCACTGCTGGAATCTTTTTTTTTTTTTTTCTTGTTATTTCTTGCTCCTTTTTTCCAGTCTCCAAAAGTTGGGAACATTCCTGGAAAGGCAAATCCTCGTCTGATATTCCTGGGTCAATTGGTACCTGTTGTGGAGGAAAAACTGACACCACCAAATTTCAAATGAATGCTGAAAAATGACCATGAGGAGCAAAAGTCAGACAAGGAGAATTCCAAAACTACCAGAGCTGCCCAAAGAGGCTTTATGATGCTTTCAAGTCCGAGATGAAGATTTTCTGCTGTAATTCAGATTTGTTTGTCACAAGATGGAAATGGTGGAACTGGCACCAACAACGCAGAGTTAAAGGCATTTATTTATCATTTAAATGCAATAAAACCATTTCTGTTAGAAAAGTAGCTAAAGAAAGCATTAGAGAGGAATTGCTAAAGCCAAATCTTTTAACCACAGGCAGGTTGAGGCAATTTCCATCCCAGAACTGCAGAAGAAACCTCTCCATGGTCTCTGCAGGACATTGTGTGCTGTCTGTACTCACACACATCCTGGGAAAACCCAAATCACTGCTGGCCTTACCCCACCCAAGCCAAAGCAGTGGAATGGCTGGAATGGCAAAATGGAAAGCCCAAACAAGGCAGGATTTGGGGTGGTGACAGAGCTGGGGGAAATTCCCAGGAGTTTATGGAAAAGATTCCTCTCAGGGTCACCCTGGCAGAGTCAAGAGCTGTAAGGGAAGAGTGGTTGCACATTTAGGATCCTGAAGGGGCACCTGACCCCATGCACGAGCATGGTCAGGAGTTAAAGAACAGATAAAATTAACATGACACATTTTTTCCCCCTCATAGATGTGCCCCAGGTAATTAAAAATCAGAACTGAGGCCAAGGAGACAAGTTCTACAGCAGTGGGGATTGCAATGGTCCCTTCTCACTTTAAGATTTCCAAATCTCTAAACCAGCTGTGAACCTTGAAAAGGGACTGGACTGCAAAGTGATGTTTGGGCAGAACTGTGACAAAAGAATGTGTCCATTCATCTGGAGCAAAATCGGGATGGAGAGAAAATTTATTTGTTGCAAGTAAAATCACCAACAGGAGAAATGTGGCTGCAGAACTGTGGCAGGGTAACATTTGTGATTCATTTTTGCTGAGCTCTTGGCTGGCTCAGGCACCAATAACAGCATCCAAAGAGCAGCTCAGATGATAAGTGCTTTCCTTCCTCACCCAGGTAACCACACGTGTTTTCCTGTTAACAAGATCAATAAACTTGACACACTCAGAAATGGATGATTAACTCCTTTTACAGTATTTGAGGTGGCCCGGGGTTATTGCTTTGAACAGGCAGAGCTGGAACGTCAGGAGTGGTTTTAATTATCAGGATAAATAATGTAACACCTTATAATCTTCTCCCTTGCACTGCAGGGCTTGGTGATGGAGCTACCCAGACTGGGAGTGAGCAGTGATGTTATCCTTGTAGGAAAACTCATTCCCGAGGTTTTGCACCCTGTTGAAGTCACAAAAACTCCCTGGGTCACTCCAGATTTATTCCCATTTTTAATGGTTTTACTAGGCTGAATAAACACTTGCCCCAACACTGGGTCTCCTCAAGGCTGCAGAAGCCTGGAGTAAAATTTAAAGTCGAGGTTGAGATGAGTTCAAATTGCAAAAATAATAAGTTTAGATGGGATATTAGGAAGGAATTGTTCCCTGGGAGGGTGGGGAGGCCCTGGAATGGAATTCCCAGATTGGCTGTGGCTGCCCCTGGATCCCTGGCAGTGCCCAAGGCCAGGCTGGAACAGCCTGGGACAGTGGGAAGAGACAGGGAATGAGCTTTAAGGTCCCTTCCAAACCAAACCAAACCAAACCAAACCAGACCAAACCAAACCAAACCAAACCAAACCAAACCATTCTGGCAGGGAAGGAAGCTCCCAGCTGGGACAGAGATTTCCAGGGACAAGCCAAGGTCCAGCACCCAGCTCTGGATCCCAGCCTGGGATCTCTCACCAGGCAAAAAAACCCAAAAGCTCAGCACCGAGTCTGCCCCAAGGGGGAGGAGAATCCCAAAGTGCCCAGGGGAAGAGAGGATTTACAGGCAGGCAGAAACGACTTTTCATGTGGGTGAAAGAACGCCAAGGACAGGAAACAAATCCATCCCACAGAGCCACAGACGCTGCCTCTCCCCCTGCCAGTGCCCTGTGCTTGCAAGGCTGTAATTATTCTCATTATTCCTCCTTTTTGTTCTCCTGGATAATTCCTACCACGAGCAACCGGAGCTTTCACTCCTGCAATGTTTGAAATGTTTCATCTTCATTCATTTTCCAGCCCACTGGCAGATAAACCAAAAAGCTGCCTGAAGCTGTGCC
Organism: Acridotheres tristis; assembly: GCA_037013685.1. Taxonomy (NCBI): domain Eukaryota; kingdom Metazoa; phylum Chordata; class Aves; order Passeriformes; family Sturnidae; genus Acridotheres; species Acridotheres tristis. The sequence goes on from CM072895.1 coordinate 2,815,944, forward strand.
CAGAGCTGAGCTTGGGATCTGATCAACCTCCAGCAGATCCCTCCTTTTCTCGGCTCCCCATCAGCACAAAACTAAAAAAGCAGAAGAGGATTTGTTTAAGGAATATCAGCAGCAGCTGGGCACTGAAATAAAAGAACAAAATGAGACAGAGATTGAGATTTACCCGCTGAGATTTTACTGCTGGCTCATGTGAGAGATTTTACTGTGACCACAGAAACATTAGAGACCTTTAAATAGGATTTCCCTCATCATTCAAAGCATTATGGCACAGGGGAACCTCGTGTACCTTGGAGGTGACCTCAGATATTGTAATTGGGCTCTGAAATGTGTGAATCTTTATCCCACCCTTCCACCCAGCCACTCCCAAGGCCCAGGAAAGTTCTGGAGCAGCACTGGGCCACCAGACACTGCAAGGTTTGAAGTAAAACAAGTATTTTGAAACCCATTTGTTCCACACGAGAGATGTTCCATTTTCTCTTTCAGAAAATCGTAATTAAATCACAATTTCACTTTTCTGACTCCGTTATACTGAACTCATGGCAGCCAGACACCATTTTACACCACGAGCACCCAGGTTACAGAATTATTTCCCTTCTTCCCTCCTCCACCTGCAGCCCTTTCCACCTTTCAAACATTGGGCAATAGAGGCAGTGGGGACCAGAGAAATTCAAGTTCTGTGTTCTGCTGCAGCACTGACTCCTTGGAATGACTCTGAACCCACCACAGGCTGGTGGGGAGGGAAATCAAGGACCTTGGTTTCAAAGAATTTAAATTTTTGTGCTTGTTTTATTTTTTAACTGCTTAAGGTAGACCAGCAAACACCCCCCCCCCCCAAAATAGAACACAAAGCTCCCAAAGCCCGAGACTGAGGAGAATTTTTCATTGTAAAATACAATCCTTGTCCCCAAAAAACCACTTCCCACCTCTCTTTTAGCAACTCTGCAGTGAAAGGCTGCTGAAGAAGGAACTGGGTTGGATTTACACACAAATAAAACAACAGATAAAACAGTAATTTTCCTGTGTTGTCTCAAGCATGACAAAAATCAGGTTTAATCTCACATGAATTAGAGACTCTCTAAAACATCATTTTTGATTTGTCCTCTTTGAGCACACAACACACATTCAGGCCAAGTCCTTCCAAAGCCAGGCTCTGCTAAGCCAGGACTGAAACCTGACCCAGGCCAGGATGGCTGAAATCCATTGTCACTGTAATATTGTCAGATCTTTCCTCACAGCCTTCAGGCTCAAAGAAATCCCTCTAAGCCACTTAAAACGTCCTTCTGATTAGAGCTAAAGGAGAAAATTTTGATTAAAAGTGTCTTAAAGAGCAAACACCGCTTCCTGAACACTGGAATGCTTCACAAAAACCCAGTGGTTTGGCCCAAAGTGCTGCTGCAAGCTTTTAGCAACTCCACGAGGGATTTTGGGGTTGGCTTCAAAAGAGCAGTTACCTGGAATGACCACATGAAATATGGGAAAAGCAGATTATGCCTCTGCTCTGAAGCACAGCCAGCATCTCCCTCCTCTCTGCTGGGTGAGGGGCTGTGCAATTTTTATTTTCTGAGACAAATGCCTGATGGCCTCAGGCAATAAAAGCAAAGTTTGGAAGCTCAGAATTCTTTAATCAAATCCAATCGTTTTGTTTCCAAGCAGACTGAGTGCAGCCCTAATGTGGAGTTTAGGAACACAGGTCCCCTGTCCTGGGGGGGATGAATTCCAACCCAGACAATTCCTGCAGGGAGAGCAGTGGGAAAAAGGGGAAAAAAAAAGGGAAAAAGGGAAAAAGGCCTCTGGGTGACACTGAGGCATTAATGGGAACAATATTTGGCAGGTTTGACTGTTTGGTTTAACTCACAAGACTGGGTTTATTATTAGTCAGACCCACACTGCCAACGGAGCTTAATGATATTTATTATTTTTTACAACAGTTGAAGAATATCTCCATGAACACAATGTTCTGGAGGAAATGATCAGCAGAAGTAATGCAACTTTCCAGCCTTTCTTGATTTATTTTTTGCCTTTCTGTTGTCAAAAACTTCAAAATGATCCTCACTTTGCTCCTATTTAAATAAATCAGGAAAGCAGGCACAGAGTTTGTAACTCAGGGTCAAATTATGTCATCAGAGGATTTCTTTAGTGCTGTGGAAAGACTGATAACTGAGATATTCAATTAGAGAAAGGAAAAGTTATCCTATATCTGTACTTTACTTATCAGTCCCCAAGGAATCATAGATTTATAAAGATTGGGAAAGATCGTTGAGTCCAATGAATAACCAGGACCCTGTGAGGGATTTGAGAATTTCCTGGATCTAGGGTTAAAAAAGGCAATAAAGTCTTGCTAGATATATAAATATGAATATAAATAAACCCATTGATGTATAAATAAAAGCCATAAAGACAGAATGACAGCATAAATGCCTCTTTCAGTGTTATCCTCATTCCCAACTCCCTCAAACACCTGGCCACAAATCCCACGTGCCAGGCCAGGGAACACTGACTGTGCAACTGCTTGTGTGAAAGTCTGATGGAAATACAAGTCCCAAACTCCTCAAATGCTGCCTGGAGCATTCCACAAGGGCCACTTCCACCTTTATTCCACATTTATTCCCATCTGCAGTTGCTCTGGGTGACCCTGCACAGAAGGAAAACCAAGGCAGCTCTTCAGCAGCACATTGTCTCTTCCCTTTGTGCTCCCCAGCTTCCAATGCACTTCACTCCCTTCTCCCTCCCTGCTTAAAAAAATATTGACACCTCTGTAATTAATTTGTTTTCAGATAATTCAGCTCTGTCTCCATTCTGGGCTGGACCTTTCCCTCATGCCACGTGTGGGCAGGAGGGGTTTCTGTTTGTGCTGCCTGCAGATAAGGGAACACTTCAGCTGAAATCTGCAGGAATTGTTATCAGACACCCTTTTAAAAAGTCAGAAGCACTTTCTAAGGTCAATCTTGCACCAAACTCCAGGCCAATTTCTTTTCTGTAGGCTTGCCACAGCATAACAAATTACAATTCAAGCCATTTCATGGCAAAGATCGTGGCTCTTTTCAGCACTGCTCACACAGAGCTGGCAGGTGATGCAGGGCCAGGGCAGACAGGAACAGCTGGATTTTGGGAAGGAATTCCTGGCTGGCACAGGGTGCCCAGAGCAGCTGTGGCTGCCCCTGGATCCCTGGCAGTGCCCAAGGCCAGGGTTTGGAGCAGCCTGGGACAGTGGAAGTGTCCCTGCCAGGGCAGGGTGGCACTGCATGAGGTTTAAGGTCCTTTCCACCCCACCTGGATTCCATTCCCTTTCCTGTTCCAGGCCACTCCTGCAATAGTTTGGGCTGATCCCCCCAGACCAGGTGCTCAGGGACCCTTCAGCTGCAGCAGCTCCAGCTCAGGCCCCTCAAACACACCTTAAATCTTGCTTTGGCTCAGCTTCCCACATGTCTGGGAGATAAGGGGAGGTAAGGAGGCAAAGGACCCTGCCATTCCCAGATAAGGTGTATATTTAGCTACCTAAGTACCCCGAGGTCGATAAACCACCCTGGAACAGGCTCTGCAGCCAATTCACTTCATACAAGACACAACTGTGCCTTCCTAAATTCTGTATCACATTCACCCAGAGCTCTTCAGTCCTTTTTGCTCGCTCAGGAAAATCTAAGAAAAAAAAAAAAAAACAAACCAAAACCCAAAAAACCTGTGCACCTTCAGCAGACACTTCATTGTCCCCAGTGCCAAAACAGGACAAACCAGGGAAAAGGTGAGACAGTGGCATGAGAGATAAGTGTGCAGCACATCAAAGAGCCCGTGGAGAGGACAAGGCCAGCCCTCCCTGGGAACATTCCCATTCCCCCCTGGCCTGCTCCCAGCAGATAACCTGCCTGAGCCCCTGGAAACTGAGGATTCTTTTCCCTGGGATGAAGTCATGCAGCAGGATGTAACATGGTTTGTGTCAGCATCAGCCACTCAGGCTCCAACCCTGCACCACGTGGGGCTTTTTTTTTTTTTTTTTTTTTCCCCCCCAAAATATATTTATATTGGCTTCTGCATGGAATATCCCACTTCAGGGCTGTGCCTCAGATCCCACAGGCTGGAGGAACGAGCTGTTGCACCAGCACACAGTGGGACTGTAAAAGATCCCACACCAAAACACCTGGGAGCTGTGACCAGTCCTCATTCCAAATTTCCATCATTGAACAGCAGGAGGGAGTTTCTGTGCCAGCCACAAAGTGTGGGACAGGCTGGAATTCCAAGATTCCAGGAGTCAAAGCTGGCACCCAGAGAGCAGGGACGTTGCTCTCAGGATGCTGCTGGAGCACTGAATCTGTTCTGGCCTCTTGATTGGAATTTTTTCTTCTCTAAATTTTACTTTCTGTGGCCAAAAGAGGAAAGTCTCTGTGTTCCCCTTTGAAATCCACAATCACACACACAGTTGGCCAAAGCCTCACCTGGATGCTGGCCAGTGCTGACACATTTTCTTGTTGCAGGAACCATGCTGGCACACAGAGCCACTGTACAAAAGATCTGTTTTACTAAAAAACCCAGATGTGTTTAGCTGAAAGTTTAAAAAAAAAAAAAAAAAAAAAAATTAAAAAAAAGAATCTCAATCACTGAAAGAGATGGGAAAATCCAGGGGGGTTTGTGGTTTCACAAGCCTTGCAAGCTATTTCTGGGAATCACAAACCCCATTTCATTTTATGAATCAGATGCTCCTTAAAATTACAGTCCTCTTGTCTCCTCTTTTCCCCTCTCCTCATTCCCAGTGGTTAAATAAAGAACAAAACAATGCCATATTTAGGAGATTTATATATAGAAGAGGCTCCATGAAGAACAAAAGGACTGTTCCAGAGGACTGTTGGCACCAGTTTGTACATATTCCACTTGGGAATATATCCCTGCCAATATATCCAGGTTAAACCTTTTCAGAACATGCTCACAACGCAATAAATAATAAATACAGAGAATTTTCCTGCACTCTTCCCACTGGATTCCACTCCAGCAGGGTTTTTCCAGCTCATTTTTACACCAGCCCATGTAAACTGGCATTTTCCTTTTTGTTCTCACTACAGCTCTTGTGGAAGTTCTTGCTCCACCACCTCTAATTTCAGTGATTTTTGCCCAGGATTTCTCCTGCACTGGGTAAAGTTTGGGATAAACACAAAGCCAAGGCTCCAGGTAATGGGAACAATGGAAAAATGAGACAAAAAGAACAAAAAGATTGGGCACAGAACCATTTCCCAGGCCAAAGCATCTCTATTGTTACATTAAATTCTCTCATTCCAGGAATCTGCTGTGCTCTGACCTGTTCTGGTTCTGGTCTCTGCAGCCACACCTGAGGTGCAGACACACATTTCTATGTCCTTAAGGGACCGACCCTGCCATGCACGATGGATAAAAAGTGAGTTTCAGAGGGATGTGGAGCACAGGAACTTCAAAAAGAATGTTAAAAATCTGGGTTTTTTTGGGTACATGTGCAAATTCCTGGTTTAGTGGAGGGTGTCCACGGCAGGGGGTTGGAATTAGGTGATCTTTGAGGTTCCCTTCCGACCCAAACTCTTCTGGGATTCTGTGATAGATTTGTGTGCACAACACACAGACACAGAGCAATGCACAAACACCTGAGCGAGCCACCAAAATTATCTCCCTAAAATTGTTCAGTCAACCCGATCTGAACTCAGAAATCCATGGAGAAGAGAAGGAGATGCATCAGCTGAGGGTGGACTTTTCCAGCCAGAGCTCCCTGACCCCTCTGCCCCTCCCAGCCTGCTGGGGAAACGATTCCAGCAGCTGGAGAGCCTGGAGCTGCCTCTTGGGGACACATCCAGATGTGGAACATCAGCATTCACCCCCTCCCCACATCCCCTGAGCTGCCTGGAGCTGCCCCTGCATCTGCAGCACCCAAAGATAAAATAATGATTTATTCACAAAGCACGAGTGCTGGGGCTTTGTTGTTTTGTTGGGTTTTTTTAAAAAAACAAAAGAAGCTTTTTCCCAGCTAAGTCAGAGCAGCAGAGCAGGATCATGGAAGGTGATTCCAGGGCTTTTACAGCTTTTCCACCAGGGCAGAGTTAAAGGAAGGATTTTCAGGGCTGCCCACCCTTGTGTTCCTGTTGCCCTTAGGGACAGCACTGCTGCCTTTGCTTCAGACTCATTTCCAAATCAGACTTTTGGCTCGAAGACAGGCTTGGGGAAAGCAGCAAAAATAACACACATGAATTATTGTGTTCTCTATCCCTGCCTGTCTCCTTTCACAGAAATCAGCATTTAACATTCCCATTCACACTTGGCTCATCTGTTTTCCTGCCATCACATCGGGGCACAGCTCTGCACCTATAAATTATGGAAGGAAAAGTGCTGAGTGTGTGGATATTTTTAAAAACACAATCCTCAAATGAAATCTGTGAAGGAACAGAACCTTCCACTCATGGGTGACTGATAAAGAAAAGGGAAAAGCAGGAAGCTGGCATCAGTTTTGTTCTGAATTTTATGACCCAGCTTCCAGACTATTCCCAAGGAAAGTGTTTCCCCAGAGGGAGGATGATGAGGGAGGTCAGCCAGGTGCTTCATCTCTCACCCTGGAGCTTGAAAACTGGCACTGATGGGCTTGGTTTTCACAGAAAAAAAAAAAAAAAAAGGCAGAAAAATTCATTTCATATCTACAAATTCATTTTGAAACTTGTACAGGGAGAAGGCTGCACGTGAGTGAGTCACCACAATCCAATCCTCAGGATATTCTTTGCATGGAAAGAACAGCAAACACAAAGAACCAGAATTTGAGGTAATTTCCCTCCTGCATTTCACAGCATGCAACTGAAGTGTGATTAAATATCTTTTTTGGTCACAAAACTATAAGGCACAACTATGAAATCAACTATTAAAGAGGACATCTCCTTTCTTTTCACCTTTTCACATCCTTTGTGTGTATTTTAGCTGGTAAAGTTGTGGTCTTTTTTTTTTTTTTCTTATAAAGTGGGCAAAAACCCACCAAAACCCTACCAGAAAGAAAAAAATGGGGGAAAAAGGTTCTCAAATTATTTTGTTTTAAAAAGTGAGGCAATTCTGAGTGCCTAGAAGGTGAAATTCCAGCCCAGCTCTCTGCTGTCTGTGCTCACACTGCCCTCACTTGGGTCCTGACCCCCAAGGATGTGCTGTTTAACCCCACAAATTTCAGAAAGCCCAAACTAGGTGGGAGCAGCACAAAATCCCCATTTTCTCACCTCATTCACAATTAAGCCCCCAAATCCCAGAGCAGCAGGAGAATTCCCTCCCCAGAACGCCCCAACCACCACACAGAGCTGAAATGCCAGCAGAGAGCTCCCCTCCCAAAACAAACCCCAGGATTCCACACCAGGCACCTTCACAAGGGAAGATAAAACCACATTTTAGGCTGTTCCATTAGAGGGCATCCTACAACATCCTTTTGTGGTCAGATGCTTCTCCTCTTATATATCCTCTGCAATAATTCATGGAAAATCTTCCATAAGCAGCCAGGAACATTCACATCCCCAGGTTTTTGCATGCCTTGTAATTATATTAATTGCATTAATGGATTCATTTTCTGGGTTAGTTGGTTCTGTGTTTCCCTCCCCTCACCAAGAGAGGTGGATTTTCAATATTTTTCCACAATGTGAGATGTGAATAAGCTGGACACAGCACCACAAAACTGATTCTAAACCTCAGGACAGCTGCAGATCACACTCGAGAACAGTAAGGCACTGCAAAGGTGGTGAGCAGGTTTGATCAGATATTTTGAAATTCGAGCTAGAAGTGAATATTCTCAAAAAGTGCCCAAGACAGAAGCTCCACTGTCAAAATATAATGTGGGAAGTGCTCAGACCCTGCAGCAGGAGCCAAACCTGAGCTGCAGGACACGGGGAGCTGTGGTACAAACAGCCTCTGCTCCCACCCACCCACTCAATCTTTAAATCCTCAGCTCTCAGACAGTTTATTAATACAGGTACAGAGACACAGACACAGTTTACGACCCTTCAAATTCAGCAAGAAGCCCCTGGGTAGTAAAATCTGCTTGTAGTGATAAATATTTTCCAGACTGGGCTGTGACATGGATGAAGTACCTGAAATCACTTCACAGACTGAAGGCACCAGAAGATCTAAAGGTAATAATATTGGAAATTAAGAAGTCTGGGGTAAGAAATAGGAGTTGACACAATAACATGAAAATACAACTGCGAGACAGATAACTCAGTTCTAATAAATTACCATCCTATCTGACTTAAAAAGCAGAATGTAAAAGTGCTCCTGTCACACTGAATGACAAATGAACTTCTGACTGCTGAAATGCAAGATTAATGAACCCACAGAAGAGACATGAAAGGACTTACGAGGATCCTGGGCTTGCTGTTGGCGGGGGACCTGGAAAAGTGACAGAAGAAAAACAGCAGGATGAGTTACAGCAAGGTAGCAAGCAGGAAGCTTTTGAAAAGCTTTTAAAAGATAAAAGCACCAGTCTGTGGTGTTGGCTGTGGTTTATGGGGTTGAACAGAGGAGTGACAGTCCCTCAGCACCACAGACAAACCTGTACTGGCTGCACAATATGACATGAGGACAAAAAACAGGTGAGCAACTCACCCTCCTCTTGCAACTGCCTTAGCAGAACATCTAATGATTAATTTCTTAGCAGAAATCAGAAAACATGGGGAGATTTAGGAAAAAAAAAAGATGATGAAACTCATCACATCCATCATCCCTGGTGTGTTATTTGTCCAGTTCCAAAGGGGATTAACCAGGATTGTGTGCAAATATCTTCATCTCAGTGAATTATTTCCCCCTGAGCGTGGAGGAGGAGAAGACACACAAAACCTGTTTCTTGTTTGGAATCTTCTGAGTGGTAAGATCAGCTTTGAAGGCAGTTATCTCAATATAAACTTGGAAGAATGAGTGCTTATTTTCCCTGACAGGTATATATGTGTCTCATTTCAGCCCCTCAGCCTGCAGTGCCAGCTGAAATTTCTCACTCACCAGACACAGAGGTCATTCAGAATAAAGAAGTTTTTCTCCTCTGGTCTGAATCTACCCAGGCACCACATTAATGGGGTTCAGCCTGGAGAAAAGGAGGCTCAGGGGGGCCCTTGTGGCTCTGCACAACTCCCTGACAGGAGGGGACAGCCGGGGGGATTTGGGATCTGGGAACAGGGACAGGAGGAGAGGGAACAGCTTCAAGCTGTTCCAGGGGAGGTTTAGATTGGATATTGGGATAATTTCTCCTCCAAAAGCATTGGAAGAGTCTGACCAAGGCAGTGGTGGAGTCACCATCCCTGGGAATGTTTCAAAAACGTGGATGTGGCACTTGGGACATGGTTTAATGGTGAACATGGTGCTGGGTGCTGGTTGGACTTAATGATCTTGGAGGTCTTTTCCAACCTGAACATTCCATGAAATTTCTATTAAATTTCTATGATTCTGTGAAAATCCAGCTGTTCCTACACTCCCATGGATCCAATCATTTGGGAAATCTGTGGATGGGGTGAAAAGGACAGAGGTCCCAGCCCTGCAGGACAGACAACAGGGTCTGACACCTCTCAGGGGTGCCCGATGGCTCCTCAGCTCCCCAGGAGCATTTCTCCAAGCTCCATCCCAAGGAATGTTCCTGCCCTGCCATCCTAACACCCTCTCTGGGAAGCAGAGTTGCAGCCAGCTCATGGATTCCTGGGCTTTCTGCACAACCTCGATTTAACAAATCAGTTTAACAAATTAATAACATTGATGCCTTTAGTTTTCAGTTTTCCTGTTCTCCTTGGATGTGCTTTTCTGATGTGCTGGGGTGATGAAGACAGAACAGTTCCTATTCTAGTTAACAACTCAAGGACAGTTTCTCCAAACTTCAGGCCCTAAGCACAAACTCCGTGGAAAGGTGGAGGGTGGGTTCATGCAAATTAACCAAAACCTATAAAAGTGTGAGATTTTGTGACCAACCCCCTCCTTTCCTTCCATCTTGGAGCCATCCAGGCAGGGGCCACCACTGTGGCACTGATATTGCTGGGCTGTGGCTTTTGTAGACCTCACAATAAACACCCATTTTATTATTTTATTTCCTTAACTCTGTGTGCAGCCTCTGCTCCAGCTCCTCAAAGCATCAACATCGAACAACAAACTTCACCCATTCGCCTTTCCCGACCCGAACAATTCCACGGCCGCCGGCGCGCTGCTCTCCCCTGGACAAACACCTTCTCCAAATAAAAGCTGGGAAGGTTTGAAGAGGAGACAACTCACCAAACTTCACGAAGAGCACCCCGGTGGTGGACACCGTCCTCCTGCCGTTGGTGGCCACGCACTGGAAGTAGCCGGTGTCGGTGGTGTCCAGGTTGCGGATGCGCAGGCGGGAGCCGTAGGGGGTGGCTCGGAAGGAGATCCTGCGAGGCTCCTGCACCACGGGAGCGTCGTTCTTCAGCCACCTCACGGTGGGAGGAGGGTTCCCAGACACTTTGCAGTGCAGCTCTGCTGTCTGGCCCAGCGTGGTGGTGATGTTGTTCATGGGTTCGTCCAGCGTCAGGAAATAATCTGGGGTTGGAGAGAAAAGGAAGCGAGTGAAGGACCCCAGAGCAGGGAATGTCACTGTGGAGAAAACTCCTGCTTGTCTTTGGAAAAAACACAGAGGTGGATATCATGCTCTTTCTACATTTCCTATTTGGCTTCATTTTCAGAAAAAAAAAAACCTGCTGCTCTTTTTTCTTTATTTTTTCCTAACCAATAAACATGAAAAACAGCTCAGTGCTCCAGTTGTTCATTTTGATGCTGACCTGCCTCTGCTCATGCCAGAATCCACCAAATATAAGGATGCATGAAAGGAATCATTCAGAAGTGAAAATCCTGTTACCCAGAGAAGCTGAGGCTGCCCCTGGATCCCTGGCAGTGTCCAAGGTCAGGTTGGACACTGGGGCTTGGAGCAGCCTGGGACAGTGCAAGGTGTCCCTGCCATGGCAGGGCTGGGATGGGATCAGATTTAAGGTCTCTTCCAACCCAAACCGTTCCAGGATTCTGTGATCCTGTCTCCAAGCCATTTTCAGTGACTCACAGGCAGAGCAGACAGTGTGTTATCCATGATTTTGGAAGCACCAGCTGCAGAGATGAGGAATAAGGATCATATCTGGGAGAGGAGCCTTTATTCTCACTCAGTATTTCCATGGCTAAGAGTACTGAAGATTACCTCCAATCTGAAGTAGGGCTCGTGACTGAAAAATCAAATTAAATTAAAATTACAAAGATGAATCTCTCCTAATCCATTCCTTAGCACTGCCTTCTGTCAAGGGCTGTATCCCTGCCATGCTTCAGGAAGAGGCCCATTCCCAGTTCACTGTATTCACCATTTCATTAAATCCTTTAAAGGCAGGGAGGGAGATGGATTGGGGATGGGGAAATGGAATCCTCAGGCTTTCATCTCCATGTCAGAGTTCAAACCTAACAATGGCCATTAGTGCTCAGAGCCATCATCAGCTGCTGGCTGCCCCAGCAGGGTGGCCAAGGAATGAGAAATCCTGACTGGATCTGGCTCCTGGACTCTCAGAGCCAAACCAGGAGGTCAAGAAAAGCCAGAATCAGTCCATGAACTTGGAATCACAGAATTATCTGGATTGAGAGGGACCTTGGAGTTCATCCAGTTCCACCCCCTGCCATAGGCAGGGACACTTTCCACTGTCCCAGGTTGCTCCAAGCCCTGCTCAACCTGGCCTTGGACACTTCCAGAGATGGGGAATCCCCAAACTGCTGCTGTGCTGCTTGTGCTCCATCACTCTCGAGTCCATCTGCACTTAACTCCAGCATGAAACCTTCCCAAAAGTGTGAAAAAACCCTCCAGCATGTTCCAAACCAGCTCAGCCACTCGTCCTGCCTAAGTAAACCACTTCCCTAATTAGTCCCTGTAATCTTGGCTTGCCCAGCTCCTCCCTTCATTATGGTTTGTGGAGAGCAGTATCTCTTGCCTTTGTTTTTAATCTGTTTAGCACACCACTTACCCTGTGTTTGCACAGCACTTTGAACAAGGCGTCCCTGTCCTCACCTGGTCCCAGGAGCCATTTGGGACAAGCATTTGGCACCGAGGCCCTGCCCACAGATATTTTTTTTTTTCCACCTGTATTTTTTCACTTCAGTCCTAATGTGCAGGTGTTAAACTGTGCTTCACAAGGGACAGGGTGAGAGGGAACGGCCTCAAGTTGCAGCAGGGGAGGTTTAGGTTGGGTATCAGGGAAAAAAATTCGTGGTAAGAGTTGTGAAGCATTGAACCAGGCTGCCCAGGACAATGGTGGAGTCACCATCCCTGGAAATGTTAAAAAAACACGTGGAAGTGGAACTTGGGGATGTGGCTTAGTGGTGAACACGGTGCTGGTTGGACTTAATGATCTTGGAGGTCTTTTCCAACCTGAACATTGCATGATTCTATGAAAATCCAGCTGTTCCTACACTCCCATGGATCCAATCATTTGGGAAATCTGTGGATGGGGTGAAAAGGACAGAGGTCCCAGCCCTGCAGGACAGACAACAGGGTCTGACACCTCTCAGGGGTGCCCGATGGCTCCTCAGCTCCCCAGGAGCATTTCTCCAAGCTCCATCCCAAGGAATGTTCCTGCCCTGCCATCCTAACACCCTCTCTGGGAAGCAGAGTTGCAGCCAGCTCATGGATTCCTGGGCTGTCTGCACAATCTGGGTTTAATAAAGCCCCACTAATAGCCTGGGACCGGAGAACCGCAGTTAATTACCCAAAGTAACATTTCTGTACCGCAGCCATTTCTGTAATTCCCGATAATGTTCCCGAGAATGCTTCAGACATCTCCAGCCTAACAGGGACACAAACGGCTCTGGGATGGGCTGCCTGACAAACAGCACAGGGAACAGAACGTTTGAAAGGTCCTGAGCAATACAGCAGAGGCAAATAAAGGAGTGAGGATGTAGGGCAGGTTTCCAAAGGCTGGGAAAGGATTCTGAAGCATCAATAGAAATCATAAGGCAGTGAAAAAGTGTGGCTGCAGTTTCTCTGTAAGTACCAACTCAAGTGGCCTCAGGAGCTGCAGACTCCTCTCATTGTTCTCCACCTTCCTCCATGAGCTACTGCAGAAACACTAAAACAAATTAATCTTCTAAATTCACCTTGGATTAGTCCTCAAATCCATAAATTTAGCATCTGAATCGTAAAGCAGATCAAGCAGCTCACCCGAGATGAGATTTAAACAGGGCAGGTTTGAAGCCATTGGCAGCTCTGGGAGATGTTTCTCACAGACAAAGCAGTTTTGGAATCGAAAATGAACTCCCCAAAAACCTTGCATTGCTACTGAGGCACAAAATGATGAGCATCCCTTCCCTGGCATGCACCAAACTCATCCATTGCCCCGTGTGGAGGGGCTGGAGAGAAGCCCAGTCGTGTTTTTATTGTGTCTCTCACCTTCCAAAGCCCATCAAAGGAGGAATTGTTCCCTGGGAGGGTGGGCAGGCCCTGGCACAGGGTGCCCAGAGAAGCTCTGGCTGTCCCTGGATCCCTGGCAGTGCCCAAGGCCAGGCTGGAGCAGCCTGGGACAGTGGAAGGTGTCCCTTGGCAGGGGTGGAATGGGATGAGCTTTAAGGTCCCTTCCAATCCAAAGCATCTCCCCAAAATTCATCTGAGCCTCTCCTGCCATCCAGGAGCTCTCCAGATGGATTTGACTCCCTCTGACCTACAGAACAATTTCCCAGGAAAAAGGAAGGTTTTTGTGTACTGGGAATGATCCAGTCTGGTGGCACTGGCCTTTGGAAAGTCTGAGTTTAATCCTGGCTCGGAGCAGCCTTGGGTGAATCAGCTCAGTTGTGATTTTTAGAAGAGCCAAAGGGAAGTAGACACCCAAAAGCCAATCAAAGCTCACATGGGATTTGTGCAACTAAGGCCTTTTAAAAACAGCCTTAAACCTTTTGGCTCGATGTCTCCAGCCATAAAGTGAGGATAATAATCCCTCTTACATCATGGGGAGGCTGCTATGTACATTAATGAGATAATGCTCATAAAGCACTTTGAAGGTGAAAGTGCTATGCTGGGATAAGCACTGTTATTACATTTTAAGTTAAATCTCAGGGTTTTGAGCACTGAACAAAAGCCTGTCCATATTTTAGAGTAGCACTCTATAAAAACATTTGGGAAATGTTTTAATTTACAGAAGTACAGGAGAATAGCCTGAATGAGTTCTAAATAAAATTTAGCCCACCTATAATTTAATAATAGTCAAACTGATTTTTTTTTAATTTGTAAAAACAATTTACTGCTGGGCCTAGACCCTGAATGCCAAGTTTCAGCCCACAGAGAGGTTTTTTTTAATGGCTGAGTTATAAACCCTTGAAAAATGCTGACAGCCCCTTTACTAGAGCAGCACTAGCGGGTGCCCTATAATGAACTTTTAAATGACTTGAGATAATATCTGGAAAGCCAAGCCTGAAATATATTTCTGGGTTTGAGCCATTGCCAAGGCAAACACAACACATCATAAGTCATCCTCATGATTCTGAGCACATAAATTGGAGACACTGCATATAAAACCCAAATATTAGGTATCCTTCATGGCCAAACTTTGTGCTGGTTTGATGTTACAGAACAGCAACAGCTGTGCAAGGACCAAATGTAGAGCATTGCATGTGTCCAAAGAAGAGAAGTGTCTGTATTTCCACAGCTCTGCCTTGACATTGTTAAATAGGAGCCTGCCCAGTCCTAATAAATCCTCCACTATTCTGCTGCTTTTAAGTGGAACCCAGGTGGCTTTCAAAATAAAAGCTCGTCCTGGCCAGCCCAGGAATGTTAATCTGCTCTGGGAGCACATGGTTACTCTATCTTAAATTACCCAAGACACGTCTCAGAGCAGTTACACCCCCTTGGCCTGCAGGAGGGTTTTGCTGGCCACAGGGAGACCTTTCCCCCCAGCACCGTGTGTGCTGCATGTTTCTGATTTCACAAGGTGTTTAAAGCACGATGGGGATGCAGGATTAGACCCTGGAAGGGTCATTTTACGAGAGGAGTTGTTGTTTCATTTATCCTTCTCTTTCTGCCCTTCTGATCTTTCGGAATATTCAAAGAAAAGCTAAAATTAAAGTCTCTGCTCAAGTCTAAACCAGCTTTAATCCAGGTGCACAGGAGAGGCTGGTGAGCCAAGTTCCTTCCATTACAGATGGGGAACAACACAGATCTCTGCAAACATCTCCAGACCTTTCCTCAAGCAGCTGTGGGGACACCTTTTCCAGCTGCTGGCCTGGAGAAGTTGTTTCATTCTGGATTTGAAGATTCAAACCTGCACTGCAGCACAGAAAGCAGAACCTGACTGGCTGGAGCAAGGCAGAGGGACACCAATATTCCAGTGCTTATTGCATTTATGGAATGCTGCAATGGTTTGGGCTGGGAGGGAGCTGAGTGATCAGCTCATTCCAAACCCTGCCATGGGCAGGGACTCTTCCACCAGACCAGGCTGATCAAGCCCCATCCTTGAATTCTTTTTTGTGAACGGAAAGGTTTGGCAGCTCCCTGGATCTCTGTCACTCCACACACTGGAAAAATGCCCAAAAGTGTCTCAGGGAAAGCTGCATTTTCATTCATTCACAGCCTTGGATTATCCACAAATCCAGTGTGGTGCCACACCTGGATGTGCTCCAGACTCACAAAAATCCACCACCACCAAGCTCACTGCACTGGAAATTTTCCATATGGAATAGTTGACTTTGGAGAAAGTCAACAACACAGACTGAAGGTGCTGGAGGGGCTTGCTGGCTGCTCCATGGAAAGGAAGGAAGCAGCAGGATTTCTGATGGAAGCATGGCCTTACACATCCCTTGGGAAAAGGATTCACCACGGATTGCTGGATCTGCCCAGAACTCACAAAGGAAAACAACTCCCCGTGGGTCTGATCACCACACCTCGTCATTGAAAGGGGTAAAAGGAAAACTCCCACTTGGAATTTCACTTATTTTAAATGGATAAAGAAGAGGAATGACTGTGGGAGGAAAGAGATGCTGTGCTCAAGTCATGATCTGGCAACTCTTGAAGAATATCAGAATAAAGAAGTCCAGATAATCACATGGAAATATCCAATGTCTGCAGTCTGGGGACAAAAGGAAACCCTCTGCTGCCTTAGCTTGCTCAGTTTACATCCAATGGGTTTCCTCAGAGATGTGCAGGAGACAATCTGGGGTGCACATGGAAGTTCTGTCCTGGATTTTCCCCTTCCCAGACTCCACCCAGAGGGTTCAGTGCCACCCAGGAGAACTCACTGACCTCAACCAGGCAGGGCACAGCTCGAGGCCTGGTGGCTTTCCAGATCTCCACTGGCACTGGGAGTCTCAGAATTATTTTTTATATTCTGATAATTGGCAGCTTAGAGACAGCATTGGGCTTGTGGAGGGAAAATGGACTTCCAAAAAAATTATCTGGAACCTGAGTCCCACTGCTTTTGGATGGGAACTGGACAACTCACTGAACTCTTGAATGCATTTCAGAGCTGCTCCTGCCCCTCCTTTCATCACACAACTCAGAGGTTTAAGGACAGATGTCTCAGAGGTCACTCTGAGGGGAAATGAAGCTTTTCTTTACTCAGGAACCACTTTTATAGGCCAAGTAGGAAACCTCGAAACTTTACCACCAAAACAAAAAGTGATTTGGAATAGGTAAACAAATGTCCACATCCAGCTATAAAGCCAACTACTGAAAACCATCAAGGGATTTTGTTGTCACTTTAGAAGCTGCTCTGCAGTAAAGAGCCACAAAGAAAAACTCAAGCATTAAAGGGAGGGTGTATGGAAAGGTATGTGCCTCAAGATTAATGCTGTGGAGTCAAAGAAAAGCTGTTATTTCTGACATTTTGACATAGCATCACTTTAGGATCTGGTTCTTATTAGCCCTTTCTGTGCCTTTTAAAGGTCTATTTTTTTTTTTTCAACCAAAAATGTCAGGAAATTTGGAACAGAAACGTACAATAAAACACGTCCCTTGACCCTCTGATCTATCAATCTTTCAAATAAACAAAGATAGCTGGATGAGCCAGGAAAAGGTTATTATATATAGTTACCTTATGTATAGTGGTCAATATTCACTGCACACATTCAGATTATATAGAAAATCTGATGTAAGTGAAGCTTTTTGTGGAAGATTTTTGCCATGAAAGCCCAAAAGTTACTCAGGGTGGTTTCATTTTCAGGCTGTGTTGTGTGACCTTCGAATTTCACACCCTGTATTATTTATAAATGAGACATTCAAGAAACACAAATTCTCAAATAAAAACGTGCACTCCGTCAGTGGAAAAGCAAACAAAAGGAGCTAATGTACTGTGGCTAAAAAAATTTTCAAACAAAGTAGCAGTAATTTACTGCCCTGCTACTAACAGGACCCCACAAATCGAATCAGAACCCTGAGCCCCATCAGGGGAGCTTGATTTACCCCATATCCCCCAGATAATAAAGGAAAATAGAAAGGTAAATTGTGCATGAATGTGAAAGCTGTAATTCTTCCCCTTTCAGCACACGTATCGAATTCACATCCAGTGATTTCAAAGGAGAATCTGGAATCTCTGAAGGACTGGGGCCAAAGGAAGGAGGCCTCGATCCACCTGGACTTCCCCATGTTTGTTGTGTTTTTGTTGTTTGGGATAAAAGTTAAATTCTCCCTGAGATTTTCCCTCTAGGAACTTGCAGCCAGGTCCTCTCCCTGCCTGGAAGGATGTGCCAAGGTGGCAGCTTCAGCCTGGATGTGTCAGTGAGGGTGAGCCAAGGGCTCCATGGGCAGCCTGGCTGCACCCCTGGATGTCCTGACACCCCTGGATGTCCTGACACCCCTGGATGTCCTGACACCCCTGGATGTCCTGCACACCCCTGGATGTCCTGCAGATCCCTGGATGTCCTGACACCCCTGGATGTCCTGCAGATCCCTGGATGTCCTGACACCCCTGGATGTCCTGCAGATCCCTGGATGTCCTGCACACCCCTGGATGTCCTGACACCCCTGGATGTCCTGACACCCCTGGATGTCCTGCACACCCCTGGATGTCCTGACACCCCTGGATGTCCTGCACACCCCTGGATGTCCTGACACCCCTGGATGTCCTGCACACCCCTGGATGTCCTGCACACTCCTGGATGTCCTGCAGATCCCTGGATGTCCTGACACCCCTGGATGTCCTGCACACCCCTGGATGTCCTGCACACCCCTGGATGTCCTGACACTCCTGGATGTCCTGACACCCCTGGATGTCCTGACACCCCTGGATGTCCTGACACTCCTGGATGTCCTGACACCCCTGGATGTCCTGACACCCCTGGATGTCCTGCACACCCCTGGATGTCCTGACACCCCTGGATGTCCTGCACACCCCTGGATGTCCTGACACCCCTGGATGTCCTGACACTCCTGGATGTCCTGCACACCCCTGGATGTCCTGCACACCCCTGGATGTCCTGCACACCCCTGGATGTCCTGCAGACCTTCCACTCTCTACATTTTCCTCCTGCTGTGCTGGAGCTGTTGTCCAGCCCTTCCAGGGAATGTTCTTCCCACTCCAGGATCTCCAGGAAGTTCAGGACACACAGTCCCAAACACTGCACCTCTCCCATCCCTTGTTTGGACCCTCCACAGTCATTTTGTGCTGTGGATCCCCAGACCATCCCAAGGAAGGAATGCTGGAGGTGATCCTTGATCAAAGCCTGGCCTTGGGATCGTGGATGTCTGGAAATGGTTCCCAAGTTCCTGGCTTTGGGATCATGGATGTCTGGAAATGGAACTGGTTCCCAAGTTCCTGGCCTTGGGATCGTGGATGTCTGGAAATGGAAATGGTTCCCAAGCTCCAAGGCTTTATACTTGTTTGCCAGAGCTGAAAGGCCATGAAAGGAAAAGGAAAATAGGCAAAACCTCACAGTAATGGCTTTCTTTGGGAGCTGAAGGACCAAGGGAAGAGATCCTGGAAGAAGGAGGAGGAACCAGGAAAGGAAATGAGCTGCTGCCCCAGTGCCCTGAGCTCAGCTCAGCCACAGCCAGGACACATCCCTGTGCCTCTGGAGGAGGGAAGGGGGCACTGGCAGGACCCGTTCCAGGGAAGCTCCATCATTCTCTTACCAGCCTTGCAGAATGAGCAGCCACTGGAGCTGAATCCTACTCACAGTTAAAATAATATCCCAAAGCTGACTCTTTCCTGGCAAAGGCTCCAATATTATCTTTGCCTAAGGATGAAGAGATCCCAAACAATTCCTCCAGTGTAGCTGATGTAAAGAGGCTCTCATTCCAATTCAGGCCTGTTTCTTTGTAAATAAACTGACATGGGGTGGAAGGAAGCAGGAAAAGCCTCTCCTTCCCTGATCTGTTCTGTGGGAGAGGAGCAGCTGAATGGAGGGCTCTTCACCTCTCTGGAGGAGGAAAAGATGGGAAACTGGGAGCTTTCCCAAAGAGCTGGAGCAGGAGCTGGTGCAGTGAGGGGACAGAAGGGGAGGTGACAGGCAGGGAAGGAGAAATCCAAGGGGAAATCCCTGTGCCAGGGGGCTGTGGAGGAGCACACATGGATGAGGCTTTTCCCAGCCCCCATGGGATGGGAGATCTCCCACCTGGGGCTGCTCCAGGCTCCCCCAGCCAAAGGGAATCTCAACCAAAAATTGGGAGTGAAAAGCTTCACATGCTGCCACCAGCCCCCTGGAATGGGGCTTTTCCTAACACCAGAGCCCCCTTTTATCCCCCCAACTTCACTTATTTCTCCTTACAGAATTAAATATTTATAGGATCATATTTTCATTTCTCTTTCTCCCTCGTGGCATTCCCTCTGCACACCATGGTTTTCCAGGAGGGAAAGAGAGAGAAACGCTCAGAGCTAAATCTCCCCTGTTTTAAAAGTGATTATTTTTTATTTTCTATGCTCAGTTTGTTTGTTTTTTTTAGGTTTTGGTGAGAAACCACCTCCTCCCTCCCATCAATCGTTGCTTTCAACAGCTCTTCACGGGTGGCTGCGTCTCTTTTAAATTCATTTCCTGCTAAAAAGAATAAACAGGCAACTGTTTAATGCTGTCGATTTAGCTTATTTAATAGAAATTGAAACCTGAATAGGGCTCAGTTGTAAGGTAATCACTGCAGAACTCACCCAGCGAGGGGAAGCACCAGATTAAGTCATTATATCAAAATGCAGAATATTATTATCAAGCTGTTCCTCCTTCCCCAGCACGGGGCACACACTGGAGGAGGAGATGCTCATTTCCAAAAGGCACCAGGTAGAGTTGGAGCCGCTTAGAGCAAGGCAGGGATTTAATGGGGCAATCTGGTTGGAAACCGCTTTCATGTGGTGAACTTAACAGGCTTTAAAATGAGTTTTACTGGGACGCCGGCGTGACCTCCTGGAAGACAAGAGGACGTCGAGTCCTTGAGATGCAAAAGAAATGGGAACCCAGCGTCGCTTTGTGCTCTGAGGTTTCCACAGCACACCCAGCGTGTGCTTGGCCGGCTCCAAGGTGGAGTTTCCAAGGCTTTGAGGAGAAGCAGCAGCTCCCACATGAAAGCCCCACTTGGTGCCTGAGACAAGACAAAACCTGCGAGCCTTTGCTGCCAGGAGCGCCGGGAGAAGCCGCCCCTGTGACGGAGCTTTTCGGGCACAAACGCCTTTTAATCCCTTATGTAAATCCGTGCTCAGGTGTGGGAGCTGCCAGCGCTGGAAATGCTAATCAGCCCCAGCAAAGGGGCCGGTAATCCCCCAGGAATGCGGGATTCAGCCCAAGAGCTGCTAATTGCTGCATTCCACGTGGATTAGAAACAGGGAACTTCATTTCTGACCTGTTCCTGACAGTATCTCCAGCTCAGGAGCAGGTGCCATGGAGGTAACGTGGGACATGGTTCAATCACACAGGGGCAGCTCTGCTTGTGGACTCTCCCAAATCAAAGTTTTCCCTTCTCTGACCTTTTGAGTGGATTTGTGGCTTTTTGGACTTTTATTTTCCAGGCCACTTAATTATTTCCTACTTTCTGGAAAACCAAAGAAAGCTGCCAAACAAGGAAGAAACATGGAAAGAGAGCAGGTTTAGACGGGATATCAGGAAGAAATCCTTTCCTGGGAGTATGCCCAGAGCAGCTGTGGCTGCCCCTGGATCCCTGGAAGTGTCCTAGGTCAGGCTGGACGGGGTTTGGAGCAGCCTGGGACAGTGGAAGGTGTCCCTGGGGTGCCACTGGATGGGCTTTAAGGCCCCTCCCAACCCAAACCATTCAGAGATTCCAGGATCCTGCCTGGGGGAAGCACCTCCTTCACTTCTCCCCAGCTTTGGGATGTTCCCTGAGCACAGCCCAGACCTGCCATGAGCACATGAATGAATCCCTGCAGAGGGATAAGAAATCCCTTCTTCACCTTCCTCAGCAATTTGCTGGCATTTGGGAATTCTCTGCTGAATGACCACAAGCTTTTCTCCCTTTCCCACCAGCAAGCACCAGCCCTTTGACTTTCATCTTCTCCACTGTGTCCTGGATCACCAGAAAGTCCTGCTCCTTCCCTGCTGGGAAGGCAGATGTGAAGGAATCAACTTAAAGTATTGAATTCACCAGAATTACATATTCTCCTCATCCTTAAGCACAGAAAACATATTTATGCATCAACATCAAACGTTATGAACACATGTTCAAAAAAAACATTAACAAAACACAGACAGAAACAGTTGGGAAAACCATCTGGGGCTGAATTCCACTTCGGGAAATTTCCATCTCAGCAGCAAATGAAAAGTGGTTGACAAATTGAACAGTGAGGGGAGCTAAGAGCATCCTCAAAGATGCACAGGTTTGACTCAGGAGCTGCAGCCACTGCCTTGCAATGAGGGAATCTCAGCAATTTGCCTTAAATTAGCAGTGCTTAATTTCCAAAATGAAGGAGAATGATAAATCTCTTATATTTTTTACAATATATACCCCTTGGAGAACTCCAAATTACACCTAATTACCACCTGCAAATGTACTTTGTATTATTAAAGCCTCAAAATTTCACAGTAAAACACATCAGGCAAACTGAGTGCCTGTTCCTTGTGAATTTTAAGTTCAAATCCCAAGATCCACCAGAAAAAAAACGTGTGACAGATCATCTTGAAATATTTTTGCCACGTGGAACATTTTCCTGGTACAAGAAATGAACACAGCAATCTCCAGAAATCACAGAACCACACGGAATTAAATGTCAAAGGATCCCGAGGTTTATCTTGAATACCCCTTGATCCCCTTTGTTTGCCGATTAGGTAAAATCAAGAAAAATGGAGATTTTTAAATCAGATTTCAAGTGGTTTTGGGTTTTTTTTTTTCTGCCTGCTTACCTTTATCTAATTCACTTGAGATGTTCCATGACGATGTGGGCATGAAATCAGCAACGACCGAGGAATTCACTCCTGGAAGGGGAAAAAGAGAAAAACCACGAGCTGCTGTTAATATATGGATTCTATATCATCAGGAATCAAGCTGCTGTCACAGGAATAAAAGGATTTGATGCTCTGTGCTGGCAGGCTGAGCCATCTGGGCAGCAGAAGCAGCCAAAGGGGAAAAGGCAGCAGGCCAGGGCTGCAGTTTGTTTTGCAATGTTGTTCACACAGCCAATTTTTGGGGTGGACTTGACCCACCCTAAAACCTCCCCACGGCTTTTAGAGAGGTAAAATGACTCTGCAGTGGTAGAGCTGAGGGAAACACAGCGCTGAGAGGTTGCTGAATGTGTTACCCATTAATATTTACAAGATATTTGAATCCTGCAAACCCGTGTGCACGAGAAGGGATGTGCTTTATACACTGAGGTGATCAGGGCTTCTCGTAAGGAAACTGCTGGAAACGGGGCTGGAAGGAGTGATCTGAACCCCAGCAGCAGCTGCTCATTGCTGGGAGAATTCTTTACTCTTCAGGAAAATGCTGAATGGAGATGGAAGCCTGTAATTATATTTTAAACAGCAAATCACAGGGAGGATGGTGTTAAGCCAGCATGTCCTGGCTCAGCTCTAGGTCATAGCAGAACATTCCCAAATTTCATCCAGCATCCAGGATTTTCTGTCTCCCTGTAACAGCAGATCCACGTGAGGCTGCTCAGGCATCAGGAAGGCTTTTGGAGTCATCCTCCAGGGATAAATAGATTTTACACAAGCTTTAGTGAGTGCTGGTGGGAGGGTGGGGACAAGGGGTGTGCACACACGTCCCAGGGCATGGGAAAGCACTGCACCTCCTAATTCCCTGTGTCCAGGCAGCCCTGAGAATCCTGACCTGGAGAAGGAGGACAGAGATGTTGGATGGCACCGAGTGTGGGAGAGGGCATGGGAAATAAAACCAAGCTCAGGGAAAATGAACATCCCACAGGCCAACCCTGCACCCTGGAGGGACCCTCAGTGCTGGGTGATGCCAGAGGGGCACAGGGAAGGCAGAGCTGGGATGCTGTGACTTAGGGAACAGCAATGTCCTGGAGTGCATTCATTTCACTTTGACACCATCCTTTAGCTTATTCCCTGATTTCACTCACAAAACATGGCCTGCAAGGATATGCAAACACCTTCTGCCTTTATTTCATGTGTTGGCAACTCTTCTATTCCATTAAAAAAATCAGCAGAAATTGTAAACATCCACGGAGGTGTTTACAAAGCCACAAAGCCTGGTTCAGACACAGTCAGTGCCCTCTTTAGAAATAAAGCCTGGCTTAAAAGCCCACCTTGGCAGCCCCGCTTACCCAGTGCTCTGCCAAGGGTTGCCAGGGCAAACACGGGATTTGAAGGCATTAGAACTTTCCTATGAGCCCATCCTGGCCTGTGCAGAGCCCCCAGCTGGGGACAGGCCCTGGGCACAGGGAAGTGGCACAGCCAGAGGTGGCACCAGCCGAGATTTTGGCCCACTGGGTCCATCCCTTCTCATTCTCTGCTTTGAATCAACAGCTGAGCTTGTCCAACCCACATAACCCTTCTCTAACCCAAATTTTTGGGACCACAGGGCTTAAACTTGCAGGGGTTAAGGACAAAAAAGCAGATGTAGTGACAATATTGCTGTCATGGGGGTAGGTGACAAATAACCATGGCCAAGCACTGCCCAGCAGCTGTGGGTGTCAGGCTGTACCAGAGGTTGGGATGCTTGGTTCCCTATCCCTCCTTACCCTTCCAGCTCTCCCAGCCAAGAAATGGGAGAATTCCTGTGCTAAAAGCCTTCCAAGGCTGGGATCAAACTGGTTCATCCCTGTGTGCACAGGCACAGCTCAAACCCACAGACAATGGTTCCCTCAGTCACACTCTCACTTCTGGCACTCCACAATGGATTTTCTGCAGCTACTTTGGCTCACCTGGAAATATTTTTGTATGAAAAGCCCAGAAAACAACTGTATTCTGCCAACAGGTAACACACATTAACCAAAATTAAACAGAAAGTGCTAACAACACTGTGACCACATGCAGCATTTTGTTATTTAAAACTCCACAACTGACAACACTATGACCACATGAAGTATTCTGCTATTTAAAACTCCAGAGTGTTCATATTGATGTTTTCTTTACCAGGCTTTGAAAACATGGCCATGAATCTCAGAGCAGACACCCATCAGCTCATCTACAGGAGAAACCACATTAAAAGACCAAACTTTCCTATTTGTGGAAGTTCTGCAGGCTGGTGATTTTCTGATATTCCTCAATTCAGGTTACAAAGAAGAGCAAAGATCACTGTACCCACAGGAAACACTTTAATTGATTGAAGGGAACTCACAGAGCAGCAACATCGTGTAGGAACAAACCAGCCCAATGCAGGAAAATAAAACATCCCAGAAAAAAAAAAAAAAAAAAGGTCCAGGTGACATCTCTGAATTCCATTTCTACCTGAGATGACTCAGGATTGCTGGGCATGAAAGTGAGAGTGGTGCCACCTCCCCTTGGGAAAGCTCTGGCATCATCCCAGGTGAGTTCCCAGCCAGCCCTGGGAAGGGATGAGTCAGGGATTTGCTCACAGCATTTGGGGCACTGGAACAGACTTGCCCGTTTGTAGTCACCTCTTCAAAACGAGGGGGAAAAAAATCTGCCTAATATTAGATCACAGAATCACAGGATTTCTGAGGCTGGAAAAGCCCTCCAAGGTCATCAACTCCAAACCAGCCCTGACATCCCTTGGACACCTCCAGGGATGGGGAATCAGCCCCTTCCAAGGCCTGACCACCCTTTCCATGAGGAAATTCCTCCTGATGTCCAACCTGACCCTTCCCTGGCACAACCTGAGGTCATTTCTTCTTGTCCTGGCAAAACTGCAGCTGAATTTTGAATGTGGAGTTTAAAAACTAATTCTTACTTCTTAAAATCTCCCTAATGCCCAGCATTAACTTGAACAATCAGATTTGTTTGGAAGGAGAGTCAGCCTGAGAAATGTGACCAGCAGATAGAGCCATTATCCCCTTTAGGTTGTATTTATCCATGGAATCGTTCCAGATGAATGATGACTCTTCTTAACACTGGCAAGATAATTATCTCTTCCAACCTATTAAGAAACACTGGGCTTAAGTTTAATGAGAAGTCACAACAGGCTGTGAAAAGGCAAGTAAAGTGTATTCAAACACACTTCCCACGGAGAAGTTGGCCAAGATCTGATTTTATCACCGCATTGCACAAGTGTGGAGTGAATTTTGCACGTCAGGCCTTGTAAAGCCTTTGTGATTAAATAAACTTCAGTGAGGTTTACAAAAGCTGTACCTGCATTTGTAAGATGAACCAGAGACTGTAAGTCAAAAAAAGACATCAAGCCCAGAAATAATTGAAAATTTTAATGGGGAAGAAATCTGTTGTGCAGAAAAAAGGAGAGAGCAAAATAAGTCTAGAAATGAGGATATCCTGCTTGCCAGACTCCAGAGCACGAGGAATGCATGGACACATCCAGTGGAAGCATGGCCTGGGATGGACCTTCATTTGGGGCACAGATGGAAATCCCACTCTTTTTAAGGTGGAAAACAAGCCCCATTAAAACATGCAAACAAAAATTCATCCTTTGTATCACACATGGGGCTCATGGTATACCACATTTACACAATTATTTATATAATCAGGAGTAATTTCTTTTTTTTCTGGTGGAAAAATGAATGTGACTGCAACTCAGATCTCACTGCGGGAAAAGAACAGCAAGAAGAACAAGGAGATGTTTGGAGAAGTCTGAATAATAAAATGAACTATTCAGAATTCATGTGTAACATAAGAAAAAGTTTTTTTGCAATCCTGCCTCTGGATCTGAGCAGAAAGCCTTCCCCAAGTGAGCTTTGCTATCCTGTGAAGGAATTTGCCTTAGGAAGTGATAAAAGGCCAATTTCCCGAGACATTAAAAACAAGATTGGGCAAGACATGACTGCAGACACCAACGGGGAGTTATCCCACGCTGGCAGCAGGGTCAGGCCAGGACAGCTTCCCAGGGGATTTAGGCACAGCTCTTCTTGGCCAAATCACCCATGAACATTTTATAGCTGCAGATCTACCAGAAGCATCACCCTCCCCTTAAAATGAGGAATAAAATCTCCAGCAAACAAACTGCTCAGCTCTCCCACTTGGATAGAACTTCAGGAAAACAGGAATGGCAGATAAAGTTATACAGACTTAGAGAAGAGCTAATTATCCTAAGTGCTCGGTGTTTTTTGCTTTTCTGCACATTCCAGACCAACACTTCATCTTTCCCTCTGTCTGGTTCCTACCTGACTGATCCCTTCCAGGATCTTCCCACAGATCTGCCTCCTGGCTGTTTTTCCTCTCAGTCCTATCTCCCTCATCTTCCTTTTTTCTGCCTTTTGCATTCTCTGTTCCACTGATCCTTTGTGAGTTCCCCCACACGTTTCCATCTGATCTCCCCAGATATTCCATTTTGCAATCAGCCACTTTCCAGCCTCACCACAGCCCACCCCGGAGCTGCTGAAGGAAATTTAGACAGACTGCAATGGATACAACCCATTATTTACTAATTTTCTTGTCTGTTTGAAAGCTGGCACCATCCTGAAATTTCTATCTTGTATCTCAAATTTTGCTTATACCTTAAATATGTGGAAGGATTTTCAGGACACCAGTACCTTTCTGTCTGCATTAGAATTCTCCTCTTTCCAAAGGACGTGGGAAATGTGAATACTTTGGTCAGTCGAATGAGGGAAAAGTGCAAGATGATGGGGAATTGTTGAGCATTTCTGCTCTTTGAGTAAGGCAGGTGTCTCTCAAGGAGAATGCAGGTGATAGCACAGGTCAAACCGTGTGGATATTAATCCTCATACCACAGGACAAACCTTCCATGGATTATTTAAAACACCAGTCCGTGTTAAAAACATACTCCTGTAAGATGCCTCCACTTTCCATGCCCAGGTGAAGCTGCTATTTGGAATATTTTGGAAGACAAGAGCCTATAATTATACACAATAAAATCTGCCCCAGACCAGACTTTACAAAGCTGTCCCTGGTGAGGAGGGTGAAATTCTGCATTTCCCCAGCCAGTTGTGCTCCACCTGGTTATTCCATGGCTGAAAAAGCAAAGGGAAAGCTGATTCTGCCAGAACCTTGCCTGGGCAGATCCAGAGGGTAAGAGTTTATTACAGAATCAGAGAATCCCAGAATCCCAGAGGCTGGAAAAGCCTTGGAGGAACATCTGAGTGCCCAATGCCCACCTTGTCCCCAGCCCAGAGCACTGAGTGCCACATCCAGGAATTCCTTGGGCACCTGCAGGGATGGGCACTCCAAACCTCCCTGGGCAGCCCCTTCCAATCCTGACCACCCTTTCCAGGGAGAAATTATCCCAAATATCCACCCTGAGCCTCCCCTGGGCCAGCCTGGGGCTGTTCCCTCTCCTCCTGTCCCTGTTCCCAGATCCCAAATCCCCCCGGCTGTCCCCTCCTGTCAGGGAGTTGTGCAGAGCCAGAAATTCCCCCTGAGCCTCCTTTTCTCCAGGCTGAGCCCCCCCAGCTCCCTCAGGGATTCTCCATTCCCTTCCCATTTCCCTCAGGGATTCTCCAGCCCCTTCCCATTTCCCTCAGGGATTCTCCAGCCCCTTCCCATTTCCCTCAGGGATTCTCCAGCCCCTTCCCATTTCCCTCAGGGATTCTCCAGCCCCTTCCCATTTCCCTCAGGGATTCTCCATTCCCTTCCCATTTCCCTCAGGGATTCTCCAGCCCCTTCCCATTTCCCTCAGGGATTCTCCAGCCCCTTCCCATTTCCCTCAGCCTCTCCTCACAGGATTTTAATGATTCTTCCAGATCCAAACTATCATCACCATGTCCAAAATGCCTTTTCTGCTGGCAAAAAACCCTCTGGAGCTCTCCGGGTTGCTCCATGCAGCTGGGGCAGAGATGAAGTTGGGGGGGGTGCTAAAAACCATCAAATGGTTAATTTTATTCCAGCTTTTAAAATGTAAAACTCCTGCACATTTACCTGCAGTGTTATCATTATTGATAGCCCTGGGCAGGTTAATAATTGGCATTAGATAGGGAAATTTTCAACACCAGGGAACAATTCAGGCTCTGTGGATTTCAAATACACGAGACATTCATTTCCAGCTTCAAAAGGGAGATGTGCAGTGGGATGATTTCATTTAGTGCAGGACTGGAAATTGTTAGGAAATTCATTTATATCCCATCCTTTCCATCTATCAGAGCACCTCACCACTGCTACTGGCACTTTCATCAGCAGGACCTCTCTGCCTGGGAGTCCTTCTAAATCTTCCAGCTCT
Organism: Acridotheres tristis; assembly: GCA_037013685.1. Taxonomy (NCBI): domain Eukaryota; kingdom Metazoa; phylum Chordata; class Aves; order Passeriformes; family Sturnidae; genus Acridotheres; species Acridotheres tristis. The sequence continues at coordinate 2,844,541 of CM072895.1, forward strand.
CCAGGGCTGGAGATAAAGGCAAGGATTAACCCATTCAGGATGCACCATCAGGAGGAATCCCAGTGCCCTATTTATGGTTTCAGCACAGGGAGCCAAAAGTGCTCCATGTACCTGACCCCTCTGCCTCCCCTTTTCCTGCAGACCTGCTCTCTCCCATGTGGATACACCAGATTTTGGCCCAGAGGGAGGCAGTCACTGGGGATTCCAATAAAACCCACCCCAAAATGTTCCTGGGGACGTTAAAACTCATTCTCAAAAAAACCATAATTCTTCAGATTTGTTCTTGAATCTCAAAGTCATCAGAAAATGATGTGACTGCTACGTCTGAGTCTCTGCAAACTCTTAAAACACCTTTAGATGTTTTGGCAGCAGCCTGGTGCCTTCCTCAAGTCAGTATTTTTAGTAACTTGATCTTTGGCTAAGGTCATATCAGCTAAAAATTGTTTTCTTCCGCAGGATCGGAGCCATCTCTGGGAAGAAGAGGGTTTTAAGAGGCTCATTTTATATGCTAATACCTTAATCCTAAATTTCTAATTACCTCCCTACAATTCCTTTTGATTGCAGCTATTAATTACAGATTATCATTAATGTTAGATGGATTTAGAAGTCACCGTGGAATCTGGGTGCACTCTACATTACTCCAAATTGGGTCGTTAACAGTTCCACTTAAGAAGAGCAAAACACTGAGCCCTGGAGCAAGCCACAGCTTTAATGACAGGGAATGAAGAAAAGAAATGGCCACTTGGCCGAGGGCCAGCATTTCACAGCTCACAGTCGAGCCTTTGTGCTTCTGAGCTGGAGAAATGTGGCCACGATGGCTCTTCAAGGCACTTGGAGCAGACCTGGAGCACAACATTCCTGGGATGGCAGCGCTCAGGTGGACCAGGAATGATCCTGCAACTGCACAAACTCCCGAGTTTTTCTAGGAATTATTTGTACTCTGCTCAGTCTGAAATACAGCGGTGTGGAAGGAAGATATTGGAGGAATACGGTGTTTTGCTGCCCGTAAAAAACAGTTTTTAATGGAATATGGATCCAGAGTCTGGTGGATCCTTGGTAGCTGTAACACTGGGAGAGGGCACAGCAGAGCTGCTAGTCAGAAAAATTTACACAGGCTGGGAATTTGCATAATAAATACAAATTTCGCATCTCTCCAAAACTATTTGGATTGTTTTTTCCCATTCCCTGAGCTCTTCTGAGCTATCTCAAACTGGCAGAAAGAGAGAAGAGAAAGTGGAAATGGGAAGCACCCAAAGAAAAGTGAACGACTGAAAGAAAAGGGAAAAAAAAGCTGACAAAAGCAGGAAGGAATTGCTGGATGGGGCTGGTCCAGGAGTGGATGTGATGAGAAACAGAGGAGTCACAAAAACCCATCGGAATAGAAGGGAATGGAGAAGGAGAAGGATGTCCTGGGGCACCCTTGGGTGAAGATTCTTCAGGAATGGTGAGGAAGAGTCCAGGGAGGGATGGAAGGAGCATCAGGAGGCAACACCTGGGTAGTCCGAGATAAATCTTTCCCTCCCAAAAATTTTGAATCTGAGAATTGCTGAGATCCCTCCAGAGCCTCCCTCACAAAACCTACACATCCCTGTGGCTCCAAGTGATCCACAGCCCACATTTCCTCGTGGAATTTGCTTTCCTGAAGGCACCGGTGCCATGCACAAGCAACCTGGCACAGGTTCCCGTTTATTTCCCTCCCCAAGCAGAACGAGCTCGGCGCAGACGTGTTTGGAGACGGGGGATGAAGTGGCTGGACAGGGCCTTGAGCTGCACCTGCTGGCCTGTCCCTGGCTTCCATCAGTGCCACTGCACTAAATCCACCCGCAGAGGCTCGAAAGGAGGCAAAGGCAGCCAAGCCCAGGGAGGGCAAACAAGAAATCATTTACATCCCCCATAAATCGCGGCACGCCGTAACTCCTCGCACCTCAGCGCTCGGGGGCCACAGCTGACTGCAGAGGATGAGGAGACCAGCAAGCCACAATTAAACCCTTATAACTTGTGAAGAAAACTCCAGCAGAAGGCTGCCATGTGCAAATCCACCGCTATTTTTTTTTTTTTTTTTTTTCGAGCCCGATAATTATTTTTGTTGCGGCGACGAAAAACGGGGCCCGTGTCGGCTGATGAATTAATGGGAGGGCCTGAAACAATTACTCCTTAAACACACAGAAGTCTCCCCAGTGTAAACACGCTCCCTTTTTCTTGCAGATCCTCGTGGTACGGGGGCAGACATTGCCCCATGACTTATTGGCTGCCCATGATGGAGCAGTAAATGCTGCCTGTTTGATGGCTGCAGCCTCAAGCCTCGGATTTTACATGGCTCGATGGTGATTAATGCACAAACTGCCAACTGCAGCCAGAGGCTGAAACACAAGGCCACACTGTGAAACCTATGCTAATAGAGCACAATTTATATAAAAAGGGGGGGAATGTAAATATTTAACTGATGCCAGAGCTGGATGCTTCGGCCAAGCTGGGACTGAGCTACATTGATTGTTCAGGAGGAACTTACACCCTAAAATCCACACGGGCCTGAACTCAGACAGGCTTGGAAGGTGGAATTAAAACTTCTCTTCTTCTGCTAAAAGGTTGTTTTCTTAAATTTGGCTTCAAGTCGAGCAGATGCCACTTTTAAGAGCTGCTCCATTTGTGAGTGTGTAGAGCTGAGCCCAGCTCAGGTGAAGCAGTGTCAGGATTTGACCCTCATCCCCCAGAGACCAACACCAAACCAAGGCCCTCCAGCTAATTTGTGTTTATTAGCCCCTCCAGAGAGGGCAGGGGCTCTGGGAGGTGAAGACTGAACTCCCTTCTCATGGCTCTGGGTTGGGTTTCAATCACAGCACAGGCTGTCCTTGTCCTGCCCCTTGTCCTGCCCTCCTGGCACTTCTCATCCAGGCAGCCAACAAAAGCAATTCTGCAGGTCATTAGTCTGCACAAAAGGTTTACATCAATGCTTCAGAGGTTTCTTTTTAATCCTGTCACTGATGGAAGGAGTTAATTGATTTAGCCACAGTTACAACTTATTTACTGTATGAAAATTTCCTAAATCCAAGGATCTTCTAGATTCAGGTACTCACTAACTATCAAAAAAACCTAAATCCGCACTTAATCAAATTTATTGTCACTGCTGCTTTTGGGGGGATGTTAAGTTTCATCGGTGGCTGAAGCATGGCCTTGCACTGCACTCCCCATGATTTCCAAGGATATTCCAGGGAATCCCATCCCATCCTGGGCATGCAGAGCTCAGCACTGCGAGCCCCATGCTGGCAGCCTAACAACAGCCACCAAACCCAAAAGTTTGACAAAATCAATCTCCTGAATCCTTACATTATGCAGCGATCCTTGTGCACTTCCCAAAGCTCAGCCAGGGCTGCTTTTGTCGGTGCAAAAGAGCCACTTCTAAAAAAAAAAAAACCACAATTAAGACGTCACCTTAATTGCACCCAGCAGCACAAAAATCTGTGGGCTTCGTGACCCCGTAATGGCTTTGCCACAAAAACCCAGCCCACAGTCTCTAAAAGTTAATAGCCTGTACAATGGAAAATCAACAGGAGAGGGGCAGAGCCGGCTTGTTCAGCCCTAACTGCTTTAGCAGCCGCGGAAGCCTCACGGAAGGATAAACCACTGATGATTTTTTTATTAGCTCAACAAACAAGAAGCTCAGCATTTGGTGTAGTGCTACTGCAGAGCCACAGGGATTAGGTTTCAAAGCCGTGGCAACTGCCATGCTTTAAGGAACTCGTTAGGCTGGAAATGGATATAGGCTCCCTCTGGAAGGCAAGGCAATCCAAATAAACACGCTGAGCACGGCAGCACATCCAGATGAACTTCCAGGGGACCCCCTGTCCTTCCCCAGCAGCAAAACCCACAGCAGTGCCAGAGTTTAGGAATTTCCAGGGGACCCCCTGTCCTTCCCCAGCACCAAAACCCACAGCAGTGCCAGAGTTTAGGAATTTCCAGGGGACCCCCTGTCCTTCCCCAGCAGCAAAACCCACAGCAGTGCCAGAGTTTAGGAATTTCCAGGGGACCTCGTTCTCTCCCAAGGACTAAAGCCCACAGCAGTGCCAGAGTTTAGGAACTTCCAAGGGAACCCTGTTCCTTCCCCCACCAGCAAAGCCCAACAGTGCCAGGGTTTAGGAAATTCCAGGATCCCCTGTTCCTTCCCCCAGGAGCAAAACCCAGAGCAGTGCAAGGATTTAGGAACTTCCAGAGATCCCCTATTCTCTCTCCCAGGAGCAAAGCCCAGAGCAGTGTCAGGGATTATGATATTCCAGGGATCCCCTGTTCTCTCTTCCAGGAGCTACAAAGCCCAACAGTACCAGGGTTTAGGAAATTCCAGGGAATCTCTGTTCCTTCCCCAAGAGCTCCAATCCCACAGCAGTGCCAGGGTTTAGGAACTTCCAGGGATCCCCTGTTCCTTCCCCAGCAGCAAAGCCCAACAGTGCCAAGGTTTAGGAACTTCCAGGGATCCCCTGTTCCTTCCCCAGGAGCAAAACCCAGAGCAGTGCAAGGGTTTAGGAAATTCCAGGGATCCCCTGTTCTCTCCCCCAGGAGCTCAAATCCCAGAGCAGTGCCAGGGATTTGCTGTCCCCAATCCTTGTTTTCCAGGCCAAAGGAGAGCAGCAATCTCACGCTCAGCAGCTGATCAGAGCGAGTGGCTGCCAGAATAAGCCCGGCCTAGGGATGGTGCTGAGCTCAAATGCTCACACAATTTCAGGGCTCTGTTTCACTGCTGCATCATTGCCATCCCTCAGCTCTGGCAGCATCCAGGAAGATTTTGTAGGGACTATTTACAGGGCGAGGAAAACACAATTTCTCCCTGAATGCTCCGGAGCAAACATGACAGCAGGAAATGGAGACGGTGGAATGACCTGGAGAATTCTCCCTCATTTTGTAGGGAATATTTCCAGCCTGCTCCTCCAGCTTTTCTCCACTCCACTCTAACGAGTTCCCAAACCACTCCTTGTGGTCAAGACAGATTTTTGTGCTGTTTGGCTTTTCCAGTTTCCTAAAGTTCATTCCCAGGTCCTTTCCCCAGGCTGCCAGCAGCTCCAGCCTCTGCTTTGCCCCACTCACCATCACGTGCAAGATCCCATTTTACCAAAACAGAAAATGCTGATGGATGAAGGATGGAGAGAGACCTTTCCCAAGTGCAATTCTGATCTCCTGAGGGAGGATTTTTGGAAGGATTCCTGCCTGAGAGGAACAGAGCACTGATTGCACAAAGTCTAAACACTCCATCAGTGATAGGGGAAATATGTTGGAAATATGCATTTTTTATTCTTATCATGTTCAGGATTCTGGTCAAATATCACCATCTAACACCTGTTTAATTTAAATTAAAGTGCTGAAGTAACCAAACTCCTTCCCCTGTGGCATTAAAAGACTAAAATCTTTCCACTGCTTAACACATGGATGTTCGAGGAATATTTGAACCTAATCCAGATTTTACTGAGATACTTAGAAAATCCAGCATCAGTTAATGATTTTGGATGCTGTTTCAGGTTTGTGCATGTCTTTAATCCTTCTGAAGCACAGAACTGCCAAGTTGTGTATTTTCTCACCCAAATTCCCAAATTAATTAACTCTGACAGGGGGTTTGTGTGCTGCTGTTATCCATAGTGTTTATATAAGGCCAGGGACAGCAGATTGGAGCATTACAGTAATCTTTTAAAAAGTAGCTATTAAAGACTCAGGAGGGGCATAAGAGAAGAGACTTAAACTGAAAGAGAGCAGGTTTAGATTAAAAATTAGGGAGAAATTGTTACCTGTGAGGGTGGTGAGGCCCTGGCATGGTTTTCCCAGAGAAGCTGTGGCTGTTCCTGGATCCCTGGAAGTGTCCAAGGCCAGGGTGGAGCAGCCTGGGACAGTGGAAGTGGGATATGGGATATGGGATATGGGATATGAGATATGGGATAGTGGGATATGGGATAGTGGGATATGGGATAGTGGGATATGGGATATGGGATAGTGGGATATGGGATATGGGATATGAGATATGGGATAGTGGGATATGGGATAGTGGGATATGGGATATGGGATAGTGGGATATGGGATATGGGATATGGGATATGGGATAGTGGGATATGGGATAGTGGGATATGGGATAGTGGGATATGGGATATGGGATAGTGGGATATGGGATATGGGATATGAGATATGGGATAGTGGGATATGGGATAGTGGGATATGGGATATGGGATAGTGGGATATGGGATATGGGATAGTGGGATAGTGGGATAGTGGGATATGGGATAGTGGGATATGGGATAGTGGGATATGGGATAGTGGGATATGGGATATGGGATATGGGATAGTGGGATATGGGATAGTGGGATATGGGATAGTGGGATATGGGATATGGGATAGTGGGATATGGGATATGGGATAGTGGGATAGTGGGATAGTGGGATATGGGATAGTGGGATATGGGATATGGGATAGTGGGATAGTGGGATAGTGGGATATGGGATATGGGATATGGGATAGTGGGATATGGGATATGGGATAGTGGGATATGGGATAGTGGGATAGTGGGATATGGGATATGGGATAGTGGGATAGTGGGATATGGGATATGGGATAGTGGGATATGGGATAGTGGGATATGGGATAGTGGGATATGGGATAGTGGGATAGTGGGATATGGGATATGGGATATGGGATAGTGGGATATGGGATATGGGATAGTGGGATAGTAGAAGGTGTCCCTGCCCATGGCAGAGGTGGAACAGGATGAACTTTAAGATCTCTTTTAACCCAAATGTTTGGGATTCTCTGATTTTTTCACTCCCTGCCATGGGCAGGGACACCTTCCACTATCTCAGGTTGCTCCAACTTGGCTTTGGACACTTCCAGGGATGAGGGGTCCACAACCTGTCAGAAATATTCTCAATTAATGCCAAAGGCAGGGTGAAAAATCCCTGCAGTAGGAGCCATATTGACAAAAAGATGTGCTTAAATCAGGACTGGATTCCACAGGGAGGAATATCCTGGCTAAAGGGATCAAATGATTCCTGCCACACCCAGGGCCACTGGGATGGTGCAAAGCACACCCCATCTCCCAGTGCAAACACCAAGCATGCAGAAGTGTCTTTTTTTCACCACATTTCTCAGCAGACTGGCTCTTGTTTGGAATGCCTGGGCTGGCCATGCCCGAGGTGGGAATTCTTGGGAGATGTGGTTCCCACCAAACCACGGAGCAAATCGTGCCCTGTGATTTTGGTTTCCTGGCATTACTGCCTTGGAGCTTTGGGAGCATTTGATCCCTACCCAAACACACTCCCACACACACACACAGTGCACACAGAGCTCAGCAGAGCCAGGTTTGGGGCTGGGATGCAGAATCTGGGATGCTGTCACATCCCAAACATCTCACCTGTGAGCATTCCCAGTGTCCACAGTGTTCATTTCTTGTGCCCAGAAGCTCTGACTACTGATAAAGTGCCTTTTAATTATGTGACTGATGCAGAGTGTGTGGAGATTTTTACTATCACAGCTTTGCTGCTGCTCCTTCAAGCTAAAATCCTTTTCTAAAAAAGGAGTTATTGCATCAACTTTATCCACATCTCCCTGAGCCCTCCAAAGCCATTGTCAGCCTGGAGTTTTAGTCACCTGCAGTGTCATATCCAAAGCAGTAAATGTAATTATTATTTATTGTCAGCAATGAGCAGAACCTCTGTGCTACCCTTCTGGGATGGAATGAATTATTAAACATATTTGGGCAGTTTTATACTAATGCAAAGCTGAGCACAGGGATGTAAATGAGGAGCAATTTTTGCAGTGGGGTGTGTGAATCCAAGAGACCAATCTGGAAATAAGTGACATGAGCTGACAGAGCTGCTGTCTGTGCCAGCAAAACCAGTCTGCTGTGACCCCTGGGCATTGCCCTTCCCAGTTTTTCCTTCCAAGAAAGAACCCAAACTCCTCTGAACATTTTACTGTGTTTAAACAAACTTTGAGAAATGGAATCAGAGATATCCTGCCCACTTTGTATCACCTCCCAGGAATGGGAGGGGATGGAAGTGGGGAATGGGATGAGGCACCTGGAAATTTTCCAGCCTCCATCTGCCCCTGGCAAGGCTCTCCCTGTGTATCTGAAGCTCTTTAAGTGTGGCAGAGGAAAAGAAACTCTCTCTACTCTCATTTCCACACTGTGGAACACAAAGAGCAGCATCTTAAAGACCCTGCTGGCTCCTCAGAACAAAAAGCTGATTTCTTTTCCAACCTCCAGACATGAGCACAGGGGCCAGGGCCACCTCACCAGCCCTGAGTGCCACCAGCTCTGCCCCTGGAGCTCCTGTCCATGTCCATGTGGTGCTTCCCAGTTCTGGGGGGGGTTCCCACTGTTCTGACCAACACAGAACACAAACCCAGGAGTACCCCAAGCTCTCAGTGCCATTATCCCTGACTTTGTGCCAGGCCCAGAGAACCTGATCTCAGCCCCAATGGATAAACACTGAGCTGCAGACACAGGAATCCTGGCAACCTCAGCTTGTATTTATGGAAAGCAGTGCAGGTAGGTTTACATTTCAAATAAATAGATACAAAAATATTTCAGAACCCTTGGAAGTCAGCAGAGAGCAGCATGGTGGGATTGGCTTCTCATGTACTGGGTTCAGAAGAAAGTCCCAGCGGTCCCAAATGTCCCTGTGATGGGAAAGAGCCAGGCTGGAGAGAGGCCAGGAGATTCCCTGCCCTGAGTGATTAAACTTGGAGCAAAACCAACAGACAGCGAGAGAAAAGAGGAATTTTCCCAGGGACATGTTTGATTTGAGCAGGGATTTCTCCTTAGCAATTAACTCTTAACAACAAATTAATATTTATTTGTGTGTCCCCTGCCCTGAGTGCAGCCCCATGGAAAGGAGAGTCTGGTGGAAACAGACGTGGAGGAATGTGCTGGAATTTTTTGGTGACTGTCTCAATTATCACTTGTGATGCTGCTGCCTTTATTCTGTGAAGACTCACACAGAACTCCAGGGAGAGCAGTGTGGTTTTTCAAGAGGCACTTGGGCTCACTGCTGCTCCCATTGAAGCCTGCAGAAAAGCTGCCACTGAATTAGGAAATGCTGAGCACTTCTGAGAGCTGCACAAGTGCAGGAGAAGTGCCTTACAAAGCCATTAGCTCACAACTGCTCTACAAGCTACAAGCAAGGAAAATAAAGGCAGCAAAGTAAAAGCAAAGAAAGGCACAGAAATGTTTGAAAGCCCTTCCAAACCATCACAGGCTGACAGGCTGCAGCCCCTTTCATCTGCTGCAGGCCACTTCAGCAGGCTCCAGGACTGAATTAAATGGAATGTTTATTTACACAGCTCAGGAGAGGGGCTCTGCAGCCACCAGAGCCACCTCACTGAGGTTTATGGACTGAAGGAGTTGGGAGTTTGGCAGATTGGGACATAAAACAAGGCCAGGATTGATGGAATTTGGAGTGGTGGTGTGGGCAAGAACCACGGCTTTGCCTGACTCTTGGTTAGGAATTTTCTGGCACATCAAGAACCTCCTGCTGTGACCTAAGAGACACAAAAGAACCACGAGAGCAAAACCCAGCAACACCCAGTGAGCCAGGGCAGGAGCCAGAGGGGCTGATCCCCACATTCCCATTGTGGGCAATGGGATGGGATAATGGGATGGGAGAATGGGATGGGAGAATGGAATGGGAGAATGGAATGGAATGGAATGGAATGGAATGGAATGGAATGGAATGGAATGGAATGGAATGGAATTGGATGGGATGGGATAATGGGATGGGATAATGGGATGGGATGGGATGGGATGGGATGGGATGGGATGGGATGGGATGGGATGGGATGATGGGATGGGATAATGGGATGGGATAATGGGATGGGATGGGATGGGATGGGATGGGATGGGATGGGATAATGGGATGGGATGGGATAATGGGATGGGATGGGAGAGTGGAATGGAATGGAATGGAATGGAATGGAATGGAATGGAATGGGATGGGATGGGATGGGATGGGATGGGATGGGATGGGATGGGATGGGATGGAATGGAATGGAATGGAATGGAATAGAATAGAATAGAATAGAATAGAATAGAATAGAATAGAATAGAATAGAACCCAAGACCATGGAGTTTGCTGTGGCACCTTGATAAGCTGCAGGGATTGTGAGCTCCTGCAAGCAGCTGAGCCTCCCCAAAGGCTGCACCTCGCACAAACACTGAGCACAGGAATTGCTCAAGTGCAGGATTTGCTTTGGCACAGGGCGGGGACAGCGTGGCACCGCTCCTGTGTACTCAGCAATTTTAGAATCCCAGGATTTCTCCTGGAGATCTAATAAGAGCACTCAGTGCAGTTTCTGGCTGGGTACAAAGCAGACAAACGAGGAAAATGAAGACTTTTGTTTTCACTGGGCTGTCAGTTCACATTTAGCAGCGGGGATCGGGTTCCCTTGCTGAGGGTGCTCTGCTCCATCCTGGTTATTATGTGAAAAATGACACAAAGTGCTGGGATTTCAGCAGTAACTCAGCCCCTAATGACCTTTTATACACAAACATTTGTATTCCTCAAAAGGTGAATGTGGAAGGACAGGAACAAAGGAGCTTTCCCTTCAGATAACTCAACCAGACTTGCAGCTGCCAGAGAATTTGAGCAGAAGCCCAAACTCATTTATCCATTTCAAGATAAATTCTGCTTTCATTGCCTCAGACTGAGGGAGAGCTGTGATTCCAAGGGCTGCTCTTCCCTAAACCTGGCTTTAAGGATGGACCCCAAGGATGCCCATGGTTATACCCAGGCTAAGAGAGGCCCAGGGTTTGTCCAAAAAGAAGCAGAGCTAGGGCTTTACTTCACTGACTCCTTCACTCAGCTCTGACAGCAGAAAAATCTGCCATTACTGCAGAAATATCTGACATTCTTTGCTGTCCATAATACAGCAAAGAAGGATGGATTTAAGGAAATAATTTTAAACCCAGGGAGCTGCTGTACAAGAACAATTATTGTCGTACAAGAGCAATTATTGGCTATTTCCTCGTGCTCATCCTCCCCCTAAATGAGAAAATTCCTCAAGTAAAAGCAGACACTGGAGCAAAGGTTTTCTGTCTCTTTTCCATGCACTGCTGGAGCAGAGTCAGCTGGTGGCACAGAGAGGGGGGGATCTGGAATGAAGAATGCTCTGAGTCTCATGGTGCAGGCTCTGGAAAACCCTACACAGACTTTTTTTGTTGTTGAAAAAGGTCTGGGGGGGGAAAAAAAAAGAAAAAAAAGAGAAAGCTAATCCTTGAGAAATAATCTTCCAACTAAACAGAGCAGCCTATGGAGAAAGGATCAGCAGAGAGTTTGGAGAATGATCCTTTCTGTAACAACCTATGACCTTGCACCTTAATTCTTTATTAATCATTGACTTTCAGTCTTTTGAGAGTGATAAAAATGGCAAATCCCCCCAGAAATAAAGGAAAATGGTACTTAGGGGAAAATGGAGATGAGACCCACAGCAAAATGGTAATTTTAGCAGAATATCTGTGTTGAGGAGTTGTGAGCCTGGTTTTGTGTCAGCAGCTCTCACATGGAAGAGAAATTCACCTTAAAATATCCTTGCACAGCCCCACAATCTTCTGATATCTGATTGTACAACCACTCACTAACACAAGGAATGTGTATTTTAAATCCTGGGAAGGCAAAGCAGTGTTTCCATCTTGCTTTCCTACTGCACATTTCTACACATTCAAAAAAGTGAGTGATACAAAGAATCAGCATAGAAATGGTAACTGCAGGTAAATCACACAAAGAGAGGGGGGAAAACCCAATTAAAACAGGTCCAAAAATTGGAGTGATAACTGCAGATCTAAACAAAATAAAAAAAAATATTTAGTTGAAGATGAGAAGAAAAAAAAAAAAAAAACCACCAACCTGCAAACCAGATTATGGAACTTTTGTGCCAAATGCCTCATTTTTGGAATTAAATCAGCCCTGACTGCTGAAAACCCTGCACAGTCCAAGCCCCCAGCGAGCCCCAGAGATATCTGGCACCCCGAATCCCCAGCAAGGATGATTTATAACCTCACTTTGTAATTGCCCCCTTGGAGCAGAGCCTGTTTTGAACCCTTTCCTAACGAGCTGATTTGGGGCTGGAATTCTCCTAAGGCCGCCTGGCAAAAGTTGGAAGTGAAAAATCTTTAAAAGTGTTCAATTTTTCAAAGATTTACTGGGAACATAATAGCAAATATGGTTGGAAACAGGAGCCAAAGGATTTTTTTTTTTTTTGGTTGTTTTTTTTTTTTTTCAGCCTGGAGAGAGCAAGTAGTCTGTTGTTCCTTACATCTGGAACAGTAGTAATCTATTCCTTAAGCCTGAGCAATCAAATTACTCTAATTTTCTGTTGTCTTGGCTTGAATAAATATTTTCAAGACAAGTTATGTTAAAAATATGCACACGCTGACTGCACAGTGAAATGTGCTTAACATCTGTGCTGCAGTTTAGTGGGGCAAGATGGAAAGGTATCCCAATGGAAAGGGACTGCAGAAAAATCACTCCCTTTCCACTGGAATTAATAACCTACTAAAGAATAACTATTGGACAAAAGAAGGGAATTTCAATGAATGATAGAGAAATGGATATATAAATAGAATCTACAGAACTAGGGGAGAAAAAAAATATATATATATAGGAATAGGGGGGAAATTAGGGGGAAATTAGACTAAAAGGGAGGCTGGAATTCCTGTGGCAGCTGCATGGGAATAAATCTCGAAGGGGTGGTGGGTTGAAAATAAGAATTTTCCATCATTTTGTGGGATCCAGCTCTGGTTGGGCTGATTGGGCAACTGGGGAAAAAAAAAAAAAAAAGTGAGAAAAATTTTAGGGGTTTTCTGCCTCTGGAATCCCCTCACAACACTTGCAGGTCTCACTCCCCGTGTGAGGAAGGGATTTGGGTTTTTAGGAAAAAAAATGGAAAATTGGGATTTTCTCATTGCACTAGCAAGAACTGAAAACTTCTGAGATGTTGAGTGGAAAAACACGAGGCAATAATTATAATTCTTATTTAATGGTCATTAATTCTGGCCAATAGTAGCAGGGAAGTGCCCCCACTTTTCCAGCAGCTGGGAAAGCAGAGGCTGCAAGGCTCTGACCCTGGGCTGGGGGGGGGAAAACTGTGTCAGATTTGGGATCAAAGCCCCATGTGCTTCTCATTTCCCTCCTCTGCATCAGGGATGGGCTGACAGGCATTTCTTAAACTGCAACAGCACTTCCAGTCTGCAACAGGTCACTAAAAGAAAAGTTAAAAGTTATTTTTCATTTCCAAGGCCCCGCTTACATTCCAAGGGAAGGAAGAAAATGAAGGCACTTAACTCTTTTTCACTAAAGCAGTTTTTCCCTCCCATTCCTTTTTCCTGCAATATCAGGACACAGGGAATGGATCTGGGATGAAGATCTTTTTCCAAGAATTGTCTTCTGCCATTTTTCATTTGAAGAAGTCAAGACTTGGAATGGTTTTCCCCTAATGGGCAATGCCTGGTGGAGTGGGAAGCTCTGGCTTGGAATGCAGATGTGCACATCTGTAGGTATTTATTCCTGCTGTGAGGGTTTAAAAAAATAAAGGGTTGATGGTCTCCCTTCAACTTAAAATCTTCAAATTGGTTTAAAATTTTGGAATTTTAAAAGCCTTTGCTCTCTCCTCCTCTCCCATTTAGATGTTTGAGCTTCCAAGCTCAAATTCACAATTCCAAGCTCCTTCCTGCAAACACAAACGTGGGTTTGCTGTCGAGTTCTGGACCAGCATTCCAGGAAAACATCAGGAAACCCAAAACAGCCCTGGAGTTGGGACCCTTGGCACTGATGTCTTTGCTGCTGCTCAGATCCACGGGAGGGCACGAGGAAAGCCAAGAGCTGCAGGGATTTTTTATTTCTCTGTGCTTTGAAGAGAGAATTATGTCTGTTGAGATAGAGAGTAATTGATGTCGAAAATGCACCAATAAATTAATATCACAGCAAAAGCTGAATGCCAGGATTTATGGGAATGCAATCTCCAGGCCCTTTGGTAAACAGATCTGAAGTGCAGACGATCGGGGAGGATAAGAAATACAGAAGCTTGGGTTGCTTCCAACTGAGCAGATTAATGTCAATATTTAAGAAAGCCCCAGAGAAGAGGAGGGAAAAAAAAAATAATAATAATAATTCAGCCATCTGAAACAAAATATTGTATTGTGCTGAGGCTGGAGGATTATCCAAAGAGCAAAATTTCACCCTGCTGCTCTTGATGTGTTTGAGTCCATCAATGGCAAGGGAATGGCTCTTTTTGGGAAAAGTGAGATTGGGAATGGCTCTTTTTGGGAAAAGTGAGATTGGGAATGGCTCTTTTTGGGAAAAGTGAGACTGGGAATGGCTCTTTTTGGGAAAAGTGAGACTGGGAATGGCTCTCTTTGGGAAAAAAGTGAGACTGGGAATGGCTCTTTTTGGGAAAAGTGAGACTGGGAATGGTTCTCTTTGGGAAGAAAGACTGGAAGTGCCTCTTTTTAGGAAGAGTAAGAGTGGGAATGCCTCTCTTTGGGAAAAAAGTGAGACTGGAAGTGCCTCTTTATGGGAAAAGTGAGACTGGGAATGGCTCTATTTGGGAAAAGTGAGACTGGGAATGGCTGTTTTTGGGAAGAGTAAGACCAGGAATGGCTCTTTTTGGGAAAAGTGAGACTGGGAATGGCTCTTTTTGGGAAAAGTGAGACTGGGAATGGTTCTCTTTGGGAAGAAAGACTGGAAGTGCCTCTTTTTAGGAAGAGTAAGAGTGGGAATGCCTCTCTTTGGGAAAAAAGTGAGACTGGAAGTGCCTCTTTATGGGAAAAGTGATACTGGGAATGGCTCTTTTTGGGAAAAGTGAGACTGGGAATGGCTGTTTTTGGGAAAAGTGAGACTGGGAATGGCTGTTTTTGGGAAGAGTAAGACCAGGAATGGCTCTTTTTGGGAAAAATGAGACTGGAAGTGCCTCTTTATGGGAAAAGTGAGACTGGGAATGGCTCTTTTTGGGAAGAGTGAGACTGGGAATGGCTGGTTTTGGGAAAAGTGAGACTGGAAGTGCTCACCTTTGGCATTTTTAGAGGTTATTGCCTGAAATCAAGTTGTGCTGAGAGATAAGAGGACAGAGCACTGGAGCCAATTCCATCAGTTTGGGCACGGCTTGGGCGAGTTTCAAGGTTTTTTTTATAAAAGTCAAAGTGGGCTCTTTATTAGAAGCAGCTCCAACATCCCAGTTTTTCAGTGGCTGTCGTGTGGATTCCTGCATCTATCCCAAGAATAATCCCAGGAATATCCCTTTCCTTCAGTTCCTGGCTGCTCCAGATTGTCTTCAACTTTTCAACCTGGAGTATTTTATTTTAATACACAGCTTCATACCCTGTTCCCCAATGTATGGAAAGGATTAAAAAATTTTACATGAACCTATTCAGACAATATTTAAACTCCACTTAAAAACCTGATGAATTTCTCAAATATTTCATTTCTCCTTTCTTGAGCCTTTCTGCTCTTTGAAACACACCACAGCTTTGAAAGAAGCTGCCTATATTTTATTTTTCTAGTTTTATTTTGCTAATATCTTTGTTTAATTGGGGCTGAGCTGAGCTAATTCTCTGTAACTGATCTGGGTATCATTTAACTCCTGTGGGTGTAAACTTCCCCCCTTAAGACAATTCTAAAATTATATTTCTAATCCTCTTATCTGTCCCCTGTATCATCCATCTTGCTTGTAGGTTTTCTGGAGAGAATGATTTAATTATGAATTAATTCTTTCCATTTGGATTTGTTTATTTTTAGGAGAGATAAGTTATCTTTCTCTCCATGAGAGACAGCAATTAAAATATTTCTAATTATAAATTTGAGAGTGGTGCAATTCCAAGGACTTTGCTGGTTTTTTGCTGGGGTGGCAGAAATAGAACTGATGGAATCAAACTGGAAAATTGATGAGCCTGTGAATCTGAGTATCTTGATGAAAGGATAGGAGCAGGAAAAGTGAGAGAATTGCAGAATTTGTGGGATAAATCCCAGAGAGCCTGTGGAGAATTATTAAGGATGAGCCAAAGCAATATCATGAGGGGGCCCACATCAAGCTTCTCCCATTTTTTTCCATTTTAAGAGTTGTGATTTTATTTGGAGCCTCTTTTAAATCCAAGAAGTTTTCTGCTCTGTGCTCCTGGATGGCATCTGGGAGGAAATCCCAGTTTTCCATCTTCACCCAGCATTCACAGGGAACCATCACCCCACCAGCACCATCTTCAACCAAAATCTCTGCAGCAGAGTGGGAATCTCATTCCCAGCTCACACCAAGGCTTTCCCAGGGAAAACATTTCCCTGCACGTGGTCGCCTCCCTTCAGTTTTTCCGAGATGTTTTTCAGCCCAGGACGCTGTTTTTGCTGGTGCCATCATTCCATTCATTTGATGCCTTGCCTTTTAGCTTCTATATTTTTCAGATTCTTTGCTGCTTGGTGTGCAACTCTGAAACTTCATGTTAGGTGTTGGTGAGTTCTCTTCACAGGGGAGTGACAGAACAATTCCTTTCTAGCTGGAGAATCAAGGACAACCACGCCAAAAATCAGAAACAATGGGAAGGGAAAGGAGGCTGAGATTTCATAACTTGGGGCTGTGGTTGGATAATTGACCTCAAGATGTAGATGAACCAAAACTTATAAAAGTGTAAAAAACATGACCAGGATCCACCTTGGATTTGATTTGGGTGCAGCCCTGGCTGGGCTCTGACACTGCCCAAGGTGAATCCTTTCAGTCAATTCCTATTTTATTCCTTTTGCTCTGTCCAGTCTCTGCTCCAGCTCAGCCTTTTCAGGCAACAAATTCACTGGCCACATTCTGATAATCCCTCCCTTCAAAACTTGGGAAAGGAGCAGCTGGAGCAAGGGCTGTCCAGCAAAAAGGATTCCAAGTTTCCAAGCTGGCTTCACTTGAAAAGGAGGATAAGCACGGCTGCACTGGCATTTGGGATTTACTGCAACGCCAATTCCGACCGTCCTCTGCAGAAATAACTCCAGCATGTTTTGTCTGCTTTTGCTGATACACCTTGAGGAAAGTTTGAGCCTTTTTAAGGTGGTGATGTATTAATTATATGGTGAAAAACTTTTGTTATTCGTGGTTTCTTTCTCCAAAAATTAAAAAAAAAAAAAAAAAAAAAGTCAAAAAGCAGTATTTGTGTTGTTAATGGAAAAGGAATTTAAACAGGAACTTCTGGGACAAACTGTCTGAAGTTCTCCTGTAATCAATATTTTTTTACATAAACAAGAACCTAGAAATAACTCATATTTATAAATATGAAGCATTTTGGAAGAGAGGTGTGGACTCTGTGTGTCACAGCAGAGAAGATCCATGGATGTTCAATTAATATGGTCCATTTACCTAACAAATACACTGTGGGATGCTCATAAAACAGATAAAGATGGAGGATATATTTATCCACAATATTTCTTCCACAATAGGAAAGGATCCACAATAATTCTTCCCTTCAAGTTCAGGAATTTGGGATCATCTGGTATCCTTGGCATTTCATTGGGTTTTTGTGGTTCTAGTCCCTTTTTCATATGGACCCTCTTACAGCTGAGTATTTAAGTACAAGCTTAAGTTTCAACTTAACTTTACTGAAGTTACTTAAAATCTCTGCTGGATTGGGCCCTGGAATATGTTCAGAAAAAATGGGTTTTTGTTAAAGTTTTACTGGGTACCCAACATATTAAGTGTGCTCCATGGGCGACTGTTTAATTAACATTCCTGCTGAGATTCCCTGAAAAGTTCAGCAAGATGGGATTCTGCAAAGGACTGGCTTCAACCTTTGACCCTCCAGAGTATTCCTAAGGATGGACAAGCTCAAACCATTCCAAGCTTCTCCTTCCATAGTGAAATGTGTTTCATTAATCTGAGCGTCCCTCAGAGTTTGATTTAGGGAGAAAAAGCATCAAAAGGGACTTTGGTGATGGAAAAAAGGCCTGGGAAGGTTCTTTATGGTGGGAGCTTTCCAGTGGAGGAAATCTGTGCCTCAGAGAAGTTATTCCACCCCTGGAAGAGTCCAGGGCTTTGGAGAAGCCTGGGACAGTGGGAGGTGTCCCTGCCCATGGCAGGGCTGGGATGGGATGATGTTTAAGGTCCCTCCCAACCCAAACCATTCCCTGATTTCGTGCTCTTGCTCTCAGTGGGATTTCTGTGGCACATGGAGCATTCCCAGTGGTTGTCAAACCCTTCCCCCTGGCCCCTCACGGGGATTTAGGAACTGAGGACACTCCATGGCCAATTGTCCTGTGCCAAAAAATAAGAACAAGCTTCTCCTGTTCCCCTGGAGTGTTGGATTGTCCCATCCAGAGACCTGCTTTGCAAGAGGCAACTTAAATAATGAAAAATCTTCTCCTTTTCCCTTCTGCCAAGAAGCAGCATCAGAAAAAGTCCAAATTCTAGGAATGAAACACATGGACAGCCCAGCACAGGCTCTCTCTGAGATGTCACATTTTCCTTGTTGTGAAATATGCTGTGTATTTTTTTACATTTTACATTTTTTTTACATTTACCAACAGCCCCAACTGCTCTTTCCCAGAGCATTCACAGAGTGTGGGATGGTTTGAAGCCTTTCCACCCTTCCTGCTGTGATGTTGGTGGCACTCTGGATCCAGCTGGTCCCTCTCTGCCCTTCCCTCTTCGTGTGATCTCTTCTGGAAAGTTTCCAGTGTCCCTTGGTGACTGGTGTGACTTCAGCAGGGCTGGGATATGAATTACATTTTATTAAATGTCACGCTGCAGTGCTCAGGCACTGATGCACAGCCTATTAGGAGCTTTAAGATTTCAGTGTTTTGGTGGGAACGCTTCAAAACTGAACTATGTTTTCTTTGGCCAAAGCTGCACCATTAGATGCAGTTTCTCCTGACATTTTCAGAATTGTTTTATGGCTGTTTCCATGGAGGTCGAGAAGGAAATGACTGTTCCAGGAATGCTTCGATAGCATCCACAGCAACACAAAAGGCTGAGTTATGGAGCTGCACTCTGGCCAGGCTGATGGTGTGATGATTAACAAGTTGTGCTGCCACCAGGGCCCCGAGCTGGGAATGCTGCTGGGAATACCCGTGCTAAGCCCAGCTCCAGCGATTGATCCAGCATCTTCCACTTCATACATTTCCCTGCATGCCCAATTATCAGATTTTCTTCCTCTCTGTTTCATCAGTCACAGTCATTATTTGCATTGTTTCCCTACCAGCTGCCAGACATCCACAAAGATCAAACGACGAACACCCCCCTCCTCTTTTTAAATTTTATTTTAAAGAAAGTGACTCTGCTTAAGACTGCCCTAAGAATGGGGATTGTAAATTTATTACCTTCACTTGCTCTGAGGAAGCTGTTAAAGGCATCAGGAAGCAGCCAGATAACCAAGGCCATAAAATACTTTAGAAATTAATGAATGAAAGATGGGCTGAAGCCACAAAGTGTAGGTCTGGTTCTGGTTTTTGAACTTGTGCAGAGTTCACAGATGCTCACGGGCACGGCTTTTATTCCAGAGAGTAAAGCACCAGTGCTCAAGTTTAGAGCAGAATCAAACTTTTCCCAAAGCTCAGAGTTATCCCAAATCCTGGGGTTTTGCTCTGATACGTGGCTGAAATGATTCAGAAATTCTGTGAGCTGGGAAGTGCTACAGCTGCCTTTTGTCAAGCATTTCCTGAGACAAGGCTGGAGAAAATACCCCTGGTGCTGCTGCCACCAGAACTGCCTGCCTGAGAGAAAATGGGATTCACCCTGCCTGAGAGAAAATGGGATTCATCCCTGCCTGAGAGAAAACGGGATTCACCCTGCCTGAGAGAAAATGGGATTCACCCTGCCTGAGAGAAAATGGGATTCATCCCTGCCTGAGAGAAAATAGGATTCATCCTGCCTGAGAGAAAATGGGATTCACCCTGCCTGAGAGAAAATAGGATTCATCCTGCCTGAGAGAAAATGGGATTCATCCTGCCTGAGAGAAAATAGGATTCACCCTGCCTGAGAGAAAATGGGATTCATCCCTGCCTGAGAGAAAATAGGATTCATCCTGCCTGAGAGAAAATGGGATTCATCCCTGCCTGAGAGAAAATAGGATTCATCCTGCCTGAGAGAAAATGGGATTCATCCCTGCCTGAGAGAAAACGGGATTCACCCTGCCTGAGAGAAAATGGGATTCATCCTGCCTGAGAGAAAATAGGATTCATCCCTGCCTGAGAGAGAATGGGATTCATCCTGCCGGAGAGAAAATGGGATTCACCCTGCCTGAGAGAGAATAGGATTCATCCCTGCCTGAGAGAAAATGGGATTCATCCCTGCCTGAGAGAAAATGGGATTCATCCCTGCCTGAGAGAAAATGGGATTCATCCCTGCCTGAGAGAAAACGGGATTCACACTGCCTGAGAGAAAATGGGATTCATCCCTGCCTGAGAGAAAACGGGATTCATCCCTGCCTGAGAGAAAATGGGATTCATCCCTGCCTGAGAGAAAACGGGATTCACCCTGCCTGACAGAAAATGGGATTCACCCTGCCAGAGAGAAAACGGGATTCATCCTGCCTGAGAGAAAATGGGATTCATCCTGCCTGAGAGAAAATGGGATTCATCCCTGCCTGAGAGAAAATGGGATTCATCCCTGCCTGAGAGAAAATGGGATTCATCCCTGCCTGAGAGAAAATGGGATTCACCCTGCCTGAGAGAAAATGGGATTCATCCCTGCCTGAAAGATTCCAGGATCTGGATCAATAAAAATAAACCACAGCAAAGGGACTTCAAAGCAGTGCCCACCCTTTAGTCCTCCTGAGCTGAGCCCTCCAAGAGCACCTGTCCCAAAAACAGGAGAGAATTTGGAGACTTTCCCAAGTTTTGCTGAATTCAGAGAATTCTCTGCTGATTTCACAGAATTGAAGAATCCCAGACTGATTTCGGTTGGAAGAGACCTTAAAAGATCATCCTGTTCCAACCCTTCCACTCTCCCAGGCTGCTCCAAGCCCCTTCCAAAGTGGCCTTGGACAATTCCAAGGATCCAGGGGCAGCCACAGCTCCTCAGGACAACAGTTTAAATCGATTCCTTGAAATTGAAATCCGTATTTTTCAAACTGGAGCCTCTATTGACACCTTTTGTTTGGGCAGGGGGAAATAAAGTCTCTCTATCTCATCATTCAGAAAGAGAATTAACCCTGGAGGGAAGGATGGGGGATGAGAGAGCTCAGGGACCTCCCACACCCAGATGTGTTCAGTCCATCACACCTTCCCCACATTCCCACCTCCTGAAGCTGCATTCTCTCCTAAAAAATGAACATTTCCTTTCTCAGAATAAAACACTTTTTTGTTTCTTTTCCACACCATCCCTTAGCCGTCCACAGCAGCACAAAACTCACTATTCATTTTTTCTTCTCCAGTTCCTCTGCCTCCAAACTCTGCTGCTAACTGGGAAGTTTCCACTCCAGAGGTTCCCAGTTTCCCTGAGCACAGCCCATGGGACCAGCAGAGACAGCCATGGACCACCCACAGCCCAACAGGGCAACTCAAACACTTTCTTACATACAAAAAAAGAATGTTCCAGAACTATCTGATGTATTTTTAGCCTCTTTTAAGGCACTTCAGCAGCTGGGAACAAGGTGGGAAGCCAGAACCGTGGGCCAAAATCCCAAATCCATCAGAGGCATCAGAGCTTTTCCATGGATTAGCTTTGGATCAGGATTGCTCCAGCTCAGAGCTCCTCCACTAAATTGGTTTTGGGATTCTATTCATGGTTTCCTTCATATTTCATACGTGAGCTCTAAAGAATTACACCCAACAAGCATTCTAGGAAATGAAGATTTATTCACAGAAAAACCTGTGTAGTAATAAATCTGATCCTTAAACGT
This sequence comes from Acridotheres tristis, assembly GCA_037013685.1. Lineage (NCBI taxonomy): Eukaryota > Metazoa > Chordata > Aves > Passeriformes > Sturnidae > Acridotheres > Acridotheres tristis. The sequence continues at coordinate 2,866,358 of CM072895.1, forward strand.
GCAGAGCAGAGGATGGAGATGAGAAGAATTATTTTACACTTTATAGTGCTTTGAGCTATAATTTTATTTATAGCATCTATTTGAACTGAGATTGTCCCAGAGAGAGAAAAGGACAGCTCAGCTCCAGCTTTAGATAATAGGTCAGGCTTTCCAAGCACTGCCTGAGACTTTTTAAAATAAAATTAAATACCAGGCTCCAATCTGGCCCTCTAAGAATAATTACAGAAATAAAGGACTTGCTATTAAATTGCTGAACAAATCTGGGGGAAAAAAACTGGAAAAGTAGAAATAATTCAGATTTAACTAAAAAAAATCACGTTTTTAATGAATCTTGGATTGGGCTGCAATATGAGGGTATTGAGTAGGAGGGTTAAAGGGGATATTGGGAGGGAACTGTTCCCTGTGAAGGTGGGGAGGGGCTGGGATGGAATTCCCAGAGAAGCTGTGGCCTGGAGCAGCCTGGGCCAGTGGAAGGTGTTGGGCTTTAAATCCCTTCCAACCCAAACCAGTCTGAGATTTTCAAACAGCTCCTAAAGTGCACGGTGGGTTTTCTGTAATTAAATTCTGTAATTAATTTCTCAGATTGTTTAATTGCCACATTGATGCATGGCATTCTCAGGAATTCCACTCTCCCAGTGACTGCTCATTATTCCAGGTTTCTCCCAGATTTGCACAGCCTTAACCCCAGCCATGTGCAACACTTGCAGAAAAAGGAGCAGCACCATTTTCTTAATAACCAACAATCACAAAAATTTGTGAGGCAATTCAACCCCACCCCAAAAGAGATTTCCAGGCTGCCCACATCAGCAGCACAATAATTCATATTTAGGAGAAAAAAAATTCTCCTGAACTAAGGAGGATGCTTATTTTTCCATCTGAAAAAAAAATATATATATAAAATTGCAGTGAGACTGAATCAAGTGGTCAAACAGTTTAGCAAAAGTTGTTACAAGAAACCACCTCCTTGAGCTAATTCCTTTTTGTGACAGAAGCCATTCTAACACTCCAACAATGAGTTTTTTGGCAGCACACCCTCTGGAAATAACTGTCCATTCTCCTGACAGCCTTCTTCCTGGATTTCTTTTTTTTTTTTTTCCTTTAAATCCCATGAATGAAGGATTACCAGGATTTATGTAGCTATTTAATACCTCCAGGAAAGAAAAAGCACACAGTACAGGAAGAGAAACGACAGGTATAGAATGGATCTATCATAATTTAAGTTCTACTCGCCAATAAATTTATCCCGACATTGACTGATAAATATTAGGACTATTTGAACTTGTTTCCTGGATTGTGAAAATTATCCTGCAGCTGCTCCAAAATGCTGGATTTTAGGGAGCATGGATATAGTGCTGAGGGAGTCAAGGCAACAAGGACAAATCAGAACAATTGAGAACAATTCACCCCTTTTGCACTGAGGAATGTTTTGATTTGGTTTTGGAGAAGTCAGGATTAAATATCACTTGTCTGGATAAATGTTCATACTCCTGGATAATTTAAAAAAATATTTTTGTATCATTTTAAAAGGTAATTCTTTAGATATCTTGTTGATTCGACCAGTTCAAAGTTAATTGTTCTGATTTCTTGTTGAGTCAACCAGAACTGAGAAAACTCAGTCAGGCTGTGACTGCAGGATCGGATCCACTTCCCCAAGAAATGCCCTGAGCACCGAATGCTCCTTTATCACCTGATTTAAATCCCCTTTTTATCCGCACTAACGGGACCCATCCCACTCATCCCTTCTCCTGCAGCTCTGCCTTACCGAACCGGGCAGGGCGTGCAGCAGCTCCGGTGCTGTGCCAGCAGGAATTTGGGAATTCGGGAACACTGGGGTCAGTGTGACCAGCCCGGGCTCGGCCCTCCCCGCCCCACTGATAACAAGGCTGCTTTTGTCGGCAGGATTTCTGGAATAGCTCCTTCCACGCATGAGGGGAGAGGGATGGGAACACATAAAGTCATTTGTTTGGGAATTTAATGAGGAGATGATGAAGGCTGAGCCAGCAAAGCCCAGGGAATCTGAGAGAGGAGAGGGGAAAGAGGAGAGGAGAGGAGAGGAGAGGAGAGGAGAGGAGAGGAGAGGAGAGGAGAGGAGAGGAGAGGAGAGGAGAGAAGAGAAGAGAAGAGAAGAGAGAAGAGAGAGAGAGAGAGAGAGAGAAGAGAAGAGAAGAGAAGAGAAGAGAAGAGAAGAGAAGAGAAGAGAAGAGAAGAGAGAGAAGAGAAGAGAAGAGAAGAGAAGAGAAGAGAAGAGAAGAGAAGAGAAGAGAAGAGAAGAGAAGAGAAGAGAAGAGAAGAGAAGAGAAGAGAAGAGAAGAGAAGAGAAGAGAGAAAAGAGAAAACTTGTCTTGGATGCAGCTGAGGAAAGCACATAGAGAGGATGGAGCTGGGCAAAGCGAGGCTGAACAATTAATTTTTGCCCTACTGCAGCATCCCAGCCCTATTTAACCCCTTCTGGGTTGGCTCTGTACTCCCCAAGGAGCAGAAGGGCTTTCTGAGGAAATTCCTGCCCGCTGATACAAATGGGTGGAAAAAGGAGAGAAATCCTCCATGTGCTGTGACAGAGCTGTGAGCTCAGCCCTGACAAACACCCCAGAGTCTCCACAGAGGCAAAAAGTGCTTTGTAAATGCTCCAGATGTGAAAAGGGCTTTCCACTTGAGGCTGCAGCGGATGCCATAAGGAATAAATCCCTAGGAAAGCCAGCTCTTGGCTCTCCCTGGGTTCTGTTTCACATTGCTCATGCTGGACAATTCCTGGGGGAGGGAATAGTTAAAGCTGGCCAGAAGGGAAGAGCAGTGAGCCCTGGTGATTCCCTGGCTCCAGGAGAAACCCAGCAAGGGCTGGGGGATGCTGGCTCCAAAGGAGGACACCCTGGGGGATGGAGGGGTTTGGGGTATTTTTTTTGACCCCCATTAATTCCAGTGTTGTGTGTCAGCCTGTGCAGATCAGGAGAAGCACAAACCTCCACGTGACAGCTCTTCTGCTCCTATATTTATAGATTTTTATAGGTAATAGATGCTTAAACACTCCTATCAAAGAGAGAAATGCTGGGAGATGTCCCTGTGTCCATCTGTGCCTGGAAAATCAAAGGCTGGGATCAAAGCTCAGGGAGGATGGATGCTGCTTTCCTTTCCCAGCAATGGCCACGCTGTTCCAGAGGGAGCTGGGGAGGGAAGGAGCCCCTGGCACATTCCCTGAGTGCAGGAGCTGGGCTGGAGGTGCTGACTTTGGAGCTTCAAACCAGCCTTTGATGTGCAGGTCAGGGCTTTGGATGCTCCACAGTTGGACTCCAAGATTGGTTTTTGCTGCCTAAAGAGCTCATGTGCTTTTAAATGGCTCTTCTGGCCACTCCACCTTCAGGTGACAATGTGTGGTTTTGAACCTAAACACAACAAAAATCAACAAATCAGCCGTGCCTGGCACAGGCGTTGTGTTGATTCTTCACTGCTGGGGAGGAAGAGGTTAAATCCCTCTCCATTTTAACACTGGATTTTAACTGAATCCAACACTCCTAGTTAACATTAAAAAAAGGAACGGGCATGCTGTGCTCTAATAAATTTTTCCTTGGCTCACTTCTCTTTGAATCTTGGGGAGGGGGAAGAGAGAGACACAGACAGATGAACTATTTGGGCTGAGTGCTTTTTAAATTGTCAAAAAGCTCCCAAAATGCATGAGCTTGCTGTCCTGACAGTCCCAGTGACTCAGGTCAGACCCTCGGGGTCTCTGAGGTTCACATCAGCCCATCTGCACATCCAGGCATGTCAGAATCTCATTAAACACCTTATAAAAAGCCCCAAAATGGTGACATGGTCAGACCTGGCCAGAAGAATGCTTTTCAGTTTGTTTAATCAACAATTGCTGGTTAACCTGGCAACAAGCGTGGAGTGAAATCATGTTGAAATTCAATGAACCAGTCTGAGTGTCTCACTTTCTCCTCTTCTGTTGGGAAATCAGCAACATTTCCATCTACTCCTGCCTCTTCCCTATGCAAAATTATTCCCTCCTGCACTCTGAAAAGTTTATTTCATGTTGCTGCAGCTAAACCAGGCACAGCGTTCCCACCACCTACTTTTACAGTTAATCCTCGAGGCTACCAAATCCTGCCATGAGGATTTTTCACTCCTGACTCTTGCTCTGTGTTTTCCATTTCTCAGTTTCACCCAGCACTGCCTTGCTCTATGTTAAAACATCTCATCTCTTCTCTTCTCTTGGATTTTCCCCTTTCCTATCCAACACCACCCACTTCAAGGGAATCAGCACTTCCCACAGAGCTGAGCTTGGAGGGGAGAACGTGGCATCTGAAATGGCACCGTGTGGTAACCATTAGCAGAGGCTGAATCAGAATAATTACAAAGAGATTTTGAGGTAACACATCCCTGTACATCCCTTCCCACTCTTCAAGTCCTTGCAGTGCTGGAAAACTGTGTGGCCCTTGAGGCTGAGGGATAGGTGTTGATTTGGGGAGTTTATTTTATTAATTTCTTTCATTCAAAGGAGTTTCTCAGAGCTTCCAGACAGATTTGGAAAGTCTTTGGGGTGATTTTAAGGAAAAAGAGGAAAATAATATTTTCTGCAGCAAATTCCAGGATGTTTTACAGAATCAGGGAATATCCTGAGTTGGAAGGGATCCACAAGGATCACCCAGTCCAACTTCTGGCCGTGCCCAGGACACCCCAAAATCCCACCCTGGGAGCAATGTCCAAACCCTCCTGGAGCTCTGGCAGCCTCAGGGCTGTGCCCATTCCCTGGGGGAAAAACCTTTCCCAAAATCCAACCTTGAGCCTCCCCTGACACAGCTCCAGCCGTGTTTATTGTTTATAGCTATAATTTATTTATAGTTTACATTTATTTATAGCACAGTATCACCCCAAAGCATGACAGTGTGATGGGAATCTATTAGCTCATGTTTATTTATAGGTCATCTGTCTCACTTTGGAGCATGTCTAAAGGCATTAGTAAGGCTGCAGTATAATCTCCTTTTTCCTTCCTTCCTCCAGAATTTACCTTGGTAATTTTGGTGTCCTGTGCTGATCACCTACCTGCTAATCCAATTCCCAAATTAAGTCCTGGCAACTCACCAAAAGACAGCAGAACTACAGGATGTTAAAATGTAAAGTGTTTCAGGAGGGGAAAAATATTAAAAGGCTGGAATCCAAAACTCTCCTGCTGAAGTGGCCAGAAGGAATCAATCAGAAGAATTCCTACAGAATCAGAAGGATTCTATCAGAAGGATTCTATCAGAAGAATTCAATCAGAAGGATTCCTATAGAATCAGGATTCTATCAGAAGGATTCTATCAGGATTCCTACAGAATCAGAAGGATTCAATCAGAAGGATTCCTATAGAATCAGGATTCTATCAGAAGGATTCCTCCAGAACTCCCCGGAAGAGAAGAGGCTCCATCCCAACGTTCCATGGAGCAGCAAACACAAAGGATGTGCTGAACCCACCTTGTCCTAAGCCAGGAATTCAGAGAGTTAAAAACCCACTGGGGCAATAGAAACCTTCATTCCTGGTTTCCCAAATCCCAGAGGCCAAGAGCACAAAAAGCTCATTCACCTGCTCATTTCTCAACAGTCTAATCCAGAGGGGCTGCACAGTGGCACAGGCTTGCTGAGAGAATGGCAGGGGGACAGGAGAGGTGGCTCAATAATAACATTTAATAGCTTTGAAACTTGAGAGTTACCTACAAAATAAAGCCATGCCTGGGAACAATGGTATTCCAGAAGCTCCTCTTTGAATGACTGAAGGCATTGTTTAAATCCACAGGACATTTTATTATAAATATGTGGTGGTGGTGTTCGGTAATGCAGAGGTTTGAAAAGTCTCCTCAGTGGAGTGATATTGTTGAAATATTTATCTTTCACTATTTTTTGTATTTTAATTCTAATGCTGTTTAGCTGACAAATGAGATTTGAGGTTTTTGAGCACAATAATCTCTGTATTCACCTCAGAGCTTTTCTTTTACAGTTTCCTGAGCCAGCTGGAGCTCTCTCTTTGCAGCATCTGTGAGGGATGGATGGAAAACAAATGCAGAAACCTCTGGAGTTAACAGCCACCTCAGCCACCCTGTCTTTATCAAGACTGTGCATTTTGGGCCATGCCAAGTGTTAATAAAAACAAATGCACACCTCCAGGCTCTCTTTAAATGCAGACTTTAAGAGCAAAAGTAAACAGCAGCCACTTATGTTATCTGGGGGGTGTCCCACAGGCTCTGAAATAACCAGAATGAAACTGGAAGGTCTTAGAAGCAAAACTGCCTAAACATAATTCAACGAAGTGCAATGAGTGCTTTAAAAGTCTTCACATCCTGGAGGGTTTCAGGCTCCTGCACGGCACCATCCCCACACTGAGGCTCCCAGGGTTCATTTCCCTCCGAGTCCTCAGAGCTGCCCCAGCCCCGGCTCACGTTACGGGGTTGTGTGTGCTGGAGTTTGGACCGTGCCAAGAAAATGTCTTCGGCTTTGCTTTTACAAATACGGCAATGATCAACCCCCAAGCGTGACGGGGAGGTCGATGGCGTTTAAAGCAATTGAACATGTTGCGACAACGCGGTGCTCCAGGCTGCTCCGTGAAGCCATCCCGGGATGGGGCAGCCTGGAAAGGCCCGGCACACAAACCCGACCCACATCAGCGACCTTCACCTTCTGAGCCACCTCCCCGAGGCCGAGATAGTGCGAGGATGGGAAGGAAAAAGGGAGAGGCTGCTAACACAGCTTGGCTCCAGCAGTGCAATTCAGCACTTGGGGCTCTGCTCTGTACAGGTGAAAAGCGATGCCCGACCCCAGCTGAGACTCCAGGGCTCCAAACACTTCCATGTTCCCAGAGATGGCTGCAGGACACCAAAAAGTGACTGCTGCGGTGATCGATTCTGCCAGAGCGATTTCCTCTTTCCAAACATCTCCCTGCAGAAGCCAGGTGGAGCCACAGCCAGCGCTCCAGAAGATTCCATGAGCTGGGCTTGAGGATTTGGGTTCAGCTCCCCAAACACTTCCAGCCCTAAGGATGAACATATTCCCAAAAATCACCTTCCCAGCCAGCACCTTGTGTGACAGCATTAGAGCACAGATGTGATCACCCGGGGTTCATTTGCATCACAGAATCCCCAGGATGCTTCGGGTTGGAAAGGACTTTAAAAATCATCTCCTTCCACAGGCAGGGACACCTTCCACTATGCCAGGAATCATTTGATTACAATTCTCTCCTGCTTTTTTTTAATACCTAAGACACATTAAAACCACATAAATGTACTTTACAACAGCGAGCAGTGCAATACAATAGCAAAGATAACAACCTGGGAATAATTTGTAGATCAGCGACCACAAAAGCCCTACAAATAACAGCTGCTGTATTTACATGTCAACAGATTGGATATTCCCTGATGATCCAGATAAACAACTCCACATCTCTGGGAAACAAACAGGCACGTGAGATGCAAAGCAAACAAAACCACAGAAGACCAAAGGATGCCAAAGGGAGCTCTGAAGGCGTTCCCAGAGCTGCCAGAACAGGTATTCCAAAGGGAACTCCAGATAAAGATGGGACTGCTCCAAAGCACGGTGTCAGCAGCCCCATGCAAACCCCATTCACACAGAAATGCCCCAAATCCCTTGGAACTTTTCAGGGACAGCAGAGACCTCTCCCTCATATTCCACAATATTATATAAGAGCTTAGCAGTGAATTATTCTCAGTGGGAAAGTAATTTTCCTCATTTCCTGCCATGCTGGTCCACGGAGGACATTTCCCATCACTCAATCCATACTTTTAAAGCTGTGGGGTCCAAACCTTGCTGCTACTTCCCTGGACCTTCTCCATCAAACTTTTATATGGACAGATGTGAGAGCAATGGGATTCCTGAATTCCTGATTCCTCACAGCCTCCCTCTGTACTACAAGAAGGGTTTGCTGATGAGTTGTTAAAAATGATCTATCTAAAAATCCAAGTAAAGGTTCCTGCCAATCCTGACAGTGGTTTCAAGTTTTAGGAGATGAAGCCAGAGAGTTGCAGCAGGGACAGCCAATCCTGTTGGCACCACAGGCTGTGTCCTGAGGAACCACAAACCACCTGAACACTTTGATTCTACATTGGAAAACCTAAAAAAGCACAGCCAGACACCTGGACTGCACTGCAGCCTTCAAACCTGTGCTTGGAGCTGTGAATTCTGCTGGTGTGTGGCACAAACTTCACCGAAATCAGTTTAAAAAGTGAGCAGCCCTCTAAGAAACAACCTTTGAATTATGCCTATATATCTAGATATATATTTAAACCATTTAAACTCTGTTTAATGCTTGAAGTAAACAAGAACAGAGAGGGAAGATGTCACTCCAGCACTAAAGGGGATGTCTGTGGGAGATGCTCATCACCTTGGTGGTTTAGCTGACAGAATAAATGTCACTACAAAAGCCATGAAGATTTGTAGGTAAAGCATCAGCACTGTTGTTTTTTTTTCTTCTCCATCTTGATTTTGCAAGCGGATTTTTCTCAAGGAGTTCAACATCTCTTTGTAGATATAAAAGCTCTTTTTGAGGGGAGGAAAAACATAAAAGCACAGCCTGAGAGCTATCAAAGTTGAAGTTGAGCTTTGGACCGTGAGGATCTGACCTATTCCCTCGGTAATAGACCTAATCAATCTCAGGATGTCCCACCACAGACCCATCAGGGCAGGGCCTTATCTCTGCATCAGGCAAGAAGAAAGGCAGAGGCAGCTCTCAGGAAATACTTTCCCTCTGCCTGATCCATGTGCTGTGCATAGCTGGAATACCAGCACTGATAACGAGTTGGACACTCGTGAGTCCCATGTACACTTAATCACTCATTTCCTTCCCTGACTAAGAATAATGCTGGGATTTACCCCTCCTTCCTCCCAGCCACCTGGCACACAGCCAGGGAGTGCCACTGCTGGGGGAACCTCTGAGGGCTGGGGAAGGCTGAGGAAGCGATGGGAACATTATTGCTGCCTGCACAACCGCTGGGGACACGACTTCCCCCAGCTGCAGTGGGATGTGGGAGCCGGGGAGGCTCTGGGAACCCTGCACGGCCCCAGCAGAGCCAGCCAAGGCTGTGCCTCTGTTCATCTGACTCATGCAGGGCCCAATTCTCAGCCCCATCTCAGTCTCTGCAGAGCCTGGGTAATGAGAGCAAAAGCACATTTTCTGGGAAGCCTCAGCCCTCTTTCCCCTGCCAGAGGGAATTTTGCTGGCAGCAAGGATGTCACTGTCGTGTCTTGGTGTCCAGGCTGGCCCTGGCTCTGTTCCAGTCTGGGATGCACATCTGGCCAGCTGCTGTGCCAGACAGATGTGAGGTACTGGAAGGATACACCCTGATAAACATAATTTCTGCTGGTGATATGATATTAAATATAATATCATTATTTCTCCAGAGTGGGGTTTATCCCTGCCCAGAACCAAGGATTTGCAGTGCCTGGAATCATCACAGCTTTGGGGTTTCCCCCGAAAATGTACAAGATGTTTTTTTCCACCATCATTTAGTCGTTACCCATTTCTCAGACGCAAAGGGACACACAGATATTTGTCACCTGGAGGACACTTGTCACCTCTCACCCACTTTCTGCTGCCATTTTCTCTCTTTCTGAGCACAGACACTTGGCTGTGGCAGCTCCAGGCCATAAATCACCATCCCAAACCACTGCTCACCACGGCCCTGCCAGTGTCCCAGGGAGCAGAGTGGGAGGGAAGAACTCCACACCTCTAACAGCAATATTTTATTTACAAAACTCACACTTCCATGATCCAGCTCAGAAAAAAAACAAACCTAGAGCTGGTTTATCCCTAACCTCACCATCCTGAGCCTTTAGGAACATTTTGTCCCATTCCATCATTTCCAAGGAGTGGGGATATCTCTGCTGGTGCAGTTTCCATACAGGAGAACTCAGTAATTGATCTGAATAAATCAAGAGCACTGAGCACTTTGGGTGTTTTATTGCCTTTACTGCTGTGTGCACCTGCACAAGCCCAGCACTGCAGTCCCTCAAGGCCCAATACTCAGATTTATTCACTCTTAACACATCTTAAAAGTTAAGGAAATGATGCTTTGCTTCTTTTTTTTTTTTTTCTTTCTCAGAAAGATTTGATTTCTAAAAATCCTCAAGACCTGTTCACTGTCATTCCTGTTATTAAAGCAAGGAAAGAGGTACAAACTGAGTGCTCTGTGTTTAAAACAACAGACTCTTTCCATGTCTGTGTGGAGAAAATACTGCTTTTTTCTATAACTAGAAAATCAGTTATTTATTATATTTATATAATAAACTATATTTACCCATTTTTGTGCCCAAAATACAAATTCTGGGCTGCCCTCCTGCCTGGGTTGTGCTGGCACCAACTCACAGGAGATGTATTTCCACTTGTTGGTTCTCTGAAAACCACGGGAATGGGAATTTGAGTTGTTCTGGCCACATCCAAATGAAGTTTAGGCCATTTTAAAATTCGTTCTGCTGTTTTCAGCAGGAACATTTAGAATTAGTTTGCAAACATCACGAGGATGTCAGAAATCTTGCTTTTAAATTACAGAACTGTGAATTCCTGAAGCACAAACAGCACAACAACTGCTCTTTGCCTTGGTTTGCCAACCTTTTCCGTGCAGTGACAGGAAAAGTTGGCTTTTTCCCCCTGGAGGCTTTACACAAGTGTCAGCCCCAGTCGGTGCAGTTTTACAAGACTATAAAGTTAGCAGCCCCTAACACCCAATTAGCAGTTCCCTATATAAAGGAAAACCACTTCCATACCATTGTATTCCCAATAACCTGAGGGTGACTGCATCTTTTCCCCCTCTTGCCTCACCACCAGCTCCCAACGCATTTTCCTCGGAAAAGGGAAGTAAGAAGGATTAAGACTCCTAATAATGATGAGATGAAACTTCATGAAAGTTCTAACATATTAAAAAAAATTTAAAAAAATTTCGATGTCCGCAGGAGGACCAGCTTGGCCTGCTCAGAACACGCAGTTAAAGTATTTGACACTGAACAACTCAGGGCATTTTCAGCTCATCTCTGAAATATTTGCACAACTTTTTTTTTGTCTTTGTTGCTGTCACTTCGGATCAGCCTGTACCTGAGGATCGCTGCTGAAGCCCCGGCCACTGTCTAAACACATTAACAGACAATTCCCAAGCCTGCAGCTTAATGGACGGTACAAGAAAAGGAATGAAGGGTCGTTAGCAGGTTTGCAGATGCACCAGGAAAATCGAGAGCCTTCCCCAGGTCAGCGTTTGCATGAGGAATGAGAGGAGTGCCTGTGGTCAGCATTTCATCCCAAAGGTCATTTTTGCTCAGTAGCTGAACAGGGGGATGGCTGAGCACGGAATTGGGGTGCAGGGAGGTTGGGGCAGCTCCACCTGTGCCCAGGTGAGACCCCTCTAACAGGTCAGGGAAGGTGAGGCACCTCCTGTGCCTCATTCCCACTGACATTTCCCCTTGATTTCTGCCTTCTCCACATCGTTTTATTGCAGAATCACAGAATCAGGAAATTATTATGGTTGGAAAAATCCTCCGAGATCATCCAGTCCAAGTTGTGCCTGGGGCCCACCTTGTCCCCACGTCCAGGAATTCCTTGGACACCTCCAGGGACGGGGATTCCAAACCTCCCTGGGCAGTTCCAGACCACCCTTTCCATGGGGAAATTCCAGCCTGACTGTCCCCTGCCACAACCTGGGGCCATTTCCTCTCCTCCTGTCCCTGTTCCCAAATCCCCCCAGCTGTCCCCTCCTGTCAGGGAGTTGTGCAGAGCCACAAGGGCCCCCCTGAGCCTCCTTTCCTCCAGGATAAAGGTGCACAGGTTGGACAGGAACCAGGTTGGGGTGACAGACAGGTCCCTGAGCAATGTGACACTTCTGTTGTCACTTTTTAATCCTCCATCATCCGCCCCCAAAGCAGCACCAAGGTTTTTTTGGGGGGCTCAGAACACACAGAATACCCAGTGCAGGCACAGGCACGGATTTGGGATGTGTGCTCCTGCAGGAGCTGTTATCCCATCCCATCCCATCCAGGCGAAAAGCTTTTTCAGCTGAAAAGATCTCCAAAAATCCCTTTCAGTGAGCCCTGTTGCTCTGGCAGTGGATCAGGATATCTGGAATATCAGCTTCCAGAGAGCTCCAGGGCTGACATCCCACACAGCTTTCGACAGCAGCAGCCAGCCAGAACTTTCCAGGAGAAGGGAGAGGATCCATGGGGCTCTTGCTGTGCCTTGGGCCTCCCTGGGGCTGGCTGGCACAGTGGCTCATGTCACCAGGCTGTGACATCAGCCGTGTCACCCAGATCCCAGCTCTGTCTGGATCCTTTGTGTGCAGCCCCTGGAGCAGCAGCTCGGCACAAAGCACTGGCCCAGCCACATTCCCTGAATCAGCAGCTGCAGGATGTTCCCTGTTCCTGCTCGGTGTGAGCCAGCTGAGACACCAGAGTGCAGGGCAGGAGAACAGCAGGAAAATCCCACCCTGGAAAATCCAGGATAAAGCTGGAGCCCTCATTTTACCTCCTGGTACCACCTGAGAACCCATGTGGAAAACAATCCCAAGGAAAATCATGCTCTATATGCACCCAAAAGCACAATTCCCTGCCTTTCACTTTCAAAAAACAAACAAGTGGGAATACAACACAGCCAATAAAATATTTCACCCAAAAGCAACACAGAAGTCAGTTTTAACTACAAACCCATCCTAGTCATACATTTATATTTTTACAAGTTAAAACCAGCCAGACTGGTTTAAAAAGCCAGACTACAAACCTATATCACTTATTTACAAAAGCAACCTAAAATACATCATTTTTTTTCTCATGAAGCCACATTTTGAATTTTCTGAAGATGGAAACACTCATTTAAATGGTCCTATTTTGTAAAAATAAAGTTTGATTATTTATCCTTAGGTGTGGGGATTTATCCTGCCCTTTCTTTCCCCTTGGACTGCCCTGTTGTGGTTTTGCCAGGTTCCCTTTTTTCACACATCTTTCAGCACTAAAAGGAGTTTCTTAAGTAGGAGTGAGCCCAGCCCAGCTGGTCCCTGAGAAAAATCAGGTTTTTGCCACAGAGGATGATCCCAGGTGCCCTCCCTCTGCACAGAGAGGCTTCCAGCAGAGGAAATCCCTGGAAACAGGGGAGGCAGGGATGGGAATTGGTGCTATCAGGGTGACAGCTCGGCCACTCCTGCCCTGAGCTGTGCTGGGAGCCCGGTTTGGGAGCACATCCCAATTTCCCTGCAGCCAAACTCCTTCCCTGCTTGGCCAGGACTCTGCAAGCCCCACCCAGCCCTGAAAACGCCTTCCCAAAGTTAACGAACTTCTGCTGCTTTTCCTTGGCAAATCCAGCCCTGGCTGAGCAACTCCCCAATTACTGAGTCAGCCACCAGCAGGAAAAGTCGCCTTGGTTTTGTTCTGAGCTCACAGATCCAACGGAAAGTTGGATTTGGCCACCTGGGAAGTCTGTGCGAGCTGCAGGAAAGATAAGAAGTCAAGTGGGGAAAATCCAATGAGTTTAATTGAAAGGGAAGTTTGGAAAACGCTGAAGTCAGGATTTATTCGCAGGCAGGATTACGTTCCCAGGAAGGGGAGGGAGGTCAGGTGTGAAATATTTGGGAGAGGTTCCTCACTCTGCACTGGGTGAGCTCCACTCCCCTTTCAGGCAGGACAGGAGCATCCAGGGCTGGAGTCCCCATCCCTGGAGGTGGCCAAGGAACTCCTGGAGGTGACACTCAGTGCTCTGGGCTGGGGACAAGGTGGGCATCAGGCACAGCTGGGACTCCGTATCTTGGAGGGCTTTTCCAATTTTAAATAATTCTGGGATTCTGTGCTCAGATTCCCACAGCCCCACTTGTTGGCTCCAAATAATTCAGGCCCACCACACAATCGTGGATGTTCTGATGAAAATCAGTTCCTTTGCTGCCTTTTTTGACCTAAAAATTCCCCTGATCTACTGCTCTTGCTCATGCTTTAGGCTTTCAGGATCCTCTGTCCTAAAGCTCTGTTCCACTGGAGCAACATTGTCCTTGGACCTGTGACAAGTTTTGACTGGGGAGAAGAAAGGAAGGGGGGAAAAAAAGTAAAGATATTTCAGTCCCTTCTGAGAGTTATGAGATGAAATTTGTGCCAGCTTCAAGCACAGTCCGTATGAAAGGTCAGGAAAAGTTCACAGCTTTTTTTTTTTTTTTTCATAGATATAAAACAGAATGAACTTCAAAATTTTACTATGATTGCTGCTCCAAAAAAAGCTTCTGGGAATATGTGGATCAGCCTGATAAAAAGCTACAGCACAGTTCCCATGGTTCCTGAGATTCTTTCAGTGCAGAACCTGCAGGGCTTGTTAAAAAAACCTCTTTTAAAAGAAGATGGGCACTGCCACGAGTGTGGGGCTGGAGAGCAGCTCCACAGATTTTTCCCAGGAATGAACACTGGCTTGAAAGAAAAGGATTCATAATTTTTAGGATTTTCTGAAACTAAGATTAAGCATAAATCTGGAATAAACACTAGAAGCATCAACCTCCAGGAAATAATGACTGCAAGCTAAAAGCTAAAAAGCATTCAAAGGAAGATCAACAGGAGACACTTATAAAAAAATACTGAGTTCACTCTGAATTCTGTCGTTAATTATGAATTAAAAAAAACAAAAACAAAACCAAATATCTTTGGCTATGTGAACAAATATTAAGAAATTGAACAATGAGAAATAACACAGAGTGTGTTTCCATGCCCATTTTAAAGCAATAAAACTTCTCTTCCTGCAGTATCTGTGGGTGAGATTAACCCATGAGCATTATCTGAAAGAAAACCAGGCCAAACTCTCCAATTTGGTGTTTCTTTGACATCTTGCTGACTTGGATATGCAACCCAAACAGAACAGGTTGAGGGATTTTAATTCTGCCTGCAGAGAAAGTCGTTCAGGGTGGGTTTATTAAACCAGGAAAGGAAAAAGCAGCTCAGGGGCCACCACATGAATTTCAAAAGCTTTTGTCTTTCACAGAAGTTTAGTCAGGACTGGCAAGAGAAATGACCTTTTTCAAAGGCAACACTTTTAAAAACTTCTTCATTTTGCTTAATAGAAAAGCAAAGCTGGGGAGGAAGGAATTTTTTGGGAGTCTAGACAGGACTCCAAACAAACTTCAAAGAGCAGCCCACTCCCTGAGCAGCTCATCCAGGGAGCAGATGGGCTGAGAGGGGGGAAAAGCCCCCCAAGCCCTCTCAGACATCCTGGCTACTGCTCCGAGGAGGTGCAGCCCCAGGACAGAGCAGATCATATCCTGCTACTTAAAGCTTACAAAAATAACCTCCAAGAGTTATTAATTAATTCCCAGCTGAAGGCAGCGCAGGCAATGACTCAGAAGAGCCCACATTTCTCACAGTTTGGACTGTTTTCATGAAATAAAGCGAAAAACCTGCACAAGATCCTCTTTGGGATGTGTCAGGCAGTTGCCACCTCCGAAAGGAAGCGATTCCAGGATTTGCTGCTGTTATCCAGGATAACATTCCTGGGGAGACACAAGCCCAAGCAGGATCCAGCCTGGCCCCTCAGCTCCTGCAGGAGACCCTCCCTCACCAGCTTTGCTCTCCAAAGCCAGAATTTGAACAACTTGGGAGGGGGAAACTGATTTACAGCCATCCATAAATCTAGGCTGGTGCAAAATAATCAACCCATATCTCTTGGTTTGGTTTGAACAGGATTTTTTTTTTTTTTTTAAAGCAAAAACACATGTTGATTGATGGCACTTTTTTTTTTTTTTTTTTGCAGGTTCATGTTGATCTTAATGAATTGTTTATGTAAAAACAAAAGCTTCATACCATTGTGAATCCTTTTTAGATGGCTTCGGGGAAAGACTCATTATTTCAGCTAAAATGACCTTTCATTTCAAATTGTTGAATACAATTGAAAACTTAAAACAGTCAGAACCCAGCAAGATGGTTTGGTTTTCTCTAATAAAATACTCTGAGTCAAAATGAATCTTTTTTTCCAGTGTTTTAACAATTATTTTTACATTTTCCATTGGTTCCACCCTCAAAGCTTTACATCTCAAAAAAAGCTACCAGATGCCAGCTCTCAGCTGTGTGCTTTGCTCAAAGAACAAGATGAGGGATCCAAGTTGAGCTCCAAACCTCAAACTCCACAAGTGATTTGTTATTGTAGCTGCATCCCAGCACAGCATCCTTTAGCTGAGCTACCACAGGGAACAAGGGATGGAGGGACCAGGGAGAAGCCTGGAGAGAGTCATGGGATCACAGAATGGTTTGGAAGGGACCTTAAAGCTCATCCATCCCACCCCAGCCACGGCAGGGACACTTCCCACTGTCCCAGGCTGCTCCAGCCCGGCCTTGGGCACTGCCAGGGATTCGGGGGCAGCCACAGCAAATCTGGGAATTCTATTCCAGGGTCTCTCCACCCTCCCAGCCAGGAATTCCTTCCAATATCCCATCCAACCCTGTTCTCCTCCATTTCCCCTTGTCCTGGCAGTCTGCCGCCCATACAGAAATGCCCTGTGCATTTCTGGGCTGACTGGGGACAGAAACTGCAGCGAGGAGCACTCGGATTCATCACCGGGTTTTGTGTGATGACACCTGAGCCACATCCACCAAAGCATCCCTGGAGATTCCCCTTGTGCTCATCCTGGAGAGTGTCCAGAGAAAGGAACAGAGCTGGGGAAGGGGCTGGGAGCACCAGGAGAGGCTGAGGGAGCTGGGAAGGGGCTGGAGAATCCCTGAGGGAAATGGGAAGGGGCTGGAGAATCCCTGAGGGAAATGGGAAGGGAATGGAGAATCCCTGAGGGAAATGGGAAGGGGCTGGAGAATCCCTGAGGGAAATGGGAAGGGAATGGAGAATCCCTGAGGGAAATGGGAAGGGGCTGGAGAATCCCTGAGGGAAATGGGAAGGGGCTGGAGAATCCCTGAGGGAAATGGGAAGGGAATGGAGAATCCCTGAGGGAAATGGGAAGGGGCTGGAGAATCCCTGAGGGAAATGGGAAGGGAATGGAGAATCCCTGAGGGAAATGGGAAGGGAATGGAGAATCCCTGAGGGAAATGGGAAGGGGCTGGAGAATCCCTGAGGGAAATGGGAAGGGAATGGAGAATCCCTGAGGGAAATGGGAAGGGAATGGAGAATCCCTGAGGGAAATGGGAAGGAAATGGAGAATCCCTGAGGGAGCTGGGGGGGCTCAGCCTGGAGAAAAGGAGGCTCAGGGGGAATTTCTGGCTCTGCACAACTCCCTGACAGGAGGGGACAGCCGGGGGGATTTGGGATCTGGGAACAGGGACAGGAGGAGAGGGAACAGCCTCAAGTTGCACCAGAGGAGAATTAAATGGATATTTGGGAAAATCTCTCCATGGAAAGGACTGTCCAGCCCTGGCACAGCTGCCCAGGGCAGAGGTGGAGGGATTTTTTAAAATCCCCGTGGTTGTGGCACTTGGGGCCACAGTTTAATGATGACCACGGTGCTGCTGGCTGATGGCTGGACTTCATAATCCTAACGGTCTTTTCCAACCTTAACAATGATTACATTTATTATCATTATTTTAATTAGGGTATTTTTTAAAAATAACCTGAGGAAAGAGAAGAGGGATTCAAGGAATGCAGAGAGCAGCTCCAGGAGCAACCCTTACCCCAAACCCCCCAGGGTCACAGCCATGAGCAGAGGGTGGAGATCCAAGAGATCCTCTGGAGATGATCCCAGGGCAGCTGGGGAAGGGGAGCCTAAATCTGCTCAGGGCATTCCCAGCCCCACTGGGCTCTGAGGCTCCTGAGAGCAGCAGGATTTGGGGGGATTTGGCACAAGGGGAAGATTGGGATTTAACAACCCAGCAAACTCCTCACTGCTTCCTTTGGTGACCATGGCATTAATCTGGGATTTCTTTCTATTTAGTCTGGGCAGGAAAATGATAAAAACCAGACTTGATAAATGATGATAAATGAAAATGATAAAAACCAAGCTCTGATCTAGGAGGAGACCTTTCCTCCTAAAGGTAAAAGTCCTTTACCTCCTTGGAAAAGGAGCAGCTGCAGCCCCTGCCAATGTCCCTGTGGTGCCACATCCCCTTTTCACCTGCACAACCTTGGATTTACCTGCACTTTCCAAAGAAATCACAGGCATTTCCAGCCTTTATTTACCTTTTAAATCAAAGAGCAGACAAATCATTTTCTTCTGTGCCAGACAGGATTTTTTTGAAGGAATATCCAATATTTCATTATATTTTGCAAATAACTCCCAAGGCTCTGCAGTGGCTGAAGACCTGCACACTCATGGTGGTGTTTATTTGCATCACAAATAAAAGCACCTTCTAGTGGTGGAATCCCGTTAAAAATAAACAGTCTGGGAAAACTTGGCTTTTCAAACTGTCTTGTACATTTGGTTCATTATTGTCCTTCCCCAGCTCTTATCCAAACAGTCCTGACAGCTTGTTTATGGAGAGCTCTGCACAGCTCTGCCTACCCTCAGAGTGCTGGGGACAGAACCTCAGGGAAGCTCTCACTGTGCCCTGACCTTACAAATAATACCAAAATTAAAAATAAATAAGTAAAACAAACTCACAAGAGTAAACTGTTTAATTTGTGGACAACACTGAAAACCATTCTCTGCCGACTCACTGGCAATTAATGAGAATTTCTACCTGAAATGCTACATATGACATCTTTTAATTTGACATTATAGCACCAAATATATCAGGAAATATAAAATTCACCTTTACAACATTCTATTTGAGGCATTTTAAGGTAGAACTCATGATTCCTTCTGCTGAAGTCCCATGAAAGCAGGGATATAAATGTCCATGTATTCAGTGAAGCACTGAAGTCCCATGTTTTTTGTTTTTATGTTCTATATAACAGTCTATATATATTTGTATAACAACGTACACATGTTGTTTTCTAGACAGCTAAACTTTCTTTTTTTTTTTTTTTTTCATGAATGTTGATTCTGGCAAACTGTTCAGTCCATTTTTACCCATGATAGATTAAAAGCACAAGTTGCAGCAGCTCAGCTTTGTTAAGTACTACTCCATTAACATGCCCAGTTTTCCCCAGGAAGGCTGGAAGATGAAAGGGAGCTCCATTTCCAGACCTTTTCCCAAAGGAAATGCTCAGTGCCACGTGGAGCTGGTTCAGGAAAAGATGGAATTGTGAGAACCCCAAAGTCACTGTGGATGTGTCATCAGTCACCCACAGCAACTGGGATTCAGTGACAGCTCAGACTCAACAGCCACTTCCCAAAATCCCATGGCAACTTCTCCAAGGGCTGATTCCTCAGGGAAAGCTCAACCTGGACCCTTCTCTAACAACTGTTAAACACACAGTGAAATCCTCAATAATTCCTACAGAGCACAGCATGGAAACATGAATATTAAAAATAATAAGTAAAACCAGCGTTTTAAAGACGGTTTAGGGGCTTTTTAAGAATTCTATATAAAATGGAGCCTTTGAAATGAGATCAGAATTTACAGCTAAGCACCATGATAACGAGCACATGCCAAGACATGGAAATTCTCTACTGAATCCACATTAAATCCAGAGTTAGAGCACTGCTGCAGGACTCCAAGGAACTGCACCAGCCAGAGAATTCCAGAAACTCTGAAATTCTGAAACTGTGCCAGGAATTCCCCAGGACTGTGCTTTACTTTTGCTTCCTGCCTGACCCTGCCTTCATCCCTGTGACAGTAAAGTGAGGATGCAACACAGGGCATCACCTGAAAATCATGGAATTGCAGAGGTGATGCTGCAGCTGGAATGGATTCTGTGAAAAAATCCAGCTCCATTTTCCAGTCTGCAGTGGTTTTGTTGAGCTCCAACAAACTCAACTTTTCTTAGGCCTTTACATTTTAAACCATGACTAAGTGAATGTGGTTCCAAAGCTGCTCATGGAGAGGAATGCTGGAAAAGAAAGAGGTAGAGAAGAGTTTCTGCCTTGCTAGACATGGATCAGCTTTGCCCTTGAATTATTTGGATCCAGGCAAAAAGCTGCTGAGCTCAACTGGGCTTCAAAGAACTTTTGCTGCATCTTCTGCATGGAAAAATTGTGATAAGGGAAAAAAAAAAAAAAAGATGAGCTGTCTCTCCAGAGAGAGGAGCCAGGGATTGATTATTCCTTTTGCTGGGCTGTTCCCTCTCAGTGTGAGGCAGACAGGGTCAGGCAGTGACCCCTGAGCTCCTTCCTGAGGGACAGCAGGAACTCAGCCCTGGAAAATCCCTGCTGGCCCAGCTGGATGAGCAGGGATCTCCTCACAGGTTGCATTTAGGCAGAATTCAAAATTCTGCACTGCAAACCTGGTTTAGGGATTTTTTCTAAAGCCAATTCGGTGCAGCCTGTCCCACCAGTGAGTATTTTGGGAGTCTGAAATGCAGCGTCTCTCTCTGGCTGTTGGGACTTGCAGGAATCCCAAATCCCGAAGAAATGTTTGCTGAAAAGCAGGAATGCCAAGTGGCACCGCCAAGGAGAAAACAGCAGCTCAGCCTCGAGTTGTTTTCCCTGTCCAAATTATCCAAAAGTCCACGCAGTGAGGTAACAGCCTGGAAAAAACCTTTCCTAAAAAAAATAACCAAATTTTTTTGTGCTCCTCATGCACAGGTTGGTTCTGCCAGCATTTTCCATTCCCATCTTTCCTTTTTTTCTGATCATAAACAACAAATCTGCAAGTCCAGGGTTAACAATTAATCTGGAAGCAGTGGGGTTTTTCTTCCAGGATGCATTTGGAAGCACAGGACAGATCCTCACCAACTGCTCTGCTAAATTTAGTAGCACCACAACAATTTATGTTCACCACTCGCTTCCATGTCAAATGTTGTCCCAATCTTGCAGATTTTTCCCATCTTCCTCTGAAATTTTCTTTTCACAAGGTGCCAAACAAAGCAATATTTACTCTGTTGCTAACACAGGAAGCATTGTTATCCAACAAGCCAAAGAAGCTGACTGCACTTATGATTTTTGGCTGAAGCACACCGAGTTTAATTGCTGAAATACCCTTAAAATTTGATAAAAAGGAAAAATAACATTCTGTATTGCTAGAGGAATTTCAAAGCATAAAAAAAGGGCTGTAAAATAACATTAGAGGCTCAATTTCAGAAGTGTCTTTCAAAAAATGTAACCCCAAATGTCAACTCTGGTGAGCCCTGCCATTAATCAATTTATGCCACTGCTTTCCATCAGTTGTAAGATCTAATACTCTGAGTAGGGACAGAGAGGGCACTTCTCCCTCAGAGACAGCAAAATCACTGGCTGGAGAAAATTCTGTATTTTCTTTAGACACTAAATGGCTCCTACAATGCTGCAGCTGGCAGAATAGAAAGTAACCAGCAGGATAATTAAAAAAAAAAAAAAAAAAAAGTAAATAAAAGCTGGAGAGCATCTGTGCCATGAAATGCCACCTCACAGGCACTTTCATTTGTCATTCACAGCCTGAAATGTGTTTGAACCCCCCAGCAGAGCCAACCGAGTCCTGATTCTCAGTTATGAAAGGTATGAAATAAATAAATAAAGCCCAACCTACATCTGGAATAAATATCAATCAACAAGCTTTAAAAAAAAAAAAAAACAAAAAAAAACCCTTATTCAAGAGGCATTTGTATCGAGCTTTTAAATTCTCACTTGGTAGGAGAGGAACACACAGAGTGAAGCAGTGCAATAAAAATGTCTGGGCCCAGATATGGGATTTAAGGGTTAAGGGTACAACCTGTTGATTGCTTTCCCTCCCCTAAAACATATGGATTTGCACTTCAGGGCAGACCTGCAGACAAACCCTGTGGAAGTCTTGGAAAGGTCACTGGAAGGCAGAATGTACCTAAACATGGCCTGCAGACCCTGCTGCTCCAGGGAGCAAAGATTTCCCTGCTCCACAGGCCCTGCTAAAATCACAGCCTCTTCCAGAAATGAAAAGGATTCATCTGTCAGCAAAGGATTGGGAAATAACTGCTTTACAAGCATAAAAATCAGGCAAATACTCTTATTTTACCATTGGTTTCCAACATCTTTTCATTGAATAATAATGAAGGAAAGGGTATCTAAAATGTAATCAGAGCAGGAATTATCAATAGGTGAAGACCCAGAGTGTTCAATGCTCCAAAGCACTCCTTTCCTCCCTAGTGAGCTCATTCCAAGTGCACAATTCCCATTCATTCTCTCCAAAAATGTATTGGGAAGAACAGGAAGGACCAAGAAAGAAGCTCTTAGTGATAAAGCATAAAAGTGGAATTAAAAAACTCCAGGAAACAAATCTGAATGAAGTTACCAGACAAGTGTGAGAAGGTGGAAGCACCCTCCTTTCCCACATCAGTTGCTTTATAAATAAAATTACCCTTTTCCTGTTGGACATTTTTGCCCAAAGTGTGACCCTGAGGATCCCTAGGAAGAGTTTGGACACCGGTTTGTGCAACTGGGAGAGGAGAGCAGCACTGGGAACAGCCCAGGGGCTGGGCTGGAAACTCCTTTGCCCAGAGTGAGGAACACATCCCACCCCAGAGCCAGCAGCACTGGGGGAACTGGTGCCAAACTGGTTCAGAATTAAAGCACAGAACTGGGGCAGAGCAGGAAAAACTGATGCTGCATTTTACTCCTTGGGTGATAGAAAACAAAGCAGGTGGAAGCAGAAATTATAAATGTTCTGCTTCCCTACAGATTGAGAAATGGAAAATCCCGTTTTTGTAACTTCAAATTCACATTCTTGCTTTTTTTTAACCTTTAATGTTACAGCATGACTAAAGCTCAATATCTTCACACAGTAAAAGAAGGTGAGTAAAGAAAGACAGACAAAGGAATTTTACCACTGGGATTGAACTGAAGTTTGTTGGCAACACTTTCAAGTGCAGCATGATGGAAAAATCCCTGGATTGTCCCATCCCTGGGAATCCAGCTTGGATTGAACATCCTGAGTGGGATTGAATCTCTCTGCATCACCACATAAACACCAAGAGTTCCCAGGACATGATGTACCAGCAGGGATTACTGGGAATTACTGAAAATTCCTCCCAATTGGGATTTAATTGGTGATCATGCTGATACAGCCATCCCCAGAATTAAACCTCATATGTACTAATTAATTCATTAAGAGCTGAAAGCAGCCCTGGTGCCATCCCAATCCCACACAGCTGGATGCTGTCCCTGGAAGCTGCTTCCAAGGCTGGAGGTCACCAGCCCAGCCATGAAAAGGATTTCCAGTGCTCTACTAAAATATGGGGATTTTAGAGCAGAAATTATTATGGTTTCTAAGTCAAAGGACACCCCTCTTTCTTCCCTGATAAGCAGGAAGATGAGCAGTTTCTGTGGTGAATGTTTTGGTGAATTTGAGAGAATCCAAGTGGAAGAAAAAGCCAAACCAAGCAGGTGTGGCAGAAAAGAAACGCCTGTGTCATTATTCCATGGGAGCTCTGACAGGAATGAACCAGCAATGAAAGATAAACTTACAAAAACCAGACAAAGAAATACATTTTTCCCAAGCAGTCGCCAAAAGGTCTCTTGAAAGTGAGTAATATTTACCTTCAAACGAAAAAAAAAAAAACAAACCCAAACATTTCAGTGGAAGTAAATGAGAGCTAATTTGCACAAGCATGCTAAATTCAGCATTTAAATTCACATGTCACGTTGCTCTGTGCTGGTCTCCACACTGGATGATGTGGTGACAGACACGGAGCAGTGAAATCAGAGCATTATCTCTTGAAAATTGGCAAAAAAGTGCTTTCTCACCAGATGGGACCTGTAACAAGGCTGAAGTGTTTCAGCCCTCTCCCACTGGATTGCTTTTCCCCTTGCCCAGTGTGACACAGCTAAAATCCACCAGCTCAGCACTTCCACCCTGATCCTTATCCAGAGGGGTTTTATCTCTACTCTGACGTGAAATTAAAAGTTACATTAGTAACGCCACCTATCAAGATGATATTAAAAAAAAAAAAAATAGACTCGTACTTGAGGTTGTTTAATGTTGGTTCTGGCCAAGCCTTAAAGCAGAACTCACATCTGGAAGTTTTATCTGAGAATTCTTGCCCCAATAACACAAAGCTCTGCCCCAGCATTAAAAACCTGAGCTAAACATCCTGAAGACCATCTCCACATTTCACCATTTTCTACATCTTCAAGTAGAAGTTTTGATGTTTTAACCCTCCTGGGTTCCTCTTCAACTGGACTCTTGTCCTTCAGGATCCCACTGGCACAAATCTTATCCCCAAGAGCACTGAATGCCCAAGATAATGTGGGAAAATTCGGTTTTTCCAGCCCAGTTGTCCCTTTCCCAGGAGGATTGTAGGACTGGGCTTCACTGAGGGAATCACAGACCCACAGCACGGTGGGAGTGCATTCCCAAAAAATGGAGTGTGAAAAGCACACAGCCATCCCACTGTTCATTCCAAACCTCCCAAATTCATCATTCCTAACATGACTTTATCTCAGTCTGTGCTCAAGGAATCTGCTGTTTATCATGCTATGATCTCACTGCTGCCAGTTTCATCACAGGAGACTTTACTGAAGTTTATTTCTCCACAGAAATAGTAATATTTTACAACAGTGGGATATAGGATAGGGCAGTAATGAAAATGTTGTCTACAGCAAGATTAGCTGGCAAGTTCTGTTTTTGAGGTCAGCAGTATCACTGTTACACATGGATTTATATCCTTCAGTGATTTGCTGGATTGGAGTGTTTGTCTACCTCTCCTCTTGGAAGTTGGACAATCATTACAAACTGGATTTGGAGACAACCTAGTAGGTTCTCTGTCATATATTTCTCCAAAGTTAAATCGTCTGGTTTTTTTTTTTTTTTTTCCCTAGCTGGGAAAATAAGAGAAGTGCAAAGATCTTTGTACTTAACCCTTCACTTTTACTGGGCTGTGTAGCCCAGAGCTCACTTAATGCAAAGCCCTTATTTATTATTACTCTCAAATTCAGACATTCCCTAATTGAGGAGGACAAATCCACCAGTGATTAAGAGCAGAGGAGGAAAACGAGGCGTCAGTTTGAGGTTTTTCTCCCTGGATGTGCTCATTTAGTCATCTTTTCCTGCTCCTTATTTTTCATGGCAAGCTCGGAATTTTCACCTGGGGTCCATCAAAGCCGTGCTCAGTTTTGTGTGTACAAAGGGAGAGGGAAGATGATGAGGTTACTCTGCCTCCTGCTCCGGAGGCAGCTTTGGGGTGGTCTGTTTAGATCCAAGAAATTTCTTCAAGGAGCAACAGCGGCACCGGGACTGGCTCCTCCCAGCAGAGTCGGGATGGAAAAGCCGGAGCAGGGGATGGGAATGGATGAATTCCTGCCCAGGGCAAGGCTGAGCTTAGGCAGCACCCCAAGGAAGCTTTCCCAGGCTGTGCTTACCCCGCGGGTAAACACAGGACTCCAGACTCCACACTTGTCAATCCAGAGCCTTTAACGAGCCAGGAGTTGGGGTTGTGAAAGGAGGAAAAACGCACATTTCCATCACTCCTTATAAAAGAGCAAGAAAATGTCAAACATGGAGGTAAAAGTCATATTTCACGAGGGCTCAGGCCCAAAGTCGCTCTCCCCCTGCACCTGCAGGGTGAGGAACATGTGCTGGACTGCTCTGTGCTGGCTCAGTGCTCAACATTTGAACTGGAGCCGCTCCAGCTTCTGAATAAATATCTCTTTGCGGGGAGAGGGAATTGCATTCCTTACTCCAAACACAGTTTTTCTTCTCTCCTGAAATTCTGAAAGAAACGTGTACTTGTGAAACATTAGGAACTGAAATGCTCTCTGCCTCCAGCCTGGGCAAAGAGCCCTCCCTGCTCCTTCAGCACCACATCCCTGACCCCCAGCCCGGCCACGGGGCTGGCCCAGGTGGGAGGGCTGCACTCACAACCCTGTTCCTGAGCTTTTCCTCCTAAAGAAGGCCGATTTCCAACTTTTGGGAATGATAGGAGGGGAATTCAGTGGGATATGAAAGCCCTTTTGGGATCAAGACTTGTGGATTTCCCCATCCCTGGAAGCGTCCGAGGCCAGGCTGGGCAGGGCTTGGGATAGTGGAACTCCCTGGGCTGGGACTGGATGGGCTTTAAGGTCCCTTCCAACCCAAACCATTCCAGAATTCTGTGATTTTACCCCAATATCAGCATCACTTGGCTCCACACAGCAGCAACAACAG
Source organism: Acridotheres tristis (assembly GCA_037013685.1). Lineage (NCBI taxonomy): Eukaryota > Metazoa > Chordata > Aves > Passeriformes > Sturnidae > Acridotheres > Acridotheres tristis. The sequence goes on from CM072895.1 coordinate 2,892,398, forward strand.
ATGCTGGGAAAGGTGCCTGGGGAGAACCAGTTGCTGCTGGAAGTCCCCTCAGATGGTGACCCTGTCACATCAGATGTGCCCATAAATTCTGTTTGTACAGGTACAAGTGGTGCTAGAATTGAGATTGGGAATAGTAAGAGCAACTTGAAATTCTGCAAAACCTCTTTACCATCCACACTTTAGGTGTATTGTATAAAGAACCCAAGAATTATCATATTTGAGAACAAAGAGAGCTCTGGAAAAGCATAATGAAGGAAGCTGAACAGAAAAGAAGAAAGGAACAGATGTCAGATTATCCTTAAACAAAGTTACCAGTTTATTTTCCCACTGATTTGAATATCTAAAATACACATTTTTTGCCAAGCCAAACAGGTGATTAAAAGACATTAAAAATCCCAGTGAGCAAAGGGCCACACTTGCATTTTCCTGACACTTGTCAGCCATTCCCCAAGCGTCAGCACACGCAGGGCACAGCAACAATAATATTAATTTTACAAAGGCTGACTGCTTAATTGCAATTAACTGTGGCCTCACAAAAGGCGAGCTGCACTCTGGAGTGCACATAAGCCTCATTTATCCTGCAAGGACAGCGAGATGAAGCTGGCATGAAATATTAAGATCACAATTGCTGTTGGCAAACCTTCTGACGGGAAGCTGCTGGCTCGGATGAGCACGGATTACACAAAGGAGCAACGAGGCAAAACACAGCCGTGAATCAGCCCACAAAATGTCCTTTCACTGAGGAGCGTGGGGAATGGGTGGGCTGCTGGCAGCACGGATGGACAGGATGCCGTGGAAGGCTGGAATGTGCCAGGATAAGCTCTGCAGGAGGGAAGGCTGGAGGATGTCGGGGGGCTCAGCACGCTCTCCTTCATTGCAGGCTCTGCTGATGAACTGAACCCGTGCCATCGTCGAGCTAATTAAGGTTCTTGCCCAAACTTCTCCTGCTGGAAAGTTATCCCAGTGCCTCACAGCTCTTCCACTTGGAAAACATCAACTCAAAGCTACTGATGGCCAGTTTAGACAAATTTAGCTTTGCATCAGCATTACTGTGTGCCTCGGTTGCACTCCCTGCCTTCCCGGAGTTTCTGAGGATAAATGCTGTGCTCCAGAGCAGGAACATTCCCTGGGCTTGACTCAACAAGCCCAACCTGCAGCCTCACCAAGGAGCCTGGCCAGATCTGTGCTGGTCTCCAGAATCACAAACCACAGCTGTGCAGAGAATTCCAGAGGTCTTTCCAGAACCTTTGATTTCCTTTGCTCCACTGTTCTACTATCAGTTCCCTGATACCCCCCAGGACATTTTCCTGTCCACAGGGATGATTCCCTGTTGTGCTTGGTTGCTACACTCCCATTTCCCTTCTTTTTTCCATATTCTCCATGAGTGCCAAAATGGAAAAAGCAGAGAAGACAGAATCTTACCTTAGAGAAATCCAGAAAACATTCCTACCTACCTGGGGCAGGCAAAGGAAAAGGATTCTTAGGGACTGTGAAGAATAAAAAGCTCCTTTTAGAGGGGCAGAGCTGAGACTGAACCAGTAATTTCCATGAAGAATCACCGACTTCCATGGTGGGCAAGAGTGGGAATTAGAGCTTGGTTATGAGGAGACAAAAATCAGGATGGGGACTAGAAGAACATGACAGGAAGAGAGAGATCCCATTGCTAAAGGAGAACATGTGAGATGGGCTGGACGAGGCACAACGGCCACACATGAAGAAAAACAACCAGGATCATAATGTTGGCACTGGGAAAGGAATCCTGCAGCCCTGGGAAGTCTGTCTGTCCCAAAAACGAGCACACACATTCTGTGTTAGGAGTTTCCCAACTCCTGCACTGGCTGAGGAGCCAGCAAAGTCCCAGGGAAGATGTGAGCATCCCTGTGGTATGAGCAGCTCCAAGAAATATTGCAAGGACGTGTCTGTGTGTTTTGCTAACAGTGCAGCTGTTGTGCAATGTGTTTATCCAACAACTGCAAACAATCAGGAGGGCTGGGAATAGGAGTTTACAGAGGTTTGCAAAGGTGGTGGTTTGCCCTGGATCCTTGGGGTTTTTTTTTTGGTTTTGGGGTTGGTTTTGTTTTGCTCTCTCCACTTCAGGTGCAACTTCTTCATCTAATGACAGGTGGTGACAAGCAGTGCTGCCAACACACCTTCCAAGTGAGGATGTATCTTCTCTATCACGTTTTAAAGGATTAAATTTCATTACATGGAATTTGATGACGTGATTAGGGTCTAATTTTTATTCCTTGTGTGCTGCAGTAAAGTTAATTTCTCTGAAATTCGTCCTGACTGTTGTGGGAAGCAGGTTTTCCCCAGGTTGTAGGTGACTGAATTTATTCTTTGTTGTAGGAGAGGTGTATTTAACGCCCTCCTGAGCATTTGCTATGAAAAACCAACCAGAAATCCCGAAAAACAAACAGCAACAACAGCACAAAGGAAGAAAAAAACCCCAGGTGATTGAACTGCTACCAAAACAAGGCTTTAATCAACAGAATTAATTTGTTTGAAAAGGAAAAAAAAAATCCTTGGATTTTAGAAATGCTGACCAGAAATTCTTTCAGAGAGCGAGTTTCCACTGGAGAATGCCAAAGCTGCACAATCCAAACATTACCTGGAGAGGGTTCAGCACTGACACATTTGCTGCAGACCCTCCCTGCTGCCTCCAGTCCCCAACATCAGCACTGTGAGGGTCACTGGGAATTGGGGTCACTGGGATTTGGGGTCACTGGGATTTGGCCCTTCTATTCCTCAGAGAGCCTCCAGTTTTGAGATGGCCCCTGCGGAGCCGATTCCGGGCTGTTGGAAGCAGGGCTCCCCATCCGGAGCTGCTGCACAGGCAGAGCTGCAGCCCTGGCTCAGCCAGACACTTTGGAGCCGTGGCTCCTGAGATTCCCGCTTTCCTGGCTTCCCTTCAGCCCACCTGGCAGATGAAAGGGCAGCCCAGAGCTTGGAAGGCTCGTTCCCAGGGCTGTGAGTGGCAGAGGGAGCCCCAGCTCTGCACCCCAAGTGAGGGCCCCGTTCCCTTGACAGGGAATTTCACGGGTTTGGCTTCCCCTGCAACCCCCAAGAACCCCACAGCTCTGCAAGGCTCCAGCCCTCCCTCGGTGGAAATCGGCACAACTCACACTTTAATCCTTTAAAAACACAAACAGGTTAATCCATGGGGGAGAGCAGGAGCCGGCAGTTCCCACTTTTGGGGATTACAGAGATTCCCTGCTTGTGTTTGTGGAGATTTCACGGAGCTGCTGCCGGGATGTGGATACAGAACTGCCCGTGCTGCTGAACCCTGCCCAAGGGGTGTTGGGACACTCCAGCAATGCTGTGCTGCTCTGGGAGCAACAATTCCCACTGGAGCTCTCAGAAGTGCAAGATCCAGCAGAGAAAATAGCAGATGTAGTTCTGCAGCTAACACAGGTTTGTACGAAACAAAGGATGAAACTGAGAATAATTTGTCCTTTGAAACGAAACAAAGCTTCGAAACAAGAAAGTAGCCCTGAAATAGCTTTAAAACTTCATCCCACAAAGCTTTCAGCTCAAACCTGAGGTCTCTCCAGATGGATGCTCTGAAGCCCTACAGCTCCATCAAGAGATCTCACCCTGCCTTTGCTTTAAATCATCAGCCAGAGGATGTGCACATCCTTTGAAGCCAATGGATGCACATGGGCTTGAACAAGATTCCCTTCAAAAGGACAGGACCCATCAACTGTCCCTTGGAATACTACAAGAAAAACACAGGTGTTCCTGTGGCCCCAGGAAGAGGAAATACCACACTGATTAAAACTTGAACCACACTCGCCAGGACAGACCTGAACCTCCTCAGGCCTCCCCTCCCCAGTTCTTCCAGTCTGATGAACAGGAAAATAAGAACACATCATTTGCAGCTCGGCTCAGGATCTGCACATGTAATTCAATAACCTCTAATGAGAGCCAGGGAGAGCTGGGCAGGAGAGGGGCTGGCCCAGAGGGATGGGCTGAGAGAAGGGCATCTACAAAAATCACAATTCTCCATTTCATTTCAGAAAAAAACCACCTTAATTATAACGTTAAAACATCACCATGTGTTTAAAACATCACCCAGATACCCAAGACACTGTTTCTTATCCCTAGAAGCTCTTTCAAAATACCCTTTTCTCTTCCAGTGAGTGAGACCTCATCCTGCTCCCTCTCTCCCTTCCCTTTTCCTACTCAGGCTTCATTTTTTGCAGTGAGGCTGAAACACACCCTTGAGCACTTCAGAGCTCCACACCCTGACTTATATGAAAAGAGAGAAAAATCTTGACAAAATCCCAGTTCCCAAAGGTCTTCTGTCCTGACTGGGAGCTGCTGGGAGAGCCAGGCACTGCCTCAGCCCCCTGGGTTTGGAGCTCTGACCTGCTGGGAAAGACACGGAGCATCCTCTGGGAGCTGATCACATCTGCTCTTCCTGCTGCAGCAACGCCTTTTGGAACAGGAGGAGAAACTTTGGAACAGGAGGAGAAACTTTGGAACAGGAGGAGAAGCTCTGGAGCAGGAGGAGAAGCTCTGGAGCAGGAGGAGAAGCTCTGGAGCAGGAGGAGAAGCTCTGGAGCAGGAGGAGAAGCTCTGGAGCAGGAGGAGAAACTCTGGAGCAGGAGGAGAAGCTCTGGAGCAGGAGGAGAAGCTCTGGAGCAGGAGGAGAAGCTCTGGAGCAGGAGGAGAAGCTCTGGAGCAGCAGGAGAAGCTCTGGAGCAGCAGGAGAAGGGGTCATGTGAGGGCTCTGCCTCCTGTGTCCTCTCCAGACACTCCCAGATTCCCAAATGCACCGTGCTGTGCAGGGAAAGTGTTAAATCAAGAATTCTCTTAATGCTTAAATCTCAATGAAACCACAGCAGCTTTTTTTTTTTTTTCCCCTCCTCCTTCCCCAAAATCAGGCCCACCAATGCTTGCTTTCTTTAGGAGCCAAACAACATTCTTGGAGAGCAGCTCAATATCTCCAGAGGTGTAAATCACCACCCTCTATCTTATTAGAAACATTTGAAAGAGGGCAAGTGCTTTCAAAGCCATTAACTTGGGATTCCATACATGTTCCAAAGCTGCAGTGAACACACATTCCTCACTCAAACTGGTTTTAATTTGCAGTCCCTTGAAAGCACAAATGCAAAAGTCTAAATACTGAATCAACTTCCCTAACAATAACAAACCATTGAAAAAGTTGTTCTTTTGCAACTTCTTAAAATAAACTGGAAATAGGAATCTCTCAAATGCCAAAGGCAACGCTGTGGGTGGATGTCCAGTGCAAAGGCACTCAGAGCTCCCAGGAAAATGCAATTCCCTGCTCCATTGTGGATTATTTATGGTCACAAGGCTGACAGAGCATTGGAAACTAAAGCACCGATTCTCCCTGCTAAAAATCCCAGGACACAACGAGAGCAGTGGAATGAAAACCACACGAGGGCTGAAGGAAAAATTGCCACATCCTTTGTGAACACAAGTCCCAAAGAGATAAATCCCTACCTGCAAACAGGGGGTGGGAAGGCACAGCCCAGTTGTGCCTGAGATGAAATTTTTGGGGACTGGCAAGGTGCCCTTTGCTGTCCAGCAAGTCTTTAATTTCAGATATTGATATTATGTGATATTATCTCCAACCACAGCTCCCTAAGGAAATCACAGCAGCACAGCTTCCAAATGCACCTGAAATACACCGAAATTCCTGCTCCAAGAGTGCACAGGATAAAATGCATTCCCTGCTGCAAATGCCTCATTAAATCCATTTAATGCTTTGGGGAAACCCTCAGGGAACAGGGACTGCACGAGCTTTGGGAATTGGGGAAGTGCAGGTTTAAATCATAACTGGGCAGGAAATGCTTCTCTTCCCACGTAGAATCTGCAAAAATGGAAATATTTCCAAGCAGTTTTCGGTACTTCATTAAAATTTAGACTCAAAATTCCAAAGTTGAAAGGAAAAATGGCCAAAAAAATACTTTAAAATGTATCATTTCCTACCAAACTTTGTTTTTAATAAAGGAGTAGATGTTTTCCCTGATTGTAATGCTTCAGGCAAGTTTATCTGCCAGGCAGGAGGAATTTACAGTATTTTACCAGCTCAGCTTGCAGCTCTGCATTCAGAGAAAGCACCTTTTGTCAGCAAGGGGAAGAGCTGAATAAAGAGCACAGAATAAGTGACATTTAACCACTGGGGAGCTGCTTTTTCTCCCTGATCCATTGTCAGGAGGAAAAGCTGCATGATGGAAATCTGATTAGGGACAATATGGAATCCAACTGGAACATGGGACACATCCAGAAGTTTTGCTCCAGGGTACCAAGGCTTCAGGAAATATTATTAACCTCAAGTATTGTCACTTATAAAATGGATTTTAGCTCAGAGACTGAAAGTTTTCAACCTCTGAGCATCCCTAAGTGGATCCTCATCCCTGGAAGTGTCCAAGGCCAGGTTGGGCAGGGCTTGGAGCAGCCTGGGATGGTGGAAGGTGTCCCTGGGTGGAACTTCCAACCCAAACCAGTCTGGGATTCAGCCTCAGTTGCTCTTTGATTTTATGTTTATTCATCAGAAATCTTTAAAGACATTGAATATATAAGATATGTAAATCGCAGGCCTTTAAGAATAAACTTTCCAAATATTGCTCATCAGTTTAGCTTGGTTTAATACAGGAAAAAAAGTAGTGGAACTATAAATAAGGTGTCAAAGTTAATAATGCCTTGCAATTATGCCTTGCATCCATATATATGTATATAAAATAAATTATATTAGGTATAATGATCTCCCACTGGCCAGCAAACATCAAGAGGCAAGAACAATAAGAACAACTTCCAAGCAGGTTTTCAAATCCTGAGTTTCCTAACAAGTTGGAACAAGGATAAAACATGCCATGACCTTACACAGGCACAACTCTTGTGCCTCTCTGAGCACCCAGGGACTTACAAAAATATCCCAAAAATACTGGAAGATGAGGCAATAAATTCTGTCATGTGAATCTTTGTTAAATCCTGCTTGCTACCCTTGCAAGCAAAATGAAGTCATTTCAAATTATTACCTCTGACATGATGAAAACATGGTGCTTAGAAGAGTGGAAAAAAGAAGCCAAGTTGGTTTTTTCTCCAGTAGGAAAAGCAGAAAGGTGGCACAGGTGTTCCTGCAATAGCAACACCTGAGGCTGTGATGTGCTCGGGTCACAGGAGGTGACACAGGTCAGAGGAGGGCACAGACCTCCAGGAGAGCTCAGAATGCCCCAGGGAATGCTGCTGCAGAGTCCCTGAAGGTGACACAGCCTGGGAGCAGCTGGGGGACGTTCAGGACTCCGTGGAAAAAGCAAATCGACAGCAGAGTGAGTGCCTTGGGTGGCTCTGCACAGGAGACAGGGCTCAGCCACTTTGGTTATTCCAAAAACAAGGAGGGAGTTCTGAACTCAGGGAAACAGAGCCTTTCATTCACAAAACAAACCCAATGCAAAACAACAGTGAAGCAGAACAAACACAAAACCACAAAACCTGAGAAAACCTCGGGAAAACCCCTGTGAGGAAGCAGCAGAAAGGAGGTTTGTGTCAGGATCTGGACACAAAACGAGACACAGAAAGGTGAGTGAGCAAGGGGCTGTTCCCTGCCAGGAACTGCTCGTGCCCATATTCTGATCCCCCAAAATGATGAGGAATTCATTCCCTTGTACCTCATCCCCCTGGGCTGAACTCCAGGCACAGCTGGGATCAAAGGCTCTGTTATCTGCAGCAAAGGAAGTTTCCCTGATGTTTCCCATCTCCATTCTTCAATCAAAACGAGGAAAAGCTTTGTCATAAAATCAAATCCTCCTAAAGCACTGTGCCCCTTCAAGTTCTGCTTTTGGTGGGTTTCTCACCACCCCACCCTTTACATTTTTCTAGGTGATATCCCAGTTTCTGTGGTTCAGCCATGGGATAAGTCTTCCAAACCTATGGATTAGCAGAGGGATGAAAGGCACTGGGATACAGGAATAAAAATCTGGTTTTGCCTTTGAAGTGAGTGACTAAAGGCTGCCAGCTTGGAAAGAGGAAAATATCTTTCCCTTGTGTGCCAGCACAGCTCCTGTGGATCCCTTCTCATGAGGAACTCTGCAGGCACAGTTACTGACATACATCTATTCTATATTTTTATATATATAAAAAATTAAAAGATATGTATAAACTATGTGATCCTTGTATAAATGGACATCCAGCCCACACCTGACCTGTATGACACCCCCAACACTGCAGCTCTTCCCTGAACACCCCAAAAGAAGATGATGTTATTATTATTTCCAGGGATTTAAAATTTTTTTTTTAAGTTTCAATAGAGTGAGAGGAAGTTACCCTGAAACAAGACACAAAATCCATGCGAATTTGCCAGGAATTAATAAGACATTAATAATGCCAGGCATTAATAAGACATTAATAATGCCAGGCATTAATAAGACTTCCCACAGTTGCCAGCCAACAGCTCGAGCTTTTCTTTTTTATTTTGCAATAAGACATTTTTGTGAAGCACAAATCCTGAAAACACAGCACAGCAGAGGCACAGGCAGCTGTGGCAGTGAAACACAGGAATTCTTTTCCCTGCTTTTGCCCAGAGTGCAGCCACATTTCCACATTTCCACATTTCCACTGGATATTCTCCATTATGCCAGAACCTGCCCCTGCACGTGACTTTGGCACAGGATTCCAGCCTGGGAATCCTCTGGGAACCTTACAGGAGAGAAAGAGAACAGCATGGAAATCACTTGATAAATTGAGTGTTTGTGATCAAACCCCACTGAAATTCAATGCCAGTGCCCTGCTGACCCAACAGACTTTGGGTCAAGCTCAGCTTTACTTAATTCCAGTGCTGGAATTTGGAGTGCCCTACATTTTCAATAGGAAAATACCAAATTTCTGATGTTTCCTGGAGTCCCTGTTTGGCTCAGGCTGGAGAGGAGAAGGATCCAGGGAGAGCTCAGAGCCCCTGGCAGGGCCTGAAGGGGCTCCAGGAGAGCTGGGGAGGGACTGGGGACAAGGCAGGGAGGGACAGCACACAGGGAATGGCTGTGAGCTGGAAGAAGATGGATTTAGATGGGATATTGGGGAGGAATTCCTGGCTGGGAGGGTGGGGAGACCCTGGAATAGAATTCCCAGATTCTCCTGGATCCCTGGGAGTGTCCAAGGCCAGGCTGGGCAGGGCTTGGAGCAGCCTGGGACAGTGGAAGATTTCCCTGGCCATGGCAGGGACTGGGAATGGATGAGATTCACACTCCCTCCCAATCCAAATCATGCCAGGATTCTGTGATTTCCGGTCACATTATGGATTTAAAAATTATAAATGATCAAAGCTGAGCACAGAACCAGCAAGGAAAACACATATTTATTTCCAAATGGAAAAAGCATGGAGCAATCCTGGAATACCATTACCACAAGAAGCAAAATCTGGAAATTTGTTTGAGCACTGGATGAGCTGCAGGTCCCTGAGCTCCACTTTAAGCCCAGTTTTGCTGTGCCTAGGCTGGAGTTTAAAGGCACTCAGGTGCATCTTTACAGCACATTTCACTGCCAGGGCTGCAGCACAAACGAAGCAATCAATGATTAACCTGTCGAGAAATTAAAACCTCCTTTCCCTTGAGCAGGACGCTGCTTTCTGGGCCTATTTTTTCATTATTTCTGCAAAAGGTGGGAGTAAAAACAAACACAAACCCCACTGCTGCCTCAGCACTACACTGAAAATAACAAAAACTGCCGAAATCTTCTGTGTGTTGTACAGAAATAGAGGAGCCAGGTGCTGAGTACTGGAGGCACTAATTAAGATTCACTAATTAACACCTACAGCAAACGTGGCCCTATCAAAGCAAACACTGGCAAAAACAAGAATTACAAGAAGAAAATCCATTTAAATCAATTACCAGTGTTCACATACAAAGGGCCCAGTGACTGGGTCACATTCCTAGAAATCATGCTGCTCATCCCATGGGAAAAATGATTCCCCCCAGCAGTCACACACTGAATTATCACAGTTATTATGTTTATTATCATTTTCAATTAAAGCATTCCGATTTTTCGCCTATATTTTGCAAATGAATCCTTACAATTTTCAACTTTAAAAAGTTCCTGGGATCAAATTAGAATTTGGATCTTCCCACTGACATTGCTGTCACAGAAGTAGCAAATAAAGGCTTTGACAGAGTAAAAGTTTGCCAACAGTTTCATTTCACAGATTTAATAATATGGGAATGTCCTCTCACAGTGACCACATGGGAGCTAAAAAGTACAAAAAAAACCAAAAAGATTTCCTACATTTAGGCAGGAGAGAAAAATCTGCTTCCCACCCACCACAACTGCACAGTCCATAGGCCAAATGTGAGATGGTTAAAGCAAAATGATAGAGAAATAGTATAAATAAATAATAAAATATATTAATATAATCAATCATTAAATAATATCAATAAAGTATATAAAGAAAGGATATAAATAATATCAATAAATAATATAAATAACACAAATAAATAATAATAAATAATAATAAATAATATAAATAAAGCCAGGGAATGGCTGGAGATGTTCAGCCCAGTGTGAATGGAGCTGCAAATCCATTATAGCACAAGCCCTAAAAATTCTGTATTTAACTAAAATATGGCCAAAATATGTCCTGAAAATAAACCCAGCCCAGGCTGGACTTCAGGGGCTCACCTGCTGTCCAGACATTTTCCATTAGGAAGCAACTAAAATCCAGGATAACCCCAGTGGAAGCTGAATCAGTTTATATTTTTGGGTTTTTTTCTGAGCACTCAAGAATCCCCTCTGCATTTTCACCTTGGAGGAAGGAACTACTGAAAACTAAAAACCAAATAGAGCTGTTTCAAAGCTTCAAAATGAGAACAAGCTGCTGGTCAGAAAGTAAATAATTTAGAGTAGATTCAAACAATTAGGATTAACCAGCTTGGTTTTTATTCTTTTTTTTTTAAACTGTTTGATTATTTTGGGCTGTGTTTTGGAAACCATTTCTACCTTTTTTTTTTTTTTTTTTTTTTTTTTTGGGAAAACAATTTCACGCTACAAAAAAAAAAAGGCATCGAACGATGAAAAGCATTTGTTGCTTTCTAGCTCTTAAGTAAAACCAGCAACGTTGAGCAGGTCAGATATAATAAATACAACTATTTCAAGGCAAAAGAAAAATGTTTTCCTGGCCTAACTTTGAGTGACAAGAGAAAATTTTTCCCAGCTTGCAACTCCACTTTATTAAAAGTGCTCAATTTGATTTAATTGGATATATATGGATCTGTTCTATTGGGCTGCTTTGTTGCATTTTTCAAATTAATCCTCCACCACTGAAGCAACATTTTCAAGTGAGTGGATGTTGTGGACACCTTTAGAAGTTCTGCTCTGTGGCAGCCCCAGTCTCACAGGCCATATTTTGGAATTTTGGATACTTGGATTAGCCCAGCAGGAAGGCGATAGGCCTTGAATGGAGCTTTTTGTTCAGCCCTTTAATCGCTTCCAGCACTTGCCCCAGCCCACAAGATCCACACCAAATTTAGTCAGACATGAAGGATTTCTCTGCAGATCTGCTCAATTCCACCAGTTTAACATTTTGGGGTTTTTTGAGGCTGAGGAGGAGACAGTGAGGCAGCTTAAAAGTTAATAATTATGGCTACAAACCTCCCCAAGTCCTGGGAATTTCCTATTTTAATTAAAAAAAAATAAGAATCATCCATCCTTAGCTGCTTCAAGTCCCAGCCTCAAATCCCAGCCCCAAGTCCCAGTCCCAAATCCCAGCCCCAAATCCCAGCCCCAAATCCCAGCCCCAAATCCCAGTCCCCAGATCCCAGCCCCAAATCCCAGTCCCCAGATCCCAGCCCCAAATCCCAGTCCCCAGATCCCAGCCCCAAATCCCAGCCCCAAATCCCAGTCCCCAGATCCCAGCCCCAAATCCCAGCCCCAAATCCCAGCCCCAAATCCCAGCCCCCAGATCCCAGCCCCAAATCCCAGCCCCAAATCCCAGTCCCAAATCCCAGCCCCAAGTCCCAGTCCCCAAATCCCAGCCCCAAATCCCAGCCCCAAATCCCAGTCCCCAGATCCCAGCCCCAAATCCCAGCCCCAGATCCCAGCCCCAGATCCCAGCCCCCAGATCCCAGCCCCAAATCCCAGCCCCAAATCCCAGTCCCCAGATCCCAGCCCCAAGTCCCAGTCCCCAAATCCCAGCCCCAAATCCCAGCCCCAAATCCCAGTCCCCAGATCCCAGCCCCAAATCCCAGTCCCCAGATCCCAGCCCCAAATCCCAGTCCCACCCTCCTCATTTGGGAGCAATTGCCCTGTGCAATCCATCAGGAGGGGCCACAGCAGATAGCTTTGTGAAGTGGAAAAAAATGAGTTCTTAATTTATATATGACAATTAAACCAAATTGGATTGATTTCTTTTTTTTTTTTTTCCTTCGGGAAGACTTTAAAATGAACTGTAAGTCAGAAGATCTGCCAAGGCTCCCTTCCCTAATTAAACACATAACTTGGATTAAAAACCTTTTTAATCCAGCTGCTGAGGGCCTGTGGAATGGTGGAGATGTATCGTTTGTGGGAAACATTGTGTTCCTTCTTGGATTCTTCAGCTTTCAGAAAAGACAGCATGTGAAAACTTTCCATAAATACAAACTGGGGTTTCCAATTAAACTACTGTCACTTCTATAGAATAAGCGAGAAGCCAAATGAAAGCTTAGACAAATATTTTTAAAGTTGAAGTAACCAGCTTCAAATGAAATACACGACTTCTCACTGCAGCCATACCTTTAGTAACTCAAGCAACACTTTCTTTAAATAAGTAATAAAATATTCCTGATTTAAGACACTGCATTGCCACCAAGAGATTGCAAAACACCAAAGGTGTGGGTAAGAAAATAGATAAAAGTGAACTTTAGAAGGAAATTCCTTCTCTAGCTCAGAGTTCAGAGCAAGACATGGACATTTCTTACCAAAAACTCCTTTTTGCCCTCCAATTTAGGAGTTTATTTATCAGTGTTGATTATTAGAGAAGAGACAGGGCAGGAGTTTGATCTTGAACTCCTTCCATCCCACTGGAAGTGCACAACATCCTATTTTATATATATATATATATATATGCAATATTCCATACTTGCCCAAGGAACTGAACTGGGCAGCATTTCCTGGTTTATTGCTCTCACATTGGCTCTGCAAGAACACAGCCCTGCAGGTATTACACACTCAAAGCTCCCCAGCTTAGAAAAACAGAACAACTGAGAAATATCAAATAATCCTGGGGAAACAGCTCTGTCTTTGAAAAATCCCAATGTTTCCAGCCCCAAGTAGCCAATTTAGGGCACATTTGTAAGGCCCCCGATGGGGTCAGGCTGACTCAGCATCACCTCATTGCCAGGATCTCTGTCAAACATCTCCTTTGGAATCCAGCCTTGTGCAGGAAATCCTTCCTACCTGCTTGGGATCATTTCAAATTCACGGATCTGGAAGCCAACAGCTCCTGCAGTTCCCCCACTGACCCCATTTCCCCTTTTCACCCCAATTCTGCTACAACACGTTCATTGCAGGATCTGTTACATCAAATCCCAGAATTAATCAATAAGCTGCTTGCAGCTCCAGGAGCTCAGTGGGAGGATTCTGTTTGCCAGGTGAGGTGTCCTGGCCATCCATCACCTGAGCCAGGTGGGCAGTGACGCTCTGGGGGTTTCCTGGTCCCACTGCACAGGGAAGGAAGGGCAGGTCCTTAGCAGGGAATTCACTCACCCATGTGGATCCGCCTGTCTGCCACTGTCCCAGGGTTACCCAGAGGCGTTTTCACCTCTTTTCCACCCCAGCTGGAGACCCCCTTGTGCTGTGCTGCTCACACCTCTGAAAGGACTGAGGGGAAATGGGCTCCTCATTGCCATTAACACCTCCTGCCTCGGCCCTGCAAGCACCCGGCAATTCACACAGCCACAGGGCACGGGGTGGCTCCGGGGGACACCTGAGCTGCTCCCTGCATCACAGCTGAGGAATTAAAATGACACTATGGCTTTCCTGATTTCAGCACGAAATTCCCCAACTGGCTCCCTGCTCGTTTCCCGTGCACAACAAGAACTGGGGGAGTGGGGAGATCCTTCCCATCTTTCCACACTTTCCACAACCTGAAGCTTTTATCAGAGCAGATTCCCTATGGAATTCTCACAGTCCCAAAGGGATGTAGCAAAGGCTACTGGAAATCCCTGGTGCACGAGCTGCTGGAACCATTCTGCAAACCTCAATATTTGTTTTAAAGACATCTCCCGAGGTGAAAAATGGCTCTACTTCATTGTTAAAAGACAATGTCGCAGGCAGTTAATCTCCTCCATTTATTTTATATCATCCAAACCAAAATATTGATACATCTGGACAAACTCAGAGCAAGGAAAGAGCACATTCCCAAAGCATTCATGAACACAAGCAGCAGATCATAAATTGTAACTATCCAGAACCGAGCCCAATTCAGGATTCTGCCCAGGGAGGCGGCAGCCATTTGAGCTGGGTTCATTCAGCACATCAATAGAAATTCTAAAGGTTAAATTAAAAATATCATCAGTTTGTTGGATTGGCCTCTCCTGAGTCCCAGAGTTAAGACAGTCTAAGCTGCAATAAACCCCCCAGGGCAGGTCAAATATTTATTCAATTGTTGTGCCCAAGAGACTCCCACAAACTCAGGAAAAACCATTTCAATGTTTCACTCAGACCGAGCTCAGGATTGCACATTCCTAAGAGGCTCCTGCTGGGATTCAGTGGCAGGGAAATTCAGGATGAGTCCATCCAGGAGCTCAGTTTGAATTATTCCAACCACTCTGCTGCTCGTGGTGAAAAGGTGAGTTCTGACAATCCATCCCAAAGGAAATTTGTGCTACAAGGCCCAGAACTGCCAGCTGTGCACTGTGTAAAATCATTAACTCTTGTTTTAAACACAGAAATATTTGAAAGACGATGAAAAAAATCCCAACAACAAAATGCAAAAATATTATTTTTAAAATCCTCCATCATCTCAAATTTTTTCTCTCCTGTACCTTAAAGAAATTCAGCCAAGCTGCTGACTCTGAGATTTCTGGCTCTGAAAGCAGGATTAGGGCAGGAAGTGATCACCCAGCTCAAGACAATGAACATCATCACTATTTCAAAACATCAGAGAGAAGAAAAAAGAAATTTCTAGTCAGAAATTTCCAGCTGAGCTGAAATGTCTCCTGCATGGCAAAGACAAGCACACAAATAAAGGATAATTTGAGTTTATCCTCTCTACACCTCTAAATTACATTAATGGAAACCATGACCTTGACATTTCCATTGCAGTGCTCTTTTAAAAGGCAACACAAAAGCAGGGATTCATCTAGTCTAGCTTTATTTTTAGGAGAATATTTCTTTGCCAGTAATACTTTCTTTATCAGTAATAAGATCTCGCCACTGTCTGACCTCAAAGGAAACCTAAACAATGATTTCTGCACCATTGTGCAAATTACAAAAAAATCCAGTAGCATTCCTTCTCATCATGTCTTATTTCCCAATAAAGAAAAAAACCCAACAACCTCAATATTTAACATTCTCTTTAAAATATCTCCAGCATAAAACAACTTAAAAGTTGGTCATTAACTGACTTTAATCATCTTCTTTTCTCTGTAAATAAATGAAAAGAAACAGCCTCTGAGTGAGGAAAGCCCCATGCAGCTGAACGTTCAAAATTCAGATTTTGTGACTGCTGTGTGTGTTTCACAGCCCTTATCTGGAATTAATATCAGCTCTGGATTGGGTTATGCTTATTGACACAAACAGCCTCCAAGCAAACCAGAGGTAATGGTTAATGATTAAATAGAAGCATCTGAAACAACAAATTGATAGAACAAAATCACATCATTATACATTGAAAACTCAAATTGAATAAAGTGAGGAAAAATTCTGGATCTGAAAGCATCAAATTAATTTATGCTAAGAAAGAGAGGCATGTCCAAGTCATTGTGTGGATTTCATCACTCTTAAATTTACTTAATTGGAAAAAAATTAGGAAAAGCACAGGTAGTAACCCTACTACCATGGGGTAGTACTACCAATAGAACTTCAGTATTATTTGTAGCAATATTATGGTAAAAGGTTCAAAACAATGTCATTCCTTTCATTGGAAGCACCATTTTAAAATGCTGTCTTTAAAAACTTTCAGATAATTTTTTTTTTTCCTGTTGACACAACATCAGCAAAAGCCACAGTGTGAATTTAATATCATTTATCTACATCTTCATATGCAGGGAACTACAGCTTTGCTATGCCTTAGAAATTCCCACTTCAAATCTTTTGGAAAAAAAGAGAATTCCCTGAAGAGGTACACGGTTTGATTTTTTATGGAAAGCCATTTGAATTCCATGTTCTTCCCTGTGCTCCTGACAGAACTGATCAGCTCACTGAGCTCCTGGGGAATGAATGGAGTTATGAATCAAGGAACAAACAACGACTGTCCCGACACTTCACAGATTTTATCACTGGAAAATCAGGTTTGGAATGTGGCTCATCCCAGGGCACAGAGTCCCTCCAGGCTCCCTGCAGGTGTTAAAGGCCAGGCAAGCAGGGCTTTGGCCAGGGCACTCACTTGGATAAAATCAGATTTATTCCTGGAGCCACTCGCAGCTTCCAGGCAGCAAATAAAGGAAAGCCAATCCAAAAGCTGCTGGAGTGAGACTAATGATGATCCATGCCCGACACTGGAAGTGCCAAATCTGGCCTTGCAGGGGAACTGTGCCCTGTGCCTGCAGTCAGGAGCCTCCACTTGCTGCAGCTGCTGCTCACAGGAATTTCTTTTGTTGCCCAGATTTTGTTGTTTGGCCAAGCCCTTGCTCAGCTTCTGAGGCCGATACTCAGCCATCATTCAGAGATTGTGTGGGCTTCAATTTCTGTTTGCAACAGCCTTTAAAAACTGCAGCCTCACCAGGCAAGCCCTTGGATTTACTGCTGTGACAGCAGCACTGCAGTCAGGCAATGGCAGAAGAAAAGAACAGATTCCAGGGCTATGACATTTTGCCCAACTTCCCTGACACAAGCACAGCAAAGAAAAAAAAAATCAAATTCTGATGTTCATGTTCTCGTTGGGTTATCCTGAATATCCACTGCTTTCTACTGGAAAATAAACAGCAGAGGAAAAAGCTGTGCTGGGCAGATGTTATGGCACAAACTCTGCTGTATGATTTGGAGGATCACTTCAGTGAGCAGGCAGAGAAATGAGCCTGCAGCTGAGTGATTTCCCACTCCAAGCAGAGGAGAGCCCACACTTACCCCAGAGACATGGTCTCCAACAGCAGATCCAACAAAAAATGCACAGGCCAAACATGGAGAAGAAAACCCTCATCTTTTTGCTACCTACCTGAATCAAATTATATGTGTCCTTCTTGATCAAATTGCAATTATTTGAAAATACTAAATTTAATCTGAAAGCAGCTCATCCAACACCCCAAAAACTCAGCACTGAGCAGATGTTGGGAGAGGAGATGTGAAATCTCAGAGCTGCTGCATACCTGGGTACTGTGCACCATCAGTGGCATCCACATCTCCCCTCTCATGGATACCAGTCCAGATTCCACGTGTTGTAAACTGATTTAGAAGGTAAAATGCCATGTAAACCAGCAAAAAGAAAACTGCTTTTATTGCTCTTTTTAACACCAAGGAATTGCAGTTTTTACAAAAAGCAGCTGTGGGGAAACAGAACAAAGTGCAGATTTTCTCACAAAAAGCCCAAAGGTTTCCACCACGGGGACCTTCAGTGAGGTTATCAGAGAACAGGCTGGGTTGGAAAGGATCCATCAGGATCAGAGTCCAGCTCCTGTCCCTGCACTGGACACCCCAAGAATCCCACCCTGAGCTGAGAACACCACAAATAACAGCACAGAGGAAACACAGCCAGAAATCACGAGAAATTACAGCATTTCCCGAATTAAGCATGGTATAATTTTAAAAAAGGGAGGAAAAGGCATAACCAGAGGCCTGAGCCAATCCACTGTGCAAATCCACTGGAATTTGTGCTGCAGTCCCTGAGGTAAATGGGTGACCTGGTCACTGGGACAGCAGGACAGTGAGAGTCACTCACACAGGGCCACACTCAAGGAGGCTGCTTGATTTTTGTTGTTGTTGTTGTTCCTTTTCAATCATAACCCAGAGAGCATTGAAAGCTCCAAGGAATTCCCTGGCAAACACTTTTGCTGTTCCTTCATCCTCTCTTCCCCATTCCTGCCCTGGCACAGAGGGACAGTGACCTCAGCACCATCCCATGGCCATCACTGATGAGCAGCAGCCAGGGGCAGAACTGCAGCTCCAACTGCAATAATTACAAGACAAAAAAAAAACCCCACCAGCAACAGAACCACCACGTTAGAGCCACACTCTGCTCCCTCCCGGAGCAGCCCCAACAATGGTCCCATTGTTCTGCAGCCTCATCTCTGCCCAGGGCCACCCACATCTTCCCCACTCCAGGGAGAAGTCAGAATCTTCCAGCTCAATAGTCAGCCAGCGAGAGGAGAAAGCATCTTTACAAGGCTTGTTCATTTTTCTTGGATAAGGGGAGAGAGAGAGAGAGCTCAGCCTTTGCCTCCAAGCCAAAGCCCTGAAAGGAAGAGAATGAGTTGGAAGTTTTGAGGATGGACAAGGCTCCGACACTCAGAAATTCTGTATCACACAAGATTGATTTCCTCCAAGTACAAGAGGCCTCGGGTGAAAACGATCCTTCACAGCCCCGTGGCCAGGAGCCAGCAGGAGGCTCAAACACAAAGGAGGCATCGTGCTTGCCTCGAGATGTCAGGAGCTTTTGATAAATTCTAATTCATTCTGGTAAATGAAAAATTCCTGAGATCTTTCCTTCATGTTAACATGTGCTGTAATATTTCAAGTTTATATAAATTACACCAAAAAACGGTTGAAAAAAAAATGAGCCAGTCAGTCTTTCTCTCCTTTTTTTTTTTTTTTTAAGTTTAAAATGTTCTACTTCTTTTTACCAGGCCTGCTGTAAGAAAGGAAAGCTAAGTGCAACCAGCCCTAAAAATGCAGGAGAGGAAAGCAATAGAAATAACGTGTCATGGCAGATAAAGTCCCAACAAGCTCTGTCCAAAATTTGGGTACACAGCACCAAATATCTGCTGTGAGCAGGGGAACAGAGCAGAGCCTAGGAAGTTTTAAACCTTTTCAGGATTCACCTAGAGACCAAAAGAGGTTGTGGAAATAAGATCTGCCAGATGTCCCAATATAAATCAAGATTTTTAATATTCCTCCTGACGTCCCATTAACCTCACCAAGATTTCCACACGTGCCATGTGGCAAACTTGTCATAAAGCTCAGACACACGTGGGCAGAGGAGGACAGGGGAGAAGCCTGAATTCAGTTTTCCATGCCTGGAAGAGAGGCAGGAGAACAAGGAGACAAAGAAAAGCAGGTTGGATGTAAAATAAAGACAGGAAGAGTGAATGCAGCCCAGATGGGTGAGGTAGCACAGATCCTGCAGGTTGCTCCAGGAGAAAAGCTCAGGACTAAGAGCTTGTCTAGAGAGGAAGGGAAAAAAAATATATATTTTTTTTTCTTTTTTTATCATGCTTACTTCAATATAAACTTTCTGCAGCCTAAAAGAAGCCCTCCTATCGAAGTGCATTCAAACACACACAAATCAGTGTTCTGACAGTGACATGTGGAAGGGACACAGGCTTGTCCTGGATGTCAGGTCACTGCTATCCAACAAATTAACTTCTCCTTACACTAAAAACAATATCCCCCACCCTGTAATCAGTAAGGCACTCAGCTCTCAGAAGAAAGCTTTTTCTTTTCTTTCTTCTTTTTCTTTTTAAATGAGAATATTTGCAACAGGTAATAGGGAAACTTAATCAGCCCTCGGAAAGAACTGAGGTATAAAGAGGTGCAGAGAGTCCTTGCTCTCTCCATGCCCCAGCAGAAATGGGATATTTCTGCAGAGCTCACAGGGATAGGGTTTGTCATGTCCACCGAGCACCTGCCTCCACTTAACCCTTTGGGGACTTTCTGCTTCAGCTGCTTTTTTCAATGGGCTGAGGAGATGAACAGAGCTCTGAATTCCTCAGAAACTGTCTTCCCCCTGCCTCTGTTCAACAATATCTTACCAGACACTCTTTCAACACAGGGTCTCCATCCTGATGGTTTTCCAAAAGACTCCAACTGAGGGATCACAGAAAGTCAGGACAAGGCAGTTTTGTTCCTGCCAAGAATTTGAGCTCGGATCCCCCTCGTTCATTGTGTCAATCACTTGTCTGGGCTGGGTCAAGAGTTATTCCCAGATCCAGATGCAATCCAGGTTTTTGCAGTGACTGTCTCCTTGTCCTGCTCCTGAGCCTCCATGCTCCACACACTGCTTTGTATCCAGGCACAGATGTGCAAAATTCTTGCAATATATAAAGTTATGAGAGTGTATTACCAATATTTATACAATTTATCCTCATCTCTGTGTGTATGTAAAATCTACAGCAGATTTCTTTGGGTACTTTTGTTTTAAAAAAATGTCCAGAAGCAAAGAGTATTCTGAGAAAAACATAGGGGAAACACCATAAAGGACAATGAGAGTGGGACTTCATTAATATAAAGTCAAATATTTGTGTTTTATTGGGAGGTTCATGTAGAATACTTGAAGTGAACAGCAGCAATCAGGTCCCCTGCCTTTGCTGTTTGCACAGATCCACAATACCAGAGGTGCTTTAAAGAGAGATAAAAATGACATTCACCCCAATCAAAACTTCCCTTCTCAAGAAAAGTCGAGATAAGATTATCTCAGCACACAAATATAAGTGTGCCCTATTTATTTACACACTTTATTCTGAAACATATTGAAGTTCTTAGTTGCAAGCAGCAAATCTCCTTTCCCCCGGCCTTGTTTAAATAAAACTGGTATTGTTACAGATTATTTGAATTTTTAAAGCCTAAATGCAGGATAGTTGGAATTGGAAGAGTATTTGTCTTTTGGAGCCCAGCTCTACAGAACTCTGGCATCAAAAGTACAATAGAAAACAGAGTTTGGTGGGAAGTTCAGCTGCTTCACTACCCTGCTCTGAATAGAGCAGAAAACTTCTATTAATTCCCTGCTGTTCCAGCCAGGGCAGGTCAATTCCCTCACCAGCAGCCTGGAGACTCTTCCAGCAGGGCTGGAATTAACCCTGTTCGTGCTGCTCAGAAAGTCCCCAGGCAGCTCTGCCAGGAAGCAATGCAGCTTTCCAAACCTAAATTCCAAACTCTGCAATATGGACAGGCCAATTCTTCTAAAATCTGGGTTAATCTGCAGCTTCTCAGGCTCTGAAATCTGGCCATTATCAGTGCACTTACAGGGACAAGGTGTGGGACTTTTGTCATAAAAACACAACCTGCATTTCCACTCTGCTGGAAGAGAGGGAGCAGCTGAAAACTTGGAAAAATTCACTGCAGAACAAGGCATGCAAAGCACAAAGTGCTCAAAACAGGGAGAGTTAATCTAAAATGCATGAAAAAAACTGCCTCAAGCACACCCCGTGGAAAATTATTTGATAAACACCAACTCAGGTCTAACAACATTTTTTGCCATGTCAGATTTAAAAGCTGAATCACAAACCTGGCACTTTAACAAAACAGTATCAGGGCAGGTACCTGCTGAAAAAACATGTTGCTGTAAATTCAAGGTTTACAACTAAAATCAGATTTATTAAGGAAAAAAAAAGGCAATAACTAAGTAAGTGAGTGAAGATTTCCTAACAAAAATTTGAAACCAGCCTGGAAGGGAGTGGGGTCGAGTTCCTGGGACCTTGCAGAGTTTGGAGTAATGGGAGAGCAGAAGGAAGAAGAATTTTCATCAGGAGGCAAAACAATTCCTTCATCCAGCACTCCTGAAGCTGGAAATGCTCTGCTCATTGCTGAGTTCAAGGTGTCAGCCTATACAGAATTATTTCACCTCTCCAGGGATCCATTTCCCAGCTGTGCAACGGGAATAGCACTTTTTGCCTGCCTAAGGAGGAACATAACAAGGAAAATTATGTCAAGGATCTTAAGGTTTTGGGGTACTTAGAGTGATGAGAACTGTGAGGATCAGAAAATAGGAGAAAATGGTGGTTTAGCCAAAAATCAGTATGGAAATCACTGCACAGTGCTTTGAAGTTCAGTCAGCAGCAATATTTAATAGGATGGATGGATATTAAACTTCATCCCTCCCGGTGGTGTCAGCAGTCAAATACCTGTCCCTGCACAATGCTGCCTTGCTGGGCTGCAGCCCTGAACAAGCCCTGATTTGGCTCATTTGAGGAAAACCCTGGCAGCCCAGTGCTCAGAGATGCAGAACTTTTGGCTTCCCAAGTGCCAGCCAAGGGGATGAACACAGAACCTCAGGAAAATGTGAAATGAGTCTGCTGTGCCCAGCTAAAATCTTTTCTCCCTCTCTTTTCTCCTCACCGAAGATGACACTCCAAGCACGTGTTTAATACCCAAATGTGTCTTTCCAATGGAAAAAAAAAAAAAAAAAAAAAAAAAAAAAAAAAAAAAAAAAAAAAAAAAAAAGCCAACACATTTAGAAATATTTAACTGGCTGTGGGAAAGAATTCATATTCAGGAGAGGATCCAAAAGGGTGACCACAAATGTGCCCTGTGGATTTTGGGGAAGGCAGAAAGAAGAAAGGTCCAGGCTGTCTCCTTTTTCTGTGCAGCTGCCTCGTGCTGTGCAAGGACTGAAAAATCTCTTCCCACTTACCACAGAAAGAAGTAGGAAAGTGTCAACGGTGCCAAAGCTCAGAGGATGACAAAGAAACCAACGAAACCAAAAGGAAAAAAAAAAAATCAGTTGCTATTTTCCTAAACAATTCTAGGAACACAAATATGGTTTTATAGATTGAAGTAATTTTTTCGTAATGGAAAAAAAAATAAGATTTGTAATACCAAAAAGTTGTATAAGCTCCAACAAAAGCTGGTTATTAAGAGGAAAGCTTTAACTACCTAAGGATGAGAATTTTATGCCAAGAAGCCAAGTGGCAGGAGGTGCCACATGGCAGCAGAAGGAATTCATGGATCCAGGAGGAACTTGCTCCATTGTTTAAGCAACTGATTTGTTAAGATGGGGGCACTGGAAAAGCCAAAGGGACTGAAACTCCCCTCAGTGTGGTGGCTGCATCCAGGCACAAGCATCCCACCCACTCTTATTCTATTAACTACAGATGGCAGGGAAATGAGGGAGGAAAAACACAATATGCCACAGCTCTTTCCCACAGAGAATGAGCAATATCAGGGGATCACACTGGGTTATTTAAATCTGGGAGACTAAAAATACAGCTCTTTATTGCTCTGGAATGTGAAGCCTAAGAGCAGTTCCATAGTCTGAGGTAACAAACCTAAGGGTGTCCCACAGTTCCTCGCTGTGCCCTGGGTTTGGTGTGCATTATGTTCCTGCAGACCTTTTCCCCTTAGTAAAACAAACAAACAAACAGGCAAGCACATGCTACTAATTTTATTTACATTACACATTATCGACCAAATCTACATTTGGGGCTCTTTCCAGACCACCAAGGCTCTCCTTACAGGGACTTTGCACTAAGCAGAGAAACAAAAAAAAAACCGGAAAAATCTTGTCATTTCAGTATTGATGAAATAGATGCAGGTTATGAATATGTTTATGAAAATCCCAGAGGGAAAGAGACACATTCCCATATTAAAAGGGGAATGTTTATTATCCATATATTAAAAAACACTACGATAGCAGACTCAGATCATTATACAGTGACAGCAAATTTGGTCCTGTGACTCATCCCCTCCTCCAGCTGAGGAAACCTGGAAATCTGCACCAGATTTAAACCTGACAGGGATCCCAGAAACAGCAGAGACATCTTCAGTCAGCTAAGGCTGAGCTCAAAGCCTCCCATTGACTTCCCAAGGGCTGGACCAACCTGTGCATCCAAGGCAGTGCCAGCAATAAAATCCCTCCCAGCTCTGCCCTGTCCAACTTCAACATGTCCAGCACTGCAGCTTCAATAACCTCCCTTGCACAATTATTCACTCCTAGAGATTTTACTCGTAGGAAATTCTGGAATTTAGCTGAGCTTTCCTTGTCTGCTTTGACTCCCTTCTGTTTGCTCCAAATAACGTCCCTGTCCCTGCTGGTAGCACCAAGATGTGAATAAAATATCACCCCCTTCACTCCAACAGGTCTTCATTTCCACAAAATAAAAACACAGAATTGATTTTGGACTTTTTCCTCCAGGGCTTCAGCCCAATTTGTTGAAAACTTTTATAAGATATTAGAGATGTGCTCCCAGTGACAGCCCCTGACCTTGCTGCTCCTGTGTCCCTTCATCTCCAATTTCCTTTCAGCCAAACAGCAGAAATCAGGTTTGGGGGATGCTTCTCCCAATAAATATCTATTTATTGCTGCCTAAATCCCTCTTCCTTCCTTTGTGACAGCACCACAGAGAAGGGAAAACAGGCAGAGGTCGGATTGCAAGGCAGAGGTTGGAATAGGTGACCCCAAGTTCCCTGGAGCAGCATTACAAGGATTCCACAATTTATAAAATTCAGGCATTCTGCATCCTGGAAAACAGCAGGATTCTGGCACAAGTGACTGACACCGTTACACAGGACACAAACCTCCTTACCTAAAAAGTCTGATTAATAAATATTAAAAGGCTGAGTTTGATATTTCCAGAACAGCAGCAAAGTTCATAAACGGGGTGATGTCAGATGGAGATTACTGGGGCAAAAAAAAACCAAAAAAAAAACCAACTGCTGGGGTTTGTAATGGAAGGAGGAAAAGCTAAACACAGCCTCAGGCTCCTGAGATTACAGGTCAGCCCATTTGAATAAAAAATTGAGTATTAAAAAAGGGGTGGGCTGTATGTGCCTCCATGTACTTTGGGGGGAAGGAGGAAGGAGAAAGGGGAAAGTAATACTCGTTATTTGAGCAGGACGTGCCTTTTTTTCTTGGCAATCTCTGCCTTCTCTTTTCAACAGACACATCCTTTGGGGCCTGAATTGTGAGTTAGACACATGTCCAGAGAGAAACGGGCCTCTGTTTTCTGTAGAACAACAGACTACTTATTTTTCAGTACAGACAACCCCTCCTATCTGGTATTTAACTTAGATCTAAACTAGTCCCAGCAGAGCTACCCCTCTTAATGGCTCACACAACCCTGGAAAACAGATTTTTTTTTTTTTTTTTTCTGCTCTTGGACTGGACTCATCATTGATGCATTAACTCAAAACGACAGTGAACCCAAGTCTCCTCAGTTTTGTGGGCTGGTGTCGAGTGATGAGGCTTCTTGGCACACTTGAACTACTTGGGAAGGCAGAAGGGAATCAAAGACTATTCCAGAGATAGAGCAAAAACATTTGAGAGATTCTGACATGCTCAATCCTTGCAGAATGTTTGATGTGCTGCTGTTCTCAAGTGACTCATGTGATTCATAAAGGAGATATATTTGTCATCTCCTTGGACAGAACTAGAAATGTACTTTGCTAGGAGCAAAAATAAATGAGAGAAACACCACAGGTGAATGAATACCACCCACAGCAGCAGGAACTCCCTTTTTTTATGGGAATTCCCAGGAGCAAGGACAGGAGGAGATTTCAGGGTCATGGAATACAGTTTAGGTCTGGATCACTGTCAGTGAGTGCTCATATCAAAAAGCATTTTATACTCCATCACATCTGACAGGGGAAAAAACTTAGGCATGATACCATTATTGCTTTAATTAAGGAGTAAATTTGTAAAGTCTGAATAAACAGGTGAGGGAAATATTCACAGAGATTAAATGAAGCTTTGGTTTCTCTAGGATCCCTTTAGAGTCACCAAGATATGCAGGCTAAAAAGAGATGGGGCAGAGTCCTGTGGCCATGCCCCTCCCAAACTGGGTCCTAACAGATGGAAATCTAATTTCTTGTTAAAACACAGCCCTCACAGCCTCCCAAGGCTATGAAAGGCTTTATTCTGCTCACCCTGGCAAGTTTTCTCTCTCATACCTAAATTAAGCCTATTCTGCTTTCAATTAAGTCAAATATCTTTTATTTTAGCAATCACTGTCATTGGAAATAAGCTGTTTTCTTCCTGGTAACAGCTGATGTAGTTACAACTCACGACATATCCTTTATCTTTTTTCCTTTTTCCTCCTTTTTGGCGATGCAATCAAACAACTCACAACATTTTTTTTCCTTTTTCCTCCTTTTTGGTGATGCAATCAAACTCACAACATTTTTTTTCCTTTTTCCTCCTTTTCGGTGATGCAATCAAACAACTCACAACATTTTTTTTTCCTTTTTCCTCCTTTTCGGCGATGCAATCAAACAACTCACAACATTTTTTTTTTCCTTTTTCCTCCTTTTTGGTGATGCAATCAAACAACTCACAACATTTTTTTTTTCCTTTTTCCTCCTTTTTGGTGATGCAATCAAACTCACAACATTTTTTTTTCCTTTTTCCTCCTTTTTGGTGATGCAATCAAACAACTCACAACATTTTTTTTCCTTTTTCCTCCTTTTCGGTGATGCAATCAAACAACTCACAACATTTTTTTTTCCTTTTTCCTCCTTTTTGGCGATGCAATCAAACAACTCACAACATTTTTTTTTTCCTTTTTCCTCCTTTTCGGTGATGCAATCAAACAACTCACATCATATCCTTTTTTTTTTTTCTTCAAGAGTTTCACACCTTGCACTTATTCCATCATCATATTTCTTCTATTTCTCCACTTTTCCAGGATCATTTTGAACTTGCCTCCCATCCATCCCTCCCTCCAGCACAACTGCTGCTCCCATTCCCACTCTGCTCCCAGAAGAACCAAACCACCAGGCCCAAGGTTTTCCAGATATTTAGAATTTCTGTTTTCCCTGCATGGAAATGACTCCAGTCCTGCCTTTACAGAGTTTCACTCAGCCCCTGTGTCTGTCCCTGCCACCACAAGTTGTCACCGTGTCCCCTGCAGGGTTTGATAAGCTGCTCTGAGGGGTTTTGGAGGTTGGTGGGACAGGATTTGGCCCTGACAAAACCATTTGAGCTCTCTACTTATCTCCTTGTTATCTCCCAGCTGCTTGCAAATACTTTATCTGCTGCTCAGCAGATTGATGTTGAAATCCTCACACTCATTTTTTTTTGCTTCTTTCCCAATTTTTTTGGTTTCCCCCCATCAGCACACAGGGTGTCACTCCTCAGCCTGACCCGAGCTCAGCAACTTCCTCAGAGGTTGAACGACTGACAGGAGAAATCCTACAACATCTAATTTTTTCCAAGTATTCCCCAGCAGTTTTTTCTCATTCTAGGCTGAGATTGCAATGCTGATGCCTTTGCATTCCTGGTGTCTGCCGGGTTTTTCAGGGCAGGGTCAAAAGCAGTGCAAAAAAAAAAAAAAAAAAAAAGAGCATTAAGGATTTCAGCCTTTGGTTTGACTCTCTAGAACTCTCCAGAACATTTCCTGTGCACTGAGAGTCACAAGTCAGCATTTTCTCCTGCCTTCCTCTTGTCCTGCTCCCCTCATCATCACTTGGAGCTTCAATCCCATTCTGTTGCCTCAGCTTTTCTGATTTTGTTGCTGTGTTTATCCTAAATTTCTGTACTGATCTCTGGCAGTTTCATTCACAGATTTAAAATATCTTGCTCTCCTATCCAGGGCCTCTCTCTTTTATTCACACCCAGCATTCCTAAACCAAAAATATAATAATGTTCTCCATAAGTAACTATAGAGTCCCTTCAATACTTTGTCTCTTCAGATTTGCTTCTCATAAGATATGAACTTTAGTCTAACAAATATTTTTATATCAACCTTATTTCCTAAGGAATTTGAACTCCATCATTCAAAATCGTTCATTAAAATACTTCCCAAAGTCACAATAGCAAATTTATGAGCACTTTGTCACTTTATAATTGAGAAAAAAGAGCATTTCAACCCCACATTGGGCAATTTCAAGAAATGCCACAAAATGCATTTCTTTTTAAGAAAGTGACAAGTTCTGAAATAATTACCACGTCCAAAAGCAAACTGATAATGATTTCTTCCTGTCAACATCCCCCTCCCCAAATCCACCAACCTGGGCAGCTGGGAATGGCAGGAGGCTTTTGCAGGATTGGGAAGGACGTGGATGGGAGGCAGAGGTGGAGAAGTTTGGGCTCAGGAATAAGGATTCATGTGTGTGAGATGGCACACCTAGATAGGTCCCACACTACTTTGCAATAAAGAAATAAATAAAAATGCTTTGATCTTGGAATTTTGGTAAAAGAGGCATGTGGAAGAGCACATCCCCAGCTTTTATTCCCAGATCAGCTATGGGGTTTTTGTGGGGGATTTCATACAAGATTTAACCTGTACTCCTCTACAAGCATCAAAAAAGAAAAAAAAAATACATAACCCACAGCAAGCCACAGTGAAAAATTCAAAATTGTTTGTAAACAGTTCTGAGCATCCTTGATCAAAACTAATGTTAAAAAAAATATCACTAACTCCTGGATACTATCACCAGAGAAATAAAAACAGAGTGCACAGTATTTCTTTTTGGTGGAACATTGAGAAGATTTGCTTTTTTTCTGGTGCCTGCCAAGCTGCAATAAGAACCATATTTTCTGCATGAAATTTAACACCCAGAAGAAACTGTAAAGGACCAGAGGGTTCTCCTGTCCCTCTGCACTTATTACTGCTGGGAGCTCCATGAGCATATGGAAAGAACACTCTGGGTTGCCTGGAGGTGATGTAAATACAGATAAGTGCATTCAGCTGTTTAAAAATGAATGAAAAGAAAAGGAAACCTCCAGATCTTATTAAATAAGTTATCACCAAAATATGAAAGTACATCTTTGCAGTGCATATCATTTTTTACATGTTTTATATGTTTTGGGTTTATGTGTCTTTAACTTTAGCTGCACTTCATTTTTCTCAGGACTCAGAGAAAAAAAAACAACCTAATATTCTGATATACAAAATTTATTTGGGTATTTCCCATTCTGATTCAACACACATCAATGGTCTAAGCTATATATTATCAGCCCTAAGAATATCATTCAAGAAACAACACCAAAAGATGACAGGTGGTCAAAAGCTGCTTTTTATCCTTTTTCTGCTTTCCATCATCCAGCTCTTCCTGCTCCCCCTAAGCCAGGCAAAGTGAGTGCAAATATTAACTCTAATAGAGAAATTGAGTGCAAATATTAACTCTAATATAGAAATTGTGCACGTTTCTCCACAAGCAGCTCCTCTTCCATCCCCAGATCCCTGAGAAGAAGCAGCTGCTCCAGCCCAGAGCAGGGGAAATCCAAACAGATTACACTCAAGTACTGCTTTATGGGAGATTTAGGAGAGACCACAATAATCCTAAATCTGATCCCCTGCATGACACATGCCACAATTCCCTATATCCAGTGGTTCTGCACACATCCCACTGTGGCTGTGAGCACATTGTTCCCCGAAGTCAGCCCTCATTTAAAGGCTCCCAAGTGATGAAGAGCCTCTCACATCATTTGACCATTTGTTTTCCACAAATAGCTCCTTTCAAAGTGAAAAACTCGTGGAAGAAAATGAAGTTGGCTCCCTTGAGTTCAAGCTGGAGATTTAAGAGTTTGTCCCCACTGCAAACCACAGTGAAATGGAGAACTCCAGGAGCAGAGCTGGGAAACAGAAATGGGGCACCAGAAGGTCCAGATGGGGAAAGGACCTCGCCTGAAGCATCAGCAAGTACAGAGAGCCTGTGCCAGACACCCCAAATAAATGATGTGTCCTCACAGCAAACCAGTCTGATTCATTTCTGCTGACTTTAGTCGGGGTATTTAAAACAAACTCTGAACAAAAATACCTTTTTTGTTTGCAAGACTTTGCTTTCCAAGTGCTTGTCTCTAAAGATGGCATTTTGCAGACAGCTCAGGCCTCTGGATGCTGAGGGATCCTTTGGGAATGTACCTGGGTGGCTTCAGGATTTACAGCAGTGTCACTGTCACTGTCACAGACCCGAGCCTTGGCATCCATCCTGCCACAGGGGCTGTGCCATGGATCCCAAGGAAGAAAACTGCACAGGGAATGGGTTTGTACCCAAAGGGCCAACTCCAGGATTAGCCCTCAGCCTTCATTCCGAGCTGCTTTAGTGAAAAACTTACACAGCAAGATTAAATCTGCAGCAAAACAAGCATTAGTCCAGCCCAAGGAAGGACAAAAGCTGTTCTCATCCCAGAGAACATCCTGTCACCCCCTTTTCCCTGATCTCCCTGCCTGCCTTTATGAAGTTCAATCAAAAATTGTATTTTGTTATAGCCCAGTCTTAAAAGTTTGGATGAAACCAAAAGCAATCTCCACTGGGCTGTAGCCCGTTAATGATACCGTGCTCTCCTCTGGCTCCCTGCCAGAGAGTGAACAGTGCCAACATTTGCAGACTTCCAACAGGAAATTAAATAACTGCCCTGTTGGAAATATAAACCCATTTACAGTGGTCAGGCTTGCATTTTCCAAAACAACCATACAGTTTGTGCACGTAAAGCTCGAGGAAAATTTGTCAGAAGATTCAGCCAAGTGGATAGGAAACAAAGCCTGATGGAGAGGTGTTTGACACAGAGCTCCAGATTTGTCAGGTGTATTTCCTGCCCTGAGGCTTCTCTAGCAACAATTCTGGGCCCTTCGGTGAGTGCTGCACACTCACATCCCCCCATGGCTGAAGATTAACAGAGGCCCTGATTATTTCATCATTTTCTATATTCTTTCATTTATTCTTTCATTTGCTTCCCAAGAATTGTTTTGGGGAGTGTTGTTTGGTATCAATTGTTTTGGTATCAAGTGCTGCTGCAGGCTTGGGAGAGCCCGGGTTTTATTTTTAACCTGTTTTGTGACTTTTGGTTAAATCTCTAGGTAGGTAGAGATTGGAAGGTAGCTCCAAGCTCCCCTTCCTCCTCACACTCCTTGTCACACAGAATCATGGAATTCTGGGATGGTTTGGGTTGGGAGGGACCTTAAAGCTCCTCCTGTTTCAACCCTGACACCTTCCACTGTCCCAGGGTGCTCCAACCTGGCCTTGGACACTTCCATGGATCCAGGAGCAGCCACAGCTTCTCTGGGCACCCTGTGCCAGGGCCTCCCCACTCTGTCAGCCAAGAATTTATTCCTAATATCCAACCCAAACCTCCTGTCTTTCAGTCTGAAGCCATTCCCCTTTTTCCTGTCACTAAATGTCCTTGTAAAAAATTTCTCTCCATCTTTCTTGAACATGTATTGAAGGGAGAGGCACACTCCTGTTTTGGTCACTGGAGTTTCACCACTGCCATCACCACCTCCAAGTTCTACACCAGAGAAGGGAGCCTGCTCCTTCCCAGGAGTTTTATGGCACAGTCCAGGCTGTACAATCTTGTCCAGACCCCACAGGTACAACACACAATAAATATCATATTCTGGAAGCATTACTGATTAGCAAATTTGACTCTCATCTTCACTCCTCTTCATCATCCAGCTGTTGAAACCTTTTTCCTCTGCCACCTCCCCTTCATGTCCCTGCTGTTGACACTTAGTCAGAAATCACACAGACACACAATCCAGGAGAGAAAGAGGCAGGCAGAATATTCTATATGTATATTCAGTAACAGGAATATTCAGCAGGAGAATTTCTACACTTAAAGGATTAGAAAACCATCCTTCACATTTTCACGTAGTGACCACTGTAGTGTTGTTCTCTAATATTATTTCTCTGTTGTTCTTTAATATTATTTCTTTGCATGAGTGGAAACCAGCTACACCTCACCTTTTCATTAATGAAACCTTCCCTACATTGACTGTAAACAGTCTAAAGCTGCAGGTACAGAATGCCCCCCTCCCCCCAACAGTGCCACCTTGGATTTTTGCACAGTAGGGCCTTTCATTCAAGGATCTGAACGTGTATTACACAGGTGGGTAAACATTATTATCCAGCTTCAGTTGGATTGTTGCAAGTCCATGGCAAACCTGCAGCAGAGTCATTCCCTGAAGGGCAGATTTCCCTGAAGCCAGCACTCAGCCCTCTGGAGTAAAGACAACTTGCAGAAGAGTTTGTGGGATCAACCCACTGAGAAAGTTCCTCCCCACTAATCAAAGTCATATGGAAAGAATTGCTTGAAAAAATCCCATTTTCTTTAAAAAGCTCTTTTGAAATGGACGGAAGAGTCACAAAGAGAGATTATCTATATATTTGTATTTTCAAGCCTCACCTCGAGTTTTATGTTATGTAGGTAAAACTGAGAACTGTGCCTTATTTAATGCCAGTAAAGTAGAAAGACACCTCTACATCACTGCTTTTATTGCTGCTCCCCTTCCTGCTCTTCCACCACAAGAGCTGGGTTGAGGCCCTTGGAAAACACGACCAGTGACACCACTGCCCTGGCATGCAATGAATGATTTGCATCTTTCTGCAGAAGTCATTGGAATTGGGAGCAGGAAAACAAGCAGAGGAAAAAGCAGCACGTGTTCAAGTGGCAGAAAATGCAGCAGCAGGTCTAGAGCCCCAAAAAGCCTCTTGGATGGCCCAGGACAGCACTAAGCAGCAGTCAGGTCTCACTTTCAAGTCGCACTCGTGTAAAATGAAACACAAGCCCAAGTTGAGACTCACTCAGGCGCTGCTCCAGGAAGGCACTCAGGCGGGATCTAACGTTCAACACAAAACCGGGCCCAGTTTAAATCAGCTGCACTGTTTACAGTTCCCCTCTATGGGTAAGTGCTCTGCTGGACTGGGGCCTTGAGCAGTGATTGTTACTTTTCTTTAAGTTATGCTGCCAGTTCCTGGTGCCTCGGCAAACTTCATCTCTTTCCCATCCGCTGCATCCCCTGTTGTTCCTTGAACAAACACAGATGTCCCCAGTTGGAGCACTGAGATTCTGCCACCGCAGCCAGCTAGGAACCGGCAGATTTTAAATGCAAAGGGGACTTGCTGCTTTCAAAGATTTCCTCAAGACAAGAATAAATTAGCACCGTTCACTGGCAAAAGAAGAAAATAAAAGCAAAGGGAGCTGATGGGAAAGGGGAAATCAGAGCAGCCCGAGGAGGAGGTGACAGCCTGAGGTGTTTTCCCTCCCCACAGCCACTGCCTGGGGAAGAAGATCAGCAGGAGGAGTTCTCACTCTTTGCTGTGGCTGATAAAACACCAGACCCTGGCACAGATTTGCCTGCTGGGAAGCACCAGAGCCATCAGCAGCAGTGCCCTTTTCCAGCTTTCCCAGCACCACTTTGCCCAGAACTGCCTCCCACCAGTGTCTCCTTGCCAAGACTCACTGTCACAGCCCAGGGATCCCAAGGACATCCCAGCTGGATGAGGCATCACCACGGCAGGACAGGGAAACACCAGCAGCTCTTTGGCCTCTTCCCCATCTCTGGCAGCACAAAGGCACCAAGAGACAGCAGAGCAATGATTTCAGTGATCACAGGGAACAACTTCCTGTAAATCGGAGCTGAAGAAACTGCTTAAACAGACTTTGGAATAGTCAGCAGGGGATCCCTTTGAAAAAACAAGACTCCCAAGGACCGTGAAGAAGAAAAACCACACTGGAGAGCAGAGATTAGAAAAGAGGAAAGAAACAGCACCAGGAGGAAGGAATATCATGTGCTCTGCCAACTGCACCTCTTAATTAAAAGAACACAAGTGTGGCTCAGTGAAACAATGTCTGTGCACATCCCTGCTACAGCACACATTTATAAAAGGGATATATCCCTGTTCTGCCAAATGCTGAAGGCTTTCCATTCATCTGGCTGCAGCATGTTACAGAACTGCATTACAGCAAGATAATCTCTAGAAAGCCTGGGCTGTTATTCATATATTGAAACATAAGTAAGATATTATTGGTTTGGAAGCTGTCAAGACACTTCTCTGTGTGCTGCAACAGAAGTCAGAACCAGACATTATTCAGCCCCTACCCAAGGTTTCCATTGGACACTGGAAAAATCAAAGACCAGAAATCCTTCGGGGTGTTGACATTATTTTCTAAACTAAATCATCACCAGTGTAGTTCCCCTTCACATAAAACTAATTTTATTTGAGATATAAAGCTTCTAATATAAACAAAGTTTCTGAAAGGAAAAACAGGTCAATCATTGTAGCTGCCATGGCAAATAATATTGCAGATTTTTCATTTGTTAATAGCCTTACAGGGTCTGGGCATGTGAACATCTGTAATCTTGCTCCCCAGTACGTTCTCCCCTGAAAATTAAAGTGGTACAGACGGATTTTTTAAATTTTTTTTTTTTAATAACCTCAGTCAGTAAAAAAGTGGAAAAGAAGAAGAAAGCATTAAAAACTGCATTGTTATTGGTGTGCCTGTGTTGTATTAGCCCAGACATGTCTGTGCTTGGAAACAAATTGATTGCATCTCTTGGTAAATCAGCCCCTCTGTGGAGAATGCACCAACCTCTCCTCAGATTAAAGAAGAAGCATCTGCTTATAAACACAAACCAACTGAGGAGCTGGCACTGCTGCACGACTTCATGGCTTGTGTTTCTCTGCTGTTCATCATGTGCATGTAAGGGCTGAACTCCAGCACATCTCTAACACCACATCAGGGCCTTCAGGTAAATCTCTAACTGTTCCATGTGCACAAAAAAATGCACTTAAAACAGGATTTTTAAAAATAAAATGCATGCAAGGTATGTGATGGAGCATTTATTACAGACTCTTTAACAATTCATTGCCAGTATCAGGTACAGGATGTATTTATTCTGAATTTACTTGAGTGTAAGGAAGAACAGGTTTGGTCAAAATATCCTCCTGTGGCTTTAAAGATCCAATTAAGTAAAGCACATTCCCAAAATGAAAGGGATGTTAATAGAAAACATTGAAGCAGTTGCTGGCTGGCACAAGAATCCACTGAAACCCCAACAACCCCCCAGGACCTTGACTTGCCAATTGAAATGATCCACCAGAGCAGCTCAAAGGCACAGACCCCAGTGTGCTCTGTTCCTCCCAGGGAATGTGAGTGAAAAAGGGGGATGGAGCCTTCAAACCTCCCAGCATTTCTGAATAAACCTTCTACCAAACACACACAGCAAATCCCAAAGTTCAGTGTGTGACGTTTTATTGCCCCCAAAACTCCAACAGAGGGCAAGTTTGTCATTGAAACACAATTAAAAAAAAAAAAAAAATCCACCTTGGCAAGCAGGCACTAAAAGTGAATTTCCAAATATTTAGTGCTCTCCAGAGGTGACCCTCCTGCATCTTCAGACATGCCAGTATCCAGAAATGAGATGGAAACCCCAGAAATAACTCAGATTAAAACTGGCCCAGGGCAGAGGGTGTTGGTGCAGGCCAGACCCTCCCCTGCCAGGTGCACCCCTTTTCCAGCACATTTTCACCTGGGCTGATGTCCAAAATAAACCACCCAAGTCCCAAATCCCAAACATCAAAGATGAATGAGCACAAAGTATCTAAAATGGTTCCTAGTTTGGCTCGACCTGGGAAATTCTGCAGAAGTGCAGAAAGGATCAAGCTCTGTGCAACAGGAAAGAAACACTTGAAGCTGCCTCCCCTTTCACTTCATCTGAACAAATGTTTGATAGATTCAGGCAAAAACGGAAAAATCCTGAAGATTACAAAAATCCTTTCTCTGCATATACAAAAATCACTCGTTTCACAACTCTCTGCAATGATGAGAAAAGTAATAAAGCCAAAAAAGTCACGTAAGAGACTGGAACAGGAGTTGCTTCCCAGTCAAAATTTAAACACACAGCATTAAATATTTCCTTTTTTATCTTTATATTCCTCCAAATTGTGAAATGTTCTTGCTCAGAGAACTATTGCTCTCCTTGAACTGCACAAGAAATTATTAAATATAGGTTCCAAGAACAAATACTGTCTCAAGTTGCAACAGCTTTCACCAAGTACTGCAAATGTTCTCCTGACCTAAAATTTGGAAATTATTTCAATTCTTACGTTCAGTCTGAGAAATATTCCTCACAGAAACAGTGTCTTTTCATTAGGATTTAACTGAATTCTCTATTATTTATTAGTAGGCAAATTTGATGCCTTTTGTACACATTTTTGGAGGAAAAACTGGGATATTATCATTAAGGCTGGTAGAGAGCATGAGAACGTTGGAACAA
Source organism: Acridotheres tristis (assembly GCA_037013685.1). Taxonomy (NCBI): domain Eukaryota; kingdom Metazoa; phylum Chordata; class Aves; order Passeriformes; family Sturnidae; genus Acridotheres; species Acridotheres tristis. The sequence continues at coordinate 2,928,352 of CM072895.1, forward strand.
AAAGTGCAACCATTTGCATTTGGCTGCTCATTTGAACGCCATGAATATTTTTGGAGAATATTTTGTTTGGAGAAATCCAATCCTCTCCCTGAGCAGCTTTTTTTTTCCTGCCTGCAAAGCCCTGGCTTTGTCCTTGCCTGGGTCAGCCATGGCAGAACAGTGACACTCGTCTTTCATCGCTGCAAGCTGAGCCAGCCCCACATCACACACACATCAAAACCATCCCTGCTCCCGTGGCATTTGCTGCAGGAAGCAAAGGGAACACTGGATCCTGCTTCAAGACTAAATCCCAACTATTCAAGTTTCACACATTCCCTTTCTTCTGGGAAAGGGGCACTGGCACAACCCCAGGACAAAAATCCCACAGGACAAAAACCACTCTGGTGGTACCAGGGTCCATTTGGGTATCAGAGATGTTGGGAAACACTCAGGAGTTATAGAATATATAGCAAAACAAAACATTTCTCCCATTTCTTTAAGCACCATGTGAACTTTGAGTCCAACAAAGTCCATGAGAGGAACTGCACTTCCCTGGTTTTCAGGATAAAACATACCAGGACATTCTACATTTGTTCACTGCTGGATGAAGTGTGTCTGGAAACAAAGCAGCAAAAGCCTTTTCTTGGGGGAAAAAAAACCCGCGGATTTGAGTCTAAAAATAAGGAAAATATATCAAAATAAATGTTCAGCGTACTTGCTTTGTACAGTGGTAACAAGAACCAGCATTAGCAGGACTGAGTTTATTCTTTGGAGTTCTTTTCAGGCCATAATATCCCACACCAGGGGTGGGCACGTCGTGACTTTCACGTGGAAAGGCTGTCTTCCTTTACACAGGAAATATTTCAGCTGCCTGAAAGCAACTGCCCACTAAAGTTACTAAAAGATTCATTACATGCATCCTCTAAAGGATTCTGGCAGAAAAATCTGTCAGGCTCTGCTGCTCAGATTGATTGTCTTAATCAGCACTGCTGAATGACTGAGCCATAACCAGGATCTTTAGGATCTCGTAGGATCTTTAAGACAGCAAAGCAAGCAGAGATCAAAAGCTGCACCTCAGTCATCTTCCGTGTAATCCCCAACATCTCTGGTGTCAGTAATTCCCAGTAAGAACAGAGCAACAAACAGCAGGATAATATCAAACCTTGATACCTGATGAAATGAAAGCTAAATTAGCACAATAATCCTTCCAGAACATTAAGTGCCTTCTCAAGGAGCCTGACACCAGCTTATACAGGCAAGGACAGAAAAAAGCCTATAAAAATTCACTTCAGTGGGATAATGCAACAAAAGCTGAAGAAAGTTGAGCCTCCTATCACCACACATCCATCCCTTGCAACATTTCAAATGATTTTACAGTTCTCCTGACAGATCTGTACATAGACACCTCTCAGCAAATTACATGGAATATATACACACCTAATCCCTCCTTGCACTGCTGAGACAGAATTCTTCCCCTCAGGCCTTGTCAGTTATTACAATTAGTCCAGGTGAAGTTACCCTTGATAATCTCAGCAGATAATAACTGGCAGGAGGAAGAGGATAACAGAACATCCGACAATTACAGGCTTTGGGTAGGGGATTTCTGTAGAGCTGACAACAAAATAAACAACACCTGATGTACAAACCTGTGCAGGAGCCTGAACTCTGATTTTCCCAAAGCAAAGGCAGTGCCAGCATTGCTGTCCTTGCTGTGACCCTGCTGGATGGGCTGAGATGCCTGAGGCCACAGCTTCACACATTTACTGACACAGAAAACTCCAGTTAAGGCTTTGGTGCTGCATTCTGTCAAAATTTTCTGAAAAAGGGGATTGCTCTTAGAGCTAACCATGGATTTTTAGAGTTGGATGTACCAGAGGTGCTCCACAGTAAATATAAGAGACCAAAAAATTCACCCAGTGCTTCAGAGCTCCAAGCCCAGAGATTTCAGAATGACCTTGGATGAGAAAACTGAACAGGACTGAGTTTTCTCTCTAGGATGAGAGAACTGAACACACCCCATAAATGACAACAGAGCAACATTAAATGTTCAGATCCCCAAATACCCTTGTAAAGGTGTCCTACTTACAGGAGTCACCTCCACCATGAGATATTGTTACCCAACCACAGTTCTCATGGCAAGGAGAAGCTGTCAGTTTGCAGGTTGTCTCTCCTTCATTGAACAAATTCCCTCAAAATTCACTGTACCTGCTATCAACACTGAGACCACCTTTTTCTCTTTCCCCCAATACCAACTCTCAACTTTTGAAGTTTTCAAGACAGATCAAAGAACTTCCCCAGAAGCATTAAGGACCTAGAGAAATGTTGAAAGCAGTGCCACAAGTGTGATCAGTGCCAAATGTGGCTCCCCAGAGAAACCAGTTCAGGAAGGAAGGAATGGCCCAGTTCACTTCATGCCCAACCTAATCTGTCTCACCCTGAACAGCTCAACCAACAAAATATTGATGTTGACATTCCCTGGACGTTTTCAGCCTGAAATGAGAGGGGTTGGTCACACAGCTCCTCATATCAGCACCATATTTGCTGCTGGGAAAAGTAGGAGACCACAGATTTTAAGAGAAAATTGTCTAAGTTCTGCACATCGAATACTCTCGAGTTTGTGAACATTTTACTGCTGCTCAGGGGTCACTACACGGAGTCAGAAATACTCATTAGGATTTAAAAAAAGATCAATCACAAACAGAGAATGCAAGAACATAAATCACATGCTACAAACAGGCTCTCAAAAGATAAAGGGCAAATCAGATATCATCTCTGCCTATATAACACAAGAAAATCGGGGCAGTATTTTCTTTTAATCCCTGATGAAATATAATTTTGCTAATAAGATTCTCTTACAGTGAGAGGATGCCTTTACAGCTTCTTCCCTTGCCTGGGCCTCTTTATGGAGAATTTATGTAGCAGAGGAGACTGAAAGGAGTAAAAACCCTTTAAGGGTTTTTACCAGGGTGTCCTTCCTAAAGCTCTTTGCTGTACTAAGGATGCAGTTTACACACAGGTAAAATGCTGCTGTTCTTAATATACTGAAAAACTTTTTTTTTTTTTCAACACAGAGCAACAAAGCCTGCACAGAAAAGATAATGACAACATCCAGCTTATGGGAATGACCCAAAACTCAGGAGAAAAGGGGCCTGGAGCTCCAATGGTGCTCCACTGCTGCATCCACTAGAATGCATTCTGTTATCCCACACCAGGTTTCAATTATTCATCTCTTAATCAACTTCAGATTGACTTATTTAAAAGGATGCAATTTTAACAATAAATCTCATGGACAGTGTTAATTAAAAGCTAAAGCTTGCCCTGAGCTGGACGCCCAAGGTCTATGAGAATGTTCACAGCCCATTTATTTACTCCAGCATTGTGTCAGTTATTGAATTACAGTAAATTAGAAACACAGTGACAGAGCAATAGCTGAAATAAGTGAGGCTTGTTGCATCTCACTTACAAAGGTTGCCAGACTTGGGCTCTGTCAGGCTGCCAAGAAAAGTGAATGTAAAAGTCAGGGGCCCTCAGTTCAGAAACATCCTCTGGTGAGCATGGAGTGTTTCAGCCTCAGAGATGCCAGCAGGCAGAAGCAAAGGTCCACCACGAGCTCTTCCTTGGCCTCCTGAAAGCATTTAATGATAGAAATCCATCTTCCTGACAATCAGCTGGGAATGAAATGACCTCTTGTCACTGTAGGTGAAACTCACTGAAAGCAGAGCTCAACTGGTGCTCTCTCCACTCAGCACATTCTGGAGAAAAAGAGATGTCTCCATCGTGCTACAGATTTTCATTAAATTCACAGAGAGATAATGTGTTTTATAAAGAAAAATCCAAACATATGGAATGAATAATTAACATCTACAAAAAAGAATTTAAAACGAAAACGCACAGAATGCTTGTTACTTATACAGCACATCAAGTACTTTAGAGTAAACAAAACAATTATAAAGACACTTCCTTTCATTTGAAGCCAAGTTAATTTTGGAGAAGAGATGCTCACCCATGATAACTGACCCCTAACAGGAAAAACTAGGAGAGGCAAGAGCTGCTGTAAATACAGCACAGACTGCACAGGGCTCAGATATTCATTAACTCCACAAAGGTGTCACAGGTGAGATATTCCCTGTACAGCAAGCATGTGAGTAGAAAGGCTGACAGTGGTTTTGCAAAGAGGACCTCACTTGTGGAAAAGCAGATCTAATCTTAGTTCTAACAGTGATTTTATTTTTGTATCATCTGACCAAGCTTCTGTCTTCTAGACACCTGTGTGTGTTCAGAGTCACACTTATCTTTGAGGACAGAACGACTGAAACTGAATTCAGACAGAGATCAAACCCCCTGTACACGTTAAATGTTCCACTGCAGTGGATGTCAACGTGGTAAGAGCTAAAGGCCCTCGTGGATTTTGAAATTAAGGTTCCTCAGATCCCAATCCCTCCTTGTCCAGCACAGGTTCTTGCTGTGCAGGAGCAGCCATGGTGTTCTATACGGACCAGCCACACCACGGACACCCTCATCACATTTACACCCTCTGTCCTTTAAAGCTCAGCTTAGCACCTTCAGAGGGGACTGGGCCACGAGAGCAGCTTTGCAGAGGAGCATTCACACTGGGAGTGTGGAAGTGCACGTCCTTCCAGAGCCAGCCTCGAGTTGCCAGGGCAGGAAAAGCATCCCCTGCTCCATTCCCAGTCCCTGCAGGGAATGTGTGAGGAGCTGACAAAGCTGCTGAGCATTTTTCCCTGCCTTATCTCTGATCTCTCCATTTCCCATGGGATGCTGCTGTGCTCCTGCTCCCAGCTCCACCACTGCAGCTCCTTCCTGGCTCTGCCTGGAGCAGATGTTCAGGGCTGTGCTGCAGACAGACAGAACATCTGGGAATGGGACAGGGGACACACCAGGGACAGCCCTGGAAGGGAGGAAGGAGCAGAAGGTCACAGGAAGCCCTTGTGCCGTATCAGTTTCAGCATATGACCTGAGCAGCTTGAAAAAAAAGCTTTTAATAAAATGCAGGCTTCCCCCAGAGCCTGCAGGAACTTTTCTCAAGAACTCACCCAGTTATGAAACTTTCCCAGTGCATATTGGGATGGCAAAGTCCTAACTTAAAGCTAGTCCCAAATATCAGTGAGTGAGTGAGAGCATCAGCAGGGCTTACAGAGACCATGGAACATCTGCACAGAATTCCCAGCACTTCTGCTCCAGCTCTTGGGGACAGTGGCTGTCAGCAGACACTGGGACTTATTTTTTTAGCTTTCTCTGACATAAAAAGCAGACAGATTTTCTTCACTTTCAACATTCCCAGGGCACAATAAATACATCCAGGATCCCTGCCTTCAATGTGACATCACAGAATCAGAGAATCCTGAGCTGGAAGGGACCCCAAAGGATCATCCAGTCCAACTGCTGGTCCTGCACAGACACTCCAACAATCCCACCCTGTCCCTGAGAGTGTTGTGCAAACCCTCCTGGAGCTCTGGCATTCCCTGAGGAGCCTGTGTAGTGCCTAAATATCCTCTGGGGGAAGAACCTTTGTCCCCAAGAAATCCAGCCTAAACCTCCCCTGACTCAGCCTGAGCCATTTCCCAGAGTCACTGGTAACGAGAGCAAAGAGTTCAGAAAATCTCAGCAGGGCCCGGGTGGGTTAAGCCAGGCCTGGACCAACAACCCCAAACTGGCAATTCCAGCCAACAGGGACACAGCCCCCACCAGCAGCAGGGATCCAGAACATGTCCTGCAAGAGCATCTTTTGGTGTTCTTTGCCCTCTCTGACCAACCAGACTCCACACAGCTCTCCAAAGGGCTTGGTAGAACAGGACATCAAGCACAGAGACTCCAGGGACTCAGTGAAGCAGCAAAGCAGCCTTGACCTGAGCTTTCTCCTGCTCTCCCTGGGTGTGAACTCCATGTAATGATGTGTTGAGGAACACCAGAGCAGCTCTGTGCACACAGCCCTGGCCCCACAGCCCATTTATTTATCCCTGTCAGTCCCTCCTCCATGGCTGTGCCTCCTGCTCCTGTTGGTGACCACCCTGCACCGTTTTTCACGAATCCTACCTGGCAATCATCCTCCAAATCTGTGTCCATCCCACCAACATGAACCATGGGGTTCTTTCCACCAGCCACCAGGCACTTCCTTTCATCTACAGCCCTGCAGATTTACTTGGAAACGGTGGCACTGCTGTGTCTCCACTTCGGGAGGAGATCCTGGAAAGCAATCTTCCTCACGCCAGGATGCTGGCATGGAGCAGGCTGAGGAGCCTGGCTTATTGCTTTCCTCACTAAAGGGTTCCTTTCTCAAGCTACTTCTTTTCCCCAAGCTGCCTGACTTTGGCAGAGCACCATTTTCAATATTGCATTGCATTAGAGTCCAAATATAGGCAAGTTCTTTTATTTTACATTATATTCCCTGGGGGACTTCAAAGAACTTTACTATTAAATAATAGTAATATTTAGAGCTTTATCATTACATCACACACTAGTGATATATATTTAAGCTGAAATTATTCCGTTTTTCCACCTTGGCAAACTTCACAGCCCCCCCTGGCTACCCTGTCGTTCCAGCCCAATTAAATGACATTAAACATGTCCAAGCCTCTCACATGCCACACTCCTGGCAAGGACAGCAGTGACTCTGCTTGTAAACAGACAGGAAAAAAATTTGTAACTTCCACTGCAGCACCTGACCAAATGAAACTTTATGCCAAATGTAGAATTTCAGGAATTTTTAAAGCAATAAAGGATGTACAACTGCAATCACCACCCCCACAGAAGCATCCTTCAGCTAACACCAGCGTTCTGTTGTTATTTACAAAGAATCATTGACAATTGCTCTCACTTATTCATTTCACTGCTCTTCCATTTCTAAATGTGCAGATTCATTGACTCTCAATATGTCCTTGATTACAATGAAAAAGAAACAAGAAAAGCCCTGCAAAGTCACTTCATTATTCAACGCAGAATTTCTTTGAGCTCAGCTTTAGGGAGTTGATTTCAAGACACAGCACGGGGTTTGCCGATTTTTAGAAGCAGAAACCCGGATCAAAGACAGCATCTTAACAGTAAAATAACTGGATTTGCTAAGTGTTTCGATAAGGAGGAGTGTGTCAAAATGCAGGCTGGGTGATCCCCGGCACAGCTCCACCTCTGGCCCGGGTGTGAGACTCTCCAGCTGTGCCACGCAGCGATTTCCCCTGGGAAGCAGCAGCAGCATCACCGGGATACCCAGGGCAAGGTGAGACAGCACAAAACACCTCAAGGAGATTCCTAAAAACTCCTTCTTGAGACACAACATTTCACACAACGACTGTGTGAACATCGAATTCGCAGCTGAGGATGAGTGAGAGTCTTGTTTTTTGGTTTTTTTACCCAGGGCGTGGGGAAGGAAAGGTTTTACACTTTTTCTTTTGTCTGAGTTAACTCTCTACGTTTCTGGCTTGCAAGACAATCGCTGTGTGTAAAGCAGCTGCATTTAGTTAGAGATCTTTAAAAAGAGTTTTCAACTCCGAGGTGCTCTCTGGAGTCCCAGCAGACTGCTGGATTTCTACATCTGTTTCCAAAGAGCGGGATCCAGTGTCACACCTCAGGGAAACTCTTTTTTCTCTCCCCCTCTCTTTGCATACTTAAATCTATACATAAGCTTTAAAATACTCCCCTGCCTAACTCTCATTTGCAACACTTTAAATCCCTGCGAGGACGTAATTAACACAGCCGTTTCAGTAGAAGTTAATTATAGAAACAAAGAAACGATGTCCCGAAGATAATTTGCTGCAATTTCAAGCCACTTTTGTCAAGAAATACAAGGCTACAACCTCAAACAGTGACATCTACCCTCATCCTCTTAGAGGCTTAAGGCAACAAAAGCATTTTGTTTGTTTTTAAACTCTTTCCTGGATAGTGGCTGAAGCAGAAGCCTGTGACCCAGGGATGAAACAATTAACCACAGGGACTAATCAAGAGCTGTGGAACTTTATCTCACCATTTTCAAGGAAATCAGCAGCACCCCTAAAATCTAAACCACAATCTAGAGAGCTGTGGGTTTACTCCACGCTTTTTAAATGTTTTTTTCTATTATTCACACTTCTTTCGTTGTGACTCCTCACAAAGTTACATCATCTGGCAGAGCAATAATCGAGCTGAACTGGGAATATTCAGAGCCACATACTGCAAAAAGTATCCAAGCTGGAGAGTTCCTTAAATTGACATTAACTTTGTGCTTTTATTTGGAACACTCGGGCCAGCTCCTGAACACCCTTGGGAAAAGCACAAGTTAAAGGCAGTGAATGTACAAAGCTTTTGGGGTTGTTTTGCTCCCTACGAGGAAAGGTCATGGACAAAAAGGCAGCAGCAGGAGACAGTGGTCCACATTCTCTTTCTGAAAATGTCAGGGTTAAAGGGTAGGGACTGAAGATTCTGTCTGGGCTAGGTTTCTGATAGAGCAAATTCTATTTGCCCAACCACTACAGTCACCTTAAAGAAATCTGTGAAACTTTTTAGAACAGGCTTTTTCTTTGTTTGGTTTTTTAATTGGTGTTGGATGTTCAAGTTCCCTTACTCTTCCACAAAACCTAGTTTGGGGGAAACCCTAGTATGTGGTTGAACATGTGATAGATATTTATCTATAAAAAATAAATAAATCACTTGATCCACCCATGAATCCATGCTGTAAACATTTGCCAAAGATATTATTTAAAATACAGGAAATACTTCACTGGGGAAGGTAAGGGTATATAATCACAGATCACAGTCTAGGCTGGAAGGGAATGGAAGGATCACCTGGTCCAGCCTTTTGTGGGAAAAGGGAGCTTGGCTCAGATTATCCAGTCTTATCTTGGAAACCTCCAGCCATGGGGATTGCACCACATCCCTGGGTGATGGAATAATTCCAGGGAATTCTTGTCCTCACTATAAAAAACCACTTTCTTATATTGACCTGAAACCCCTCTTGGTGCAACTTGTACTACATGACCTGCAGTGCAATGACTACATTAATATATTATGACTAATAATGGCTATATTAATATCTTCACATAAATGTGAATTCATACTCTGATAGGTACTTCCCAGCAGAATGCACAGGAAATAAAAATGGTCAGTTTCAGAGCCAATGTGATCAGTTGCTTTATGGTAATGAGTTTTCATTCTTCCTTTCCAGGCTCTTTGAAACATACAAAAAATCGTATTGCCCTAAAGCTTAGAAATTATCTGAAAAACCAGGGGGAAATTGTCCTTTTTGCCCCTTTAAAAAACACAGCTATTTGTTAAGCATACACAGCATTCCCTGGAGACGGTTAGAAAACAACTTTTGAAAATTTTCCCATTGAGATGTCACGAAGAATTCCGACCCCAAGCTAGAACTCCTGCAGCCATTGAATCTACACCACGAGACTCCTGGGACATCGGGAAGTCATTCCAAGAGATCAGACGCACTCCCTCACACACAGCACCGGGAATAGCATCCCTAGGGACACCGGCAGAAATCCAGGCACAGGGATGTGACAACTGACTTTCATCTTTAGCTACACGCAAAATTTTAAAGGCACTTATCTCACTGTATTTAAAATTTGAGTTATTTTTTTGGCTTTTTCGTCAGCTTTCTCTCTTTAGCGTTCACTTTTTTTCCACTTCTTTAAAGATTAAAGACAGATTATCATATATATTAAATACATATTTTCAACCAGCACTCCTCAGAGGTGGGCTGTGACTGAAGAACTCAGCACAGAACACTTCGGAGGAGCCGGAGCTCACGTACATCCAACTCTCGGTGAAATTCTCATGCGGCCGTCCAAAAAACACTGCTCACTTTTTACTGACTTGGCCTGCAGGAATCAGTCCTTGCCCAATTCCAGCTATCCCAACTCCAAGGTGCCTTTATGCCTGGGCTACGCTGTGTTCTACACAGAAATCCCTCGCAAAAAGCCTGGAATCAGAACCCCGATAAAGCAGATGGACCGCGGAATAAACACCACTCGCTAAAAGCAAAACGGAGACGCTTCCTTTTTGTTGCAAACAAATAAACAGATAAATAAACTAACACTTTTGAGGGATACAAGGGGAGTGAGTGGCAAAACACGCTCTCAGAGTTGGATCCAAGGGACAAGTCCCCAGCGCGACAGCGCACCTCGGGCACCATCAATCACGGACCGCAAAGCGGGACCGCCTGCGAATGGTTACACTGGGAACGCCGACCGGCCCCAACACTTGGAAAGAGCTTTTTAACCGAGCAATTAAACACAGACCGACCATAAAACCCCGAGCTGGTGAACGGGAGGCGGCGCGGGGGTAGCCGGGCTCCCCTCGGTGCCGGCCCGGCTCCTCTCCCTCCCCGTGTCCCCCTTACCTTGCGTGGCGTCCCCGGGCTCGGCTCGGCTGCCCGCACGCAGCAGCAGCAGCAGCGGGAGCAGCAGCGGGAGGGTCCCGTCCGCGCCGCCCGGCTGCTGCATTCCTGAGCCGGCGCTGCTCCCGCATCCACCGCGGAGCCGCCGCTCCTCCGTCCCGCGCTGTACCGGCGGGCGGACGGGCGGGGAAGGCGGGGAGGGAGCGGGGCCGGGGCCGGGACCGCCGCCCTGAGCCCTGAGCCCTGCCCGCTGTCAGCGTGCCCGGCCCCGCAGCGCCCCCGCGCGGCGACCGCGCCAACGCCGCCGCCATTTTGTCGCCGCGCGGAGGAGCCGAGCGCACTCAGAGCCGGGGCCCGGCGGTGAGGGAACATCGCCTTCCCCGAGCTCTGAGGGAACATCGCCTTCCCCGAGCTGTGAGGGGACATCGCCTTCCCCGAGCTGTGAGGGGACATCGCCTTCCCCGAGCTCTGAGGGAACATCGCCTTCCCCGAGCTCTCAGGGCAGCGGAGTGGGAATACCTCTTTCTCTGCCCGAGGGACACGAATTCCCTTCTGGTTTCCCTAGCAGGATTTCCGCAGAATCGCCTGTGGGATTATTGGGTCCAGCCCGTGAGCAGACACAGGATCACAGCATCGAGTTGGGTGATCTGGTCCAGCCTCCCTTCTCCAACACCCCGGAGCCCATGGCATGGGATTGTGTCCAGACGGTTCTGGAATGTCTCTAGTGAGCGACACTCCACACTCTTCTCTGGACAATCTGTTCCAGTGCGTGGTCATCCACATTGGAAAGGTTTCCATCCCTTCCCAAGGGTGTGCCCTACATCCAGTGGTAGCAGTCTGTGGGATAACTGCACTTGGAAGGGCACACTTTTCACAGAATCACAGAAGTGCTGAGCTTGGAAAAGACTTTCAAGACCATCAAGTCCAACCTGTGATCTATCCCCATCTGCCTAGACCCCCAAATATGCTTTTCCCTCTCTCTGGTGATTGGAAACTGAGATTTTGGGCAGGAGGGTTGGAGTTCCCTCCTGCCAGTGGTGGATAACATCTTTGCTGGAGTTAGAGGACACTGCCAAAGCTGGCTGAAGCTCCTAGGAGTGGTAACTACTTCCCATCCAGGAGAATGATCACATTCCTGGGATGCTTAGATGAGGTTTAGGATTTCAAAAGTCAGCAACTGTTTAATAAAAAGCTCATAAGCAGAGTGGAAACAAGGACAAGATTAAAGGAATTTCCTCCTCACTTCCTGCTAGATCAGATCCCTCAGGCTTTTCTTCTGCCATATGAATCTTGTATTTCTTGTCAGACACTAATAGAGTTTCAAGAGGAGGAAGAAACGCAGATAAACATCTGGCAGTGTGTTAGGGAATGAGATTGAGGTTTGGAACCACCTTCTCCTCACACATACAAACATGCACTTATACCTCCTCTCACCAGCCAGGAAAAAGACGAGATTATCCACTTCCTCGGGAAAACGGACCCGTAAACAAACATGGATGAAACAGACAAGGTGAGCTTGATGTGCTTTGGGATCTGGTGACACATGGAAGGGACTGCCAGCTGCTGGCACCTGAGTGCTCGAGTTTCTGCTGCTTTAGGTCCTTGAAACACCACCCCTAATCCAGGTGAGCAAGGCAGGCCCAGCTCCAGCCAAGATCATCAGGCGAGTTCTTGGTGGTGTGACATCAGACTGAGAATCAACAACAGCTTAAGGCTCAGGAGCCATCCCAGCAACAAGGACATTCTGGGCACTGGGACACGGCTCTGGGACACTGCACCGGGACATGGCAGGTCTGTAGGGATGGGACAGGCCTGAGGGGAAGCAATAAATGAGACAGGGCTGAGGGGAAGCAGGGGATGGGGCAGGGCTGAGGGGAAGCAATAAATGAGACAGGGCTGAGGGGAAGCAGGGGATGGGGCAGGGCTGAGGGGAAGCAGGGGATGGGGCAGGGCTGAGGGGAAAGCAGGGATGGGACAGGGCTGAGGGGAAAGCAGGGATGGGGCAGGGCTGAGGGGAAGCAGGGATGGGGCAGGGCTGAGGGGAAAGCAGGGATGGGGCAGGGCTGAGGGGAAGCAGGGATGGGGCAGGGCTGAGGGGAAGCAGGGGATGGGGCAGGGCTGAGGGGAAGCAGGGATGGGACAGGGCTGAGGGGAAGCAGGGATGGGACAGGGCTGAGGGGAAGCAGGGATGGGGCAGGGCTGAGGGGAAAGCAGGGATGGGGCAGGGCTGAGGGGAAGCAGGGATGGGGCAGGGCTGAGGGGAAGCAGGGGATGGGGCAGGGCTGAGGGGAAGCAGGGATGGGACAGGGCTGAGGGGAAGCAGGGATGGGGCAGGGCTGAGGGGAAGCAGGGGATGGGGCAGGGCTGAGGGGAAGCAGGGATGGGACAGGGCTGAGGGGAAGCAGGGGATGGGACAGGGCTGAGGGGAAGCAATAAATGGGACAGGGCTGAGGGGAAAGCAGGGATGGGACAGGGCTGAGGGGAAGCAATAAATGAGACAGGGCTGAGGTGAAGCAGGGATGGGACAGGGCTGAGGGGAATCAGGGGATGGGGCAGAGCTGAGGGGAAGAAATAAATGAGACAGGGCTGAGGGGAAGCAGGGATGGGACAGGGCTGAGGGGAAAGCAGGGATGGGACAGGGCTGAGGGGAAGCAATAAATGAGACAGGGCTGAGGGGAAAGCAGGGATGGAACAGGGCTGAGGGGAATCAGGGGATGGGGCAGAGCTGAGGGGAAGAAATAAATGAGACAGGGCTGAGGGGAAGCAGGGGATGGGACAGGGCTGAGGGGAAGCAATAAATGAGACAGGGCTGAGGGGAAGCAGGGAAGTCAATCCGTGCATCAGGAGGGTCCACAGCCAGGCACAGGGATGCTGCAGGACCAGACTCCGCGGGGGCCAGGGCTGAGCTTAAAGAGAACCCCGAGCAAGGTGGGGTGGGACTCATGAAGAGCCCTGAGTGCCCTCAGGGACCTGCCACTTCTCCTGCAGACAGGGAATACCGGGAATACCGGAGCTGTGCCAGCAGGAAGGTCAGGCCGTGCAGCTGGGATTGCAGTGCTGCCTCACCAGCCCAGGCTTGCCTGCCCTGACCCTCTGAAGTGACATTTCAGGTTACTTGTGACTGATCTAACAGCGAGCTGCCCTCAAGAAAACACTTCTTGTGTTTCCTTGTGTTCACCCAGGCAAGTCCATTCAATTTACCCCTACAGTGAGAGAGAAGGGCAGCGATGTTCCCCCAGATCAGCAGCTGGGTCCCATTCCCCACAGCTGCCAGAGTGTTGGATCCAGCAAAGGTGAGGGGGACCCTTCTCCACTGAACCACTGCTTTTGGCAGCAGCTGCTGCTACACCTCTTCAGCTGCAACACAGAAGTGTTTCCTTCATCTCTCTGAAGTAAGATGTCCACGAGATCCAGATTCCTCTGAGCTGGGCACAGGGATAACCCAGTAAAGATTAAAAAAAAAAAAAAGTCTGTGGCAGATGCAGAAACTAAATGCAGATTCTCCACGTTCTCATTTAGCTTCGAAGTTTTAGCTCCATGCAGCGTGAGAGGATAAATCATTTATAATTAAAAAACAAACCACTTATTTTTAGCTGCAAATCTACCAAAGTGCATGCAATTAGCAGATATAAATCACTTCCTGGCTCGCAGGCTGCTCAGCACAGCACATAAATGAAAGTTAAAACATACGTTTGGGGAATACGTGGTACATCTGCTCTCAATCTGCAGCATTTGGAAATCAATACAAATATTCTCCCTGCTTTAACTTGCTGCAGTCTGTCATCCCACAGTGGAAGGGCTAAAAATATATTTAACAAAGGAACTGGAGTGGACACAGCACTAAAGAGCCCAGAATGGATAGCACAGAGCATCCACAGTGATCTGATGGCAAAAAGAATTCCAGGCAGGGATAAGCACTGACTTGGGAGGACAAATTGGGAGTTTCTCCTCCGTGGTCTCAGGATGCTTTGGAGATGAAGTGCACACATAAAGCTTCAGAAGGTGACTCTGGGGAGAAGAATCCACCATTTGATACATGGCCACATATTTTAAAACAACGGCAGGCTTGTAGTCAATATCTTTGTGGAATTAGTTCCCGCAGGGAAAATGTATTATCCACAAAACTTTCTTATTCTTTTTTTCTTTTTTTTTTTTTAATGAAAAGACAGCAAAGAAGCTGTCTGGCAATGATTTGTAAGTACAATAAACCTCACAAGAGGATGATAAGCAAAGCATTGTAAGAGAATCGTGTCAGAAGTACAACAAAATAAAAGAGAAACATTACACATTTGTAGTTACTGACAGTATGTGTTCTTAAGTATCATGTCCCATTAGAAAAGAATCCTTGTTTTCCCTTCCAGCTTTCACTAATATTCCTATTAATCTATACCAGATTTTTTGATTCTACCATTTGAGGCCATATCAATCATCCTTTGCCCCCTTGAAATTCAACTGGAATTACTCCAGTGTGTTCAGGCTTCCAGAGTGGAAGCTGGAAGTGAGGCTGGAACTTCCCTGGATTCCCAGAATCTGTGCATCCATGGAAAGACCAGGTGCAAATCTGATTTCACCATGGATTTTTAAATTATAAGGTGGAAAACAACAATTGCTGTTACATTTAAAGGTGAAAGATTTAGACATAACTTACACTGAGTTCTTTAGGAAAGGAATTCTGTCTAACTCAGGTGAAAACATTGTCCACTTAATGCCAGCTTTATTTTCCAGTGAAGTTTCAGGAACAAGTACAGCATAAATAATGTTTCTTTGAAAGGGATGGGATATAGGAGAATAGAGTTTTATCTATGGAGGCAGCAAGTCAGGCCAATGAGGAGGAGGTGCATTAGTGCCAGTCAGCTCTGTCTCCTCAGGTGGGATTTTTCCTTTGCTTTGAGAGGAAAGCAGAGGCTCAGCAGCCACAGGGAGCGTGGCAGGGAGCACTGTGGGCTCAGGGGACAGGGGTGGCCCTGGGGATGACACAGGGACCATCAGGAGCTGCAGGGCAGCCTTGCTCACATCATTTCCCTCACTCTGTGGTCTGGGAGCACTTTGAAAATTGGCAGAAAACTACGGAAGAGATGAAAGGAAAAGCCTTGAAATAGACCACAAATCTTTCATGTGTGGATTACACTGGAATTTTATATATATAAATAAATATACATGTATTTAGATCTCAGGAGGACTCTGTTCTTTACATCTCTTAATTCCATACCTCCATAACATGAAATGGGAAAAGGAGGGTGACAATGGGACACAAACACCAGGAACTAATTAATAACATATGCAAATATCGGCACGCTTATTACACATCAGTTTTGTTGTTGTTATGACTTTATTTTTTGAACTGGCACCCCAGCCTTTCATCACATTTGACATCCTTTGTGCTGGGCACTTTGGAATTGTTCATTTAAGGAGCAGACATGGTGCAGTGAGTGGGAGAAATTCCAGCCACTCACCCAGGCTGGGCATTCACATTT
This sequence comes from Acridotheres tristis, assembly GCA_037013685.1. Lineage (NCBI taxonomy): Eukaryota > Metazoa > Chordata > Aves > Passeriformes > Sturnidae > Acridotheres > Acridotheres tristis. Next base: position 2,944,138 of record CM072895.1, read on the forward strand.
CAGGAGCTGAGCTTTGGAGTTGTCCTTAAAGGAAGCTACAATTATTTTATGTCTTTCTCATTAGCTTCAGAAGGGAGCCTGGAAAAGATTTGCAGCTCAGTTTGGACGTGATCAAGTTGTCCTTTTGCAAAACACCTCAGGTAATTTCAGGTGAAATTGATTCATAACTTCCAAGCTCCTCACGCAGAGTTTGTTTGCTTCTTCCAAAAGGAACCAACCAATCCAATCCTCAAAACATCTGATTCAGAGAGAAGGTTATTAGAGCAGTAGTTTGGAAAACTGAACCCATATTACACCCAACTGTCCTAATCCATCACTTCCCACTCCTTGCAGGGAGCCCCAGCATCTTCGGGATCAACAAGGAGATTTCATCACCTTCCTAAACATTCTCATCTCTGTGGCCAGGCATGTGAGGCAGTAAAACACTTCAATCATAAGAGGAAGGAGAACATCACAATTTCTGCAGGAGAAAAAGAGATCCAGGGCTGGTGGTTTGACAGGTTAATAAGAAGGCCCCTAGTCAGCCTTTACAATTTATTTACTTGCAAGTCTACACAGGGATTTGGCATCTTAAACGGGTTTTTATTCCAACAACATTTCCATTCACCTTTAAGGCTTCCAATTAGGACAAACACTGGGGATCCACAGGTGAGATTTGCATGGAAGTTCCAGGGGGTTGGTAAAGCCCTGAGAGCAGAGTTTAGGTATCAGCTTTATAGACTTGTATTGTCCTATCTAACATCTTGTATTTTCCACTCATTTTGCATGTAAAACTTTTATTGCTATCAGCAGGAGTTTAGACAGCACTAACCCAGAGATGTGCCCCAACATGAGCTGAGGTTCCCCATTCACTTAGAACAATTGGGCTGCACTAAATCTTCGTGGCCAATGTTTGGTTTAGTTCCCCCATAAACCTCATCTGCTGGATTTATAGATTTTGTCTCCGTTTATTTTGACTCTGGTGGCTGGATTTGCCATGGGTTCAGGTGACTGCAGTCCCTCTCCTGGCAGCAGCAGGGCTGCAGCACGGTGGGGATTTCTCCTTGTGTAAATAGAGGGTTTGTCTGGCAGGATGCTGAGGGCACCGACCTGCTGGGGTATCCCCAGGGCTCTGCACCTCCAGGGAGAAATTCCAGCCCCAAGGGTGGCTCTGGTCCCTTTCTGTGGCCCTTTGTCCCAGTCACAGCACACAATGCAGCTGCTTATCTCCTTATGAATCACAAACGCTAAAATGTTTATTTTCCTGTGTTGTGAAAGCTCACTTCTATCTGCAACAAAGAATTATGTCAATTATGAGGATGATGAAGACATTTTCTCCCTCTGAAGCTCTGTGAAATTTAGCTTTCTCTCACGTGGGTGTGGGGGTTTAAAATAAAGTAGTATTTCAATAATGGCTTCAATGGGATTTTTAAATTCTTTTGCTCTATTTAGAGTTGATTTTTTAAAAAATCCATTTCAATTCCAGTGAAAATGGCTCTGATCTGATAAAGGAGATGAAGTCACTGCACAGGCTTACTATTTTATTTCCATAAGGTTTGAAAGTTTTGTTCCCTGCAGTGTTTTGGAGCCCAGGAGTATTCATCTGTTTTGTAAAAGGAAAGTTCTACGGAACAACATTTGGTCACTGTTGTCTGAATTTCATTATTCTGTTCTCCAGACTAGCAGAGGGGAAAAGTGCAAGTTAGCTGGGTCACAGTCTGAAATGTGAGAGCAGTCAACTTTTTCTGAAGTTTATGGGAATGAAAGGAAATTTAATACTGTTCAAAAGAAAGATTTAAAGTTGCATCATGTGAAAACAATTGGAGAAGTTTAATCCCGAGGTCTTGGGTTATTTGCTAACTTACATGACCATTTGTCAGCCTGCAAAAGATGAAGTTGGCTTTGCCTCTGTTAACAGTTGGCCTCTGTTTTGGAGTGGTTTTGCAGTGCCAAAGGAACAAACAGGAGTTAGAGTGCCTTTATAGAGCCCTGCTCGTTCTATTCTTGTGCAGCCTTTCAGCTCCTGCCACTCTGCTCGGCTCCTCAGGCTGTCCCACTGCTCGGGGAACACGTGCTGACAAGCCTTTCATGGCCCAGGGGCTGCAGGGCCTGACAGCTTCTCAGACTTCTCAAAAGCTGAATACATATCCATAATTTAACCTTTACCTCTCAGGCCTCATCCATTTCATTGTATGTGGGATAAAAGCCATGGGACCCTGGGCTGGAACTCAATACTTCATGTTTTGTAATGTTTCCAGTGTATCATTTATGCTAAAAGATGTTGATTGAAACATTCTTTACATTTAGATCAGTTTCTGTGGAGCAAATTGAAGTGAAAAATCTACAGAGCTTTGAATGCATAAATAGCAGAGAACTTTTTCCAGAGTGTCCCAGCACAAATTCCATCAAATAACTCTTAGTAAAGTCTCTTGCTGTTAGAAAAATTCTCAGGAAATGTAGCCTGAGCCTCCCTGTGTCATCTCCATCCTCCCTGGATTTGGCATCAGCCCCTTCTGTGTTTGGCCACCACTCTACAGAGACTTAAAATAATGGGAATCATTATTAAAGGGGAAAAATGGTGTCAAAACAAAGACAACTTGGCTTTGAAGGACATTTTAAATATTGTTTTGTGGGAGCTGAGTCCCACAGGAGGAACTTTTAAGAAGATCTTTGGGATGAGGTCGTGGCTGTGCCATGCAAGTGGACGAGCTGAGGTTTAATCATTTCACTCAGGATGGAGCCTCTTTCCCTGTATTCCTCAATGCAATTTATGTATAAGTTGCCTTTACCAGCTCTGAAAATAGGGGTTGGTGTGGTTTGTTTTTCACCTGATCATTCAGTAACTCCTCAGACATCCATGCTGCAGCTTGTGAAGTCTTGTGTTCCCACACAGAACTGCAGAGAAATGAAATCTAGAGAGGAAAAGGATGAAGAAGGAGGTAAAGTGCAAAATGGTGAAGGAGGCCAAAAAGGAGGAAAAGCTGGAAACAAAGAAGGGAAAAAGGAGAGGAGAAGAAACTTGTGAATACAAGATAAAAATCCAGTGTGCAAGCACTGAGCCACAAACCACTGTGCACAATTGTGAGGAATTAGTGCCCAGTGACAGGAATCTCCTGCACTTCCCTGGATGTAAAAACAATTCCTGTGACACCCCAGTGGTATTTGCTGTTTACATCAGCCCTGTTGTCATGGCAGAAGAAATCAGTAGGAGCTGAGGGTGTTCTGTACCTCCTCCTGCAAACTTCACAGACATACATGAGGACATTCTGTTACCTGGTGGCTTTTCAATCCCTCCATCTAAAATTGAGAAATGCAGCTCAGCTGCTTTTTATAAGACATCTCTAACAGTCACTTCAAAGCAGAACATACAAGAGCTGCTTAAAACCTGCCTTTGATTCCCTTGACAGAGAGCTCACCAGTGCAGCCAGGGAGCTGAAACCACAAATGTCTAATTTCACTTTTACTGCTGTTTAATTAGAATGGATCTATCCCATTTTTTATTTTTTTTTTTTTTATTTAAGAAAGCAGCAAAATAAAATGTCTTATCTTGCTCAGTCTGCCATAAATATTATCAACAGTGAATGTCTGAAATGCTGCTCCAGGAGCTGCCCTGTCGCACCTGCTGCTGGGAGTGAGACACTAATTAACAGCCCTGCACATATTTTTGCTTGGCAATAAATTAAAAAATAAATTGCTTCATTTTACATTCAATTTCTCTACTCTCCATACAACCTAAATATTCAACTTCCACAATAGCAACAATTCAGTCAGGAGGACATCGACAGCTAAAATCCAGTAAGTGTGGTGGAAGCTCTGACCTCTTGTAACTGGAAGGAGCTCAGGTACTCCTGAAAAAGGCACTGACCTGGGCCAAATGCATTTTAGCATTCCAATAAAGTCCCATTTAACTATTTAAATAACACCTACATGCTAATTAACTTCTTCAGCCTAAGCTGCACATTCCTGAGGCTGTCACTTTGCTTTGGAAAAGGCTGTGCTTGTTGTAGGTATCTGAAACTCGGCAGAATCATCACTTAAATTCATTTTGTTTTCCTCTGTCATCCAAGTGGTCAAACTCTCAAACAGCTGGAACTTCTTGCAAAGGGAGAAACACCTCCAAACTGCTGCTGAGTCAAATTAAACCCCAGCGCTGTTTAAAAATCACATTATTGCCTTTTGTAGGAGCTGAGCAGCTGATTAATGCCCTCATAAAGCGTCTTCTTTGAGACTGACTGTAATTACAGAGCATTGTAACACTTTTATCTTTGGGCTGCACTGGCACAGGGTGGATTTGTGGTGTCTGGCTCTGGCTTTTTTACCTGGAGATGCTCTTTGCAGCCAGGAGGAGAAGGCAAAGCCCCCTGTGCTGCCAGGAACGGCCATCCCAGCCCTCCCTGCTGGAGCTCCTCGTTCCCGAGGGTCTCGCAGCCCCTCCACGGGAGGTTAGTGGCATTGTGGAGGGACACACAACACTGGGAATTGTGTGCCAGAAACAACACAAGCACTCTGCTTGTGAACTTCCTCAACTCCTCCGCTTCCCTGCAGCTCCCCCTGCCTCCCGGGAGCGCTGGATAAACACGGAGTCAGATGATTCAAAGCTTTGCACACTCACTCGCTCTGACACGGGGCTTGCTCGGCCTTTTATTCCTTCCAAAACTCACCTTTTTTTCCCTTCCTTTGTGCTCTGGATGCAGGAGGGACTGTGGGGATTTTGGGATACATATTGAGAAAGTAAGAAAATTACAGCCTGGAAAATATTCCAGGCTGGAGCTTTTCAGCTCTGTTCCCAACAAATAAACTGGCCCAGCTCAAGGCTAGAGAAAATTTCTCCCAGGGTGATAATTTGGTCAAAATAAAAAGGAATTAGTAACAAGATAAAACACCCGTTGTAGTACGTGACCAAACCCTAAAAATGGGATTGCCTTCTCTCTGAACCAATCACCTTTTCTCTACTCTTGGAGTTGCAGTCATGCTATAAAACCAAGTGTGTTTCTGAATAAACTTGGCTCTTTCTTCCTGTCATGAAAGATAACCATGTAACTGTGCATCTTATTTCTGCTGCACTTAAAGGGTTAAAACCCCTTTCCACGGCTACAGGGGTTCCCCAACATCGGGAACATCTGAGACACCCTGGGGCACCCAAACGGGCACCTGCAGGGAGCAGGGCATGGAAGGTCCTTGCAGGTGGCTTTCACAGAGGAGAGGAGGGAGCTGAATCGATCTGAATGGACACAAAGTCTTTCTAAGCCATGTCATGATAGCAAACAAAGCCATGAAGTGCAGCTGAACTCCTCCAGTGTTCAGCTCATCCTGGCTGCTTCTAGAAAGGTCAAAATTATGGCAAATGTGCCACAGGTAGGGTTTTTCCTACCTTTTCCAGCCTTTGCCTTGCTGTGGTAAAAGGGATTTTAAAGCTTATCCTGTTCCAGGGGCAGGGACATCTGCCACTGTCCCAGGGTGCTCCAAGCCCCATCCAGCCTGGCCTTGGACACTGGCAGGGATCCAGGGGCAGCCACAGCTGCTCTGGGCACCCTGTGCCACCACACAAGGACGAATTCCCTCCCAGAATCCCATCTCTCTGGAAAGCCATTCCCTGTGTCCTGTCCCTCCATGCCTTGTCCCTGTCCCTCCCCAGCTCTCCTGGAGCCCCTTCAGGCCCTGCCAGGGGCTCTGAGCTCTCCCTGGATCCTTCTCCTCTCCAGGTGACCCCCCCAGCTCTGTCAGAGCAGAGGGGGTGCAGCCCTGGGAGCATCTGATCCCCATCATCCTTCAGATCCATCCCAACAGCTGCAGCCTTGGCTGCTCTCACAGGCTGTCACACGAGGAGCCTGGATGCATTTCAGACCTGGACCTCACCAGGATTCCTCCTCCTAATTAAAACTTAATTTGTTCCCTGCAATCAAGCTGTACGTGTGGAGCTGAGTGTTCAGCCCAGAGGAGAGGGGGAGTTCACAAAGCTGAAGTGCAGGTGGGTGCTGGGAGCAGCAGGGTCAGCACTGACCTGTGAAACCATTTCCCAGAATGGGGAATAGGGTCTTACCCCTGTGGATTCTGCCTCATAATCAGAGCCTGTGAAAATAAAGGCAGTAAAACCAAATCCTTCTCTGTTTTGGAGCTTTTATCCCTTCCACTCTCCATATATTCCACCCCACTGCTCCCACCTCTACCCCAGCACCACATCCTGATCCTGTCCCATTCTTACCACTCCTCCCCGACCTGATCCTTCACCTGCAGCCTGGCCCCAGCCTGGCCCTGCTTTTTTCTGGTCCCAGTTCAGCATTTCTGGGATCTTCCAGAGCCTCTCACAGCTGGGGAATGTGAGGGAATACCAAGGGAAGGGATGAGACAAACTCTTCTGGAGGTGGTGAAAAAGCAGAGACACTGGAATGTGCTGATGGTCCCACATCCCTGAACAGTGTCTAAAAACTGAGGGAACAAATGGGATTTGATTTAATAATTGTTTTAGTTCACCTGTTGCCACTTTCTCCACCTGAACCTGGGCACAGCTCAGGTGGAGAAAGAACACCTTTTTTTTCAGTGGTACCTGAAGTTTTGCCCAAAACTCCACATGCTGAAGATCTGGGGATTAGATTTTGGATTTTATCACATGGAATTACCCCAACAATAACAGCACTGTGCAGTGTTTTTCTGAACTGTTTTAGGTAGTCTCAAACCTGTGGTTTGTGCCCATATTTCTTTGTGGGAGCCCATCCTTAGGGACCAGCTAATTGGAATTGTGGCTGAATCCCAGAATTACTGATGAAGTCACAACAGAGTGAGGTGTGGCAAGACCCTGCCTCGGGTGGAGGTGGCTCAGAGACTCTTTACCAATGCTGCCATCTAGAGAGAGAGACACTCAATCTCCAGGGTGGAAAATCCTCCAGAAAACCAGGATTTCAGAGCTTTTGTGCCTCTGGCACAGGGGTTCAACCATCCCCCTTGTGCTGGGAGTCACCTTGGACACTGATTCCTGCCAGCTCAACTCCTGGCCATGGCACCTCTGCACAACCAGCCAAGGCTGGGACAAGGAATTCCTGAGCACAGTTTGGGGCTGGGCTGAGCTCTGCTCTGGGCTGGGCTGTCCTGCTCTTCCCAGGAAGCTCTTGGGATGTGTTTCCATCTCTGTGCAGTGCAAACTGCCCAGAAATGAGATCCTGCCTTACGTAAAGGTTCCAACAACTGAGACATCTGGATCTCATCGGGCTCCTCTGGGACAGGAGTGCTGAGCTTTGGCCTGGAGAGAGGCAGAGAAGGAGCAGGAGTCATTTTTCATGCAAGTCTCCATCTGCAGAGGGGCTGAGTCTCTGCAAACCCCTCTGTGGCCACGCCTTTGGCAAAGGCAGCCCATCGAGTGCTGCAGGACTGACCTTGCTCCCCTTGTCCCTGACCTGGGAGGGATCCACCAGGATCCAGCCCAGGGGTTTTAAAAGTGGATTTCCTGAGAAAACCAGGACTAACTCAGGAGTCCCCCATACCTGGAGCTGCACCAGCTGTCCTGAAGCACAGCCACTTTCCCTGCAGGTGCTGTGCAGTCAGGGGGGTGCTGGCACTGGGGCAGCTGCCAAGAGCTGCATCCTGCTCAGTGACCCAGCAGGCAAATCCAGCCAGGCTTCCCCAGGAGGGATCTCTGGCCAGCAGCCACAGAATCACACAATCATTTAGGCAGGAAAAGCCCTCTCAGACCAGTGAGTCTGACTGTTCCCCAGCACTGCAAATCTCACCACTAAACCATGTCCCCAGCTGCCACATTCAACTCCTCCAGGGATGGGGACTCACCACTGCCCTGGGCAGCTGTGCCAGGGCTGGACAGCCCTTTTAGGGAAGAAATTTTCCCAAATATCCAACCTAAACCTCCCTTGCAATTTCCTCTTGTCAAGTTGCCACTATCAGAGAGGACCCCAATCCTCACCTGGTTCCACGGTCCTGCCAGGGAGTTTTAAGAACATTTCCCCATGACACAAAACTCCAAATCCCATGAGGCAGAGAGGCCAGGGCTGCACAGGCACAAATTGTCACAGGGAGATCAGTTTGGGCTCGACTTTGCAGCTCCTGTAGTTGTGGTGGGAAGGAAGAGCTGGAGGAACTGAGCCCAGATAAAGCCATGAGAGCACAGGAAACTTTGCCTCTCATTCTGAAGGTGCTGAAAGAAGTTGGGAGCCCCAGGAGAGGAAAGCTGTGTGTCACCAGCAAGCTGTTAGCACCAGGAGGGGCAAAGCACAGCTTTTAGCACAGTTTGACTGAAAAACACTCACAGTTCCATTAGGAGGAACCCAGGACTGACCTGCTTTAACAAGAGGCCAACCATAAACTCCAGGGTCACTTGTTCACACAATGCTTGAAAGGCAAATTAGAGCAGCCAAATTGGTTTTCCCCCACTAATCCCAACTTCCTGGTTTAGTGCTCTGCAGCCAGCCCTGAGGGAAACCTCTGGAACAATCCTGCCCAGGGCACAGTGTGGAAAACACAGCTCTGCCAGCTTCAGGCTCTTCCTGGGTCCTACCTCGGCTTTTAGACTTGTTTGCATCTGGTTTTTGAGGGTTTTTATCCACCCCACAGCAGAGCAGCTCTCCCAGCAGAACTGCCAGTGCAGATGGAGCAGCAGAGACCCCTCACCTGTGCACAGGTGACGTAAAAAGCCTTTTGTCAGCACATCCAGTCTCCCTTGGAAGTGGTGCTGGCAGGTTGGGATGAGGGTGGGATGTTCCACATTCCTGGATAATAGAGCTGCTCCCTCAGGTTTGCTCAGGGACCCAGCCTAAATTTCTTCCCTGAGCAGAAAGTGAGATGGGACATGGGGATTGCAGGATTTGGGTGACAAAGGCAAGCAAACCAAGAGGGGACAGGACCTAAACTCATCCCACTAATGTGAGTATTCCAGGAAAAGAGCAGGAAGGTGCAGCTGCACAGCCCTAACATCAAACCAAGCTACAGCTGTCTCCAAAGTGACCCTCTCTGTGCCCTTGGATAAGATATTGCACATTAATGCCTGCAAATCTGATTATTCCAAGGCTCTTACTGTCCACATTCAAGCAAACAAGCTCATCCAAATCGGGATAAAGTATTTGTGCTTCTTTCCCAGGAAAGTTTCCAAGATAGTAAAAAACCCCTGTGAATTATTGAAGAATTCAGTATTTCTGTTATTCCTAGAGCCTTTTGTTTAAGGAAAAGCCAGGAGTCCACGTGCTGCCCCAAAGGCTGTGTAAGGAGCACCACACCCAACCCACCAACAGCTGGGGATAAAGAGAGGCAGCAAAGGGGACAAGGGGTGCTGAGGGCTGGGGTTTATTGGCTATCCTTAGCAGCAAAACAGTGTTCTTAAATACAGAGATAAAATCAATATTCCTCTTTTAGTGACGATTTGACACAGGGAGGGGCTCAGCCTGGCCCAGGGCACACTGCAGCTCTATGTGATGACGGTGGGCCCAGAACGGCCGGTCCTTTCGTGCAGCTGGGAAAGTTTCAGTGCAATGGAAATGAGAGGGGCCAGCATCACCTGCAGGGAGGAAAGAGAGGGCTCAGAACTGCAGAGCAGCACATGCAGCCTTGCCACACTGCATCCCTCAGCATCCAGGACACCCAAAACTCAGCTCTCCTGACCAAAGGCTGCTCTGGGCTCACAGCCTGAGCTCTGGGATCAGTGACAGGGATGCAGAGCTCAGAGAAAACCCCAAGCTCCAGTGGGATCCTCCCTGTGCTGTATCCCAAACTCCACATCAGCACAGCACAGGTAATTCCTAAGCTTCTCCCGCTCTCAGAATGCAGGATTTTCAGTCTTTTTGTCAATTATGGCACAGTAGGTTAGGCACAAAGAGTTTGCTGGGAAATAGAGAATCAGAGAATATCCTGAGTTGGAAGGATCCTCAAGGATCATGGAATCCAGCTGACACTCCAAGAATCCCCCCCTGTTCCTGGGAGCATTGTCCAAACACTCCTGGAGCTCTGGCTCGGGGCTGTGCCCATTCCCTGGGGAGCCTGTTCAATGTCCAGCCATTTTCTGGGTGAAAAACTCTTTCCTGACGTTCAGGCTAAACATAAATACAAGAGGAGGATTCTTCTCCTCCAGTGCCTACAAGAGCTCAGTAACATTTGTAAATGATGTTGCAGAAAATTTACCTAACTCAGTACAGAACAGGGCAGTCTCACCTTAGCTACAGGTGCATCCTGTGATCCCATTGATTTTTTTTTTTAAAGCAGGCACAGAAAACCTATGCTGTGGCAGAGGCATCTATGAGGGATTCCCAGAATACTCGCTCCACGCTGAGCTTTTTTTTAAATAATCCTATTTACACTGGGATGAAAGATCCCAAAATTCCTGGCGCCTCCACGCAGCTCCGAGCAAAGCAGGGCTAAGGAAGAGCTCAGCGGGGGCAGGTAGCAGCGGCAGCACTGAGGTGCAGAGCCCACCTGTGGATCTTGGTTGATTTTCTGAGCATCCTTCTCGTAGCTGTCGATGTAGAGGCGCACGGTGGCGCCCGCGCTGCCGGTGCCGCTCAGGCGGAAGATGATGCGGGAGCCGTCGGAGAAGATGAGCCTCAAACCCTGCTCGACACGGGAGGGAAGAGGCTCTCAGCTCTGTGCTTGTGGGTAGCCAGGGTGTTTTCCATGATTCCCAGCACCTGCACCATCCCTCCTCTTCAATGGGCCACAGAAAGCTGCTGTGTGAAGCTCTCCCCGCTCCTAAAGGGATTCATTGTCCTAACCCGCACTGGAGAACTTGAAACAAGAGCCACGGACTGACAGCATTCCCAGCCCACTGCTCTTCATGGAAACAGGACATGGGGAAAACACGCCCAGTTCTGTGCCCACCTGGTTCCTGGAGACACTGCCATCCACAGGGTCGTTGTACTCGAAGTTGTCAGCTTTCTCCACCGTGTAGGACTTGTCCCCACTCGACAGCTGCTTCCCCACGAAGGAGCGGTCGAACATCATCGTCTCCAAATCCTTCATCATCTTGTTGGCAGCATCTGCATCCACCTCCTCATAGTCATACCTGCAGCCAGCAGCACACCCAGGGGTTAGGGAGGGGAGGATGCAATGGGTTCTGATGGTTTGGGATGCCCTTCTCGAGCTCTAGGGGTGTTCTCTGCTCCCACCCTGGAGGGGAGGACAGGCAGACAAGGCACACAGAAGCACCAGAACACACTGCCCTGGATCCCCTGTCCAGCTTGGGCAGGGCTTGGAGCAGCCTGGGACAGTGGAAGGTGTCCCTGCCCGTGGCAGGGGGTGACACTGGATGGGCTTTAAGGTGCCCCCCCAAGCCAAGGCAGTGTGGGATTCTATGAAAACAGAGGAGGAGCCATGGGCACCACAGCCCCAGGCACACAGATCCTCGGGATACAGCACAGCTTATCACGGGCATCTGCAGCCAGGGGATGAAAGCACCAAGTGCTGTCTCACACTGAGTCACACACCGAGGGCCAGGGCCAAGATCCAACTGACTGCCAAGGATTTCCTGCAGTTCTGCCCACAGCAGCCCCATGGTTACTGTGAACACCCTCAGTGCATCCCCCCAGCAAACTGCAGCTGTGACTGCACCAGGAAAACACTCAGTGCCAGCTTTGATGTCCCTGCCTGGGTAGGAGAGGCAGCAGGGAGTGGCTGGAGCCCTCTCCAGGATCCCAGATCCGTGTTCCTGCTGCCAGTGGGATTTGTGCTGCTCTGTTTGCTGCCTGAGCCTGCACTCAGCATGCCATGCACACATAATTCCTGTGCTAAAAGGCTGCTTTTTTATCCTAGACTTTGGCATTTTCCCCCAGCTTTCCATGCCTCAGATGTGTGCTGGCTTTGCAGTGAGGGGGTGGGGGGAAGAAGAAAAAAGGAAAGGCAAATTCTTTCACTTGGCAATTTGAGATAGAATTTTCATGTAGATCTTCCAAGCTGAAAGATTTCTGCCTAATGCTTTCACAGTGTTTCCCACCTCTCCTTGTGTCCAGGCTGGTTCCCATTCCTTCCCTAACCATCTTCCATGTCTACTGCAGCTTAAATTTGAGTATTTGAGGACTGGACAGGAACTCAACCAGTTGAATAACAGCCATAGGGCTGGGCACCCATTCTATGAGATGCTGCTGTCACTGAAAATATCACAAATTAACTTGTGATGTGGGGTCTCCAGATTATGATCCCATGGCAAAAATTACTCTTGAAGGAAAAATCTCAATTAAAAGAAAAAAAAGGGTGTTTTGCACATATAAAATGTCCAGACTTCAGTAACCAGATTTTTGTCTGGAGTAACAACCCAAAATTGCACACCACAAAGGGTTGTGGTGAATCCCCATTTCATGGCACCCCAAGTGCTCAGGGAGTTTTAAATTACTGCAGGATAAACAGGAATGGAATGACAGGAACAACCCCATGGTGACACAGCAGTGCCATCAGGGCTCTGCTCTGACCCAGGACAGGGAATGGTGATGCCTGGAAAGGCTGAGCTGGGACAGGGACCAGAGACTAGGTAGAGCAAAAGGAATAAAATAGGAATTTATTGAAAGGATTCACCTTGGGCGGTGCAAGAGCCTGGATGAGGCTGCACCCAAATCAAATCCAAGGTGGATCCTGGGCACGAGTTTTACACTTTTATAAGTTTTGGTTCATCTACATCTTGGGGTCAATTATCCACCCACAGCCCCAGGTTATGAAGTCTCAGTCCCCTGGTTTGCTCCCTTTCCCTCACTGTTGTTTCTGATTTTTGGGTACCAGTTGTCCTTGATTCTCCAGCTAGAAAGGAATTGTTCTGTCACTCCCTTGTGAAGAAATCTCACTAACACCTAACATGAAGTTTCAGAGTTACACACCAAGCAGCAAGAATCTGAAAAACATAAAAGCTAAAAGCCAAGGCATCAAAGGGAGGTGTCGGGAGCACTTTGCCCACCTGGTGAAGAAGTTCCTGCCATATTTCTGCCAGTGCTCCTTCATGATGTCCTCCACGCTCTGCTTGCGGGCGGCCAGGATGGAGAGCCAGGCCAGCACTGCCCACAGCCCGTCCTTCTCTCGGATGTGGTCAGAGCCTGTGGAGCCACAGCACAGACACAATTCCCACTCCTCTCACACCACAGTCCCCACCTTGTCTCCTCTCCCCCATCCCCTGGCACAGCTCACAAGTGGGAAGCATTTCCAGAGCTCTGTCCTTGTTAAAATGGGTCAGGATCTCATCTGCTGCAGCTCCAGCCCAAATAAAATGCTTGGCGTGTTTTAACACACACACACCCCCTCATTGTTCACACATCCTTAACTCTGTTCCCAAGGAAGGAACAGGGAATGCATGGTAAAAAAGGCATCAAATAGAAAACAAAAGACAAATGCAAAGGAACATCTTGGGAAGGAAAACAACAGGAGAAACTCCTCAGCAGCTGTTGTGTCCTGTCTGCCAAGGAGCACCCTGGGATCATCTCCTGGCCCAGCACCAAGGGGAATATCAGCCCTCCTGGGGAACCAAACCCCAACAATCCCCAAATCACCCCGGAATGGGGAGAGGAGCAGCAGGGCAGGGAGCAGCAGCCATGGGGCTGGCAACAGCAGGGCAAGGAGAGGCTCCATCCACCTGCAGAGAGCAGGAGAGCCTCCAGCCTGCTCTCACTGGGGGCTGGAAAAGCCCCTCTGTTGGCTAAAGGAGGATTCACAGAATCCCAGGATGGCTCAGATTGGAAGGGACCACAGTGGGACATCTGGTCCAAGCTCCCTGCTCAGGCAGGGCCATCTCTGGGCCAAGGACTGCATCCAGATTTTTGACTGTCTCCAGTGAGGGAGACTGCACAGCTCTCTGGGCAGTCTGTCCCACACAGTAAGGAAGTTCTTCCTCGTGTTCAGGTGCAATTTCCTGGGCCTCAGTTTGTGCCCTTTGCCTCTCATTGTGGATTCCCCCAAAGCTGGCACTGCAAGGAGAGCAGGAATCAGCCAGAGCCAGCCCAGCCTTGCCCTGGAAGCACAGTGGGATGACACAGCACTGACCCCTTGGGAAACCTGAGAGGTGCTGGACCTTACACAAGCCCCAAATGAAATGGGATCAGATGGCCCAGAACAGCCCCAGCCCACACTCGGTGCCTCTGGCATGCCAGTTTGACCCTGTGCCTCACAGATGCAAAGTTTATTCCTTCCCACTCTGGAAAACCTCCAGACAGGTATTAAAGAAATCCCAGAGCACCCCAGAGCTGCCATGCCAGCCTCTGAAGGAGTGCCAGAGTGGGAATCCTCTGGGAAAGGGCTGGGGGCAGGGCAGGGGCTACGTGGTGCTTTGCACAGATCCCACTGTTGTGGACATGGCCATAAATTATCCCCACAGTCCCTCACAGTGGAGAGAGCAGGGCAGAGGTGATGGAGAGGAATGCTAAATAATCACCAGTCCCATGTGATGTATCAGCTTATTCCTGCAATAAAATACCCAAGGAAGCAAGCAGGAATTCTGTCATGTCACATTTCTCTAATTGCTGCTGGACTCCAGTCCCACTGCCTCACAGTTTGTTTCAATTTTTACTGGGTCTTTTGGCTGCTCCTTCACCTCTCTCCCCTTCACCACTTCCATTCTGTCCAGCTCCAAATAACTCCTCATTAACTTCCTATCAACTAACCCTCCTCACCCCTTTTCATTCCTTTTTCCTTCCTAAGTGCATTTTCCACATGTGCAAACCCCTTTGCATTGTAGGGGAGTCCAACACTCCTGGGCCCTTTCCCAATCTGTTTCCCCAAACTGCTTCAGCTCCCACCACTGGGCTGTGCTGCTGCCTGGCCAAAATCCCAAACCTTTCTCTCAGCCCCTGCTGCCACTGGAATCACTTTGGTTTGGGAGGCAGTCCCAAACTGCTGAGGGATGGAGACAAACTCAGCTTGTTGCTCATACAAAGATGGAAACAGTTTTGGAGAAGTGTTCATTTGAGATCATCTCCCATCAACAGCTCCAGGAATTTGGTTTTATTTATCTCCTGAAGCACCAGTGCCCTCTCATTAGCCAAGGATATAAACTCAGCACATGCTGAAATCGCTCAGGGCAAAACTCCAGAATTGTTCTTTACTCATTATTTACTTCAAGATTTCTCTACAGAGATACCAGGTTCTTTGAAATTCACCTTTCCTTCCAACCCCCAGCCAAATCCCAGTCCCACATATCAGAGTAATATCTGACAGCAAAAATATTGTCCCTGGAGACTGCTCAGCCCCACAGCAACCTGCTCTCCCCCAGAGCTGTGATCCCATTTCCTCAGCCACAGGAAAGCTGGGGTAATCCTTTCCTGTCAAGCTCTGCACTGCAGCTCCTCAAAGTACTTCACTCCAGGTATCTGGGGGTTTAAGGTACCCACACATAAGCTAAAAGGTTTTTCTGGGGTGGTGGAATTAAACCACACAAGGTCTGAGTGAGAAATTCCCTCAGGACCTTGTGCCTTGCATATCCCACCAGAGATCCTTAGAGAACAGGAAAAACATCTCAGGGAGAATTCAGATGAAACTCAGCCTTTGTGCAGGAGTCAGGTGCTGATTCAGGGCCCTGCCTGCAGGGAAGGTCCCATTTCCACAGGCAGGACACAAAACCAAAGGGAGATCTCAGGGAATGCAGAGACCTCCTGGGAATGCAGAAATCCTGCCTGTCCTGAGCACCCTGCTCTGACCTGGAGCAAATCCTGCTCCCCCCAACTCCCCTGCACACCCCCAGTAAATTCCTTGTGATGTTCACTTTGTTTCTCAGTAACTCACTGAGACTGTTCAAAGGCAAGTGTTAATTTAAACTTTATAAATCATACCTTGTTTTCAGAACAGGAAAATGAGGGGCCTATTAAGCTCAGAGATTTAATAGTGACCTGAACCCTTCCCTAATAAAACTCCATGCTCCAAATCGTATTTCTTTCCAGAAAGGAAAACATTGAGAAGGTTTTCCTGGCCACCAAGGGTTGAAAAATACATTTAGCACTGCATTTAATCCCCACAGACTCAGTGACCAGGCTACCAAAGAGGCCCCCAAACTTCCTGCCTGTCTCCACGTGCCTTCCTGGAGAACTGCAGGAGGAGGAGCTCCCCACCTCCCAAAACCTTGAGCATTGTGTTCATTTCCACACTAATTCCTCCAAGCCTTTTTTATATTTTAATATTTTACAAGTATTAACGATTTCAGATAAAAGATAAATCCCAAGCTCTAAAGAACAAACAACTAAGAGAAGGACCACCACCATCGTGGGTGATATTGGGAATGCTGACTTACCAGTCCCAAAGCTTTCCTCTCCACACAGAGACAGTTTGTTTGCATCCATCAGGTTTCCAAAGAACTTCCAGCCTGTTGGAGTCTCATACAAAGCAATTTTTGTAGCCTGGGCCACCCTGCCAAGGTAAGAAGGTCAAGTCACATCCCTGGATTCTCCCAGGAGAAATGGGATCAGCAGCTCTCCTGGGGTGCCACTGAAGGCAGGGAATGGCACTGCCTTGGTACAATCCCTCTATTTCATCCCAGTGTGGTATCTGGGACATGGGTGGGATGTGCATTTACAGAACAGATACAAGCACACAGCTCTTCAAAGCAGTTTTAAGCTGAGATCTCAAAGCATTTCACCAACAAAGTATCACTATCAAATTTAAGGAAAAGAAGGGTGAGGAGAGCCATTTGTTTGGGCTTATCTGTAGGGCAGCCAAGAGCTCAGCCCAGCCCTGCCATTATTAGTGGCTTTATTTATATTTGTGGCTCTTCTTTTTTTTCCTCAGCCTTCACTCAGAGTCAGGATCGAATGCACCAGAGAGATTTTCTTGTTCTGACTCAGTTGTTTATTAATTCTTGTCTATGTTACAGTGAGTTCTGCAGCACTTCCAGCTAACAAGGTAAAAGTGAAAAAATGGAGGTGGAGCCTTGCTAGTTACAAGGTCTTTTAAAGCCTAACTATCCCATTAAAAACATCAATATTATTTATACTTTTGACCCCATGACCAAACACCTCTGACCCACACTGCAGTACTTTCTATCCAACCAAAATCTACTACCTGAAATTATGAAGGAGCAAGAAGGAAGAAGAGCCAATGCCCAAGAACCTCTATCTTGTCCCATACCTATTACTATATTCTATAAATCCCACATTCCAAACCCTCCACCATGTGAAATCACACACTTCTATTCACTGCACACCCGTGATTTTAACTCCATCACTCAAACTTGGAGCCTTCTCCAAAGCCTCAAATCAAAAGCAGTGTTTCCCTTGAGGGTCAGCGTCAGAAAGCACAGAGTGTTCCAAAGCTTTAGGGCTCCAACACTCCACGTTCCCCAGGCAGGGCAGAAGCCCCGAACCCTCGGAGGCTGGAGGGGCTGCGATGGCAGCGCAGGGCCATCCCCTGGCCTGTCCCCTCCCCCGGGGGCGTTACCTGTCCAGGGCCCCGCTGGTGGGCATGCTCCGGGCGAAGCCCCGCACCCCGGTCTGCTGGAAGTACGGGATGCTCAGGATGTTGGCAGCGATCACGGCCACCGAGTCCGAGGGGTTCACAAAGAATCCGTGCTTGCCCAAAATCATGTTACGATCCTGGGACGGGGGAGGGACACAGAACATGTTTTGGGAAGGGTGAGGATTTGACAGGAAACTCTCACAGGTATGTTTGTATAACAGAAAGATCTTTGGATGTAGAATGTGAAGAAGGAATAGAACTGAAAGCAAGTTTTGATATAAAAGAATTGCTGAGCCAGTCTGGCTGGATAACTAGTAAGCGAGTTGTGAAGGGTTTTTATAGCTCAGAGCAAAGGATAAATCCACCTCAAACAAAAGATGTTTTTACCGAGCAAAAAGATTTTCACAAGTAAACAAGAAAGGCAATGTTGCAAGTAGAAAAAAGATCTCAGAATTTTCTACTGCAAGAAAACTTAAAAACAACTTCTAGCTTAAACTGTAACACACTAACCTTCTGTGACTGGAAAATAATAACATGAATATGGTAATGTTGGTAGTTATGATGGGCTATGGGTAATAGTAATAGTATTGATTGGTTGTCATGTATTAGGATGTTCAGCAAAGAAAAATATTTAATGTATTGTAACCAGAACTAGAGATGGTTTCAGACAAACCCACAGCTGAGGTGACAGGCTGGGGGCTGAGCTCTTGTCACCCATGACCCGTGAATTGCTGCATCATTTAGACACAATAAACAGCATTTTAAAGAATAAATAAATTGCTGTATCATTTGGATACATTTAAAGAGCCAGGCTCGAGTCCTGCATCCCTCTTTGGGCTCTCACAAGCACAGGCACAGCTCAGCTCCCAGCCCAGGGCCCAGCCCATAAATCCAACAATTCCCAGAGATTCTCTGGAATAAACACAGAGCTTTGAAGAAGTTACACAGCTGGACCTCCATAGCGTTTTACCTCCCTGCTGATATTTTATTTAAAAGTTATTTAAATATAGTTTGGGCTTATTGACACAGTATCCAATTATTTCTGTGGTGGCAAACTGCAGCCAGTGGTTCATGACTACAGAGGAGAGAGGGAGAGAAAAGGTGCAGTGAGCTGGTTAGAGGGGGAAAAGGGAATTCTGAGCAGTTCCTTTACCCCATCTCCATCAAAGGCAGCTCCAAAGTCGTACTCCCCTGTCTTCATGGTCTGCACCAGGTCAGCAGCATAGGTCAGGTTGGGGTCAGGGTGGTGGCCCCCAAAATCCTCCAGGGGGGTGCAGTTCACAGCTGAATTTGCTGGGGCTCCCAGCTCCTCACACAGGATCTTCTTCACATAAGGGCCCACCACTGTCTCAGCAGAACAGAGAGGGAGGAGATGGCTCAGCCTTGAGGGAGCTGTGCACCAGCCATGGCAGCAGCCACCTCAGGCTGCTCACTTTGGCTCCCTGTAGGTGCTTTGTGGTTTAGGAGCTCACATCAAAGCCCATCCCATCCCTGCAAGTGTCCCAGGCCAAGCTGGGCAGGGCTTGGGGCAAGCTGGGCTAGTGGGAGGTGTGTCCCTGCCCACGGCAGGGCTGGAACTGGATGAACTTTGGGGCCCATTTCAGGATTGCATGAAACATTTCACAGAATCCTAGAATGGTTTGGGTTGGAAGGGACCTCAAAGATGAGCTCATTCCAACCCCCAAAACACAACACTGCACAAAAGAAAATAACACAAGACATTAAAAGTTTGCTGCCAAAAAGAAAAATCCACTATGTTACAAACCAACCCCCAAGCTTGCAATACAAATTCTAGAGAAAATCTTCCTGCCTGAAGTAGGTGACAAATCCCCAAGGACACCTGAGCCCACAGAGCCTTTTCTTACCCCCATGCATGGCATCAATTCGAATCTTGAGCTGGTTCTTCCCTGACAGCAGCTCCTTCAAGGCATTGAAGTCAAAGATATTCCTCAGCATGTTGGCATAGGCTTCCACAGAGTCCACAATTTCCACTGGAAAAGAGGAGGAGACAGGGATCAAGCCTCCCAGGCTGGAATTGGGATCACCAAGTCCTGTTGCTGTGCTCAGAGTCCTCAGAGCAAAGGGTCAGGGCTCAGCACAAAGACCTGGAACATCCCAGAGAATCAGAATAGGAATAATGGGGCTAAATTAGGAATTTAATTACACTGCTAATCAGGTCACAAGTGGACCAACAAAATCCTTAAGGCAAACTCTGTTCCCAGTTAAGGCTCCCTGGACTTTGTTCAAGAGGGCTCAATCCCACTTCAGTTAAATTTAAAAATATGTATATAAAATCAGATATTTAATTTCCACCAAAGTCAATGGGAAGTGTGAACTTAATAGTTCAAAAAGTTGCACCTTTGCAGCCAACATAAAAACAAAATACAGCTTAAAAATCCCACTACAAAGAAATGGGGACTGAGAGAAACACTAGCTTTTATTATCTTTTATTTTATTTCTTTGTTAATTACAAGCACCAGGAGATGGTAAAAAAATACTTGCAGTATTTTTAAAAAGTCTTTTTAAGATTTATTTTCATATTTCAGGGCTGACTGACAAAAGTCACATGTGAAATGTAACAGCTTTTCCACTCACAAGGACAACTTTTATATGTGAAAAAAAAAAATCAGTTGAAAGATTAAACTCTAATTTTTATTTAAGAAAATTCACTTTAACTGCATTTTTTCTGTTTTCACATACATGTTTGCCTTGCAGAAAAAAAATCAGCCTTTGATTTTAGGGAAGTTTGATAGATTAAGATTTTGCTACTGAAGTAGAAACTTCTGTAGGACAAAAAACTAGATAAATCAAAATTAACAAATAAATAAATGCCAGGAGCAATGTCCTCACTGGGATTATGCAACAGATGAGAAGCAGAGGTCAGAATGGCCACAGAAACACCACAATTCCTCACCTTGCCAAGGGGAAGAACATTTATTTACCTGTAAATGGCTTAAATTTGTTCTCCAGGTCAAACTGCTGCTTCCCAATGGTGCCCAAATCCACCTGGAGGTCTGGGCAGATTGCATATTCCTCAATTTTCTTGCTGATCTGGAAAATTTTATCTGTGATGGCTTCAGGAGCAGGACCTGCAAAAATGAAATGGGCAAGGGGAAGATGTTAAAGAATCCATCTGCAAAAAAAAGAGGGAACTTCAGGAATGCAGAAAAAACTTGGCTGGGAGAGAGGAACACCAGGGAATGAGGGGAGCAGAGAATCCACAGCTCAGGGCTCTGATTCCTGGGATATGAACAGGAATTTGGATTCTGGAGTGGACACAAGAAATAAATAACAATAAGAGTGTTGGAACCCTGGTCACTGAGAATTTTAGACTTTCTGTGCTCACAGGCACTGACCCCCAGGAGAACACTGCTTCTGACCTGAGGCCGTGGAGAAAGCTTCCAAAATTGAGTGATAAAACTGAGATTATGGGTGTGTAGTTTAAATAAAAGTGTGTAACATCACATGGGGAAAAAGTTAGAATTTAAGGTTTTAGAATATAGTAATATATAGAAAGCAAGATGGAGGTTTTAGGGTGGAGGTTTGTCCTTCTTCTTCACGGGTTTGGATGTTATTTTGTAATTGGATAGAAAATTCTGCATTGTGGGCCACGGGTGGTTGGCTATTTAAAAGTAAAAAAAAAAAAATTAGATGTCATTTCCTAATTGGATAATTTATCCTTAAAAGGCCTTGTAGAGAGGGAGATACATCTCCATTTTTAGCTTGTTAACTTGAAGTGCTGTAGAACTCACAGCTTGTAATACAGACAAGAATTAATAAACAACTGAGTCTGAACAAGAAATGCACACATGTAATCCCAACCCTGGCAGAAAAAGAAGATAAATTGTGGTTACTGGGCTGAAAAGAGAAAGGACAGCAACACACACGGAGCTCTTTGGGGAAAAAAGGCCAATTTATTGTACAGCCAGCTCGGATTTAAAGTGTGTCAGTGCAGCCAGGACAGGACAGGAGCTCATTGGACACGGCAAAGACACCAGGGGTTAATGTTGGTGATGAATTCCACTCTGTTTGTCACCATGTTGTCACCCTGGGACACTTCCTCCCTAACCGAAGCTGCAGTCAGCTTGTCAGCCTGGCAATGGAGCTGAGAGTCAGGAGAAATCCATTCCTGAGAAGAATTTCCAAGCTGCAATTCCCCAGCTCTGTGAACGTGTGTGCCCACAATAAATCTCGCCCATGAGAACAATAAAACCCCAGCGGACTGGCCTGACCTCCATTGGCGATGTTGAATTTGATGCCGAAGTCGCCGCCGGGCCCGCCGGGGTTGTGGCTGGCGGTGAGGATGATGCCCCCGATGGCTTTGATCTTGCGGATGATGCACGACACGGCCGGCGTGGACAGGATCCCGTTCTGCCCGATCACCAAGCGCCCGATCTGAGAGGGGAGGAGCAGAACAAACTCTGTCAGGGCAAATCCCAAATCCCAGCCCGAGCCCCGAACTCTGCCAGCAAAGCACTGGCACAGCAGATGTGTTGTTAGGGGTGGAAATGAGCCAAGACTCAGACTCGCGTTTAACAGCATGAAAAACGTCCTGATTTATTCTTCTTTACAGCCTTGCCATCCTCACTCTGACTACAGCAAGCTCCTACTGCAGGGTCCAGCTGCAGACTCACTGCTGCCTGTTTCCTGCTGGACTCTGCCTGGAAATATCGGTTTGCAGACTCTGAGACAGCTTTGACCCAGCTCAGCTATGACTGCAGGCTCCAGCTCCATCGGAGCCAGACTGACCTCACAGCAAACCTCTTTCCTTGTTTCATCCTTCTCTGTGTCTCTCTGGATTGTTTCTTCTTCCTCTGAGCTCCTCCCTGAGCAGCCAACCCACCCCTTTTATCACACTTGTCTTTATTAGTCACAACTCATTAAGGGCAAGGCTGTTTCTCTTTGGTAATTAGTACAACTGCAACCTATCAGATTGCCTATAATCCCTTCTTCTACACCTACAAAGCACAGCCCTGTTCCTGCCAAAGCTCCCCATGGTGCATCCAACCCCCTGTGTTGTAGCATTTTCCTCCATCGATGCTGCACATGGATGTACTGCAGGGCTGAGCTCTCCACAGGCATTCCACACCACAAATAAAACAGCATTCCCTCTGGCTGTGGTCTCAAAATTTGCCTTCAAAACGCACAATGGGGCAGAGAGAAGCCAGAAGAACATAAAACTTGAACATCCTGGGAGCAGCTGCAGATTTTTCCTCGCAGCAGGCAGCACACCTCCTTCCCATCAATTCAGGGATGTCCCCGAGACTGGATCCAGAGCAATGTGCTGAGCAATACACCAAGATCAGAATGCAGGCAATAAAGCAGGAGGTGGATAATTCCCTGGAAGAACACACTCCTTCCTACAGCCCCCAAATGAGGTGACAGGATTTAAGAACCACACCAGACTCCTCTGCAGCAGCTGAGGACCAAGAACAGAGTGGGAAAAGAGGAGGGATTTCATTCAAATACACAAGCTGAAGCAGGAATCAAGAGGAGCATTCCCAGGCTGTGGTGGGTGCTGAGCCAAGGGCACGGCATGGCTGTGATTCCTGGCCCCTGGCACTGCCAGGTGCTAAGCCCCAGCCTCGCTGCCCATCAGTTATTGCATGGTCCAGCTGGCACAGCCCAGCTGCTGCCAGAGCTGCACCTCTAGCAAATAACAGCAGAAATGTGGAAAAGCACTTTACAAACCCAAAGTGAGGCCCTGCCTCCAGCTGCTCACACCAGCTCACAGTGGAGCCCTCACTGTGCCCACACACTGATCATTTATTGCACCTCACTGTGTCCACACACTGATCATCTATTGCACCTCACTGTGCCCACACACTGATCATTTATTGCACCTCACGTTTCCCACACACTGATCATTTATTGCACCTCACTGTGCCCACACACTGATCATTTATTGCACCTCACTGTGTCCACACACTGATCATTTATTGCACCTCACTGTGTCCACACACTGATCATCTATTGCACCTCACTGTGCCCACACACTGATCATTTATTGCACCTCACTGTGCCCACACACTGATCATTTATTGCACCTCACTGTGCCCACACACTGATCATTTATTGCACCTCACTGTGTCCACACACTGATCATTTATTGCACCTCACGTTTCCCACACACTGATCTCTCATTTATTGCACCTCACGTTTCATTTGAAGCAGCCCAACCTCCACAGGGCTGGCTTTTCCTCCATTTTCAGACACACCTTGTCCTCTATTCTGGCCTCCAAACCTTGTTCCTTCAGTTTCCCTGAGAATTCACAGGACCTGCAGGAAGCTCCTCTCCAAAACTTCCCCTCCTGCTCCCCAGTTTCCCTCTGAGGGTCACGTTCTGCAGCACCCCTGTGCATCAGTGCCCCAGGAATGCTGCAGAGGGAGGAAAACCGAGGGATTTTCCCTGCCAAAGCAGGCAGCAGCTGCAGGAGAATTGGGTGAACACATCAAATCCCCTGTCCTTGCCCTCCCTGCTGATCTAAACTGCAGCTTTTCCCCACAGCAAGGAAGGAAAGGAAGAACCACTCATCTCCATGTGAGCTGCTCTGTGATTTGGGTCCCCTTTGGCTTCCAGAGGTTTTCAGCTGCCATTCCTCACCCATCCAATGCTGAATCTTTGTGCTAAGCACTGGGGAAGGTTGCTCAGTGTAACAATGTGCTGAACGATTTACACTTAATCCTTTTTGAGTCTGTGGGATTTCTTATGGGGAAAACCTCAGGCTGCAATGTTGGAGAAACACCTTTCATGGAATTCTCCAAACAGACCCACTTTGTGCAGCAAGTTTGGGTTACAGCACTTCAAAACCATCCAGGCAATAATTCCACCCTGGTTTTACTGAAAGCCCCATTAGGATGCACACAGGGACCTCCTGCAGCCCCTCCTCCCCCCAGGAACATTGGGAACAGCTTTTCCAGGCCATGGAAGTTCCACGGTGTCCCCAGCCCACCCTTGCAGCCCTTTCTGTGCAGGAGATGCAGCACAAACCACCACGAGCACAACACTGACAGCCACCAGCCAGACTGAGGAGGAAAATTTTTAAAATCCCTAAATCCCTAAATTTAGGCAGACCTGGGCCCAGTGCTGGAGACAAAAGGCTGAGCTGGTAAAGAAGAGCCTCACCAGCAGATCTGTCCTGGTATCAAGCACCCTAACCCTGGCTCTGTTCACATTTTCCAGCTCTTCTGCTCAGCCCATACACTAATTTCAAAGGAAGACAGGAATTTGCAATGCCTGAAGATTTTTTCCCACCCAATATGGAAAACAGTTTGATTTTAAAAATAAATGAATAAAATTATCTCATCGTATTTTCCCATTCACCATTACACTGTTCTAGCCTGGGTTTTTTGTCAAACAAATTCCTAAAATCCAAGTCCCTTTGCACAAAGTTTGCTCTGCACCAAGAGATCCAGGACAGACAGCAGAGCCTTTTCTTCTTAAAAAGCAGAATTAAACAAAGACAAAAGCCCATTGCTTGAACCACAATCTCCCACAAACACACAAGCCTCTTGCTCTGCTTCCAAAACACAGAATTCCAGCACAAGTGAGCTCCCTATAAAGGCTGTCACTCACTTGCTGACTCTCATATCAATTTTCAAAGGCTCCCTGAGCATTTATCCCACAGCCACAACTTACACCTGGTGAGAAATGCAAAACATGGTTGTTTCTTCTCCTTTGCCACTCTACTCCATTTCTGAACAGTATCAGGGGTTTCTATTCTCATGGAAAGTGAAAAATCCACAGGTGCCAACAGCTTGGGGCATGTCAAAGCACAAAACAAGAACACACAAACCCCAGCAGAATTTATTTTCCTCTCTCCATGTGTATTCTCTGCCCAACTGCAACACTTAGAGTGAAAAAGCATTAATTTCTGTACTCCCCACCTGATCTGCCCTAAAAACATCACTATTAGCAGTTGAATAAAGCCTTTGGGGAAATTAAATCTCCCAGTGCCTAATTTCTGATGGATTTCTGCATTTCTCAGCCACACCCCACAGGAATTCAGCCCTTTAACATTTACCAACCCCGTTGGCAGCAGCCATTTGGACAATCACTTCCACTGCAGACTTATTGAGGTACCTCCCATCACCTCCAACCACCAGAGAGGCTCCTTGGCGATCTCTTAGGTCTATGGAAAAGAATATACTCTGGATAAAATTCTGCAAATAGTTCAGCTTGGATTCAAAGTCCAAGGTCTTCCTCCGTAAGCCGCTGGTTCCGGGTCTCTGGTCGCTGTAAGGAGCTGTTGGCACCGTCAGCACAGGGAGGGCAGCGTCTTCCATGTCCTTTTTTCACACGGATGCATTTAAAAAAAAAGTCAAATATGCCAAAAATTAACCCCCAGCCTTGCCACAGCAATGGCCCACCTATGAGCCAGGAGTTTAGGGGAGCTGCTGGACACCCAAAAATAGCTCCTCGCACCTTCTGTAACTGAAGCCGTGTCCTCGCACTTGCGGTGGGGGATCAATGTCAGGGAGAAGGCACAATTCCCTCACTGCGAGCCTGGCAAAGGATTCCTGTCTTCTCTGTCACCTCCTGGTTGTCACAGGCACTGCTCCCAGCCATCCCATGGAGCCCAGCAGGGTCAATCCGTGTGGATCCCCCCTGGGCAGGGAGGTGGGAGCAGCCCAGCCCCGCTGGGATGTGCTGCTCCCACGTTTGCCCAGATCTGCAGGGCAATGCCAGGCCCGGCCTCACACTGGGGTTCTGGAGGCAAACTTCCAGCAGGATCCTGCTGCAGCTATTTTGCAAAGTCTGGTGAGTTAAAGGTCACTCTTAAAATGGAAGGGAACAGATCTGTTACCTCCCGTTTGCTCATGAGACTCCTGCCCTGACAACCTGACTGCTCACAGCTCCCTCAAACACAGGGAGAATTTCAGCAGGAACAGCTGGTCAGCCTTTGGCTGGAAAACCTCATCAGCCTCAACTGAACACCCCCAGCAAGTCTCACCCTGATTAAAACCACAAAAAATTATCAAATGCTTGGGAAAAGTGCATCTAAACACAAACAGAAGAGACTCAGGTTGCAAGAAACTGCTGGGAAGCCTCATCTTCCCAAGCATGGGGAAGGTAAATGAAAGAAGGGAAGGTTGTGGACTCTCCATCCCTGGAAGTGTCCAAGGCCAGGTTGGACAGGGCTTGGAGCAAGCTGGGATAGTGGGAGGTGTCCCTGCCCATGGGAATAGGATGGGCTTTAGGGTCACTTTTCAGCCAAACCATTCCATGGTTCTAAAATTTCCTCCAAGCCTCTTTAATAAAACTCAGAGTCCTCTGCCTGAGCTGCTGGAAACGATTTCTAGATATTACTGGAGCAGTTAAAGAACAGATACTTGGTAATGATTCTGTTTGTCCCACTATTAAAAGCAGGAAAAAGGAGGTGTGTACACACAGCTGAATTGTGACAGCTCTGAAGGTGCTCGGGGACTCTTTCCTGTGGTGCTGATTCTGTCATTGCTCCAAGAATTGATATATTTTCTTCCAAAGGACATCACAGAACCATAAAGGTTGGAAAAGCCCTCTGGGATAATCCAGATAAACCCCCAACCTTACCAAGGCCACCACTGACCATGTCCCCAAGATCCTGATTCATCCATCAGCACATTAAAATGGAGTTGGATAATTTGTGTGAACCAACACAACTTTTATCCCAGCAGTGAGACTGCCTGGCATACACAGCAAAACTGGTTTGTGTTTTATCCACCCACACTATTCCAGCATCTTGCAGCTCTCTTTATTCCCATGCAAAGGCCCAGGTTTCCCTCTAGCGGCACAGAACTCAACATCCAACTCCCAAAATTACACCTGGCAGGAAAAGGCCTCTTTCCCTTGTTGCTGCCCTGGGAAATGCCATGGCATTAAGTGACAGCAGGAGGGCACAGGACAGCCACCAGCTCCTGTGACTGCACACTTGGATTTACTGGCAGGGAAAAGCCTATGGAGGCTTGGAATTTGTGTGTCATTTCAGTGCATGTGGAGTAGACAGAGGAATCAAACGAAATTAAGCAGGGGAGGAGAGTCATTCATGCAATGTTTATGTGCATAAAGTGAAGCACATTCTATTAAATGAAATATAAAATAAAGGATAAAAGGCTCAGGCACAAGGACAGCCACACCAACCCCACTCTTGGGGTGCTCACCTGCTCCCAGAGTTTTCCTGTAACATCTGCACCACAGTTTGGGACAAACTAACCCACCAGTAACTGGCCAGCCAGGACTGCTCAGGGGCTGGGGATCACACGGCTGCCAGAGGATTCAGAGGGGCAAAATGTCACCAAAGGTGGGTGCTGAGCACCTTTGCACTGGGGCAGGGACTGGGGAAAGGTCATCTGTGATTTGGGAGGCTTTGCTGGGTGGCTGATCATTCCAAGTCACTCAGGCCATTGCTCCCTCCCCACAGCTGGATCAATGACACCCAGGTCTCCTCCTGGAAGTTGGTCTAACTTGTTCTTGGGATCTTTTTCTGCCAGTGCAAAATTAACCTTGCAGCTGGAAGTGCTTCCCTACAATCTGCTGCATATCTCCCTTGCTGGCACAGCAAACAAAGGGATCATAATCCTCCTCCTGGCAACTCCTCACTACAAAAATCCTTTGGCATTAGGCTCTGAGTGCCCTCTCTGCTACAGCAAACAGCCCCAATGCCCTGAGCTTTTCCTTGTGGTCCTGTTTCCTGGATCTCCAATCCCCCATGGCAGGTGGAGGCTGGTGAGGGAATCTCCCTCTCTCAACAGCCAACCTGGAACAAACAGGGATATTTCCTAAGCCAGGTCTCCTTTTACTGTCCTGCACTTCACACACAGAAGAACAGTTAAAATTATTAACTAGCTTTTGACTTTAATGATAGAAAGACAAACCAGACTGTTCTGAGAGGGCTTAAATTCATAGAACAGCTCCTTTCTTGGCTTAACTCCATGGTACCTCCCCATCCCCTCTCCCTGAGAGAGTTGTGCCATCTTTTTTGGGAGATGGAGCCTTCTTCACCTGGAGTCTTCCTCAAGCCTGGGACCAGGGTAGGGTTAGAGCCAGACTCTCCCAGCTCCTCCCTCTGACACAGACCCAGCCTTTCCCCAAGCTACAGTTTTATATTTAGGCATTCAGGCAAGAAAAATAATTGTGGGGGGAACCCACCATGGAAAGGCCAAAGTGAACAATAATTCCCTGTTCCTGCTACACCCTTGGGTCAGGCTTCTCCAAGGTCCAGGGTGCCCTCTCCTCCTCTTTTCCTTTCATTCCCATTCCTCTCCCAGGTCTTGTCCCCATGCAGAGGGCAGATAAAGCCAATGTCCCCTCTATGGGGCCGTGTTTAGCTGCCAGCTTCCTCTTCCAGCTTTGCAGGAAGTTTTGACAGCAAGCAGCTGGTGACAGGCACCTCCTTCTGCTCCTTTCCTGTGTTCAGTCAAGAGGACACTCAGCCTGAAATCCCGGGCAACAAATGGAATAAAACCACTTTAACAGTTCATCTGTGACTGTCCTTTAAGACAGAATCCCATTCCCTTAAATCCTGCCCTGGGAAAGCTCCAGTGCTGGTGCTGTCCCTGCACATCGGCCATGAGAGGGTGCCAAGAGCCCTGGAAAACCTCGCTGAGCAGCTGCCAAAATCTGGCACTTTCTGCCGAGGATGACTCTGGTGCACTGCTGGGACTGGCATTTGGTAATTCCAGGAAAAATGGAGCCCGAGGAAAATAAATAGACTGCAAGTGTGTTGTTGGTCATACAAGGAGTGCTGCTGCCACTGCAAAACGCTTTGTTTCTATTAAGAATTAATTAAAAATCTGAGTTTGGAAGTTGCTGTAGAGGGAAAAAAAGGTATTTGGCACAATCTCAACAGCACAAATGCACTCACATATGAATCACTCCAGAATGAAGAGACTGTTCTGCTCCTACCACAGCTGAAAAGTTGGATGGCAGAGACAGGGGCTGGCAGGGCTGGGGACGAATCCCCAGCTCCAGGTTTGTCCCACTGGCAGGGGCTGATCCTTCCCTTCCAGGGATGCACACACCAGCCACCAGGATTGTGAAACTTTCTGATCAATGGTCAGCCCCTCAAAGCAGGACCAAATCTGCATTTTATCTCTGTTCTCCTGCCCCTGCACCGGGAAAAAAGGGGAGGGATTCCAGCAGGATTTCATCAATGCTCCAGGATTTCTGACCCCAGCCTGCTGAGACAGAGCCCTGAGCCCTGAGTGCTCTTGGAAATCTGCACCTGAACCCAAAAAACACCTTCCACCATCCCAGGTGCTTCCAAGCTCTGTCCACCCTGGCCTTGGACATTTCCAGGGATCCAGGGGCAGCCACAGCTCCCCTGGAAAACCTGTGCCAGGGCCCCAGCACCCTCACAGGGAGGAATTTCTTCCCTACAGAATGACCTCAGCCATTCCTGCTGGAATCTCCCACCCCCAGACCAGATCCTGTCTGAGGTCTGGTGCCACAGATCAGGACTTGTGCTCCTGGTGAGGCTTTATTTCTTGATTTTCACTTACAACAAACTTATTTTAAAAGCGAGAAATTATGTTTTTCTGGATAACTGGGTGATCCTGCCAACTGTGTTTGCCCTCTACACCACATCTGCTGTTTATTTTGTAACTCTGCAACTTGTACTATGTACTATAAGTGTACATGTTACACTTTTATTACTTCAGAATTCTTTGAACTTACTGATATCTAAGCTCTGTTTATTTCTAAAAATACATTTCAGCTCCTCATCTGAAGCATTAATCAATATTTTGGCCAGCTCAGGATGCATTTCTCAATCCTGGTGAGCCCAAATTTGGATTAACACCTGGATAGCAGCTCTCCAGCCCAAACTATCTCAAATTTTGCCCTGACAAAGTGGAGACATTTCTGCCCTGCCAGCCCAGCCCAGCTGAGGTGTGTGCTCATGCCCAGTCATTGTCCCAGGAGATTACAGCTAAATCCCTGCTAGGATGAATTTCAACTCTGCCTGCTGGATTTGCAGAGATTAACTGCAAAGCACCTTAGCTCTTGCTCTGAGCTGGAGTTGCATGAGTGCAGAGTTTAAAATTCCAAAGGGCCACTGAAACTGGACAACCTGACCATTTAATCACCTTCCACTGCAAACTGACATAAGCCAATTAACTTTACAGGCAAAAGGAGTCTAAGCTGGTGTAAAAAGAGGCTGTGAGAACTGCTGTCTTCTAAAATCCACATCACCTGCAGCCAGGAAATATCTACAAGTGGTATTTATTTCCTCACTTTAGATATCACATCTCAATTTCCCTTCTGCCTCTGAGAAAAACGGTAACACAACAAAGTCAGAAATTGAGGGTTTTTTCCTACAGGCCTGGAGGATCCACCATCACCATATCTAACCCTGGTATACAGGGGTTGCTTTTTGGGAGAACTTTCTTTATGAGCACTTTATTTTGATGATTTTAATCCAGGAGCTTTTAGTCAAAGGGAAGACCCCAGTGGGAACTGGTCTGGGAGCTGTGGAATAACAGCACAAAGAAAAAGGGAGCTACCAAAAGAGAGAAAGAAGTGACAAATAAATGCAACAGGTTTGAACACTTGGTTTCCCTGTGTAACTGAGGGGGGAGAAAAGTTAAAGCAGCCAAGGCAGGAACCCGAACTTCCTGGGGGAGAGGGCAGAATTTCTAATAAAATCCCTGTTTGTCCTGCAGCTATAAAACAAAAGCAGGCTCTATTTAACATGCAAGGCACAGCCTGGCACTCAAAGCACCTTCCAGCAACGTGCCTGAGTGTGGCAACTTTGCAGCACTTGGAGAAGTGTTCAGTTAGGAAGGAACCAAGGGCACAGTGAATTTGGGGAACAGAAGTGACAGTGTCACTGAATCAGCCTGGTGCTGCTTCTATGACCATACCTAATTTACAGTTTCTGTCATTTTCGACATAAAAGTATTGCACAGCCACAATTCTGTTGCTCCAACAGGACCTGTGAAGATCTGATTTGTGGAATTAGAGTCAGACTCTATTAAGGAAAGCTGGCACACAGACCAGAACTAAGCTGGTAGGTTACACTGGATGCCAGCTGGGAATGGCAAACAATCCTAATTTCAGTTTACTTACAGAAATGCAAACTTTAAAATAAGATAAACAACCCTTAATCTCATAACTACAAACTGAGCAGTTGCTACTTAAAAATAAATACTTAGTTGCATATTAACTATTCCAGGTGGAGACAAAATTCAAGCTAATTTTAGTATCCTTTCCTTCTATGCTGTAAAACTAAAGATCATTGGTTGTGGTCCTCAGGTCTGAGCACCATTCAACCAGATCTCACCACCACATGATTTCAAAGCATTCATCCACCATCTCTCGATCCTCAGGACTAGAAATGCATTTTTTTCCAGCAGTTTTCTTAGAATCACTCAGCTTTTCTCAGCATGGGGCCACTGAGTTTTG
Source organism: Acridotheres tristis (assembly GCA_037013685.1). NCBI lineage: Eukaryota > Metazoa > Chordata > Aves > Passeriformes > Sturnidae > Acridotheres > Acridotheres tristis. The sequence continues at coordinate 2,975,837 of CM072895.1, forward strand.
TCCCCAGACCTGGCTGCTGGAATCAGGAGATGTTTGAGTCCCAGCACTTGCACAAACCCACAGCTGCAGGAACAAGTTTCCATGTGCTGGTCCCTGTTCTGCAGGGCACTTTTTTACCATGAATGAAGCTGTCCATCCTTCTCTTTGAAGGGCAGGGAACTTCCAGTCACTTCATATTTACTATGAAGAAAGAGGATTTTAAGAGACTCAACTACACTGTGGTAACCACCAGGGAACTGATGTTTGCAATTACCCAACAAACCAAGCACTCCATAACAAGGCAAAAACATAATTTTTTTTTTTTTTTTTTTAACCAGTGCTTTGCATTTGCTAAAGCCATCTTCTGGTTTTAGTCACTTCATTTCTTGAGACCAGCTGGTTTTGCTACTCTTGAGTTTGGCAATGTAGTTCCTGCACTTATTTAGGCCAGAGCTGCTAAAATGTAGCACATATTTGTAATGAAGTTTCCAGTGGCTCTGCCCTCTGTAGCTCACCCCGCTGTAGCTCTGGTTACTTATGCAGGCTTTACCTGCTGCTCATTTATTAACCCACACATTCTTCCACACATTTCCTTCCTCCACCTCCTGTTTTCCCTGCCTTATCCGAACATTTTCTGATTTTACAGCCAATTCTGTGCCAGCATTTGGAATTCAGGTGGACAAAATGCTCCAAGGCAAATTCCTGCCGGCAAGGGCAGCCCTTGGGACCCGCAGCTGCAGCTCTGGCAGAGAGCTCAGCCCTGCACGTACGTGAGTGACTGCACGATCCAGGGGAGGATCCCAGACATTCCCGGCCCTCCACGCTTCCCAAAACACCTCATCAGACCCCAGCACGGCTCTACCCCAGGCCTCTGCTGCTGGGATGGAGCTGAAGTGTGAATGATGGAGAAGTCGGTGCCTGGAATGCTGCCACATCACATCAAGCCCCGGGTGCACATCCAAAAACCTGTACAAACTCACATTTCATCCTAGGGAACGAGTTTCCCACTCTGTTTATTGACAGTGATCCACAGGGATCCTGTCTGTGTGTGCACTCAGGCAGGAATGCTGCATATTCCGACTCCAACCCCTGCCCAGAACAAATAAATAAACAAACCAGTGCCTGCTGCTTCTCCATCAGGGAAGGCTGCTCTGTTCATCACTTCCAGAGGTGCACACAGCATCCAGGGATGCTGGGCTATGGAATCAAAGTTGAGCAGCTGCCACACATCACAAAAGACAAATTGCAACATGGCTTTAAGAGAATCCAAACCGGCTTTTTGCTTCTTTATGCCCTAAAAGGGCAGCAATCCCAAATTATTATTTTTTTTTCCTAAGAAGTCAGATATTTACAGGCAATGAGGCACCTGGGCATTTGAAATGAGGTTAAGCAGCACCCTCAGCCCCTCTCTCCTTTGTAACGAGGAAGAATGTTCGCTGCTGCTGAGAAGGGGATAATTTTCATTTGGAAAAGAGTAAATGTAGGGGAAATCCTCCCTTTGCAAACTGGGCTTCAGCACATCACATTCCCTGCCGGGGTTCCCTTGGGCCACCGAGTGACAGGAGCAGGACGAACGCACGGAGGAGTCCCCCGGCAGTGAGATGGATTCCAGCGCTGTGGAAGGGAACGCTGCTCCCTCCCAACACCTCCCCGCCTGCACGCCGTGCCGCTGGTTTGTGCTTTGGCTGGAAAACCCAATAGCCAGAAGGAAGAAAAATCAGAGCAAAGTCGCGTTTGCTTCCATACCTCCGCCCTGGCCAATGTCCACTCGCTGCCGCAGGCAGGGAGAGGCTGCCGGGGCGGTTTTGCTGCCTGGACAGCGAGCTGTCCCACGCCAGCCCCGCCAGCTCATGTGTCACTCCCCGCGTTATTTCCACGCCGCGGACACGCCGAGTGCCAGCGATTTCCGCCGGAGCTGCGCGGCCGCGCTGCGGGCAGGAGGGCGGGGAGCGCATCCCGGAGCCCCGGAGCGCATCCCGGAGCCCCCGGAGCGCATCCTGGAGCCTCCAGAGTGCATCCCAGAGCGCATCCCGAAGCCCCGTAGCGCAACCCGGAGCCTCCGGAATGCATCCTAGAACGTACCCCAGAGCCCCCAGAGCGCATCCCGGAGCTCCGGAGCGCATCCCGGAGCGCATCCTGGAGCCTCCGCAGCCCGCAGAGCGCATCCCAGAGCCCATCCCGGAACCCCAGAGCACATCCCGGAGCCCCAGAGCGCATCTAGGAGCCCATCTCGGAGCCCCCGCAGCCCATCCCGGTTCGTACCCCGTTAGCGGCGGCGATGCGGACGATGAGCTGGATGGCGTCTCTCATGTAGAAGCGGCCGTCGCCTCCCACCACGAGCGTGGCGTCCTGGCGCTCGGCGGGCGGCACGGTGGCCAGAATGCTCTGGATGAAGTTCTCGGTGTAGTTGGCATTGCTCTGGAACACCGTCACCCGTTTGCGCAGCCCGCTGGTGCCCGGCTTCTGGTCGCCGTAGGGCTTGGTCTGCACGGTCACGATCCGCACCATGGCCGGCGCCGGGAGAGTTCCGGGAGCCGGGGGGGACCGAGGCCGGCCCGGCCCCGCCGCCGCCACCGCCCCGCGACCGCCCCTTAAAGGCACCGGCCGCGCTCCCTGCCGGGCACGAACCAGCCCAGAGGCGACAGCACCCGTGTGCTCTCCTCTCCTGTCCTGTCCTGTCCTGTCCTGTCCTGTCCTGTCCTGTCCTGTCCTGTCCTGTCCTGTCCGCTTCTCTCCTCTCCTCTCCTCCCGATGCTGCCCTGCCGCAGCCCCGAGCATCTCCGTGTCCTGGTGCTCTGCTCGATCCTAGTCAGTGTCATGAAATCATGGCATGGTTTACGTTTAGGAAAGAGATTTTCAACTCGAACCGCTCTCCTTCAGTGCCAAGGTTACCATTTAACCCAAGTACCACATCCACACGGATTTGAAATCCGTGCAGGGATGGGGACTCCACCACTGCCCTGGGCAGCTGTGCCAGGACTGAACACTTCCCATCGAGTGAAAAATTTTCATCAAGAAATTTTCTCTGAGATCCAATCTAAACCTTCTCTGGCTTGAAGTCCTTTTTCCTCACCCCGGCCCTGTTCTCTGGGAGCAGAGCCCGACTCCCCCGGCTGTCCCCTCCTGTCAGGGAGTTGTGCAGAGCCACAAGGTGCCCCCTGAGCCTCCTTTTCTCCAGGTGAGCCCCCCCCGAGCTGGACCAGGTGCTCCAGACCCTGCCTGTCCCTGTTGTCACCAGCAGGATGTCCCCAAAGGCCTTCCAGACAGGCCCTGGCCTCAAGTGACCACCCCAGAGAAGCAGGAGTCCCTCAGAAGCAGGGACAGGTAAGGTCAGCATTAGCAAAGCCCTGAAAAAGCTGAATTTTGTTATAGCTCTAGTTCTCAAAAGAAAGGTAACATCCCAGAAATTGAAATTACCTGTTACAGCTAATTTCTGTTAAATGTCTCCCCTCAAAGAAAATAAGCTGCTACATGTGTTCAACCTTAAAAAGAAAAGCTGGGATTTTTCTGTCTTGGTGGAACCTGGAAAAAGACTCTGGAGATACAACCAAGATCTCTAATCTCACCTCCTTCAGGGCAGGGAAGGTAGAAGCTGCCATGGAGAGTTTGCCTATGTCCCCACTTAAAAAACTGGGTAATTAAACCTTTTCTAGCAGCAGGAGGATCAGAAAATAAATGAGGTTTCCTGTGTGGTGCTGTGCCATGTTTTTTACCTGCAGCAAACCCAACTCTTTCCACATGCAGTGATTTCTCAGCTAAGCCCTTCTCTCAGCTTTAACCCTAAAATGCAGAGAGAGTTGCATATGAATTCCTGCCCCATCTAAAAAGGCTGATTTTACAAACAAAAGAAATGTAAATAATGCTCACTTTGTAGTATCTATTCCAAACAGTGTCTCATTATTTCCCAACTCCTTTTTAGACAAGGAGCTGGGAATTTCTGCTTTACCCACACCTTGCCTGAGGCAGCATTTCCAGAGCTCAGTCAGAGCTAAAAATCACCAAATATTTTTGGGGCCTCAACTTCTTTTAGACAGTTCTGAAAATGGAAACTGTGGTACTTGCTAAGAAAAAAAACATGGAAAACTCAAAGTTTACCAGGAATCCTGCCTGAGTGTGTAAATCAGAGCCCAGCTCTCATTTTGTCACTGACATTTACTTGCCCAGTGTAAGATTACAGCAGAGTAACAGCAGAGAGCAGGAGCTGGGGCCGATAAAAATAACTTTGTAACATTACTTGCTGCCCTCACCTATGAGGTCACACACATTAAATGGCTATTTTAAACTCACTTTTTAAGTATCCAGTGGCCAGGGTCATAATTTTTTTCCACATTAACAGATATTTAGAGGAACCAGAAAAATATAATAAGCTGAATGTTTTTAGTACGTCAAAGCTGAATTTCATTGTTGTTGCAGTCTGAACTTGGCACACTTCAGTCTTCTTATTTCAGCTGCCCTGGGAATAATGAATTGCTGTTAACAGTCAAGAGCCCAAGACAAACCTTCATTTTTCTCAAATGATGTTATTTCCTAATTGCATATAAAAGACAGACTTTATTTTATACAACAGATTATAAAATCAGGCAGAAATTACAGACCAAGAGTAAGATGAGGATTATGAGCAAGTGACCCAAAGAAAGGGAAAGAAACAAATCCTTTATCAAATGACAAAATAAAATAAGCCTCACCCCTTTATATTTCTCACATCAGAACCACAGGAACGTTTAATTAGGAACCCATTCAATAAAGTTTTCCTCAGTGAAGCAGTTCCAGCCTGTGATGGAACTACAATCCATGGTATAGAAAATAAGAGCATATTTAGGGAAACAACCCTTTCCAAAGCACCAATCTTTATTGTGCCTCAGTGTTTTCATGCCCAAATCACCAAGAAATATAAATGTAGGCAAACTTTTTGAGAAAGACAAGACTATAAATAGTCTAAAAGCTGCCCAAAGCTAATCCTGGGTGAGTCTGGCTGCTCCCAGCCCTGGCACTGGCAGGTTTAACATACAAGGGAGTGCACACAGCTGTAAATCCACTCTTCCTGCTCATTCAGGGCCATCACATGCTGAGAGACCTGGCACAAGAGAAAGCAGAGGTGAAAAAGAGTTCTCTTCATTGGAGAGCTGCTACCCAATGTGCTGTGTAAGCAAACTGTTCAGTACTTGTGTCATTAAATGATGAATATTCATCATCTATACTGACAGATATTCAAAAATTCCTCTTTAATTTAACAGCAAAATATCCATAAAGACTGAGCCTACAGTTTATATTGAATGAAGCCTAAATTCAAATTAAAAAGCACCTTACAGGATGAGGCAATGGATATCTAAAGTGTCAGCAGCAATTTAAATAGGCCCCAGCCCTGCCTGTGTCATGGGACTGCTCTGTTTACAACAGGCTTGAATGAATCCACCCTGGAAAGCTGGGAAATATAAAATAGTTGGATGCCTCTGCTTTTGAACAAAAAGGGTGTACTTTTAGAAAAATTAAAATGGGGGTTATTCATAAATAAATGAAAAAAAACCCCATCATTTGCATTTTGTAATGTATTTTCCATCACATTCCATCCCTCAGAACCCTCATTTGGAAATTGTGACTAAAACCTGCCCAGCCCTGCAGCAGGGCTCAGCAATCAAATTGTCTCATGGTTAACATGATCCCTAAATCAGATTTAACAAAAGTTAACCACCAGCAAATCACAGTGTGCACAAAGACTTCAATACATTTATTTCCCTTTCTGATCAGTGCATGCTTGGTCTGTTCTCACAGGTATCAATAAGTGAGATTAAAAACTGCTAAGTGAAAAAAAATTAAATATAGCCTTAGAAAAAGAGTATTAAATATATTAGTGAATGGTGCAGGTATAGAATGGACAAGTGAAACAGGCTCATGTATGAAAAACTGGATTATGGATTTTTACAGCAACCTGCACAGAAAAACAGGGATGCATCAAGTACATGATCAGCTTTGAAATATCAAAAAGTTCATCTGATCTGTTCTGATCAGAAGATGCCACTGCCCACATGGCTCATTACCATGAGAAAAGCCCTACAAAAAAGAAAAGATAAAGCTGTCACCTGATTTTTCTCTGAAGTTGGCTAAGCAATAAAAAATCCTTACCATCGTGGATTTTGGAGCCACTTCCACAGCAAAAACCATCAGTCCTCTGTTGTTCAGGCAGTTCTTACTCTGCTCATTGTTGACATGAATTATCACTTTGTTTTCAGACTGCAGGTGAAGAAACATGAAGGAACCATTAAGATTTTACTGGATAAATGTCTGTTCCTGGGGTAACAAGTGCAAACTCCTTGGACTTCCTGTGACCTTGCTGTTTTAGGGATGGAAATGTTTTATGGATACTCTGAAGAGTAACAGATATTATTTGAAGAGTAACAGATACACTTTGAGGAGGAACAGTTTCAAATGTACCTTAGCATCACAGCCATGGTCAAAAGAAATTTAATTTGGTTTTTTTTTAAATTAGGCTTAGAATTGAACGACAGTATTTTTTGTTTAGACTTAAATATTTCTTCATTTTTATTTATATTACACTAAGTTTTACAGTACTTTTAGCTAACAAGCTAAAAATAAAGATGTATTTCTTTCTTTACAAAGTTTTTAAAATAGTTTAATTTAGAACAAACACTTAAATTATTTTTAAACTCGATAACTAATAACTTGTAACTTGCAATGCAGATTTTTTTATTTAATTACAAAATATCACCTAAATTCACAAAGAAAAAAGTAAAGAAAAAGGATAAAACCTCCACCCTAAAATCTTCATATTGTTATATTCTAAAACTTTAAATTTTAAGTTTTCCACTATGTAATATTACACACTTCTATTCAAACTCCATATTTATAATTTTAGTTTTATTACTTAATTTTGGAATTACAACTTCAAGTCAAACAAAGTGTTCTCTTGAAGATTAGTGTTTGTTAGGACAGAAAGTTTAAAATTCTCATTTTCCAGGGTTCCAACATTGGCTTTGTTGTATTTTCACAGCTTGTCCAGATCCCCCCATGGAGCTTCCCCAGCATTCCCACCCAGCTTGGTGAGATCTACAAAAAACCAAACCCAAGAGGCATGAACAGAGTGGGCAGAGATTTGGAGCAGAGAACCTCCAGTTGTCTCAGTGCAGCCCTGCTCTCCTCCTCTGACATATTCCCAAATATATAAATAACTCTGCAATATCCACCCTAAAGGGCGAAGTGCAAAGCCAAATCCAGATTTCCAGGAGCCTCAGCATCCAGTCCTAATTTAGTTCCCCAAATCCCCCCCTCCTTGTGCATGGCTGGGCATTTAAAAATACATTTCTTGCTGTGATCTTTTAAGATTGAAAGCATCTGAAGTTCAACATCTTACTGTGCTGTGTTTATTTACTCACAGTTCCTGGTATAAAGGAAACTGAGAACATTCATTGTGATCTGTGGAAAAAGGTTTAAAATCTCACCAACCATTTGTACTTGGATTTGCAACTTTCAGCTTGAATTACTAATAAAGCACAGCTGGAAGAATGATCAGGTAAAAATTCACCCTTAACAAACTCCTAAAATTCACTGCTCTTTGACTTCCTAATGGACACTGAAAATATTCTGTAGTGTAAATGCTCTTGCTCCAATTGCATTTCCTGCTGTTACTGTTTGTTTCCTCATATGATGATGACATGGTGTCAAAATATTGAAAAGCTGGGATGTGAACACAAAAATATTCAGTTTCTATATTGTAGTTAGAGCTGCTTGCCTCATTCTAACAATCTGCCCCTCCAAGAACACTGACCCAGGCTCTTCTGAAGTCACAAGCAGCACATCAGGCAGTGATTTTTTTAATGGAACAGACATCAAAATCTGCTTTTAGGAAAAGCAATTCTCCAATATGACCCAAGGAAGGAGGAGGAACAACACCAGTCATTAACACCAAGTACAATATGGCAGTTTCAGGCCTTACCTTATTTTCAATCACAGAGGTGACTCTGCAGCCTGAGCTGTAGGTGTGGATGAAGATGTTGTCAGAGCCATCCAGCACTTTGTGCTCTCCTTTATTCAGCACAGACCTGCAGACTGCCCTGCTGAGCTGGGAGCCCCCTGCCTCCAGAGAAATGGCTTTAATCCTGGGTTTGCACCTCTCTGCACAAATGTCAATGACAAAGGGGCAGGCCTGCAGTGAAAAAATGAGTTTTAGCATCACTCCAGTTGTAGTTTTCCCCCCCTCAGATTTTCACCCACAGCTCCTAAGTATTTTCATATTTGAACTAGAATGACCCAGACATAAACATTTCCCAGAATATTAAATATTGTGAACTGTGGCAATCTTTTATACCAAATGAAAGCCCAGGACAACTGGCCTTTTTCATGCTATTCCCAGCACAGCTGACATAGTTCAACACAGCAAACCCTTCCTTGGACAGCAAAATGTGCAAGAATTCAGATGAAATTTGAATTTATTCTAGGGTCTGAAATAAACCTTTCACACTGTGGCTGTTTGTGCCACTCCACACAGATTTAACACCTCTGCAAGGTTGCACTGAGCACTCTGGGAGTATCTTGGCTACATTTTACTCCTGGTGTAACAACCAGGGGTTTGTATTTTCTTCGACTCAGTCACAGCACCTCAATTCTTCTCTAAAGGCTGTGGGAATCCACCAGGATTTCTCAAGTTCTGTCTCAGTCTTCCCAAAACATCCATCTTAAATTATTTGAAATCCAAGAATTAAAAGAGTTAAGTGAGAGACACGAGTTAACAGCTGGAGATTTTTAATTAATTACTGAAGCATTGGAGAGCTGTGCTGTCCTTTGGAAAGCAAAGGCTGGAGCCAGAACCCACAGCTGGAACAAGGCACAAAAACCTTCCTGAAATTCCTAACTGGAGAGAAAAAAAAAAAAAAAAAAAAAACCAAAACCTCCCCAAAATGCTCTTCCTTGGAGGAGGGCTCTCTCTTGTGGCTGAAATGCAGAAAAACAGCCCTGCACAAATCAGAGGAAAAGGAGCTCCTTAAATCCCTCAGCACCATCCCAAAATTTTCACTGGTATATCTCATACTGACTATTTTCAGGTCTTATTCAATATATATTTTATATACTGACTACATTGACCTGTTGAACAAAGTTAAATCATATTATCAGACTGTTATCCTAAAAATCTGCTTCTCCTGGGAATTAAATGATTTAATTCTCTGTATATTTAATGCTCTAATTTTTCAACATTTCTTCTCTTCATAAAAGAGATTCTCTTTTTTATAAAGAATTATTAACATCAGAAATATGTAATATGTATTTCAGAATATAAAAATAAATAATTTTTAAAATCTGTAAGTGCACAGAAACACGAGAGAAATAATACCTGGTCCTGCAAAGCAAACAACGTGTGACCCAAACCCAAACATTTTAATGAAGTATTAAAATTTTACATTGTTGTGAAAGGCAACAATAACAGAAATAGTTATGTCTGGAAACTAGGAATTCTGAATGATGTGGGAAAAAATTATTTTTATCCACTTCTATTGTGATTTGGGCCACAAAATTGACTTTTTAAAGGAGAAAAAGTCCTGTTTTTTCTAAATTTGCTGACAGGTCACAGTTTACCATCTTTATCTTCCTATCACTCCCCACCAACAGAGTGATATTTTAACAGATACAATCCAAAATTCCTTCCTCTATAACTCCATAAAATCCCAGCTTTCTCTAAAGCAAAGGAAACTTTTCTTTTTTCAAAATCCCAAGTGCTGTGCTAAGAATCAGGGCAGTGGCAGTGGCAGTGAAGCCCTGGCTGGTGGCAGTGGGTCCTGCCCTCCTGCAATCACTTTGTGGCAGACACAAAGATGCAGCAGTTCAATGTGCAGGGATTTTTGCTCTGTGGATCTCCCACCTCTGTCATTTCTAAGGCTTTGTTGTAGCCCAGGGACAGCAAAGTGACCCAAAGGTCCCAAGGATCCCCATCCTGGTCGTTGGCTTCCATGAGATTCAAATCCAGAAATCCTTGTCTTGTTAGTTCATTCTTCTTCATCTCAAAATTTTCTGTTTCAAAGGAATAAAAGTAGCACTTAAAATTAAAAAAAAAAAAAAATCTGTTCTCTCTGCAAACACCTTTATCCTTCCAAAGCCAAAATCTCCCTCCTGTCAACAAGGTTGGAAAGATGGAGCCAACTTAGAGCTTTGGGATCTCCAAGATTATTTGGGAAAGAATGTCCTTGAGCAGGCATGAGCTGTTTGCAGAGCTCCCCTGTGGATTTGGGACAATACCTACAAACAGCTGGTTCCTTGGATAACCCCAAAAAAGAGGCAGATTTCAAAACAAAAAGAGTTCATATCGATTTTTTTTTTTTTTTTCTAAAAGTTTGTGGTTGAGCTTTGCAGAATGGGATATTTTAGGAATGGGAAATGAAAGCCAGCTGGAGCCAGCACCTTTAAATGCTTCAGGTCTTTGAAAGAGCAATGATTTACTTAGTTCCTAAAAAGCAATAAAATTCCAGTAATCCTAACACCCCTCTCCAGAGAGAATATCATAGATCCACCAGTCTAATGTCAGCAAACACATAATTGAAATGTCCTCGTGTCAGGGACTTTTAAAAATGGTTTTCTCATCTTCATAACAATGCTAAATCTTTACTATATATTATTAAAAAGGGATTACCAATTTAATAAATCTATCCAAGGGTACAGATGCTGTAATAAATAGCTTGAACTTTGGTGTCAAGATTGATGATATTCGTGTGAACCCTCCCACTGATTGATGACCTGGTGAAACATTGCCCAGCTTCTCCTCTTTCCTCTTTTATTTATTCACACATTTCCACCCCTCCTACCTGCATCACCCTGACAAAGCCATCAAGTGTGGAAAAGCACATCCAGGGATGAAACACAGGAGAAATTCAGTTCTAGAAATGTATTTTTGTAGGAATTTTCCATTAGTTAGGAAAAATTTTGATATCTCAGAGTGTTTTGGGTGGAGATAATTAATAGGGCTTGCCAGAGTTAAAGTATTTTGGCCAATGTGTCACAGCCTCCAAAGGAATTATGTAAAACATGACATGGATGTTACAAAAGGAGACACAGGCAATCCACAGAAACTCTGGATGCCAATTTACAGCATCAGATCCACACTAATTCAATGTCCCTCTCCACACTTTGTGGGATAAAAAAGCAGCACCAGCCCAATCTGCACAAAGGAGATGGATCAAATAAATACCTGTGACAGTTTCCTTCCCCATAAGATCCAGGATTACAAACCCTGCAGGTTTTGGCAGCTACAAAACAATCAGGAAAGGGAAGAATTTTCTCAGCAGAAGGTCAGTGGCACACACAGCAGAATGAAGCAAAGCAAAGGACAGGAGACTGGAATAAAAGAAGAAGAAAGGAGGAAGAGAAAAATATCTACACATGATCTTGGAATAAATACAGAACACCCAGTTCTTTCCAGCTTGGAAGTTAATTGATAGCTTTAATTAGCTGTAGCACAGTAATGAACTTACCCTTACACACAGCCCAGGCTTCCTGATCACACTTCTCCCCACTAGTCCTCAGCTCAAAGAAATTGTATTCCTCCAGACTCAGGAGGCCATTCCCATCCAAATCAATTGTTTCAAATATATCCAACAAAGCAGCTCTGAGGGAGAAAAAAGCAAATTATTTCCAAAGGCTTCCATTTCCTTTTACTATCTCATCATATTGCCAAGAACTGTTCAGTCTGTTTGAGATTATTCTGTACAAAACAGTACTTTGGGAACATCCAGATTTACAAAGCCACATTTTAGCTGGAAAAGAGATTTTTATTCCCATGTTTGGGAATAAAACTCACCGGAATTCTTTGGTGAGAGCCAGCTCTCCATCTTCATCCCTCCACACCAGTTTGGCTTCTCCAGAAATTTGGGTTTTTACCTTCCTCAACCTGCAGCCACTTGTGAAAGGGAGCAGCCAGTAAACCCCAGCTCCAAGCTCCCCTCTCCAGCCAAACATCTGCTCTTCAAGGAAGACAGAAAAGTTTGTAAGAACTTCTCAAATGATGCCTTTCTTTGCTGCCAGTAATATTCAGACAAAAGTGATTAATTACTTGGAAACACTGGGAATTCTGGGTTCTCTCCTTTAAATAATTGGCTGTGTCATGCCACTTTAAAGATAAAAAATAGTGAATCTCTTAGAATAAAAGTTAGAAAGAGGGAAAAGGAAAATGGAAAGGGAAAGGAAAAGGAAAAGGAAAAGGAAAAGGAAAAGGAAAAGGAAAAGGAAAAGGAAAAGGAAAAGGGAAAGGGAAAGGGAAAGGGAAAGGGAAAGGAAAAGGAAAAGGAAAAGGAAAAGGAAAAGGAAAAGGAAAAGGAAAAGGAAAAGGAAAAGGAAAAGGAAAAGGAAAAGGGAAAGGGAAAGGGAAAGGGAAAGGAAGTTAGATAGGAGAGAGATGAGGGAAGAAAGTGAAAATAAGTTCATGCTCTCTTATTTCTGCCACAGGAAAATAATATTCTGTGCACTATGAAGTTCAAATGGCAAGGAGAAAGAAAATTAAAGGAAATTTAAACAAATTTTGCCTTTGAAATTTTGAAGATCCAGAAATACAATTGAGTTTTTACAGAGTAGCTGTAAATATACCCAGAAACTCAGCAGTTCTGGGTACAGCTGGAATTCCTTCCACACACATGGAACTGCAGCATTAACACACAAACACTAAAAAAATAACAGTTAAAATAGGAATACATCAAAAATCTCCAACCTCTTTGTCTTGGAGTTCAGTAAAGCTCACAAGTTGTAGATTCTCTTGGGTTTCATTTTCCTTCAGAATAAACAAAGCTGTATCCACTGACAACCAGTGACAAGATTTTCCTAAAAAGAAAAATATCCCCAAAAAAATACTTAATAATGGCCCCAAATTGTTTTTCTTTGCATCTCAAAACAGATATTCCCATGGTATTTATTGATCTCTGCTGATGAAAAATGGAATAAAAAAATCCATTCTATGCTATTGAGATTTTCTTCTTGCTTAGGCCAAGCAGGTAAATTGTTCCTTGTGATTGTCTTACAAATAATTAATAATTTTATCATTAAGAATTATTGATATAATAGTTCTATCGTTAAGGGTCAAGATAATCAAGGAATGGTTACACACCATACAAATTAAAAAAAAAAAAAAAAAAAAAAAGCCAGCCCAGATGACTTTAAAACAATTTTGGGTTTTAAAGGCTCCTGTTTTATGGGATTAAAAAGGGAATATTCTACTTGGGGGGAAAAAAATCATTTCAATGCAGCAAGTGGAGATGGTAAATGTCCAAGCCACCACCTCTTTAGAAGAAGAAAATGAAATAGAAACACACTGACCTTGTGCCTGGGGAATGGGGAAAGGTCTGATGGTGACACAAAGTGCAGATCTCTGGGCCAAGTGCAGCCTGTACTTGTGACTGATGATTTCCCCATCCTCCTCCAGGTAAAAGCAGCCTCTGCTTTGTGCACGTTGCCATTCCTGGAAACCAAGCAAATATTCAGCGTTTTCTTCATTTTGGACAAAAAGTTCATTCTCTGAATTATTTCATAAAGCCTGCATAAAACACACCATGAGATACAGCATCAATACACTTTTATTTTTTAAAAAATCCCAAACAGTCCTTTTTGTAGATAATTTTTGCAAAGTAATGTTGCTTCACTTGTGAAAAAGATTACCCCAATGCTCCTCGAGTTGAAAATTCAATTGGAACTGCCACAAAGATTCTGCTAATTATATTTACAAACAGCTGACACATGGAGTAATTTAAATACAAATATTATTCACTTTACAACTCCCTTTCTGCTGTTCTTTGGTAGTTTGGAATATTTTTTTTTTTAATTAGGATTTTGCTAAAGAAGTTGTAAAAGGCTTTCAAAGTAAATTGGCAGTGGAAAAGACAAAGATAAATTATTTAAAATAAAGTGGGATGTCCAATCCTACCAGGCAATGCTCCCCTCCTATAATTTCCCATAATCTTTTCATTGTGGGCACAACCTGCTGGAGAAGTTTTTAGGGATAATCCTTATGGGAAGTGCAGCTATTTCTGGACCATGGAGCCAGAGATCAGCCCCCTGGGCAACTTTTATGGAGCAAAATAAACCTAATTAACAAATCCATCCATTAATTTTATACTCAGCTTTATCCATGAAAGCAGATTTGTTGTGACAGGACGAGGAAAAAGGGGGCCAATTATTAAAAACAATTAGGAAAAAAGTGATCAGAGACAAAATATTCCTGGGATTTATTAGTGAGGGTTGAACATGGAGCAACAGCTGGGGCTGTGTCAGTCAAAAAGTGGATAATGGGAGCTGGGATTAACAGAAATCAGTGACAGAATTCCAACATGGACTTCAGCCCCTTGGATCATTTCCACTGCTATTCCTAAACTGTTTATTCCAACATTTCCATGACTCTTGACTTCATCTAAAAAGAAATTTCAAAAATGGATTTTTTTTTTTCTTAAAACACCTGAAATAACTGGTTGTTTGCTCCCAGCTTGATACCTGCCAAAACTGTTGGACAAAAAACTTATCCTTTCATTTCAGGAAATCAAATCCTGTTATTCTGGCAGAGAGCATAAGGTGGTGCTAGAAATCCTAAATTATCAAATTCCAAACAGGAATGGAAAATTGGGAAGCCAAAAGTGGATTTTCTGATTGAGTTTTCCTCTGTCACTTCAAAGCAGCACAGAAGTTGTTAAATAACAGCTGAAGTGGGAAATGTTTGTGTTAGAAATGTAAATTGAAAGAAATGTTAGGCAGTACCTGCTGCTGCTCACTGCTACTGAAATTTAAGTTAATATTAAAAATATCCACACTTTGATGCATAATTCCTAATAAAAAGCAATGATTGAGAGGAATTTGCTAAGGGTTTTTAATTTTAGACATTTCATCATGTTTTGCCTTTCATTGTTTTCCTCTGTCAGAAATGTAAAATTGGTGTTGCTCCAACATCCTGAGGACAATATTTCCTTACTTATACAAAAAGACAGGTGGACAGCAAAAAATAAAATAAAATTCTTGAATATAAGATAAATAAAAAGAATTTTTGGGTAGTGGATTCTGATTCACACCACAAATAAATCCCTGGATATTTATTCATTGATTCTGGCAGAGCTTGCATTGTGCAAAATGAAATTTAAAAAAAAAATTAATAGTTTTACTTACTTACACTTTTCCATGTTTATTGATTGATTTAAGTTTTTGGATGATGCCAAGCAATTTTAATAATTTTCTTTTTTTAAATCAGTTTTTACTGGCTTGTAGAAAGAAAAAAGAATCCAATCTTGGGGAAGTGTGTGCTGATTTTATACACCCCACATGATGTTTGAACAAGGTGAAATTGCAGGTTAAATTGCATGGAGGTCCAGCTACCTAAACAGACTGCACAAAATCCCTGGGAGATGATGCTTTGAAATTTTAATATAGAACAAATGTCACTGTACAGCAATGGGGAAGATAGAAAGGACTTCAGAGTTCAATAACAAATCCAGAGTTGTTATTTGAAACAAAAATGCAGCTCCTGAGGACAATCACTTCAGTTTTCCAGCAGCAGTTACATTGTGTGGTCAGAGCATTTTTTCCCTTTTATACAGGAGTCTCCAGGTGCACATTTTTAATGTGTCCCAGCAGTTCCCAGTTAATGTTTTATATTTCTACAGCTATTATTTTCTGTTGAAAGAAAACTAGTAAAGGTTCAGTCAAGAAAGGGAAAACAAAGGGAAAAAGATCAATATTAACACTCTACAAATATTGACTTAGCAAAGTGACTTTGTTGTCTCTCTCCCCCAGGAATTTATATTGAATGAGTGATTTATTTAAAAGAAAATACTGATAGGACATATTAGTCTAACTAAAAATCAATATTTTCAGGTTACAGCATCTATTTACCAAGCAATGGCCAAGAAACTGAATATGCTCACAAATCTGTTATTTATTTCCAATTACCTTTCATGCAAAGGTTTATGATACACAATCTTTCAGACTACTTAAGCATTTAAAGTTCTCACCAACCTAATAAATTATTCAATTTTAAATTTCTCAGGAAGTCATTAACTGTTTTCTCCAACAGTGGTTTCATTTATAAAAAACACATTTTGTTCTATTAAACATTCACACCTGAAAAATTATTTCCAATAACTTGTTGTCAGCAAAACCAACAGTATATAAAAATGTTAATAATAATACATATCAAGAAAGCTCTCAGTAGTTTATAGCTGCCCTTGACAAACTGTTAATAAAACATAAGACACCATTTTTCTCTGATTTTTAGCTTCTTTAAAATGCAATAACACAGGTGCCTAGAGGAAAACCCCATCCTTTCAGGGTGATACCTTCATTGTGTCAGGCTCAACAATCAGCTTCGTGCTCCTGCTGCTGCTGGCACCCACAGTGACAGTGGTGGAGGTGGAAGCTTTGCTGCTTTGAGCTGATGAAGGTCTTGAAGGAGCTCTGCTGTCAGCTATAAACAGAGATATTTAATTACAATTACATTATTTCAACCCTGTCCTAGTGCTGTTTATCATAAACCTTGCATTTAGAAGCACAAAGAAAACTGGGTGACATGAACTCGATCAGAGAACTTCCCTTCATCAATGTTGTGTCATTTTTTTTTTTTTTTGCATCTCTTTGATTTGAAGCAACTTGCAACAGCACAAACTACATCCCAAAATTTCATACTTGGTGCCTCTGCAGTCTGCTCCCTGTGGAGTTTTTTCCAGT
This sequence comes from Acridotheres tristis, assembly GCA_037013685.1. Classification (NCBI taxonomy): domain Eukaryota; kingdom Metazoa; phylum Chordata; class Aves; order Passeriformes; family Sturnidae; genus Acridotheres; species Acridotheres tristis. The sequence goes on from CM072895.1 coordinate 2,992,499, forward strand.
TTGGGAAGGTTTTGAAGTATCTTTGGAACTTCAGGAAGGACATTAAACTGTCCACAACTTATTAATTGTGCTTGAAAAGCAGCTTCAATAATTGAACCAAGCACACAGCTTATTGAGAAATGCTTAGGGTTTAATTTCTGCTCTAGGAAGGAAATATATAATTTGCCTATATTGCAACACACCTGAGCATTCATTTTCTCTCTCCCCTCTGGACTGTGTCACATGAAAAATCAACAAAATCCACCCTTAGGAATTGGAGAGTTTCAAAGATGCAGCCATTTGAAATTGCCTCAGTAGAAATTATATTCATCAATAAAATCTTCACTAATCTGAGAAAAATTAAACAAAAACTCAACTGTTCATTGAGCCAGAGCTTCATCTCCACCAGAAAGAAAACATAAAACATAAGAACTATAAATAAACTACAAATACCTTTAGGCAGTTTGTGATCAGTTTTCCTGGAGACCCTTGGGGATGGTTTTGACAGTGAGATCCCTTCAGAGAAATTTTCCCTTTGATTCCCAAAGTTCTGCTGCCTCAGTCTGGGATCAGTTTCCAGCCTGTCCCTTGCAGCTTTGCAGCACTGCTCACTGGTGGTCAGGTACAGCTCACAGAACTGGAGATAAAAAAAAGAATATTGCACTTAGCAAGTTACATTCCTCAAAAGGTTTTAAGGAGTAAAATGTAGCATCAGGAAGGAAAGCACAGCTCAGCAGATGGAATGCATTTCCTCTTCAAGCCAAACATAATTTTAGTTTTCATTAATCAGAACAACTACTCAAGTATCACACTAAAATGCAGCCATGATTCAACAAGGAGGTTCAAATATTGAACAAAAATTAAGTGTGACTTTCAACTCTTCCTTTCTAGATATTGGAAGACTGATTTTTAACATAGCATTCTTACCAGTTTTCCTCCTATGAAACCATATTTATGTACAAATCTTCCTGGGCTGTTTATTCAGTCCAAAATTTAGAATCCAGGGGTAAGGTCATCACTAATGCTCATCTTGTCAAAACACAAGAACAAATATCACTCCTGGCCATACCTTGTTGTAGTCAAGTTTGCCACTGCAGTTAAAATCAGCTTGGTTAGTAATGCTGGCCACTTCCTCCCAGGTCATTTTGTCACCTCTCTGCAAGAAAAAACCAGCTCAGTTTGGACTCCTCATCAAGAATCCTGTTCACCTACAGCACAAATTTTATACACAGAGGAAGAGTCTTTTAATATTCTTTCAGAGAATCTTATCTTGCAATAGATTGCAACAGATTTTCGATTTTAATCATGAAAACAGAGGTCAAAACCATTAAAAATTATGTCTTTACAATGCTGCTAAATATCAAAGAGATCTATTGTACCAGTTTATGTAATTCTGTGGTGTCTTCTGGAAACCCACCACGAAAATCTTCCATAAAATGGGGAATCCCAGCTCTCAGTACCACCTAATTTCCAAAATCTCCACTAATTAAAGATGGATAATTAAGTTTCTAGTGGTACTTACTGTTGTAAGAATTTTACAAAGTTCATCATGTGAAATATATCCAGCCTTATCTGTGTCTATTTTTTCAAATGCTTGCAGCAGTTCATTTTTTGTAGCTGGCTTTTCTTTTTTTAAAATAGCACAAAAATCATCAAAATTCAGTGAAGTTGTTTGTGAAGTCCAGTATTTGTTAATGGTCTTCTGAGAAGGATTTCTTCCAGCCTGTTGAAGTACTGAACAATAAAACATAATATTAAATATATATTCCAGCTGTTAGAAAAGGAGTTTTCTCCAAATATCCTTGAGTCACTTTCCATGTTTGGATTTTTTTAAAGCCAAATCACTCCAAAAGTGGGTCTGAAGGACAGTTTTGGTTATGATCTTAACCAAAATATCCATGAACTTAAAGACAGTCTCAAGTGTAAAATTCAGCCTATATCCAGTGTTTTAAAATCAAGAATATATTATTTTTCAATCTGCACATTATTAAATCCTATTTCTACTTAGGCCAACATCATCTTTGCACTTCCTTTGCCAAGAACTGAGATCTAGAGTAGAATTTATTTGAGACAATATTTTATGTCACTGCTGTACATTTCAATGTATAAATTCAAATTATACAACACGAATTTTAAAGGAAAAATGCTACCACCAGGCAGCCAGTGCCATGGGTGTTACACCTGGCATTCTCCAAAATTAATTTCCTGCATCTATTTGCCTCTTCAAGGTCTTTACTGAAAACATCTTTTTGCTTATCAGTGTGATGAAGGTATTACATTAAATGGAAATTAAATTGAAATGCACAGGCTATCTGAAATGAGAGGGCTTTAATATCTTCCCAAATAATCTTTTAGGGAAGCACAGGAGATCCTTCATCTCTACCTGGGCTGGCATTTGGTTTTGAGCCAGCTGAGCAGAGCCCAGGCCTGTGCTGGGAGCATCTGCGAAATGAGGTGGTGGCACGGTGACAATGCTCAGTGGGACCCGTGTCACCAGCAAACCAAACAACCAACCAACCAACCAACCAAACCTCTGCTGTTAATCCCTGCCTCAGTGCCAAGCCCTAAATAAAGATTTGTGCCCTGCCACCTCTGCTGGAGGGACTCACATCCACGCCTGGTTTGGGGATCTCAGTGTCAAGGGCAGCCAGGGAAGGAAGGGCACCGACTCTGTGGGTTTGTCTCCATGGATAGAAGAGATCCCTGGAATGTCAGGGCAGCACATTATTATATTTGACAGATATCCTTCAAATATGTAATCCTTAATTTTGTATCTCCAGGGAGATCAGCACTTGCCATTCCCTTCATGCCTCTCAATTTGTATTTGTGAAAGTTCAGTCAGACTGCACCTTTTATTTGTATTTCTTTATGGTGTGGTTATGCTAAATCCCTTCAGTAATATTACAAGAGACAGCAAATGAAGCTGCCATTTGGGGATAAGCAAAACTAGAAATAAAATTTCACAGGGCCAATCTCTCAGTGAGCACTTTAGTTTGGAATATCAGCCAAACTTCATGAAGCAAGAAATGCTTAAACATTGGCACCACTCGTTTGAGAAACGCCAAAATTGACTTAAGATGAAATATAAGTCTTTAACTCTCAATGCTTACAGATTCTAAAACAAATTCTTAAATATCTCTGAAAGGATTGAGAATCTAAACAATTAACTGCCCTCTCTAAGTTGACCTTGAAAGCAAAATGCCCAAACACTTGCTGTGTAGCCAAGTGGCATATGGATAGAGCTGAAAGCCAAAGCATTTATTAGAGAGATGACATTTGTTCTCACCACCCCCCTGTTAAAATCCAGATTATCCCAAACTATCATTAGGATGTCATAAAGGCCCTTTTATTGCAGCTGGGAAAGCCTGGAGAGCACCAAGTCACAAGCTGGAGGAATATGTTTGTCAATGGGTAGAATTTCATGTTCTAGTGTAGGGAAAGGAGCTACAGTCAGTGCACTCAGCTTTTACAGTGCTGGTTTCCATGAAAAACCTTTCAAAAAAGAACAAAAATGCTCTAAGGGAAAAAAAATCACCACCCAAATAGAGCACACAATCCTACAACTCTGAGAAACTGCAAAGTTGGAATTGTATTTGCTTGAGGAATTTTATCTGGTGTAGTGAAACCTCCTTCAAAACTGAGGTTATTTATTTATTTACTCAGTCTTACCTTACTCTGTCCTTACCTTACCTGGGCACTAACATATATTATTAAGAAAGCAGCTTTCATTTTTCAGGTAAATTTTTCTCACTCCCCTTTGAAATTCCTGAAGTTTTCAAAACAAAGCTTTCAGTTTCTACCAACAGCCTTATTTAGTGCAGCTGAAGCAGTCAGAGATATTTTTCAGAGAGATTTTTTTTTCTGTTGTACTGCTGACAACACCACCACCACTTATACACAAATACAGTGTGGACAATAAAAAAAAAAAAAAAGAAAACTTTAGATTCCAGTCTGTGAAAGTGTAATTCAGGAGGAGTTGAGATAAGGAGTAAGAATTCTTATGGAATACCAGTTATGGTGTTCACTCTAAACTGAACTGAGATCTTTCCTACTGGTGATTTAAAAATAAAATAATCTACAATAAAATGCCTCTGTCTGGCATTCCCACTTCCAGCAGACATCCCAAACTACTCTCAATTCCTTAAACCACTTGCTGAGTTTATGCACAGGGATGCTCCCACTGCAATCACCCCATGTAAAAGTTAGAGGGGGGAAAAAGATCCAATCATTACCTAAACTGAGTTGTTCTTTTGATTTAATGTTTTCTAAGCTGCTTTTTAAGACAGTCAGATATGCTGCTCTGCAGTTCATGTAAAAAATGGCTTCTTCTGCATGCTGGGACTTCTTCCCTTGGGAATTTTCTGAGTGTGTGGCTTTCTGATGCCCAGGAGTGCTGGCCATCCTGTGAGGGATGAAATTGCAGTTAGAATTTGTAACTGTCTTAATAACACCTCTGTTTGTCCTCTGAAACACAGACCAGCCCCAAATTATCCAAACATCCAGAAATACCCTTTCTTTTCTCTAAATCTGGGATGGGAATAATTATCTACACTAGTAGGTAAGCAACATGAGATCCACAAGCAGAGTTTGAGCTCGACTTATTATTCACAGTTTATCCTCCATTGGCAGTAAAAAGTTTAATTTCACTGTATTTTATATAGTTGCAGACATTTGATATTACAAGTATCATAAAAATATTATGTAGTCCTGATTCTTGAAAGCACAAAAAGATATTTTCATGCTGCCATCCACGTTTTCTCTTTTTACTCTTACAACTCAACAAAACATATGGATAATAATAACATTGGTCAAAATTGGAACCTTTAATCTCAAAAATGCCAGGTTAAGCTCAGAATTCTACTTCTTAGAGTTACCTAAACACAAGTAATAGAAATAAATGTGCATAAAACTTCAAAAGTAAGTTTGAGCAGCTCAGGCCTTCTAAGTCCAACGCCCATAAAATTGCAAATGAATGGAAAAAAAACATAAATACATTTTTTCTCAATTATTAAAACAACACAAAGCAGTAACTAATGCTGTTTGCTCAGCAATGGTCAGCAAACTCTGAGAGCAGCTTTCTGCTTCCACAAGGGGAGATGCAGGTTTTTAGAAGGCCATCACAGAGGGACACTAAATCCTGTTGTGCTGTTGCTTTAACAGCCTCTTGTATTATTTAACCCAACGTTGACTTCAGGAAATATATTCCAGTATAATAAATGGAATATCTCAAATTCAGCAACAAGACAACGCCGTCCCAGGGTCCCCTTCAGAACTCATTGGATTTTTACTCAGGAGGCTTCAATCACTGGCACCTTGTTGAGTTAGACAGGTCTTTTACACTTGGGAAAGGCAGATAATGATTGCTTATCGAGGATGAAGTACCCAATTTGTAACACCCTGACACTTTAATATTACACAGGCACCAGAAGGACCCCACAGGGACCCCCTGGCACAGCCTGGCTCCTGCAAACGGGTGTCACTATAATTAAACACCAGAATGGAACTGGGGGGAAAGGCAAGGAGGAGAGGAAGAATAAATGTTAATTTTCCAGTTCAGAAAATGTGAACTCCTGTTTGTACTCCTTGGGCTTCCCATTACTGAGAGATTTCTTATGTGGGCCAGGAAGTGCTGCCAACCCATGGCTGGGAAATCCAGTGAGCAATGGCTTAGTGACAGCACTGCCAGCAGCCCCCTGGCTTATTTTTACTGGATAAAAATGACACTTTAGAAAAATAGACAGAGGGGAGCAATCCAGCCCAGGCTTCCAAATAGGGAGAGAGTAGCTTTAGATTAGAGATTGGGAAGGAATTGTTCCCTGGGAGGGTGGGCAGGGCCGGCACAGGGTGCCCAGAGCAGCTGTGGCTGCCCCTCGATCCCTGAAAGTGCCCAAGGCCAGGCTGGACAGGGCTGGGAGCAGCCTGGGACAGTGGAAGGTGCCCATGGGAGGAGCTGGATGAGTTTTAAGGTCCCTTCTAACTCAAACCAGTGTTGTAGGATTGGACACCTCCAGGGATGGGGACTCCACCCCTCTCTAGCAGCCCCTTCCAATGTATAATCCCATTTTCTGTGAAGAAATTCCTCCTGATGCCCAAAGCCAGACCCTCTACGGCAACACCGACCTTCATGTCCGGACATCCACACGGAGCCCGCATTGCACAGGGCAGCTCTGCCCTGCTCCGGCCTCGTCCACCTGGAACGAGGAAACTTTTCCCGCATGGATCTCATCACCTCCCTCCCTAATGGGCACAGGGGGCTTCAAGGGATAAATTTGCCACCCACCGTTAAAAATAAATTTAAAAAAAAAATACAATCCCCCTCCCTCAGCCCTGAGGGGAACAGTCCTCTCTGGCGATCCCTGAGGGAGTCCTGAGGCGCCTTTGGCCGCCTCGAACAGCACCGGCCCCGGCCCGGCTCCTACCGCGCACAGCGGGACCCAGCGAGCCCACAGCGACACCGGTCCCGGTCTGGGTCCCGGTCCCGGGGGTCTCGCTGTCGGGGATCCTGGTCTCGGGGGTCTCGGTCTCGGGGATCCCGGTCTCGGGGGTCTCGGTCTCAGTCCCAGAGGTTTCGATCACGGTCTCGAGGGTCAGGGTCTCGGTCTCGGGGATCCCGGTCTCGATCTCGGTCTCGAGGGTCTCGGTCTCCGTGGTCCCTGTCTCGGTGCCGGGGTTCCGGTCTCGGCCCCGCCCCGGCCCGGCCCGCCCTGCCCTCGGCGCCGTTTCCAGCCGGCGGCGTTTGGCGGGCGCACGGCGGGAGCTCCGAAGGGGAGGCGGCGGGAACGGCTCCGGGATGTCGTAGGTGTCTGGGGAGCGGGGCAGCGCTGCTCTCCCTCTCCTTTCTTCTCCTTTCTTCTCCCTTCTCCGTCCGCTCTCTCTCCCCTTCCTCTTCTCCCTCCTCTCCCTTCCCCTGTTCTCTTCCCTCTCTCCTCTCCCTCGCGGGCTCCGCAGGACGCCGTGAGGGCAGCGCTGCTCCCGGCGGGCTGCGGCTCCCGGGCGTTTTCTGTGAGGGGAAAAGTGCGCTCGGAGTGGGCCCGGGGAGGGGAGGAGCGGCTGTGAGGGGCGGGATTTGTTTCCAAATGGAAACAGACAGGGAAATGCTGGCGGTGGTGGCTCCCTGCGGGCGGGGATGGCTGCGCGGTGCTGATGTGGGTGAAACTCTCGCTATTCTGCTTTTCTGAGGGGTCGGGGGCGGCTCTGCTCAGTGACAGGACGAGAAGCAATGGCCGTACACTAAAACACAACGAGTTCCATCAAGAATCTTGTACGCTGAGGGAACAGAGCTCTGGAGCAGCTGCTGGAGCCTGGAGACATTCCAAAGGCTGTGTCACCTGCTCAGGGTGGCCGTGCCTTACCAAGGGGGGTTGGACTGGATGATCTCCAGAGATCCTTTCCAGTTATTCTAATCCTATATCTCTCTACACACCATGGATAACACCCGTGAGCGTGTGGGAGAGGGGCAAGAAGAAGGATCACAAAATGGTTCAGCTTGGAAGCGACCCTACACATGGCACAGGCTGGCGTCCAGGCTGGTCTGGAATATCTCCAGTGAAGGACACTCCACACTCTGGACAATCAATTCCAGTGCTCAGTCACTGCACAGGAAAGAAGTTTTTCCTCATATCTAGGTGGTACCTCCTGGGCATCATTTTCTGCCCATTGCATCTTGTCCCATGGCTGGGCATCACCAGGCAAAGCCTGCTCCATCCTCTGACCCCTCCCTTGGCCACCACTAAAAGGACTGGCAAAAAAAGCAGGTTTTGATATGAACTTGTGAAAGTGTGGCTTCAACAGAGTTTGATGGCGAGATTCACTCTGCTGCTTGCTACACAGATAGGGCATACACAGGAAAATGGGATTAGAATGAATTTGAAATGATTTACACAGAGAGCAGGGATGCAAAAGGGTCACAGGGACAAGGATATGGATACAAAAGATACAGGTGCAAAAGAGTTTAGCAGCACTTAATCACTGACTGATTTAATATTTATAAAGTGATTCAACAGGATTTACTACAATTACAGCAGAGACTAAATTATAGATTCACACACACTCAGGTGCAGGGATGTGGAATTGCAGGCCTGTGGAAATCAGGGCATGACACCCCCCTGTGCCCATTTTCCATCAGGCTCTATCTCTTCATTTTGTCTCCAATGGGAATAAATCCTGCTCATTTTTCTCCTATATTTTGCAATTTATCAAGTAGTAAGTAATTAATCAAGTCATGTAAGTCTGGTGCTGCTCTTGTGTGTCTCTGCTCATCGTGGGCTTCTGGAGATCAGTAAAGAAAGTTCTTTAACCTGATAAATATAAGGCACAAGATAATCACTGCAGGTTGTCCAGCTGACTGTAAACGTGTGCCATCATACTCTGCATGGTTAAGAAAATAAATTAAGCCTTGGCAGGCTAATTCAGGGGTAGGAAACTCAGGTTAAATACTCTCACCACTCTCATCTTTCTGTCTCCTTTTCTTGTTCCACTCTGACATTTGGTTCTACACCACAGTCACAGTGAGCCATATTAAAAAAAAATAAACCAAACTAAAAGTGGTGCTCTTCATGTTGTTTCTTAAAATACTTGAGGAATTTTGTTTGCATGTATTGTTTTGTCCCCCACATTCTTCTTTTGGAAGATCTGAGAGAGGACAGTTCAGCCAACAGGGTTTTCATGAGAGGTGTTGGGATGAATTTGGTTTCAGGGTGTAGAGTTGGAGCACCAATTATAAATTATTTTGATTTAACTTCTCACATTATGGCATTGAAAAGACAATCAGTAAAAACAAGCCCCCAAGCAAGCCAGGCTGTTGGGTGACACAAGGCAAGATTGATCTCCTAAAGCTAAAATTCAATTTTCCAGTACAATATTCCAGCTCTTTCCAACGTTGAAGAGCTTGGAGTGAGGCTCCATCTCTGCTCCCTTAGTTCAAGGTGCTTGCACAGAGAAATTTGGGCTGTGTGCTGCTCTGTTGCTGTGGACAATATTTGAGAGACTTCAAAGAACGTGGCTTTGATCAGTGCACGACTTTGCCCCTAAGAAATGTCCTCAGTGTTTATAATTTAGCAGGAATTTCATGTAGTTTCTCATTTATTTCATCCTACAGCTGTGATCCTGATCCTGCTTTTCCTTTGGCTTTCAGCTGCTTTGGACATGTGTCATAAAAACTTCCATCAGAGCGTGCCTTAGTGTAGCATGCAAATGCATTGGCCCCCAGAGCATCCTTGCAGTGTGGATGCATTAATAAATGGAATATTTCTCTGCTGCCACGAGCTGCAAGCTGGAATGGAGTCGGGATTCCTTGAGCTAGATGGGGCTCTCTTTAAAAAAGAAATACATTGTAAAGAATTCCATCAAACTGTTACAGCTTGGGCTGCCCTTTGGCCAGAATTTCAGAGGCTTTTTTAAATTTAAATGTTACCTGTTTACTTGGCTTTTTTAAGGTAGGATATTTCTTTTCCCCTTTTTGTAATAGAGATAGCTGTAAAACAGTTTTCATATAAAACCCTTGCCTGAGTTACATATCAAAGATGTGTTTCCATTCTATTTTCCCAATCCTTTAATTTACAATTTTGGAATAGCAACATAAATTTGAAAAGGATATGTTTGGAATGAGGTCATCTAAATTCCTTACATGGCAAAACAGTCTTTTTTCCAAGATGAGAACTGCACTAAGTTCTTGAAATATGATGTATATTCCAAACCTTGTTTAATTCAATGTAATATATTTGTTTCTTGGGAACTGTTCATAGAAAGATTTTTTTTTCCCCTCCTCGTTTTACATCATGCTTTAAACTATTGTTAAGATTTAGGAACGTGCTTAAAAAGTTTCAGTTGTCTCTGGGAAAAATAGTCTTAATTTATGTTGACCTTTCTTTCCTTGGAGCATTTCGCCTGCATTCAATAAAATTTTGATGACTGCTCTTTAGCAGACAGCTGTACCATATAAAGTATTATAAATATTCAGCTTTCCTCTTCCAGTGTTGCCATTAACAGCTGGGCATCCAGTTCAGAGGAGCAGATTTTGCAGAGAGAGCTTGGCATGTTCCTGAATCAGGAGAGGGAAGAAGGGAAGCAAACAGTTTCTTATGGTTTGGGGACCTGTAAAGACATAGAGCATCTGTTCCCCAGTTAAGTCATAGTCTGGTAGCACTGAATCATGTTAAGAGCTAAAATGATGGGAAAAACTACTTTTTTCACCTTGCCTGTACCTGTGTCTTGAATGTCTTAAACATTTTTTCGACTAATGGCAAAATAATTCCAAGCCTTGCTCAGAAGGTATGTAAATGGAAATGCTTTGGAGGGGGGAGGGTTTTGGTGTTTATAGTCTTGGAGAAAAGATAAATACTCAGCATGATTTCACTTCAGTGGTTTTTATCTCTGGTATAAAATGGAGAATCAGATTTTCTTAGGCAAACACTTTATCCTTCTAAACAAGCAACGTTCTTGGTACAGGGAATGGATTTGCTTTGGATGCCATCAGTAAATGTGAAACCAAAAAAAAAGAAACTGGCTTTGACATTATCAATTATAGACCTTACTAACAGAAGTCTTTGTGTCTACATGACCATAAAACCTGTCCATGTTTTTCTCTTGCAGGGTTAAGAGAGCATTAAACTTGGACTCTGTTAAAAAAGATGATGTAAGTATTTTTTGATATCTGGAGCCATCTGGGCTGTATAAATATATATGTGTATATATCCATGTGCAAAAATAAATGTGGATATAAACAATCTATTTCATTTTAGCTGCCTTTATGTTGTTACAGATTGGATGTTGTCTGGGCAAATCTTAAAGCACAAAATTACTGCTGCAAATATTAGTATAAAATTGATTGTATTTCATTTGTCACAGAACTGCCTGGTGTTAAGTAATGTACATCTGCATGAATCACTTGAAAAATGTGCATATTGTTATTGCCATCACTATTTACCCAAGAGCTGAATGAGTTAAGATCCTTGGTGAAATCATTTATTAGAAATTAGCTCCATTATCCTGGGAAGCAAACGTTCTGCCATGTAATTGTACATGTGACAATATGGAATTATGATAATGCTGTAATCTGCATATTAGAAACAGCAAAATTGCAATGAAAACATTAAAGGCATTTTCATGTCAGGGCTGTAATTACCTCCCTCAGCTAATCTGGCATAATGAAACAATAAACTCCTAACGCTGCCATCAATTTCACCACAGTTATCACAATAAAAATAAAATTGTACTGGTGCTGTTATTTGTTGTAAATGCAGCTCCAGCATCCTCCCAGCCACCAGCATGTCGTGACATATGTCACTTTATTCTCTCCCACGGTGGCTCTTGCTGCAGCCAGCAGTGCTCAGGAGCTGGGGAGGATGGCAGGGTGGAAAGGAAGGAAAATTTTGGGAAAGTACAAAGAGAAAGAGGTGGTCAGCAAACGAGCTCCTCATAAATCTCCAAGCCTGTGCTGTTTTGGAAAAGGTTTTTTGTGTATGCAGCACATATCTGGAGGCCTCACTGGTATTGAGCAAGGTAGAAATTGGCTATTTAAAAAAATTTCTAGATATTTATTTTTGGAAAATTTCAACAGAGGTGGCAAAATACCGCAGTGGCACTAAAAAAAAAAAAATCATTAGCAGTTTAATTAGCAGCTTAGTGTACCATTACCCAACTTGTTCTGCTCAGAATGCAGCTGTGACTGTAATTTTGCATCTGTTTCTTGGGCTGAAGTAACATTTTTGTAGATGAGTGGTCCAGCTGCAATTCCATGGGATGCTTTTCCTGCCCATGAGATAAAAAAGGTTACTCCATACTGAGCTGCAGTTCTTGTGCAGCAAAAAAGAAGAAAAAAGAAGAAAAAAGAAGAAAAAAGAAGAAAAAAGAAGAAAAAAGAAGAAAAACCCTCCTGAATGATAGAAACTTTTAATGGAGGCTCATTGATATGATTTTTAGTTCACACAATATCTCTGATAGATGCATGTCAAAGATTTAAATTAAATAACTTTATACAAAGAAAGAAGGAACAGAAAGTAGTAAACTCATGGTTTGGGGATGTTTAATCTTTGCTGTTTCTGTCATTCCTTCCCTGTTTTTATCAAGAGTTCCTCGTTCCATGGATCAAAATATTCATGAACTAACCAGATCAGGAATGAGGATTTTTAGATTTTTGGAATCTTAGCGTGGTATTGTTATAAAATAGCTGGAGTAAAATTATTCTTCTTGGAAGAGAAAAATCTTACTGACAAATAAAAACTGTCCTTGTAAGTGCTGCAGGAATTTTGTTTAAAATAACCTTATCCATACCCAGAAATGGGTGAGGTGACTGCTGTTCCAGCAGGAAAAATAATCTGAAATATTTGGAGATTCTCTGTGTTGAAAAGGAGATTTGATGGCATGTTAACCCCTAAATTGACATTGCTACTTCAATTAATATTTCATTTAAAGATGACTGGGAACATTTCTTTAACCTGCTTGAATGTGGCAAGACAAGAGTGAGGATTTCCATCAGGTGTGGTTTAAATGCTGCTACCAGAGTATAAATGAGAGGTGTGAAATTATTTCAGGTATTTGGGACTAAAACAAGGCAGAGGCAGGGGGGCAGCAAATTCAATCTTTTAAAATCTGCTGGAAGTCCCACAAGTGATGACCAGCAGTAGCACTTGTGGGTTGTAAAATAAAGGTTTGGGGTTGTTTTTTGGTTTTTTTTAATTTCTGTACAGAAAATCCCATTTTCTCATCCTTGCAATTCAGCATCCATTCTAGAGCATGTCCCAGATAATCCCAGTTCATTTTCCAGCACTGCAGACTTGTTCTGAAAACTTCTCTGCACAAATCCTTTAACATCAAGAAATAATAATCAGACATATTGAAACCCTGAACAAAATTTTGGATTTAAGGGACTCCCTTTGGATTTTTTCAATTCACACTTGTTTAAAAAAATTATTGAAATAACTTTTTATAAAATTAAAATCTAAAAATATTTGTGTCATAAATTCTCATTACTGGAAGAAAAATATTAACTTGGTTTGGCTGCTTTGAAAAAAACCCAATCATCGAGGTGGTTATGCCAGAATACCTAAATCCCTGGAAAACACAGATTTTTACTTTATGGAACATGGGAGATAAAATGTTTGAAAGGATTTTTTTATCTTTCAGAGTAAAACTAGTCTTCTTGAGGAGTGATAGAGAAGCTTGATGAGCACAAAGTCACCCATTTAACGTGGGCTTTCCCTAATGGGAACACATAAAGGCAGGAAATACTTAGGAAAATCTTAGGTTATAAAAGTTCAGACAGCTTTTGTGAATATTCACCTGAATGTTTGTGTTTATTTTGAATTTTTCTCCATTTCAGCCACTTGATACAAGCCCCCAGAAGGCCAAAAGGAGGAATTTGGGCTCCTACTCCCCAACCACAGGCACGTGCCAGATGAGTCCCTTCTCCTCCCCCACGAGCCACAAGGCACAGAATGCCAGGAGTGCCCTGGCAGAGGGTGAGCTGCACTTCCCTCCTCTCTCACTGCACCAGTTCCTGCCTTTGGGCTGCATTTGGGGACTTCTCTCCCATCTGCTGTATTTGATTTTTTTCCTCTTGAAAGAATCTCTTCTGGAAAAGCCAGTGTTGGGTCTTAAAGCTTGGATAAATCTTGAGGGTGTTTATAAAACAACTGAGTGAGACAATTTTTAATTAACATAACACTGAATGTCATCAGCCCTCAGAAAATACACCTTTGTAAGATTATAATGATATTATTTCCAGTTCACTTTAGGATAAATGTTCACTTAGTCACACAGCCACAATTTTTGACTCTGATTGCTCAAGAAGCAGATTTTCAGTGACTGAGCTGCTTTTATGGCTGTATAAAAATATTGTGGTTGTGGCCTCTTTAAGTGTTGAGGAACCCTCAGGTCACCTGGTTATAAAAAGAAACTTTTTTTATTTTAAAAAGAAGAATACAGAGGTATATTTTGTCATCTTTCCCTATAGAGCTTTTATTTCCTTGCAGTACAACTCTAGAAAAGATGGTTAAATCTTAGTAACAATAATAACAATAATAATAAAATAAATAATAATAATAAATGCATCACTTCCCTTGTTAGCAAATTCCTTGTTCAATTATTCTAGTTATTAAGAAAAAAAAATCCCCTGTCTGATTTTGAATTTGTCTAGCTTTAATTTGCAGCCACTGGTTCTTGTTGGGTTACAGAATTTTTTATGCCCCACAAGTTTTGGAATTTATGTACAGTAATTGAGGCCTCAGCAACACTCATGAATTATGATGAGTAAAAATATTCTGAGCAAGGTGGAACAATCAATCTGGGTGTCTGCAGATTTTAGCTCTTGCACCATTGTCCTCTCCTGATGGATCTGCAAAAGTGGAGCTTCCCTCCAGGATTTTATATTTTATCCTAATTTTTATCCTGCTGCTTTTTTTTTTTTTTTTATTTCTGTATTCATATAGCTACAAAATGGTGGTGTGCAATTATTAAATCCCAGGTTGTCCATTTAAACTCACAATTTCTGCTCTCCTTCTAAAACTCCACAGTACAAGTATGACCTGTTTGATAATTGATGACTGATTGAAGTCCAAGTGCTATTGACTACTTAGATTTAAAATGAAATCTTTGAGGATCTTAACTTTCAGCCACTGTATTAAAGCTTCAACTTTCATAGCACTTTATCACCCTGAAGTGTTTCTAAATGTTTTACAAAATATTAAAATTAAAAGTTAATTTATCCTTGAGTGCTGAGACTTGTATGTAATAATTTAGATCTAACAAGAAGAAATCAAAGTGTTTCATGCTGAGTGTGGTCTCCTTTTTTTTTTTTTTTTTTAGTCTGATGGCAGGAAGGAGATTTATTACAGTGAAATGTGGAAAGTTCCTCATTCCACAGGGTCTGTCTGGGATCTGTACATTTGTTAAGCCCATGGTAAATTCCAAACCTTTCACTTAAAGGTGAATTTACAAAATCCCCACGTTTTGTCATGTCTTCAACTTCAGCCACTATTAAATCATTTCTGATAGTCAGGTGTGACTTTTTTATTGCTGGAACAAGTATTGATAGACAAGCTAAAATTTTAATCTGGTTTTGTTCTGATCTGATTCCTGTGGGAATTGGATAAATTATGTAAATTCAGAATGGCTTTTGTGGTCAGAGGTCACATTTATCCTGCCCCATCCATCATATGCCAGACTGGAATATTATATTGTCAGAAGAGCACATTTGGGCCCTTTGGAAGCAATTCCCAGCATCTTTGTGGTTGTTTAGAAAATGGACTTGGGGTCAGGCAGTTTTTATAAAGGGAAATGGGAATTTCAGTCATTCCAGCATTTTCAGGATAATGCTCTATGTTCATCTGCAGGTAATAGGATCAAAAGCTCCTGGAAGAACCCAGTAAATATCTGCCAGGACGATTCTGACTTTCAGATATTGATGCTGTAATAATCCCAAGGTTTCCAAAAACTGAGGAGAGGCCAAATTCCAAAAGTGTAAATTATCAATCATTTCGTGTGGTTCATTCCAAGCCCTGTGAGCTTTGGGATTTTTCAGCACTCTGGCTTCACACCAACACCTTCTTCAAATACTCCACGTGTGATTTTTATCTTTATTGTGTCTCTTCTTCCCCGTGAGCCTCCCAGGAGGTGGCAATGAGCAGAGCACTTCCAAGAGCGGATTATCCAGGAGAGGGCAGCCTCAAACAGAGCACGATGTGTAAGTGCATTCCGTTGGAAATTTCTTATGGTGCAGGGTTGTGATTGCATCTCTTTTTTCACCATCGGAAAAGTCACTGTGACGTTTATTCACCTAAATATTATGTTTAAAGTTCTGGCTTTTCCTTTTCATTATTGCACTTGAACTCACAATTTGTTTTTGCCACTACTGGATGTTTTCCCACATGGTTAGGCTGAAATTCCTTCACTGTAGGGTTGTGTCTTCCAAGTGATGGAGCTGGACAGAATTGTTTTGATAACATTGAAACAGTGGCAAATAAAATAATAGCATGATACCGGTGTAAAACTGTAAATTGATTAATTGGGGGGGGGGTTGTGATTCAGTGAATCCTTTGGTCAACACATCCAGCCTCGTTTCTTAGTGACAGGAACCCGGAATTACAGAACAATTGGAGTAACTAGAGGCCTCATTGACATGGAAATGTTTGCATTCAATAATTCAGAATGTTTTTAAAAGGTTTGCAGGAGACCAGCAGTGACATTCAAATAAAAAAAACGTGTCTAAACCATCACCTACACTTAATATTCGTGTGAACTTCCACACACTTAATTTTACAAATGGAAAATACATTGTCCAGTACACTGATATAAATCCTCACAGCTGAACTGGATCCATCCCCATTCCAATGAGAAAAAACGCTGGGAAACATTGCAAACATGGATTTTCAGTGAGTGGGGACATGGATAACTGGAATTGTTTTACCTTTTGTACACAGGTTCCTGCAATTGCACTCTCAAGTGAGAAATTCCTTGCCCAGAATTCTGAAACTAAGAGCAAATCTGACGAGCCTGAAGGTCTGGTTTTCACTGATTTGTCTTTTAAACTACTTCTAATATAGGGTTTGAAAGCAGAATTAGGATTTTATATGCAACATTTGAGTTTGAAGGGGTAGGGAAACAAATAAAAGTCTTGAAACCAGGCAAGTTGGACTTGGAAATCCAGAAAATGAAAAAAAAAAAACTTACTGGCTTTTTTAAACTAGAAGTCTTGCTTTTCCATGTCCTCCATTTTTAATTTGTACACAAATAAAACCAATATGAAGTAGTTCTCAATTATTATTTATAACTCGAAATATGAATTAACTGCCTAGATTTTTATGTCTTTGAAGATTAAAGATCCTTTTGTGTTGAAGTGATTGTACCATTTAATTTACCACTAAAGGATCATTATTTAATAGTCCCATATATGTTAAAATGCAAATCACTGCTCTCTTTTATTTCCATTTTGTTTCCTGACTAAATTTAGCCCAAGGTTCATTGCTGTACATCAATAGCTGAGAAATAATTCAGTGTACTCAGAAGACTGTGTTGATTTATTTCACGTGGACAAGGTTTTATTAAAAAAACCACAAAACAAAGCAATGATACTAATTGAAAGTATTTTAATTTCAATGTTTATTTAGAAAAGGAAGAATTAAGTTTATGAACAATTTCCAAATCGGTTTTGGTATGCTGTAGACATGGAGTAGATATTGGAGATGGGATTTAACAATGATTTTAATTTTTATTTTCCAGGCTTTGGAGGGCAGTAGAGAGCTGGAAAATATCCTTGGAGTCTCACACTCGTCCTGTGTCCTGAGTGCTGAACTGAAGAAAACCCAAGAGCTGGGTGAGGAGGGGGTTCAGAACATTTCTTTATCCCTGTGGAACATTTAGCAGGAATCACTGCAGCTGTTCCCTCCGGTGCTCCCCAGGACTCAGGAAAAATGCACCTCAAGTGTCCCTGTGCATCCCAGCAGGGCCATAAAAGCCAGGCACACTGGGGAGGGAAAACCTGGAAAAGCAACACCTTTTCTTATGGAAATGGTCAGTAAATAGTTAGATACTTAGTGGGTGCTTCGGTGGGGATTAGGATAAACGTTTGCACTTGGATTGCTTGGCCTTTCTTCTCCCCTTCCGAGGAAGTTGGTTTGTTTGTTTGTTTGTTTGCCTGTCAGCAGGATTAGGCTGAATCTAAATTTCCAGCCTTTAAAAATCGCTATTCATGTGTCCTGAAATGATGGACATTCCAGATGCTTGTTGTGTTGGGATGAGGGCACTTCACAGCTGGCACATCTGGAATCCTTTATCACAGAAGCCCAGAAAGCAAACCTGGAGTGCCTGGGCTGCTGCTTTTTGCAGTTGGGAACAGGTGGACAGTAAAGGCACAGGTACCAGAGAAATTTTCTTCCCAAACAGTGGAATTGATGCATCACATGCTGGTGTTTGAATTCCCATTTCTTCCCTGACTTGTATTCCAAAGCTCATCCCATTTTCCTTCTGCATGGGCATGCACTGCTCTGTTCCCTCTGTAATCCCAGATCCTTTCTGAGGCAGGATGGAGTTACCTGGGGCCAGTCTGGCTTTCCATCGGGATGGGACAGACAGACAGACAGACAGCTCAAAGGACAGTCAGACCTCTTGCTGCCACTCCTGTGTCCACTCTTTCCCTCTGCTCCTTGGGAAAGAAAACATCCTTCCCCCATTTCTGTATTAGGAACCACCTCAGCACAGAAGGAAAAAAAAATTGGAACAAAATTTGGGACGAGGCTTGGAAGCACAACTTGTCAGAATTGTCTGAATTTTGAAATTTTTTGTTAATTTTTTTGAACAGAGTTACATAGGCAAGAGGGTTTTTTTCCTTGAAATGCTTTGAAAGTGAAGGAGGCAGCAGAGGTATTATTTTCTTTGAAAGCTCTGGGGCAACATTTGTTGATTTTGGATTTATTTCTTCACTAGTGAGTCAAGCAGAAAAACTGCAGCTGTTGAAAGCAAACCATGGAGAAGTCCCTGCCCGAGGTAAGAAACTCTCCATAACTCCTGTGTAACAGATGTTTTGATTCCTTTTGCTTGGTTTCTTTTCAGTTCTTTTCACTTGAAATAAGTTGGGCAACCTTTAGGATATGAAAACTGTGATAATCAAAAGTGTTTCTTGTGAATAGTCTGCAAATGTAAATTGAATATTTGCTGCTATTTTCATTGTATTGGGTATTTCCCCAAGAGACTGTGCAAGGAGAAGGAATCATTCACTCAGAAGAAATCATGCAGAAGACTTTCCATACTTTCTCTATATCCCAATTATCCTTGTTCTTCCTCATCACTGTGTTTTCAGTATCACAATCTTGCAGCAAAACCTTTTTCACTCTGTGTTTTTTGGGGGGATATTTCACCCAGGCTAAAGGGGCTGTGAAATCCCAGCTCTGAGGTTTCTTCATAACCAGTGCTGTGAAAATATTTGAAGCTGGTGGTGTTTCATGCCCAGCTGCTTCGGTGCCTTGGCAGGAAGGAGGGGGACACACACAGGACAGTTTAATTCCCTCACACTCACTAAAATCAACAACCACCCTCCAGGGATATTCTGATATTTCTGTTATCTTCACGCTTTCTATCTGAAAGCAGAGCAAACCCGAAATCAGGAGCACGTCTCTGCTGTGGGGAATTCTCTTAAAGGACAGCAAATGGATCGAGCTGAGATTTGCTGGGCTGCAGCAGATGAGCTGCAAATGAAAAGGAAGGAGCTGGGCTGATTTGTGCAGTGTGCAGGTGGTGATTTACAGCTCCCCGTGTCCTCCTGCTGCAGCTCCTGCCTGCCAGGGCTGGGAGTGCTGGGCTGGCACAGGGAAACGGGCACTGCTTCCTTCGTGCCCTGCTCACCACACTCACATTGAGAATTCCATCCTCACCCCACAAAGCAGCCCCCAGCACCAAACACACGGCCAGGCTGCCTAATGAGAGATGTTTTGTGAAGGTAAGGTGGAAAAGAGAATTCTGAGTTCAGCTGACCGATTTTGATGAAGTTCCATTGTCAGTTTTGCTTTGACAAAGAATAAATTCAATTTTGCAGCCTTGGAAATGTGGCAGCAGGAGAGGCAGAGAAGTTTGTGATCAAAGAGAAGCGTCTGGAGATGTTTTCCTTTGCCTTTTCGTTTCAGATGTGGGTTTTTCATAATTACTTTTAATTAGTTTTGGCAAGGCTTTAAACTTATGACTGTTCTGTGGCTTGGTCCAGATGGAGTGTCACATTATTATCACATGGTGAGGCATGAAATTTATTTACTTTACATAAAAAACCTCTTTTTAAAACAACTTCATACAAAACATTCCTGGCTCAATGGGCAGCATTGTGCACAGCTCAGTTTATCATTTTGGGTGACCAGCATGGAAAAAGGGCATCATTGTTTGCCCATGCCTTGAATTTACAGTAAACAAAATGTTTTTTAATAGAAAGTAAGCAAATTGTAAAACAGCTGCCAAGAGATGAATCGAGTCGGTGTCTGGGAGTCCAAAATGTGCTGAGAAGGGATGTGTAGGTTGGGATGTGCACATTTGAAAGGAAAGTTTCATAGTTTTGGAGATTCCAGGAGTGAAGGTTCTAAAAAAGGGAAGCTGCTCCAGCTGGTTGGTACAAAACACAGGGACACTTTGCTTCCCCAAAACCCTGAGACAAACCATGGCTGCTGCCCATGAGAGTGTTCCAGAGATCAAATACTTACAGTGGTGAGGAAAACACTTTCCAGGCTGTGATGGAATAAAAAACCCTTCCTTTTCTGTGGGGCTGTTGATCTTGCAGAGCCCAGGGGCAGATCTGATCCTCTCTGAGTTCTGAACATTCCCAGCTTTCATGGTGGGGTGGCTGAGCTTTGTGCTCTTGGGACAGTCGTGGTGGCTTTCCAAGAGACTGGAGCAGAGTTAACTGGATGGATTTTATTCCATGCCATTGAAATCACTGATGAAAGCAAAGCTGGAGAGATCAGCAACCAAAAATCCTGAATTTCCACCTGCCAGTCCAGTTTGGGAGACTGCATTTATGGTAAAACAGAAATCCTTTTTCACAACCACTGCAAAATAGAAACACCTCCTTAATAATCAGAGCTCCTCCTCAAACCAAGTGAAAAGGTAAAAAATACAGAATTCCACCATTTATCCCATTTTGTGTCAGTTTGAATTCAGAGTTTGGGTGTTCTAAGGTTGAACCACTTGGCTCTGGTGGTTGCTGGGGGTTTATTTTCACATCATTCTCAAATAAAATGTAAATTTGTTGACCTTTAGATGCACTTGGGTGTCTGTCCCACCTTTCCTTCCTCCTCCAGATCTTCTGAGGAAAAGGGGAATACAGCAGTGGATTTTCCCAACTGTAAAACCCTAACCTAAAAACCACATTTCTTCTCCTCAGCCCAACTTTGCATTTACTTACAGGGAAGAAATGCCATTATCCCTTTGCTGGGAAAAGTGAGTCTGGGAATGGCTGAGCAAAAATTGTAATGCTGGAGGGATCTGGCCTCGTTCATCTGCCCTTCCCTGTGGGACAATGTCCCTGTTTGTGCTCCTGAGGCTTTTCCTGCCATCGCCCCTGGGGCAGGGCTGATCCCAGTTCCTCCCTGAGTGGGGAGGGTGCTCTGCCCACTTTGTGTCCTGGCATGGAAAGCTGTTGTTGCTCAGGTTAAATTGGAATTCGTGTCTCCTCTTTGTGTGGGTTTGAGTTTGTCACCTGTGAGTCCCCCCCAGTGAAGGAGAGGACACAGATCCCACTCAGCCCAGTCCCCACAAGCTGCATTTCCCAGCAAAGCTGAGCAATTCTGTCCAGTGCCAGCTCCAGGAGCTTCCCCTGCTCCTTCCCAGCAGCATTTGGGGCTGAATTTGACACACAGCTGAGACTGGAGGGGTCTGGGTGCAGCAGCACGAGGAGATTTGGGATGGAAGGAAGGAGAAGGGGCAGCTCCAAGGCTCTGCAGTGATGGAACACCCTGGGCTATGCAGATGAAATATTAAGCCATTAAGTGCAGTGGCAGATCCAGAAATGCACATGAGACATATGACTGCAGGCCCAGACAAGTACACACAGAAGTGTCAACCTGCATTGGAGATTTAGGTGTCAGCCCCATTTATTCACAGATTTCAGCCTTGTTTTTACACTCCATTTTCCTCCGTGCCTTTTTAGAGATGCAACAGCTATGAATTTTTAATTCTGGTGGATCTAGTTGAGAGTATTAAGCTTAATGAAAAATTCAAAAGAATTGTAGTTCTTCCAACATGTAGCAACTCCTACATGAGAATAAATACTGCTTTCTCCCATGAATATAATTATTTTAAATAAAAAAGAAAAGAAACATTAGTTTGGACTCACTTAGTAGCAATTATATGTTTAAGAGGTGTAAATAACTTGCTATCCAGACATTACAAATATCCAGGTGCTCTGTATGTGCTGATGACAACAAAATTGAAAAGAAAGACTGTAATAATTCTGACTGGTTTTCTCTGCAGAAGATATTGATTATTTGTGTGTGGTGAGAGATTTGGAAAATTCAATTAAAGGAGTTGTGCAAAGGTTTCATAAATTTCCCCAGTACAGCGTGTACACAGACATTGCTGTGTATTAAATCAATGCAGCACTTCACAATATATTTTCTTTGAAACATAAAAATAAATAACATTTAAACAGTTCTGCTTACTACAGAAACAAATTTTATTTTCTGTGAAGCATTTAGTCATGTGCTATCACTGACTCATACACATTTGCCAGCTGTAACAAATTTTATAGACGTTTTCTCCAGAGACATAGCTCATATACTATGAATTTTTAAATGAGCAAATGGTGAAGAAGGGATGTCAGCAATATAAAAATTGATCAGTTAAAAGATAAAAGCATAAGTAAAGAGATTTGTATGGTAGTCTTAATAGGTTTTATTAAATAAAAATACTATAAAAAGACAGTAATGAATAGACTGAAGGTTTTAACTGTGGTTGAGGTGGAGAAAAATTATTCTGGCACATTTAGTAGAAGATTGGTTTTATATCACCTGACAGGTGAACGTTTTTTTTCTCTCTGCTTTTTAGATCTGTAAATGTTTTAGAGCAGTCAGAGTTGGGAGAGGATGGTGGGGGAACTTGGAGGGGAAAGGAAATTTGGGAGGATTGAGCCCTTTCAGTGCCAGGGCTGGGAGAGGCCGTGTCCAAGGGCAGGGACAACCCTCTGGAGCAGCTCTGGGGGACTGCAGCCACTGCTGCCCCTGGGAAGGAGCCCTAAAACTGGAGCTGAGGAGAGGAACAGGCTGGGCCTGCACCAGCCACTCCTTGTGCCACAGCCCAGGCACCTTCTGCTCCCTCCCTGAGCCCTTTTCCAGCTGCTCTGGTCGCTGCCATCCTCACCCAGGAGTTCCCTCAATGTTCTCTGTGCTGTGATGGAGCTGAACTTACTCAGGAGCTCTGCATGGAAAAATCCTGAGAGAGTAAAAGGTTTCTGGGGCTTTTAAGAAGATCTCACTCAGAGGTGAGGCGGGGTGGGATGGGACATTGGAAGGAATTGTTCCCTGGGAGGGTGGGCAGGGCTGGCACAGGGTGCCCAGAGCAGCTGTGGCTGCCCCTGGAGCCCTGGCAGTGCCCAAGGCCAGGCTGGACAGGGCTGGGAGCAGCCTGGGACAGTGGAAGGGGTCCCTGAGGTGGGACTGGATGGGCTTTAAGGTCCCTTCCAACCCAAACCATTCCATGATTTATTGTTTGGAAAACAAAGCTGAGTTCGTGGGGGGTTTTGGGTTTTTTTTTTAAGGAATCTGGGCAGCTTCTGTTTTTCAGGAGAGCTCAGAGTGCTGGGCAGAGCTCAGCACAGCAATCTTGGCATGTTTGGGTTCTTTACTCACCTTACAGTCCAATGCTGCAATCCCTTGGGAAAGGGAAATCACTCCTTTCCTTTATGGAATTGCATTTACAAGTAAACCAGCTTGTAATTGAATCTTTTCCCTGATATCTGCTGTGCAAGCTTGGACAGTTTCCTGTTGTGAGCAGCTGTGGGTTTTTTGTTGATAATTTGTGTACACAAATGATGTTTATTAGGAATACAGCTAGAAAGTGGTACCTGAGGCCAGGTTGGATTGGATTCCTTTTTCTGGAGTAGCCTTGTGAGTCCTGGCTTGGGGCAGAGCCTGGGGTTGGTGCTACTGTGCAGTGCATGGCAGTGTTGGTGTGCAGTCCATGGCAGTGTTGCAGTCCATGGCAGTGTTGGTGTGCAGTCCATGGCAGTGTTGGTGTACAGTCCATGGCAGTGTTGCAGTGCAGTCCATGGCAGTGTTGGTGTGCAGTCCATGGCAGTGTTGGTGTACAGTCCATGGCAGTGTTGGTGTGCAGTCCATGGCAGTGTTGGTGTGCAGTCCATGGCAGTGTTGCTGTACAGTCCATGGCAGTGTTGCAGTCCATGGCAGTGTTGCAGTGCAGTCCATGGCAGTGTTGCTGTACAGTCCATGGCAGTGTTGGTGTACAGTCCATGGCAGTGTTGCAGTGCAGTCCATGGCAGTGTTGGTGTACAGTCCATGGCAGTGTTGGTGTGCAGTCCAGGGCAGTGTTGGTTTACAGTCCATGGCAGTGTTGGTGTGCAGTCCATGGCAGTGTTGGTGTACAGTCCATGGCAGTGTTGGTGTGCAGTCCATGGCAGTGTTGGTGTACAGTCCATGGCAGTGTTGGTGTGCAGTCCATGGCAGTGTTGCTGTACAGTCCATGGCAGTGTTGGTGTGCAGTCCATGGCAGTGTTGGTGTACAGTCCATGGCAGTGTTGGTGTGCAGTGCATGGCAGTGTTGGTGTGCAGTCCATGGCAGTGTTGCTGTACAGTCCATGGCAGTGTTGGTGTGCAGTGCAGGGCAGTGTTGGTGTACAGTCCATGGCAGTGTTGCTGTACAGTCCATGGCAGTGTTGGTGTGCAGTCCATGGCAGTGTTGCAGTCCATGGCAGTGTTGCTGTGCAGTGCAGGGCAGTGTTGCAGTCCATGGCAGTGTTGCAGTCCATGGCAGTGTTGCTGTACGGTCCATGGCAGTGTTGCTGTACAGTCCATGGCAGTGTTGGTGTGCAGTCCATGGCAGTGTTGCAGTCCATTGCAGTGTTGGTGTGCAGTGCAGGGCAGTGTTGGTGTACAGTCCATGGCAGTGTTGCAGTCCATGGCAGTGTTGGTGTGCAGTGCAGGGCAGTGTTGCTGTGCAGTCCCTGCTGGCAGTGTGAGATGCCCCTGCAGTCACACTGTGCCAGCTGGGGAGAGCTGAGGACACCCTGCCCCACAGCCCTGAGCCCCTGGGGTTTGGTGGGAGGTCAGAGGCTGCAGGCTGCTGGAAATCCCCCTTTGTGTGCTCAGTCTCATTGTGAATTCTCCCTCCAGCCCTGCCTGGTGGGGCAATCACTCCCCAGAGCCAGCAGCCCTCGGGGTGCTGGAGCAGAGCTGCTCATCTGCTGCAGGGACATTTGGCAGCCTTGGCACTCACAGGCACCTGCTCCCAGAACTTCTCCACATGTTCTCATTCCCTGAGTTCCTTCCTGCCCTTGCACACTTTGCCTTTGCTTGTCCCAGCACCTGCTCAGCCTCACCCGGCCTGGCCCTGCCTGGCTGTGGGCTCAGGTGTGGCTGACTCTGGGATGGCTCTGGGTGACTCTGGGATGGCTCTGGGTGACTCTGGGATGGCTCTGGGTGATCCAGGGATGGCTGTGAGTGCCTGGGATGGCTCTGGGTGACTCTGGGATGGCTCTGGGTGACCCAGGGATGGCTGTGAGTGACTGGGATGGCTCTGGGTGGCTCTGGGATGGCTCTGGGTGACCCAGGGATGGCTGTGAGTGACTGGGATGGCTCTGGGTGGCTCTGGGATGGCTCTGGGTGACCCAGGGATGGCTGTGAGTGACTGGGATGGCTCTGGGTGGCTCTGGGATGGCTCTGGGTGACTCTGGGATGGCTCTGGGTGATCCAGGGATGGCTGTGAGTGACTGGGATGGCTCTGGGTGGCTCTGGGATGGCTGTTCCTCTGCTGCAATCCCTGATGGCACAGCCCTTGGGGATTCTTATTTATTCTTTTATTATTGATAGCAAAAATCAGGACCAGCTTCTCATCCTGGTAGCACATTCTGTTCTGCTTTGCCATCACTGTCAATGATGTAACACAGGTGCAGCCACTCGCTCTGAAATCCCTGCTGAGACACCGTGTGTGAAGAGGTGCTGGGTTCTTTAACCACCACAGCAATTTATTTAACTCATGTTTGAGGCAGGACTGGCACAAATTCTGTCATCACACCACTGCTGTTTATCAATGCCACATTTCTGTGTTTTCCTCATTCACAGGGCACAGCCAGGCTGCTGGGAGTGCTGCATTCCTGACCTCACTCCTGGACAGAAGGAAGGAGTCCCTGGGCCTGCTCGTGGCCTTGCCCAGCACTGAGGCACAGCCAGAGTGACCAGAACCAGGTCACACGTTTACTTCTTGTGAACCATGTGCAGAGAGCTCTGGGATGTCCTGCAGGCTGCAAGGGCCTGAGGGGAATCAGTTGTTTCTGTGCACGTGGGATTTGTTCCTGGTTCGTTGAGCACTGTGACAAACTCTAGAAACTGCTCCTCCACTAAAACATCCTGTGCTGTTTCTCCTCAACTTGTTGCTGCTTAGGCTTCTTGTCCTTGTTGCAGTATTTCTCCTCACCAGTTTGTTCCTCCTCTGGTTACTTGTCCTTGTTCCTCAAAACATCCCAAAATGTTCCTGCAGCTCTGGGCAGAGGGGCTCTGCCTTGCCTTAGGCTCTGTGTGTGTTTTACTGGACACCACATCCAGAACTCCAAACAGATCCCATGAACGATGATGCTGCTGTCTAATTGCTATTTATTTTAGTCATTTCTCATCTCCCCACAGGCATTATGTGAAAAATGCATTCCACATCAACCCAAACTTCTCCATCTGCTGGACTGGACTTAAAAGGAGCGAAGAACTGAGTGTAAACCAATCTCCCCAGCAAATCCCAGCTGGGGAGCGCTCGCTGTGCCGGGCAGGTGCACGTCCAGATAACATTTCTGGCATCTATTTCAACTTAACAATGTGCACAAGCAGATAATCTCAATGTAAATAATCCACCCTGGGTGCTGTGCAGCCCTGTGCCAGTGGGGCTGGTGCTGTGTGGAAATTAACTGTGGCTTCTGGAGGGTTTCTCCAGCACTGCCTGGGCTCTGAGGCTGGAGGGAGCTCTGCAGTGCCAGGAATTAATTATTCCCACCCTGGGAATGTGTTTTAGTTGTTTGCAAACACTTTCCCTGGTGGTGCTGCCACGGCTGGGGACAGATTTGTCACCCACATGAGGGTTTCTCTAAAGTCAACCCCAGTCCCAGGATAAAAAGGCCTCAGCCTCCAACCCAGCATTAACACACAGGGCTCTGGTAACATTTGCTTTTAGGTCAACATTTGAGTTTAGTTTTGGCATCTAATGCTATAGGAGGAGAATTGTTTTATATAAACCAACTTTTCTAAACCAGCTGCTTTTCTCTTTCCTCCTCCTCAGCCTCACCCCTGCAGCCAAGTGAATCCCCTGCATCTCAAATCCTTGCAAATTAGGCTGAAAAAGTGCAGTAAAATGATTTGTTCTTATCAAAGTCCAGCATCAACATTAACACTTGAATGTCCTTTCTACCACTGCAAAGTCCCATCCTCAAATAAACTGATTTTTATAACTAAAATTCTGACCACCAGCATGATAATGTGTTCAGGGTGTGGCTGAACACACACACGCTCAAGCTTTGGGAGTTTTGAATTAATAAAAATGGTTTTGCACTTCAGTGCCTGTGCAGTCTGACTGGGAAGGTTAGGAAGTGTTTGAGGCAGTTGTGTCAGTTGTTCTCATTTCCCCCTGGTGTCTCAGGCTTTCAGCTGGGGCTGTGTGTGTGTCAGGTGCCCCAGCCCTGGCTCTGTAGGCTGAGGGTCCCTGAACGAGCCAGTTTCTATAACCTGGCTGTAACCTCTGGAGCTGGAAATGGAATAATTTCTGACCTGAGAAGAGTCTGGAACCAACTGTGCTGGTCCCAATGGAGCAGTTCTGGGCAGTCCTGGAAGAACAGCATTGAACTTGTACAGGAGCCAACAGGCAAGGTGCTGATGGGCAGCAGCGAGGCACAGCACAACTTCCCCCGAGGCAATTATTAAATCGGGATTTTTAGGGAGATGGAGCTGAACACCGAGCTCTGCTGCTCAGCCCAGCCTTGGAGCTGTCTTTGACCTCGTGCTGTACCAGGCTTTTGCCTCTGAAGCAGCTGGGGCTGTTAAGAACCATTTCCAGTTCCACACAAGGTGGATCGGGTGACTCTCACTTTATCACCCCCCGAGGCCACCTCAAGGACAAAGGAAAGGGATACACCCAAAACTAATGTTTGGGTATGGGGGAAGGCTGGGCCTGGGCTCTGCTGGACACGGTTTAACGAGAGAGACCCTGGGCTCCCACCCACCGTCATCTTCCCGTCACACCGAACAGCCCTCGCTCAGGCTGGCAAGGAGCAGGCAGCGTTCCTTGGGGGAAACTCGGTGGCTTTGGGATTTCACAGCCTCTGGAGACAAAGATTCCTATTCTGAGTCCCAGCACCCCTGAGTGCCACTCAGCCCACACTTGCAGAAAGGTCGTGCTGTGGGCAGAGCTCCTGCATGCCACAGTTTAGAGTCAGACCCACAGAAAATCCTAAATCCTTGTGAAAAGATGGAAGTTTTGTAGTTTTATAGGAACTGTTACAGTGTGGGGAAACTGAACTGTGCTCACCCCCACTAGCCTCCTAGTTCCTACTCCAGAGCCCCTTTTCCATTCTCTGAGCTGCCAGGGGGGCAGGGTTGCCTGGGGGGATTTTTTCCACAACAAATAAGCCTGGAAAAAGTGCACAAATACACTGAGCTTGTGGGACTCCAGTGGCAGGGCTCAGAACTGGCCCAGCTGGAAGTTCCCAGAACAGCTGATTCACACACTGAGGCTGAGGGCAGTGACAGCCTGGAATGTGACAGGGGAAGCCTTTAAACAAGGGGGGAGCTTCTTTTGTATTTATATATAGATACAGGAAAAAAAAAAGGGTAGACTGACTCCTAATTAAACTATACGACCCTAAATTGCTTTATGATTTATTTTCTTCCTCCATGCTTTGTTATGTTTATAATTACTCAATCAATTTGTATTCTCTGAATTATTGGCTTTGGAAGCTGAGCTGTGCCCAGGGAGAAATTGCAGAGTAGAGTTCAGTTTACATCTGCAAATTGCTGCGCAATTTAATAAGGGGTTTGGGTATTTTCAAACTGCACTGCAGCACCTCAGCTTTTATTGCAGTACAACCAAAAGTTTTGGCTTTTCAGTCCTGTTAAAGAGAGTTGCAGCAGTTTTAGAGCCACACCAGAGCTGCTGACTCCCAGCAAAGGGGGACAGTGACTGATGCCACAAACCAGGTTTGTGTCATGAAGCAATTCAGCACCACAACTTCAGTGCTGCCAGGCACGAGTTTCTACTTTACCTGCATTAGTTCCTTGGGCTTTTTATGCTAGGAAAGGAGAAAACTTCATGCTGCTTATGCTAAGACAGTATTTTAACATTAATTCAAAATTTGGTCCTTTATTAGGCATCTTAGATTTACAAATGGTAACAAAAGTATAACACTTCCAAAGAAAACAAATCAAATCCCATTCCCAATGCTCTTCAAAATATTTCTCCTTTAAAACAGTCTTTGATTGTTTTGTGTTTAAATAAGCAAAAGGTTTTTCCTGGCTTTCCTTGAGTTGTGTCCATCACACACAGGCTCCTCTGCAGTGCTGACACCTCTCACTGAGCACTCTCAGTCCTGCAGCTCCAGCTTCATTAACTGATTTTCTTCTGCCCTCTATTCTTGGAGTCCCAGAGTATGACAACATTAAAATACACCAGGAACAGCAGGAAGTGCAGGCAGGACACCACAGCCACGGCCACAGGGAACAAATCAGGCAGGTGCTGGGGAGGAGGCACGGCAGCACTGAGCACTGACAGGATTGCCATCAGGGCCAGGGACAGCAGGAACTGCAAGACAAGGAGTGAGGGAACAGCTCAGACAGCCCAGCTGCCACCTCACTGCTGGGAGCTCTGTGCTCTTCCACACAGCACGAAAGAGTGACAGCCCCTGCTCCACTGGCACTGCAGTGCTGGGAAAAGCTGCAAGTCAGAGCTAAAGGAATCAAATTTGCTTACCAGACCCCTGACAATCCTGGGAAAGGACTTGAACCAGGACACATAACCCTTGAGGGAAAGGGAGAAGGCCTTGAGCTGTAGGTCCTCTGCAGAGGTCTTCTCCAGGATGGAGAAGGCGGCCAGGCACACGGCCAGGAAGGCGGGCGTGGTCACGGCGTAGGGCAGCAGCAGCTCGTCCTTCAGCAGCAGCGGCAGCAGGCTGGGGTGGGGCAGGGCCAGCAGGGAGAAGAGGGAAAACCAGGAAAAATATTTATCCTCACTAGAACTGGGGCAGAACAGGGTTTGCATGGGATCACAGATGGGTTTGGGTTGGAAGAGATCTTAAAGCTCATCCTGTTCAACCCTGACACCTCCCACTGTCCCAGGCTGCTCCAGCCTGGCCTTGGGCACTGCCAGGGATCCAGGGGCAGCCACAGCTGTGCCAGGGCCTGCCCACCCTCCCAGGGAACAATTCCTTCCCAATATCCCATCCATCCCTGCCCTCTGGCAGTGGGAAGCCATTCCCTGTGTCCTGTCCCTTCATCCCCAGTCCCTCTCCAGCTCTTAACAGTTTCCAACTCACCTGAAAGTTGACACGAGTAGAAACCACGTGGCCATAAAGGGGATTTCATTTATGATTAAGCAGACTGGGCTAGAATGAGAAGGAGAAAAAGGGACATCAACTATTCCCTAATCAAACAGCACTCCCAGTCCATGTAGGATATCCCCATGGAACAGCAGTGCTGGTGACTGTCCCCACAGCCACCACCAAAAGGACAGACCAGCCTGGCTGTACTTGCACACCTTCATTTACAAGTGATTTAGAAAAGCAAATGAGCAGAGTTGTTAAAATCTGATATATTTGCATGTGAAAGCAGCATGCCTTGATAAGAAGATGATGAAAAGATGGAATTTTATTCACAGAAAAATTAATTTACTTACACTGACACGAGAAGAATAGACTTTTCATGGACTTGAAAGGAGAACAGGAAAAATGACAAGGCACAGCTGACCTTAGGAGAGAGAGCAGAGATGTGTGAGCCTGTGACTGCACAGCAGAGCTCTGCTTTGGTGTCTGCAGGTACAGGGTCTGCATGGGGGCAGTACTAAACGAGCTGGGTTTGCTAATTAACTGCTGCCTTTGCTCCAGTGCAAAGCCCAGAGCAGCTCCTGTGAGCACCCTCATGTCTTGTTTGGAAGTTTATCAGAATAATCACAAAGTCCTGCAGGTAGAGCCTCACTCTTGCTCAGATTCCCTGACAAGAACAAGGAATCACAATATTCCCACACACAGGCACTGGGCAAATCCCACTCCTGATAAGAATGACCCAATTTTTGACATAAAAGTTTGCTCCTCATCATGACCAGCCAACAGGAAAAGTAAACAAGATATCTTTTTATTCCCCCACCAAATAAAAACATGTAAAACCAGTTCTTAGGATAAATGGTAGTTTTAGGCAATGTTGTGATAAAATCAAAAAGAGAAATTATCCTGTAACTCTGAAACTTAGGACCCAGCTCCATCTAATTTTGATTTCAAGGAGAACTCAGTTTTTGCACAGGAGCCATGACACTGTGCTTCAATTCAATGATGTGACTAAGAGAAGGCAAACATTTTGGAAAACAGGATCATTTTCATTTCAAACCACTCATGAGCTCATAATGTCCATTTGGGGAATTTTTAATGGAATTTTGCAGCCAGTGAAGAAGAAAAACTGGCACTTTGGAAGCCAAACAAAAAGAGGAGAAATCCCAATTCTATATAAGGTTTAAATGTGTGTGGAATCTTCCAAAGGCTCTTCAGAGTTAAATAAAGAAATCTGAGCTTAAGGAACAAGTCTGGGTTTAAAGGACAGGTCAGAGCCCTGGATTTAAGGAAGTAAAACACTTTTTAACCAATTCCCTCTGTGTCCTGCACAAGTGCTGTTGGCACTGCTGGTTGCCCTCCAGTGCTTGTGGTGGATACAAACAAGGAGCAGTGGAAAGCAAACACTCACCAAGGCAAATTTAAAGCCTCGCAGGGAAGGCTGGACAGTGAGCTTGATACAGGCAGGGAGCAGGCTCAGGAATGTCACAGCAAAACTAAAGGATTGGGAAGAAAAACAGTTTTAATACAGGAGAGACTACAGCCATTAACACTTCACTCTGCAGAGCCAGAGCTGAATTCTTCACTGAGTCAAGGAGAACTGGGAGCTCTGACTTCTAAGAGCATTTCAAAAGATATTTGAATTCTTTGAATTTGCAAATTTTAACTCAGTTTTAACCAAGCACCTTACATCACTACATAATCGAGCAGGGAATTTTTCAGTCATAAATATTCCCAGTATTTCTCCCTCATGACTTGGCAGAAAAACACAGTATAAGAAAGAACACAATTTGAGAAAATTCACTCCTCTTGCAAAAAATATTGCATAATAAGGCATCCCAGTTATGTCTTACCTGAGTTTTAGCTGAGTTCGAGGGGATATTACATTCTTTATCTTTATAAGGACACTTAGAGTGCACCAAATATTGGCTACTTTATCCTGGAAGGAAATAAAAAGGTAATCAGTGATAATTATATATAATTATACACATGTTTGTGGGAACAATGGGGCTTGGGAGGTGGGGATTGTTGGGTTTCTACCATGAGACTGCAAATAACATTTGCAGGTGTACATCACATTCTCAGATGCACTGGGCATGACTCTGCCCTTCAAAAACGGGTCTTCAAGAGACCCCAATTAAATCATGCTCTAGATTAAGTGAGAAACGGTACTTCAGCACAAGACATGACAACTTAAGCCATGAGAGCAGACATTTTGTGGAGTTAAAGCTGTGAAAGTGTCCCTGAGTAAACCTGGCCCAGGTGAATCCTTTCTCACTGTACCTGCCCGTGCTCGCTGCTCGCTAGCACTGACAGAGTTAACCCCCAATAAATCAAGAAGTCTAAAGACATTAGCACTTGTGCTAGGATCACTTTCAAAATTAAATTTGTAACTGCAGCTCTCCTGCTGGTGAAACTCATCCCCAGACAGCTGCTGGAGGCACAGCTGTGTAGACACAACTCCCAGCAGCAACTGAGCCCCGTCCGGCCCCGCTGCCAGCGCCGGAATCTGCCGGGGATTCCGGGGAGCACAGCCCTGGCAGCACCAGCAACCTCCTCCTCACACCAGGCTGATTTTCCAGCCACCAGCAAGTGTTCCCAGGCTGCAAATGGGAACTGGCACACCCTGGGCTGCAAATGGGAGCTGCACAGAACCTGTCACACCCCAGGCCAAGTTACTGAGCGCTGCTTACGTGGACAAATTCTCATTTTATCTCCATCAGAATCCAGCAAGTCACTGCCCTGAGCAGCTCAGAAAATATTTGGGCTAATATTAGACTAAAATCCTCCAGCTCTTTCAGACTCATTGGTTATTGTCATTTAGAGATTTTATTTTTAAACTTGGTACTGAATAAAAGGTGTGGTGAGCAAAATGATTCCTTTATAGATTCCAAATAATTCTCAAGGAAAAGGGTCATTGGTTTTTTTGGAGGTGTCTTTTTTTGGAGAGGTTGTTTGGTGTTTGTTGGGGGTTTTTAAATAAACTAGCAGAGAATACACCAAGAACACCTCCACTGCCTTTGGTACATCAGCACTAACTTTTTGTTTAAAAAAGTGCCAGTTGTGATATTATTTACATCTAAAAAAGTTTAAAAGAATAATTAAGATTCATCAAACTATGTGAGAATTTGCTTTAATCCCTGTGACAACCTGGCAATTCAAAGCTTCATTTTCTGGGTTAAGCCTGAAATTGCAAATTTGCTGTAAAAAGTGTAATATTGACTCATGCCCCAATTAAAACAGCAGCAACTCCCTGTGACCTGGGACCTTTTATCCCAAATTCCTCTGGCATTGCCATTCAGTAAATGAGGAACTGAGTGACTGGATCAAGGCTCAGCACCTTCAGCATGGGCATTCCACAGCCTGAGCAAAACCAAAAGCAGAAGTGGCCTAAAACTTTTGGAAAATATTGTGGAAACTGCACAAGGTGAGTCAAAAAGAAAGCTCTAGGTGGCATCTAAAACACAATTTAAAAATTATTTTTTAAAAATAATGAATCCCATTGAAAAGAGGGAAGCAGAACCCAAGAAGCTGAAGCTGTTGACTTCCAAGGTTACATCTTCTGACACTGCCAATTACTATGGAATCTATTTCAATGGAAAAATGTATGGATTGAAGTATGGGTTTGATGATGGGATAAGTGTTGTCTCCTGGTATAATATCCTGGAAGATGCCAGCTGAGCTGGGGTTAAACACTGGATTAAATAACTGGCAAGAACCGAGTGCTGAAGAAGCTGTCTCGAGTTACTCGCCCTGCTCTGTGTCTCCCCCATGAAATCCTAAAGGTCAGGCTGAAGGTTTCTCCAGGGATCTAAGAATACAGGACAGGGCAGTGGGTGGGAGAAGAAAACATGCATGCCTCAAACAAGCCTCTGTCAATGGGAAAGAGTCTTCTGAGTACTTGCATGATTTGTTCCACGTCGGTGCCGAACGGGAGCCAGCAGGCAGCGAAGGACACCAGCACTGTCCCTGCCAGTTTGGCCAACAGCACCAACCTGCAACAGGACAGCACATCAGCACAGCAAAAACATCCAAAAAAACAGTGGTGGGCAGAAACAGCAGCAATGCCCATCCTGCAGGACTGCAGCACAGCACACAGGCACTTCCCACAGAAATCAATCCAGGAATGCCCTTGTGCAGGTAAGGAAAATCCCACTCCCCGTGCCAGGCTGATTCCTGAGGGAGATAAAACACTTGAAACTCACTTACCCCTTTCCTTTCAGTCCCTTCTTGAAGCACTTTCCAAGTAAATAGCAAAAAAAGGGCAGGGAATGGTAAAGCTCCATTTGCTTATAATTTAAGGCCAAGCAAAAGGCCACGGAGCCCAGGAGGTCCCAGTCATGGGACAAACAAAGGACAGCCCACAAGGCCAAGCCAAGGCTCACTGAGTTGTATATGGTTTTTTATGTCAAGGACAAGATACACATCTCACTTCTGGAAGGCAGCAGTTAATGCCCTGAGGGAAAGCAGAAATAGCTTGTAAAATGAGTTTTGCCAAGTTAGTTTTAAGAACACGTTGCCAGTTGTGACTATGTTGCCCTCAGAGATAAAAAAATTTACTTCAATTGAAAGTGTAATTTTTATATTTCCAAAGTTTGATTCAGAGCTTGCCCAGGCAAATCACAGGGCAAATTCTGTGTGTGTTAATTACACATGCAATGTGTGTTCAGCCAACCCAGCTTTTGGTGGCACTGACAGCTCTCTGCAACAAGCAACATTTTCTCTTTGCTGTTTCCATGAGTAATGATAAAGCTCTCACAAGCTTCCCCTTCCAGCTCCCACAAGATACATGCCTAATATTCAAACATGTCAGTGCTTAAATTCTGTATAATTTTGCTCAAGGACCTCTGAGGGGTTTGTGATTCTGTTACACACACGAGGCACCCTCATCCATGACCAGGTCCCTGAGCTGCTAAACCTGGTCAAACAATGAGTAGTAGTTGCTAAAAACAATGTTACTGCCTTGTGACTTTGAAAAGATCTTCCCAGGCTCAGAAGATTTTGAAGAGACTAAACTACACTTACTATTAAACTGCAACAGAGTATTAGCTTTGGTTTTTACTTGTTTTTTGAAAAGCTTATATAAACCAGTAAACACAGAATCCCAGAAAGGTTTGAATTGGAAGGGACCTTAAAGCCTGTGCAGTGCCACCCCAGCCATGGCAGGGACACCTTCCACTGTCCCAGGGAGCTCCAGCCTGGCCTTGGACACTGCCAGGGATCCAGGGGCAGCCACCACAGCTTCTCTGGGCACCCTGTGCCAGGGCCCCTCCACCCTCCTAGGAAGGAATTTCTCCCTAACATCCAATCCAAACCCACCCTCTGGCAGTGGGAAGCCATTCCCTCCTGTCCTGTCACTCCATTCCCTGTAAACAGTGCCTTGTATTTCTTGTATTGTCAGAAATGTCACAATATTTTGTTTTCCCTCTGTCAGCCTAAGCAGCTGTGACAACACATCCAGCTTGCCCACGGAGCTCTCAGCCCACTCACATTTCCCACTCCACATCACCAGGTGGATTTGACACCTCATTGATTTCACATCAGCAAGCTCACACTGAGAGCCCTGATCCTGCAGAGGGGCAGCAGCTCAGGGAAACCAATCTCTGACCTGCTGGAGCTGCTCAGAGGGTGGCACTGGGCACATCAGAGTGGCAGGGCTGGCACAGAAACCTGCAGGAAATCCCTGCCTCCACAGCAGCTGCTGCACCTCCAGCACAGGCTGAAGTGACAGCACTGACCTGTTCCTGTACAAAACCAGTATAAAACCAGTACTGTTATAAACAAACCCCCCGTGAAGGTGTCCACCAGCACTGTGGAGCAGCCAGGCCTGAACTCACCTCCCTGAGCCATGCAGCCAAGGCTGAAGGGCAGGTTTGACAGAGCTGAGCTTTTCACACACTCCACCTGCCACTGCTCTGCCATCCCAGGAAGATCTAAGGGGATTCCCTCTGCACACACAAATCACAGGAGCACAACCCATCACTCTCCTCCCTGTCACAGCCCCACTGATGCTGCCTGCAGTGAAGTGACTGACAGGGAGATGAGCTGGAGACATGGAAAGAATGATATTCATGTTGGGATTGATTTGTGCCAATATCAATAATTTTTATCTCCAATATGTTTCAGACTTGCAGCTTCCTTTGATATCTCTGTTTGGGGTGGGCAGAACCCCCCAGATGACTTTGTACACAACAGTCACCCTGTGCTCAGCTAAAAAATGCTAAGGAGCAATTATTCCATAAACAGGAATTCATTTCCATGTAGAACAAGGATACTGGAAGTGCCCATGGTCAATAAGGATGAGGCCTGGGTAAAGCAGGATGCAGAGAGCACTGGAAACCTGGTAAAAAGGATCAAAAAAGAGAGAGGAAAAATAATCAGTCCAAAATTAGACATTAGACAGAGGAACTTCTCCAGTACAAAAATGTTCCCCTCCATGGTGCATCCTACACATAGGAATCTTATTCTCTACAAGTCACCATCTGTCAGGAATATTTTGAGGAATAAATAAGGATAAAGATTTAACATAAATAAGAAAATATTTTATATTGCCTGCCCTTTACAATAGCTCAAAGATGACCTACACCCATCTTAAACCACTCCAAAAATCAAGAGACTTTTCATCCCAAAATCTACCATAAGCAGAGTTCAAGACAAAGCAGCTCCCAAATCCCCCCTGCCACACCACAATTTTTTTTTTTTTGTTACTACTCAGGTAATAAATTCGTGGAAAATCATTATTTATTATTATGTTATTAAAAGCATTAAAAGAATTGCTGTAAGATAAAATAAAGGTTTTTTAAATGTTTTTAAGTGCAAAGCCTATAATATGAGCTATAGTGGTTGTCATCAGTTTTACATGGAAGCCATCAGGGTGTTCCAGGTGTTAATTAACTCAGGGTTACATTTCTACTCTGTTCTAATAGTGTTTCCTTTGTTTAATTTACAAATACCAGGTACTTGCCTTTTTTTTAGCAGATGTTTCTTTCAAGGAAAAACAATATAAAATAACTGCAGGGATATAAACCAGCAAATCAGCAACAAACACTGAAAAATAAAGATTAACTCTCCATTAGAATCCAAGGCAAGGAAAAAACACAGGCAAATAAACATCAAAACATCAGAAATAAACTGGGCAGTTCCACTTCAAAGGACAAAAAGAACCAGGTCTACAGAATTTGATCTTGTTAATGTTTCTAAGGCTCATTTCTGATGTCCCAAAGCTGCTGCTTCCACGTGTTCAGCTGTCCTGGCTCCTGGCACAGCCTCAGTCACTCTCTAGTTCCTCACATGCCACAAGCAGGGCAGGCATTTGGGAATGCCCCAAAGAAATCAGCCCTGCCTGCACCCAGGTTGTGGGACAGGACAGAGGCTGGGGCACAGTGGAGAAACTCCAGATTATCCCAATCCCTGTGGGAATTACCAGTGATGGGGACAAAGACTGAAAGCAGGGATTTGGCTTTGACCACCTGCCTACAGCAAGGATTTGTGAGAGGAGAGAAGAAAACAGAGCCAGCAGGTTCCCCTGGCCAGGGTATGTCCAGCAGGTGAATTCTTCTTGAGTTGTCTTAAAAACTCAAGGAAAAACTCAGATTATTTCTACAAACCACTTTCAGCAAATGTGCAGTGGCTCTAGGAGGGAAAGGAGATGTTTAAATATTTCAGTTATCCAGGATTGAATTGTTTTGCCAACTTAAGCCACAACTAAACAAATACAGCCAAGGTGTTAGCAAAACAAATACACTGATGCTTAAAATAAAGCTGCCATCGACCACCCTGAATTATTTTGATGCACTCTTCTAATGGCCCCTGTTAAGAAGTGTTTATCAGCTCTCCAGATCCATCAGTGTTGTGTCAAGTGAGTTGATTTCAAAATTAATAAAGACCATTTCAAGGGTAATTAAATACTAGTGATTTTTATTTTTTTTTCAATTCAATCAATTACCAGAGAGCAGACTGAGAGGTTTGTGAAGTACAGAAAAGCTATTGATGAACAAGAAATTCTGCTGTTGCAATCAGAAAGCATTTGGTGTTAGAAAAAGCAAAAGACATTTCAAATGAAAGAAATCAAGAGTTCACTGCCCAAATTGTTTGCTGCCCTACTGCTGCAGCTACTAAATAATGGTACAGATCTTCTGCATTTGTTTGCAGTTCTAAGTAATCAAATGGTGTAAGACAAATTTAGAATACAAGTAGTAAAATAAATTTTTACTTTTTTGCTCACAGTAATAGTATCAAATATCTCTGCCTTTGAGATCAGCTCCTAATGAAGATCTCTGGTACCTCCAGAGGTTAAGTGAGTAAATGCCAAGTTACATATAAAATAATTTTAGATAAGAACCAAGTTAAGCTAAAAATGAAAAGACTGTTTATCAGAATGGAAGGGGAAACAAGAATATTTTCAAAATTTAAAAGTGGGTCTATGCTACAAAGAGTAGTTGTGTTTTAGAGTTTTTAATGAATTGAGTTGAAAACTTGTTCCTATATTTTCTATTTATCAGCTTCCCAAATGATGGCAGAAGAGGAAACAATGCAGGAATTTGGCTCAGAAGTGAACCTGCTAAGCCACCCAATTAAAAATAAAGACAGAGAAGCTGCATATTAAACATGCTGAATTAGTAAGCAAGACAAATGTGCAGGATGATCCCAAGGAAATAAAATCTTCCTACCTGTTGTACGCATAAATAACTTATGGGGCTGACTCTCATAGCCCCGAGATGTGTGCAGAGCAACCCAATCAGGATTTATTAACTTTGCACTGTAAAACAAAGTACAGACACATCAAAATGCAGACAGGTCTCATTTCCCTTTACTCTCCTTGCAGCAATAAAGATGACACACACAGGACCAGATTCCAAGAATTAAGATGAATGAGAAGAAATATTTCAGAGAGCAATAGTGATCAATGAAAGCTTTTCCTCACCACTAGATCAGTTTACACTATAGACTGCTTCACAATTAAAAAAAATAACCTTTGGAAACAGTAAAAATGGAATACAATATTTATTAGGACAAGATAACCACCTCCAGTCTGGTTCCATGGACTTTAAAAAAAAACAATTGTAAATACCTTTCATGCTTAAGTATTAAATATAAACCATTTACAGTTCACATAGATGCCCCACATAGCTGTGCCTGTGCACTTTAACCTACATTCTTATTCCATAAGTCTCATTCCAACAGCAGCAAAGCCCTTGTGGAAAAAGTATTCCAATAACAGAATTCTATTTGCATGATCTCCACTCATCAAATGTCACTTGGGCTCTGCACACACGACAGCTTTCCCAGGCAATGGCCCCTGTTCCTACAGCACTTTTCCCTGGGCATCCCACATCCAGCAGGACCTTGTAGGGAAAGCTGAATATCCACAAAGAAAACTGGAACACAGGATTTAAAACACTGAACTTACATGTAAGCACACACAAAACTGTGATAGGCAGTGAGAGGTGGGTAATCGAGGCCCCAGTACAGTAGGTTGTTGTCACTTGTATTGAAGTACCTAAAAAAAATAAAATTCAATTTAAATACGACATTTCCAGCTTGGTTTTGACCCAAGGAAAAGGCTGAATATTAAATGTATTCCAAATCCAAAATAGAAGGTGGCAACAAATATACCTGATTAATTTTAATTCACATTAAGTAAGTCTCAAGCAACGAAATAACAACAAAGGTGATGCAGAGTTCACACATTTGTAGTTGCAAAAAAAACTTTTAAAAGCCTGCTAAAGCTCACTTCACTGGAGAGAGAAACTCCTGGTTCTACCTCCAAACCCAGGTGGACCCCATGAAAGGAAGGAAAAGGATTTTCCCATTTGGGATGTTGTGTCAGGATTTCTATGGCTGCAGTCAAAATGAAGTCACCTCTTCCAAAGGAGATCAGAGGGGTCTGTGCAAGGAAAAATTCCACAATGAGGAGCAGCCCCTTCCCATCTCCCTGGCTGCTCCCACTGCCATGGGGCAGGCTCTTGGCTTTTCCACTTCCTCTCTTCAAATGCAGCCAATTTTTGACATTTATTACAGTAAATGATATTTCTTGAATTCTTTATGAGCTGCCTGAAGTGTCTTTTGAGCTGATGATAAATCATATTTCTTTGAGTTGCATTCTGCCTCTTCTCCTACAACTGAAGATTGCTCCTGTCAAGGCACTGCAGATTCTTCATGCAGAATGTCACAGTTTGCAACTTTCAGGGAACTTGCCAGTTTGGGGGGTTTATTTTCATTTTACTTTCCATAAAGTTTTCAATTAAAAAAAAAAAATAAAAACAACCCTTATATATCCAGTAATATTTAGCAAGGAAGCTTTCAGAGTTTTAATTAGCAATAGAATAAGAAAGGATGTTCCTAAAGCAGCCTTTAGTAAATAATGTCAAGACTTTAAATAATAATATAAATCAGGAATATTTAAATTTTAGAATGCAATCCCTAGCACGTCAGCCAAGATGTGCTGTTCCAAACACACACTTTGCTGTATTAGAGATTCAATTCTCAGAGCAGACCCAACTCAAAAAACCCTTCAAATATAAATATAAAATTACATCAATTATAAAACCAGAGAGCAAATACAAGGCCAAGGTGCCCACCTGGCAGCCCCTCAGCTAAAGCCAGCCTGCAGCAGTGTCTGATGTGACCCCTGGGAATACCTGGCAATATTGGCTGCTATAACTCCTCATTTTAAGGAGATACAGTTCAGTGTAGCAGAGTGGATCAGAGCTGGCAACTCCATTATTATGTAACACCTCTTATCCCAACTCTGGCACAGTCAGGGTTTGGATATCCCAGGAAAAAAAAGGACAAAAATGATAATACAGGAACAACAGGATGATCTGAGGTCACTATACAGAGCCACCTGCAGAGTTCACATGTATTTGCAGGACACAAGTGAATTAATTTTCTATTTTGTCTGATTAGTCTGTACCCCAACAGACAGCCAGGGAAAAATTACACCACACACAAAGCAGGAATTCTAATATATTCCAATTTGAGTTGTAGCACATATACAGACTAGATTTTTACTCTAAAGAATATTAGGAATAATGCAAAAACAAAATATTTAGAATAATTCTCCTCCTGTTTTAAGTGATCTGTACAAATGAAGCTCGCTACCCTTAAATCCAGAATCCAGAATTCCCACATGTAAAAATCTCATGGATCATGGGAGCAAACAATGAACTCAGAGGTGTAAAATCCAAGCAGGATTCCCTCCCATTCTCCCTTTGGAAGCACCACCTACCACTGCCTGATGGGTAAGTTGTAGGTGATTTCTTGCCAGTGCCTCTGAGCCTCGTAGTCTCCATACATGGGTGGCTTTCCTGCCCCTAAAAAGAGAGGACATAGAATTTAGGACATTATTTGGTTTCTAGATTACTTTCCTCCAGTTATCTATTGCACAGTAATTACTGATTTTATTCTCCATTCCTCTATATTGAGAGCAAATAGAGACCTCATCATGCAGTCAAACAGAGAGAAAAAAAAAAAAGAAGTTATGTGTTCTTTTGGCTTTCTGGAGATTTCTGCAATGAGCATTTATCAAGATACTCTGCTGTGAAGAACTGCTTCCTCATCTGACAAAAAAAATCATTTCCAAGTGCAGATGAAAAATGTGGTACTTTCCCTGAACTAGGAAAATGCACATAATGGACATGTTACAGTGATTCTGTGGGAGCTGCTGCACTCCCTTGGTAAGTGATAATTGTCAATATTCTCACTTGTGTTTCAGCCATGTCATGGTACCTTACTATTAATATCATTATAACATTATTATTTGCCATTTTCACGGAAAAAAAAGCTTTATCAATGCAAATACTTCAGATGTCAAATATTCCCCTCGATGGAGCCCAACTGTGACAATGGCAGCATGCAAAGCATCTTCCCAGAGTTTATTTACTTCTATTAACCTGATCACTGAGAACAGAAACTGGACTGATTGTGCTCCCAGTGAAATATTGACATGAGGCAGACAGAGATTTAAGAGGTTCTTTAAAATATAGGAAAGCCATCTCTGGTTTTACCCATGATCTATGTTTGTGGGAATCCCTCGAGCTCAGCAATGTGCAATTTATTCCCAGAAAGTGGAAAGGATCTCTTATCTCTGCTAATTTCTTCCTGGGTGGTGGAGAGAGCAGATTTTCTCCAATCTCACACACTCAGCCTAAAGTTTCCCAAATAAGTGAAGTCACTGGAGTTTCATCAGTGTCAATTCTGTAGCTGTAAATCCAATGGAACAATGAATCTGCCACTGGATTACTGAAATGCAAAATAGGTATTATCTAAATTTTAGAAAGTGTGTGTATCAATTTCTCAATCTCTACAGGAAAAAAAGGGATGAAAAAAATTAATTGGCTTCAGAATGATCAAAAGATCTTTATCCAAAGGTTTGATTATTAAAAGCCAGCTACTGATCAGTTCCTTTGACAA
Organism: Acridotheres tristis; assembly: GCA_037013685.1. NCBI lineage: Eukaryota > Metazoa > Chordata > Aves > Passeriformes > Sturnidae > Acridotheres > Acridotheres tristis. The sequence goes on from CM072895.1 coordinate 3,035,094, forward strand.
TGCACATTTAGTTTCCATCTACAGAAAGCACCACGTACACAGACAAACTGAGTTTAAAAATTAATAGAACTGGAATATTTTATTTTAAAAGGCTCACAAATACCTTAAAAGTAGTGATTTTATTCAGTTTTATTGTTAACCTGGGAACAGATTTTTTAAAGGTTTGAAGCTGCCTCTCAACACCTGGATTAAGCAGGAGTTTGGTAATGCATTAAAAATTATGCATTAACCTATAAAACCAAATTTTTCCTCAATAATTCTCCACGACCAGATCATCACATTCAAAACCAGGTAATAGTTTCTGTTTTTTCATTTAATTCCAGAGGCAGATCCAAAAGCAAGCTGATGGCAAAGAACAGGGTGAGAATGAGACAGAGATCCAAAGGTGCACAGTAAATGAGGGTGGAATTAAAAGTTGATCACATCTGCAGGAAGTCAAAGAGAAAATAAAAATTAATCCCAGTGGATTTATGTGTTTGACAGCTCTAACACCGGGGTTTGTCTTTTTACAGCCATCTAATGCTCAAAGTTAAGCTTTAATAATTTGCTGGACTGGATCAGATTCAGCTTTTCCTATTCCAAAAGCAGCACTGTGGAGGAAATAAGATTTTAAAATAGCTATTTTTTTTAAATTGTTATTTTAGCTCAGGCTTTATTTTAGACTCTCTTCCACAATCTTGATTGGTTTGAAATCAAATCAACTTACAAAAATCTAGTTAGCAACAGAATTCTAAATAAATCCTCTTGCACTGCAAGAGAAATTCAGTGTATGCCTGAAGACAGGGTGTTTCATGCCTAGCGATGGGTAAAAACCTCAGATCTCTCAGAAATGGCATTTTCAGAAAGCAAACTCAAACCAAAACAACTGGAAATGCAGTTCAGCTTCAAGCAAATTCTTCAAGTAAATGAAACCCAGAATTAGCAGTTTAAAAATCACCAGAATGCTCCTGAGCAGCTCCAGCTATTCAGGGGATGAGGCTCCCCACTGCCTCAAAAAACCAGGGTAAAATTCCACTTGTGATTCTTTGGGCTGATGAGGATTGGAAGTATTGATTCATTTTTATCTTTTTATTAAATTTGCAGAGAGCAAGCCTTGTGCAAGCTTATTGCAAGAGTGGGAAAGGAATTGGGAAGCTTGGAAAAGAACTTGCTAATTCTTTGCAAGCCTTCTGACACGAGGAGGAGAAAAACTCATCCATTACCAGAATGTAGCTCTGGCTCCTGCTGTAAACAAGCTTAAGGAGGTACAGCTACAAGGCAGAGTCATTGTTCACTCCATGTCACCTCTGCACTGTCTTCATTACCACCAGGATTAGTTAAATATAAGCTAAATAAAAATATAAACAATAAGGTTATATCTGCTACAGAATTTAAAAGACAATATGAGGCAAATGTACACGTGGACTGCACTATTCTGCAAATAAAGGCACAGGGGAAAACAGCCCCTATTGATACTGATCCTAAAATATTAATGATCATCAGCATCACCCAAAAAAAAAGTTATGGTGGTTCTTTGCAGTGTTTTGCTCCAAACTGTGATGTTAATTATGGCACACTTCAAAAAATAAGAAAAAGGAATTCTCGGGGAAATCAAGAGGAACTAAAATACAACAACAGTTGAAATAACATATTGCTTTCTACTTCTGATTTTATATAAACAGCAATAAAATAAATAAGGAATAAATAACATTCATTTTGATTTCTCAGAAGCCCCACAAACCCTGTCCCTGAGGCTGCTGCCTTACCTGAGTAGGAGCCCAGGGACACAGCCCAGCGCACGGTGAGTGCCAGCAGCACCGTCATTGTCATCAGGCTCCACTTCTCCATGCCTGGGCTTTGGGACACTCCAGGGACCTGGCAACACAGCAGGGACACTGCTACAGCACCAGGGCTGATAACAACCCCTGCCTTCATAATTCGCTATATTATTAACAAGCACAGGGATTAAAAAATGAGTAAGTGCCCCAGTATTAAGTTAATGCCACTTCTTTCCAGATTATGCAACATGCACATCTGGGATAAGCACCACTGCTGGTTTAAACAAAATAAAAGTCATTTAGAAGTTAATTAGCGTCAGGAGATATTATTCTCCATCCTTCTACCCCCAGAAAGCAACAATGCTGATGTCCAACCAAGCTTATTTGACCACGCTAAGGACCCAGTAAACGTAAGAAATATTGCCAGGTCTGTCAAATTGACTCAAACTCAGAAATCAAGAAACAGGAAAATTACTATGTTGCCCTATGGGGAAAAAAAATAAAATTCAAACCACTAGCTACAGAATATGCAAACTTCAACCTAAAGAATAAAAAAAAATTTACTCTGAACTAAGAAAAAAAGTGAGGAAGAAACTGCTCCAGTCTTGAAGGGTACAACTGCCACAGACTTTCCTTGCAGAAAAGGCATCATTTGATTTGAGTTTAATACACTTGTTACTACTAACCAAAATCAAAAATCCCATACAGCAGAAGCACTGAGCTGCTGTTTCAGTAACACCAACATCTAAGCATGTTTAGGTTATTCTTCTCCAACTCCACCCATATTTATTTACTATTCACAGAAAGGTGTGACCCAACACCACCACCAAGGGGAAAAAAAGAAGTTAATTAATAATATAAATCTGTGGCAGCAGATCTCCATCTATAGGTAGAAAGGTGAACACTGATGTTTGCATGTTTTCACCTGTGCCTAAGCCACAGGGGAGGCACTTTTATTTAGATAAAGGATACATCTGTCCTTTTCTATATTGCCACAACATTAATTAATTATACCTTCTTAATTATTACATAGCACCAGCCTCACCTACAGACTCCCCCATTTCTGTTCCACTTGTTTACTTTTGCCATTCCCTATGTTTGGAATAACAATTGTTTTCTGAGATACTGAGTTTCTTTCTCTGCTCTCAAAAGTAGCTCTTAAAATATTCTTTCCTACTTATTTTCCACCTTTAATAATTATCCTATACTACCTATAATAAAAAGTTATGCTTTTATTAGATTCTGAAGCACAGAACTCTTAATTCTTGGTATCCTGTGGGTAACAATGTTAGACAAGGAATAGTTTTTAGGGGATGATAAAGCCGGTTTGGCCAATTCCAAACTTTTCACCTTCCTCTGGACGTACAACACCTGAGGGTCTCTCAAGATCTCATCTGTAAGACTGAGGTGAAAATCACAGCTAAAAAAAAAAAACAACAAAAAACCACTATCCTTCCACCTGCCTACAGTGAAGATTCAGATAAATAACACTCACTGCTGGCCCAAGGAAGCTGACAGAACTCAGCCACAGATGCACGGCCCTGAACAGAACTTGTTTTAAAAGAGGCGCCAGCACACATTTCAGCAGCCGAAAAACGCAGGCACTGAATGAAGAATTTAATTTCTTGCAGCAACACCTGTCTACAACCCTTCTGTTTCCCTAATCCTTGTCAGAGACACCTTTATTCCTCACATCACTCCCCACCCTCACAGCTCGCTCTGCCCCGGTCTCCTCAGAGCCTCCAGCGCGGGCTGGCAGCGGGGCCGAGCTGCGAGCCCACCCGAGCTGCCCCTGGCGACCAGCGGGCCCTGCTGCCCCTCAGCCCCCTCAGCTCTTTACCCCTCACCCTTCTCGGCCCCCTCACCCTGTTCTTCCTCAGCACCCTCAGCCCGTTCTCCCCCAGCCTTGCAGCCCCCTTAGCCCATTCTCCCTCAGCCAGATCACCCCACAGTCCCCTCGCCTTCTCAGCCGCCTCAGCCCCTCCAACCCCCAGACCACCCTCACCCTCGTCCCTGCACAGCTCCCTCACCTCCCCGAGCCCCTCCAGCCCCCTGACCGCCCTCACCCCCGTCCCCACACAGCCCCCTCACCTCCCTGAGCCTCTCATCCCCACAGAGCCCCCTGACCGCCCTCACCCCCGTCCCCACACAGCCTCCTCACCTCCTCCAGCCCCTAACCACCTCACCTCCCCGAGCCGCTGCCAGCCCCGCTCGGTTCCCCGGACTCCCTCAGCCCGTCCCGCCCGCGGCTCTTACCGGGCTCGGGCCGGCGCGCGCGCTTCCGCCGGCGCGGCGCCTTCCGGGCGGGCTGTGCGCGTGCGCGTGCGCGTGCGCGGGGCGCGCGGCGGGAGCGCCTCAGGGAGGCTCCGCCATGGATGGCGCCGGGGTTTGGGGACTGCGGGCGGCTCCGGGAGGAGAGAGCGCTTCAGCGGGACCTCAGAGCCCTGTCCAGGGCCTAGCAGGGCTCTGGGAGAGCTGGAGAGGGACTGGGGACAAGTGACAGGGGAAGGGGGAATGGTTCCCACTGCAGGGAGTGATGGGATGTTGGGAAGGAGGCTGTGAGGGTGGGCAGGCCCTGGCAGAGGGTGCCCAGAGAAGCTGTGGCTGCCCCTGGATCCCTAAAAGTCTCCAAGGCCAGGTTGGACACTGAGGCTTGGAGCACCCTGGGATAGTGGAAGGTGTTCCTGCCATGGCACTAGATGGGCTTTAAGATCCCTTCCAACCTAAAGCAGTCTGGGATTCATGTTTTTCAACCATGTCAGCTAGCTGGGGAGCAGCTCCTGAGCCTTTACAACTTGGAGACGATATCTGGGAACCAACTGGTACATAAAGCTCCTAGCACAGAATGTCAGGCTGGGTCAGGGACCACAGTGGGGTCACCTGGTGGCACCTCCCTGCTCAGGCAGGGCCATCCCTGAGCACAGGGCACAGGGTTGTGTGGTTCAGTATCCAGTGAGGAAGAGTCCAGAATCTCTCTTTGATGCACCATAGGCCTTGCTTTTAAACCTTTCACTCTTACTCCTTTTCATTCTCTGGAAGGTCTTGACAAAGAACAGAGCATCACAAAAATCAGGGAATCGCAGGATAGTCTGGGTCTGAAAGAGACTTCCAAGGTCATGTCATTTCCCCCCTCTGCCATGAGCAGGGATATCTTCCACTATCCCAGGGTCCAAACCCCACCCAACCTGGTCTTTTTTTCTGGTTATATGTCTGACTGAGGTCCAGACATGAAACTGAATAGAAAACTGATTATTCTTAAAACTAACACCACATACTGAGGGTTTCATGGGCACACCTGCCAGGTGAGCTGGCAGCAGCACTCTCCTTTGACTGGAATCCCAGGGCTGGGAGTTGTGATGGATTTAAACACAGCTGTTACAAAAAGCAAATGTGGTCAAGAAATGTCTGATCGCTTACAATAGAAACATTAAAATAAACAGAGATTACAGGAAAACAAAGTGATTTATAACTTTTTTTCAGATGTGTAGATTATTTTTAAAACATATAAGCACTATAAATATAATATTGTGTAACACCAGAGATGGCTTTTCTTCCTTGATGTTTTTCCAATGATTTCCACTATCTCAACACTTTTTGAGTGAAAATTCTTTGGATATTCTGGTCCCTTTTACACCTGCCACAATTTCAGCCACTTGTGGTGTTGCCTCGTGTGGGATGGTGTGAAGAGACTGAGAGCTGTCTTAAGCAGATAAAGGAAAAAATCACACCTGTGACAATCTGCTGGCTTGCCAAGGTGTTTGGAGCCATAATCCTGTAGGAAAGGGCAGATTACGGCCATCAAATTTTACATAGTTTGCCTAATCTGATATACACAATAATTTATATTCCTGCTAAGTAAAATGCGTCCATTCCAGGATTTTGACGAGATGTCTGGAAATGGCAAGTCTGTAAAATAAGGGTAATCCTACAAATTCACCAATTACAAACCAACTTCGAGTTACACCTGCTGAACCCACAGCGGCTGGAGCTGCTTTATGGCACTGAAAACACGCGATGCAAAGTGAATTCCCAGCCTAAGCCCGGGGGAGAATCACCAGGGCAGAGATTCCTATTTCAGTACCTCTGTCCTCTCCCTTTTCTTTCCTCTCCAGGATTTTCCATTTTCCATGCCCGGAATTTCTCAAACAGCAAGGCCGGGGAGCGCTAATAACTCAGCCACCCCCAGAGTCCCTGCGCGTCGCCTGTGGGCTCTTACAAAAAAAAAAAAAAAAAAAAAAAAAAAAAAAGAGTTTTTTGGATTTTTCCTTGGAGATTATTGCTAATTCTGTGCTGGAGCTGGGATGGGGGAGCAGGAGCCCACGGCCGCACATTCAAGTGCATTATTTCAATTAGCCGAGCGCTCTTTGTTGCAAGGTGAAATCATTCACTCTCCGGGAAAGCTTTTTTATTGAATGCTTTCTAAATACTCGCATCGGGCGCGTCGCCTGGAATTGAGTCTCTGTCACTTGTGTTTCTGCGGTGACTTTGACCAGATCAATGACTGGAAAAGGCATTCAGGACACATTGATACCGCGGGGTAGGAGACGAGCGGGGTTTGGTGCTCGGGAGTGAAGAGAAGCCGATAATGAGCAGATAAACGGCTTTTCTTAACCCTTGGCGTTCTCGGGAGGCTTCGGAGCCTCGCTGCCTCCTCTCCTGCACCCCGGCTCTGTGGCTTGATGGCAGCCGAGCGGTGGCAAGGCAAAAATCTGGCGGGTATTCCATAAATTTGGAGTGAAATGCGGCCAAAATGATGAGAAAGTCTTTCCTAGGGCGGGCGAGGGGGGAAGAACCTGCGGCCATAAAAAGTTCCAGTTCATCCAGGATTTCGTTGCTGAGCCGAGCAGCGGTGCCGGAGCGAGCGGGGGATCAGACTCTGGAGGAGTTTGAAATTGCAGCTTCCCAATGTGCAGATTCCCAGATTATCCCGAGCCCAGGATATCGCCCGGGATTTAGCGGGCGCAGAGCCGAGCGCTGCGAGCCCCGCGCTGAGCCCTCAGGAGCCTCGGCTCTTTCTCATCCTCCACTGCCGAGCAAAACCGGGAGTAAACGTATCAGAAACCACTACCTGAGCCCGCAGGGAGATGGATTTATTTTTATTTTTCCCCATGAAATATTAACACTTAATAAAGTAATTACAAATTATGACGGGTTTGGGGTTTTCTCTTGAATCCCTGCGATTCTCTGGGCGCTGAAGGACACGGAGTTTCCCTTCTCCGACCCGGGGATCCCAGCCCGGGGGATGCTCCGAGTCCTCGGTAAAGCAGAGCGGGACATTCCATCCTTTCCTGGAGAGGAGAGGTTGGGCGGTTTTCGTGTGTCCCGGCTTTTCCCATTTCGCTGAACCTCAAGAAAACCGGGGTTTTATCGCACCTGAAGTTCAAGGACGCTCTCTCTCACATTTTGCCGTCTTAATAAAGCCGCGCGATTCCTGCTTCCTCAGCTTGCTTACCAAATCCCGGATTAATAAAGTTTACTTAGTTATTTAAATAGATTAAATGTCACATTTTAAATGGAAGGGGAAGGTTCTAGCTTCCTGACCTATTTTTCATTTCTGATTTAGAAAAAGGCAAGATTAGCATGGATATTGCATTTTCAAGGACCTCGCCACTATTAAATAGACTGTTAAGTGCATTTTATGGCTGAAGAGTCTGTTCCCAGTTCAGTCTGGAAGACGTGCTAAGTTCATCTCTACCTGCTACATTGAACATTCACTGACTAAAATACTTCCTGTGGATGTAATACCTATGCTCTGTATCTTTGAAGTGCATAACGCTTGATGTTTTAAGGCCGATAACACGTAATTCAATAAAAGCCCCCGGAACTGAAGTGTTGCCTCTCAATAAAACTGGATGGCGAGTGTTTGCCCAGTTGCGGCGATGTCCCGCTCGGGGAGGAGGTGGCGAGGGAGGCTCTGGGGATGGATGGCACGGATGCTCCGAGCTGCGGGCGGAGGTTGAAGCGCATCAGTGGCCGCCCCGGGGGATGCCCGAGCTGCCCGCCCTGTCCGCAGCCGCGGGGATGGGCAGCGGAACTTGCGCGGGGAGCTCGCTCTGATTCCTCAGTCGCTGCCTTTTAACACCAATAAAATGCCCCTGGGGATGGCCTGGATGTTTTTCCGCTTCCCCGGAGCAGGTGGGGACAGGCCCCGAGGGCGCCTCGGACATGAAGGAGAGACCACAAAACTGCCCGAGGTGCCCCGAGAGGCAAAATCCCATCGAATTCCCCCATCCTCTGGGAACTGCCCCCTGACCCGCACCCGCCTGGGTGAGAGAAAATCCCCACTTCCCCTAAAACAATCATTGCTGGCTCTCTCCCGGAGTGGCAGACCCCTGAGGGCTCCGCGAAAATGAGGATTGGCTCATCCCAAAGCGAAATGTTTGCGCTTCTTCCTTTGTGTCCGGCCCAGGACACGGACCCCGGGCCGGCTCGGCCGGTCCGGGTTAAATCAGGTGCGGATGCGAGCTCCTAACCCCCGAGGAAGCCAGAGCCGTCCTCAAGCGCTGCCCGTGTCCCAAAGGGGACTGATGTCGCCGGTGGATGATTTCCTACGGCCACCAAGAAGGAAATGTCTCGGCTGGACATCGCTCCTCGGCCCCCCGGAGCGCTCCGCTGTCCCCTCCGCTAAACCCTGCCTCAGTTCTGTCCTCCCGCAGCCCTGAGCGGGGTCTCCGATCGCTATCCCCCTTTGGGGACACTGCTGGAGGCAGGCGGGGGGGGATATCCCGAATGCTGGGGCTGCTTACTGAGATAAAAACACACGCGCGATAAATGCGCGTTTATAAATAACAGCAAAAGATCTTTTCCTGCCTTTTCCAACGCTGGCCGCAGCCTTTCAACACCCATTAGCCTGAAACTTTCAGCCCCGCTCTGTGCCCGGGAGAGACCAGTGATGCTATAAATAGGAGCCGGTAGCGCAGAGAGGGGGGGGAAAGGGGGCGCAACTCCCGCAGCCGCGCAACGAAAACGAGAGGGTTCCCCGGGAGCCCCGCATCAACCGAGGAAATGGCTCTGATGAGCCCCATCTCGTCCCTTTTTCAACCAGCCTGATGGTTTAGAGGATTAGGGCCAGATCCTATCGCCAGATCCTATTATAAATTCCTTCCCGCGGCGGAGGGAGCGGTGGGGCCGTAATTGGAATAAATAAGGAGCGGGGTCGGGGAGGGTGCAGGGGGTGCTGGTTCTGGGTAAACTCTCGGGGCTGCGGGAGGGTCATTTTCCCGGTGTTTCGGATCTAGTTACTTCCAACACACCCCAGGGACCGACGTGACACGACTTATACTAATGGGCATCTGTCACCGGCCGTGTCAAGTTTTGCCATATGCGGCGGACAAGTTTGTAGAAGGGAAAACAAGGGAAAGAACAAGGGAAAGAACAAGGGAAAGAACAAGGGAAAGAGTTTCTGTTGTCTGGCTGCGGCCCGTAACTGAGGGAACTTCGCCGGGATGTGCAGCTCTCGTCTGTCCCCGGCCGGGCTGCAAACTCTCCCCTATTTGAGGTCCGAATTTGACACCCCCTGGACCCCCGATTCCCGCCGGTAGCTTTGCGGGACCCGCCCGAACGCCCCGTCGTGCCGTTCGCTGCAAGAGCGCGCCCGGCTCGGTGTCGTCCCGGGGGGCTGCGGGCTCGGGGGTGCTCCCGATTCTCCGAATTTCTCCCGAATTCCCGGAGGACTGCCAGCTCCGGGGTTGCTCCCGGCTCCGAGGGTGTTCCCGGCCCCGGAGGTGCTTCCGACCCCGCGAGCCGTGAGGGTGATCCCGGTCCCCGCGGATGCTCCGAGGGTGTTCCCGGATCCGGGTGCTGCGGGGATGTTCCCGGTCCTGGGGGTGCTCTCTGCCCCGGGGGGGCGCGCCCGTTCCCCGCGGGTGCAGCGGGAGCTGCCGCGCCCCCCGCAGGCCCCGGTGCGCCACTGCAGCCCCGCGGCCACCGGGAGCCCCCACCTGCCCGCACGGCCCCGCTGCCGCTCACGGCCCCGCCGAACCCCGCAGCCGGCGGCTCCCGCGGGGAGCTGGCCGCAGGATGGGGGGCTCATCCCGCGGTTCTTCCCGACCCCCGCTCCTTCCCGGTGCTGCCCGGCCCCGGGAGCCGCCGCGGCCGCCCCTTCCCCGGGAAAGGCTTCTCCTGCGGGCCGCTGTCCTCGGCGATGGAGGGGAAAGCGGGGGAGAGAAAGAGGGGCCGGAGGTTACGGAGGGAGAAGCGGTTCCCGGAGGGAGGCAGCAGGCAGGAAAGTTGCCGGTGCCGCCGCCGCCGGCGCGCAGATGCCGAGCCGAGGCATTGCTGCTATGTGGGGAAATATGAGCGAGTAATTTTATAAGTAACAAAGGCTGGGGAATGGAATGAGCCCCTGTTATCCGGTGTCCTCTGGAAGCCCTGGATCAGCAGCTTCTTGAGCCTCGCAGCGACTCCGGGCAGAGGCTCCTTTCTTTTTTCCCAGGGGATCGGCTAAATATAGCAACCCCCCCGATCGCACGAATCACCCACCATTTGCTGTTTGTGTAAAACCGATTAGCCAGACACAACTGTGAAACAACTCGTTCCTCCGACACCGCCACGCACCGCCACATTCCGCCCCGCGGGGTTCCGCGGGGCCGTGGGTGCCCGTGGAGGGCCCCGCGTGTCCCCGCTCCCTCCAGGTTCTCCCTGTCCCCGGCAGATGATTAGCGAGTCCTTATTTATAAAGTTCAAACGATCTCATCACCGGGGCTGCTCGGGTTTATTTTAGTCTGTGTATGCGGAGGTATAAATATTTACTTAGGAAGAAATAATATTTACTGCTTACCAGGAAAGCAAGGACATTTTTATTTATATATTTATTTTAAATCCACGGCTGCCAGAGGGTTGTCGGAGGGGAAATAAGCGCCTGGTTCAGCTCCTCCCGCAGCCGAGCCTGCCGCATCCCGCATCCCACCTGCATTTTACGCCGCCGATTTTCCTAACAAAGACAACGAATTATTTGAGCAAAAATCCACGACGGTTTTCCAAGGTGGCAAAAATTTAAGTTTGGAAGAGGGAGATAATAAAGCACCGAACACTGTCAGTGCACAGGAGACACCGAGATCTCACCAGGCTCAACTCCCCGACGCGCCTCTTTAAATATTATAACGCTACATATTAATTTTTTTTTCATTTTGACTGTCTCTTTATTTTAGCCTCGAAAATACATATATATATGTATATTATTTTAAATTTTGGCAGCTGCCATTAAAGCTGAGTTATTGGGAATTAACTGGGAAAGGCCGATCCCTTCCCGCGGGAAGAACCGCTGCTTTAAACCTGATTATTTCCCTGATCTAAATGAAAGATCCGCGTTTGGACACCGCACGGCCACGGCCTGAATATATACATATATATTTTTCTCCTCTAAAATAAATAGAAAACATGGATTAAATCGACCCAACGTGTTTTATTTAAAATAATTTCCCTTATAATTAGCACCGACCGCAGACCCAAAGCGTACCTATTCCGGCCGGGAATGCCGCAGCGCCGGGATGTAGTGTGGAAGTCAGGCCGAGAAAAATTAATATATTTAGGGAAACAGCACGGCACGCTCGCGGGAGTCTCGGACCTGCCGGGGAAGGTGGGATTTGGAAGGAATCGGGGTGATACCGGCACCGCCGCGGCGGCCGCTCCGCGAACGAGCGGGGCCGAGCGCGTCCCGAACCAAAGCTCCGAGCTACCGGAGAACCGGAGCTCCGCGGCCGCGCCCCGAGCCCTTCCCCAGCCTCCGCGCAGCCCGTCCTGCGGGTGGGGGGTCACAAAGACACCGCTCACACAGAGACGGGCAGAGCATTTTAAAAATTTATTTACAAAGTTGTGTACAACACGAAGGGATAACATTTAGAATACATATATTCATTCATATATAAACAGACTTCTATAATAGAATGACAGCGTTTTTCCTCCTTTTTTTTCCTCTCTCCAAAATTCTCTTCTTTTTTTTTTTTTCCTGCTCGTTCGTTTAATATTTAAAATTTCCCCCGCTTATTTCTTTTTTATACAATTTTTTTCCCTCGTTTGTTCGTTTATTTCAGATAAAACCGCTCGGAGCGACGGAACCTTCAAAAAAAGTGAAAGTTCGCAGCTCCTAATCGCGACCGTCATTTTCGCCTCTTTAGAAAAATAAAAACCCCGAAAGCAACGTCAGTGATTTTTGATACAAATATGTACAAGCGGCGATGGCGGCGGCCGGTGCCCGCTGCTGCTCCGAGCCCGGGCGGCCGCGGAGCCCCGAGGGGGCGGCCGGAGCTCCCGGGGGCGCTGCCCGGGGCGACCGCCCGAGGCTACTGCGCCGGCCACTTGGCCTGCACGGCGGCGGCGGGGGCTGCGGGCTGCAGGAACTGGCCCGCGATGATGTTGGTAGGCACGCTGAGGATGGGGGCGATGGCCGCGGTGGTCCTGGCCAGCGCCAGCGGCTGGTGGGCCATGAGGGCCGACTGCACGGTGACCGGCGGCCGCAGGAAAGTCTGTGCGCTGGCGGCCGAGCTGGCGGCAGGGACGCCGATGATGTTCTCGATGCTGAAGGACGGGCGGCTGCTGGGCTCCGACTTGACGATAGAGCCGGCGGCGCCCAGGCTGTTGAGCTGCAGCTGGAGGCTGGGGCTGAGCTGGGAGTTGAAGGCTTTGCGGCTGAGCTCGCTGGACGGCAGCAGCGGCACGGCGGGCGGCAGCATGGGCCCCACCGGGGGGATGTACGGGTACTGCAGCGCGGCCGCGGCCGCCGCGGGGTGCGTGTAGGCGCCGGGGTGCAGCCCGTAGGGGCGGCCGTAGGGTCCGGCCAGGCCGTAGGCGCCGAAGCCCTGCATCATCAGCGCCGTCTGGTCCCGCAGGTGCTCCTGCTGGTGCCGCTTGAAGCGCTTCCTGCGGCGGAGGAAGCTGCCGTTGTCGAACATGTCCTCGGACTGCGGGTCCAGCGTCCAGTAGTTGCCCTTGCCCGGGTTGCCGGGCTCCCGGGGGATTTTGACGAAGCAGTCGTTGAGGGAGAGGTTGTGGCGAATGCTGTTCTGCCAGGCGGGGAACTTCTCCCGGTAGTAGGGGAAGCGGTTGCTGATGAACTCGCAGATGCCGCTGAGCGTCAGCTTCTTCTGCGGGCTCTGCAGGATGGCCATGGTGATGAGGGCGATGTACGAGTAGGGCGGCTTCACCAGGCTGCTCTTGGGCTTGCTCTGCCCCGCTGCCCCGCCGCCGCCGCCGCCGCTCGCCCCCTCCTCGCCGCCCCCCTTGCCGCTCTCGGCCGCTCCGCCGGGGGCCGTCCCGGCCGGGCTCCCGCTGCCGCTGCTGCCGCTCTCCGCGCCCGCCTCCGCGGGCAGCGCCAGCTCCGCCGCCTCGTCCAGCGGCAGGCGCGGCAGGGCGGCGGGGCTGCCGGCCTCGCCCTCGCTGTCCTTGCCCGGCCCGTCGTCGCCCTCGCCCACCACGTCGATATCCACATCCTCGGCCGCCGGGACGGCGGGGCCGGACATGTCGCTGGCGCTGCCGCCGCCCGACAGGGTCATCCCCGCTCGGCGGACGGGGCGCGGCGGCGGCGGCGGAGGGGCCTCCCGCCCGCACCGGGCTCCCCCCGCGCCCCGCTCCCGCCGCTCCTGCGACCGGCCCCGGGGGCTACACCCGAGCGGAGCGGCTGCGCCCCGCGGCGCCGTCCCCGCGGGGCATGGGGCGGCCGCGCCCGCTGCTCTCCCGTCCGCGGGGCTGCCCTGGCCGCCCGGTCACCTCCCGCCGCCGGGCATCGGGGCTCAAGCGGCGCCGCCGGATCCCGCCCGCCGCGATGCGCGCCCGGGGGCGCCGCGCATGGGGCCGCTCCGCGGGCCGCCGCCGCTCCACCGCTCCGCTCCGCGGCCGCGCCGCGCACCGCTCCGCCGCCCTCCGCGCCGGCTTGGTTGTTTGGTTTTTTGGTTTTTTTTTCCTCTTCCCTCTTTCTTCCTCTCGTCCGGTTTTTTTTTTTTGGCCGCTGTTTTTTCCCCCCCTCGGCGGAGGGAGGGGACGGAGCTGCCGGCGGCCGGGCGGGGCGGGGGCAGGAGGCCGGGGGTCGCGGGGCCTCGCTCGCCACTTTGGCAGCGCGGCGGTCCCGACTGCCTGATAGATTACTTTCCCGTTAAAGATATACTCGGAGGCGGCTCCACGTGATCGCCTGACGTCAGGCGCCCCGCTGTGAAGTCATGCAAAACTCGAGTTGTTTCATGGACTGTCAACAAAGACCGGCGGCGGCTCCGCTCCGCCCGCCCCGACGGGCCCCGACGGCCCCGGCACTCTCGGGTCCCCTCCGGCCCCCGCGGAAATGCCGCCGCACCGGGGCTCGCCGCTGCCGCTGTCGGTGCGCCGAGCACGGAGCCGCCGCTCTCGGGGCGCTCGGCAGCCCAGGCTCAGCGGATGCGCCACCGCAAGAGCGCTTAAGAGCACCAAGTTTGGGCTTTGAAACCACTTTTCTGTGGGTTTCTATTTTTTTTTTTTTTTTTTTTTTTTTTTCCTAGCGGCAGCAGCACCAGCTGGAAACGGAAGATCAGAGAATAGCTATTGATTAATCTATTAGGTTAGTTGCAGGGAGAAATAAAAAGACGTAAAATAACAAAGGGAAACTAGAAATAAAGAACCTTTTAGCCGAGTACTTTTTTTTCCTTTTTTTTTTTGTTTGTTTCTTTGCTTTTTTTCTTTTATTTTTTCTTTCTTTTTTTTTCTTTTTTCTTTTCTTTTTTTTTTTCTTTCCAGAGGTGTTAACGACTTAATCATTGCGGGCGTTAGCATATGAAAAAGTAGGAAATGAGGGAGTGTGTGTGAATGTGAGGACCGTATTGCCGCGGCCCCAGGTAAGCCCCGGCCCGGGGAAAGGCGCCCGGCGGGGCGGGAGGGGGCCCGGCCGCCCACCCCTGCCCGGTGCGGAACCCCCGCCCGGGCCCTCGGCCGCGGGTGGCTCCCGGGGTTTGGCTTTTTAATCCGTCCCACCGCTCTGATACCTCCCGCACGTGTTGTCCGATTTCGGTAAATACAATTAAATTAGGAAAATGCCCCGGGAGCCAACGATTTTCTATGAGCGGCGCTGGTTTAGGGAAAGCTATTCCCCTCCTTCCTCCAAAAATCCATCGGGGCTCGGAAGGGTCGCTGTCCCGGCCTCTCGCAGAGCCTGTGCCGGGGATGGGGGAACCTTCCCGGGGGGCGCGGAGCCGCTTTCCCCCCGCGCTCCGTTTTTCCGCGTGTCCCGCAGGATCTCCGCGGCCTCCGCACCCGCGCAGAGTCCGCGGTCACACGCGCTCACAGAGTCACCGACCCACACTCACACACTCGTGACATCGCTTTATGTGTCACCCTGTGCACTCCAAAGGCTCTCCCAGGGAAAAAAAAAAAATGGAGGAAAAACCCCAACTCCGCGGCCCCCTGTTCCATTTGTTGCGCTTTTCTTCGGCACAATAAAAGTCAAATTAATTGATTCATACTATTAATTACGGTGCTTAGCGTGAAAAGAAACGTTTCCCCTCCATTAGGGCTCTATTGTGCTGATCCCGTGTTCCATCACGGCTGCCGGCTGAGCGGGCGGCCCCGCTCCGCGCCTCTCCGCGCCCCTCCGCGGGCTCTGCTGCGGCTCCCAGGCCTTCACCTGCCCAAGTTTAGGGCACCATTTCGAAGCCCATCCCTCTAGAAAGTATTAAGGAGCCCACCCGGGCGGAGAAAAGCTTTTCTAAAAATCAGGAAAGTTTCCCTCAAATAACCTGTGAGCCCCTGAACCCATGGAAGTTCAGGAGCTGCGTCCTGCAAAGCGATAAAACAATTAAAGCAGCTCCCGTGGAGGTGGAAACCCACAATAATGGCACGGCCAGAAATAGAAAGTGGGCGCCCATATAGACAGATAGATTTAGCAACAGGAGAAAAACAAACTGTATCGTCCGGATCGATACGGAGTCAAATAGAGACACGGCAGCGCAACGGGAAAAGGGAGGATGGAATAAGTTATGATAGAGAGCGAGAAATTAATTACAACTCAATTTGATTCTAATATGGGAAAGAAAGATCCTGGCTGCGAAGCGAGTTAAAAATAAATCCGGAGGTTGAGCCTCGGGGGTGGGGGGGATTGTGGAGGAAAGACAGGGCTGGGGCAATTTCTGCTTCTGTAATCGTTTTAAAGGAAGGAGAAACCAAAGGTGTCCCCTTTCAGCTCCTTAAGCCTATTACTTTCACTAATGAGTTATATAAATCGTTGACCTGACCTGGATTAAACCAGCATTGTCGTTCGGTACAAACGTGCGGGGGTAAAGGGGCTCGCAGGAAAGGGGCTGCGGGTGAGAAATCCCTGTAAAATAAACACATCCAAAGGAGGGGACACGACAGGGACACACAGACATCCCCCGACGGCTAGGACCGGGGTCGGGGCCGAGACGGGGCGAGCGGTGGGACCTAGACCCCTCTTCAGCCGGGCTTTTCGCTGAAGATGTAGATTATTAAATATATATAATTTCCCCCTCTATTTTTAGGCCTCTATCTGCACGTGTTTGGTTTCTTTTTTCATTTTTCTTTCTTCTTTTTCCTTTTTTGTTAAAAATTGTAATAAATCGCCCGTAAACCCGGCAGACCTCAGTGTAAAACGAAATTGGTCATGTTTCCACAACGGTTTCGGATTTATTTGTATTGGAAATGTATAAACATCCATTCTGTAAAAGGCAACACGTTTAATTAACGATGAGAGAGCAGTTAGGGGCAGAAAGCTAGTAAAATTGTGTGATAAATTTATGGCATTGTTAGCGTGCTTTTAATTATGGCTATTATGTTAATTATTTCACATTAGCATGGAGTTATCAGCAGCATGTCAGATTTAATCAAAACGAGCCTTTCTCTCGAAAACTGTGCTTTTCATTCGCCGCGAGGAGAACGGGGGGTCCCGAGCCGAAGCCGCTTCCCCCCTTCTTTATTTATTTAAAAATAAATAAATGAAGGCTTTTAAAAAGAGACTTCCCAGTGAAAAGAGTGGCTGGACGTGATCCGGGCTGGTGCAGGCGGCAGATCCCTTTAGGCTACAGCGAGCAGCGCAGGGAGGCTGAGGAGAGAAGCGTCGCTCTTGTTTTTTAGGAATTCACCATTTTCACCCCCTCCGGAGAAGGCATTTTATCATTTTGGATCATTCTGTCAAACAATATGATGTTGCTCATTTTTATCTGTCCCGTTTTACAAAGCCCCCGTTCACACTGCTGGCCAGGACAACGCGCCTCAGTACAAAAGAATAAAAGAGACAAGCCGGGAGGATATGGGATCGCTGCACGGATCAAAAAGGAGGAAAGAGGAGGAGGTGTGTGCGAGTGTGACTGCGTGTGTGTGTGTGTGTGTGTGTGTGTGTGGGGCTCACAGCGGCCCGGGGCCGGCTCCGTGCCCGGCGCTGCCCCGCAGCTCCGCGGCCGCGGTTCCCGCACAGGCTCCGCAGCCCCCGGAGCCTCCCCACCCCTCCCGGGAGGAGGCGATCCGCCGCTTCCCTCAAAGGCTTTCGGAGCTTCCGTGCAGAAATAAAAAGAATTGAACATAGAGAAATACAAAGAAAAAAAAAATAGGAATCGCCGGTGTGTGGCAGCGAGGCGGGCGGCGGAGTTTTTGGGGGGCTCCGTCCGGCCCCCGCCGCGCCCGCGGAGAGCCGCGGCCATCGCTCCGCGCAGCCCCGCGCAGCCCGCCCGGCTCTGCCCGAGCCCCCTCCTCCGGCCGGCCCCGCTCCCCCTTCCCCACGGGAGCGGGGGGCTGCGACCACGGCAGCTGCTGGCTTATTTTTAGAGCATTTCCATTCCTCCGGTTAATTTTAGATCGATCCATTATTTAGCCCCAGTTCGCCTTTAGGGAAACCCAAGCTGGGGGCGGCCGGCGCTCTCCGCGGCCGCGGGACTTTCCCCCTTGCGAGGTGCGCGGCCGCGCAGGGAAGGCAACTTTGGGGATCCCCCTGCCACCCTCGGCGCTGCCGGAGAGAGCGGGGGCCGCGCCCCGCGGATCCTGCGCCTCTCCCGGCTGGCTCGCGTGTCCCCGCGCTGTTTGCGCGCTGTCTTTTCCCGCTGAGATTGGGTGCTCAGCTTTTCCACGTTCTGTAGCCTTTTCCCGTTTGGGAGACACCCTCAAATACACACCCCCCCCTCCCTCTCCGCCTCTCCAAGCGGGGCCGAGGTGCCGGGGCTGCCCCGCGGGTCCGGCCCTGGGGAAGCACGAACCCCCCGGGCGGCCCCTCGGAGGGATGCGGGTGTATGTGCGGTTCATCCCGGCTATTTATGAGCCCGCACTGCTCCCCCCGGGCAGCCCCCGCCGTCGGGGCCGGGGAGCGGCTCAGCCCCGCACCGTGTCCATCCTCCCACCGCCCCTGCAGCTTCTCCCTGCTCCGGATCTAAACACCAGCCAAACGCAGAGTTTGTGCAGAACCGCGAATCGCCTCGAATTTGGGGCTGGTTTTCCTGAAGGTGTGTCCTGGCGCTGGTCATTGCCTCCTCTGCCCCTTCCCTCCCCTGGGAGCTGGCAGGGTGCAGGCGGAGGAGCGCCCAGCGGTGCTGATTCAGCTCGGCTCTGCTTGGACACAGGCAGGAAAACATCCCGGGGAGCTGGCAAAAGCAGGTAGCAGGGCTCAGCTGTCCCAAGGTATCCTCTTGGGACCCACAAAATAAAATCAAAAGGGTCAGAAGAGTGGGGGCTGGTACAGGTTAGAGATTCGAGTGCTTTACAAAGCAAGGAGAGAGCAAAATTAATCAAATAACTTAAAATACAGAATTATTATTATTAGGCAAATAAGGCTGTGCGAGCAGAGGAGCTTTGCTGCCTTTTGGGCAAGAGGGCTGCAAAGTTAGCTGAGACCCGATTTGAAAAACAAAAACCAAAAAGCACCCAAACATTTGGCAGTCGTTCAATCAAAATTCGTTTGTTCTTCAGATTCTCATTTTGCAAACCCCAACTCTAAACAAATGGATGTTTATCCCCAATTTTGGCTGCAAGCACCTGCACCCACTCTGCAGTCCCACGCAGCCCTGGCATCCAGCAGTGCTGATTCCTGGAAGGGCCCTGCTTATGTCCCCAACCATCTCCAAGGAATGACTAAAACTCATCCTCTAAACACCCTGGCACATCCCTGCCCCCGGAGGAGGCTCCTGTACTGTCAGAGGTAATAAATACACAGGAGCAAAAAATCAGAGGCAAAAAAAAAAATCCTTTAGGTCTGATTTATTTGAATTCCTGAAGGGGAGGGGTGGGTGGGAAGGGGTGACCCTGGCTGGGGTGCTGTGGGGGGAGGCACAGGGCAGCCCCCAGCCTGCTCCATGCACAGCAGCAATATTGGGGTGAGACACGGACACCCCCAGCTCATCCCCCAGGGAATGGCTGGTCTGGGAAGGGATGTAGCCACCCTTGCTCCTTCAAAACCTGGAGATTCCTCCATTTATAGATGGAGAGGGCACTCTGGATAGGCTCAAGAGAGAAGATTTTATGTGAAAATGAGGGAATTTTATGCGAAAATGCCCCTATTTGTCTGAATAAATCAACACGACAGATTATTTTTCCCTTCACGTCTGTGTGGCCCAAAGGGGCGGTGCAAGTGGGGCCAGTTTGGCAGCAAATTTGGGGACACGCCTTCCGAAGGTGGCGATACAACACAAAAAGGAGGGACACGACACAAAATGAGGATCCACAGAGAGGCAGCAGTGGCAGCTCCTTCCACACCTGCGTGTTTTTACACCGATGTCGCAGGTAGGCAGGAGGTGTGAGGGACACCCAGCAGCGCTGTTTTCTCAGTTATCCCCCTGGCCAGCGAGATGCAAATGAAGACGCTAAGAGGATTTCCAGTGCTGAAAACTGGGAGCTCTCCATGGGCTGGCCCAGTCCTCGCAGCGGGAAGCAAACACTCTCTTAAAACTCGCAGCCACTCCGGTGAGATTTCCCACATCGTGGGATTGATCCACGATTTCATTTTATGGCTCAGCACAGGCAGGACATTGATGGGAGCCAGCTCCCCCTCCAGGTGCTCTCCTGCTTCCCAGGGCTTCATGTGTTTGTTTTTAGCAGGATGGTTTTGTGAGCCGCTCCTCTGGCTCGTGTACAGCGCCCTGGATTCCCTTTATTAAAGCACAGCAAGACAAGCGGTGAGTTATGGCAGTTGTTAATAAAATTACTCTGCTAATATTTTTCCCCAACACACGGAATATTATTGATGGATCAGGGATGGGGCCCATGCATCAGCCCAGCTCCACGTGCACCATCCAAATGGGGCCTTGGTGGAGTGTAAGTGGTGCACAGGCCTTTTATGGGCCTTCTGCAGAATGCTGAATTTTACCCAAAATGCAGGTTAAAACCCATGTTAGGTATTAATGTAATCAGGTCCATAATCTCTCTATCAAAAACTCCCCAAGCACCACTTCACCTGCTAAACCAGGTAGCTCCTTATCTGGAGAGTTCTGTAACACATTCTAAGGGACTTCTTGCTTGTTTTTGCTAAAGAAAATATGCATTGCTCAGCCCCTGCAAGTCCTGGCTTAGGGCAGAGCATGGGGAATCCCCAAGGGCCATCCTGACCTGCCAGTCCAACATTTTCCTCCTCCACCTTCAAACACAGAATTAAATGATCACAATTTTTCTATGAAAACTTGGTGACCTCCACAAACTTCTTGGAAACAGAAGTGCCAGCTTCAGAAAGAAAAAAAATCCTGCTTTATTTCCCCCCCAAAAAATATACTCTTTAAGACAAAAAAAAATTTTTTAAAATTTTTTTGGGGCAACACACTTCCAGGAAAGCTACAGCTTCCTTCCCCTGCAAAGCTTCATCAGCTTCATTCATCAAGGCATTTCTGTGAATTCCATTCAGATCCTTCACCTTATTAGAGGTATTTTATTAAACATTTAATGCCTTCCAGGGCATGTTGTAAAACCCTACTGATTTCAGAAGCTTCTGGATGAGCTTTTCTAGCACTTCCATGTTGAGAGCACATATTGGCAGCTTAGCTCCTGTCTAGTACAGGACAGATAAAACCAGGGAAGGTTTTAACTTTGAGCAAAATCATTAAAGAGTGGTATTTCCAATTGAAAGTGGAGGATGTGAAGAATAAGTATGTATTCCCTAAAACATATCAATATTATTATTATTTTTTTGTTGGATTTCCTGCTTTTGTCCAGGTAAGAAAAAATTCCAAGAGGAATTCCAGCTAAGGAGGTGATGAAACATGTTAAACTGGTCAGGCAGAATTTGCAATCTGTAAATAAAGCTTGTTTAGAGACTCTTGTTAAAGTATTCCATGAGAGAAGAATTCAACAGGCATTTTTAAATGGACTCTGAGCAACTGGGCAGAGAAAAAATATGTCTGTGGGACCATGAAACATTTATTTGTCCAGAAGGAGACAGGGAAAAAAAAAGCCAGGAATGATCTATCATAAGGGAGGAAATCTGCACCTCAGCATTTGCCAAAATGTCTTAATTGCTTCGTAAACTCATCTAAATAAATAAAACGTGGAGGGCTGTCTCAGCTCTCTCTAAGGAGCAGTGAGTGCTGCCTGGGGATTAAAGTCTCAATCCTGCCCATTTCGGGAGTGCCTGCTCCTGGTGCAGGAGGTCAGGATGCTGTCCCAGGGCTTGGAGCAGCTCCTGGAGGTGGGGAGGGATCCCTGCCCCAGCCCTTGGCCATGGACAGGAGACACTCGGGTGTCTTTTAGCTCTGCTGGAAAATCACACCCATTGTGGCTCCTCTTTACTTGTTTATTTACTGCTCCTTGCATTTTTCCTGGTGAAAACGGCTCTGTGAGCTCCCAGATCATTCACTTTGAGGGCTTGCACACCATGGTTATGAGAGGGCTCCCCCTGGCTCCTTGGCTTTATTTAAAACTTTCCAATTTGTGGCTTTCCTCCTCAGAACCCAGAGGAGATCATTGCTCAGGGCACATTCTCCTGGTTCTTGTGACAAAGGTGATTGTCCCCCTCTACTCCTCTGTGGTGAGACCCCACCTCCAGCTCTGGGTCCCATCAGGATGTGGAGCTGCAGGATAAAGTCCAGAGGAGGCCATGGAGCTGCCCTGGAGCCAGGCTGGGAGAGCTGGGGATGCTCACCTGGAGAAGGGAAGGCTCCAGGGAGAGCTCAGAGCCCCTTCCAGTGCCTAAAGGTGCATAGCATTTAAACCATGTAAATTAATGAGAGTTAAACATGTGCTTCAGGTTAACAATATTCTAATGCTGAACTAGAGCTTCATTTTCCACATAGGTCTTGTTCGAATTTGTAAGGTAAATTTTCATCTTCATATATATATGAAATATCTTCCTTCCTGCCTTTCTCCTGATAGATTTTACCATTTTATTTTCATTTCTTAGTGAACCTCGACCTGGAGCAATGGTCATTCCTGTATTGGAGCTGCAGCAAAGGCAGATCCTGAGTGGCTTCAGGCTGGAAATGGGGCTGGTGAGTGTTTAACAAACACTGCTCATGGAGAGAGGATGACCAGAGGAGGTTCATGGCTGAGACTTTGTCACACTATCCTGCTGCTTTGGCTTTTATTTATTAATTAATTTGGCTTCTAATAACTAACAGCTCAGTCCTGCACTCCTTTTGCATGCAAAAATTGGGATTTTCTCATAAAGCTGTGCTGGATCCTGAACAACTTGACTCGTGGCGTTGCTTCCATTGCAGTAATTATTTGCAGGAGTTTTTGCCTGAGTTGGTAAGGATTTTTCAGGCTGTCATTCTGGGGAGGACACATGTCCAGCATAGCTATAGCTAACATGTCCTGCATGATTTACATGTTTCTTATGTGTGTGAAACGTAATATACTTACATGTTTTGGAGTCATGTATTTAGATATGATCTCACATAAGTCTGGCAGATAAATGCGTTCATCTCATATAGCACTGACATACTTATTTTCACTTAGGACTGCTTTTATTCAAGCACTTCTTTCTGTGCTTGGTAGAGTCAAGCAGCTTTGCTGTTGGCTCAGCTGGATCATTATTAGGTCCAAATTTTCCCTTCATCTGAAATAAAACCACGAAAGCAACGTAACCATTGTGTTTAAGTTAAATATTGATGCCAGATATGGATCCAGTGGTGGAAAACATCGTTGCCTGTCTGTTTGGGATTTGATAATGGCTGGGAACAGGAATGATGTTGTATTTTCTATCTGCCCATGACACTTCAGAGAGCGGTCTCCAGGGTTTTATCCTTCACAGAACGATGTGGGACAGGCTGAGCTGCAGCTCCTGCCCAGGTGAATGGCACCTCCCTTCAAAAACTACTTTGTGCAACTTGCTGCCAGAATTACCTGGACAGAAATCTCCTTAAATTCGTGTTTATTTCACGTTGCTCATCTGATTTCCTAAAGCTGAGGAAGAAGGGGAAGGAAGAGGAGTGTCCCAATTCTGAGGAAGGTACGAATCTGAAAATGGAGAATTAAAAAAAAAAATATCAAGAGGAGAAATTAATTAAATAAATGCTAATATAGAAGTAAAAAAAAACCCACTGCATGACAGGAGAGCAGTGTTTTAATGGCATAACTCGTGAATAATCTTGCTGAAAGCTCTTTGTGTTTGCTGCCCTTTGGTTCCTCACTGTGCTTCTGTGCTGCAATGTTTGTTCCTGGTTTCTTCTGCTAAAGTTTATAAAGCCAACTTTAAAAAAAAAGGGGGGAGCGTTTCCATAATTATCCCCTCACCCATCTACTGCAGTAAATTACCCCCCAGCCCCGTGCCTTGGTGCTTAACATGAACCAGATGAGAGAGCTTCATATTTAGTTTAATAAACTGTAATTTCTGACAAAGGTAACTGTCACCTTCTGTTTCATTCTGTGCGTTTATTTTTCAAGCACCAGAGCTGACCTCCGAACTCAATCTGCACTTGCCTATTGATGCATAAATATCTGTAATATCACAGTAAATTAAATTCAGTTTTAAAGGGTTTCTATTTAACAATCTGTCAGAACTTTCACAGCGTTTGATTTCTAGTTTCCTCTGTCCACTGACAGGTTTATCTCGGTATGGCTTGATTAATGAAACCTTTTATTTGCAGTAAGCACACCTATTATTACCGTAATCTCTTAATGCTTGCTTAGGCAACATTGTACTCTGACAGCAGGGGTCCAAAAACTTCCAGCCTCTTCACTGCTCGGCAGAACAGGCAGCAGGATTTGGGGTTGGAGAAGGGCTGGCACTGTCCTGCCCTCCACTCTTGGGGGTGTTTGCAAAATCAAGCAGTTTCCCAGTTTAGCAGGTTTGGAAATGTTATTTTCATGGAATAAATGTGCCTTATTAGAAATAATTTTCACCTAAAATTAACAAATCCACATTTAATTTTGATTAGAGTTTCCTAGGGAGGAAAGGGATGTTCTCAAGATGAGTTCTTAGGGATGATTTGTTGAATTTAGGGAAATACACAGTAGGATAGCCTGGAGAAGTTTGTATAGGTTTGGATATCAGAGTTGTTGACTCCAATTCCTGGTTTACTTAGAAAAACCCAGAGAAAATCACTTCCTCTCACTGTGCTGTAATCCCATCTCACTGGTGGTTGTGGGTAATGGAATAAATAAAATTACACTACACTAGGGGCAGAGTAAAACTGCTCCAGATGAAAGACAGGCCAAAATATCCCAAATTTCTTTCCTTACTGCACAGGGGGAAGTTGAATTCCTGATCCCCCCACACTTCCAGCAGGCAGAGTTGCTGCTGTGGCTGAGGAGGGCTCTGCAGAAGGGACTCGGATGAAAGATGAGGTGTCTTGGTACCCTGAGCAGGACAGAACGAGGAAGGAACCAG
The DNA here is from genome assembly GCA_037013685.1 of Acridotheres tristis. Lineage (NCBI taxonomy): Eukaryota > Metazoa > Chordata > Aves > Passeriformes > Sturnidae > Acridotheres > Acridotheres tristis. The sequence continues at coordinate 3,059,553 of CM072895.1, forward strand.
CAAGTCACACCCCTGGGCTGGGAAAAGATGTGATTTTCATCCCTGAGAGAGCTTTATGTTTAGACAACTTAAGGAGAATTGCAAATTTCCCTAGGTCCCCTGAGGATTTTCTCTTTACAGGTGAACATGAACTTGCAGCCCCACAGAGAGCAAAGGGAGCTCTGACACCAAATTCATCACGGCCATGGTTCACTGGGAGTTTGATTCCATTCCTGTTCTTGTTTATAGCTGGGTTTTGGGCTTTTTCCAAACTGCTCCTCACTGGGAATTCTTTGTTTTAAGCTGATTGTCAGACTCTGTCAGATTCCGAAAATAAAGACCCCACCTCCCAACTTGAGCACCTAAAATGAGACTGAATAATTTAGGTGGGCTCTGATATTTGGGGCGTCTCCAATTTTCCATGGACACCTTTTGCTTTTAGTTCTCCGGGATCTCTCTTCTTTTGAAATCCACATCCCTCTGGAATCAGGGACAAAATTGCCAGTAAAGATTTTATTGCTTGCATGCCAATTTAAGGATTGCATGTGGAAAATGTCATTCCAAACAGACACAAATCCCTCTTGTGCAGAAATATCAAGAATTTCCATGTCAGCACTGTTAAAAAGGAGAATAATTCTGAAGGTGATTTGTGCACTTGTTTCTTCAGGATGAAAACATTTCAAGAGGTTTATTGCATCAAGATGTTAATCAGCATCAGGAAACACATTTTCAGTTCTGCAGTAAGACCCAGAGAGGCACTGACATTCCTCAATAAACAACTCACAAATGAGGATTATATTTGTCTGTACGAAAGCACACGTGACACTCTGCACCTATAAACCCAATCTCAGCATATTTTCACGGTATAAAAACTTGGAGACACTCATTAGAAGCAAATTGTATATTTTCAATCAATAAATGCAATATGGTTCCATGGCCCTGCACCCAGTGTGTGTTTCTGCAGCTCCAGGAGCGACACTTCCAATGCACAACTGCCTGTCATAAAAGTGTTTATTTGCTCAGAAGTGCAGATTCTGCTCCTGCAACCCTGCTGCTGGAATTATTATAATTCTCCAACACGTTTCAGACTTTTTTTTGGGTTGTTGCACACTCTGCTTTTTAACCTTCAACAACAAATATTGTTGTATCATGAAGACAGCAAATCCAAACAATTACATATGTAGTCCAAAGGCATACACAAGAAAATCAATATTTGACATCTTTGCAACTCCCTCCTTGGAGCAGCGCTCAATAGCTCTTATTCATTATACACTTATATCTCTTTCACATTCGCCTTTGTCACCAGAAACCCATTTTTTTTTCTCCTTTGACTTCCACATAACTTCTTTGCCCTGTACTTTTACAGATGCCTTCTGGCTATAAATACTAATGAAATCTCTTTGCTTAATTCAATTTTGCTGGTACACTTACAGTTATGACCTAACTTTCCCACGAGAGAGACTGATTGAACATTCCAATACCTTATGGATGGGAGCAAACACTCCACAGAACTGGACTGACAATTTCCATAATTATAGAATTCACAGCCTAATGACCTTAAAAAACAATAAAAAGATCTCTTGTTAATTCCATTTCTGTTACTGACATTCAGGATATTTCATTTTTCACAGGACAACAAATTTACTTTTTATTTTCAAAAGAGCAGTCTATCCTTTTACCCTAGATTAAATTTTCTGAATATTGAAGGATTTCATTGAATATTTAGCATTTCTTTGTCTTTTAAAAGTTAGAATATTTATGATCCTTAGAATGCTCCTGACTGATTTATAGCAATCAATTATAAGAGTGCGTTTTGAAATAGCCCTTTTAAAAATGAGGAATAGAATAATTAAAAAGATCAGAAGTCCTCCCTTGCATATAATTATTTCATTATTTCATTACAGTGCAGAAATTGTTTTTGCTGACTGCGAACAATTTTAATTGAGCAAAAGCTGTATTAATATACGATAGCAAGCAGTTCTTCCTAAGAAATAAAAGCACTAATTGCCTAAATTTTTATTCAGCACAGTGAGCCTTAAAAGCCACATTGTAATATAAACCTAATCACTGGCTACAGCGGATCCTTTTGCCATGGTGGAGACATTCCCAAAGCACAACCTTGCTGTGCAGTTAATTTATGCCTTCAACAGGTTTACTGCTGCATGAAACGTTTGTTTGGGTGCTGAATTGTGCCAGGCTGAGAGCAGAGAGCTCTGTGCCTGCCCAAGCAGGGCAGTGCCACCCAGGGCCACCCTGTCCCCACGTTCTGGTGGGGACACCACCACCGTGGTGATTACACTGCTTTGGCTCCTCACTTCCCATCTGGCTCCAGGGTTTCCATCTGAGCAATGGGGAGGAAGAGAAACAGCACCAGAGAGAAATTAAAAGTGGGAGCCTGACTTTGATGTCTTGAATCACCATGGCAGTGAGGTTTCCTCTCACTGTAAGGATTTGGGGAACTTCAGGTGTTGCTGAAAGCTCTGAGCTGTACAAACCCCACCCTGGGTAGGTATCCCTGCTTTTCCAAGGGGAAGGTGGTGGTGTTTGCAGCAGGCTGGGATCTGGGTGGGCTTGCTTTGGCCGGGAGATCTTTTCTCATTCTGCTGTTGATCTCTTGTGTTGGAAATATTTCACCATCACTGGTGCTACCTCTCTTTAGGGGTCTGGGTTCTCTCTGCCACCTGCTGAAAGCACCCCTGTGCTGGCTGGGCTGGAACTCCTCTGGCCCCATGTGATGTGATGAATGATTTGTCACAAATCACACAAATGTCAGCTTTGCAAACACACATCAGAACCGTGGCCACAACAGCCCTTCCTGGTGCTCCCCACAAGGAACTAGCAGAAGGGTGGGATTGGGCTGTCCCCAGTAATGGGGGCACTGACAGGGGCTCTATAGGGGCATGGCTATAGGGGCAAGGGCACCTACCAGCTGTTCTCTGCTCTCAAACGCTCCCCACCCTCTGTAATATTCCAATGTGCCAGGCACAGACAAGCAGTTCTTATGTTCAGCTGCCAAGCAGAGCTCAAATCCCCAACATACAGACCAAGAAATGCTGGTGAGGTTGGCTCAGAGTCCTTTAACTTCATCAGAGACAATTTTTTGGAAGGAAGCAAAGTCTTTTTAATAAATAATAACACCTTAGCTGGCCTGGTGCTGGCAGATGGCTCGTGATAGCTTCTGCCTAAGGTCTCTGAGCTCGACAAGAGGAGTCTACAAGTCCATGTCAGAGGCAGTGCAGTGCCTGGAAGTGCAGACATGGAGTTATCAGGAAATAATCGCTGCAGGGGAGATCTGGAGTTTGTCTGACATCCAAGTTTCTCCTGTCACGGCGTAGTTGCTTCCGGGGTGCTGGGGGAAGTCGCCTGTGGGGCTGCTGGTGGTTTGTGAAAAGGCTCTTTGTCAGTGCTCAGCTCTCACCCCCCTCCTCTCAAAGCCTGGCTGAAGCCCATCCAGAGAAGCAGAGTGGAAATGAAAGATAAAATTCTGGTCCAACGCAGCAGCATTAATAGAGCGTCTGAATGGGACAGAAAAGATTTATAATTATCTCGAAGTGAGGCTGGAATTTTCCTCCTGAACTTGCTGCTTTCCAGTCCCACTGTGAAGCCTTAAATGCAGTTTTGGTGCCAAATTAACACTGTAGTGCTCAAGTAAGAGCAGTGGAAGTACCAGTCCCAATAACAGCCAGCAGCACTCAAACCCAGCCACATTAAGGATTGCCTGGCAGCAGATGTGATGTATCCCTCTGCTATTCCATAGTGGCAGCCCTCAGGTACATAGTCATAATTCCTGTGAGAGGCAGGCTCTGGAGATGACAGACTGAATAGTTACAATCTATCATGAAAAATTTTCAAGGATGAGTTAATGATTTTGTGCAATTTCCAGACCAGTTAGCTGAAGCCTGCAAGCTGGAGTTTCCCTGGGCTGCAGCTCACCAGGAACAAGTAACTGTTTTCTCCTTGTGCCTCAGTTTCCACTTCTATAAAATAAGTGAACATCCTGCCTTTTCTGTGAAATGATTTAAATCTCTTTCAGAAAAATGATGTGTAGGAAACTCAGCCCAACTTTTCTTGCAATAAAATTGGGGCTAAAATTAGTCCTGGGTTAACTCTTTTGTTTTTCCTGAATTGTTACATCCCATGTTTTGCTGAAGGAGGCGCACAGGGAAGACACAGAATGTGTCTTTCTTTGCCAGGGACTTTAGTGTCTGATATCCGTGCAGATGGAGGTGGGAACTATTGAAAACTCCTTTTGTATGTGCTTGTTCCTAGCTGGAGCCTGCTGTTATGTGCATGAATTTTTGTGCACGTGAAAAAGCCTTGCACCTTTCCAGGTGAGCTCTGCCCTACTATGGTGAACAGCAAACATTAACTCCACAGATCCCTGCACTGGCCTAATTTCCTTCCCTGTCTCCACTGAGTTGGTTTCAAAGAATTCCAGAATCCCAGAATGGTTTGGGTTGGAAGGGACATAAAATCCCATCTTGTTCCACCCTCTGCCATGGGCAGGGACACCTTCCACCGTTCCAGGGTGCTCCAATCCCCATCCAGCCTGGCCTTGGACACTTCCAGGGATGGGGCATCCTCCTTTGCAGAGGTCTGAAGTTTAGTTTTCCAGCCTGTAAGAACCTGATAATAGCCTGATGTTGGCTGGAAAGCTAAAAAATTGGGAAAGATCCTCAGTGACTCCACAGTCCATCCCTCCTTCCAGGAGGCTCCAGGCAAGGTTGGTCCTCTCTGTGCTCTGGGACTCTGGCAAGGAGAGGAGGTTCCAGCTGTGTCCAGACACATTTTTGCAGCACTGGCCCTTGGCTCACAGCTCTGTCCTTTGAAAATGTTGGCACTTTTACTTTAGCGAGCCCTCCTGGCGCTTCCTCAGTGCCCAGGGTAGTCAGTAAGAGGTCGGTTCCCTCGTAGTCCCAGGACAGCTGTGCTGGCAGCGTGGGATACAAAGGATTTACGCTGCCATCTGTGTCCTTTGTGCCTGCTCACGGCATTTCCCCTTGTGCCCTGCAAGATGGAGAAGGTTATTTGTCTTAAGAACATTTTCTCCTTCTCTCTCTTTTGTTTTGCACCAGTGTCAACAAGCAATTTGCACCATAATTCGTTCTTGTTTGGGCTCTGATTGTCCCTCCCCGTCCGGAGCTGGCTGCTCGCCTCGCTATTCCCAGGCTCTCCCCGGGTGTTTCCCAGAGCTCAGCCCTCGGCTGCCAAGGGGAGGGGGCTGTTCCGAGGGCATCCCGTCGTATTCCATGCCAGAGGGAATAGGGAGAGCTCCAAGCAAACACTTCGGGGCAATTCCAGGTGTTGTTCCCTCCAGGGCAGCTGCTACTGCCCAATTCCCAGCCCCCCCTTGGAGCCTGGCTGAAAAAAGGCAGCTCTGAAAAGACCTGCCAAAAGACTGGAAGTGGACACCATTCTCTGTGCTGCTCCAGCCAGGCAGCCATCAGCACCCACAAAGCTCAATTAAGGCTAAACTAATTTAGTTATACACAGACTGTACAATCATTAATAAAACACCCAACACAACCCCCCCCTCTTTTGCCAGGGTGACATGAGACTTAATTAATTAGCACTTTCAGGTGCTTGGATAGTCCATTGGTGGGAAATCATAACTTATTCATTTTCCCCTCCAGGTGGCCAGAAAGAGTCGGCATTTCATTCTCAAGGATGCAACAGAGGCATCTTCGTTGCATACAAAATTTTGTAAGGGAGAGAAGACCTAGCACAGGGCTCTCACTTCCTGGAAGTGATTCTGATGGCAGGAATTATTTATAGGGAGAGAAAAGCATGCTTTTGGGTAAAGAACTCTAATGGGCAAAACCCAGAGCAGGGTGGAGGGCTTGATGACAATCCAAAAGTTTCTACAAGGACAAGAGAACTTTTGCCATGGCCTTTTCAACCTGTATCAATCAGGGAAGATGACAGCGAGGTGCAAGAAGATGCTTGGCAAATTCAGAATGAAAAACAGAGCACGCTTTTTAAATGTGGGGAGAAATTTAATTCACCTTCCTCTCTTTGATGCCCAAGAAACTGTAGGAGGGTTTAAACCTCAGGAATTCCCAGGGGGCTTTGGTGACTCCTCCTGAGCTCTCTGTGCAGTTGGTGTGTGCTGCAAAGTCATTTCTGCACCCACTGCCTTGCCAGCACCATACACAGACACATGCTGCACCTCTGATGGCAAAAGCCACAATATATCGCTTTAAAAGGCTCCCAAAAATCCACTTTTCTTTTACAATAATATTTCCACAGGCCAAGCAATTGATGACTGGACTAGGGGAAAAGATACATCTTTGCTTCCAAGTAATAGGCTGCAGATTTGCAAGACTAAATCCTTTTAAAAGCCCGGAATCACATCCACTCAGTCCGTAAAAGAAAAAGAAGTCTAATTTGATAACATTATATATAAAGCATTTTCTTGACTTAGATATATTTTAAGCATGCCAGTTATATAATACAGAACAAGCAGGGGGAAAGGACTTGATCACATTCAGATGATACTAAATTATCTTATGACACAGGCTGTATCTTTTTTACAACAGAAAATGGAAACAACTGTGTCCTTGACCTTCAAAAAGGAATTGACTTCCCTAGCTTAACTATTCAAACAAACAACTGTGTACTCTCTTCAATTCCTGTGATAATTTTGATTTACTGTAAATGACTGAATTTAATGAACTAAATTATGCTATTTAAATGCATTTTGTGAATGGTATTGTAGTTTGTTACTAAGCATTATGTCTATGCTAAAGTGTGCTGTAAATGATATGATATGGAACATATGTGCTGTATTCATAATTTAACTGTTGCTATGGAGTGCCTTCTTCAATAGGCTCCTTTGAAAAACGAGTTCTTTATTTACCTGGTGAAATGAAGGTGATTTCTCAGCAAACCTCTAGGTCTCCCTGACCTTGACAGAATTACAGTGCTAATATTTTCACATGGATGAACTGTTCTTCAATAATTTTTCCCAAATAGATGGCACAAATAGGTTTTCCGTTAATGCCGTGACAGACTGCGTGTTTTCTAATCTCACTTTTCTTTTTGTTTGAACAAATGTTTATTACAGCTCTTGCAAAATGACTCCCGTCCTCATTAGTGGTAACAGGTTTGAGTTCTGAGCTGGATCTCAGGGTCTTGGACGTGATTCCCAGAAATGCCTTGAGCCTGATGCTGCAGAGGCAGCCAGTGCCCAGCTCCATTTCCAGCCGTGCCATGCAACCTGTGTTATGTTCCTGTTGATGAAACCCTCTGAATATTTGGATTTCTCTATTCTTAAGGCCCCAAATTTGACTCTGTTTTGCTGATCTTGGGGGTGGTTTTTTGCCCTTAAAGCCAGGTACATCAGAGCTAAATCCTGAAACTGCAGATTTTTTTATTCTTTAAAGCCTGTGTGCCAGTTAGGCACACATAAATACTGGTTACAAATAAAGGGTGTTATATGTAAAATTATATATAAAAATAATTTTACCATTTTCAGACAGTGATAGGAAGTTGAGTAAAGTCTCTAGAATTTCAATGGCTACTTTCAAATTTGGAGCCTCATTTCAGATTTTTCTTACTTTCTTCTTCCTTCCAAAGAGAAAATGTCAGTAATTTCTGAGAGCAAATAACAATGCAAGAAAATTCTGGTGACAACAGAGAAGGATTTTTGCAATATCTCAGAACATACTAGTCATTCAATGTGCATTTAATGGGTCAAATAAGGACACTCTTGATGAAACATTGAGCCATATATAACATCACCTTTTAACTAATTCGAACATCCACAATAAATTATGGCTGCATTTCAGAACTGTTCATCAACCATCAGCTCACAAGGAGAACAGCTGAGTTTTCTGAATATGGAATCTCTTGGGAAACCTGTCTGGTTTTAACTACGTGAAATGTGTTAGCATTGCAAACAAATGCAGCAAACATTGCAAGGTTTTTTTTTGTTTGTTTGTTTTTGTTTTAATAGCCTTATTTCCAGCAGTGTATAGCACTTGTGGCATTTTCAGATGTGCAAAGGCTCCTCCTGGAGGTCACTTGTGTTGTCAGATGCTCTGCTTCACACTCAGGTGGGTTTTTGCAGACCAGCCTTGGTTCCTGCCTGTGCCAGAAAATATAAAACAAACTGCTAAAAATACAAACGCATGTAGCATGGTTACAAAAATTCTTGCTGAAAAGCTCGTTCCAAAAAGTTTCCTAACATAATAGAAGTGTATCTGTTAGTTCGGATGTGTCTACAGAGGGAGAAAACTTGAGAGTGACTTTGTATTTTCACTTTCTCTTGAAAAAATGAAGATCTGCTAAAGAAAGGTGCACAAAGAGCAAGGGGACAGTGCTTCCCAAGACCTCACTAAAGCAGAATCTTCTGTTGCTGGGAGCTTGAGCACATATCCAATGTGTCCAGGAGGCTGAAAAAGGTTTGGGTTTCAGTGTGCAGTGCCAGGAGCAGGACGGGACCCCTGCCCACCTTCCCAGCCGGCACACTCCATGAGAGGAGTTCCTCCTCTAGCATTTGTATTTTGGGTTAATCCACTGCGATCCCAAATGATGTGCAGAGAGCGGATAACGCCTCCCGAGGCAGGAATTGGCACGGCAGAGCAGCCTGCCCCGGGTACCTGCTCTGCATTGTGCGCCATAATTGTGGGAGAGAAGGAGCTATTTTTCAGCAAGTGGCTATCGGATACTTCCCGTGCTGCATATCAACAACCAGATCTTGACCCAGAAATGTCAGTCCCCGCTCAGAGCAGACAAGGAAGCATAATTAGAGATGCTCTGGCAACGTATTTTAGCACTGACGGTGACAATGTTTAAATTTTTAATCAGGCATGTAACATAAAAAGCACATAACATGAAATGTGAAAAGAAAATTGGCAAATACCAACGTGCTGTTTGACACTTTATTTCACTGAAGGAAGTGAACATCAATAAACATTATTTATCATAAATGACAGAGAGGAAGGCGTGTTTCTAATAAAAATCTTCCCATTGCAAGGGGTGAATCTCATAAAAGCGCCCTGATAGCACTGTAAAAGCCGTGCTGGGCCAGCCCACGAAAGGAAACACGGAAATATTTATTGGGAAGCTGTGATGTGCACCCAGATGTGTTCCCTCATGACAGCTGGTTTTGGGGGGCAAAGAGGTCCCCCCAGGGTGCAGGGACTTTCATCCAGATGTGGCACAGCTCTGAGCCCTGCAGCAGGGGACACAAATGTACATGTGATACAGCAAATGGTGACAGGTTTGAGGGTTGACCCTTCAGGAAATGCATCCCATGGCAAGTTTTGCTCCAAGCTGGCAAACACTGAGCCAGGCATTTCTAGCTGGAAATTAGAGACAAACTGAAGAGGTGAGGTGGGCTGGGTCCAATGTACTGACCCAAGGTGCAAATGGGGAGCTGTTGTGTGACCCCCTCACCCCGAAGCTCTTTCTGTTTTAGCAATGCCTTTTAACGTCAGTGTCTTTGTAAACATTGTTGGCATTTTCTCCTGCCTAAGCCCCATCCCTCCCACCATCCCTACTGCATGTGGGCTCTGCTGAGTGAGGCCCCGTGGTGATCTGAGCCTGGACATGCACTGAGCTCGCTTTACAGGGTAGATGAATGCACCCAAAAATTACTTGAGGGAAGTGCCAATCCAAGTATGCCAAAGTTAGAAAAAGCCTGATCTAGGGCTATTCTGGTCACTTTAATTTGTCTCTGTCGTATGCCTGAATAGAGAGTCAGTCTCCAACTGCATGATTCCAGCTGCTGCCACAAAAAAGCACAAACTTCAAGAAAACAACCCCTCTGTGCAGTGCACACGGAGGCAGAGAGTGTGTAGCTGCCTCTGAAGCCCATGGGAACATACATGCACATTCTGATAATTTCTGAGTGTCCAAGCTCCACTCTGCCTTCCTGACAGTGCTCCCTTTTCTTCCACTTGAAAATCCCCTTCTTTTCCAGCCCTATTCCCCAACATCTGCCTCCCTGATCCAAATTCCTGCCTTTGCCTCCTTATTATTGCCAGGTCTGGCTCGTCTCTGCAGCAGGGTTGTGTTTCCATGATCTGTGCTGCTGGGATGTTGTGAGGAAGAGCTGGGAGCCTGGGAAGCCCCGCTCCAGTGCCAAAGCTGTGGGCTGCTCTTCTCTTGCTTGCTCTGATGGGATCATGGTTGTCTGGCTGATAGGAGCTGTGAGGAGCAAAGTGCTATGTGCAGAAGACAGAGTTTTCAGAGGATGTTGTGGACAAGCTCTAAAACCTCTAATGTTTTATAAACTTCACCAAATCCAGACAGAGTCACGAGTTCATTCCCAAAAGCAGTAGAAGCCTCCCAGCCAAATTTGAAGCACAAACCATACTGAAGTGAGACCTCCTCAATGAGATTGTTGTGACATTCTTTTTAATGTGGGCAAAAGAAAATATTTTGCTTTTTCTTTGTTTTAAGAAAGATGTGAATCCTCTCTTTTTTTTTTTTCTTTCCTTCTATTTTCTCTTGTGAAATGCAGCAAGAGAATCCATCTTGAGGCAGGCAGACAGTCATCATGGGATGGCTGGCAAAGATGGGTAAAGGCTGGCAAAGATTTGGGCAACCGAAGGCAGGTTTATACATTGGGGAGTGTCAGAGAAGCTGAATCACAGGCACTGCTCTGCCTCAATTCTCATGGAATTCATAATAATGCTTTTCATGGGAGCCTGCCTGGGTTAACTCCTGGGTGATCACAAGCCTGTGTGTTGCTAATAATAGCATCATTGGCTAAAATATCTCCACATTTACTGAGGTTCACATTGCAGTTTTGTGCCTCTGTTTTTTTCTGCTCATTCTCTTTTGTTTCCCATTCCCGTCATGCTGTTACACTAATATTTTCCATCTTGGTTCCAAGGGCTGCCACCATTAGCTGCTGCACCACGTGAACATTTGTGTCTCTCCATCAGATTTGTGAGGAGGCTGCTATGGCATGGCCAGCTCTCATGGCAGTGTTTCCTGAGAGCAGATGGTGACAGCTCAGCTCTGTCACCCGAGGCAGCTGGGGTGAGTTCCCTCTCTTGGAAGCATGGGCTGTGACCATGGCATGGCTGGAACTGATCAGAAAGTCTAGGGAATTTGGGCAAAGAAAGAGGAAATTGTGGTTTTTATCTAAAGATATGTAGTTTTGATTTACTTCAAATTGAGACAACTGATAAAATGCTTCTGTCAGCCCTCACCACTCAGCAGGAGAAGCTGTTTCTATTATCTAAAGGCATCACTGCAAATAAAGTTCCATCACATTGTGCTTGGTAGTTATGACAAAGGGTAAATTTGAGTCATAGAAGGAGAGTTTGCTACTCCTGCTTTAGACTTCATGGACCTGGCCAAGCACAAGACAGTTTTTGCTGGGCTGAAATCATAGCTAAACCCCAGGAATTAATGTTCAGCCCAGCTCTCTATTGATTTGGGGGGCACTGGACTTCAGGTTCTTATATTTGGACTTCACAGATCCTCACATTTGACTTCATGAGGATTTTGATGCTGAAGGATTTGGGTCTTAACCTCTGCTCTAGTTTCCCAGCTGAAAGACAGTAGTAATATTTCTCTGCCATACAGCAGACTCACAGTGAGTAATTATTTCATATTTGTAGAGTACTTTGGGAAGAATGTGCTCCATATTGCTGGTATTATTAACTTCTAGAGCCCAAGATGGAACAGTGAAGTGCCTCTGTGCTGTGCAGGCCTGATAATCTTGAAATGTAAGGAATATTTAGAAGTTTTGACAGGAGAAACTCTAAGCAACAAAAAAGAAATCCTTTCACACAGGAAGAATTTGGGGAAATAATGTAGAAAGATCAGTACACAGTCCAACTTCTTATTGCAAAGTGAGTGTGTTTCCAGCCCACATCAAAGCTGTTTACTTCTCCTGACAGATGATTTTGTGAGTGTTGCAGGGGGCTGGGGCATGTTGGGGTGACAGAGTCAACTCACAGAAAGGACTTAATGAGGCAGCAGATGTGCAAGTAGAGGTCAGGGTCAGCATGGACAAGGCACAGGGTCTGGTGAGTGGATGAGAGATGCAGAACAACAAATAAATGTATTGTAGGACAGACATCCAGCCATGTCCTGGGCTGCATCAAAGGAAGTGTGATTAGCAGGTCAAGAGAGGTGATTCTGCCCCTCTCTCTGCTCTGGTGAGATCCCCTCTGGTGCACTGAGTCCAGCTCTGGGCTCCCCAGTGTAGGAGGGATGGAGAATTCTTGGAATGAGTCCAGGGGAGGCCATGGAGCTGCTCCCTCTGCTCTGGAGCCAGGCTGGGAGAGCTGGGAGTGTTCACCTGGAGAAGAGAAGAATCCAGGAAGACCTGAGAGCCCCTTCCAGTGGCTGAAGGAGCTCCAGGAGAGCTGGAGAGAGACTTAGGGCGAGGGACGGAGGGACAGGACAAGGGGGAATGGTTTCCCACTGCCAGAGGGCAGGGGCGGATGGGATATTGGGATGGAATTCTTGGCTGTGAGGGTGGTGAGGGCCTGACACAAGGTGCCCAGAGAAGCTGTGGCTGCCCCTGGATCCTGGGAAGTGTCCAAAGCCAGGTTGGAGGCTTGGAGCAACCTGGGATGGTGGAAATTGTGCCCTGGATTATGGGGGCTTCATTCTGCTCCCCATTCCTGTCTTCCAATGCAAGGGGCTGGGTGTCTGCAGAACAACTGGCCAAGACCAGCTGAGGCAAAGAAGCCATTGAGCACCCCAGCCTTTTCCTCAGCCTTTGTAACTACGTTTTTTCCCATTCCTGATGGGAAGCCATTAGGCACTGTGGTACTTAATATAAAATGTTGAATTTTATTGTTTGCATTGGAAATCGTGACCTGGCTCACTTTGAGGCATTCAAAATGAAGATCAGGGGTTTTTTTCCTTTTCTTGTTTTCATATAATTTTTGATAATTTCCTCTTGCCTTGTGCTATTTTAAGATGTTTAACTTAGTAGCTCCAGAAGAACCATTCACAAATAGTGTTGATCTGTGTTTTGAAAGTTTAACATATACTATCCAATGAACATTTACATACACCACTGAAATCCTGCATTTGGGAAATTAAAACAACAAAACTTGATTGCATATCATGATTTCATATTTTGCAGATGTTAATATTTAATCATATGCAGAGCCATTTAGCTTAAGTGCATTAATGTAACTCATTTAAAAGAGGCCAGTAATTGTCCTATTAACTCCCAGCCTGGATGTTATCCATGCTGCCCTGCTGGTAAGGCCAGAGGGAGAGTCTCCTATTGGCACCCACAGAGATTGCTCTGATCTGTTGAAAATCCTGTTAAAATCTAATTACTTAGGAGAATAGGCCAGGGAATATCTAATGAGCTTCAGGAAACCCACTGAAAGAAATTCTCTTTTAATACAGACTGAAACATCTTCTGTGTTTCAATTACAGTGGTACCACATGAACATAATTACACTTGTATAGAATGGGACTCGTCTTTGTTGTTTTAATTACATATCACTAGATTTTTCTTAGTCATGGAGAAAAATAATTTGATTCCCCATAAAGGTTAAATGTTGATGAAAAGCTGAGTGTTAAACTAAATGTAATCTTTGTTTATGATAATTTCTTCTTTGTTTTGTGAGGAAATGCTAGTCAAAGCGGGTCACTGAGGGAAGCTGACTGACCAAAAACACACTGGGAAAGCCCTAGGAAGGTGGAGATGTTGCACCAATGAGAAAGATTTCAGAGAAGGTCACTCACTTTGCCAGCATGAAATTTGGCCTCACTTTTGTTATGGTAATTGAAGCTGTTGACATTAAGCTCACAATAAAATCTCATAGCAGTAGCAGCACAACAGACTCCTTGTACCAACAGGGGGGACTATTTGCAATTTCTTCCGCTTGCAGCCTCTTAAATTTTTTAATTTGAAAATTCCGGTGCTAACGTGACCAAAATTATCACCAATGGCTTTTTGCAGTGACACAAATGGCTCTGTTTCTGCCCAAGACACTGGAACAGGCTCCCCAGGGAATGGGCATAGCCCCAAGGCTTCCAGAGCTCAAGGAGTGTTGGGACAACGCTCTCAGGGATGTGCAGGGTGGGATTGGTGGGGTGTCTGTGCAGGGATGGGGTTTGGGCATGATGATCCTTGTGGATCCCTTCCAACTTCGGATATTCTGTTGTTCTGTGGTTCTAATCCACGGACCTGCATGGCCTGACTCTGCTGGGGAATGAAGAGCACGGGACTGCTCGTGGGTTTGGCTCCTTTGTTGTGGCCGCCAACAAAGCGGTTCCAGCCCTGGAACCAGAGCAGCTGATCCCCACAGCCTGGAGCATTCTGCTGCCACTGCTGTAGCTGGGCTTTCTGTGGAGAATCCACTGAATTTAATGGGGTTAAACCCTGAGGAGGCCGTGTGGGCACACAGGACGCCATGTCTGCCTGCCTGCAGGAACAAGCTGGGCAGCAAGGAATATTCCCCATGTTAATTCTGCCTCAGCACATGGTCACAGTGGTCCCAGAGTAGGGATGGCAAAGAAGCCAGAGCAGGAGTAGGTGCGGGATAAACCCTTCACCATCCATGGCCCCACGGCCCTCACGAGCTGTGAAGCAGCGGAGAGGCGGGAAAATGGAAAGGCGGGAAAGTGGAGAGGTGGGAAAACGGAGATGCAGGAAAATGGAGAGGCGAGAAAACGCTTCCTTCACACACAATCTTAGGCTGCCATCAGTCTGTTCTGAGCAATCCTGTGTGAGAACGTGACTCCCACACATGCCTGCCCTGAGGGGAGGAGAAAGGCTGAGAGAAGCTGAGGAGAGGCAGGCGCCATGTTGTGAGGGCTTGTGAGGAGACAACCGGCCATGGCTGCTCCAGGTAGGTTTGCCCATCCTGTGTTGAGTAAAGAATCAAAGAATCACAGAAATTGATGGTTGGGAAGGGACCCTCAAGGATCATCTAGTCCAACTTCTGAACCTGCACAGACACCCCAACAATCCCACCTTGTGTCTGAGAGCGTTGTCCAAACGCTCTTGGAGCTCTGGCAGCCTTGGAGCTGTGCCCATTCCCTGGGCAAATTCCAAAGCCAAATTCCAGCCCAAAATCCCAAATTCCAGCCTTCTCAGAAGAACCTCCTCCTGATATCCAGCCTAAACCTCCCTGACACCACTTCAGCCATTCCCTGGTGTCCTGTCCCTGGTCACACAGCAGAGACCAGTGTTTTTCCCTTCCTCTCCCCCTCACAGGAAGCTGTAAGGGCCATGAGTCTCCCCTCACTGTCCCATTCTCCAGCTGAAGAGACCGAGAGCCCTCAGGCTCTCTCCACGCGGCTTCCCCTCACGGCCCTCCGCCATCTTTGTTGCCCTTCTCTGGACACTCCCGAATGGTTTAATGGCTTTTCTGTGGAGCCTGGCTGGATGTGCAGGTTGGTGCAGGGACTGGCAGAGGTGCCCTCAGGGAGCTGGGAGATTTGGAATTGGAATGCTTTGATATTCCAATATGGGGGGCTGACTGTGGCCCCACAGAGTGAGGAGTGTGAGGGGGGATTCTCCTCCTCAGAAGTGGCACGAAGCTACAAACAGAAATAATACAGACTTACACCTGCTGTTCACCACTTCAAACTCCGACACAGGGTTTTTTACTATTTTTACAATTTTTCCTATTGCAGTCACTTCGGTGGAGAGTCAGGGCTGTGGAATAACTTTAAAAACCATAGAAGAGGCTGGTATGAGCAGGAGCAGCCTTTTGGGCTATTCCAACTTCACAGAAAGCTGGACTAAAGATTGCAAAATGAGGGATCCACGTACAAAACCTTAATTCTGTTCTCCTTGTTTCAGGTTGAGCACAACCTCAGAACTGTGCTGCTGTTTTTGCTTCAGAGGTTACCCCAATGTCTTCCTCTCTGAATGGCAGCCCAAGGAAAGCTGACACAGGTAGTGTACACAATTCCCTATCAGATTCATATCTGATATGGAGCTCTATGTTTTAATATCCTTAATAACTGAAAGCATTTTACAAGTGTGACTCTCTTGCTTATGAAAATAATTTAATACTGCTACACAGATAAAGAAATGGAAAACACTATCAAACTCCGTTCTGGATGATTCCAATAGTATTTATAACGAAGACAAAGTAGTCTTTATTTTCTTAAGATGTTGCAGGTTGAACATGAAGGGTCAGAGAATAAGTTCAGGAGCCACAGGTTTATAAATTTGAACTTTTTAAAAAGCTTTTCTTCAAAATTCAAGTGATAAATCTTTGGCCAACACATTGTAAACATATTTACTGTGTTCCTTCCAGCTATCAAATACAGTTGAGTGGGAATGCATCCATTATATTAGGTGTTAATGGAAGTGAGGTGTTCGATGCTTCATTTGACTGCATCCAGGAGAAAAATGTGCTTCCTCAAGCTGAACTCCCACTCATCTGCCTGGAATTTGAAGGCCAAGTGCCTTATAAGTCCCATGTAAAATCTATCTGTACTATTTCTCACTGCATCCATTTAAATACTTTTTATACTATTAAGATGCACATTTGGCAGGGAGAAGGAAATTAATTCAGGGAAAAATATTAAGATTTGGCTGAACTGTAAACTCTGTATCAGGAACTGGTCCAAATTTTGATTTTGCCCTTTTTAAAAAAAGCGGACCTAGATTTTCAAATTCTGAAGCTCAGCTTGATGTGGAATTGCAGAGTTCCCAAAAATCCTACCCAGCCCCTTGGGTTGGAAAATCTTTGGAGGCAATCCTGGCATAGCTTGAGTTAGAGTGAGAGCTGAAGAGCCGGAGGAACCTCGCAGGCAATGCAGTCACATTCACTGAGTGATTGTAGTTTAAACTGTTGCAGTCACTTTCCTGAGTCTCATTCTTAAAAGGTGTCAGATAAAAAAGGATATTCTACCTATAGAATGAGCAAAGGAGTTTGGAGACTGCAGACACTTGGGGAAAGATGAAACTCATAGACACAAGGGGAAAAAAAAAAGGTCAAAAGTGGAAAGGAGGGAAGAAAATGACTACTGTGAAAGATGGAAAAAATATCCCTGGAAATGTTCCCACCCCCACCCAGCATCCTGGCTCCAGCTCTGTGTCAAGTCATTTCTTTGGAAAAAGAGCCAGTCCGAGTACATTGCTGCTCAAGCCTGAGTGAGTGTGTTATAAAAATGGAGAGTAGCATGTAAATCATTCATGGGGACAGGGAAATAAATAACCCTTTATGCCCATATAAATACTTATCAGATGTTCATAAGGGGAATTTACATGGAGTTTTATTCAGTACTGTCAGCCATTCCTCTGTCTTCCATCATTGCTGCCGTGAAGACAATTCAAAATATGGTGGTGGAGAGAGCAACCTCTCAGATCTGCAGCACATCATGAGGAAAGCTCTGAACTTGCCCTCAGTGCTGCTGTTATTTTTATTATGGCTCTCAGCCGAGTGAGATCATTCTTCCTGGTTTGCCTCCCAAGAAATAATGGGAAGCAGTATGTTTAGCCAGTGGATTGATTCAGTGATCTATTAGTCTAATCCTGACTCTGCCAATCATCTACAGGGTGACTGCAGGCGAATCACGTCACTTCTTTTGTGCCTCTGTTTCCTCTCTGACCTTCTGCCTGTCTTGTTTATTTGGACTGTAAGTTATTGAGGGCAAGGGCTGCCTCTTGCTGTTTGTGTGGACCGACCATGTCTGGTGCTCTGGGACCTCTGCAAGGCTCCATCTCCAAGTGGTGCTGCATGTAAATAACAACATTCAGCTCCTCCTCTGGAGGTCACAGAGAGAGAAGCAGTTGGCAGTTGTATAAACTGGTGGCAAACTAAAAGGACATGAGGAAAAAGAGCTTCTGCCATGAGCTTTGTTTGCTGGTGCTAAACAGGCACAGAGCAGAAAGGTGTTCCCTGCCCCCCAGATCCTGGTGTGAGGCCACTTTGGCCATCATGAGCTGCCCAGGGGGCCCTGTGAGCACCAGGATTCATGACTTAGGGACACTTCCTGAACATCCACAGCTATGAGGCAGATCCATGCTGTGTGGCAAATGGAAAGTGATTTACTTGGTCCAAAATTAGCCCAAATTATGTGGTCTTTTATTGCATCTGCTGTGAGCAAGGAACTCCTTGCAGGCCAGGTGGAAAACAGTGGCAACCCAGCCTTGGGTTGTTTAGCTGAGCCCTTGGGTTATAGCAATAATTCCCATTATTAGGATGAGGTTGAAAATTCTTTTTGCTTTTGGGAACTCTGTGTAATGGTGAGATCCATACCTGTCACCTGGGCTACACCAGAGATGTTTGCCATCAATGGCAATGCTGCCTTTTCCCAAGGGTCCTTTTAACCATCATCTTGGTTTTGAAACCCTTCTTCTAGGTTCAGGAGTGACACCAGCATAAGGTAAGTCTTGGTTGTACTTGGCATTCCCTCAGTGAACTATTCCTCATGGATACTGTTGAAAACTTGATAATTTTTTTAATATATGGATTTATTTTTGATAGACCTGGTGCTTTTTCTGAGCTATTTCAAACACCAGATTCTGGAAATCTTTGAAAGTGTCTTTGCTCTGTTTTGTGGAGATCAGCAATGGAGATGGGCTGTGAATCCCACAGTAGAGCCTGGGATTGTCTTTGCCTGACTGATTCCTTTCTAGTCCCTGGAAAAGGCAGTCTAAAATATGAAAACAAGGGAATGACCCTGCATTCTTTTACATAACTTCTAATATGAAGCTTTGAATATGATTTTTTCATCATGTGTTTATGTAATTCAGCCTCATCTTTCAGAGGCTATTATTAATTCTTAACTATAACCTAATAGTTAAGGTGGTTTTCTTTGTTTTATTTTTTTTTGGATCATCCAATTCAGTTAACATTCACTTGCAATTCTGAAAACAAAATTTGACCCATCACGAACAAAAACATAACAAGTTATGTCCCTTTGTTAAAAATGAAATAAGAAACTTGAAATGATAGATGTTGTTTGATATTTTCCTGATGGGATGATTTATTAAAATTGGAGCTAAGGATGTTCAGAGGTAAAGGAATCTTCTGAAATCATAGGGTGTAAGTATATTATAGAGCAATAATTTGGGTAATGTTATAAACCTGCTGAATGGGAATTTATGGAAGCAGATCCTACTAATTTTAATGGCAGTAAGCATAAATCCCTGTACAAGAAGATTAAAGTGAACTCTCCAATTTTAATTATTGGTGACATCACTTTTTTATTTGTCATGTGTCGTCCTTGGTAAGGGAGCCTCAGTACAACCCTTCAGGCAGGCTGGTGAGAGCAGCCAATGCCTCTCCTTTTTTGAAAACCACCTCCAAATTGCATGTGTTTGTTTTATTATCCATCCTCCAAGAGTCCTGCTCAGAGCCTGTATTTGTAATATTAAAAAATACTGCAAAATCAGGCTGTGGCTGTGGTGAGCTGCCCCAGCAATTGCCACAGCACCTGAGGTCTTCCACGAGGCACCACCAGCTCACAAAGGTGTTGTTCACACAGGACTGAGAAAAAAGGACCAATCCAGCCTGTAAACCTGGGCTTGTTCTGTGTTTCTAGAAAATAATGTAGGGAAACATCCTCAGCTGACATAAATCAGAAATATCCCATGGAAAAACTTCAGTCAGCTAATTAATTCCCTTGAATTTTATGGTGTTACACTTATTTCTGCCAGACAACAGTGTGCCCCATCACTTCTGCCATTGCCAAAGACTGACAATAGTTAAAAGCTGACACATTTTAATTACATGTATGTGTAGATAAATATGTGTACTACATGTTCTGTAAAGGAAACATTGAGTCAAACACTTGGAAAGAACTGGTTTGAAAGTTAAAGCCAATTTAAGCCTGAAATCCAAACACTGATTAAATGTTAAAAGGTTAGATAAATAACTTTTAAATAATTGTGTGTCTATATGAATATGTGTGTATTTTATTTCTTGATGTGTTTCCTTATAGTACCTTTGCCTGATATCTGAGATAATTATTGCTTTTCCCTGAAATCTGTGTATTTTCAATTTTTGCAGAAAGGCAAATCAGGCAGAAACATAAACATAAAATACAGTGTTTAAATGTAAAAAAAAAGTACCTGGAATCAAAAATAGCAACATCATTGCTCTGAAATTAGAAGAGATTCATCAAAGTAAAAGTAAAAACTGTGACTAAAGACTATGAAAATATAAAGGGATTGACATATGTGGTAATAGGGCAATTAAATCCTGAGCTTTTTCACTGTGATGATTTTATAGCATCTTCTTACTGTTGCCAGTTTGGAAGCTGCCAGCAAATATTTTCTTAATTGCAAAAGGAGACAATATGTGTCCCACTGTTTCATTCATAACATTTGATTAAGTTAAAGAGGCTGCACTTCTATCTGGGAGAACAAAGAGTTGGTGATGGAAATAGCAAAGACACATTGTGCATTTGAAAAAAGATCCCAGGAACAAATGATTAACCAGAAATTTTACAGGAAAAAAAAAAGTCTACTTGTCTTGACAGAATAGCCTGATCCTGTAATAAACCCTCCCAAAGTCAACAGTTCATAAAGTCTTTTGTTCTAGTAAAAGGGTCTTTAATTTTTAACACAAACTCACACTTTGGTATGCATGAGCTTAAGTAAAAGTAGAAGACATGTATATAATAGGATTTAATGGATTATCATCTGCATTTTCCAAAGATGTCAGCTTCTCTCGGCTCTGATGGAGTAGCACTTAATGTAAATTTAATTTGAAGTGATGTATGGAGGGCTTGAGGTGGTACTCTGTGATTCCCTAACTGCCTGGAGAGGCTCTGTGGGTAGCATCTGGATTTGGCTGCTCCACATGCCCAGCAGCATCTACTAACTAGGATTAATGAGGTGGCCTGTTCACCAGTGATCCAAAGGAGGTATGCTACATTTACTCCCAACAATATGAATAGGAGGGCCAGTTTCCTTTGGGGGCACACTGTTTGATGAAACTTAATGATGGTCTCGATATTAGGTGTAATAAATATACTGTATAGAAAGCACTTTTGCTTTGTCAGATTTAAATGTTATTTAATCATAAAATGGTGTTTGGCTTAGCGGGGCTGAGTTAAAGCTCATAATGGCCTCAGATGACATCTTTAAAGCTAATATTTTGCCTAAGTTGGGAAATAAAGTACCAACTCAAAGGATCTAATATTTACCTTTGAGACAATTAATTTTTTTTTTCAGTTTGGGGAAGAGAGAGAGGAAATCTCTGCTTGCTTGCAAAGTTGTGAGAGACGGTCTTTAAAAATATCTTTGCTCTTACCTCAATGTGTTTGTGTAGAAATCAACAGCTATTAAGTTTTAGGCAAAACTTCTCTGTGTGGTCTCAGCCTCATTTACACGTCAGAATTGTATTTTGCCTTTGTGTCTAACTGAGCATTGAATGAATTCTCAGCTAATTTCAAATTCCCTTTGTCATCATGGTTTTCAGCCAAAAGTCTATAATAAATGGTCAGAAGATGAGCTGAGACTGAATGAATAGTGAGTGGTATTCATCAGCCAAACATAGAGTCCAGATCCAATTATATGTATTCATTAAGTGATAATGATATCATGGTCTTTAACTAGGAAGAAAAGAGTGTAATTGAATAATAACAGTTGTACAATCCCAGCGGAACACACTTTCCATCCCAGCACAGCGACCCTCGGGGATGATGCAGAATTGATGGAATTCTATTACTCTTTGATAGATTTATTATGAAGGGCTGAGTGGACTTGCTACTCCACTTTGTCACTCACACTAATCAGTATCGTAAGGCCCCGAGCGTGCAGGCTTTTGTATCCCTTTGACAAAGACAAGGTTAGGGGAGGATGACAGACACCCAGACCTTTACAAACCCATACCGCAAGATGAAATGGGCCAGCTGAGCTCTGAGCTGGGACAGAATTTTAATTTGTTTATCAATGGCTCACATGTGCAACACCATAAGGATATTTGTCAGAGGAGTAACACTGAAGCTAAACTCTTTTGTTTGGCAAGTGGAGCTTGGAAAAATATTTATTGAACTGTAAAAAACAGGGTAAATGAAAGGAAGGTGAAAAGTCTAAATGGAGTGGAAAATAACTTGCATTACTGTGCATAAAGTATGAGGAGGATGGGTATCTTTGTCTATTTTTGTTTGTTTCTGTTGAAAGAAATTTGCTCACAAACTACAGTCTGATCTCTTGTTGATTTAGATTCTGGGGGGGACTCAGACAAAACACAAGTGGGCAAAATGAATTCCAAGTGTTGCTTTTTATTGCTGTTTATTTATAAGAAGCTTCCAGTTCAGCTAGATGGATTGCTCTCCTGCTTTTTCACTATTAAAAAAACCAGCAAAGTAAATAAAATACCTTGGCCTTAAAAGCTGGAACTTGTAAATACAGTCTTGGATTTATAAAAACAATCTTGTATGTGTTCAAGTGTGGCTGTTTCTCCTATCCATCGTTCCCATTCAAATGCAGGCAATGGGCTCTGTCAGCATGGTCAGTAGCTATCAGAGCCCTCTGCATTCAGGGAAACAGACAATTTGTTGTGCTTCTGATCCCAACAGGAGCTGCAACCAACATTGGCATAAACAAGGCAGTGCATGGGAGCCTGCTGCCAGGGTTTGTTTTTTGTCAGTGTTGTTGAATGATAGATATTTCCATCCTTTTCTTGTCTCTGAATTGCTTTCCCTTGGCTTTTTTTAGCGTGGCATTCTGCATTCTAAGAGGCACTTGACAATTCAGTATCTGGGTACCCTGTCCATAAAAACAAGTAAGTTGAGTGGTGCTGTGTGGAATCGCCATGCCAGTGCCTCTGTCCCTGGTTGGGATTTGTGTCAGGGGCAGCACAGCCAGCTGTGACCACAGCAATTGCCTGAGCTGGCATTCAGTGGGCAACGAGGAGCAGGGATACCAGTGACCAGAGCACAAAACATTCAGGACAACCTTTTGTGCCGTGGATTCTCTCTGCAGGGCTCTTCTCCCACTGAAGCTCTTTTTCCCCTCTCTAGCCAGAGGCACAATTGTGGGGATGTGGCTGTGGAGCTTGGTGACCCTGCTGGGTCCATCTCAACAGCCAGCTCAAGGTGCATCTGGAGCCTGGGAGGACCTGCCCACGCCGGATGTAATCTTGCCAACAAAATCAGTGAAGGGAAGATGACCCAGGTCTGACCATATGCAGCAATCCCAGCATTGAGCTGCAGGCTGGCTGGTGCTTGGCTCTGGTGCCCAGGCACAAGCCTGACACCCTATCAGCACAGCTACTGAGTGTTTTATGTTTTGTCTCTCTTCTTCCCTCTGTATAAGTAATTCTGAGGCCAGGCACTGGATCCTTGCTCTCTTCCAGGACCCGCCACATCCATAAACTCTGTGCTTACCGGGGTTCACTGAATTTATTTGGTTAAGGTGCCGGGGAGTGAGTGAATATTTCAGAACTGAAAATGACTGTGCTACAAATCAGACCCCCATGACAACAGCCCTTCCCTTGCACAATACAGCCTTGTGTCTGCTTTTGGGTTGGATAATGACAGTTTTCCCATGCAGGCACTTTTTTTACTTCTTCATCTTGCACAGTCATGGGCACGATGAACAGATGGCAGCGTTTTGCATCTGTTTTGCAAGAGGAAGCTCTGAAAATTCTGTAAATAGAGCACAAGAAGGGTAATCCTTTTCAGTGCCAAGTTGTGATGACAGCATGGAATCTCACAAGCCTCTGCTGCCTCTCCCAGGGGCTGCCACATCTGCCTGGGAACAGGCACATCCTGCCTGGCTCTGCTTTGCTGCCCTTGCTCAGCACGTGGTGATCAACAGGCGCAGTCAGGTGCAGGGGGTGTGACCAGCCCCGTGCTCTAGGGACGCTCCCCGCCGAGCAGATGGCACCAGCAGCCTTGTGCTGCCTGCCCAGGTAACCCCTCGGTGTCTGCCCAAAGAGCCCAACACCCTGCACAGGCTCAGATGGGCACAGGCACGGGCAAGGACCACGAGTGGGCAGGGAATGTGCTGGAGCTGGGCAGTCTGAGCAGCAGGAGTGGCACAGCATCCTTCACTCTGAACAGGGGGACAAGAGCAGATCCAGCTGAGAGGGGAGCTCACTCTGTGCTGCCAGGAGGAGGCCATGGGTTGGGTGTCTTGGCACTTACACCCCCTGAGGTCAGTGGAGCTCCCCTGATACTGCTGGAGCTGAAGGCAGAATCGGCTCCTCTATGATTTTCAGAGGTTTCAATCCAGGCAGAATTCACCTCTGGACACAGATGTGCTCAACAAACACATCAACAGGGGTCATTCAGCTGGATGTTCTTTCATAGCAGATATGAAAATAATTATTTCTTTGGACCAGATACTTCGTTGTAGATGACATCAAGCTCCTTGAGGAGCAAGGATTCATGTTCCTAGGAGAGTCCATCTGTAGGGAACAATCTGTTCCTTTGGGATCTCCACAGTGCTGTGGTGGAGGAGCCCCAGCCCTGCTGGCATGGTCCAGGCTTCTCATGCTGCAGCTGAGTGAGGTGGATGTCTGCAGTTCTGCCAGCAAAATGGTGTGGAACCTGTTCCTGTGCTTGTCCTGGGATTTACTTCCCACAAGACAGTACAGTGTACACTAGCTGACTTATCTGTGAACCATGGAAACATTTTGAAAAGGTAAAGCAGACAGTACACTGAAGAATCATTTGTCACAAGTAATTGCAGGCAGTCAGAAAGAGCAGGGAGAGTATATGAATCATGACGTAAAAACAGTGAAGGGCAGGCATTTAGTCTGGTCTGTGGCTATAAGTGCAGAGACACAGGTTAGTCCTGGCATGATATACAAATGTTATGTGCAGAGGGACAAGTACAATGAATAAAGAATCCCCGTTTTCTCATTATCTCATACAGCAGAGAGGTTTTTTACTTCACACATAACTCATAACTTTTAGTAGGCAGGAGATGGCTACATTGAATTAGTGGGAACATTTTGTTTCCTGAATTTAAATATTCTCCCTGTGACAATTTATTTCTGGTGTAAAATCCTGGTAGGATGCAGAGAGACAGGGAAATTAGCCCGAGCAGCCATTTCAGCTGGCCAGGGCTGGGGCTGGGATTTACCAAAAACCCACCACCACCAGAGTCTGGCAACTTGACTGTGGCAATCCTGACAGAACATCAGGGAAAAATATTGATCAGGTTTGGCAATTTCCTGGGCTATAAACAAGGGAAGAGCTCTATATAAGGAGGATTAAGGAAATAATAGTGTAAAGGATTAGAAACCAACAAGACAACGCTTTTTTATTTTCACATTTTTGCTTCATAAATGGGTGTTTCCATTCTGAAATATTAAAAATAACAAAATCTATGCAACTTAAATAAGGAGAGAAGTGTATTTGGATGTAGAGGGAAACCTATCATTGGAAAGGGAACAGCTGAGAGAGTAATCATGTACAATGCTATTGCTTATGAATTTGTTATAAAGGTAGACAGGAGTGGGAACTTCTTAGGTCTGCTTCAGGAATTTATTATTTATGGGCAAACACATGCATGATACATAATAACTTTTAGTCATTCTGTAATTCTCTCCACTCAGACATCTCAAAATTATCTGTAAATGCAGGTAGAGTTATTAGCTGCTTTTCAGAGGCTGGCCATGAGGAATGGCTGGGTTGAGGTGCAAATGCAGGACCTCAGAGTTCCAGTGCAGAACTGGACAAAACATCTGGGAGTGGGGGATAAATTGATTTATCTCTCCAGTTTTGCATGAAGGTAACTCAAGGGGTTGGCACTTCTGGTTCACAGCCCAATTCGGATTTAATCAGAGTTATCACCATTGTTTCTCCCCCACAAAAAGGTGACAGACAATTTTCAGCCTAAAATATTTGCATAATCACGTGAATAATAAAAAAATATTTTAAAGTATCCACAACCTATCAAAAATAAATTATATTGGGTAGTGGAATAAGAAATTAATGGCTGAGCTTGATCATGGAGCAGTCCATCAGCTTTCCCCTTTCTGCTGACAGCCACTTGTCCTGGTGATTCCTGTAAATGAGCAGCCCAAGCTGAAAGTTCTCATTTTCAAATGAAAGTGGGAGGGGAAAAAGTTCCCAGAAAGTTGAAATATCCTGGTTTGACATTTTCAGAGCAAAAAGTAGAAATTTCAAATGTTGAAATTACTTTTCATTTCAAATATTCAAATTCTGTATTATATTTGAATGTTGTTAAGAGATAAAAAGGTCAAATTCTAAAAGG
The DNA here is from genome assembly GCA_037013685.1 of Acridotheres tristis. NCBI lineage: Eukaryota > Metazoa > Chordata > Aves > Passeriformes > Sturnidae > Acridotheres > Acridotheres tristis. The sequence goes on from CM072895.1 coordinate 3,085,621, forward strand.
CCATGTTAGAATTATTGTTTCAATTTTGCACTGAAACTATTTCCCAAGTTGTACAAATTTTCCTTCATTGAAAATTTCAGGTTTCATTTCTGATCTTAACAAGGACAAATGTTCAAACTTCAAAATCCTCTGCTCAGCTTTTCTCTCTCTTGCCTCAGAATGGTTCTCAGCCTGACTTGTGAGAAGCCCGGTGGAATCAGCCAGGAATTTCTAAGAACCAAAAAATGTTCTTAAACCAAACAGTGAATTAGCCTTTTTTGGAATTCACAAATAGAATTGATGAATTAGAATTTTCTGTTGATAGATAAAATAAGAAATAAATCCTAAGCTTCAACAAGCCTGACAGGAAACCAAACAGTCCCTGTTTTTCCTCAAGTTTTTCTTTTTTCGGTATAAAGCAAAGAAACCAAACCAAACCAACCAACCAAACAAAAAAACCCAAAACCAACCCCCCAAAAAAAACAACCAAAAAAACCCAGAGCCAAGGATCTTTATAGATGTATTTGTGTGTGTTTATTTTCTGAAGGGGAACTGCTTTAATTACCAGGCTTCCATTTCCAGTCTTGAGATTACAGACATCGGTCCCTCCAGTTGTACCTCCTTCCCATTTTGTCTGGAATTGGTGGTTGTCTCAGCTGTCCTCTCTCATGAAATGTGGATTTTCCAGGCTCTGATCTTTGCTGTGATTGGGTTATTGGCTGGTTATTTCTGTCTTGGCTTACTGTCATGGGGCAAATCTGCAAAAGATCCCAACTCTGAACTTTGGTGGAGCTGAAATCTCACCTTTACCTGGGACTGCATTCAGCACAAAATTCTGTAATCCATTGTTCTTTTTTTCCTTCTCCTCCATGCCGTGTCTCTCCTTTGTCAAGCAGTTGCAGTAGCTACCTCAGAAGCGAAGGATCAAGCTCCAAATCTTACTGTTTTACAAGGGAAAAGAGATTTGGAATGTCAGGTCTTTTTCAGCCTTAACAATAACATCACTGCCAGCAACTCTATAACAAGCACTGTTATACTCCCACTCCTACTTAGTGGCAGAAATTGGGCTGCTTTATGTTCCTGCTCAGACATTTCCATTCATCTCTGCCTTGCTTTTAATGGCCCAATCTGTACTGCTCTCGTTAGTCAGTGTTTACATTCATGGTCCATTTGGGTGGAACGATTTCTCACCTGAGAGCTGCACAGCCACTCTCGTGCTCGGCCTTTGTGCACCGAGTGCATTTGGGGCTCAGTTTGCCCACGGGTGGCCTCGTGTTTGAAGATATTGGTGGGTCTGAGGGTTGGGTGCTGTTGTGGCACAGGATGAAGGGTCCAGGCAGGTCCTGCAGCTCAGCACTGTGTTATTGCAGCCTGCCTGTGGAAGGGTCCCTGTCACCTGAGTGTGCTCTCAGTGCACTTTTCCCTCCAGCATTCTCTCCCTTCTCTCCCTTCAGAGAGAATTCCGTGGGTAATCTAAACACATAAAGAGATGAAGGTTATTCTGGGTGTCAGATCATCCTGTTTTTTCAGGATTCTAGGAAAAGGTTGGGAAGATAGGCAGAAGAAAAATTATGCAAAATTATTTTCTGAGCTTCTAATGTATCAGATGGGGCATAATCTCAGTTGGTTTGGGCATGGTGCTAATAGTGCCAAGATTAATCCCTGTACAGGCCATTCTTTGAGGAGTTGGACTCAAGATCCTTGTGGGTTCCTTCCAGCTCAGAATATTCTGTGAATCTTCTTCTCCTGATGCTGCCAAACACTCCTTCCTCTTCATCTTCGGAGTTTTCCAGCCTCAGATGAAATTGAAGAAACAAGTTACTATTTTTATTGCCTACAAATTACCCACCAGAGGTGATTTTTGAAGACAATCAGAACACAGTGATTTACCCACCAAAAGATGTCTGAATCAGGCACCTGCAACATGCAGGTGTAACTGTAAAAATTGAGCATCTGAGAACATTTTATTTCAGATAAAATCTTAGTGAACAGCAGTTAATTCAAAATTATTTGAGTTTAGACTTTATTTGATGTTATTTCTTTTTTGGGGGATAATTTGGCTGTTTTTTAAATTGAAGTTGGTTTAAATTGTGCATCTCATCTGCTGATTTAATTTAAATTAATAAGCGTTATTATAGAATAATTAGATACCAAAGGACTATTAAGAATGTTTTTAAATGTAACAGTGGTACTACACACTGATAAACACACTCTTAATAATTGATCTTTAATCACACAGAATTTTTGTGAAACTTTCATTAAATATGATTCAGATATAATTTAAACTGAATCAAGGAGATATTCAGATATCTATTACTGTAGAACAGCAATTTATCTTGCCAATATGTTCTGGGGAACTGAGAGGCTTTGCTACATCTATGATCAGCATTTCACATATTTAATTTTTGCTCACCATGTCCTTTAAGTGGTTTTATAATGCAAATAAATTATAATAATGGTGTTATGTTTTCAAATACCAAATATCAGCTCGCAAACTGCCTGTGGCTCCAAACCTAAAGTCCATGAACAAATCCCAGCTTCAGTTAAGAACTTGAAGCATAGGCCCAGTTTTTAGAGAGCTGTTGATGTATTTGTGAGGGGAAGCTTGAAGGAACAGAGCAGAAAAAATAAAAAAAACCCACAAAAAGCAATCAAGGAGATCTGAAAACTGAGAATATTATAGGAAAACCCTCCTCTTAGCTTTCTGTTCTCTCATCCTGCGTGCTTAAATATTTCCTGTCAGCTTTGTAAATCCATGCCCAGGTACCTTGCACCAACCCCTGTAGTTACCTTGGGACAGGTGTTATGTCTTCCTGTGAGGTTTTTATTCAGCATGAACCTCCCCAAGGCAGAACAGGTGTAAATATCTAATTGTGTGTGCTTGTCCCTCTCATGTAACTTAACCCTGCAGGCAGCCAGTGTTTGTGTTAGGATCTCTTGGCACAGGTTCAAGGCATTGAGATGTTTTTAACAATCCCTGGATCTGAATTCCTGTGAATTTAAGCAAACTCAGGATCAGAGGGACTGCTCCATACAAAGCAGGTCTGGGCTGTGCTTGCTGCTTCCTCAGCAGGTTCAGCTCTCAGGCTTCACCTCCAAGAGCACAACTGCAGCTGTAATGAGTCATTAACCAGCTCAGCCAGAACCTGCCTCTAAAACTCCTTAGGCTGATCAAATCATCAGCCAGGTCTGCACTAGCCAGGGGCCACCTGGGCACTTGTGTTGGCTGCTCCAAGGGGCCCCAGATCTGCAGTGGGTGTTGTGGGAGCAGGGAAGTGCAGCAGCACGGTGCTGTGCCAAGTCACCCTTCCCACAGCATCCCTGCTCCTTCCTTCTGCACAACACAGAGCAAATATCCTCATCTCAGGGTGTCACACTCTCGGGCTGCTTGGTGTTTATCCTGCTCTCATTGCTGCCTGAAGGCTCCATTTATCCCAGCCCAAACTGGGATTCCCTGTGCCAGGCTGTTCTGGAAGTGAAGGGATAACTCATGTCCTGTACTGCACTGTCAGGCATTAGGAAGAGGGAATATTAGAGACAACAAAGTATTTGTTGCTCTAAAACTGGGAGGGTCGCTGAACTGCAGCAAGGGAAATTTGGAAGGTTTTAGTCTGTTTTGAAAATGAATTTATACATGACAAATGGTGACATTTATAAGCTGTTGGAGAGGGCCCTAAAATAAAGAGAAAAGAGGTCAAAAATATGAAGAACAGCCTGGAAACGGATCAGGAGGAAAGATATGAATAGCAAACCCCTCCCTGAAATGCAGAGAATACAAGACAGCCAAGAACATTCCCACTGGTGAATTGTTTTTTGCTCTGACCCTTCTCAGAATGTTTCATTTTGTTCTGCTGCTTCACAAAACTCTGTTTTCACACAGCAAAATAGGCAAAGGTCTCTAAGGAAAACCTTACAGCTCAAGGTGAAGTTCTGCCTTCAGAGGGGCTCCTCTGGCTCACCAAGACCCCTCAGGTTTGTATGGAAAACCAGTACAGGCTCAACAAGAGCTTGAAGGGATGCACAAGAAGCTGACACTCCATAAACAGGATTTGGCCTGTTAGGTTTGGTGTTTTTATATCTAAGCCTTTGGTCTGAGAACTCCCAACATCCAGTGAACATTCAGTTTTTGCAGAATCACTTTTCAGGAGGGAATTACTGAAATTTTAATAGAAATCTAGATATTGTTATTAGTAATTTATTTTTTTTTTTTTTACTTAAACAAAAGCATTTCAGATAGAACTGGCAGCCTGACTGTGATTGGAGAAGGGACACTTCTGAGTCAGGGTAGTCAGTACCTTCCTTTCTGTAGCTCTCTGCCATGATGTCCTGTAGAAAGAAATGCAAATAAACACGGTACAGGTGGCATGTGAGAGCTTGAAGTGTGAAAACAAGGACTTGAAAACCTGGGGGACTGCCTTTTGCTTCTGTTTTAGACATCCCTGGCATCTTGGCTGTGACTGGATTATTACTTTCACTCTTGCTGCATTCTTGTTGAGGTCTCAGTGAAATACATTTTTCACTTTCCCTTCGGAATAGCTGACACTATTGTGGTATCACAGTATGCTGCTAAATAGCTGATTCCTGCTCTCTGTGTGGGGTGGTACTTCTCAGGAATCCCAAATAAATCTTCAAATAGACAATGCTGCCTCATGGCAAATTATCATTAGGAATACAGATCTGGAGAGTCCATTAACAATATCATAAAATGTCAATAATATGCCCGAGATCCTTTAAAGTATAAAACAAATCCTTTCACAAGGGGGGAATCACTCTCTGGCACATGAACTGGCTGTGGGCAGAGAACCATATCCCACAATATTTTGTTGTTCTCAGGTGGATCCTATTTCCTCTGGGATTTGTGTGTGGTCTAAATAGCAACTTTTTGCAGTTTCCAAGACCTATAACAATTTCTTCTCCCACTTTATTTTAACAACTCCAGTAAATCTGTTGTGCCTGGGAGTGTTACAGCTGTGGGGTTTGTAAGCACACCAAAACTTTCTTCACTGCTGCTTAGCACAGATGGAAACAGAAGCAATCCAGAGCATGTCAAGAATCCCTCTCTCTCTTGCATGGATAAGCTTAATAAGGCAAACTTGTTGTTGAGGGAAGGCACTCAACTGATTCCAGAAACAATTAGGAATTACATCAAACAAATAAGCCTTGGTGATTTGAGTTACTTGGGTGATCCACCTGATTCATCTGCTAAAAAAAACATTTCCCTTAGTTATAGACTTGTTATTATCTCACTGAGTTGGAGCAAAGGCTTGCAGAAAATCACTTCTCTTTATTCATTTTAAGTGTTAGAATGGATGCTCATAATTACAGTAGGACTGTTAGATGTGGGTCAGGGTTATGAAAATCAACAGAGAATTTGGATGCCCAGATGCAGAAGTCTAAAAAAGGACCCTGATTTTTACCACAAAGTGCCAAACTCCTTTTCTGAAAAGTAAATTTTAGTGGTGCATGGTGATACTGTGCTGTTAGGCAAACTGGCTACTACTTTTTGTTCTCATCTAAAATAAGTTTTCCAAGCTCTTTATAGATTACTTATGTGATCAGTACAAAGCAGAAAGAGAAATCTGGAGTAATTTTTGCTTTGTGATCACAGAAGTCACCCTGGCTGTAGGTTTTGTTATTAGATCATATCTGCAGTTTTATAAGAGATAAGATGATGGATTTATATAGTTTATTTTTATTGTAGTTTGATTTTTGATAAATATATACAGTATTAATATATACAAGGAAAAGGAAGTGCAAATGAAAATCCTGCTGTCTGGCCAACAGAATTCTGCTGCCAACTCTGTGAGTATTGCCTGAAAAACCAGAGACCTAAAATGATGTTACACAGCCATAATTCAACTTTAATCTACTTTAAAGAAACAAGCCACTTGATTTTATATTACAGGAAAATTACTCCTAACCCTACATCAAAGGATATTGCAGTGAGAGTCCTGCAGGAAAAAAAAAAGGAAGATAATGGTTTTAATTATGTTATCTCTAAGTGCTGTGCTGTAATATAAAATGGAGCTAAATTAGAATTGTTTGAAGCAAACTTAATTCTGCTAATCCTGAATGGTAGTGTTGGAGGTGATGATTTAAAAGCTGATTTTATTATCTGTGTGATTTCCTGGCTGTTAAATAGACAAACTGGGTCTGACTGGAGAAATCTTGTATGAAACACAAACACTCTATAACTACATCTTGTTTGTCCTGGTACCTTTGGGTTCACCACAGTGACTTGGAATTTGAGTTCATGGACATGAGTCACACTTTGCCACTGGATTTCACAGGTTCTTTCTGCGAGCAGAGGAGTTGTGACATTCAAGAAGCCTGGATTCCCTCATGTTTCAAACTGTGCTTCCCCGTTTTCTCATTCCAGTCCTGAGCACTTCTCTACTTCAGGTTTTCTTCTTGGATCAGTCTCTCCCAAACATTTCTTGCTTCTAGTCCACTACTCTCTCCTTCCCTGCTCTGTGTTGTCCTCGATTTCAATCTCGCTTTCTCTCTGAACCTCAGCATCTCAGCTAATAAAGTTCCTCATTATCTATCAGTCACCCCCTGATTTCCCACGTGTTTCTTCCAGTCCCGCATTCCCTGGGCCACTCCTTTCTGCCAGCTCCTCAAGACTTCACCAGCTCTCTGTGCTGCTCCATGGTTCCCTCTCTGCCAGCCACGGCTTCTGTCTCCTGGATGTGTCCCTGCCTGGGTGCAGGGCAGCAAAGAACCGATGGCAGTGGAAGGAGAGAATGAAATTTCTTGGAACTGACTTCGTGAAACTGGATTTCAACTCTTCAGGGTGTCTTTTTATTTCTGTGTTTCAGTGTTGGCCTGGCATCAAACATTTAATGTTTCTGACCTGTAAACATAGTTCAGGAGAGGGTAAAAAGGCGAGCGTGTAAACTGCGAGTGAGGAGGAGGCTTGGAGGAGATGCCTCCCCCGGGCCGGAGCTGTGATCTGGGCGCTAACCAGGAGGTGGGGATATTCCATGGGAGGATGGAGCAGGGAATCCGCGCAGGGACCCTGCCCAGCGCTGCTGCTGCTGCTGCTGGGCTTCACCGGGGAACAGGGAGGGGGGAAACAGAGGGGCACAGTGGGCAGCAAGGCGAGAAAATCCCCAATCTGTGTCTGTCCACACCTTTTTTTGGTTTTGTTTGCTTGTTTGTTTGTTTCGGTCTCTGGCTTAAAAGTTTGCATTGCCGGGCAATGGATAATTGAGTAATTTTGTAGCTTTGCAAAAGTGTCTGTAAAAAAGGACACTGAGGTGTACAGGAGTCAGAAATGCCACCATGACCAAGGTTTCTCAAGGCTTGAGGGCTTCTGTCACCACTGCAATGTCTGCGATGGTGCTGAGCCTTTCTGGAGTGCCACATCCATAGCTGTGGGTTCAACCAGTGTACTGGATTCCCTTTTTCCAGCTGCAAGGATCAGAAGTGCACCTGCATGGTGTGTCCTCTTTCAGCCTCAAAGGGAACCTACTAGGAAGCCAGAGAGGGATTCTCACCTGGATCTGTAATGAGGGTACAAATTGAAAAAGAGGAAATTTAGGTCAGACATTAGAAGGAAATTTTTTCCTGTGAGAGTAGAACAGGTGGAAGCCTCATCTCTGGCAGTGTTCAAAGCCAGGCTGGATAAAGCCTTGAGCAACCTGGGAGGTGTCCCCACTCACGGCAGGGGGGTTAGATGATGTTTAAGGTCCATCCCAGCCTCTTAATATTCTATGATTCCATGGATTTGTGGATCAAACCATCGCTGAGCACCCTTACGGGCCAAAAGTTAACAGCTCGGCAGGGGCTGCGGGTGGGTGTGCTGGGGAGGCAGGGCTGGGTGTGCTGGGTGTGCTGGGGAGGCAGGGCTGGGTGTGCTGGGGAGGCAGGGCTGGGTGTGCTGGGTGTGCTGGGTGAGCTGGGGAGGCAGGGCTGGGTGTGCTGGGTGTGCTGGGTGAGCTGGGGAGGCAGGGCTGGGTGTGCTGGGTGTGCTGGGGACACGGCCTGCCCTGGTGGAGGTTACATCCTGCCCTGGAGCAGTGATGAAATATGCAGGAGGTGGCTGCTGTGTGCAGGGATGTGCTCCATGGAGACAGAGTGATTGGAACCATTCTGGCAGCAAGCAGAATGCCAAGTACCCCCTTGCTCCTTGGACTTCTTTACCAACCAGATCCATTAAAGCCAAACAGAACCCAATTCCAAAGCAGCTCACCCCCTGTAACAATTCAGAGAACACATGGGATGAAAAAATAATGTAGCTAAAAAGTCATAAAAATGAAGCCTATTTGATTAGATCCAAGCCAGTGGTATCAACTGATTTTGCTCATTTAACCTGTCTCCTGATCGCAGTACAGCCATCATTTAGCTGCAGGGTGGATGTGTTCATACTGAACTATTAATCTGTTTCAAAATGCCATAACATTTCCATGAAGAACTTCCTAATTTTTTTTTCAGAAATTAAATGTCTGTTTAAAGTTCATTCCCTCCTGCTGCAACTAATTGAAATGAGATTTGGTTTATCTTTATGACATGAAAATGAGATTGAGTTTCATAATAATAACAATAATGATAACTCTATAGATTTTAGGACTAGCAGTTAATAATTATAGTAATATGTGGAGATTAGAAAAGAGTAATACAGCATAAACAGTCCATTGTTATTTGTTGAGATATGGGATTAGGTATCAGTTCATACCATTTTTCTGATTTTGTATCTGTTTTCAGTTCTCATTGAATTTTAGACAAGTGCATTAATTAATTTCACCCCAGTATCTGATAGTTTAAGTAACCTTCCATGAACTAGTGCTCAATCTAAGCCTTTCTAAACATGGATTTTTTAAAAGGCAAAATTCTTGAAAAGGAAAAAGCTGAGGAATATAAACATTAATCAGCCATCTGTCACCTCCCCTCTCCTGAGGGTAAGTGATCAGGAATTGGCCTTGTGGGTGACTGGAGCAATCTGAAGGTGAACCTGAAGTCCATCATTCCCAGCTGCTGCACTGGGGTGGGGCAGGGACAGAAAGGATCTGTGCCTTGTCCAGACTCTGCATGCCAGGGCAGGAATCCTGGGGGCACGGCCCAGTTCTCCTTGAGGAAGGGTTTCCAACCCAAAATCTTTCAAACCTGCAAGCCCTGGTAGAATGAGCTGTCTTGAGAATCACAGTGATTGTGTTGTGCCAAAATCCACTGCTGGAGAAGGGCAGATTGTTCTGGAAATGTCTTAATACCTATATCATCTATATCTATATCTATATCTATATCTATATCTATATCTATATCTATATCTATATCTATATCTATATCTATATCTATATCTATATCTATATCTGTATCTATATCTATATCTATATCTATATATACATCTATATAGATATATATCTATCTGCTGACTGTATCTATAGGTGAATATATCTATATCCATATCTAGGTATAAAATACATACATGTATTTTAGTGATCACTCAAAATCGTGTTTGTGATCCTTTGAACAATCCTGGAAGTTGTTTAACTGTTATAACTGCTTGTTTCACAGCTAATGCTGCTTATTAAAAGGGTAATGATTTGAGGAAGAAAAGCAGCAATATAACCCTAAAATTAAAACGTATATTCCAGAGGAATATATGTGTTCGTTTTCCTCACGACAGTTTTTTTTCGTTTGTTTTGTTTTGGTGGGGTTTTTTTTGTTTTGTTTTGTTTTTTGTTTTAGCTGCTTTTGTTGTTTTTTATTCACTGAAATTTCAAGTCATATGTGGAAAACCTCCATACGTGGAAAAATACAACCACCTTGAATCATATTGCCTTTATCCATGATGAGATTTATCTTATAAACAACCCTTTGATTGCAAAGGGATTTTTGGGAGGTAAGGCAGTGTTTAATGCCAGTCCACAAAAATCTGGTCCATAATGCTTTGAATTGTAACATCTTCTTATGATAGGAGTCCAAGAAAACCAAGGAGCCAGCAAGCACAGCCCCTAGGTTTGTGTTTTACATGATTTATATTGTCTGTAGAAGACAAAGAGAAAATGTGACCAGTAGATTTGAGACTCCTGACACTTCAGGAAGTTCAGATTTCTCAACCAAAACAGAAGCTAAAAAATCATCTTCCAGCCCTCCATCCGCAGTGGCTACAGAGCAGAACAGTGATGGTAAAAGCTCTCAGCACATTTGGATTTAGGAGCTTTTTACCTTTGGGACATCCCCCCACCCCCCTGTGTGCCTCAGAGGAGGAAGGCTGAAGGTTTGATGGGGATGGGGCTGTGCTGGCCAGGAATGCTGCCCGTGTGGATGGCTTAGGGACAAGGGAATTGTTGTCATTGCAGGTGGGATCTCCAAGGGGGACTCAGCTGAGCCCTTTTGGGTGGGAATGGAAGGAATTAGTTGACACAAAGGACAATTGGCTATGATGGCTCTTTCAGATGGTTATGTTTTATTGTGTAAATGCATGTTTATCAGCCTTTTTAAAATGCAGATTAAGCACCTAGCACTGCATTAAACCTGAGGAAGAAAACACCCCATTGACTCAACAAACCACTGGCATTAAACTTGGGGAAGAAAACACCCCATTGACTCAACAAACCACTGGCATTAAACTTGGGGAAGAAAACACTTCATTGACTCAACAAACCACTGGCCCTTCTTTCGAGCTGATTAATTCCCTTGTGCCAAAAGGTGTTTGGACAGTGTGCAATGTGAGTTTTGCATAACCCAGCAGGCAGCGATGCTGCTGGCAGGGCTGAGGCATCAGAGGAGATGCAGGACAAGCAGCACCCAGGCAGTGTCCGTGAGGTATGGACCCAAGATCGCCCCTATTGCTGTGCACTGGTTTCAGGCTGGGAATGAACGCTTTGAGCTGGAAACCAATTCACTGTTTAATAGGCAGTGCTGCCTTCCAAACTGTGGGTTGGATTTTGTCTGTGCAATTTCAGACTTTAGTGGGACCAAGTAGCTTCAGTAGAATGAGGTTTTGCTTGAGAGAGTCTTTTACACATCCTGTTCTGCTTCCAGAGCTGCAATCTATCTGCTCTGGTTTTTCCTGCTGACTCATGGCAGGTTCAGTGAAGAAAAACTGTCTCTGTTTCTTCATTACCCCTGTGATTACCTTATAGCACAGACAGGTTGGCTCCAATCACCTCTCAGGGTGGTGCAAATGAGAAATGACTCCACTGTAGGAATTGGATGGAGAGACACTTCACACCTGTACCAGTGGGGGGAAAAAAAATCAGTAATGCCATTTGCCAAATCACAGAGTCACAGAATGCTCTGGGTTGGAAGGGACCATGAAGTTCCACACTCTGCCATGGGCAGGGACACCTTCCACTATTCCAGATTTCTCTAAGCCCTGTCCAAACTGGCCTGAAACACTTTCAGGGATGGGGAAGTCACAGCTTTTCTGATTGTTATTGTCCTGAAGGACAGAAATTAGCTATAAGGAGTTTAAAAAAATGTTTTTAATAAGGAAATAGAAAATGTGTTCTTTGCAGCTTAGTTTCTAAATAATGAAGATGATTTCAGCGGTCTGCAGGCTGCAGAATCAGGTCAGAATATTCCTCTTAAACCCCCCAGTTCAAGGGAATGAGAAGTGCTGTGCCTTCTTCACATCATTCCACAGCTTCTGTCAACGCTGCTTCCTGCAAGATCCTCTTTCCAAGGATCGTGCTCAGTACCTTTCTGAATGCCTAAAAATATGTTTTTTCTCCCTTTAAACCTTTCACCTTCATCATCCCAAGAAGTTTTGCAGAAGATGAGATTAAAATACTCTTGGAAACCTTCAAGTGGCCGGGCTGGTTCGTGTGGCAGCAATGGGGATTATTCTGTCCCCTCCAGCCCCCCTCCCACACGGGCTCTCACATGGAGGCAGCACAATCAATAGGCCACAAGGGCAGCCCCAGAATACATTTCCAAAGACACGCTCTTGGCTGTCTTCACAATAGGACATATAATGACAGTGCTGACATGGAGTGGCACTGAAAGACTCCTGTAATAGGGCTGGTCAATTTTTTTCTGTGTTTAAAGGAAAATGAGGTTTTCTACTATGAATATTTTTTCATGACAGGTGCCCACTTTCCTCTGGGCATGACAGTGTCTTGTTAAAACACAACACTTCCAAAGTGATGTGTTTAATTTGAAAAGTAATGTTTTTCATTTTTTGTTACCTGACAAGAAGAAGGAATTTTGCCAAGAGAAGACACTGATGTAGATAGGAAAAAAAGACATAATTTTCTTAGGAAATAAATTACTGTTTTCTCTTTCATTCTGTCTTATACCTACACCTGTAGGGACATTCTTAGATCCTGGGCATCAGTGATAACAAATTTAAAATGATGCCACTTTTAGGGAGACTGTGATAAAAATATATATTATTAAGCATAGGTCGTGCTACCCTCCTGCAGATCAACACTCAGGGCCAACTTAGTGTCTTCTGTGAACTTACTGAGGGTCCACTCAATTCCCTCATCGATAAAGATATTTAATAGGACTAAAAGTCTGTATTAAGTATTTTTGGTATCTCCTGAAGAAAGTTTGTTTAAAAAGGGAAAAATGGAGCCATTAGAATGACAGCTGTCCCCAGTAGGTGATGCATGGATTTGATATTTATGAAAAGATTTGTTGAGACCTACAGGACTCAAACTATGTGGTAAAGCTTTCAAATAATGTTGAAACAGAGAAAATGTTAATCTTCATTATCTGAGGAGCCTGGCCTTGTAATATGATTTCTTGTCTCACAGTTTGGATACATTTAGACATGTTAAAGCTGTTGGAGCTCACACAAAGAAAGAAATCTCTTTGGTGGCATTGCAAATACTCATCCACTAAACCAGTACTTTTGGCACATATTTAATAAGCCTTTGATCAACATGCCCTGGAACCACTAAGAATTTCCTAAAGGACAAAAATCCCATTATAGAACTAATTTTTTAGTGCTGAGGTCCTCATATTCACTGAGATAAACATACTGTATTCTTTTAACACACAGTTGAATTACCATAAATGTTTTTAAAGGATGACACCCCAGATAATTCATTGGGTTTTAATTTCTCTGGTGATGTTTCACAGAAAAGGAGGCCTTTGTTTTTTTTTTCTGGTGAGCTGAGTGCAGGCAGAAGGATTCTTTGATTTAGCGGCAGTAGCTCAGGAGGCGTCTCAGCGTCAGTTCAATGTGCAAGGTAGCCCTTGGGGATGAATCCAGCGCTTATCCCTACCCAGCAAACCATGTCCTGCTTGGCAACAGCCACTCCCTGACTGACGGGGAGAAGTTTTTGATGTGTGAGCCCAAGGTGGGGTTCCCTGAGCAGCGCTCCCCTCCCGGTGTGGGGCGGTGTCCGGTGACCCTGAGCCATGGCAGCAGCCACTTCAAACACGGCCTCATCAATAGGGGCTCGTTTGACCCTTGACCACCAGCAGCCTCCAAACTGGCAGACAGAGAATCAGAGTAATTTGTATCATTTCAATTAGTTACTAGCTGCATAACAGGGAGGTCATGACTTTTTGGGGATGATTATTGCCCATGGCAACCAAACTTCAATGTACCATCAGTTTCCAAATACTTTCACTTAATAAATGTAAGTTCATAAACAAGGCCCGATTGTTGGGGACACAACAAAGCCAATTTTCTGCGCTGCTGCCGAGGGAGCGGAAGATGACATAACTTTGTCGGCAAAATCCTTTTTATTAGCAACAAGAGAAAAAAGTCCCTGATAAATGGCTTTAATAATGTTGGCTGAATGAACAGTATTGATCTTTGACTATGTAAAATGGCGAGGAAAGGCAAGTTTATATAAGAGCACTGTTGTTGTACTATTGAGAGCAGGCCGGTTTTGTTTCACAGTTTGTTCTATGCACCAAAATTCTGAAATTCTAAAATCAATGTTGCCATTGTTGGGCCAAAACAGCACACCCTTACCACAGACAATGCAAAGAATTTCAAAATATAGATAGCTCCCTGATACATACAGATCGGATTGTAAGAAACATTGGGTTGTTTTTCCTTTCTGAAGAAAGGGCAGCTTGTTCCAGGGTGCAGACAATGGTGTGTCTACATGCCTGTGAAACTTCATGAACCCAGTGCAATAATTCAAGCCTTTGATTTGAAAAATGTTTTGTATGTCTTCCTCCACATCTGCAAATACCTCCACTTTCCCTTGATGCCAGCCAAGAGTTGTTAGCAGGCGAATGTTTTCCACTTGAGGAAGAAAAAAAAAAGTTAGGCACGTACATAAGTTTTGCTATTTGGCTTTTGTTTTTTGAATTAAAATAAAGGTTTCCTTCTTTCATGTCACAATCTATTAGCCACTGGGATACCTGGTATCACAGTTCTTTTCCCTTCACCCCTGCATTTGTAGCAGATTTGACGGTGTGTGGAAACCAACACAGGCACTGCGCTGTGACTGCGTCACCTGCAATCAGCCGGAGATGCTGCTGAGATTAATCATGACAGTAGGCAATATTTCCAACATTATTAGAAGAGAAACCTAATATTTTGGGACATCAGGGATCTCTGAGCTGTTGTCCATCAAACTGAGAACCTTCATTTTCTGCTCCTTGGATGGGTAACCTTAAGTTTTAACCATTTCACAGACACAGGCAGGTTCACACACACAAACACGCTCTATGATGTGCCACATGCAGGAGTAAATCCTGAGCACTCTTTGGAGCTGCTCTCACACACTTGCACAAACAGGGGCACTGTGGTCAGACCAAGCCCCTGTCTCCCTTTTAAGTTGGAGTAAGCTGCTGTTCACTGCCTTAACTCACCCTTTGGGTCATTTGTTTGTAAATCTGTGGGCATTTGCAAGAGAAATCCAGGCACTGGTGTTTGGCAAACATCTGTCCCTTCCACTGCATGGCTGCTAAGGGGAATTTATTCACCCTGCTGATGGTCTCTCAAACACAATTTTAATGAATCATATTTGAAGAATGCCTAAAGTTTGGGGCTTTAGGTTGTACAAAAAACCCACTACAATGTTTAATGACTCTGGATGAGCTGTTTGGACTGCATCATTTTGAAGGATAGAGTTAATGCAGCTTTTGTCTGAGGCTGAAGCAGTGCAATATCCACGTTAATGGGCTGGGAATTTTCATCACAGTTTTACTTTTTTCTTGCAGCTGTTGGTTGTAGGTCAGTGACATAAATTTTATTTAAGGCTTCATCCTGCAAAACTTTATTATGGATGGTGGAGATTATTGTCAGTGATACTGGGCACAGCAGTAAGTGCAACCTTTCATGCTAAGGGCTTGCAGGGTCAAGCTGTGCTCTATTTGCAGGAGTAAGCAGTGCCTCAGGTTAAAAGATATGGGGGATCTGGCTCCTACACTTTGGGAAAATCTCTAAGACCATGCACAACATTAAGCACATTTAGTTCCTCATGAATGCAGTGGGAGTTGAAGGCACTCAGCACCTTCTGGGATTTGGCCCAGAATAATTGTTTTCAAATGGGACTGCAATATTTGATTTTAGTTTTGAAACAACTGCAGTCCTCAGTCAGAAGGGAAGGCTGACATTGTTATGAAAAAAAAAAAAAAATCAGGGATTTTGTCCTCCCTCAGCAGAGTGGCTGAACAATTGCCCTTTGATTTAGAAAGAAAGCTCAGAGCACAAGTGAGCTGGACGCTGCAGATCTGAGATGGATTTGCATGTTTACTCTAAGTCTGTGCCTGAGAAGCTGGTGGGAAAGAATCTCTTTTAAAATCACCACACCTTCAGCAGAGCTGCTCTGCAGAATGGTTTGGGACCTCCTCTTTACACCTCACTGCGTTGCTCTGAGCCCACACACAAAGGTGAAGGTACTTCTGGAATAAACCAGCAGACCCTGTGAAGCTGTAACCAGCAAATTTCTTCTGTTCTCATTTGAAACCATCACCCTGAGAGGCACTGAGCTTCCTTGCTCTCCACAGACCCTCTGAGTGAAGTGCTGAGACAGTGGAGGAGTGGCCTCTGTGCCATCTCCTCCACAGCTCACTTCCTCTGGATTTCAGTGGCACCCAGTCCCACTTGGAGCCCCTGAAACAACTCAGGCTTCCAAGTTTGGCCCATGTTGAAGCTGAGCACCCTGCAAGAACTGCTTGTACATATCCAGAGACAATGCTCCTCATCTGGGATGGACCCCTCAATATTCTCCCAGCATTCCCACACTCTGAAAGGCACCAGCAAACTCCACAAAGAGAAATGAGTGGTGAGACAGCAAATAAAATCCATTCTCCTGTGTTCCATAATACCTTCCAAGGAAACCAACAACTCCTTCCCATACCCTTTCCCCCCCTCCCCCCCATGATGCATTTCTGAATATTTCTAGAACCTTTTCACACTCCTTTGGCAGCTGATCCTATCCCACCTTATCCATCATCATTGCTGCCTTGAGAGCTGATTCATTTATCTCATTGCTTTAGAGCTGTCACCCAGAGCTTTGGATACATAGACCCAATTTCTTGGATTTGGTCTTTCATGTGGCCTCTTCCCTGCTGGCATCCACTCAATCATCCCCTGTGCCAGCTGATCTCCTGAGCTCCTCATATGTCATACACTTCTCAACCACCTGGTGGTTGCACACAGGATCTACTTTTAGATCTCTTTTTCCCCCACATTCCTTGTTTACTGCCATATAATGCAGGATTCATCTTTTTGTGTCTTTGCAAGATTGTTTTTTCTTAATTACAGGCAGAGTGCAGCAATGCAGACAAATGATGGGTTTGTGTCCATTCTTCTTTAAGAAGGTTTTTCTCCTCTGGAAAATAATTTGATGCTCGTGAAATTCACTTTTATTCTATGCCTCCTTTACCTTATTTCTTGCTGTCTTCGCCCTAAATAAATTACTTACACTTAAAAATAATGTAGTTATTGACATACTCTGCTCCCCACCATCCCCACAGGATCTTCCCTGCCATGTACACCAGGATGCTGTCCTGGAATCATCCTTGTTTTTCACTGCCCACAGACTCTGACTTTGTCAGGTGAGACTCTGCCATTCCAAGTTCCTTTCATCTGCTCTCCTTTCCACCAGCTCCAATTAATATTCCTTGCTGCAGGAAGCATCTTCGGCATATTCCAGCACCTTTTGCTCTCTGAACATAATTCTTATCTAACTCTTGATATGATAAGTCATACTGGCCAGAGTTAACCTTATTACTAGAGATGTACTGAGCAATCTTGCAGTCATGAGATACCAGGGATATTTCAGTAATGGGAAATCTGCTTCCCATACAAGATTGATTTTAGTGATGACCTTTAGCTGGAATGATACCTGTAAATTCTTATCTGCATTAATTTCTTGTTTTCTCTTGTCACATGCTGTCAGTGTATGTGTATCTTGCAGATATGAAGTATTAAGAGCCAGCCCTGTGACAGACTGTCTGTGAGGACCTGGAATTATTGCAATACACTCAACTTCACTGGAGTCAAGTATCTGAGCTCCTGCACTGCCCCTAGGACATAGTCTTTAAGAAAAATTAAAATCCTAATACTGACTTTTCTGTTATTTACAGACTGAGAATTATTTCAGAGCATCCTCATGTTTTCTTAATGTGACTTAGTAAGAAATACATGGCCACAGTACTCAGTTTGCTAAAATCAGGGTTTGATGGAACAAAATTAAATTGTAAGATTAAAAAATAGGGTTTAATTTTCTAACATCACCTTTTCTTCCAACTTGCTTTTTGTGGCATCTCAGTCACACAGGGAAGTTGGGATTCTGTTTTTCTCCTTCTGCTAGAGTTTGTTGTCACTGCTGGTAAGTCTGAGTTCATTAAACTGTAAAAATGATCCATGAATTGGGGTGGAATATTCCCCTCAAAGATGGATTACAGCTCACACACTAAGGTATGCTTGTTAGAGAAATCAGTGGGGAGGTCCTGTGGCCATTGTTATGCAAGGGGACGGTCCCCTTTGACCCTAAAATATGTGTGTGTGTAGAGATGAGAGGACCCTTACTGTGTCTTACAGAATCTTTGCAGCATTAATTAATTTTGGAGACCTTATGTGGCAACCAGCTCCCTAGTGCTCCTTTCTGTTTGCTATGGATGATATTTGTATGATGCTCCCTTATACAAATTAACAATTTAAACTTCTGCTCCCTTGTAGATGATCAACATTTGAGTGTCTTATTGTCTATAGCTAGGAGATAAATGGCATTATAGATAATTTAGTAAAGCAGACACCTCATTTCCTTATTGCTGAAATGATTGCAAAGGAATCTCTCCATTCCATAAGATGGTCATCTGTGAAGAAATCTGTCCCTTCCATCCTTTAAACTTTGAGGATCAGAGATTTTTTATAAAGCATCTCTTACATCATGGAAAAAAAGTGCCCACAAAGAAGACCTAATTAATAATGTGGACAAACTGTAGTAAAAATGTTTGCTCACTGCCTAAGATTGGTCAAAAATTATCTAGGAAGGAATGGAGAATCATCCTCAACATTCTGTCAGTGCTGGGAGCTCTTGTCTTTGACCTTCTGGTCAGTCCAAGTTGCTGCATTTTGAAAAAGATATAGCAGAAATATCAAAGAGCTCTGAAAGAACAATAAATACTGGAGGAAGCTTGAAATGCTCATATATTGTAGGAGCCAAACTGTGGTTTCTGTGCTCAGTTCACCGAGGAAGTTGATGTTATTTGTTGTGTGAAATGCAGCACAGCAGGAGAAATGGCTGGATTAACTTTTGTCCTGGTACCCAAACCAGGGAACCACTGCATGGGTGTAGCATTTTGAAAAACATAATAAATTAGGTAATGGAGTTCCCTGTCACTAGACAGTGAGGCAGAAACTGGACAAAAATAAAAGTTGAGGTCATGGTGTGAAGGAAAGAACATCTGTGGATACATGAGGTAAGGAAGAAATATAGAAACCCTCTTAGATCAGAATAAAATCAGCTGGTGTCAGGAGCATCCCCAATGGGTGTCTTATTGCATAACTGTCTGTTACAGGGGTTTTATATCTAGCACTAGATGGACCATTGGTCTGATTTAGTGTTGAAACTCCTCTCCTTCTTCCATCATTTTCTCCTAGGGATACTTCCCATCAAACTCTGCAATGTCATTTGAGTTAATTCATTAATTTTCATTGGCTTCTTCCCTGTCTTAAGCTGGGTGCACTGACAAATCAATTACAGTCTCTTCCCACGGCTGAACCTCCTTCTGGATGCCCTGGGAAGGTTTTTCTCACTGATCCACCTCCAGCCTGAGCTCTGGGCTGAAGACCCAAAATTCGCCATGTAGGATCCTCTCTGTGCTGCTGCTTGACTCCATTTCCCACCTGATTGTGTCTGGTTTTAATCAGGTTCTACTTCTGTTTATTTTTCCTGAACCCTGCAAAGGACTTAGCTCCTCCTTTTCTGTTTATCCTTTAATAAGGTCAATAGGAGAGTTTACATTATCTTTTTCATTCTCTTACATCTTCTGCTTCATTTCTTTCTCCTAATTTCACCATCTATATGAAATCCATTTTTCTACTGACAATTTTTAACAGATTACAGAACAATATCACAACATTTTGTCCTGGGAAACCTATTTGTCTCCAATAGGAACTTCCCAAATGACATAAAAATACACAACTATGCCCTTATGTATTTTGTTGTATTTCATTTTGAAGTTGTGCATTATATGCACCTGACTAACTGCCAGTGTGGGGCAATGTAGCAGAACTCCAGTGAAGATAAACTGTGATCTAGTAACAAAACTCCTGACACACTTTTCCTAAGTTTGCCAAGATCATCTTTTATGATTTCATGTTGACAAAATCAAGAGGGAAAGTAAAAGTAGAAGGTGAGGGAAAGGGGAAGAATAGGGCTTGTTATGGCCAAAAGGGAATGTGAGAACATCACCTAAACCCAGCTCCTCGTGAACCCTATGAAATTTTCTCCAGCATTTCTCAAAGCCTGGGTCCTACCCTGCAGTGATCCTGTGCAAGCAATGGCAGGTTTCTGCTGTGATACATCTTTAATTATCAGGGATTGCTTTCCCTCTCCTTAGGCAGCCAGGCTCTCTTACTGCCCGTTTCTTATCATGTTTCTCCTGGATCCTGTTGTTTTATGTCTCTGGAATTTTAGGAATGGCAGGAGTGGCCATGGCCACCAGTGCAAGCTTCTGTCAACTCCAGGTCTTCCTTAGCCTCACAAACTTTCCCTCAGGCCCTTGAGTGCCCTGTGATAAAGACGGATTCAGGATTTTGTAGTAATGGAAAGCATCTTCTTAAACTGCTCAGAACACAGTGAGGAACTCAGTTTTTAAATGTCTTGAATCCATTCTCTCCAGCTGTGGATGGTGACCAGCCCTCTGCCTCCTTTCATCAGCCAGCCTGATGTGACATCATGAGAACGTGCTGACTTCAAGTGTTGACCCCCAGAGCATAAATCTCATGGGTGTCACAGCAGAGCCAAGAGAGAGGAGCTGGAGGAGCCCAGGTCATGTGGCCAGGTCACATTGCCAGGGGCTACAGGAAAGGTCTCACCCCTCCGTGGGATTTGCTTACCCAGCTACAGTGGAGCCATAGAAAACACAGGTGCAGGCACTGGGGTACTGAGGCAAAGCTGCCATGTGGGAGTGTGGAAATTGTGCCTTCAGAGGTTATCCCTGATTGGCTGCCAAAGACACGGGGGCCCAAAATTTGCCGTCAGAGGGTAATTCGGGGAAGCATGGAAAAGATCACAGCGCTCTTGGGATGTGATCTTTCATCTTCCACCTGCTGCCCAATCTCTCTGACTCACCCAGGAGCACAAATCCTGCCTTGGGTTGAGTTGTTCTGTGTGTTGGGAAACACCAGGACCAGATCAGCCCTCAGATCACACCCTGATGGAACAGTGCAGGGAAAACAAGGCTCGAGATTTCTTACACTGCTTTCAGGCAATAAAAGATTCTCAAACACTGTGAGGAGCCCAGAATATCCAGGTTTCCATGTCAGATCTACAGGCAGCTTGAGACCTACTAATAATCCTTGGTGTTAGGATGGCAATATATGTGGCATTACCTGCTGCACAGTACATCTTCTGCTCTTTCTTTTCCTGTTCTTGGAGTCTCTAACTTGAGCACATTCAGTCCCTCAGCCCTAACCCAGCCTTCAGAATCTTGGGTTCCCAGAGAACCTGGCTGCATATTTTCCATGCAATTTTATCACCTTTTTACTAGCCAGTATTTGAGAAGTAAGGGGGAAAAACCACAAATCAATAGGCAAAGAATTACTCTGAGCTATTTTTTAATCTCTTTGAATGTTTTAAGCTTTCTCCACATTGCTTTTGCTTAATCACTGCCACCAGCTGCATTTAGAGCCTACAAGATGATGGCCAGATCCAATTTAACATCTCTGGAAGACTCCTTGCTTTGTGCTGAGAGTTCTTTGAGTCTCACACAAGCAGTTAGAGCCTTTCTTTAGCAGGCTGTGGAGGAGCTCGTGTGGTTTTTGTGCCATGGGATGTGCCATTCCCAGAGGGGCAGAGCTGTGGCTGCCCAGGTGCTGCAGGAGCTGCAGGCTCCATCACCCCGTACTGCGATTAATAGTTTGCTGCTCTTCCAGCAAAATTGTGGCTCTGGGCTTTGTTCTATTTTTGTGCTCATCCTATATGCATCTGTTCTCACTTTATTCTACATCCTGTTGCCATCCTCCTGCTCATCTGTCTCTGCCATCTTTAGACATCTTCCACTATCAGGTTGACACCACTGTAAATTCAGTGCCATCAAAGGAATTACTTCTGAGTTATGTCAGTGAGTAAAGACTTCGGGCCTTTGTTTTTCTCTCACACCCACCTTTCTTTTCTTGCCATGTGCAACTGGACCTCCTCTCAAGTGTGGATGTGCACTGGTCATCAAAATTCTTTGCCATCAAATGCCACTGTAAAGTCATTAATGGCCTTATCACTCTGTGCCTGGGCATTCTTTTCCCGAGGGCCAGGGCAGTACAGGATGGAGAGGATGATCTGGGGAGGGGCACTTGTGAGACAAAGAGCTGCTTGGTCCAGCCCTGGCCTCAGATGGCTCAGGAAAATGGTACTCCATGGAATTCAGTGGGGCAGGGTCAGCCCTCAGTCCTTTCAGCCATTCTTGCTCTAGCATGTATTGGCCTTGTGTAAAATTTGGTAAAATAATAAAAATGTTCCACTTAGATAAATGCTTGATAAATCAGTGCCTCTTAAAGCGGTATTTCCTTGTGCCTGCTACGAGTTTATGATGTAGTCACATGAAAAAAAAGAAACAGAATATAAAATGTGAAAACTCTGTCTGAAGAAGGTCCAATCTGTCATCACGGGATACACTAAAATTTCCTTAACTCTTGCCACGATCACAAAATCCCCTCTCTAAAATTCTGACATTTTCTCTCCGGCAGCAAACAAAGGAGAGCAATATGCACGAGAAGGCAGTAGGAAGCCTGAAGCTATTAGCATGTCATTGTCAAAGGCAGAAATAAAAAACACAAAAGTTAAAGGATTCTGGAATATAGCAGAAATCTCCAGACATGAGTCAGACACTAAAAATGCCCAAACTCATTTAAAAAGCTCTTTGTCACAGTCCAAAAAAACAACATTTTCAGTGTTTTTCCTTTTGCTTTCCATCCCGCTATTGCAAGTACATGGCTAATTATGATCTGAATGATATCTATTATTCCTGTGTCCTTCTAGATCGAGCCGGATGTGTTCCAAATATGGCCACAAACATATTCCACTGTCCAGTAAAATCAAAAGAATAAGATAATTCTGTTTTAAGAGTTAATGGTATTCACTCCCACTCAGTTTGACTCACTGGACAAAAGCTCCAGTGTGCCTATCCTAGGCAGCTGTGCTGAACAGTAAAGATTTGGAGTCCTTTGTAGGCTGGAGAAAAAGAAAGCCTTTGTAAACTTTTTATTTAGTATATTCTACCAAACACCCATGTGTAACAGTTAAAACATTTGGAGTTGCAACAGGCTAAGGAAAGTTTGCGCAGATAAACAGAGTTATTCTAAATTTTGTGCCTACTAAGTTCTGAATCACAAAGTCTCATTGCATTTCATTTAAAGTGTATGTTTCTTACCAGGGCCATTGTGCCCTTTGGGCTTTGTTTAATCATGTTAAAAATGTTCTACAAAATAGAAAATCATGTAATGTTTGAATCACGATGTTTGCAGCAGTCTGGGAGTGCTCATGCTGCAGAGCAGCATGGTTTTTATGCTGGTATAATTCTCTTTCCTTCAGTGCTGTTGTTCTTGAGTCGTACTGGTGAGGAGTCAGGCCCACAGGCACTAAAAAAGCAAACACATCCAGGCATATTCTCCCATCATCTGGATATATCCCTCTGAAACAAAAGCAGCTTTTACAATATTCTCTCAGCCTTTGCGTGCCTCAGCACTTCCCCAAAATCCTGGCTAGGAAGGCACTGAGGTACTTAAAAACAGAGACAGCACAGCAGAACTGCAGGAATCCAGCTCCAGGGGGATTATGAACCCCCATGGATTGATCCAGCTTTGCTCCCTCCACCACAACCTAAAGAATCTACAGCCAGGCCTGTGGACATCTTTTAAGGCCAAAAAAAGTATGAATATGGTTCTTTTCATCACTCAGTCATAAAAGAATGAGGGACACAAAGAGCTGAAAGGCTGGAAAAGGTCCTTTCAGCCCACTACAACCTCCACCTGCTTCAGGAGGTCTCTGCTCCCAACAGGAGCATCCAGGGCTGGCTGGGCTGGTGTGAGGTCAATCCCTTCACTTCTCTCTCCAGCCCCTCACTGTTTCACAGCCCATTTTACCAGCTGGACTATTATTTCTATTGCAAAATGTTCCCCTTCCAGCAGCTGCCTGCTGCTCTGGGAACTGGATGGTGGCTTTTCCTATCCTAAGGAAGGCTGTGCTCCACTGGGATCTAATGGTTATTTCCTAGTCTTTAAAGTGTCTTGAGGAATAAAGATGTCCCAGAAGCAGTTTCCTCAGGAATGAGAAGCAGTGAGGAAATTGCCTGTGTATTGGGGTGATGATCAAATCCCGAAGATTTTACTCTATTTTCTGTCAGTAAAATTCCTGTAAACTGGAGCAGGAGTTTATTTCATCAGGACTGTTAACATTTTGCTCAGAATTCACGATTCAGGCCATAACTGAGACAGGTGCTTGAGTACATCCCATGGGAATAATGGAGCTCTCTTGCTTTAACTCAAATGTGTATTTAACATAAAATACATCCCTGAATGCCACAACCTGTTGTTATTTGGGCACTTCTCAAGTTCATCAGATTGATACAACACTTAAACACAAGCTTTTGAAGTAAAGCTGCATTTTTAACAAGCTGCCAAAATATTTACTAAATTTTGAAGGAAAACCCCTCATATTTTCTCTGGGTATCAAATAATCTCAATCTAATTAAAGATTTTCCTACTTTCACAGATACAAATCTTGCCTCTTTCAGGTATTTCAGTCCATATATCATATCCTTCTTCAGTGTGTTTATTAAAAGCACAAAAGCTGAAGGCACTAAAAAACACAGTGAAATGTATATGTGGTGTTATTGTAGTTGCAATTATCTGAGGAAGAGTTGTGCTTCCTTTTCAAACTGATCTTGATGTACAGATTTGCCAAACTATTTGAAAGCTGCAGACACTTTAGCATTCATGGCACTATTATTCACTGCCATAAATCTAGATCAGATATGTGCTGTCTGAATTGATAGTGGGTATTCTGCCTGAGAAAAATGTGTTCCCCTTTAACTTTTAGCAGTGACATTGCTTATGTTACATCACTTTTCATGTTACTATGCATCACATTGGTCAAAGATGTCATTATTTATAGTGCAGAGATGGTGTCACTATAATTAAGGTTGTGTTAGGGTTTATATTACCTTATAAAAGCTCTATTTTCAGGATCTTTCAACTCCATAACAAAATCTATTTTGGATGTGAAGCTTTCAGTTGGGGAGTGGAAGAAAAGAAACATTTATGGTTTCAGTGATGGCCTCTTCCACTTTGGTCCCTGCTTGTGTGACTCAGAGTCACTGCACGTTCTGGGTGCTTTTGCTTTCCTCTAGCATTCATTAACAGATTCTTGCTTCTTTAAATTTTCAAACTATCAGACAACAAGGGACGGTGTGGGTACACTTTGTGAATCTGGGAAACCCCTGTTCTTGTATTTAAGACTTGTGCCAGCAGGCTCAGGAGCTGATCAAAATCAGGTCCTCTGGGTGCTGCCTCTGTGCAAATAAAAATATGAGGTGAAACAGGGTTTTTTTTAGTAAAGATACAGCTACAGATTATTTAAGACAACTCTCAGCTTGGAGTGGTTCATCACAAACCAGACATACTTAAAGTCAAAAATGTGTTGACTAAAAAGCTCAGATATTTTCTTTATAGACTAAGTGTAGAGCCAATGTTTGAGTAATCTCTTTTATTGGACCAACTGCACACTATTGACAAAGCACCTTCCTGGGTATAGGAATCCGTTCTTGGAGTCAACCCCTTGCTGACCTGCAAGGGAGTTTTGTGTATCCCTAAAGCCAGACTGTCAATATTGCTGCATTAGTCCAATAAAAGGGATTACTTGAAACTTGACTCTAAATTTTGTCTCACTAGTAAAGGCAAGTAATTAAAAATATTGAGTTGTGTAAGAAGACACAGCACTGTGTGCTGTGATGTGCTAATAACCAACTCCTTCCACAATGATTTGCTTATTGGTTCCGGTGTACACGGTGGATAAAAACAAATGGGAAATTTCCAAAAAAACCCACCAAACTACAGCCCATTTCTGATTTCCATGTGATTAACCAAGATGAATATGCAAATAGGCAAAAAGAGCAAAGAGTTAAACACGTTTTCTCCTTCCAGGAATGGACAGATCAGATGACATTTCCAACAAGGCTTTCAAGCAAAATTCTTACTCATATACCCGTGCCATGTAGTGGGCTGCTCCCTGACCATTCCCTTTGGAAGCCTCAAAAGTGCTCACATAGCAGGACGCTCCTCAGCTGAAATAAAGGGATCAGAGCACGTGGCCCCTAAATATTATGGGTTTGGTTAGGACTGTGTTGTAAACAAGACAGAGTTAGTACAGAAACTGCTCTTGTGTTTTGAGCCCTCCAGCACTGAGCCCGTCCTTTTGTTCTGTGTCTGTAATATCCCAGACCTCTGTATCAGGAGCTGAAAGACCTTTATAGAACCCTTGTTTCCTAAGGACACTTGTAAAACTGGGAAAAACCTGCTCCTCTGCTCAGCAGAGAATTTTCAGCTGGAACCTTTTACTTTATAGCACATTACACTGCCCTGGCAGATTGGGTTACACGCTCAATGTTCTGCCCAAGCCCAAGCCTGGATTTTCTGGGGAAGATAGATGAGTTTGGGCTTCCTAGGAGTCCCAAACCCCTCCCCAGTTCTGTCAGCTAATGTCCTGTGAGGCAGTGTGGTAGCATTTCCAGAGTTCTTCTGGAAAGATGCCGAGGCAATGCCTGGGATTTGTGCCATTCCACCCCGGTGTCCTCCTTGTGCTCTCACAGAGAGCTGGTGCCATCACAAGATCCCCAGCCTGGCCTGGGAAGAGGCTGGGAGGTCTCAGCCACCCAGTTCATGCAGGGGACACACCCCAAGGGGCTGGTGGCCACTGCCTGGCCATTGCCAATAGCCCAGTCCCACCTGAGGGTGCAAACTTCCCTCTCTGGCAGCATGCCCATCCTGGATGTGTGTTGAAAACCGCAGGTCGGAACTCCCTGAAAGCAGAACCAGAAACTAAAAGCTGTCAAACCTGGGGAAAGCTGGATTGGATTAGAGCTTCATTGCTCAGGCCATTTTCTTCCAAAGTCCCAAAGAAAAGCCAGCCTTGTTTGTGCCACTCTCACTCACTGAGGAGCAGAAAATGCTCCTTCAGATGGAGTCCCCGACTGACAACTTTTGGCACCCAGCTCATTCCTGTTGGCACTGGTGCAGGAATGGGGGAGCAGGCAAGGGGAGCAGCAGAGCAAGGGCTGCACTGCAGTGGGCTGTGATTAAAGGAGGACAAAATATTTAGATTCACCCTTTTGTTTTATTACATATGACTTAATCCATGTTCTCCCCCCTTCCCCATTTCTCCTGGAAGGTGAGGAAAGTGCACATATTTTTTTTTTTACTGGCTTTATTTACTCGGATGCTTCAGGATACTAAGTTATGACAAATTCTTCTCCACAGTAGCTTTTGGCTTCCTTCTTCTTGGAGCTCTTTAGACCTTTGAACTGCTGCCATTACAGCTGCCTCTGAGCCTGTCATGTGGCTGTTGAATTGAGCTTTTGAGTGTGCCTCTGCACTGCTCTCATTCCTGCCTGCTGTACTTCGAACAGAATCATTGTTTTGAATGAAATAGCACTTCTGTGCCAAAAATGGAGGTTATTTCTCCACAGCACATTCTGGGCAGGCAGGCATTCAGTCTGCCTGCTCTCCAGGCCAGCTGAGAGCTCTGCAACCACATGAACACAGTATTGAGCCTGACTAAATAAACTGGATTTGTGTTTGATCAAAAGTTGTCTTGAAGCACTTGGCTGATTCATGGCACAGTCAGAAACAGCTGTCTCTTCTGGGAATGTGCAGGATGGGTATATTTTAACCAACAGAGTATATTATTATTATTTTTACTATTATTATTATTATTAATTACCATCATCATCATCGTCATTGTCACCATGAAACACTTGTATGCCGTTAACAACTCTGATGGAAGAAACATTTCACTGTGCATTCCCATCCACTGGGAACCCAAATGCTAACACACCTTAATCCTGCAGACGTTTACACACATTTTTAATTTTTGCAAACAGCAATTGACTGAATGTGTGTCTTATACAGGTGTGTGACAGTTTTGGAGATGGGGACATTCAGAGCTCTCTGAGGTTGGGCTTTGTTTCCAGCACACACATATGTAAAGGCAGTAAGCAGAGCCTGAATTAATGCAATAGCAGCATTGTCTACAGCCAAAAAACACTCATAAACGATCATTTGGTTGCAAAAGCCTATTAACAAAATTTTTTATTGTTTAGGTAGGGCCTCTCATCAGTATAACTCGAGCAAATATCCTTGGGAAAAAGCAGCAAAAATGTGCCTTGAGTGCAGTGAGTTAAACACACAGAGGCTGTGCTGCAGCAGCTCTCAGTAGGACAAATTTCAGAGGCAGAGCTGGGGGAAACAATTACTACCTGATGTTTTCTACAAATGCCACTTCAGAGATGAATCCAATGGCCTACGAGACTGTGCTTTTTTGTTCTCTTTGAAGTAGGAGCATTAAATTAAAACTGAAGCAACAGAACACTTAGCACTCAAGCTGGAGAACACATGATGAGCTTAAAAATAATGTTGAGGGAAAGACAACAGAGAATAGAAGAGGCTTTGTATCATGTTCAACTTTGTTTTCAAGCAAAACTAAACATCAAAATATTAGAACACAGGCACAAAACCTCATTGTCAGTAAAACTAATTAGTGTTCTGCTGCTTAATGCAAAAGCCTACATGATGTCTTGACCTTTTTTACACATTGTGTCTGAGGGTGTGCAATAAAACAGAGGGAAGCACAGAGTGCCTCCAGCCAGCCCCAGAGGTTTTCTTCCTCACGGAGTTCAAGGGATGCCAACAATACAGGCTGTGTATGAGCCCCTTTTTAAAGCCTGGTGATTTCTTAGAGCTCGAGCCGGTGAATTAACGCTGCCCCGCTGGCAAGGGCTGTTCCCCAGGCTGATTGCCATTCCACAGCCCTGTGCTTTAACAGCACACACCTAACAAAGATTCAAATATCCTGGAGAAGTGACTGCCTATGGGGCATTCCCACAAACTCCTCACTCCTTGAGTTTGTCTGTGTCCAGTCCCTCTTGGAATCTGAGAGCCAAATCTGTTTTATCGTGGCCAGATCTTGCAGAAATGCTGACCTCAGTAGTGCTTGGCTACAGGCTCACTCTGCATCTTCTGTGACAGCAAAGGGAGACAAAAATCCTGTCAGAATGTGGGAAACATGGTTTACTGCACTCTTATCTTTAAAACGGAAGTTTAAGTCAGTCAAAAGTCACTCTTAAAGCAGAACAAAGACCACGAGCCTCTTGCTGGCAGCACAAAATCCTTAACTTCAGTCAAAGTCACTGTTGGATATGCAGGTCTCTGAACTCTGGATATTTCCATTAAAAGCACTTAGGCAGATTGAAACAAGCTTAGGGTTAAATTTCCATTAATATTTGGTGTTGACCCAAATGGGGCTCTGTTGAAATAATTAAAATTCCCAACCAAGCACAAAACTCCCATTACTCCACTGCCATTCACAAGAATTACGACTCTTAAGTTTATAAAACACAAAGAAAGTAAATGTGGAACAAGTAAAAGTGATTTTTAAAAGTGATTTTGAAAGAAAGGAGAGAAAGAAGATGAAGGCAAGATGAAAATTACTTATTTTTACTCATCAAATAGAAGAGAGACTGGAACCCTTTTATAGAACTGAGAATGTGTCTCTTGTTTTAATACAAAATTTGTTCCAAGGTTTTTCCTGGTACAAGAAATCAGGAAAATCCTACAGAGACCAACTTGTCAAACTGGAGAGAGCAAATTGCCCATTCATTTGAGTAAGACACCCTAGAAAAACTGTCAGAAAGCCTGGAAGTCAGGCTGGGAAAGGCACAGGGATTTTCCCTGCTTGGGCTACTGAAATATTCCACTAGAGGGGATGGCTGTGTCTGGCAGAAAGGGGAGGCAGGAAGGACACTCATCCTACAGAACCAGAAAAGGTTAAAATTCAGGGGCTGCTCTGTGAGTTGCAAGACACTCAGAGCCCCTTCCCAAATTCCCAAATTCTCTCTTGGAGCACAAGATGTGTTTGGATGAAGATAAAACAGAGCAGGAGGACCTGGGGAAAAAGGAGATGCTGATACAGGCAGAACACAGAGGGGGAGATGGAGAAGGGCTTTGCTGTGCCTGACCACCTACAAAAAATTCCAGGTGTCCAACTACCAGAGTTACAGTGACAAATTCTAGCCTGGGTAAAATATTCATTCTCACTCATGTGCTCTTGCTGCCACTAAACCCTTCCTGGGAGCTTTTCCTTGCCTGGCAGGATCTGATTGTACAAAGGGGGGATTCAGGTGTCCACTGAAGTGTCCAGATTTGAGAAGGGAGCTGGAGCTGTTGTATTGAGTGACAAACACAACCTCAGGCTTCTCCTTTCTCAGAACTAACACCCCAGGTCACAGAGTCTGAAGCTGACCTCCACAGAAGATAATACTTTAAATTTTATGATCTGGTGGGTTGAAATTAAACATTTGCTAATTACAAAGGTACTGCAAGTCATGCCAAAACCTCTTTTTGTTGTCTGGAGAGTTATAGCAATCCTTTTCTGGCAGTTAGTTTTAAGATCATTAAATGATCCTCATTTGCAATATATTTGCAGAAGATTACAGCCCATCTAAATTGACCCTGAAGGAAGACTTATTTCATTAATGGGCTGTCCTGTGCTAATGCATAAAGCTAGAAAAATATATCTATTAAATTCTTAATGTGTAAATGATGTTTCTGGCTTTCTTCTTAATTACAAAGCAAAATGAGCCTGAAGTGCACTCCGTCTAGGAAAAAATTATCAATTTAATCCATCTTCCAAGAGAAAACTTTTTCAGCGAGTTCCAAAATCCCAGCTATTCTCATCTAAGGCTGGAGCCTTATTGCTCTGTTCAGAAACACAATAAAATGTGCCAACACAATTTATTTTTTCCCTGGATCCCAATGAACGGAGCTTTCTCACATCAGTTTCGTTTACTTGCTATCTGTTAAGTTTTTGAGGAAAAAGCCAATGCAGAAGCTGGCTGAGCAGTGCTTTGGAGATGAGTAATGCCAGGAGATGATGGGTTGGTGGGGTATATGCAGAATATTAATACAGCCCATAGAAGGAGATTTACAGTACAAATGGCTGTGCAATGTACTCTCTGTACAGAACCACCTCGTGTGCTCTGCCTCTCATCACAGCACAACTCTCAGGCAAAAAAAAAAACCTTATTAAGGGGAAAGGAAGGTTGTAAATCCCTATCAGTAATTTAGATGGGGAAAGGAAGGTAACAGAAGAGCATGGTTGAAGTGAACATGGGGAAATTCATTCTGAGTTAGTGTTACACTTACATCAAGCAAACAATGGGAAGTGTGGGAATGAGGGACAGCACCCCTGTCACTCTGAGCACCTCGGGGGCTCAGTGACAAGGGTCCTCCTTGCTGGCATGTTTCATCTCAGATATGTCTGCTTTGGCCTCAGCCCTCATGGCTGAGCACCTTTTGGATCCAGTGTATGTTGGCATCTCACTCTGGTGACATTTAAAGTGTCCAATTTACACAGCACAGCAGCAATACTGTAATGAGGGCCTTTAAAATCTGCAGAAGCAAGTAAACAGCAGGAACATTTCCCAGTGCATGTCCTGCAAGAAGCTGATTCCACCTTCTTTGGGTTTTTAATATGTTCCTGTAGCTGACCATGAAGGATTAAAGACAGATCCTGGGTCAGGGAATATCTGCTGTGTCCATTCCAGTGTGCTCAGGAGCTAGGAAAGAATAAAAGATCTCTTCCTAATGTGTAGGGGCTGCTTGGACAAGGCCCCACTGGTGACTCTCTGCTGTTTGTGCCCAGCTGTGCAGTCAGAGCTCATCCCTGATCCCAGGCCTTCAGCCACTGGCAGGGAATTCCCATTTCCCCACTGGTGTCAAAAGCAGGCACCAGAGAACCAGAGCACACCAGGGAACACAAGGGAGGTCTCCTTCCTTCCTTCCTTCCTTCCTTCCTTCCTTCCTTCCTTCCTTCCTTCCTTCCTTCCTTCCTTCCTTCCTTCCTTCCTTCCTTCCTTCCTTCCTTCCTTCCTTCCTTCCTTCCTTCCTTCCTTCCTTCCTTCCTTCCTTCCTTCCTTCCTTCCTTCCTTCCTTCCTTCCTTCCTTCCTTCCTTCCTTCCTTCCTTCCTTCCTTCCTTCCTTCCTTCCTTCCTTCCTTCCTTCCTTCCTTCCTTCCTTCCTTCCTTCCTTCCTTCCTTCCTTCCTTCCTTCCTTCCTTCCTTCCTTCCTTCCTTCCTTCCTTCCTTCCTTCCTTCCTTCCTTCCTTCCTTCCTTCCTTCCTTCCTTCCTCCCTCCCTCCCTCCCTCCCTCCCTCCCTCCCTCCCTTCCATGTGGAGTTTTGCTGCAGGAATTCTGCTCTAGATGTGTCTGAAATTTTTAAATTTCCATTTCCCTTGTGGGCAATGCCTGGTGCAACTGCATCCTTGAGAATATTAGGGATCTACATGTCATAGATCTGCCAGGCTTTAGTTCTTTCCATAAAAGCAGATATTTGAGGAATTTCTTCCTTCACTTGAGTATTTATGTGATATTCAGCACCTTCAATATGTAATTATAAAACAAAACCAAAGTTCTATTATTTCAGAGAGCAAAATCTACTCCTGCTTGGAATTCAGGCCTCCTGAAGTCCCAGTTTTATTTCCAATTTATTCCCACTTATTATTGCTACCATTCCACTTAATGAATTTGATATTTAATACTTTATTCACACATTTTATTTTTGCACCAATTACAGGGAAGAGAGATACATTGTTCTTACAGATTTCTGCAATCTTCAAGACATTTTTTCCTCTTGCATTTTTTTTATTTCTTAAAAAATAACAATTGTCTTGGTATTTAAAGAGAAAAGCAGCAGGAGCAACATTCTTCTAATGCTTAGGGTGTATTTAAATTAATGTTTTCACTTCTATTTGCTAGAAAAACAGAAAGAGTGAGAAAATATCTTGAGTTTATGTCCTTGATAGGTCAAATGAAGTGTGTGTGAAACTGAAGAAGTCCTGCTATAACCATGCCAGCGGAAATGAAAATTATACCACTCATACTAACAAGTACATTTCCAAAGGGGCTGGAGGTATTAGGAGACTCTAAACAGATGCCTGTGAACTTAAAATACACTTAATTCCAAAGGCTTGTCTTGTAATTAATTTAGCCAGTGCAGAACTTCTGAAGAGAATGCAGGGCATAGCACAGCATTACTCAGCATCCCCAAACTTCAAGGAGCATAAGGACAAATCATTTAATAAAAAAATAACCCAAAAACCCATTCACACTCGTTTTTCATATTAATTTCTATCAGGACCATAGTGGCAAACATCAAGGAAAACAATCTCCAATTTACAGCTTAATCTCCTGCAAGAAAAATATCTATCTGCTATAAAAGGAAAGAGCACACATAAGCCACATCAAAAGGATATCACTCATAGTTTAGTTTCAGTTTTTATTCCCATTAACTGGGGCTGGTGGTATGTAAGTCTGTAAACAGCCCATTGAGCACGTGGAGCTGACTCTGACTCTTTTAGTAACACACACTGGAAGCACAGCTTTTCCCTGCCCCTGTTAGCACAGCTTGGGCTTCAGTAGGAGCCCCCAAATCTCAGCTGTTCCCTGAGAGCTGAGCTGTGTTTTCCTGACCTGATGTGGGAGCAGGGACACTGCAGGGCTCTGTGCACCTCAGGGGAGAAGCATGAACCCCCTTGAGCTTGTGGTGCAGCTTGGGCTGGGGCTGTGCTGCTCTGAGAAAGTGATTGGTGCTGTTAATGGACCCTTTAGCCTTCCCACCTCTTCATCACTCTTTTCTTTTTCCAGGGAAAATGCAGATTTTAAACACATTTTTGTTCAGCAAAACAGAACAACAGATAATTAATTCCAGGAGGCTTTGAGGTGTCGTTACCATCCCAGAGTATTTTTAGCTGTGGTTAATTCTCTCCCACAATTTGAGTGTGACCTGTACAAGTGACACCAAGAGAAACTCCCCAGCCTTCTCTTTGCTTATATTGTAACATCAGGAGAGCCATCAATGCAAAGCTGCACTGAAAGACTGGTCTGCAGTGAAGACATAACTTTAGACAGCCATGTAATTTCCTTTTCATGTTGGTCCCTGACAAGAGACAATATGTTATAGTTCCAGGAATGGATAACAGGGGAAAGAGGGGAAAGTACAATAGCTTTATTTAAAAGTCTGTACAATCCTGCTTCGCTTTCCAAATAGCTTTTTGGACTCAGCTTGGTACTGTGCTCAATAAATTATACCATTTTTCCAGGTTTGCTATCAGTTAAGTGACTGGTCCAGGGTGTTTCGAGACATCTGGTCTGGTTTCCTGGAGGATTATGATTAATAAATGCTGGCATACAAAAGCAGTTAAACACTTGTGCTCTGCCTTGCTTATAATCTCATATTTAAGATCCATTATGCCAAATCCTTTGGTGCTTATGGACCCTCTGGAACTGCAGGGACGAGTTTCCCATGGCTGTTTGTGAAAAATGGATCTATCTGTTACAATCAGCTGTATTCAGATCAATAACAGAGCACAATACACTTCATTCAGCCTTCTTAAATTAATAATTTCCAAATTGCCTTTTGAAATTGGTTCTTGCATTGGTTTAGGGAAATTCTGAGTTATGTATGTGTTAGCTCAGGGTTGAAGTGTTCAATTGGTTTTCAGCAAGTGGTGAGAGACAATGTATATCCAGTTCTGAGCATCACTTGGAAAACTCATCCTGGGGAGCTGATGAGGAATTTTACCCCATTTGTATTGTACCACCACTCACCTGTTACATTTCTCACTATGCTCTATTTCCTGTTATCTGATTTCTTACCTTCTGTTAAAAATAAAAATCTTAAATTAAAATTCAGAATTTTGGCCAATTTAGATTGGCCAGATATTACTCAGATATTTATAAGAATATTACTTTTTATTTTAACTACTTCTGCCTTCACTTTCCTCTCTAAAATACATTATCTCCTTTAGCTTTGCTCCTTCTCCTGAAGACATTTGTGTTTGTTCTGAAGGACAAACATTTTGGGGAAGTCTTAGAAATCCTGTGCAGATGTTGGTGTTTGGATACCAAAGTGACTGAGAAGTGATAACAGAAAAATTCCCTTGTAGGGACTTTGTGTGAGGATTATTCCTTTCCCTCACTTCCCAGGTGGGATTGTTCCTGTGCTGTCAGACATTTCTGAGATCCATTAGGTAATCCCATCTTCTCTCCAGATTAAGATTTAACTCTGTTCAGATGTTGAAGATGACACAATTCCTTGCCACCTTTGTGGATGTTTGAGTACAATAAGCTGCCTAAATCTGATCCATGAGCCAGCACTGCCTCCCATCCTTGAGACTGCACCTCCCTGCAGCCAGGAATAGGAAATAAAACTCACAACTGACTCTTTTCATGGGATTATTCCAACAGAACCACTGTGGAAAATGGAAGTGTTTCATGCCTTTAGTGATGTTATGAGGAGTATTGCCACTCTCTGGGTCTCCAGTAAATCCTGCAGAGCTCAAAATCATTGTGTTGTAAAGGAATCTCCCATAACTGCCCCAACATGCAATAAAAGGTTTGGGAAATCACCCTGGTGTAGGTGCATCTCTGTGTGTGCATGTACAGCTCTGCTATTTTATCCTCAATATGCAGATAACAGTGGAGAACAGGGAATGTCCTCATTTCAGACATGGGAAGAGGATTGTTACTGTATTGGTATTCCTGTGATAAATCTCCTTCTATTGCTGCACTCCTGAAATTAGCAGACGAAATGGCATTCCACACTGAGAGGCACAATGTTGGGAAATTAAATTTATTGATAAATATAGCCTTGTTTATTATTTTATTTTTCCTAACCAGATATTTTGCAGGGAAATATACGTCTTGTGTTTACTTCTGTTTGTTAATGCTTTGATAAATCAGACATTTTTAGTATTCTATCAATGGCAAAAGTCTAATTGCCTTATTGTATTCTGATTTATTTCTTTCCTTACTTTCTTTGCATCTGCAGCCCAACAAATGAGTCTCCAAAGAGATATATGTTATGATACAGTGTCAGTGAAATTAATCCTGATCAATTTTAAAGTTCACATTTTTATTTGATGACTTTCCTGGGAATCACTAAAACCGAGATTGACTCGGCCTCTTTTTGTTGGTTAAATATTGTTGTTTGAGAACACTGGATACAGCAGCAGAAATCTCATTATGATTTACCAGTTCTGTGTGAAGAGAAAGCCATAGAAGCAATGATTTTTGCTAATTAATAGCCATCAAATCCTGCTCTTTGCTGACACCAGTGAAGGGTCTCCAGTAAAGGTCTAATGGTGAAAAGTGTTACTTGCCTGGGAACACCTTTACCTGTGAGAGGTCCCTGGATGCAAGAAATGGAGCAAGATAAATTCTTATGGCTTTCTAAAAAGCAGGCTCTCTATTTCCATCAGGATTTCTGTCCTGCAGTTCTTATAAATGCACACGATCTCTAGAAGAAATTGGAAATTTTAGGTAATCGTGGGAAAACAGAGATGGGGTTTATTCCCATTTTTCCATTTTCTATTAGAGAATAGGTTTTTTCTCAGTTTGTAAATACTTCCATATTCAGAATTATAAACCAGGCTGTGCATGTAGGTAATTTTAGAGGGGATTTTGCTTATTTATGTGTTCAATTTGTCAGCAGAACTCAGGGTTTTTTCAGGTCTTCATGGTGGGCAACGCTTTTGACCCAAAGGAAACAAAAGACTTTTTGTTTTGCTTCTGTGATTCCTGCCTTCTCTGAATCAAAGGAGATGGGGACACACCAGAGTTATTGCTATCAAAATGAAATAATTATAACATCCACAGAGCCCAACAAATCAGACCTTAAACCATTCTCCCCACTCTACCCCTACCTTAGAGAAGTTTAAACAGCTTCTGTGAGGAACCCAGATTTTTATTTATTTTTTTTTTTTATCGTTAATGTCAAACAAACATTTATTTCAGGTGCAAAGCCTCGGGATATGTTAGTGGAAACAGTGGCACTGCTGTTCTATTGCTTACTGCCCACTAAGTGGGTGGGAAAAGGGTACCGTGACCCTTTTACCCTTCCCACCAGTCTCCCTAACAGCTTTGGCCTTCGGGTCAGCTCAATTTCCCCTCCACTGAGTGGCCATTACCGAGCGAGGATGTGATAAATGCTTTTTGGAGGGGCCGGCAGCGAGCGCTGGGAAGGAGGGAGCGGGTCCAGCACAGCGAGCCCAGGCACAGCCCGGCTGCCGAGCTCCCTCCTGTTCCCTAGCAACACGGCCGACATCGCCAAAAAATGAATAGACCCACAAACAAAAATGAAAAGGAGATAAAAAAGAGTAAAAGTCTATGGGGCTCAAAGGTTAATATTCCTCTATCTAATAACTTAGTTTCAGAAAATTGCATTTTAACCTTTTCCGAGCATCCGGGAGAGAGATTTCTTTGAAATTAAATTAGATCACATTTGTATGAAATGGGGGGCGAGAAATTAAATGCAGAATTTATTATTTTTTTCCATCTTCCTATCCGGTATTTCTACAATTCCTTGTATTTTCTGTTGACTTGCACTGCTCCACTCCCCAGCTGTGTGCAGCCTGCAGCCTGCCCTGGAGCTATCGATGGCTCCAGACTTGAGTGCTCTGCTCTCATTTTGTGTTTTGTGGAATTTTCTCTTGGAGAAACACAAAACCTCGCCCAGCACGGCATAACCAGACCTTGTATCCCCTCTGTGTTCTCATCCATCTGGCACCTCCCAGAGAGAAGGAACAGCAAGGGACACCCTGCGAGTCCCAAAGCAAAGGCCTGGCAGCAGCAGGAATGAGTCCTGGGTGGTTTTTGGCGTGGGATCCTCAGTGCTCTTGTAGCCTTTTAGCAACCTGGAAATGAAACTTGAGATAATTTTAGTAAGGAGGTAATGTAAGAGCAGGTCTTTATTTGAAGGCTTTCAGGGGCAGTTATGGAAAGATGCCCACAAAAGCTCACTCCCACAAGGGTGAGTACATTTTTATAGGTTTTAGGAAATTAGCATAATTGATAAAAAGCACCAATTAGGAGAACAAGAGGTGATGCAATTCCCCTTCAGGTCAAGCCCCTTCTCTGGAGCTCCCCCCTTGGCACTGGCTGTATTTTGTCCATGAAATGTATCTCAAAGAGTTGTTCTCAGCCTTGGTAGCCAGGAAGAACCAAGATATCACATGGGTCCTGCACCTCTCAGGGCTTGGAGCTCTGGAATTTGTTTTGTCTTTCTGCTTAGGGAAAGGCCATGGAAAAGTAGCCAATAATACAACAGGCTACAGAGCTACAAATGGGTGTGTGAAAAATACAGAGAATACATAAAAGCAAAAAAGGCAAACCCCAAATGGCATCATTTCCTGTGCCCTTCCTGTTCTTGCCATGCATCCACATCCCACCAGACCTGGAGGTCCAGCCCTCCTCCTGAACAGCCACCCTGGGCACCAGTGGTCTAAGAGCTGGAATGCAACAGGAACTGACTGGAAATGGAGAAGCCCATGGTAGGGCTGGCTTGTACTCCCAGGGGTCTCTCCTTTAGTAAATAGTTTTGCTTACCCTGATCTATTTTCATTTAATCAAGCAAAACTCTTTCAGATCAAATAACTTGTGAGGAGCTAAAGCCCATTTCTGTTAACTCCCTCTCTAAGCAGATGCAGCTTTCACCTTGCCTTCCTTCCCCACAGGGAACCATTAAAAATTCTCATTTTATTACATAAGCCTTATTTAAACCTCTGGATCCAAATTCCTGCTCCAGCTACCGTGGTGTAAATCTGGAGTAACTCTGTGTGTTCCTATGGGGTTATTTTGAGGCTGCAGCAGTGCTGCTGGGGCAGGATCCAGCCCCTGAATTCCTTGGCTGCCAGGGAAATCCAGGGAAAGAGATTGTTCTATTTGTGTCATGGCTGTTATATTTAACTTCACAACAGAATGCCTTTAAACTTTACTGCCATCTTTAAACCAATGAGCTGTATGGTTAACTAATTTTCCTGTGCACTGTATAATACAGGATCGATAATGCTGTTTCCTCACATAATATATTTGCTCTCTTCCACTCACTCTCTTCATATATATATCGTATAATTACAAATACTGAAATTTATGGGGCATGTAAACCCGTGTTTTAAATACAGGAGATCACTGCAGTTGGGATGGTTGCTGTTGTTTAGCATGTTCCAATCAACATCTCCCACTGGAGACAGGGAATCTGTGAGTGCACAGACGTGAAATGGTCCCACGCTGGGTGTTCTGCTGGTTGAGTCTCCCACCAGCCTCTCAGCCAAGCAGCACAGCAGCTTCTGAGAGGCTGAGAGATGGGAGGAAGCACTGCAGGCTTTCCTGGTGCCAGAGGAATGATGCTTCAGAATCCCAGAATGGTTTGAGTCAGAAGAATCCTTTAAGATCACCTCATTCCACCCCCTGCTATGGGCAGGGACACCTTCCACTATCCCAAGGTGCTCCAAGCCCTGTCCAACCTGGCCTTGAACCCTTCCAGGGATGGGGCAGTCACAACTTCTCTTCAACATGATCCTTATATCCCTGGAGGAGGAGCCAGGACACATCCAGGTTCTCCTTTGTTACAGAAAATAAAGAGTTTGCTATATCACAGAGGCCATAATTTTATATGAGCCTGTTCTAATCCCTTATTACTGGCTGCAGAAGGGGCAATCAGATACTTGGTAGGAACTGTTTCCCTATTTCTCTCTCTGCAATGATACAGACAGTAATGAAAGGGCTAGAGCTAATTAAAAGACAATAATTTCATGAAGGGGTGGTGATGGTGATGAGGCAATAAACTGTGAGAACAAAGCTTGAGGGGTTTTAATGACTCATCAACCCCTTGATGGGAATTTAGCCTTACAATCACTATCCATTTATAATGATCAGTGATATACCTTCCTTAAGAGCAGGAAAAACACTCTGCTGGTGTGTGCCTGTCCCTGATCCCAACACCTTGTGCTCACAGTGTCCCCACCACTGCCACAGTGCCATGTCAGAGTGCTCCATGGCACTTCACACTCTTGCTGTGTCACAGCCCTGAGCCATTGAGGTGACAGTGTCAGATCAGCTGTGTCTGCATGGATACCAGCATGGGGAGCCAGAGCAGTGCCAAGGATGTGATGCTGGATGCAGAGGGGGTTGTGCTGCACACAACCTGTCCTCCAGGACAGGCTGGGGGCTCCTCTCTGAGCCCAACTGCAGGATGTGGAGCCAGGAGGTTAATTGGGTTAAATTCATCCATGAGAAAAACCTCCAGTCTTCCTTTCTGGTGTGGGATTGCACCCAGCTGGGGCTCAGGGCAGTGGGACCCGGGGCTGTGCCACGTTCCCAATGTGCTGCAGCTTCAGGGTTGCAGGAACAAGGGAGGGGCCCTGCTCAGGTGGGAGCAGTGAGGAAGAAGCTGAGGAAATTCCAGATTAAATGAAAGCAGAGGGGAGAGGATTGAAAAAAGGCCATAGGCAGAGGTTTTAGTCTTATTGTTCTTCAGTGAGAGGATCCCAAAAGCCTGGACAAAAAATACACAATGAATTGGTGAGGGGAAAATCCACGTTTTATGATCTCTTTCCTTTTGCAAGCTCTGTTTGGTTCTCTCCCTCCTGAATTCTCTGATGCCTCAAAGACACATTTGTGCAAGGGAAGGAATATTTCTTTGACCTTGCCATCTCGAAAGTGAAAACACAACAACATGTATATTAAGAAAGAAGAAAAGGAATCTCTCCATACCCCCTGAACACACATCTTTCCCTGGAGAAATGACCAGGGGACACATAACACATACTTCATGTGCCATTGGAGGCCCTTGGATCCTAATGATTAATAGAACAGAATAGGTTACGTTACTGTCCACAGCAAATCCACATAAGAGCAATTAACAACTGGGCTGCTTCCATCTCTCTTTCCTCTGTCGTTCTTCCCTGTTGTTTATGCTTTTCTCTTATTCTTTTTCTTCCCATTCTCTCTTTGTTACCCAAGTGCCTACACCTAATGACCAAGTATTTCACACTAACAAACTCTTTTTTTTTTTGGTGGGTTTTTTTCCCCTCAACAACTGCCTATCTCTTCTTTTTCCACCATTTCATCACCTTCCTCTTTGCCTTTATTGTTTCACCCAGAATGACAAGTATATTTCTCTGTAATTTTTATAGACATGGGACAGATCTATATTGTGGGTTTTGATAGGGAGTAAGAGACTTGTGTCTTGCTGGAATTGTGTTGTAGTTTGTGCTTTGTGTTATGGCTCTTTAATGCCTCAGAGCCCTCTGATACTGCCCCAGGCTCTCTCAGCCTCTTGAGCCGATTTTATTTACCAATCTTTCCACTGCCTTTTTAAATCAGCACTGAGGGCAGCCTGGAACTCTCTGCTCGGATCTCTTGGCCCCTGTGAGGTGCTGAGGTCTGAAAGAGCCAGAATCTGGGGCAGAGTAATAAAATAAAGATATGTCCAAATGGTAATTTCGGGAGATTTTGGATGGCTGCCTTCCCAAAAGTTTTCTAAAAGGATCCTTCCATATCCATCATGTCAGATACATGGAGAGAAAGGTAGGACCATTCTGGAAAGTCATAATGGAGTTATTTGTATTCT
The DNA here is from genome assembly GCA_037013685.1 of Acridotheres tristis. Taxonomy (NCBI): domain Eukaryota; kingdom Metazoa; phylum Chordata; class Aves; order Passeriformes; family Sturnidae; genus Acridotheres; species Acridotheres tristis. Next base: position 3,126,876 of record CM072895.1, read on the forward strand.
GTTCTGAAAGTGAGAGTCCAAGATATAAAGCACATTTCACTATGTGAGATGTACAGAAATGCTTCCAGTCCTAATGTTTACATCAAAGTGAGATCATTATGTTCACTCCTACTTTCTAATACTAATTAAGAGAAAGGATCCAAACTGCCCAGAGGTTTGGGTGGTTGTGAAACTCAGCTCTGTGTCTCTGTGCACCCAGTGCAGCAGCTTGAATGACCAATTATTGCAAATGGCAAACGAATTTCCTCCACGTGTCTGCATTTGGAAGGCAGCCTTGTTTAAACTCTGTGTAAGAACTGCACTTTCCTTATTGCATCTTAAGGTTTTTACTCATTGTCAAGCTCTAAGTGGTTGTGCTTATTAAATTGGTGCAGTTCCCATGTAAATGAAACTGTACCTGCCTTGCCTGCACAGACAAAGAGGAAATTAGTGCTCATCCTTGATTATTTCATTAAAGCACATTCTCCTAGGTTACAAGGGGGAAAAAAACCCACCAAAAATGCTTCCAAGTGTGTTATTTTGTCTTCATTATCATTCATAATTTGCCTTTGCTATAATTCACATCCCTTCACAAAATAGCAACATATTAGTTGGAGTTTTTAATTAAACTCCCAACACCTGCAGGTGAGAAAACACAGATGGATTCGCTCCTCCATGGAAACACTCAGTTCCATGTGAACTGGCCACAGAGCCAGAGAGAGAATAGGTGTTAAAATAACACTCAGCTGCTCACAGTGACTCCATTCATTCCTGCAGAAACAAACATACCTGGAGGGTGGCCACAGCTTAACCCTTTGTTCTCCCTGTGCCAGCTGCGTCTGCTGCCTCCACCAGGGCCAGCTTTGGGTCTCAAAATGGCATCCAAAGCATCTTCGTGGTTAGATGGGAGCTTTGGGTTCCTCACTGTGCCAAAAAGGAGATCTGATGGTTCCCAAATGTATCTCCCTGTGCTGGATCTCTGACTGGCTTTTCCTTTTGTCCCCCTGCTTTTCCAGAACCACGAGGCAAACTCAGATTGAGAATTTGCTAATCCCATTCTGAGCTCTGCCACACGACAGGGCAGGATGCAGTAAAGGTGCTCACTGCTGTGTGCACAGATCCTGTACCTGCAGAAACCCCTCTATGTTTGTGTTCCTGTGTTCTTTAGATTTATCCCTAAATTCAATATAGAGAAATCCTGCTCACCAGCATCCCTGCTGGACAGACTCCCTTACACACCGGTTCCTATTCCCAGGGATCTCCCAGTTGGGAGTACTGGGCTGACACGGTGCTGTCCCATTATGTCAACTTTTCCCCATGACTGTTATCAGTTGCAATTAAGAACTACAATTAATGTCTGTATTACTGGAGAGTTTGGGGGAGCAGATGAGAACAAAGTTTTATTTTAGGCAAGTGAAGCTAGTAAAATGTTAATTGTCAGTATTGGACACCATAACATTCTGCCTTGTTAAAACTGACATAATTTATTTTTCTGTTTAAACTATTTTAATGATTCTAGCAAAGGATGATGAATGTATGGAAAAGTGCATTTTGATGTGCTCCATAAGGAAACGGTGTGAACTGAGCATTGTTTGAGTTGCAAAATCAAACACCTGAAGAATAATGAGTAGCAGGAATTTCCTGGGAGTTTTTCCATTTAGTTTAACAGGATTTTGATCAAGACCAATATTTCACACATGTAATAGGTGAACTTTAAACCTGCTGTATTCCCAAATGCCAATTAAAACTAGATTTGCAGTGCTTTGAGAAAACAACTTCTTCTCTATACTCTTATAAGTTATATTTGAATTACTACTGACACATTTTATGGTAATTTTTAATGTAAAAATGATGAAAACATTGTAGCTTTACCCTTCCTGCATGTTGCAAAAGACAAGCTCAGGGCATGATTCTCACTCTAAGGATTAGGAGGAAGAAGAGATGGGGAGGAAGGAGTTTGGGCCTGGTGGATCAAAGGGCTGGAGACTCTGAGTGAGGCACAGAACCTGTTGTGTTCCACGTGCCTGGGCAAAGGGCCAGGGCCAGGCTAGGTGTGAGGTGTGTGTTCAGTGTTTTAGTGTGAAGGGCTGGGGGAATTGAGGCACAGTATCTGCCACAGCAAGGCTTAAAGGAAGTGTTTCTTTCCACCTGAGCTCCAGAGCCCCAACTCATCCCCCAGTGGTAGAGGAATTTCACTCCTTAAAAGCTGAACATTATGTGACAACAGAGCAATCAGAGCTCTTTACTCAAGGACTTGGACTCAGTCCCTCTCCAAACTGTTGGATTCTGTCCTGAACCTCTGCCTGGACAGCAGTTTTCCAGTCTGGATCTCAAAGTGAAGAGTTTCTCAAAGGAGACATGGACACGTGGGTGCCACCCTGCAGAGGGTTCCTCACCTGGCTGACCCACAGACCACACCCTGGGCATGTCCAAGCATGGGAGTGTCTGAGCCAGCCTTCAGGTGCTCCAGCCAGCACAAACCTGAAATCTCTGTATGCCGATATTAAATGTTCATATTTCACTCTGCTCATCCTCCCCTCCTGTCCCCTCTGAACGCTGTGATCTTTCACTTACACCCAGATTTCCCCATGGTCACTGTACATTAAATTACTGACGTTTACACTCCTCTCTCCATCCTGGTATGAGCTTGCTTTTCCCTGATTCAATCACAACCTTCTCATTAAGTGCTGAGAGATGATGTTTGGTGTCTGAAAACCTTAATGAGACAGGTTGAGCACCTTCAAACCAGCGCATGAAGGAGGGGGAAATGAGCTGTGAATCCAGGCTAAAATTCGGGCTGCTGGAGGAACATTCACTACCCAATTACAAACAAAAGGAGGAAAAAAATTGTTTTCCAACATGGATTTGTCATTTTTTTATTCACTTTTCTAGCTAATTACAAAAAGCTTGCCACGGGAAGGACTTCCAGGAGAGGATGAGCGTGTTTGAGCAGTGCTAGGGGTGAACTCTGGCCTGCTCACTCTATTTAGCAAGCTCTGAGATGTGTAAGTATATTATCTGCAAGGCTGCTAAAGAGCGCTTAGGGAGGATTTGTGGGTCTGTGGGAAGGACAAAGAAAAATGTTTTCTAATAAATTATTCACAGCCTCGCAATCCCTTTTGGGCAGATTGTTGCTCTGTTTGCCCCAGCGCTTCCCGGCTTCTCTCTCGGCGTTCACACGCAGAGTTTCTCACCTCCAGAGAGCAGCAGAGATCTCAGGCAGGCTGCTGCAGCTAATGGTGGCAATTAATAACTTGTCATAATCCCGAGGATGAAAGGGAGGGCTCGCCATCAGCAGTCAGGTCATGGCGCTTCTCTAAAGCAAATGAGGTGCAGGTGTTGTCCAGATTTAAGAGCTTTGCTCTGCTGTCAGTGCGCTGCAGTGCCAAGCCCCAGCCCCAGCATCGCCCTACAGGTACATAAGTTACTGCAGGAGTTTTCATGCTCCAGGTGCACACACATTTTCCAGCCTTCCCCCCCTCCACCACTGTTCATTAGCGGCAGAGAGGAATCCTCGAAACGTTTCAATAAATCATAACCCGGCACAGTTAATTCCAAACGTGTAATTGCAGCGTGCCCAGGTATTTGCACACACCAGGCAGAGCAGGGAAGCTTTATTTTGCATTTGTAAACAGAAATGTGTTTGGAAGGGGACGTGTTATCTTTGTCTTTTAATTGAACGTTGTGGATAAATGGCTTGGCTACCTCACAGCGGCTCAGGTCCATGTTCTCTGCTCAAGCTTGAGAAAATGAAACCTCATTATGCCTTTGGTTAAACAACAGACTAGGGAATCACTTCTTTCCTAGACAGCTCCAGTGGCTTCTCCTTTTTCTGTTGCTGTGGGTCAGTTCTGCTTGAAATGAACCAAGTTTACAAATCTCTGCTGGTTTGTACACTCCTATTATGCAGACTAGGTTATGCATTTGTAACTGTCACGAGTCAGGGTGATCCAGCATTCTCATCTGACCCTATTCATTTAAATGGGTGCGTCTTGTTGACATTGATTCATGTTATAACTTATATCGATGCATTATAATCCCTTTGTGTCACCCCACTGGTTATTTCTACTCAAATGTTGTGAATAAATGCTGGCAATAATGGTCAGTAGGATTTGGAGCTGTTTTAAGGGATGTGGAGCCCACCTGAAGTCCCAGATTGGTGCCTCGTGCTGGCTTTTTCTCTGGAAGACAATTAACATGCAAAGTATCTTATTCCTGTGCATTTGCATGGCAAAGTGTCTCCTGGCTTATTAATAATTTGGGGCTGTGCATTCCAAATGTATATTGCACTCAACTAAAGGGATAAGTAAACACCATTATGCATGCATGTAGGTCTTTATCAAGGTGTGGTTGATAATGTTTTAAAGCAGAACTATTTCTCATGAAAATAGCTCCTCTTAATAGCCTCTGTCTCTCTATTGTGCTTCTTAGTGAAACATAAATCACTAATATGTTTTCAGCTGCAAACTACTCTCTTTTTCCATTGTATTCACAGATTTAGTGGCATTTCAAATAGATAAACACAAGCAACATCTATCAACACTACAAAAAGGGGGCCTTAATCAAAGCTCCAGGTCCCAGGTCTCAGCATCTCCATTTACCTTGAGATAAATCCATTGGTGTGACCACCACTGCACAGGGTGACAAATCACCCCAGTCAGCTGAGCAGTGCAAGGGCTTATTGGCCTTTCTTTAAGTGGTCTTACCCTTCAATGAAAAGGATGGTGCTTGTCAAGCAGGGCCAGATTAAAGTTAGACAAAAAGAAATGATCTGTTATTAGAAAACTCCGATTGAGAATCACAAAACAGGAAAGAAATATGAATAAGAATTTACAGTGAGGATGCTCCCCCCCACCTTTCCTCATCCTCCCCCGAGCAGAAATTAACTTTAATTACTTTCCCAGCTTAGCACATGATGAATGTCAAGACAACGAGGCATTAACATTAAATAAATATGTGGCCCTGGGAATGTGCCTGGTGGAGCAGAGGACAAGGGCAGCCTGTGCCTGGTGGGGCTTGGCTTGGAGCTGCTGCAGCTCAGGTGTGGCTGGAGAGCATCACTCAGTGCTTCCTGCAGGGCTGGATCCTCAGCAGGGAATGGCTCTGGAGAGATCCATGGCATCACCTTTGGGAGCAGCCCTGGCTGAGCATGGGTCTGGTGATGCTTTAAGTTTTTTCTGTTCTGCTTGGGCGTGCAGCTTTTAGTTTTATATTGAGGGTTCCCAGGATCTTTTCACAGATGGTGAAGACAAAACTGTCCCATTCCAGCTGGGGACTCAAGGACAATCTCCTCAAACTTCAGGCCCTAAGCATAAACAATGTGAAAAGAGGAGGGTGGGCAAGCAAGCAAGGAGGATGAAACTTCCTGATTTCAGGCCATTAATTGGACAGTTGTGTGCAAATGGAGTAAAACCTATAAAAATGTGAGATCTCATGGCCAAGCTCTCTTTTGCTTCCATCCTGGAGCCATCCAGGCAGGGGCCACCACTGTGGCACTGGCACTGCCAGGGTGTGGCCTTTGAAGGCCCCTCAATAAATATCCATTTTATTCCTCTTAACTCTGTCTAACTTCTGTTCCAGCTCCTCTAGGCATGGCAGGACTGGGGTCCAGAGGGAAGGAGTGCCAGAGCCATGGGCAGGGTCATGCCTGCTTGGTCAAGGGCCTGTTGGTGCCAAGGGCAGCTTGGAAAGGCTCCTGATGCTTCCAGGAGAACATTCTCACCTTGTTTGCAATGGCACAACTGCAGAAGCAGCAAAATCTCCTGTCAAGGTTGGCCTTTATTATTTTAGTTCAGGTAGTTCCTAAAAAGAAACTTGAGATTAAAAAAACCCTCATGCAGATAAGCTAAAGCCTCCTGAATGTCATTGAATTATCTCAATAAATAATGGGCAGATTCTTCCCTCGAAGAGTACCCACAGGCTCTTTGTGTTCTGGTGAGCCACACAAATGTAAGATTGTGTTTTAAAGTCTCTCAGAAAATCCTACTTTAAAAAAGGAAATGACTGAGCAGACAGCAACTGAAAAATTTCAGAGCAAACCTACTTGGAAAACTGAGCAAATATTTCCTCATCCAATCGGTTTGTTTGCTAAAGAAATTCACAGTGAGAGTCTAGTGAGGTAGTAAGAGGGGAAAAAAGGAAGGAAATTATCCATGTTTAGTTTTTTCATAGGGCCAATGTATAGGGCTGGGTGCATGGTCATGGGGTTTTTGTTGGTTTTTTTTTTCCCATACCACTGAGACTCATGCATTTAAAATGCACTTGGTTTCTTGTGACTTCATAGCCCACTATAGAAAGATTAATTTTCTGTAATCATTTGATTTGATAAATGTCTACACAGCCCAGCACAAGTTTATTTTCTACTTATCCTGATCCTGAAATTAGTTGCTAAGGGTACTCCAGGGAAACACTTCCATAATTATAAATAGGGCCTGACAACAGACATTTACAATTGCAATAATGTAAAATGGTTATATTTCACTTCAGAACAGAAAATGCACTAGTAGAGCCACACAAAGGAAGAGTGCAGCCTCCCTGTGCTTAAATAGGGCTGGCTTGGCCTGGCAAAAATGTCAATAGTGTCTGTTCTTCACGAATTATTTCATATTTGGAGGTGTTGACAGTAAGATACAGAGAAATTAAGGGACTTGCACGAGATGACAGCAGAAACAAACAGCAGAAATAGGGAAAGGTCAAAGCTTCCCAGCTCCTTAAATGGAGAGAAAATTGTGCTCTGCCAATTTGTGAAGTAGTCCAAAATTAATATTTGGATAATAATATCCAAACCCCAGCGAAACCGTGGGGATGAAAGGCTGGGCTCAGGATTCCTGTGTGCTGAAATTATCTTCACTTTCAGCTCTGTCCCTCAGCATTGGGCATGTGCTGGGGCTGCAGCACCAGGTCACCTCTGAGGTGTCAGCAGAGCTGTGACACAGCCCTGGTGCAGCAGCACAGGAAAATACCCAGGAAAATACCCAGGAAAATACCATTTGTGAGCCTTTAAGGCTGTAAAGTGCTTTAAAGAGGCACAGAACATCCTGCAGGTGGAGAATTATTGGCCACAGTGCTTAGGTGAGGCCAAGCAGCAGGAACAGATGGATTGAAGCCAGTTTGTCCTTCCTTGTGCCAGCACCTCGGGGCTGTGGGACACCTTCAGCTGCAGCAGGGAGGACCCAGAGCATTGTTTACTGCAGACACTGTTTGCTCTTTTATGAGGCACCTCCACCAAAATACAGACAATTAAAAAGTGTCATCCCTAACTGCCTTTTAATGCAGTCCCAGTTATTGTGGTAGTCCAGATATAATAAAATATCCATTTAAAGATACCAGTTGTATAGATGTAAAATATCAAGTAATGCTCAGAAGTTTAGGGAACAAAATAATTATCTGATAAAATGTCTAATATACATAGGCATAGCCTTAAACTGCCACGGTGATTGCACAGTAATTTAATATAAATTGATTAAGTACATTTTTACTGATGCTTAAAGACTAGTCATAGCATGGGAAATGATGTTTTGTTATCTGCTTTTACTAAATGCACAGGATTTGCTGGAATAAATCCAAGAGCTGGCTTTAAGGGACAATATTTAAACAGTTTCCAGCTGCTGTTCCTGCACTCCAGGTTGAATACATTTACCAAACTCCACACAAAGACTTTCCAAGTCCAGGGGGTTCTGTCACCCACAAGGACAGGGCACACCAAGGCACAATAGAAGGGCAGAGTTGTCCCAGCCTTTAAATGAAAACCAGTTGCTTTCACCAGCACAAACAGAGGAGAAATTCTCACATTCTTCATTCATGTAGGAAAAAAATCTTTTGCCTGGTGGATGATTAAAGGCACCATCTCGTTTGAGGCAGGATACAGAAATAAAGATCACTTCAATTTACACCTCCCAGTTGCTAAGAAATTTCTTCTTGATCTGCAAATAAGGAACCCCTGGACAAGCACAACCTGCCAGATCATTAGGTTATTTTCTATTAAGAAAATGGCATGAATATTATTAAAATGTAACTATAAATATTTATGCTGATAGAAACCCCACTGTTGCTGCTATTATTTTTATTGTAATGCCTTAGAAGAGATGGCAGATAATGGCAGGATTCAAGAGGTCACTGGAGGTAAAGAGGACAATTTTTCTGGAGTTATCATTGCTGAATACAAACTGCCAGGGAAGGTACAAGGATTTTTTTCACATCTGAAAAGTCACTATTTCTCTTTTAAGAAGAGAACATATTCTCTTTTAAATCTTTAAAGATCATCTGTTCTGCAGTGCCTGCAAATCATTACAGTTTCATACTGGTTTGCCAAGCAGAGAGCTCAGCTATCCATTTTCCTGCTGAGCTCTTCCCATGGTGGCTCAAACTCTCACCTTCCCTGCCTTGCTCACCCCAAGCTCTGTGCAATATTCTGGAATTTGGAAGAACTGATGTAAAACAAAGTGGTGATAATTGCAAAGCTTGTGTTCTGAGTTTGAGTCAAGGGCCCTTTCTGAACTGGATTTGAAGAGGAGGGAGATTTTGGCAAACTCCCACACAAAACATGGGCCACAGAGAAATTCCACTTCCATGAAATCAGCCCAGAGAAATTCCACTTCCATGAAATCAGCCCAAGGTTTCTGAACTATTGAAGGAAATATTCCTTCCAAGATAGAAATTAGCAACAATTGGATTGAGTAACTGAGGGGGTTTTATGTTTATGGGCAAAATAAATGTTCGTTCTTTACAGAAATCCTAAAGAAGGACATTTCCTCTGAATGTTGACTTTTCAGTTTTGCCCAACTGCTTTAAAACGCAATTAAGAATTTTTGGCAGTTATAGGAACAAAACCTAATTAGTTCAAACAAGAAATACTAGCATGGCCTGTGAGTCAAACCCATAGTTTTATACAAGACAAGATACATTGCAACTGTGTCGTTTGGGCTCTCTGTAAGACCAGAGTGAGCAAAAGCACTTTTCAAGGTCTTTTGTCAAATAATCAGATTGGAGAGACCAGAATCATAAATACGAATGTGAGACACCTCAGGGAAAATTTTGGGGCATTTTACTCTCTAGGATTTTTTGATTCTTGCTCTGTGAAATGCAGGTTAAACTCTCACCTCAGTAATTAACGACTCGCTAATTCATGTTTGTAAAGCGCTGTGGTCTTAAAGGTATTTCCCAACCCGAAAGAGTCCAGGAAAACGTGATTGGGTAGCAAAATGTTGTATTACAAATAGGAGTGTGAAGACAATTTCGTAGTTTACATATGTTTTTATTAAACTTGGTAAATTCCTTTTTTTATACCTGAATTTCAGTTTCTTCCCAATAGGAATGGACAGCTCCTAATTTTCCTCCCTCCTTTGCTGGATATTTGAATGGAGTGGAATTTTAGCAGATAATTCCAGCCGCTGTTGTAAACCACAGGTTGCCAACAAACTCTTGAGTCCAGAATTTCTTACTGTTAAAATTTCTGTGTCCCATCCAAGCCGAGCTGCCGAGTCCCGACTTTCAGCGCTTTTTGCAATGCCAGCAGCACAAACTTCGGGGCGGTAATTGCGGGTTTGAGCCCGGCTCTCAGGAGCGATGCAGATATTTGGGTCATTAAAAGGCAGTGGACACGAGTAAAAACCTCTCGCGCTTCATTAGCAGGAAAGATTCTCTTTGGTTTTATCTGCTAAATCACACAATTTATATAAAGTGCGCGGGAAACGGGGAAACAGAGTCAGCAAAAACCCAGCGAGGAGCCAAAGTCAAGGAATGGCCAAATTTCTGTGAGCTCAGTGCAAACTTGTTTTATTGAATTTTACTTTTATATGCCGTATTAACATCTCATTTGCATAGAGATTGCGCTCCATCTTTACTGGAAAAGCGCACAGTCAGCAGTTCTCCTCCGCAGCCGAGGAGCGGCACAGCAGCATTTAAACACTCCTGGTAAATTTTAAAGCGAGATGCAGGAGCTTTTGGTCACATATATTTGTCTTTCCCTTCCCAGTACAGCGGTGGCTGGGGGGTTGATTTTATTTATTCCTTTCAGGATAGTTGGAATGCTTCAGTTACTCCAGGAGCGCTCAGGAAATCCAGAGCTCTCCACACCAGGTTTCCCTGCTCCTGCAATGCACAGGAACAGCGCTGCCAGGGCAGAGTTTGGCCACAACCTTCTATTTCCTAGAGGAAGTGAACACTTCATCTCTTACTGTTGGTACCTGTGGTGGAATTGCATTAGAGCCAAAGCAGAATGCTGAGCAGAATGAAATGTAAATAATCCAGCACGAGCACATCCATGCACTGGAGCAGCTGGACATGATCCATTACCACAACACTGATTTTTCTACGTGTACATCCATAATTCCCAGCTGCCCTTATATGTTTTGTTTTCAACAATCAGCCCTTGGTTGATGAGTTCTAATAATTCTATTTGGAGGCTAAAGAGATAAATACACCTCGCAGGCATTAGAGCACACGCAGAAATGACTGTGTGGAATTAACAGTCGGTATCTGCCATGCTGGAATAATGGAGATGAGAGTGGTGATACACAAATACAAACAGTGAATATCACTTGGCAGCTATTGATGGTGTAACCGCCCTTACAATGCTGGTGCAGAGATTATTTTTAGCGAAAACACTGGAATTTTTGGGATGTTGCAATTAGTGCTGGCAGGCAGCAATGCAAGCCATGGCCTCTTGTACTGTCACTAAGTGCTAAGGCAAATAATGTGGGTATGCTGAGGAAGTCTCAGAGCTGCACCCCCAAAATCTGAGCCTCTGGAGGCTCGGTTCAGCGCTGCACTTGGGATTTAGTTTTGTTGAATACACCCGAGGCTTGGCTGCCGGCCAGAGCCGCGCTATTGTCCCGCCGCTGTGGCATCACTGCTCCAAACACGGGGTAACAACCAACTGCTAATGGCACTAATTAGGAGCCGTGGGGCTGATTTATACCTTTTGTCGCTGTACAAGCAGTGGAAGTGCTGAGGTTTGCAAGGATAACAATTATTGGTTCGGGTGATGATCATTTCATCACAGACAGACAACTGATTTTTAAATGTCAGGATTCAGAGCCGGGCTCAGGGAAAACATTCCAGTGAGTGCAACCAAGGGTCCAAACATCTGTTCAAAATTCAGCTTTGAATATAAATCCATAACCAAAAAAATGACAGAATGAGAAGGTTGCGTGGCAGATTAAAACTCCGGGTTGATTATTATTTACGTTATCTAAATGCATATACAATATTATTTATAGACTATATAATTTATCTTTCAGAAACAGAAGTACCATTAATAGCACTAAGTGCTTCTTATCTAAGTATCTCAAATATTAGTGAATGAAATTTCTTTGTACTCTCAGCAGAGTTAATGGGAAGCAGCTGATAATATTCTCAACATGAGTCTCTACCCAGATTATCCCTAAATTCTGTAGTCATTGGAACAATAGCACACATTCAGGCAGCCAGCTGTTAACTGTGAGTTAGACATGTGCACACAACAAATATTGCTGAGAGCACTGGCACTGCCTGGTTTGGCACAGCTGGGATTTGAATTCTGAATTTCCTCTTTCCTAAGATCTGAATTTTGCCACCTCATGTTTGGAAGTGTCATTGTGTGTCCCCTGTGGTGGCCAGGAGCTTCCCCCGTGTGTGCTCCTGACAAACATCTCTCTCTGGAACAGCTTTATAACTGTGAGAGAGAAGGAAAACACATCCACAGATCAAACATATCCTAAAAACACCTGCCTTGGCCAAAAGATGAAAATTCCTCAGCCTTCAGTTTCTTGTTCTGTGCTGTTTGTGTGCAAGCTCCATTCAGAGGCCAGGATGACCTCCAGGAAAAGAGCAGGATGTGTTTGAGAAAAGGCAGGAAATGTGATAGTCTGGAAGCTTGGAGTACAAGATCCAATCTCTCTCCATGGATGGCAAGAGCATGTCAGACATAATGGAATATTAAGAGAAGGAACCTATTGCAGGCTCAGGGGACTTGAGTAAGGCAGCATTAAAAACTTTGCTGCTATTAAATCTCGGGGAGCTGGAGATAATTTTGCTTTAGAGGAGCGTGGCTGCTGGTGTGGTTAAAAATGCTATCGAAAAATCCACTCAGGAGGAATCCCTCAATAAAACAGAAACAATTGGGGCTACATTGGAAGTTCCTGCTAAGGAAAACATCATTTGGCAGAGAAGATTGGAGAGGCTGCAGAGTGACAGCAGAAGTGGAGTTTTAGGACTGCAAACGGGAGCTGAGGGAAATGGTGGAAAGACTATTGAGACTTTATTAACTGCTACATTGGGGATCAGAAAAAGTGCTCCCCACAGAGAGAGAAAAAGCCTTTTCCAGAGCACTGAAACATTTGGCATCAGCTGCTGTGCTCGGGAGAAGGATGAAACCATTCTTTATTTTTTTTTTTTACCTGAAAACCTGCAAATTGCACTCACAGAGCAGGTAATCAACAACAAAAAAGACATTTCCTGCCAGCAAATGTTTTCATACAGGAGGTTTTGTGCTCCAAGAAAATTGTGACGTGTACAAGTATCAGAGAAACTGAAAATTGGGTCATATATAAATTCTTAAAAGCTGCCTTCTGGTTTGATTACTGGGTAGCTAATGACACCACATTCCCTGGCTCCCCCTGGATTCTGGCATTCAGCCACCAGCCTTAGTTAATCCTTCATCCAGTACATCTTCCTCACTAAGGACAAGAGGGAAAAATCAATATATTTAGAAGAAAATAGAAATATTTGGATATATTTGGATTTCTTTTTCCTTAGTTGAGACATGATTGAAGACACAAAAGGCTGTATTTTTATTCCTCAAAATATTGGCACTGACTGGGTACTTTTGTTTAAAGACAGGAACGTGGAATTGCTCATTTTATTTGTTTGGCTTTTATTTTAACTGTGACATTACTCAGGCTACAAAATACCCCAAAATGGAGTAAATACAGGCAGAGCAGAGTGAAAAACTCAGTGGTGGGAGGCAGTGAGGGAACTGGGAAGGAAAAACTGAAAAAACTTTAAAACATCTTGAATCAGATCTTCTCTTTAAAAGCAGGAAGTTGCTGCTGGCACGGTGGGGTCTGGGGGATTTCTGTGCTTTGCTCTTCTCTGAGGTGTTGCTGTTCCTGGAGATCCCAATCCCTTCCTTGGCTCCATCTGGGAGGAGTTTGGGGCTGTCCCCAAACCCCTGTAGGGTTCCACATATCCCTTGGGTCCCCAGAATCCTTGAGGGGCCTCTTTTCCTCGAGGCTGAGCTGTCCTGGGAGCTCCATGTGCCTCATGGGTGTCTCCTTCCATGTCTCATCCACTGGACATTCCCATTTTTTGGGCACTGGGAAAGCTGCTGGCAAGGCAGAAAATGGTAGAAATGTCACATTTTTAGATTCATTCGTCATCTCATCTGCTGTCCTCAAAGTCTTACTGCAAGTAAAGGAAAAATACCCTTGTGCTGTGCCTGGAACCAACAATTCTGCTCTTTCTTTGAATTTTAGCAGAGAGAATGATCTTGCATTACTTCACATTGAAGATAAAGGTAAAGAAAGAGCAAGATTTTTATCAAAATCCTCTTTCAAAGCAGCCCTGCCCCTTTTTGTGCTCCAGCTGTGAGATCCATAACATGAAATATAAGCAGGGGACCCCATAACAGCTGTCACAGCATCCTGAAGACTTCCCTTCCTCAAAAGAAACCTTCTCTGGTATGGAAACATAAAAAAACCCAGAAAGGCAATTTTAACAAAAAGAAAAGTCCTTTAATGAATTGCAAAGAGACAATAAATGAGCCCAGAAAAAAAAAAAAAACTGATGGGGTGAACAAAGTACATAAAAATCCCCTGTGCATTCACTGTTTATAAATCAAACTCTCACCCACCACGCCTGGCAAAGACATCCAAAGGAACATATCAAATTACATAAAAGGTCAGGGAATGTAAAATACTGAGCAGACTGTTATGGGATCACCTTCAATCTTCTCCAGCACCTAAAAACTTGTGGGGAGGGGTAAATGATAGTAAATGAATTGAGGAAGCTAATGAGAATTTTGGATTATAAAGCAAAAATCAGGATATATTTTGTTCATTCAAAAGCTCTACACTTGCTGGAAATTCTGGCCTGTTACTGAAGACATTTGGGAAAGTTAATTTTCTGCTTAATTTTTCTTAATGTACTATTGACTTAAAAAACCCCAACGAAGTTTGAAAGTGTTTATGACATCATTTAATAATCAGAACTGCTAATTTGGTGGTTGCACAACTCCTTTGGGGTGGTGCTAGCACAGTTTTAGGGTCACAAATCCCATTTTATTCCTGCATCCTGCCTACTCCAGGTGACAGCTGAGGTAGGGGATTCTGAAATCAGAAGTTAAATGAAGATATCCCATTCTGGCTGAATATTTTATTTCTCTCTGTTTGGACACAAGAAAATATGGTTTGATCCCCAGCTCTGAGTAGTCAGAGTTCTTCCCACTGGGAGTAGAGCAGTTGTAGAGGAGGTTCCCTCTTTTCTCTCTCCTCTGTTCTTTCTCTTTGCTCTCTCACTTGTCATCACTAAAGGGAAAATCTGAATTTGAGTTTATGGAACCCTGGTACAGTTGCAGAGAACCAGGAGTTTGAAGGTTTTATGTGCTGGTTTCCAATTGATGGAATTAGAGTCTCTGGGAGGTTACACTTGGTTTTGGCTTCATTTACTTGGGGTTACTTCCCTCAGGTCTTCTCAGTAACAAACCCACCTCTAATGAACCTTTTCTTTTATATTTTACATGTATTTTTACTATAGGAGAGAAAATACAAATTACCTCTTTCACCCCAATCCACCCTTTTTTTTTTTTTTTTTTTTTGTGAGCCAGGTAAGGGCAGATTTTCTTAGCTGTGTCTAAAGGTAACATCTCTTGGTTGTTCAGTCATTTTATGATCACTTGAATTAAAAATGATCTAAAAACCGTGGAATCAAAAGTGTCTCGTTGCAATCTAAAGCATCAGGCCTAGGGTTGTGACAAGGTGGGAGGTGTTACATGCCAGGAAACAGAAGTACCTAAAAAAGAAACCTTGTTCTTTGAAACATGGAAACCATTTGAAATCTGGATAATTCAAAGACTCGAGATTCAGCATCCTCATTTTATTATGAATTCAGCAAAATCATGATCTTAATCTAAAATTTGTTACTTACATGCATCCTTCCACTGGATTTCTCCTTCTTAGAAATCTCTTTAATTTGGCTGCTATTTATGTCTGCTATAATTTTATGCTATTTATTTATTTTTCTTATTTATTTTCTTATTCAAAAATAAACAAAACTAGCTCAAAATGAAGCTCTGGTTTGGTTTTGCTAACGATAGGATAAGCACAGACTGGTCTCTGAATTCCCCTCCAAGGCTTTATTCCCGTCTCAGTGTCCCCTGCCAGTGTCCCAGTGTCCCTGCAGACTGTGACAAGTGATCCCAGCCAGTGCTTACAGCAGCAGAGCTCCAAAGGCACGGTCAGGACAAGACTGGCTTGCCAACCAGCCCTTCTTCACTATGCCCAAGATATTTTAATTGGGATTTTTCCCAAGGAATTACACATTTTTAATGAGACAGGTTTTATTTGTGGGTGTGTTTTTATCCATCTTCACGCACAGCCATGGATTTGCTCTGTGGGTGTCACATGTTTTGCACTTAGTGCTGGGAGCTTTTCATATTTTTTCTCTGGGAACATGCTGTGATAGCTCCGGTATTTCAAAGAGCATGCAATCCAAAATCTGTCAGGAGGAAATATTTCTTTAAGGAAGAAAATGTGGTTTTTGTTAACTTTCTCAATCTCTCATCCATTCAGCTCGCTGGTGAATGTAAGTCCAAGCTCTTGCTGGGCTTGGGGTGGGACTTCTGTTGATTCCACCTTTTCAAACAAGAATTAACATGAGGGATGTCAACGTTTGAATCTCCATCTGAGGTTCCTTCCCAAAAATAAAGTTTTAAAAGTTACAAATCAGACAACTGATTTATAACCATCCTTAACGAGTCACTCTTGGCCTTGCAAGGAAACAACATTTATTGTCTTGTCATATTAGTCTGGAGTGATTCTGCATGCCACAGGAAGACACTCAGGGAGAAGAATCCATGCAATTTCTATGGCATCAAAGCCTCGTGGGGGTTTCCAGGTGACTGAATTCAGATTTATTGTTGGTGAACTTGGTTGCCAGTGACCTATTTAATTCTAAATTAGCATCTCTATTGCAACGCTTAGCTCTTCCCTGTGCTTCCCAAACATACACTAATTCGGTCTCACACCATCCCTCCAACAGGAAACGGGATAATGAGGTGTGGGGTCTTCTCTCTGCGCTTTTCACTGTACCGTTATTAATGCCTGCTCCGTTCGGGGCTCATGTAACAAAAGAAGACAAAGCACATCAGTTTATTGGGAGAGAAATGCAGCCGAGAGCAGCCCTGCCCCAGCCCTCACACACAGAACCATCCACAGCCACCAAAAAACTACAGTCAACTGATTATTCTCAACTGCTCCGCCTTGTTCATTTTCCTAAAACCAAATTTTGATCCATTTTATAAAACCCCTGCTGGTCGTCACCTTCTGCAGCTTAAAAAATAGTTTCTAAAATGAATTTAAACCTGTGTTGTGCTGAATATATGGAATATATCCACATTTTATCTGACAGGATTTTGCAGCCCATCTGTACCTGACTCCAGAATTATCCCGTGCTTCTTGTATCGTGTCTGATGCACAATGAGATGTTTGTAGTATTTTCAGATTAAAAAACCTCGATCCTTAATAACACATGTTGAACTGTGAGAAGTGTTAAAGATGGATAATTGCTTCCAGTAAAAAAATTTTGCAACATCTTGATTTTAAAATATCAATTACCTTACAAAAAAATTACATCTTTTTGGTGTGTCCTAATCCCTTTGGTAAGTTCAAAGTATAATTTTTCCACGTTCTCTTTATCTTCATTCCTGTTTAAAAATTTGAATACCATTAAGGTCATACTTCAATCCAGGAGAGGCTTGGATCTCCATTTTCCCTTCTCTGACTTCTTAGAGGAGCAGTAAGTAGGATAAAATATTCTGTGCCATTCTAACTAATCACCCCTCTGGCATTCTGAGCAAATGCAGGTTAATGGTGAATCTTTTAATATTTCTATTAATTACATATATTATCCTAATAACTCTATTGTCAATTTTTCATTGCTAGGTAATGACTAGAGCTGGGTTAGCTGTTCATAACTACCCATGGATTTAAATGAAAGGAGGGATTTTTGTTTGGCTGTGAATTTCCTGCTGGCAAAGCCTAATTCCTACAAACATATTTATTACATGAAATTAATTTAGGGAAGTTCTGTGCAGGTGTGATTGAGCAGAGGCAAATTCATCACGGGACAGGGTATGGAAAAAGGGCTGTTGCAGGTCTGTGGTTATAAAATTAATATTTGAAGTAGTTTTCAACCTCAAAAATCGTGACAGGTGTATGGATGGAACTGAGAACACTGTTGGAGTATTGGGTTTTTTAGGGAGCCGCTGTGCATTTGCTTAAATCCACAGCTTGAAGTTCAGAGGAGGATGTCTGGGAAGGCTTCAAATTTAAGCACTATAGAGGAGAGGCAGGAGATGGAATAATTCAATCAGCCACAGTGATTCTTATTCTAATAAAGTTGCCTGTTTGGAGTGGCAGGAACGGGCTCCTGCCACAATTGTCCTTGTGTTCCGGTGCCTCCCACCATAACGAGCTGCAAACAGAACTGCAGCCAATTCAATAGGACCTGTGGTTTGATGAGCCCACAGAAAGATCTGAACATAAGGATTGTTTCACAGAACCTGGGCAGCAATGAAGCTGAAAATATCGATTCATAAATTTCCCAGCAAGATGAGAGAAACTCTGCAATCGTTCCTGAGAAGTTGATGAACATTTCCAGCCCCAAATACAATTCACTAATGGGAGTGTTTGTATGGAAAGGTAAAGAGACACACAGAAAGGTTTTAATGTGGCAGTGTGTGAATAAAGCAGAGGAAAATATCCTCGAGGAAACAGTAACAGGAAAATTGTAAAGGAGGAATCCTAGGAAAAATCACAATACTCAGTTTGGCTTTGAAAAAGCCAAGGCAGCTGTCAGCACAGTCCAGGGCAGTGAGAAGTTACCCCAGCAATGTGCTGAAAGACTGATGCAAGGAGAGCTGCAGGAACTCCCAGGTGTGAAAGGAAGGCTGTTAAAATGCCTTTTTTCCCCCTGAATTTAATTTCTCAGCCAGAAATGTACCAGGTAGATGAGGCAAAACAAAACTGGGAGGCTGGCTGGAGTGTGAAGCAGCAGTGCTGGGAGCTGAGTGTGGATGTTGGATGATTTTAAGGTCCCTTCCAACCCAAGCACTCTGTGATTCCCTGATCCTGTGCTGCAGTGCTGCAGTAGCTGGATTTCAGATGCCCCGATTGTGGGTTAGAAGTTTACAAACACATCCCAGACAGCTCCAGCTCGGCTGTCCCTGGATCTGGGGACAGGAGCTTGTCCCTGAGGAGGAAGCAGAGACATCATCACATGGATTGTCCCAAAAAATGCCATGAGCCCTGTCCCAAGTGCTTCAGGCTCGCTGGACATGTCAGTCATGGACAAGACTTTTCCAGGCTGCCCACGGGCTACTGGAAATCCCAAACAAACGGCAAGAGAAGCAGTGGGGCAGTGGGTGAAGTGTGAAGGCAATAGAGAAGGGAAGAATCACAGTTCTTTCATATTTAAAATCGATTCAAATAGAGAAGTGGCGGTGATTTATAAACTTGAGGAAGGTTAGCCTTAATCTCCAGCTAGACATTTTCATTGCCTGAGTAAACTTTGAGCTCATACGAGCTAGAGAGGCAGGAATTTGGTATTAATAGAGACACTTGAGGCAGTTTTCTTAACTGAACCACCCACGGTGTCAAGGGGCTTTGCCAATGAAGCCTCATGAAATGGTTTGGCTGCTGAGGACAGCTCCACTCCTAAGGGACCCTCTGTGCTGACAGTTCAGCTGCTTCCCAAAATATAGGGGGAGTGTAGAAGGAAATAAAATAAATCAGAAAAGTAGAACAGCAAATGTGAATCACCACAACTGTACCCCAGAGCTGAAGGAAATCACTGCACACTTGTAGGTGCTGTGTAAAGCTCCCAGTGCCCAGGGGTGAAACAAATAAACAAATATTTTTACTTTACTTTACATACCTTTACAGTCACACTCACAGGCTTTTTAAAAAAATTATAAACTATTCTGCATCTAGATTTTGAGTGAATTCTCCCACAAACTACATGCAGCAGATTTCTTCTTAGCTGCAACTTTCTTAGAGAGCCAAGTAATGTAAATTACTTTAAAAAAGCCAATTAAATGTATGATTGAATGTCATCCTTGCTGACTGCAGCCTTCATAAGGAACTGTAAATGTGAGGTATTTTTTTACCTAATATTGAACACAGTTAATTAAAAAGGTAAAGATTACATTTTGCTTCAGTTAATTTGAAATAGAGAACCTCCATTTAAACAATAAATTTCGGATTTTAGTTCTAGCAATTAATAGACCAAACTGTGTACTTAAGGTTTTATTATATTGATTCTAAAATAATTAGATTAGCAAACACATTGCAAATATATTATCTAAAACAAATAAGATTATCACCATGCTTTTTGTTATACAGCACAGCAATAAAACATATCACAGTGTAATCTAAGGCAATCTCATAAAGTTAATAGTCGTGGAGCATATATTACATTCTTGCACTAAATGACAAAAGGCAGCATGAGCATCATGTGGACAGTGTTAAATAATTTGTAGAAGTTGAGATATATCTCTGATGCTCAGCAGATGGTGATGATGATGTTGATGATGATGATGTTGATGATGATGATGATGATGATGGGGCAGATGATTTCAGCCCCAGGGGTGTTGACAGGAGCATTTCTCTCACAGTCTCTGTCCATAACCTCGCTTTGCTGGGCTTTCCCAGCCCTCTCCCAGCGCACTTTCACATTCCTCCTTGCGAAGCAAATTGTAAAAAGTGTTCCAGCAGCAGTCTGAAAAGCCTCCAGGCTGTTTGAGAGGCCCTTTAAAAAGCATGACATTCAATCAGAGTTCAGGGAGGAAAGTTTTAATGAATAAACTTGGTAAATTAGAGAGCACCGCAGCAGAGTGATTAACTCTCATTTGTGCATCAGTGTTAAAATTAATTAAAATGTTGAAGCCGTAGGAGGCAGGTTCCCTCCTCGAGCCCCGGCTTTGCCCTCGGAGCCAGGCTGGACCCAGCAGCGATTCATCTCCCCGGGAGGAGAGGGGGGCTCAGAGAAAAGCACAGCCGGGACAAATGTGATGGCCACGGTGCTGCTCTGCGGGACAGCCACAAAACCTCAGCGCGGTGTCCCCGGCTGTGACACGGGTGCCTTTGGGGGGGGGGACACCTTCCCTGCCCAGGGGTTTCACCTCGCTGCAGGGGACTGAGCTGATTTCAGTACCTGAGAGGTGCTGGATTGTGCTGCTGTGCCCAGCCCGCTCTCTGTGCCTGCTCCCATAAACTGGTGAGCCGAACTTTGTTTGTCAAGTATTTGATACAACAATTTAATTTTATACTCATAGCTGTCACCACCTTTACTAACAGCCTTTCTCTGCATCAATTAATTACATAAGAATTAGCTGAACCCTCTGAATATTAAAGGAAAAGGATTTATCTTAAGGCTTTGATGGCCATACATTTTAGCAACCAATTTCGTGTGAAATCATAACATTAAAATCCCACTTAAGAGAAAAAGAAAACTTGCTCTCTTTCCAAAATCATTTTAGATCCTTTTCTTTCAAGAATCAGGAGCCAGTATTTCTTCCTAGCCAGACCTATTATGAGGTGGCTGTTTAACAAATCTGTGCTGGTTTAGAATTATAAATGACAGCCTATTTTATAAAGGGAAA
The DNA here is from genome assembly GCA_037013685.1 of Acridotheres tristis. Classification (NCBI taxonomy): domain Eukaryota; kingdom Metazoa; phylum Chordata; class Aves; order Passeriformes; family Sturnidae; genus Acridotheres; species Acridotheres tristis. The sequence goes on from CM072895.1 coordinate 3,147,712, forward strand.
AGTCTTCTTTGACAGCAGAACAATATCACACGAGTAACAAATGGCAGATTGTGTCATACAGCTGAGCAGTTGTTTTCCCATGTTCACCAAGGGCCAGTTATTAATTTTACATTGGTCAGAATTAAGGATTTTGGAGAAATTCATCTGAAACGGAAAGTATGAAAAATTCCTGCTCAATGAAAATTACCATTATTCGCTGTAGATCTATTCATAACTTTAAAACCTGGCAGTCTTTCCTATTTTTTTCCTCTATAGATTTCTTGTCAACAAGAGTGTCAGAGGTCAATGTCAGAATGCCCCTCTGGCACCCATTAACTATAACCAGAAAACTTGTTCACTATTGATCTACAATGTCTAAATATCTATTATGTTGGATATAAAAGGTGGTTTCACGTCTTTCTAAAACAGATAATTCATACAGGCCAAGGGGTCAGGCCTGGTGATATATTATTGTTTCACTGTATCAGTGAAGTGCAGGAGAGGAACAGGCCAGGCGAGTGTCACTGACCTCTCGGGGACATGGCAGCCTGTCCACGTTCCCACCAGCACCTGGGAAGATGCTGGGGCTTTCCCAGTGCTTTGAAACTCCTCAACAAGTTGTGTTTCAAGTTTTTGCTCATGGCATGGCAGCCAGAGCTTGCTAAATCCCAGATGTGGCTGGAATTGGAGTCTCTGCCCCTGTCCCCCATGGGTTGTGGTGCAGCTCGGTGTCTGTGGAGCTCTGCACGGCCTGATGGTCACACTGCCAGGGCTCTGGGTGTGCTGCAAGGGGAGTTTTGCAGGAATTGTGCTCAGAAAGGGCACTGCCCTGTGGGTCTCAGCTGTCACAGCTCCGGTGGCTTCGGCAGAGCGATGGCACTCGATGTCCACAGAGGCTCTGCCCCAGAACTTGTGTCAGGCTGTGGCCACAGTTCCAAAATCATGTGTTTTCTGCACAGACACTTGTGTAATATCACATGAATGATTTTGTTTGCTCATATCAACCCATCAAATTTATTGAAGCTCCTTTAATCTCCTCATTGTTTAACTGCTGAGGTGCCTCTGCTCTGCTCAAGGCTCAAATGCAGAGGTGGCACTGCTGCATTTCTCTGTTCTGCTCTTCCTACAGCAGAGCACAGAACACTGTGAGGGTGGAGGACACAATCCAGGGCTTGGATCCCCCCCAGTCCTGTGAATTCAGCCTTTGAGCTGAAATTCCATGGAATTTCCCAGCAGGCACCTATTTCTTCTGCAGGATGAGCCCCATAACAAGCAAACCCTCTTTGGAAGGCAGCTGATTCTCTCCTCTTTAATGGAGTTTATGGCCTTCTAGCAAGCCCCCAAAATGGTTCATATTCTTCCAGGCTACATTTTTGAAGAAAGTAAATTGAGATGAATCATGCTAAGATGAGATAGTTAAAATGTCAGGCTCCATAAGTTTCAATGCATCCTTATAGCTCTGAACACTAAAATGCAACTGAACATTGGAATAAGGGAAACAAAAGAGAATCAGATAACTAGTTCTTATAGAGGGGAAAAAAGTAATTTCTGTCTGCGCTGCTACACCATGGAAATCCACATAGTACAGTTTTAGAGCTGTACCTTAAAAAAAACAATTGCAGTTTCTTTTTATCACTGGCCTTGGTTACACATCACTGCCTACTCTATGGCACACTAGAATTGCAGAGTTTCTGAGGCAAACAATACAGCAGCAGCTTTATTTCTGTTTACAAATGTTACCTGGGGGAAATGTGCCTGTACCTGTTGGATAAATTACAAATCATCAGCACTAAATATGACCCACAACAGTGACATAGAGGGGAAGAGGGACTGTGGTCTGTACATATTTGGAGTTAGAGAGGAGGGAAGTGCCTGGTCAGTGCTGCTGGGTTAATCAGTTAATGAAATGAGGCTGCTGGACTCTTTAAACTTGAGTTGTGTGGTGCTGCTTCGTTTGTTAGCTGGACAACAGCCACTTCTTCATTTAATATTCACAATCAGTGGAATTAACTTCCATTATTGTTTTAAGTGACTCACTGTAGGTGTTGAACACCACCAGATTTGTGTCCAGGGGCCTTCTGGGCTCACAGGAAAGGGCTCAGGATGCAGAGAAGCCTCAGAGGCCTTAAAGCACCTCTTAGTCCAAGCCCAGGGGTGATGTTCAGCTGAGCTGGCCGAAGGAAACCTTTGATAAGAACCAAGAACAAGGTTCTATTTCTAAATCAGGAGCAAGCCACTGCCCAAACCCCTCTGCTCCACGTTCCTTTCCCAGGGGGTGGCTGGGACAGCTTTCCCTGCCCAGCTGGTGACATGAGGATGGGCTTCAGCCTGCACCTAAACCCACTAGTCCTGATCACAACGTGACCTTGAGCTGCTGCCAAGGCCATCAAAGCCTAGTGCAGGGTTTGGGTTTGTTGTAAGCAGATCCTGGAGCTGGGCGTGCCAAGGCTTTAGGGATAATACCAGACACCAAATAGGGTCAGGAGAGACAACTGGGGTGTAACTGGAGCCCCTCATGCTGCTCTGGCTGCAGCACAGATGGGCCAGAATGAAGGCTATCACTCCTAGTTTATAGCCATTAGCAATCATGATGTCCCTAATATGAAACAGAAATAATAGTATTATTAATAATAATATCAAACGGACACATTATTAGCCTCTACAGATGGCTCTATTCCTCCTAATAATTTTTATTTTTATTTAATGTTTGGAGATGCTGTAAAAAGGGACTAGTGCTTCCAAATGTGACCTCTGTGGGGTTTAAAACCTACTGAATCAGATGAGATATTAAAGCATTCAATGTAATGTATGACTTAAAGCTATGTTTTTAAAACTTTAATAGGAAATGTCTGATGCTTCAGATTACTATTTCTTGAAGTACAGTAGGCTGAAGAATTTGCTTCAGAGAGTCTCTTTACATCCAAGAAGAGCCACGGTAGAATACACAGTATGTTCTTCCTTCACCATGCCTCTAAATAGATGTAAAAGAATTAACGTGTATTAATAATACATCATGTTTCTACTTTGTTTTATACTATTGTACATATGTTCTCACACCACAATCAACACCATTGTATTTAAATATCTCCAAGCAGTTCATTAAAGGAGGCCATTAACATCTGTCATGTGTTTTTTCCCTCCTCCTGTCCCCAAGGACAGGATGATGTTCATTGGCAGACCTGATTTTGGTTGGGATTTATCGTTTGTATGGGAGGCTTTTTCATTTTGCTGAGGTTTTATTTTATGACACAAAACTACCTATTGGGATAAATGTTTGCAAAGACAACTCCAAAAAACAGTGTGCTGAGCAGCTGAAGTGAAAGGGGTGAGGTTTAAGTGGAGGGGATGAGGTTGGAGACTGGGGCTGGTGGGAGTTCTGCCACATCCTCACCTGGCCACTGGGAGATGGGAGAGAAGCCTTTGGCTGGGGGATGCTCTTTAGGGTCCTTTTCAATCCAAACCACTCCAGGATTCCATGACATGAGGAAGTAAAAGAGTGGCTGCTGTAGCAATGCTGTGCCCGAGAGCTTGTGGGGTGTCAGGGCCTTGCCATCAGCCAGGTGAGGCAGTGCTAAATTTCTGTGTGCTTTCAAATATGTGAAGATCTGATGTAGGCTGATGTTTTCATGGGTATTTTCACCCTCAGCCAGATCATTGTGTGGGCAAAAGCAGAAATCTGATTAGTCACAGCATATTTCCTCACAGGATCTCCGAGCCTGGAATGACTGTGGTCTCCATTAGAGTCATTTTGCAGAAGCATCTCTAGTGAGTTAAATTTTCCTAAGTTTTCCTTTCAGTTTTACTTACCCATGGTAGCTGTCCAGGAAAAAAACAGAGATTGTCTGAATATCTACATCATCCCTGCAAGTTTTCATATGAATCACGAGACCGCTGGTAGCTCTGAGTCATAAATTTACATCTGTCACAATATTTACTGATGCACCTGGCTCACATTGATTGTGTTCTGTGTGCTTTTCCAAAGAGAATTGGAAGGCTCCTCCTTGCCAGTGTGGGTTTGTACCAGCTGCTTTCCAGGGATGAGCTGGTTGTTATTGTCTTTGCTGGATTTGTGTTTTCAGTTTCCATCCCAGAAGGGAATTCCAGTTCTGTTCCACGCTGAGGGGAGATGGGGAGATCTGATCCTTTCCTTGGCTTCTCCAATGCACAAACCCTTGGACTGTGGAGGTTTTCTGTACCTCAGAAACATCTGTATGGGGAGAGATCCATATCCATCTGCGTATGGATCTGCCAGGGGAGGATGGGGAATTCAAGGAGAGGGAGAAGGTCTGTGTGTGCACACAAGCCATGAACACACACACAGAGCCTCACAAAGGTCCCAGTGGGGAACCCACACTAAAGGTTAATGCAGCCCCAGGCTGTAATTAGCCTTTTGCACAGAGTCTCCTTGTTGTGGAATCTCTCTTTATGAGGGTTTTCAGGGCAATGAGCCACCAGCCCCCTCCCCCAGTGCCCCCAGTAAAGCCCAGTGGCAGGAAGCTGGCGGGGATGCTGGGCTTTGGGAGCCACGCTCAGGAGCAGCTCCTCCCCTCCAATGGCTCAGGGTCCCCTTGAGACCTCGGGGATTCTCAGAGATGGAGGGAAGGAAAATTCCTTGCCCCACTTCATCTTTTTCTTTCCCCTGAGTAAAGGCTGGGGGGGAAAACCTGCCCCCCAGTTTAGGAACTCATGGTCACATCAGTTGGTGACAGCTAATTTGCCTCTTTATCAGATGTATCTGATACCAGAGAGAGGATTGGCACTGCCCTGCTGTAGTTCACACTCAAAAGGTTCCTCCTCACTGAAGTGCAAGAAATTAAAGGAATTAAAGAACACAGTAAATATTACAAACTTGATTCCATGCTGCTTATCCAAGTTCATCTTCCAAAAACGAGCTGTTTGCTGTTTGGGAGTGGCTGATGGTTGCAAGGCCAGTGAGGGTTTATTGCAGTCATCAACTCTGTGGCTGCTGGAGTCAACTCCTGGGGTCAGTGACTTGGGCATGAAATTACATTGAGAGATTTTGTTATGACCTGGGTTTGCAGATCTTGCATGTGTTGAAGTCAATACCACTATTGAATTTTCCCAAAGGAATGCCATTTGTTTTGAAAATTCAAACAAAATATCTCCTCCACCGAGCATGACCCGTTCAGGAATCTGTGTAACACCAGTGCACCACTAATGAATCCCAGCAACAGCTCAGAGAGGCCAATATTTAGGGGGAAATCTGTAATACAGCAGTGCAAAAACTAGAAGTGAATCCAAGTCCATTTGGTTTGGTTTGGTGTTCTTGGTGCATGGAGGAGCCGGGGGAATCCCCAGCCCCGTGGCAGAGTGCAGGGTTTGTCCTGTCAGTGCTGAGTGCAATGACATTGGGCTGATAAACTGTGATAACGTTTTCAAAAGGCAAATCCCACAATATATTGAAGCCCCCTGGGAGCACGGGTAGGTGTTGTCAGCTCCACTGCAGGCACAAATGCGAACTCCCACCACTGGGATATGTAACAATTTGTAATGCAACAATTAACAGAAATATTGACATAAGTATGTGCTCAGCAGGGAGCTGGTATCTCATAGACTCTCCGGAGTGACTGTAACACAATGTATACAGTACCACATCAATTCTTAATGCAGCCTGGGCTCCTGGATCAATTACAGCTACCTAGATGTGTACCCAGCTCCTCGCACGGCGTGGCATAAAAAATAAACCTTCCCTTTCACATCAGCTCCTTTTACTTGCTTGTGGGGAAAGTATGTTATAAAAATGCATATTTT